>OX411312.1:83892459-86415091 GCA_948150685.1 Rhaphigaster nebulosa
GGAGAATTGGTTATTCGGAACCAGGGTACCTTAAAACGTGTATTTTCGTTTTATTGATTATCGAAAAATTATTTAATAAACAAAACTAGGAAAGAATATTATCAAAAGAATCTTAATGAAGATTTTAAAAAAAAGGAAGAGAGTTTTTAATGCTGACTACAGTTGGTAAGTTTAGTCCTTTAATCAGCATTAGATATGCAAGGCGAGGATACCTCTTCTTTAAATATTCCATTAGGAGATCCTTTCCATGTGGCATTAACTTTTAATGCTAAAGACAAAGAGGGTGCCAGGATCAGCTCAACCTATTTTGCATTGTTATTACGAAAATACCTCAATTTTTTAATTATTTTTCATGTTTTTATTTAAAATTAATCCCAATATTTTACTTAATTAAAAAAATATAATTTTTTCCTCGAAATATTTACATTTATTTTATTTTGTTAAGAATGTTGAACTTATGAATTCATACGTCTCCAATTACAATTTTTTTTTTAAATCTACAAAGTATAACAAAAGTAAATGCATATCATTACTGAAAATGATAACGAAAATGGCTTATCTACAAAATTATAAGGCATTTCCTAAGTGCTGAGTTCGAAATAAAAAAATAATTTTTTTTTTATATATAGCCATAACGTAATGTTTTTAAAAATATTTTTTCATTAATTGATGTATAGGAAACTAAAATATTACTGTACAGGCAATATATCTCTTACAGTATGGAATCTATTAAATTTATAAATATAGGAATCTCTTATAGGTTTACTAAGGAAGAAAAACAAAAATTAGAATTCATTTTCTGTTATTGGAGCACCATTCTAAAATATTGTTAATATATATTTCGGAGAACAGAGCATTTAGATTCATATTTAAAATGCGTTTTGATTTTTAGGCAATTTCGAACCTCTGTAGTTTATTTATATACATAAAATGTGAACACCATAGCCTATAAATAAATTAATATGAACAACTCTTGAAAGTAAGTATTTGCTCAACATTTAAAATTGTTTTTTTTTTTTTAAAAGCAGTCATTTGTTTAAAAAATGACAACAAAGGTTTGAAAATAGCCAAAATTCAAAAGGCCGAAACGTCACATTGTTTTTATATCCTAGCACGCAGTAACTATTGTAATCGGGAAATTTTCGGTTTTCATATTTCGATGAAAAGATTCATTTTGACTAGTTTCGCCGTGATGTCTGTTCGTATCTCGCATAACTCAAAAATGGTTAGCTATAGAAAGTTAAATAAAATTTTGTATTTGGAATTGTCACATTTAGTTGTGAAACTCCTTTTTTGGTCACTACATGATCATCGGAAGTGGTACTTTACCTGAAGGTCATAATAAACTTTCATCAATAATTATATTAAAATATAATGCAAATGTCTAAAATTTAGTATATAAGACTTCTATATCAATAAAAATAATATACTAAATTTTGGCTTTAATCGGCTAGCCGGAAATGGTACTTTAGATGGAGGTCATAATAAACTTTCATCAATAATTATATTAAAATATAATGTCAAACATCTCAAATTGGGTATATAAGATTTGGAAGACAATATAAATAGCAAACTAGATTTGGATTAAAATTGGCCAGCCAGAAAAGGTACTTTACCTAAAATTGTTTTTTTTTTTTTGTTTTTTTTTCACTTCTCGCATATTTTTGAACCACCGATTTACAATTTAATAGGCGTACAAGTCATGTGGTGTCGCATTGGATATTTCTACTATAATGTAATAAAACTTACTAGAATTTTAATTTTAGGTTAAGGTTCTTATGAACACTTAACTGCTTGGGTCTTTAGTGTCCTTTTTTTATTTATTTTTAATATATTACTTTAGCTATTATATTATATTTTTTTGAAAATCTTTTTTTTTTTTTAGAAATTCAATTATTTTTCCTATATTTGTGATGGTATCTCCTAACATCATTTGGAGATTTCTTTCTATTCCTAGATTTTGAAAATAGCTGTCTTATAGCGGACAGTATTCTAAAATGTGACTGATGGTCGGCTGCAAATTGCAAATTTCACAGTTGGGGGGTGTGTCTTTTGTAATAAGGAATCCGTGCGTAAGTTGCGTGTGCCCAATAATGGCTAGAGATGACATGACAGCCATTTGAAATTTCCCATACTTTTATTTCTTTTTTTAAATATTTTTTAATTTATTTTGTCCCTCGGAGGTTTCCCAAAGCTGGACCCGGGTCATCTTGGCTTGGTATTTTAGATATATGCGTATATCCGATGAAGTATAGATGTTGTTTACTTCCAATGACGATAATGCTGCTTCTTTGGCTGCTTGGTAGGCCACTTCATTCCCTTTGATCCCAATGTGTGACGGTATCCAAACAAGAACTATGTTTTTGTTTAGGTTTGTTATCATTGTTGGATAAGCTTGGGGTTTCTTTATTACAACGTTATTTGAGTATATGTTGTTGAATGCCATAATAGCAGATAGGGAGTCTGTACATATAATGAAGTTTTCTTCATTACGCTAAATAATACGGTAAAGATGCTGATTGTATGTGGTAGCTTGTATTTAATTATATTGGAGTCGATGACAATGTAGCACCCAACATTAAAATTTGATTTGGAACGATCTGTACAAATGAATTTCCTATAGCTGTATTTGTTTTTAATTTTTTGATTTTCTGTTAAATAGATGATATCTGAAGTACTATTTTTCTAATATTAGCTAGTTTTAAGGCCCAAGGGGGGAAATTAAATTCATTGATTTATTAAGCAATTATTACAACAATTTTATTTCGAAATGCAATTAGGAAAGTAGTATTTTTCAGAAATAAAAGTTTGGTTGGACAGTGATAAATAGAAAAGAGGGAAACAATTAGTAAATCAAAGAGTACCAATTAGATTGAGAGTAGGAGGAGAAGTGGATAGAGTGTGAGAGGGTCTGCGATTGATGACCGACCAAGGACATAGATCAGCGGTCGGCCAATCACAGTCCGGCATACGTCTCAAGGCCCCTGATCTTCTTGTCATCGCTTCTCCTATTGGCTGTCTGTCTTTTCGACCCATTTTCTTCTCAGTGAGCTTGCCTTATTTAGCTTTAATATTGCTAATGAAATTGAAATAAAACTAAGCTAATACGTCGGATAACTAATACCTAAAATACTACTGGAAGATTCGCTATAATAACGGTAAAAACTAATCAGTCAACGCCTCGTTAGTGGTCCAGACGCGATAGAGAAAATATAATAATTTTTTTTAATAAATTTCTAAATGGACTTTATCAACGTGATAATTAAGAGAAAAATGGTAGAAACAAATTATATATATTTTAGATCAAATTGGTAGTAGCTACCTGATGGAAATAATTCATAAACGTGACGAAAAGTGTTTTTTTCACGTTTCAGATATGAATTTTTTTTCTTTTTGCCGCTTGTGGTAACTTCTAGCGCCGGAACGAGATCGAGAGAGGCTTATCCCACCCTGCGTCACTTCCCCTCCGCTCACACGCCTCGAGCACTCGAAGCAAGAAAAAGACTGAGTTTCAAACGCGTTTTTTTGTTATTAAATCGAACCTCACAAATATTTTCATGAAAACAGAGTTATAGTGAAACTCCCCAGGAACAAATAGCGCTTTGAAAAATCGCTATAGGAATTTTCGGGAAATATTTTTTGCATAAAATGTATATCGTGGATAGCCAATGACAAAAGCCTAAAACAAGTGTGAAAATTACAAGCCTTGCCATAAAATGGTCATATTTTGCGGTTTTTAATTTTATTTGCGAAATATTTTAAAACTCATTTTCAGTCTTTTTAAACGCTATTTTTTTTTCCTTAATTAAAATTTTTTCACATCTTATACCTGAAAAAAAAAAACTTTTCTGCACATTTATGATCACAAGGTTGCTATACACCCGATTTTATCTAAAACATATACAATTTGTTTCTACTATTATTATTTCTCCTGATTATCACGTCGAGAAAGTTCATTGGAAATTTACTTTAAAAAAGTAAACCGTCGCACCTGGAAAATTCTGATATCACCAGAGCATACACAATAAAATGAAATATAAGAAGATCAAATACAGAACAACTCACATCAACAGCTAAAAAGTCGGAGATCAACCGGAGATCGCATATGACTCCAAGACATCCAATCACAGACGTATTTCAGTTTTTTCTCTTTTATATCAATTCGACTAATATTGAACAAACTAACTTCAGTGAAGAAATTCCGTATGATCTCAAAATCCGTTTGATCAATCGGTTCCAAATTTTTTGTTAGTAAAATTTTTTTTTTACTGAATCGTGTTTAAAGTTAAAAATATTTAACGTATACAATTTCTTTAATGTATGTAAATGTTATTTTTTTTGTACGAAAAAAAAGTCAGAATATGGGTTGTTATAGTTACATGTAAAAAAAATCGGAAAATTACATTCTGAGAAAATGTTCCTTATTTCTCAAAAATATAAACGGAAAAATGAAAAAAAAATCATGCTTACTATACTATTCGTATGTAAAACTTTTCCTACTACACTGAACTAACTTTTCCAATTATATGGAAAATGTTAGTTCAGAGGTACATATATTATTTTGTTTTATAACAAATATTCATATAAAGTACACATATATATCATTCTGACTGGAAAACGGTCTATTTTCATATAAAAATATAAAATTTGTTTTCATATTTTCTTGCCTTTCGCCTCCTTTTAAGATTTCAGAATAAAACCTCAAGTGCCTCAAATACCAATCAATAACTAACTTTTCGCCTATTTATATAATTGTATATAAATATATATATATTTTTTTTTTCGATTGGCTCTAAGACCTTGTACATCTTTGGCCACGCGATGTGGTGTTCTTTACAGACATTTATTGCTTGCGGGAGCACAGACAGCCTGGAGGGGGTCACCCAACCCCACGTTGCTGCGAACCGTAGTTTCCATGGTCCAGTGGCAAGCTGCCCATTGCTCCATAACCGGTCCCTTTGGGGCCAATTCGGCAGTGTCCTTCCCACCGACTCACTCGGGTTCAAGGACAGTGACAACTCGGTCTAGATCCAGGGATTATGGCTGTTCGGAGTCAGCAGGCGCACAAGGACCTATATTTCATTCCCCGAGGCAGACCGTCCATGGATCAAACCTCCGGGCGGCTATTTTATGTCCTGGAAAACCACAACGCGATTCACAATTAAGGTACACGGGGTAGGGTCATCACTCCTACGCCCGGTCTATGTGAGTGGCCTCCAGTAGGCTGATATAAGTGGGTATGAGGGCCTCACATACCCGGGGTGAGGGGTGATAAATTTCTTGAATTATTACTTTAATTAAATTAAAGTAGTGTCGGTGCCGGGCTACCCCGCTCGGCCACCCCGACCCCTCATATATATATATATATATATATATATATATATATATATATATATATATATATATATATATGGCTCCGTGCTTCGTAGGGAATTCGTGGCTTGTTAGAAAAATAAGTGGAAGTAGATTTAATCTGCTTTACAAAGATTTCAGGTTTATTTTTAAAGGAAAAATAGTTTCAAAAAATAATTATTGTATGTTAATCAAATTATTTGTATGTATTTATTAATTATTTATTTTATTTATTGTATTATAATAAATTACACTTAAATTTTATAAATAAATGACTATTTTTGAGTATTTTTGTTGAACCGTACATTTGTGAGGCGTGTGTCCCTGTCTTTTAGTTTGTATATGTAAGTATTTTTTTCTGTTTCGAAGATTCGGAAAAAAATAAAGTAAAACAGTTTAGTAGTTTACATTTCTTTTTAAAATTCTATGCCTATTAATGCGAAAATCATGCAGACAACACTGCAATTAAAAACACAATGTCTTCGATTCAAATTTAATTAGACCCTGATACGATATCAGTGTAACTGAGTAATCAATTCTTGCATGGCTATTGTACATACATGTCATTCCTAATAGACATGATATTGCTACAGCTAGCTTACGCTAGCTATTATATATATATATATATATATATATATATATATATATATATATATATATATATATATATTTATATATATATATATATATATATTTATATGTTTATATCATTACAAGATCCCGAAACACTGATATCAATTAACACATGTCACTCATAACTACCTAAAACAAATTGGTGCATGATATCAATTTGGAAAGACGATAATATGATAATAACCTTGATGCCAAAATGAAAAAACGTTTCATCTATTTTAGGATGACTTGCGAAACTTTAGACGAACTTTTAGATCTCATTAAAGGAGATATAAAGAAAGCAGGATACGAATTGTCGTGAATCGATAGTCCCCGAGGAACGACTGTCTATTGCCTTAATGTAGGAAGGAATACATAATAACGTTTTGCTTAAAACAAAAATTAATTTTTATTTTTTTAGGTTTTATTAATTGCATATTTAAAAAAAAAGTTTAATATTTTTTTTAAATTTAATAAACAAAGAAACAAAGGTAGAGAATTAAGGGCGATTCGAACTGCAACGCGGTCTGCAGCGAACTTGGAATGTGGAGGAAAAATCTGGTGCGGTGCGCGCATCACACAACTTTCCCTTACCGCCCTATAATAATTATCTTTTTAATTCAATTTTAAAGAGTTCACATAAACACTGCTTCTAATAAACTTAGCAGCGTACACATCTTCTCCCGCTTAAGTACAATAGTTTTTTAAACAATTTTAGTACAACAATTCTGTACACTACCTATATATTTTAACTTTGTCAAGTTGCAAATATATTTTAAAAGTTTCTGGTTTAGTTTCCATGGAAACATTTTCTTTCCATTACATAATGTGAAAGTAGAAATTATTAAGTTAATTTCCGCTTTCGTATTCTTAAATTACTTTATTACAGAGCATATTGCTTACAACAGATTGGCGGATTGGTGGGAGGTTCGGTCGCATCCGTCTCCTTTCGGATGCGCTTATTTATCCATCTAGGGTATTGTATCTTTGCTAATACTGGTCCCATTTTGATGATTCTTTTTTTGGGTTTTAGATAATGTAATTTAACCTTTCATTCAATTCTACTAATAATTTACCATAAAATGCATTTTATGCATAACTTTTTAAGTTATGCGCAAATAAAATATTCTTCTCATCATAATTTTTTTCTCTGCATTTCCTCGGTGATGTACTACATATATAAAAAGTTAAAGGGCTTTTCAAAGAATAATTTAGGCAAATTTTATCAAAATCGTCAGAGCCGTTTTCGAGAAAATTGTGAAAATGTGTGAAATCGATTAATTAAAGTGGCACTTCCGGTCAGTCGATTTAGACGAAAACGTTGCATCACATCACATGGATGTGCCTACCTTAAATACGTAATTCCAGTATCGTACAACTTTTCGTTTTTGAGCAAGGCTGTTCACATAAACACAGATATACATTTTCGAGACTTGGTTATTTGGACTCAAGGGGCCTTAAAACATGTATTTCCGTTGAAAACTCGAATTCGAAAATGTTCACGATCGCAGTACTTCCCCTTACGATGTATTTCATATACAGGTAAGTGAAAGTAAAAAAATCTACTAAAACTGCTTTTTGTTTGAATAAGTGGTTATCTAATAGTAAGTTGTGACGGCTCATCCGTCATAAGCTAAAAGGCCCTAAGCTCTAAAAATTAACCTTTTTATCACATAAGCAAGCCCTGAAAATAATGATTATGATCGAACCATTGGATTTAGCGCTTTCTTATGTCATAAAAATATCTGATGTGGGCAACACATGACTTCCTTGCACGCCTATTAAACTATAAATCGGTGGCTCAAAAAGTGATCCTGTTGAATTTGGTTACTAGTCTCCGAAGATTACAGTATCTAAAAAACGACACTCGGCGTCGCGACATCCATCTATTGACATACAAACACACAAATGGGGAGGAAAACCAGAATTTTACACTCAATTTTAACACTTAAAACAAGAAATAAAAATATTTAATAGGATTGGAAACCAAATTGCGTTTGCAACCTTTATTACCGAAGCATATGATTTATGTATTTAATTTAAATATAATTTTTGATGTAAGCTTATTATGACCTTCAAGTAAAGTACCCTTTTCGGATCACCAATTTTAACCAAAATAAATTAAATACATTCATATCGATATAAAAGTTCTATTTACCAAATTTGAGATGTTTTACATTATATTTTAATATTTTTTTTTTTTGAAAATCTAATATGATCTTCAAGTAAAGTACAGCTTCCGGTTTTTCAATTTAGACTAAAATCTAGTATGCTATTTAAATCAATATATAAGTTACAAATACTAAATTTGAGTTTTGTATAGTATTTTAATATAATTTTTGATGGAAATCAATTATCATCTTCAAGTAAAGTACCACTTCCGGTGATCAAGCAGTGACCAAAAGGGGAGGTTACAACTAGATTTTAGAAAAATCCTAAATACAAAATTTCAACTTTCTACAACTAACCGTTTTTGAGTTATGTGAGATACGAACGTACGTACGTACAGACGCCACGACGAAACTAGTCAAAATGGATATTTCCGTTGAAATCTGAAAGATCCTTTTTACTTCGTACAAGGAAGTAAAAAGCGAAGCTTTTAGAGAAATTTGGTTACAATACAATGAAAAATATTTTGAATTAGGGCCTTTTAGGTAATTAAGGCATTGTTGTTATATTGTGAATTATCATGATGCAATAATCATGATTGCATTTCCTATATGAATCCACAATCAATAAATTTTTGTCTAACAAACCCCTAAGCTCGATGTACTGTGCGGCGTAAATAAACTACTATGTACCTCTTTGTTACATAATAATACATTAGTTGCATAATAACTATTTGAAATAAATTATCCATTTTCCAATCATTAATCCAATAAATGTTGAGTTAAAGTGTGTATCGAGAACAAATCGTATGCCATTTGTACACGCGTGTTTCTCGCATTTTCCGCCCACAGTTACACGACGAACACTGTTCCTACCCTAAGTGTGAAGGACTGTTCTAAAGAGAGAGACGTCAAATATATTATGTATGAAGAGACAGGGAAGCTTATACGCTCCTGATATATCAGAGAAAGGAAGGGGGAAGATACAGTATATGAAATGCCCCCTTAAAAGCTGAAGACATAGTGTTTTAAAGCTTATGAATGAAACCCCTATTCCAGATGTTTTTATTATCTGACCCAGTTGCTGGAAAAGAGGGTCCTGATATGGTAATGCCTGCCATTCCTTCAGAATATTTTCACTGTATTTCCTTCTAATACATCCTAATAAAGAGTTTATTTCTTTGCCCATGAAAGATTCAGGACTCGGTCCTTAAATACCTGTCCACCGTCGCTAAAGGATCGATAGAAGATAATAATTTCCTTTATTGGAATTAAACTTATTTTTTAAAAGTAATTACATCCTTATTATGACAATTCTGAGGTCTGATGAATTAAATGGTGGTATAAACAGTGCATTCTAGGAGATAAATATATATATATATATATATATATATATATATATATATATATATATATATATATAATCTTTATTAAATAATATCTCAAAAAGTTATAATTATCTATTGTATAGAAAAATATACGGTAATTTATATAATTTATGTAATTTCTTAATTAGTTTTGGGGGAAAAATGTAGTGAATAAAGCGTTAAAGCATTAAAATTATCTATGAGCTTTATTACTTCTTCAAAGTAAAGAAATTTCCTCATAAACAATAGTTAAGAGGGCTTACTCTAATTTTAAATTAAACATTTTATTTAGTAAAATAATAACAGTTTTGTAGTAAAAAAAAATTAAAAAATATAATACGAATAATCTCGGAGCCTGCATCAATGTTAAAACCGACTATTTTTGTTATAAAGACCTCTCGAAGGACCTCTATCCTCGTCAAAAATAGTATTATTTGTAGAGCGTTACAATATATGTATACATTTATACGTCATATTTGAACTATATACAAAACTTTTTTTTATAAGATTATACTTTTTATTAATTTATATTTGTTTTTAGGAAAAAACCATATAGGAATTATAGTAACTATAATTAAAATAAAAGAATGATTTTTATTAACATAATTAATGCGATAGGCCATCAGTACAATGTAATCCCGATTATACGTGTAATTGAGTAGCGTGATTGCAGAGGATAAAATAAATTCGCGGATAATACACATGTAAAAAAGATTATTGTAGAATCAAAAAAACAAAAAACAAATATTGTGAAATAAACAAAAAATATATAATTAAATCTACAAATTAATTTGCAATAAGAACAAGTAATATTTTTTTTTTTAATGAACAATGATTGTACGCAAAAATATTTAAAAAAAATAATTAGAGCTTTTGAAAATCATCAGTCACTTGTTTGTGTTTCTGTTTTAAAAATACTCAATTTGAATAAAACCTTATCAAAATCGAATCTATAATGAACGAAATAACAGAAGAAAAAAAACGACGTACAGAATGCTACAATTTTACACGGGCAGTTTTAACGTCATCGTTCCTACACGTTTTTTTTCTGTCCTCTATAGGTCTCTTGGAACGCCAGCAAAATGGATCGTTAGTGTCATCTTAAGTTGAAATCTTTTCATTCCAAACCTGCGGATAATCGGGAGTTGAATGTAATTCAAAATTCTTGTTATTAAAAACAATTCAATAGTTTATTTGTTTTAGTTTTAATTATTAATTAAAAACAATTTACAGTATTTGCACTGAGCTTGGAGACCCTCCTCTCCATCTAAGCTACTTCCTCTCGCAAAGAGGTAAAACGGGACTCTGAAAATCCCTGCGCCCCATCCAAATCCATCAATGATATCAATTGTCTTTAAAGCTCATCTTTATTACTCAAAGATCCCGTCCCGCTCCTCCAACAATCCAATATAGTTTACTACATTCCTTGTTCCAATCCCAAGTGCAATTCCTGTTGAATAGGTGAAACCAAAAATTACCTTGAGAAGCGCTTATACCAACAAAAATAGCATTTCCAACCGTAACCCGTTTGTCTCAAAATTAGCAGAACACGCTATATCCCTTGTCTTTTGATAACCCTTCTGTCCAGTCTACCATACCCTAAAAACAGACTTCTTACCGAATTCATATTCATTCATAAGGAAAAAAATAACATTCCCATAAACCAGATATCTGATAAAGAAGTGTTTTTCATCAATATACTGTTACATTTCCCGCCTCCTGGAATTATATTTTTGTATTTTCAGTCTCTCTGTTTTTCAATTTTATTATAAAATAGTGAGAGTCCATAGGAATTTATGTTATTTATTTCATTTAGGTATGTTTTAAGACACGTTCATTTACAAGTTACAATGTCTCATTATGTTCTTATTAAGTACTATTATTATTGGTCTACTATATTTATTTCTAGTAATGGTATCTGTTCTTCTAATATTTATCAGGAATACCGTTATAAAAAATATTCTGTCACAATTTCGAACTAGAATAGGTTAGTTCTGTCATAGTATTAGTGTATTTTATATTAGTATTACCTGTATTTCATATTATTATTTATAGCCTTATCACTAAGTTATCTGTATTGCGCCTTTAATATTTGTATTTCTTACTGAACACATCTCTTATATCTCTGATTTAATTTCAGCCCTGATGATGGCTCACTTGATTGAGCCGAAACGTCGGCTTTTACAATAAAAACGCAGCAAACTATTACACAATGGCTTATTATTTACACTTGGTAATATTCTGTCCAAGTAAAAAAAAGAAGAAGCCGGAGAATTAGTCTACGAAGCTCATTACGCTATATCTCAGCTAATACTGGTCCGAATTAAATAATTTTTTTTTCCTTTTGTAAAGAATTTCAGCAGCTTTCGTTTGAATACAATAAAAGCACCAAAAATGCGAACGTATTTTTTTTTTTATTAGATATTTGGATTCTACGTATCTTGAAACGTAAAACCTCAAATTTTGAGGAGAGGGATAACAACAAATTTTTCTTTTGTCGATTCCAAAGGTCTATTATTGAAAATAATAAACCAAAATATACTTTTTTGATTTCATCCCGATAACACAGGCCAACGATGAAAAAACTTTTGAACTGAAAATACCTTATTCCTATAGTTTTTAGGGTGGTGAATCCAAATATGATATTAAAAAAGCTGCATCACCCACAATTTCTTCACATTTTATAGTTAAATTTATTAAATTAAGCGATTTTTAAAGAATTGAACAGCTTCACAGGCTAACGATGAAAAAACTTTTTTACCTAAAATACCTTATTCCTATAGTTTTTGGGGTGCTGAATCCAAATATGATATTAAAAAAGCTGCATCACCCACAATTTCTTCAAATTTTATAGTTAAATTTATCAAATTATGCATTTTTAAAGAATTGAACAGCGTTCAGTCTTCCTGAAAAAGGAAGACCTACATATAAAGTTAGGTCTCATGAAACAATTTGTAAAGGCTTTGCCTAAAGATGGACCATGTTTCAAGTATCTCTGCCAAAAGTTTCCACGCCTTTCAGAAGCTAAACTAAAAGAAGGCGTCTTTGTCGGACCTGACATTAGAAAAATGATGTTTGATGTTAACTTTGAATCCAAAATGACCTTAAATGAGAAAGAAGCATTGGTTTTATTCAAGCAAGTCGTTACAAAGTTCTTGGGAAATGAAAAAGACCCAGAGTATGTTTCTATTGTAGCTAACATGTTACATACAGAAGTTTGAAAAGTTAGGATGTTTGATGAGCCTGAAACCTACGGAAAACTATGAGTGATATAAAAAAATTAAGGCCAGATCTAAATCCTCTGAATCTAAATTCAGGACATAAAAATGAAGATCAACTATTAAAGTTAAAAAAAGTTTTCAAAAAATTTTGTTTGTTGGCCTGTGTAATTTATTTCATCATAATAACATGACTTATCATAATAACATGTTTCTATTAAGAAACATCAATGGTATCGTTTCAATGGAAAGCCAGTGGAGGGGCTAGCTATTTGGAATAAAATTTATTTTAACTTATCAATATCCTTTAGATTATAAATATGTGTACTGTAAATGAAATACAGGATAAAATGTCCTTATGTACTCACATTCAACATCGACAATGATCCTCTTGCTGACAGAAGGAGGGACGCTGTTGGAGGCGATGCAGAGATAGGCTCCCATCTCGTTCCTCGTGATCCTCGTCAGGTTCAGCTGTTCTCCCTCCTGGGACGGCACTGTAACAGGATATCCGTTCCATTAGTAAGAAGATTCCAAAGCATAGCCTCAGTTCACTCAAACTATAATATTATTAAATAATAATATATTTAGTCATAAAATCATGGATGGAAAAAGAGAGAAAAGCCTGTCATTAAACCGAAAATATCTGATGTGGACAACACATGACTTTCTTGTACGCCTATTAAACTATAAATCGGTGGCTCAAAAAGTGATCCTCAATTTGATTACTAGTTTCCGAAGATTGCAGTATCTCAAAAACGACACTCGGCGTCGCGACATCCATTTATTGACACACACACAAATGGGGAGGAAAACCAGTATTTTACACTCAATTTTAACACTTAAAACAAGTAATAAAAATGTTTAATTGGATTGGAAATCAAATTGCGTTTGTAACCTTTATTACCGAAACATATGATTTGTATATTAATTTAAATATATCTTTTGATGTAAGTTTTTATGACCTTCAAGTAAAGTACCCCTTTCGGATCTTCAATTTCAGCCAAAATCTATTAAATTACTTATATTGATATAAGACTTTAATTTACCAAATTTGAGATGTTTTACATTATATTTTAATATACTTTTGATAAAAGTCTAATATGACCTTCAAGTAAAGTACTACTTCCGGTTTGCCAAAGTTTACCGAAATTTATTATGTTGTTTATATTACTATTTGAGTCTTAAATACCAAATTTGAGAAGTTTTGCATAATATTTTAATATAATTTTTTATGAAAATCAGTAATGAACTACAAATAAAGTACCACTTCTGGTAATCATGCAGTGACCAAAAAGGGGAGTTCACAACTTGATTTTATTATAACTATAAATACGCAATTTTAACTTTCTAAGGCTAACCGTTTTTGAATTATGCGAGATACGTACGAACGTACGTACAGACGTCACGACGAAACTAGTCAAAATGGATTCAGGGATGGTCAAAATGGATATTTCCGTTGAAAACTGAAAACCGAAAATTTTCGCAATTATAATACTTTCTTTACTGTGTACAAGGAAGTAAAAAGGCAGTTTTTACAAAAACATAACAAAAAAAAAACTGTAAATATTTTCGGGTAAAGTACCACTTCCGATTGGCCAATTTTATCCAAAATCTAGTATGCTGTTTTTATTGGTATAGAACTCTTATTTACAAATATGAGTAGTTTAAGTCTAAAAAAATTTGTGTTATTTATATTGATATGTAAATCTTATATACCGAATTTGAAAAGTTTTGTTTTGAAATGTTTTTTGAATGTTTTGAAACGAATTTGAAATGTTTAATGGATTGGAAACCAAATTGCGTTTGTAACTTTTATTACCGAAACATATGATTTTTGTATTTAATTTAAATATAATTTTTGATGTAAGCTTATTATGATGACCTTTAAATAAAGTACCCTTTTCGGCTCACGAATTTTAGCCAAAATCTAGTAAATATATTTATATCGATATAAAAGTCCTATTTACCAAATTTGAGATGTTTTACATTATATTTTAATATAATTTTTGATGGAAATCAATTATGACCTGGAAGTAAAGTACCACTTCCGGTAACCATGCAGTGACCAAAATGGGAGGTTCACAACTAGTTTATATTATAACTCTAAATACGAAATTTTAACTTTCTACGGCTAACCGTTTTTGAATTATGCGAGATACGTACGAACGTACGTACATACTCACGAGTATATTTTAATATAATTTTTGATGAAAATCAACATTCAAGTAAAGTACCGTTTCCGGTAATCATGCCCTGACGAAATAAAGAAGGTTCACAACCGGATTTTACAATCATCCATCCTAAATACAAAATTGTAACTTTCTACGGTAAACCGTTATGGGATATACGAACGAACGTACGTACCGACATCAGGACGAAACTAGTCAAAATGGATCCAGGGATGGTCAAAATGGATATTTCCGTTGAAATTCGCGTTTATAATACTTCCTTTACTACATACTTCCTGAGTAAAAAGAAGATGTCAATCGACAAGATAGAAGTTTATAATAGATTATTATTAAAAATTACTTTTACAAAATGTTTTAGACCAAACTATATAATGCATCTGTTTTATATTTCAATAATATATTATTATTGTAATATAAGTAAAATATAGATTCTGATAAAACGCAATTCTACTCAGCATAAGCTCACTTTTTCGCCAAGAAATCGAGGAAGGAGATTCAAGTGAGTTCAATTTCTTCTCAACACGGCTCCACTTTTAGGAGTTCTCACTAAGAGCATGGCCACTCAACATTTCTTTAATACAATCAGGGGAGGGAATATTTAATTATCTTAGATATCAGAGATCTCTTCATGACAAATTTGACTTAAAAAAGATTATTGGCTCAAGTTGCTCAAAAGGATTGACCGGTACAGAGAAACTTCCGGCCTTATTTACCAGCCTCATTCATCACAAATTAACAATCTCCTTTATTTCATTGGTGAAGAAGTCGAAGATATGCTCGAGGCTTTTCAATTAAGTTCAGAACAGCTTCTTAAAAACTACACGAATGTCGTAGAATAATATAATAAATATTTCATTTATGAACGTGCCAAATTTAACAGACGCGTTCATCTAGAAAGAAGAGCAGGTGCTAGATTTCACTATAAGTTAACATGTAATGGCTAACTCATGTTCTTAGGGCCCACTTAATGAAAGTCTCTCAGAGCATCTGCAATTTCAATAGATTTAACTTTAGAAAACGTTGTTACAATTCAGAAATAGGAAACTTAGTAATTTTGATATCAACTTGCTAAAAGAAATCACGGAAAGGGATTCAAGTGAGCTCTATTTCTCAAAATTGCTCCAGTTTCAGGAATTCTCACTAAGTAAGGAATTCTCTCTACATTTCTGGAATACAATCCCCTCTTCTTAAACATCTTTAATTCAAATTTTCTGGTTTAATTAGTATGAGCTATGTGAATCAACAAGATATTAGTTTTCTATTAAAAATTATTTTTATAAAATATATCAGACCAAAATCCATTATACTTCTGTTTTATATTACAATAATATATTATATAAAACATATCGACGTCGCTTTTTGAAAAAGGCGTAAATATCATTTATCTAACTTTACAGATAACACATGAACGATTTTTTCCCCCCGAAATAACAATATTTTTGCTTCTTTTTACGAAGTAAAGGAAGTATTGTAATCGCGAAAATTTTCGGTTTTCAAATTTCAACGGAAATATTCATTTTGACCATCCCTGAATCCATCTTGACTAGTTTCATCGTGAGATCTGTACGTACGTACGTGCGTATCTCGCATAACTCAAAAACGGATAGCCGTAGAAATTTGAAGTTTTGCATCTAGGATTGTTGCAAAATCTAGTTGTGAACCTCCCTCTTTGGTCACTGCTTGATCACCGGAAGTGGTACTTTACTTGAAGGTCATAATTGATTTCCATCAAAAATTATATTAAAATATTTTGCAAAATTTCTCAAATTTGGTATTTATAACTTATATATTGAATTAAATAACATACTACATTTTGGTCTAAATTGGAAAACCGGAAGCGGTACTTTACTTGAAGGTCATAATAAACTTACATAAAAAATTACATTAAAAATTAAATACAGAGATCATAGGATCCGGTAATAAAGGTTACAATCGCGATTTGTTCCCCACGATAATTAAACATTTTTATTACTTGGTTTAAGCGTTAAAATTTGTGTAAAATACTTTTTTTCCTCCACATTGGTGAGTTAAACAAGTCTGCAGCAGGACAATTATAAGCAGAATAAAATATAAGCTAAGTGGGTTCTTCCTCTTAAAATGTCGTAACCGTTGATTTCCAATACTTTATCTAGTGACAGTTCTAATGTTGTCACGGAACAGGAAGAAATCTCTTAGGAACTTGTTGTGTGTGTATCAATAGATGGATGTCGCGACGCCGAATGTCGTTATTACTGCCATTTTCGGAAACTAGTAACCAAATTGAGTATCACTTTTTGAGCCACCGATTTATAGTTTAATAGGCGTACAAGGAAGTCATGTGTTGCCCACATCAGATATTTTTTTTTTTTTTAATTTTATTCTTTATCGTACTATTACAATATATTTTTAAGGCTCCAAACAATGGTCAAGGCCAGAGAGGTACTGAGAGTGGTCAGAATTTAGTGCTTAAATCATCAATGGTCGATTTTTAGACCGTTTCCAATTTTTTTCCGTTGCATCGTGAGCTGGAATCGATAAGAGGGGGTATTTAAGCCCCATAATAAATTGAAACCTAAATTTCCAATTATTGGCGCTCAAGCCTATTTCAAAAAATGGCACGATATTTTCCAATAAAATACATTTCCACTCAGCACACTATACTATAGAACGATAAAAAAACAGAAGATGTGTTTTGTTTTCTATTTTGAACTTTATAAACGACTAAACCCAGATGCAGTAAGGAACTAATGACATTTTGTGAAATTTTATTTCATATGTTCTATTGATAATTTTCATTTCACAATAAAAATTTAAGGCTCAGAGTTCCTAGATCACATTTCTGTTTCTGGGGTTATTGTTGCGAAATGAAAGCTCTTGAAATAATTCTTATAAAAACCCAATTTCACAAAATGTCGATTGGTTCCTTATACCTGGGTTCATTTATCATAATATGATAGATGCGTTGTAATATTTTTACATCCTTATTTCATTGATATTATCGTGTGTTTAATAAAGTAGTCGTTTTTTGAAAAAAGACTTAAGCGCCAAATTTAATTTTATCATGGGGCGCAAACAAACACAATCTCTATCGATTCCCGCTCAAAATATATGGAAAAAAAAATGGAAATGGTCTAAAAATCGACTATTGATGACGTAAGCACCAAATACTAACGACTTTCAGTCGTCACTTTGGCTTTAACCAGTGCTTAAAAGCCTTAAAAATATATTGAAATTATAAAGATTTTGTCAGCTTAATAAACTCCTACTCTATACAATAAACAATAAAATTAAAAAAAAATATTGTAATTTGTGGAAATTCGTTTCATGTAATTTCTGTAAAGTTAGCTAAATGGCGCTTACGCCTTTTTAAAAAAAAAACTCGTCGATATAATTATTGTATTTTTTCATCCATTAAATAAAATAATCACTTCAATTACCTGTCTGACATTATATTTTTTTTTCCAATTCCTCACCACTTGAAGGATATGTTGTCGAGTGTACAGGTAATATATAGGTAGCTATTGTTTTCAATATAAGGCTGATTCAAACGCCGATCGAAGCCCGCCCGGATCCGACGAAAGCGATAAAGCGGCAGACAAAGGGACCGAGAAGGAGACCGTACGCCGGTATTGTTTTAAAGGAGGCATAGGTGTGGAAGGGAGAGACTGCAGAAGAGAGCAGCCCAAGAGGACTACAATGGAGTCGAGAGGTGGCCGTTAGAGCGTTAGCTATTGTCGACCTAACTAGGGTTACACTCGTTATAAAGGTCGCACAATGGAGGGGGGGGCCCACTCCCCAGTCGTCCAAATGAACTCGCTCTAGAATTGCTTGGGGTTAACAAGTCTTAGCCCCCCCTCGATCCCAATTAGAAAGCCCTCCCTGTGAAATAGAAACTGAGCAAATATATCCTCCCTTGAATACAATTAGCTCGGATCCTCTCGATATGAAAATTTACATCGCTGAGGATCTCATCTTCATTCTGCCCGCCTCTGCTACACTCCAGGAAATTAAAATTGATTTCTTTCTCGCCTCTCGCGAATTTTTCCCTCTTTTACATTACTGCTTCTGGGTGGGAGTTACATTGGTGGGAATTATTCATGAGAAGAATTGAAACGTCCCTTTAAATATTTATTGATGGGGTTCTAATGATATTGATGGCGCATTAAATTATTGTTTTCGATCAATAGTTAGCTCCGCATATTTACAAATTGTAAGTTCAGTTGAGTCTCTATAATTCGACACATATGGGACGGGGGTATGTCGGATTACTGGAAGTTAAATAAAAACGTGCACCTATGGGAAGACATTTAATATGTATACATTTATTATGATACATTTATATATATATATATATATATATATATATATATATATATATATATATATATATATATATTTATATATATATGTCCCGTTGGCCTATGGCTCCCAAGCATGGTCTTTGACAAAAGCTCAAGAGAAGAAGATCAAGGTGTGGCAGAATAGCATCGAGAGAAGTATAATGAAAGTGAAGAAAAGGGAAAAAATCAGATGCGAAAAGTTAAAAAAAGAAACAGGGCTCAAAGACACACTCTTGCAGATAAGAATAAGCAAATGGAAATGGGCTGGACATACCCTGCAGTGCAATGACAACAGATGGTCAAAAATAGTCATGGAATGGACACCATTTGATCGAAAAAGGATGAGAGGCAGACAATTGAAGAGATGGAGAGATCCATTTAGGCTTTAGGCAGGACCCCTCTGATGTAAAGCTTCTAAGGATAGAGATGTGCGGAAGAAAAAATGGCTGGACCTTACAAATCCCGCTTCCCAGTAGGGCAAGACACCCAGGGAAGTGTTAAAGACTATTACTCCCAAAGGAAGGCCTATGCAAGAAATACTTCCTTTACTTCGTACAAGGAAGTAAAAATGAGAAAAAACAATGTGTATAAATATTTATATATAATGTAAAGAATCGTTTCTGTTTTTTACTTCCTTGTACGAAGTAAAGGATCCCTGAATCCATTTTGACTAGTTTTGTCGTGGCGTCTGTACGTACGTACGTTCGTATCTCGCATAACTCAAAAACGGTTTGCCGTAGAAAGTTGAAATTTTGTATTTAGGATTTTTCTAAAATCTAGTTGTGAACCTCCCTTTTTGGTCAGTACATGATTACCGGAAGTGGTACTTTACTTGAAGGTCATAATTGATTTCCATCAAAAATTATTTTAAAATACTTTGCAAAACTTCTCAAATTTAGTTTTTATAACGTATATATTGATTTAAATAACATACTAGATTTTGGTCTAAATTGGAAAACCGGAAGCGGTACTTTACTTAAAGGTCATGATAGATTTTCACCAAAAATTATATTAAAATATAATGTAAAACATCTCAAATTTGGTAAATAGGTCTTTTATATCGATGTGAATGTATTTACTATATTTTGCTTATAATTGGTGAGCCGAAAAGGGTACTTTACTTGAAGGTAATAATAAGTTTACATCAAAAATTATATTTAAATTAAATACATAAATCATATGTTTCGTTAATAAAGGTTACAAACGCAATTTGGTTTCCAATCCAATTAAACATTTTTATTACTTGTTTTAATTGTTAAAATTGAGTTTAAAATACTGGTTTTCCTTCCCATTTGTGTGTGTGTGTCAATAGATGGATGTCGCGACGCCGAGTGTCGTTTTTGAGATACTGCAATCTTCGGAAACTAGTAACCAAATTCAGAATCATTTTTTGAGGCATCGATTTATAGTTTAATAGGCGTACAAGGGAGTCATGTGTTGTTCATATCAGGTATTTTTATTTTTTTTTGTAAATTTGTTTTATAGTAATTTTATTTATGCATAAATAAAGGCTATTTTCATTTCATTTCATTTATTTCATATGTCCTGTTGAGAGACATAGTAACATAGTATTCATACTTGTAAAAGTAGTGTAAGTTAATAAAACTTCATTTTGAGAAACAGATTATTACAATTATTGTGATAAAAATTCCTAAGCCCTAACTTTGTGGAGGTAACCAATTGAATATTGATATGAGGTTTGATTAAAGGTAATTGTGAAATGAAATTGTCTACGATTCATTTTTGCTTTATTTTTTTTTTGGTTTTTAGTCGTATTTTCCCAGAAAAAAAATAGACGCACTGAATCGAAGGTTGGCGGTGAGGGGAGGGACTGCGTTTTCTATCCGTTTCATAACCTCTAGAGCACGATTATGGAAGTTTTAGACATGTCTGATAAACATATACATATATATATATATATATATATATATATATATATATATATATATATTTCCACTACATTTGAGCACCTCCAGCGGCCCCCTTTGGGCCAAATGACCTGAAATTCGGTATATAAGGTTTGGTTTTCTGTCCCGTATGCCAGCGGAGAGGCAGAACAATATAATAAAAGTATGGGTAGATTTTGGTATGTTAAGGAACTGTCATTTCCGGGTCTCAACTTTGACGGAGTTCTGCTGGTCACGAATTTTTTTTTTATCTTTCAACTATATATTCACACCTGTCTAACAAAAGAGTGACAATAAGCAAATGTTATGGATACAATAGATATAATTGGCATGACAGACATGAGGAAGGACATTATCCAGTAGTACCTTTTGTCGGTCTTCAATTAGTCCTTTAATTCAGGAAAGGAGATCTCTCATCCAGCTCCTTTTCAGTCTTCTTATGGTCATGTCAGTCGTAGCCATATCGTCTATCAGTCTGTTGTGATGTCCATGAAGGTTATTATAGAAACGGGAATAAAGAGTACGTATGTTTTGGTAGATAGTTGTTGTAGGTCGGTATGTAGAGTTTTGTTGTTTACATACCAAGGAGCGTCTGTTATTGGATTGGAAAAATTCAGTTTTTGTATGAGGGCGTTTTTGCTGTAATAACCGTAATTCTGTGAGGCGTAAGTCCATATGGATTTAAGTAGATATGTTTAAGTATTGAGTTTCTGCCTGATTTTTAGTTTTGACAATTTAGAAATAAGAGAGTAAAGTTCGTTTAGATTCTTTCTTTTCATTTTAACATGCGGGCCCCAGGTCATCCTTCGGTAGAATGTTAGTCAAAGATAGCGTACTGTGTCTGTACTGAGGAATTTGGTGGTCGTCAATATTAGCTGGTGGAAACGTACGTGCCTCATCGAAGTGTGAAAATCACGTGATTTGTTATAAACATTTGAAAATTACACATGATTTTGTAAGCCAATAAATAAAATTTTCGAGGTTGATAAAAAACTTGATAAAAGTTATTCTTTCAACAGTTTTGCCCTTCTATATTGTATTTATGGGCTTGAGTAAAAATTGTTGAAAATTTAACTTACAACATTTTTGCTCTCAACGGTTTAAGCATGTGTACACATTATATTTAAAACATTGAAAAAAGATAAAAGATTTTACATATTATCAAATAAATAACAGAGAAAAATGTAATCACTGTAACCAACAAAATTGTAAGCAAAACTGTAAGAAGCAACTTTAAACTCTACAAAAACCGATGAAGTAATAAAAAAAAAAAAAAAAACGGTTTACCCTTGAGAAACCAAATTTACGTGTGACAACATGATTTAAGACTAGGACAGTACAAACTTTCCGTTCCTTCCCCCTATGCGTTAATATGAAAGTTTAATGTGCCGGTCAGCATAGTGTCGGACTACTAGAAGGGCCGGACTAGCGAGTGTCGTACTATTGAGACTCAACTGTAGATTATTAAGCAACGACTGGTAATATGTAAACAAAATAATAAGAATAAAATCTGGTGCGGTGCGCGCATCACACAACTTTCCCTTACACTTTCTAATAATAATCCATTTTGAAAGAGTTCACATATAGATACTATACTTGAAATATTCTCTCTACAGCATGGACTTTCACCTTCTCGCACAAAAGTACAATAGCATATCTCTTTAAGCATTTGCAGTACGACTATCGTGTGCACTACATATTTTCGGTTTGTAAAATTAAAAACAAATTTTACAAGCCTTCATTTAGTTTCCAAGTAAACCCTACTTAGTTTCCATGGAAACGTTTTGTTTCCGTAAAATAATATAAAAGTAGAAATTATTAAGTTAATAATTTTTACTTTTATATTATAGATAACAATATTCGAACATTAAATATAAAAATTAAAGGACATTTAGAAGAATACTTTAGACAAGTTTCATCAAACGTTCATGTTAGAACCGTTTTCGCCGTAAAACGACGACTCAACTCCTTTAATATAAATATAAATTTAATTACATTACTTTTAAAACCAATAAACTAGTCCATCCAATATTACGACGAAGTTTAATTTAATGGACCTTTCACCTCATTTATAATAATTATAATAAAATGTACTAAAAAAAAGTACAGCTATAATTTTATTATTTGCACTGTCGGCTAGAATTTCAATCAATCTGAATTATGAGCTTATTCCAATTTAGGAATTAATTAATTGCGCTGATACAGTAAATAAATCGGGATTGTAAAATTTAATAACTAAAAGGATAATTATTAAAAAATGTATTACTTTTTATGAATCTATATTAATAAAAGAAAATTACCACCGACTCCATTGATCTTTGCAGTCATCACTGTACCTCAAAAAAGACAGTGCCTATGGAGCTGAAATTTTAATGGTGGTTCCCTTTATGCTCTAGATATGCAATAAGTCTGGTTTTGTAAAAATTCTTCTTCTAAGTGGTTAAAAAAAAATTATTTCTAAAACCTAAAAAAGAAAATAATTTTTCGAATAATACGAAAACTATACATCACGTGGAACATTATAGGTCCTCATTTGAAAAATAATTGAATTCTCTACAAAAGGAAAGCAAAATCATCTAAACTGGGGCAGTATTGGACTTCATATCCATGCTTTCTGCGCAGGTTCTCATATAATTTTATAATTTAATATAATATAATAATTCGAAAACTCTACATGTCGAGGCCACATCGAAGGAGAAATATTGTTTTAATATTTTATGAAGTATTGTTTTTGTTTTTATAAAAAAAAAAAATACGGTGTAGCCGGTGAACATCTCGATAGTACTGTTGTTCTGTTGTTTGCGTCGGCTCTCCGCCAGTCCGACTCTCTGTTTGTAACATCCCAATCAAATGCATCTCTAATTTTCGTTCCTTTTATTTTTGTGTAAGTTCTTCAGCTAGAACCATCACCATATTCGCCTCAAGGGCCATTCAAGATCGTCTTGCCGACTGAAGAGGCGCAATCATTAAATCATCACGATTCTCACTCCACGCTAAAATGCCGGCCGGCCATCAGTGAGTTCCTAACTCCCTACCTCAGTTATTATTATTTCTTAATATTTTAGTAATAAATAATCCGCATAAACATTGCCTTAGGCACATTTAATCTTGAATACGTTATTGTATTTAATTTTAAGATGTTTACAAGATAATATTTTTTTAGGAATTGATAAATTCCAGAGAGAGACATATTAAAATTACCTCGGCTGACATTTGACAATGCCCACGCATCAAGAGCAAAAGAAAAATCGTAAACCAAAGACTAAGACTATTCCAATCACTCCTTCGAGACTTTAAAAATTGAACACTTACAATAACTTAATCCTATTTAGACCTACGCTTCACAGATATATATTATAGCCAAAAAGACTCACATGTTTAAACTTCAATTTTTCGTCAAAAACTTTTAGGAATATCACCAAAGATACACGGTACATTAGTGACATTAATTAGGGATTGATAAATTATTTGCCACTTCTATAAATTTGTTTTATTGAAAACTAGTTTCGAATGTTATACATTCATCTTCAGTTCTAAAATCACAAAAAATTCAAAAACAAGCAATTCAAAATATGGGTATTATATAATACCAACTACTATATTTTGAATTGTTTGTGTGTTTTTAGAACTGAAGATGAATGTATAACATTCGAAACTAGTTTTCAATAAAACAAATTTATAGAAGTGGCAAATAATTTATCAATCCCTAATTAGATTGATCCTTCTATACCATAATGCAGATGTCAACTAATATTTTTTTGGTTAATTTCTATAAATTTATCTTTAATTTTAAAATGGATGCATAATCTATTTATTTAATTTTATTTGTTTATTTTCTTTATTAATGTATATAGATAACCATTATATTATGATTTTCACTAAATTTGTATCTTATTTTCTATTGCGTATTTATTCTTTTTTCTTTTCTTGCTATTAATCGCTAAGCATTCATAAATTAAATTTTAGTTTAATTAACTATTCGTTCAAATTAATTTTTTACATTTTATTTTTATTAATGGTGAGAAAATCCAACCTATACATTATACTAAGGCACATGTTTACTCTGGCGAGAGGAAAGGTTCAGATCGGATAACACTTCACATTTCATATGCACCTATAGATATTAATTTGATATGTAATTAAATTTTCTTTGCACTATGTTGAAACATACCACTCACCGAGTAATCACTGTATCTTTAAAACAACAGTGCCTATAAAGCTGAAAGTTTTAATGGTGGCTCCCTTCCCTTTACGCTGAAGACTTGCAATAAGGGGGTTTGAAAAAATTCGAAACTCTAATTGGATAAAAAAATAAATTCTAAAACCTAAAAAACATGGAGTTTTACTTTTTACAGGCGGAAGGCTTTAACTACGGGTGGGAAAAAATCGCATTTATGTTACGACGATTATGTTTAGAAGCTAATACATAATTATTAAATCTTGCTGTATCAATCTTATACACCGGTTTTTAGTTGATAAGCACGCCAAGATAGAGACTTAGCTTTAAAAGATTCAACCAGAGTAAGCTGCGAGCAGAAAGTTATGTTCATCTTAAAGAGGCAATGTGTAAGGGGAATGGTAACGTTTCGGATATTGGAAAGAGACGAACAAAAGCCACATGGCAGACACGATATAATAGCTCCAGTTTAAATTAAAAAAAAAAAGTGATGAATGTTTTGACTGAAGGTTCCATTTTCGGTCCTTGCATGTATACACGAAGAAGAAAAAAATATCTGGTGTGAACAACACATCAATTCCTTGTACGCCTATTAAACTATAAATCGGTGGCTCAAAAAGTGATCCTGAATTTGGTTACTAGTTTCCGAAGATTGCAGTATCACAAAAACGACACTCGGCGTCGCGACATCCATCTATTGACAAACACTCTCAGACAAATAGGGAGGAAAACCAGTATTTTACACTCAATTTTAACACTTAAAACAAGCAATAAAAATGCTTAATTGGATTGGAAACCAAATTGCGTTTGTAACCTTTATTACCGAAACATATGATTTATGTATTTAATTTAAATATAATTTTTGATATAAGCTTATTATGACCTTCAAGTAATGTACCCTTTTTTGCTCACCAATTTTAACCAAAATATAGTAAACACATTCAGATCGATATAAGAGACCTATTTACCAAATTTGAGATGTTTTACATTATATTTTAATATGATTTTTGGTGAAAATCTATTATGAACTTCAAGTAAAGTACCGCTTCCGGTTTTCCAATTTAGACCAAATTCTAGTATGTTATTTAAATCAATATATAAGTTATAAATTCTAAATATGAGAAGTTTTGCATAGTATTTTAATATAATTTTTGATGGAAATCAATTATGACCTTCAAGTAAAGTACCACTTCCGGTGATCAAGCAGTAACCAAAAAGGGAAGTTCACAACTAAATGTTACAAGAATTCTAAATACAAAATTTCAACTTTCTACGGCTAACCGTTTTTGAGTTATGCGAGATACGAACGTACGTACGTACAGACGCCACGACAAAACTAGTCAAAATGGATTCAGGGATGGTCAAAATGGATATTTCCGTTGAAATTTGAAAACCGAAAATTTTCGCGATTACAATACTTCCTTTACTTCGTACAAGGAAGTAAAAAAGTGAAAGAAAGAAATAATTGGTGAAGGAAAATTTAATTGAAAATGAAAAAAAAAAAAACGGTTAATTTAGAAAAGGATTATAAAGAAAATGGAATACTAAATGTAAATAAGACAAAAGATTCCCTCGATGGAAGATAAAAAATTATAAAGTATTTGATATAAAGAAACAGAAATTTGACTCAAGAAATTATAAGATATTAAAAATAAACAAAAACAGAGATTCACTTAACTACAAACCACTTTCAAAAAAATAAAAAAATTATAAAATCAGAAGAATTAAAAGTTAGTGAAAAGATGAAAAATGAAAGAGCTTGTCATTATTAATAACAAACAAATAAAATTAAACTAAAGAGCTCTATGTTGACAATTAACTAAATCTACATAGGTTGTGACATAAGACAATTTAATAGTGAATGAAATTAAATATTGAATTTAATTAGTTGTTACTATTGCTTAGTATTCTTTTGAAGCTATGTTTATTCTATTTGTCGAGTAAAATGAAATGGGCAAATACTTGGAGTTGAAGAAATATCTGATTGGTTATAATTTACTGAAGAAACAGGTGTAAATGATTGGTAGTTGGGTTGAGCTGGTGAACAGTATGTGAAATTAATAAGTATATTAATAAATTAATAAGGGTCGTTTAAAAAGTATATTGTCTCTTACTTATTTAGTATACTATTTCATAAAAATTCATAAATATTTACATCTAAAACTATCCAAGATTGGAACATAGCAACTATATGGAATCTATTTTCTTCCTCATTCAAATTACACATAGAACAAGTATATATATATATATATATATATATATATATATATATATATATATATATATATATATATATATCCTTAAACCAGAGTATGAAATTAAAATTAAATAGTTCAAATCGCGTTTTAAATTTTGTTTGTAAGAAATGAATATAAATATTATCATTAATTTATCATACAGTTGATCTATTTGTTTAAAATCTGTAAATTGAGTTTGGAACTAGCAATGGATAGAAAATGAGGCAATTTATAAAATATCCTCAGTATATATTCTCCTCATATTAAATTGAGAGATAATGCAGAGAAGCCGATCATGTGGGAGAGGACCAACAGTTAATTATCCATTAAATCATTTCTAAATTGAATCTGTCATAAAGTTATGAATGGCTTTGGTTCCAAGTCAATGTTAAAACAATTTAATAAGAACCACGCAGGGGTATATCACACAACTTATATATTAGTACAGATTAAAGTATATATTGGAAATGGTTATTAAATATTTAAAAAAAAAAATAAATTTACGAAATGGAAGACATAATAAATATTTCCTATTTACATTAATATTATAATTTTAGCCTCTTAACAAGGAATCGATCAAAACTTTTGTTGAAATATTGCATTGAATACTGACTCGTCCTCCAATTTACATCGGAAATGTTCAAATTCCAGAAACAGACATATCAAAATTACCTGGGCTGACATTTGACAGAAGAATGACATTTGACAATGCCCACGCATCAAGAGCAAAAGAAAAACCTTAAGCCAAACACTAAGACTATTCCACTCACTCCTTCGAGATTTTAAAAATTCAGATATATATATATATATATATATATATATATATATATATATATATATATATATATATATATATATATATATATAACAGCCAAAAAGTTTAAAACATGTTTAAACTTCAATTCTTAGTCAAAAATTTTTAGGAGTATCACCAAAGCTACACGGTACATTAGTAACATTAATTAGGGATTGATAAATTATTTGCAAACTTCTATAATTTTGTTTTTATTGAAAACTAGTTTCGAATGTTATACATTCATCTTCGGTTCTAAAAAAACACAAAAATTCAAAAATAAGCAAATCAAAATACAGTTTGGTATTATTAAATATTAAATTATATGTAATATAAATTTATATATATATATATATATATATATATATATATATATATATATATATATATAAATTTATATTACATATAATTTATTTATATTACATATAATATAACAAGATTAATTATTAATTCAGATCGTTTACTTTTAAATGACATTGAACAGCTGTTTATTGGCTTTTGTTATAAATGAAGATTGTACTAATCAGCAAGCTTGTTAGTAAAATATATTATAGTGATTTAGGGAGTAAAAGACTCGTACACAATTCTATTTTTTGTTGTATAATTCTAAGTTTGTATATTTTGTATTATTTGGAAATAATAACTTAATTGATTGTATTAAAAGTTACTGAAAAAACTATTTTGTTATAGCAAACGTTTACGGTCGTATTCTTCCTTAATCGCAGAATTACATATATATATATATATATATATATATATATATATATATATATATATATATATATATATATATATATATATATATATTATATTATATATTTATATTGTTATATAAATTTATATTACATTTAATTTAATGTGTATAATAATACCAAGCTGTACTTTGAATTGCTTATTTTTGAATTTTTGAGTGTTTTTAGAACTGAAGATTAATATATAACATTGGAAACTAGTTTTCAATAAAAACAAAATTATAGAAGTGGCAAATAATTTATCAATCCCTAATTATACAGAACCTAGGTATAGGGTGTACCTAAACCCTTCACCGGTTTGGGTACAAAACCTCGTGGTTAAGCGCGGCTGATGACCTCATCATCTCTTATATATTTCGTAAAAAAAACAGAACTTCCTTATTATTATTTTTATTTTGATATGAGATGTGCTATATCTGGCCTACATATAATATATATGTGATATATTTTTCTGGCCTGATGATGTCTGAATTGATGAACCGTTGATTGGTCAGTTATTATCAGGTATTTGAGAGAATCGAGTATTTGTTTTGAAACCGTTCAATGATATCCAAATTAATAATATGAATTACTACTTCTACTATTATATAAAATATCATAGTATATATTTAAGCTTTGTTACCAGAGGGATCTATGGTTATCAGAATGCTAAAAAATAAAATTCAAGATAACGAAGTAAAAACTTTCTATTGTATTCCTTGAGGAGGGAAGCCCTGGGATCAGTAAGAGAGGCCGTTAGAGATAATATTTAGGTGTTTAACAAATGTCGGAGGGTTATTGTTGGGGCTTTTTCCGAGATCCGGGTGTAGAAGTAATGACCCTACCTTTAAATGTAGAATGAAGAAAGGGGATGAAGCAGTTGATGAGACGGAGAAGAGAAAAAGAGGAGAAAAAATGTGAACAACAGAAGAAATAAAATTACTTTGCCCTAGGTTCCTAACGACCAGTGTATTAAATCAGCCGCTACTGTTCCTGGGTAGGCGTGTCTTCTCAATCTTCTGTCGTATCTCCTTACTGCCGTATCTTAATATCCGTCTGTTTGGTTATTTAAGCTGGTTAAAACTATACCATTGAAAAATTTTCGATACTTAAAAATAAAATAAAATATTTCTGAATAATCACATGAATGTTGCTTACAAATTATACGCTTAACATAAAATATATACGTGGACAACTCATGATTTCCTTGTACGCCGATTAAACTATAAATCAGTGGCTCAAAAAAAACCTTGAATTTGGTTAGTGGTTTCCAAAAACGGCACTCGGCGTCGCGACGTCCATCTATTGACACACACAGACACACACACAAAATCTCCTGTTTATGGAGGTCTAATTCCGTAATTATATATGTCGTTTTCCTTCAGCTGGTAACACATTCCTAAGAGTTTTTTCGTGTTCCTTGACAACATTACAACTGTCTATGTCACTATAGAATTTCCACGTCAATTGTAACCTTTTCCAAATCAATTGTCACCTTTTCCATTTCAATTGTAACTTTTTCCATTTCAAATGTTACCTTTTCCATTTCAATTGTAACCCTTTCCAAATCAATTGTCACCTTTTCCAATTCAATTGTAACCTTTTCCATTTCAAATGTAACTTTTTCCATTTCAATTGTAACCCAACCGGACATGAAATAATTCAATATTATTCATTTTATTATTGAAAAATGATTATTTTAATTACATTAATGACTTTTGAAATAATTTCGGCATATTCTTTCGACATTTATTTCGTTTATAAGATAATTGATATTAAGTGCTAATTTCAAGTAGATAGTTTAATTTTTTTAAATAAAATTGTCGTTTATTTATTTTTAAATATTTATTATTTTTTATTTATTTAGTGGGGGGAGGGTGGATTTCATCGATTTTATGATCGTTCATAAGGTTTTCGAAGTTGTTGATATCAAATTTACTACCGAAATTTTGTTCGGCCATGAGTATTTCTACTTAATTATTAGTTTTCAAAATTCTTCGGTATTGTCATCGTTTACTAGGTTTTTCAAGGGCGCTATTTCTGAATTCACTATCGGATTTCCGATCGCGCATGCGCATTTCGCTTTTCCGATACTTTTGGAGATTTCTGTGATAAAGGGATCGTTTATTAGGTTTTTGAGGGTTCTGATTCCATTTTTTTAGTTGGATTTTAGATCGCGCATACGCGTTTGGCATATCTGTTACTGTTGGAGTTTTCTATGATATAGGGATCGTTAATGAGGTTTTCAATGGTTCTGATTCCATTTTTTTAGTTGGATTTTAGATCGCGCATGCGCATTTTGCATTTCCGTTACTGTTTGAGTTTTTTATGATAAAGGTATCGTTTATAAGGTTATCGAGAGTTCTGATTCCTTATTTTTAATCGCGCATGCGCATTTTTCATTTCGGTTACCGTTGGAGTTTTTTATGATAAAGGTATCGTTTATAAATATTATTTATAGTTTACCGTTAGTTAGGTTTTCGAAGGTTCTTATCGAGCATGTGCATTTCAAATTACTATTAATGTTGACATCTCTTTGGTACCAGTATCGTTTATGACGTTATCAATCATCATATTTTCGAATTAAAATTTGGATTTTTGATCTCATCTGCGCATTGCCTGTTCTTAATTAACTTGTCTTCGCTTATAAGAGCCGTTTATGAGATTTTCAAAGTTTCTGATTTATTTTTTGGAATTTGATATTTCATCGAACATCCTCATTTCGGATAACCGTTACCATTGACCTTTTTTCGGTAAAATTATTGTTTATTAGGTTTTATAGGACGATATACTCAAAAAAATGTCAAATATAATTGCATTTGAAATGTACATGCTCGATAAAAAATAAAATTTGAAAAAAGGAATCAGAACCCGCGAAAACCTAATTAACGATTTGTGTAACAAAGATAATATTAATAGTATCAGAATATGGAAAAGCGCTGGCGCAATCACAATTTCCAATAACAATATGGAATCAGAACCCTCGATAATCTTATAAACGATCCCTATATCATAGAATACTCCAACAGTAACGGAAATGCAAAATGCGCATGCGCGATTAAAAATCCAATTAAAAATATGGAATGAGAACCATTGAAAACCTTATTAGCGATCCCTATATGATAGAAAACTTCAACAGTAACGCATATGCCAAACGCGCATGCGCGACCTAAAATCCAACTAAAAAAATGGAATCAGAACCATTGAAAACCTCATTAACGATCCCTATATCATAGAAAACTCCAACAGTAACAGATATGCCAAACGCGTATGCGCGATCTAAAATCCAACTAAAAAAATGGAATCAGAACCCTCAAAAACCTAATAAACGATCCCTTTATCATAGAAATCTCCAAAAGTATCGGAAAAGCGAAATGCGCATGCGCGATCGGAAATCCGATAGTGAATTCGAAGATAGCGCCCTTGAAAACCTAGTAAACGATGACAATACCGAAGAATTTTGAAAACTAATAATTAAGTAGAAATACTCATGGCCGAACAAAATTTCGGTAGTAAATTTGACATCAACAACTTCGAAAACCTTATGAACGATCATAAAATCGATGAAATCCACCCTCCCCCCACTAAATAAATAAAAAATAATAAATATTTAAAAATAAATAAACGACAATTTTATTTAAAAAAATTAAACTATCTACTTGAAATTAGCACTTAATATCAATTATCTTATAAACGAAATAAATGTCGAAAGAATATGCCGAAATTATTTCAAAAGTCATTAATGTAATTAAAATAATTATTTTTCAATAATAAAATGAATAATATTGAATTATTTCATGTCCGGTTGGGTTACAATTGAAATGGAAAAAGTTACATTTGAAATGGAAAAGGTTACAATTGAATTGGAAAAGGTGACAACTGATTTGGAAAGGGTTACAATTGAAATGGAAAAGGTAACATTTGAAATGGAAAAAGTTACAATTGAAATGGAAAAGGTGACAATTGATTTGGAAAAGGTTACAATTGACGTGGAAATGCTATATATAAAGCATTGAAAATTGACGGTTTTGACATTTTAATCGGAAGAACCATCTTATCTGCTGCAGACTTGTTCAGCTCACAATTTGAGAGGAAAACAAGTATTTTAAACTAAATTTTAACACTTAAAACAAGTAATAAAAATGTTTAATTAGAGTGAAAAAAAAATCGCGTTTGTAACCTTTATCGCCAAACCATATGATCTCTGTATTAAATGTCAATAAACCTATTGATGTGAATTTATTATGACCTTCAAGTAAAGTACCCCTTTTCAATTTCAACCAAAATCAATTATATTATTTATATTGCTATAAAAGACTAATTTACCAAATTTGAGATATTTTACATTATAACTTCATATAATTTTTTATGAAAGTTTATTATGACCTTCAAGTAAAGTACCACTTCCGGTTTGTCAATTTTAACAAAAAATTATTATGTTCTTTATATTTATATGTGAGTCAAATATACCAAATTTGAGAAGTTTTGCTTTATATTTTAATATAATTTTTTTTGAAAATCAATATTGACCTTCAAGTAAAGTACTACTTACGGTAATCATGCAGTGACCTAAAAAGGAGGTTCACAACGAGATTTTACAGTAATCCTAAATACAAAATTTTAACTTTCTATGGCTAACCGTTTTTTAGTTATGCGAGATATGTACGAACGAACCGGGATGGTCAAAATGGATATTTCCGTCGAAATCTGAAAACCGAAAATTTTCGTGATTACAATACTTCCTTTACTACGTTCAAGGAAGTAAAAATAAGTTATTTCAATATATCACTTTTTCTATATTTTATTATAAATTTTTGTTTTTTAAAAACTGAGTCCTTTTGTTGTTTTGGGATGGTCTATCAACAACTCCTATAAATCTGTAGAGAATACATGTGGCTCAAGAGCTATATAGGTAACTCAGTGAGTATGTGCCTCACTGTTAAATCTCTCCCACAGCAACGACAAGTTGGTGTCTTCTATTATATTAGTTGTCCATATATGAGCCGATTATGGCCTACCTTCATATCGTAAGGACCACTTCTTCTCTCCGTCCTAGCTTTAAATTCCTTTTGGACTTTCCAAAGGATTGCAACGGATTGTTGCACTAGCCTTTGTTTGCTGCGCCCCAAATATTATTGACCCATACATATTACGACTTTAGCCATCACTTGTAGAGGAATTGCTTCTTCGTGGTGGTCTTTCAATGGAAACAAGTATCTGTGGTGTCCATGCAAATTAGATGACATATAAACTTGCCAAAGAAGGTTCGTTGGAGGAGCCGGAAAATCGGATCTCGTTCCATAGAGTCAAGGAGGAGATACAAAAGACAAATCTGGTTTTGCTGCTGGACTCCATTAAAATTAATACTGTTGGGAAACAATGGGACCAACTCGTTAACAAAGAAGAGCGGGTATCAGTAGACCTGCCGAGAGGGGATGCTGTTGCGGATTTTCGGATACTTACATGCCATGATTATTTAACGAAGCATCTCAATAGAATAGGAGTGGTAGACACTCCACTCTGCAATTTGTGTAATTCTAGAGAAAATATGGATTCAACGCATTTAAAACTATGATCACGCTTACAGGAAATAAGAAATATGAAGCCATCCAAATCGGAACGGTACTGGGCTGCTACATCTTTGATGGTGGAAGCAGAAAATGAGAGGTATAATTAAAAACAAAAACAAAAAAAACTTAAGCCATCCGTTTTTGTTGATCCAAAATATTATACTTTGCTATCAGATGTCGTAACCACTTGACCTCTCTCTATCGCCAATCTTGCCTGCAAATCTGCACTTTTCATCACGGGCCATAAAAACAAGACGCTACAATCCGAGATTTTAAATATTTTAAAATTGAGTTTCAACTCTGTTATTAACCAGTGTCGGATTTAAACATCATCCAATTTTATAATTGCCTCTATTTTTCTGGTATTTTTTAGTTATATGCGTCTTCCGTAGCGACGGCGGCAACATACCATCAAAGATGCAGCATCAAGACGCTCTCCAGTGCTTCGGGCGAGGATTAGCCCCACTCCACAAGCTAATCAGTACTAGACGCACATATTCGTCGGCCATTAGCCAGGCATCAGTTCAGAGAGACGGATGCATCGGTCAGACAGAACATAGCTTACGCTATAATCAGAAAAAACATAGCTTTCGCTAACAACCGGCTCATTATGGTGGAAGGGAGCGGTACGGAGGATACTACAAAATAGGCCTGGGGCCCCTAAAATGCATATAACAAAAAAAAAACAGAAAGATCTAGCCAAATATAAAATTCGAGGATGTGTAAATCCCACAAACTGTGAGTTGGGAAGGGTTCTATCAAAAATATTCTTTTTTAGAAAGCTGATGTGAGATGAGTTATTTCTGCTCTACATTTAAGTCAGCTGATCTCCTTCTGTCGTGACAAATCAAACAGCATAGGCCTTGATATAGTCATCTGATATCCTTTTTTCAGAATTCTTCATAATGTTTCCTATTTTATTTATTCATTCATTTTAAAATGTTTATGTCTTTGTAATGCTTGAAATTTTAAAATCCCCTCACTCCCGTTGACTGGTTAGTTTTCAGAGACTTAAGGGTTTGTTTTTGCAATCGAACGAAAAATTTCGTAGTCACTTTATTTCAGTTTTTTCCCTCATTAAGTAATATATGCATGGCGGGACAGAAATAACTAACACTTACATTTAGAAGCACTGTAAAAAACAAACAAATGCCTTTTGTAAAATCATTTTATTTCAGTGGATTTTAAATCTTCCAAATGTCGGCCATTATAGACTTCGGAAGCCCAAAACGTTTCGTTTCCACAGTTTTTCGAGTCATTTCTAATGGAATAACTGAGATATTTTGGGAAGACAATGTGGGTGGCTTATGGTGACTTCCGTTTTATCGGCCCGTATTTTTATTTTACATGGGGAGTATAACGGTAACAGATTAGTCCGACAATTACGTGCACATGGTGGATGAAATCGAGCAGTGGATGTATGGTTTCAATGAGATGGAGTAACGGCTCAAGCATCTCGACGTTCACTTGGAACTTTGAGGAAATGTTTCCTGACAGATTGATATCTTTGAGAGGTGACTTGGGTTGGTAGGTGCGGTCACCTTGTTTGTCGTTATGCGATTTTATTTCTCTGGGGATATCTCAAAGACGACTGTTTTAAAATGAGGCAGAACTCTCAGAACTCAATTATGTATAATTCTCAAGAGAGGCCGTGGGATGGATTCTACAATTAGATAACTACAATTCAGCTTTTCGATAAAATTAGATATTTGAACTTGCCTAGTTATGGAATAGTATTTTTTCCTGATGATCAACTTATTTATTTTTAAAAGAATGCATCTGTGGATCATCTACAATAGTTGTATTGGAATATATTGTAGACCTAACCTAATGTAACCTTTCTTTGCAATTACTCATAATTTGTATAATAGTGATTACCTAGTTGTGCAACTCATCCCACGATACAGTGTTTTATGTTGTCAAATACAACGATCCGCCAAATTTGAGGGCGAAATGGTGTTAAAGTAAGATAAGAAATACTAAAATAAAATTGATACATAAAAAATAATAATAAAAAGTTAATTGCATAAAATAAGTACTATGATTAGTACTACTAAATTAAAAAAAAATAAAAAACCTGTACCACTACAACCCATGAAGGGTCTTGGATTCAGTACTAGGCAAGGACCGTACTGTTTCTAAGCCAACGGTTGTGCAAGGAGGTGATTTGGCCGAGATCACGCTCAAAGAGTTACCCACTTTATAGAGGCTGGGTAACCCCCAGAAGGGTCTCCCGATCACACAGGGTCGATCAATAGCTGATAACAGAATAAATAATTACCTGCCACAGCCAGCCTCGAACCCGGGACCGGGAGCATAGCAACACAGTGCCTTACAACTGAGCTATTCCGCTCCTCTTAATTAAGATAAGAAAAGTTAAAATTGAAATAATACAAATCATGTTAGACATCTTCATACGCATAAGCGATATTTACACTCAGCCTAGCGAACCCCGTACCAAGCTTTAAAGCTCCACATGTCGAGAGCAAAAAGGTCTCCAGCACTTATCTCTCAGCTGCGTTAATGGTGTTGAAAGCCAGTGGAAGCTGACTCCAGAGGTTCAGGACTTGATTAGAACTTCAATAGTATATATATATATATATATATATATATATATATATATATATATATATATATATATATATATATATTTCGGTTGGCAGTATAGACCATGGAGATCATGGTATTCATACAGACATATATTGCTTGAGGAAGAACAGACAGCCTGGAGGGATTCACCCAACCTCACGTTGCTACGAACCATGGTTTCCAGGGTGCAGCGGCAGGCTATCCATAGCTCCATAACCGGTCCCTTTGAGGCCAATTCGGCAGTGCCCTTCCCACCGACTCACTCGGGTTCAAGGACAGTGACAAACCGGTCAAGATCCACGGATTATGGCTGTTCGGAGTCAGCAGACACTCGAGAACCTACATTTATTTCACCAAAGAAGACCGTCCAAGGACCAAATGTCCGGGCTGCTATTTCACGCCCTGGAAATACCGCGATTCGCAATTTAGGTACACGGGATAGGATCATCACCCCTACGCCCGGCCTATGTGAGTTGCCTCCAGTAGGCTGACGGGCCTCACATACCCGGGGGAGAGGGGTGATAAATTGTTGAATTATTAATTAAATTAAATCAAAGTAATGCCGGTACCGGGATTCGAACTCACAACTTTTGGGTTTGTGAGTAGGTGAACTTTTGCAAGCGCGTTAACACGCTAGGCTACCCCGACCCCCTTATAAATAAGTAAATATATATATATATATATATATATATATATATATATATATATATATATATATATGTCTCGGAGACATTGTCGTTCCAAAGTTCGAGGATTATTGCAAGTAAGCCTTATTGCAGTTTTTAAAACTTGGTAGATTTTTTAAAACACTGGAACTTACTGACAAAAACATGTACCAAATCTGAAAGTTAAAGAAATACAATGTATTTTTAAAATGTATTTATATTGTCATATGAAGAAGAAAGTACCCGTATAAATTTATTTGATTACCATAAAGGTCTGTTGATATTTAATTCAACTAAGCTGTTGTTTAGATTGTCTTCTGTTTGCCTTTATGGTCCAGTGGTATCTAGAGGGAATACGTTATGACAATATATACTAAGTTTGATGCAGTCAGTTGGATGTGGACATACAATATATCCTTAGATGTATTTCATTATATTTTGTGTTGTCTTTTTGTATCTAATGTTGTAATGCAATCGACTCGTGCTTTCTTCATTTGTGTACGTATGTATCAAAATATAACAAAAAAATAAAAAAATAATATTATATTATAAACATGTTTTACTATCAAACAAATCATTAGTTAGTAGACATCCGCATAATGATTAAATTACATTATGATTTACAAAATGATTAAATAAATCATTTTGTGAGTAAAATTATTTATTTATTTTTTCTTTCAATGTATAACTATCACTTTTAAAACCTTACAGTCTCACAATTATTAATCAGTAATTTCCAGTAAATTAGTAATCAGTCAACGTTTCGCCAATATTTGTAGACATTTTTTTATTTAAATACAAAAAATGGAGGGATACAAAGTATCCTTTTTTTCATTTAAATACGTTCTTATTTTATATTTTTGAAGCTGTAAACAATTTTTATAGATAAATCCTAATGGCTAAAAATATCGTCTATTGTCTAAATTGTTTCTTACTTAAAAGTCTGATGTGCCTTGACAAATCATTAAAATAAATATCGATATTCGTTCGTTGACATTGTAATTATTTATCTTACACTATTTCACAAAATTAATTGAATTAATATATAGTTTGATAAATTTGATTAAATTCAATAAGTGAGTAAAAATTACTCATGGTTGGCATTACCGGGCTCAATCCAATGATTTTAGGGTTTTATCCCCGCGAGTGTGATAGACACAGTCTGTGCAATTTTTTTCATTAAAGCAATAATTGCTACCATTATTAAATTTAACAATCCTTAAATATAATATATATATATATATATATATATATATATATATATATATATATATACACACACATATAATAATGAAACTGACCTTTGCAGACGACCTGGTTCTCTTAGCTGAAACTGAATAAGAAGCTGTAAAACAAATCAATGAACTCAAGGAAATAGCAGAGAAAGCTGGACTCCAGACCTCCTTCCAGAAAACAAAAATAATGACGACCAAGAAAAATTATACGAAGAAAACAGAGAAGACCAAATATGGACAGATCAAAGTCACAAAACTATCAGATTATCAGCAACAATGGATACGATAAATCTACAATAGAAAATAAAAGTCTGAAACTGGAGAAACTAAATTTCATCACTAAAAACATCTACGACAAAAAAAAACTGTCCATCAATGCAAAAATAAAGTACTATAATGCTGTGGTAAAGCCAGTGATACTGTATGGAATGGAAACTGCAACCTTAACAAGCCTGGAAAAGCCTCTGAAAATCCAAAGAAGGATATTACGAAGAATCTATGGTCCAAGAATAGTAAATGGAAACTACAGATTGAGATCGAACAAGGGAATTTATGAGCAGGTAGAAGATCTGGAAACAACTATAAGGAAGAGTCGACTGAGATTCTACGGCCACATGATTAGAATGAATCCTCAAAGAGCAAATAAACAGATCTTCGACAAAATTTATAACCTGAAAAGCCAGAGTGGTTAAACCAAGCAGATGAAGGAAGAATTAAGAAGACTTGGAATCACAGACGAAGACTGCCAAGATGGAGACGGATACAGAGAACGACTCGACAGCATTGAAGTTCTAGTTGAAGAGAAAGTGAAACGTGGGAATAGCAATTGGACTGAAGAAAGACGAATACAACAATCGGAGAGAATGAAGGCTGTGAGTGAGAACCAAACAGTGACATCTGCGTGGTACTTAGGCGGCCGGTTCGCGGAGAAAAAAAAAATGAAACAAGAGAAAAGCAAATATTTTGACCAAAACGACTCAAGAACTTGAAACAATCATTTTTAAGGTATGATATTTTATATCATAATATCGATAAAAAGGGCTTTTCCTTGTGAGAAAACTGTATGGCGGATTTCGGAAAGAGGAATATTCATTCATAAGTTTTTTAATTGATTTGATTCATATTAATCCAAAAAAAAATCAAGTTTTTCTCCATACATTATGAAGATATGCAGATATAATGTTGTGTATAAAAAATAATGACCGTTTTATCAATTTTTTTATCAAAGGATGTAAATACGTACTTTAAAAATATACAATGTTTACCAATAACTAATACTCTTGTGTAAAGTATTAAAGAAAGCTTTACACATTTAATCCGTGCATTAAGCCTTAGTTCATCAGCTGCAGCCCAACAAGAAGGAATACGAAGTACTCGTAACATTAAAAAAAAAAAAAATCGTAGAAAAAACTACAGCCGCTGCAGCAATACATGCAATTATTCAAACTGAAGATGGAGGTGTCTTTGACCATCGCACAACGCGGCGTTGGTTTAAAAAAAATCAGAAGAGGAGATACGTCCTTGAAGCGGAAGATGGGCTCAGGTGATCATTAGTGGATATTGATGAGGTTCTGACGGATGTTCTACGAACTCCAAACTTCAGTGCAAGCAGTCAGATTAGTTAGGAAACACGCGGAGTTTTCACAGTGTTACCCAGCTTTGATAAACCGTTACGGTGTTCGAAGTAACAGCAGGATAACGCACGGACATGCAATTTTAGTCGGACGCAGAAAAAGTTCAAAAATCTTTAAGATAACTTCTTCCACACCCGCCATACAGTCCAGACACCGTTTCATCAGATTATCACTTATTTCCTCCCATGCCCACTTTCTTCAAGACAAAAAAAATAATAGTTTTGTAGAGGTTGACATTGTGGTTCAAGAGTTTTTTGACACCCGTACCAAGGAGAGGTGTCAGCATGGTATCTAGCAACTGGTCGACAACAGTGGATCGTAATAGGATATATTTTGAATGCTAATTCAGTATAATAAAAAAAAAAAAATAAATAAAAAAATAAAAAATAAAACCGTACCACTACAATCCATGAAGAGTCTTGCGTTCAATAGTTGGTAAGGACCGTACTGTTTTTAGGCTAACGGTTGTGCAAGGAGGTGTTTTGGCTGAGATCACGCTCAACCGCCATATTTTTTCCACAATTAAGAGTACCCACTTTATAGAGGCTGGGTAAGCCCTAGGAGGGTCTCCCGATCCCACAGGGTCGATCCGCGGCAGATAACAGAGTATATAATTATCTGCCATAGCTGGCCTTGAAGCCGGGAGCATAGTAACATAGTGCCACTTAACTACTCCGCTCAATAATTCTGTATTATATTAAAGAAATAAAAATATTAACTATTTGTTGAAAAACGGTCATTATTTTTTATACACCCTATTATATTAGTATAAGACAAGTAGGAAGCAGTCAAATACGCTACTGGCCAGGATTTTTCATTAAAAAATTGAAATGTTCTTTCTTCTTCTAAGTTAATGTAATGAGAGAAAGAAAATAAATTAAATAATGTGTGGAAAGCCGACTCTCATCACCACGTAAGATTAATTTTGATTAAATGGAATATATAGAAGAGAATAATGTGTTTTCTTGGAAGACCACTTAATTAATCAAACGCGCTGGATATGCTGGAAGCATTTCGCAACTGAAGAGCAGGTTTCGGTGGGAAGTGTCGGTGAACAAAGGAAGCTGTGAGAGAGTTAAAAGAAGTTGCTGATTAAATGGCTTCCTGAGCACCTTCCCAACCTGGAAAAGTTTTGCCGGAAGTGGATTCTCCCACCCTCCTCTCCACTTTTATTATGAACCATCCCCTCCTCCACGTCGTCTTTTAAACAAGAGTTCAGCTGTTGTGAGGTGGCGTTTTTAAAAGCACATAAACGCTAATTGTTATACATAAATAAAATTACTTAAATACTTCTTCCGAAATGTAAATAATATTCGATAATAAATAATTATTAGGTAGATACATTTTTGATAATAATAATATAATATAATCATATTTAATCATATAATTAAATTTTAATTTAAAACAGTGAACAATTAGATTCAATATGAAAAAGCAGATTAATACAGATAATATTAATAACATAAATGATTTATTTTTACAGCTCAGAAATAATTTACAAGAATTCTTTAATAATAGCATAATTGAAAAGGCGAATAATTTAAGGAAATACTTCCTGCATTAACAATTATCGTATAATTTAGACGTGAATTATTTTTCTAGTATTAAAAGTATAACTGATATTAAATGAATTTTCAAAGTCAGAGGAGAATTCCTATATTTAAATTATAAAATATATAAAGAAGGTGCTCTCTATATAATACCAATGAAATAAAAAAAAAACTGCATTTCATAGCCTCGTGCCCAATATTATCAGAGGTTATTTTAATAAAGATCAATTAAAGGATGACGAATTAATAGAATATTTAAACAGTAGAGACTGGTTAACAATTACGATGGGATATTTTGACAACAGTATCTGAGATGCAATTAAAATCAATAAAAAAAAATGCTATCTGAAGTTATAAGAAAATTACTAGAAAATATCCCTATTTTAGGAAAATGAACCCCAATAGGAAAAATAACTACGCAATATATGTTATTAGATAATAAAATGAAAGCAACAGCATTATTAATGTATAATATTAATATAGGAAGAGCAGTAACCCAAGAAGAGACCCAGATAACGTTTCACTAATTCAAGCATCCTCAGGACAGTAAAAATAAGATCGAATTTATGCAGACAAAATACAGTGCATCTCACAGTCTAAACACATCAAAAGACACATCAACTTAGAGACAGTACCTCAGTCCAAGGACATCTTCACACATCCTTGAAGAAAGGGGGAAGTTACGTAACAGCAACTGGGAAAGGTTATATTAAAAACAGCTGATCAGCTGAAAACAGATACTAGACAGTATAAACAACTAAAAAGCCAAAAAAAAATCAAACAATTAAAAAAAAAGTAGCTAAAGCTGATGAGCTTTTATTGATTATAACCTTCCTTTTATTGATTATAACCTTCCTTTTATTGATTATAACCTACCTTTTATTGATTATAACCTTCCTTTGCTGCAAATTTTACTTCTAATTTCTTTTGTATTTATTAGTTTTCTTTTCTTTTTATTATTTTATTTATTTTTATGGCTTTTAGGTTGTTTAGTATGTGTAGTTTCTGTATTCTGCTTTCCCAGCTGCTGTTATGTAACTTCCCTCTTTCTTCAGTATCTGTGTAGATGTCTTGGAGTGAGGTAGTGCCCCTAGTCGATGTGTCTTTTTAGACTGTTGTGAGATGTGCGACATTTTTTCTGTATTTCTGTGGCCATATTTTTTCTGTCCTGATGCCTGAAATTACGAAGAATTACGGCTTCTTATGAGAAATCTTCGATTTATATCCTTATACATATATAATATTGATATTACATATTAGTAATATGCCCTCAATATATAACCATATAAGCCCTAATTAGGGATTGATAAATTATTTGCCACTTCTATAATTTTGTTTTTATTAAAAACTAGTTTCGAATGCTATACATTCATGTTCAGTTCAAGGTTTAAGTAGATTATATCAAATAGAAAAGTTTGTATTGGTTTGTTCTCGCACTGAACTGGTAATTACTACTACAATATATATATATATATATATATATATATATATATATATATATATATATATATATATAAATAAAATACCAAAGTATTTATGTATACTTTTAATTTTCCAAAATAATTTAAAAAAAAATTAAATCAACTTTTTTCATATTTTTTTTTCGAATATCTCTAATTAAGTGTTTCTATTTGATTAAAAATAAAAGCAACTGGATACGAAGTCAACCATATAACGTTTATCAACTAAGAAATGGGATGAAAAAATAAATAAATAAATAAAATACACATGAGCCTAAACCCAGCTTAGAGAAAAGCCATAAAGACATTTCCATCGGTTAGGGGATTCCCGATAATCACCAAACAGGGTATAGTCAATTCCTGGATGATTAGGTTTCATCGCCGCATGGCGCACAAATAATAATTGAGGTTGTGAGGGCGACGAGGATTGGCCCGCCCTGTGTAATCCTCTTTCCGATTGGTCGGTTAGTTAGTGGATCAAAGGGGATCATTCCATTTTAATGCGCATTTCAACTTTCCAGTCTGTTTTGTAGTAACATGTCGCAAAGAGTTGGCTAACAAGTCCATCGAATGGTGATCTATTCATGATCGTTGACTTATCAAATATAAAACTGAACAAAACATAAAAAATAAAACAAAACATATAATATTTTAATCAAAATAAAGTTTAATTCGATAAAGTTTAAGGATGAAAGGCTGTTCTATTTTATATAAAGCCGAAATCTTGTGACTATTAAGTGACAAAAATACAATATTTTTTTTCATTTGTGATCTAGAAGGTCTAAAAGAAAATTTTCTTTCTTTAATACACCAGAATATCGCTAATCCGGCCCTATATCGGGATTAGTAGTGAAGGATGAGTATAGGTATATTTAAAAAATAAAACAAATTGATGTGAACACCTCATATAATTGCCTACCAGAGCTATTTACAATATTTTATTTAAATAAATGATGATAAAGAATAATATAAATTACCTACCATTATAACATTAATGTGACATGCTTTAGTCTTAGCGACATCGCACTACACTGTAAGCCTGCTGCAATTTACATGATTCACCCCTGACAGATTAAATACGACGCAGGACAATCACCAATAACAGACGACAATGCACTAGTTGTGTATAGTATAGTAAAGTAACTACTATCGGCATGCGGAGACACGAAAGCACATGACTCGACAACGCCTTCGGAGCGCCGGATTATCGATATGCCGGATTATGGAGACTGTCCCGAAAACAATCCGAATTTCTCAAAAAAATTTAAAAATTTATTTTTGGTTTATATATAAATACAATTTGATTTTTTTCTAATAATAACATACGATTAAATATGGAGTAGATATAGTAGATATAGAGTAGCTGCATAGAGTAGAAGAATTCTGCACATTTAATCTAGTTTAAATTGTAATTTGCTCTCACTCAATTTGCCTCTGCTGGCATCCAATTGAAGTGAAGTACTTGAGTGATTAGAGCTGGAATTCTTGTAGTCCTGCTTTTCCCTTTGCAAATGGAGGGATGAACTTAGTGGGGAGTTCTCCAGCCTGGGAGCGAAATTTTTACATAGTAGGTATAATTTTTACATATAATGGATTTGTTTATTATGTATTATTTTAATTTTTTTTAAATTTTCGATTAAGTTTAATTTTAATTTTGTTTATTTTGCCCGTTTACATATTTTTATATGTCTATGATATCTATTAATTATTGACCTAAAATTTTTAATATTTTGCAATAAAATAACAGTTTATCTTTCTAAAAAATACCGCTATTTAATGAAAATTTCTTAACAATCCATTAAAGGTACTAACCACCTGTCATTTAGAATGCAAAATCATAGTATCTGGACTATTCGTCGAGTTTCAACAATAGCATGCTAATTATCATAACAGAAAACAAATAACAAGCTCAGTTTAACCTACATCGTGTGCTAAATGCTGTGTAACTCTGCTGAATAATTAATATACAATTTCAATATAGGCATATTTTATACTTGTCATTAAGTTCAAAGACGTTCAAATATTACAGTTATAACTAAATATTTTCTTATAAATATAAATAAACGTATATTTAATTTCAAAAACAAGAAATGAGGAATTTAAAATGTACCAGTGACCTCGTAAGATAACACTTCTGCAAACGGGCAGTGATGCATTTGTTTTACAAGCCTATTATTCCCTTGTAAAAAAAATTTTATCATAAAAAACACAAAAACTAAATTATTAAATACTTAAATACTTGTATTGGTAAAAATAATTTTGCCCTATAAAAGGTTATGTCACAGATCAGTTGAGCCATGGCGCGCTGGAGGAAGTTGTCCTTGCTGCTGAATGAAGTTGTGATTATCGGTTCCATTAATTAGTTATCAATAAAATTTAGTAAAGAATGCTTTTAATTTTAATATTAAATATAATTAGTATTAAATTATATTTAATAAAAATTTGCTTAACAGTATTTCGCCGTAAAAGATAAAATGGTTTTTCAATTTTTTGAAGTATATGCCCACCCATAAAGCCCCTAATGGCAATCACCATATATAATACGATGTGGCTATTTCAATTGTTTTTACATGTTTTTAGTCGTATTTTTCCCGAACAAAATCGATTATTGCACAGGTTGGATTTTCTATCCGTTTTATAACTCCTAGAACACGATTATTATATTACATTTGGGAACCTCCAGCTAGATAGAACGATACCATTAAATACGACCTTAGCGAAGGAGCTCTGCTGTCTACAATTTAAAAAAAAAAAATAAGAAGTTTAGATTGGGCTAAGATTATATATTTTTTTTTCTATTGTACAAGATATAAATAATCCCATTAATTCTCAAAAGTTATATTAGTCTGTAATTTGAAATATATGTAGACCGTAAATATTATAAAATACGTTTTTACCAATTGTTTTCCATTTTATTGTAAAACAGGTGAGACCAAAGTTATCAATTTGCTATTGTGGGTAGAAAAATTGCTAATTCCACCCTTCTGGCTGTTAATATAATTTTCATAATATTCAGTGGTAATGTTTCTTATTAATGTCTGAAATAATATTTATGAATCTGAAATATTTTTGAAAATGGACTGTAGGAGCTTGCGTCTTGTCCGTAAAAAACGTAAATATTTTGTGTGCATCATACATACATAAAATATTAAAGTTATTATAGTATTTATATATATAGTATATATATATATATATATATATATATATATATATATATATATATATATATATATATATTATAGTATTTTAATGCATTGATTATTGTAGAAAAATGGGCGATATGGATTCGTAAAGTCGTCGAAAGGAAATAATTATTTTATAAAAAATTGAAGGGAGTATATATATTTTCCAGGAAACTAAATCACAGAAAAAAAATTCATTTTTTTTTTTATGTTGTACAATATTTTATTATATTCCTCCTTTGACCACTCAATTGCGAAATTTATTTCGCTGAAATTAAAAACAAACCACTGTACTGTTTTTTACAATTTCCAACTGGGAACTAACCCATCCTCCTCATCAGAAAATCTTCCCTAAGTGTTACTAACATTGCTACAAACTTTTTTCAAAACAAGTTAAAAACACCGTGTTGCGATCCCAAAACGTATGTTATTGACCTTTTTTGATAGCTTTTAATTTACTAGGGGGAACTTTCGTCCCACATATCCTGCATCAATCGGATAAAATCATTTTAAGAGGTGTATTGAGTTCCGATGGCCGTGAAAATTTTTTTCTGCCGGAGGGACAGCAGAATTTGATTTTTGCCGTAAAGCAACCAACGATTTTGACTGGAAAATGCATTTGTAAGTGGGATGGTCTGTCTGCGGGAATAATTTGGAGATGCAATAGAATAGGACTAGTTCTGAATGCACCAGTTGCAATCCGGATTCCGACATTATGAACTGAACCAAGCTTAGCTGGGTTCGGCAACGGGCAGAACCATAAATAAAAGACCCGTGATCTAATTTAGTACAAACCAAATCCCGATATTGGAACGTTATTAGCAAAGTTATTTCCGGTGTAAATCCACCTAAAGTATCTACAGCATTTTTGATCGGATGCTTTTAACATTTATTTTTGAGCTAACAATATAATAGACAGTAGACTTTTTAGTCGTGTTTCCCTCGAAAAAATAGACTATTGCAGTGGGTCGAAGGGCGGCGGTGAGGGGCGGGACCGCGCATTCTATACGTTTCATAACATAATACATAATATACATTTCATATGTATAAATACGTTTCATAATAAGTTCAGCGGAGAGGCAGAAACATATAATGAAAGTACGTGTAAATTTCGTCATGCTAGGGAACTTTTGTGGATCTCAATTTTTTTCTTATTCCCCCGTTTTTATATTTTTTTAACATGAAATTGCGACTTTAGTGACGGAGTTCTACTGCTCACGGATTTTTTTTATAGTAGTATTGGATAGAATAAAAATAAAAATAATTCCTAGAAAGAAATTAATTTAAAAGATTTTATTTAGAAAATTGTTAAGCTGGACAAAACATTAAAAAAAAAAATCATCATTTCTACCATTACGAGCATTCAACAGGTTTTCAATGAATTGCAAAACCTGCTAATTATGTCCTTGAAGAGCTCTCAATGCATTCAGGCCTTTTCATTACTTTACATAAATTAAAAAATTCTTAACTTCTTTTAATGTTCTTTATAAGCACTTGTAGAAATCTTTTCTTTCATTATTAAAGCTGAGAATGCAATCAGTTAGACCTTTTTTTTATTTATTTTTTAAGCTTATTTGTAAGCTGTTTGTATAATGGAAGGCCATTCACTTTATAATATAAAAAGTGTATGGGATTTTATCAAATATTAATGGGTATACAATAGAGATGTTATATATTATAAAGAAACAAACGAGATAGTACATATCTGACACGGTTATCATGTAAATACATTACGTAAATAGTATAATGTATGCATACATAATGAGCTATGCAGAACAGAAATTTCAGCTACATATTTTTACATCAAATTTGAGTAAACAATCCGTACAAAGCTATTCCAAGAGATTTACAGTAAAACATTTACTTTAATTTTAAATTTAAATTTAAATTTTAAAATTTATTTAAACTACAAATAAAAAAAGCATTTAAATCTACATTTTCGCTGTTCATGGCTTAAAGCTATCATCAATTTTTTAGCTTAAAGTAACAAAGTATTTTTATAAATAGGATTTTCACTTATTTCTGTAGCTAAAACTATTGTTTATTTTTGTTCTATTGTGCCATTTTTTTCAAAATTTACTATTGAAACAGATTTTTCCTGTAATTAAATTCATTAAAATTTATATATTACACTATTTACATCACGTTGTTTTTCTATTATCATGGCTTCCATTTATTTACTATTATTCCTGTTTTTATTTTTGTTATCATATTTCTATTTTAATTAATATTTTTATTTCTTTCTAAAATATTTATCTTATTTATTATATCTGTATAATAAGCCTCTACATCAGTTTTATAATTAACTACATTCTTTGATTTTTTTGATTTGTAGTGAATTTATCTATTCAAATATTTAAAAGAAAAATATCTGATGTGGGCAACACATGACTTCCTTGTGCGTCTATTAAGTTATAAATCCGTGGCTCAAAAAGTGATACTGAATTTGGTTACTAGTTTCCGAAGATTGCAGTAAAAACGAAACTTGGCTTCCCGACATCCATCTATTGACACACACACATACAAAAACACACACACTCTTGTTACTGGAGGTCTCATTCCGTTGTTATATGTCGTTTTCCTTCAGTAGGTATCTAGTTTCCAAGATATTTCTTCATGTTCCGTGACAACAATAAAACTGCCAATATCACTGGATAAAGCATTAGAAATGGACAGTTTCGTCATTTTAAGCGGAAAAACCCACTTAACTAATATCTTATTCCCATGCTGCAGACTTGTTGATCTCAAAAATGGGGAGGAAAACCAGTATTTTACACTCAATTTTAACACTTAAAACAAGTAAATGTTTAAATTGGAAACTTCTTTGTTTATTTGGATTGGAAACCAAATTGCATTTGTAACCTTTGTTAACGAAACATATGATTTCTCTTTTAATTTAAATATAATTTTTGATGTAAGCTTATTATGACCTTTAAGTGAGTACCCCTTCCGGCTCACCAATTTTAATCAAAATATAGTAAATACATTCATATCGATAGAAAAGTCCTATTTACTAAATTTGAGATGTTTCAAATAATATTTTAATATATTTTTTGACGAAAGTCTAATATGACCTTTAAGTAAAGTACCACTTCCGGTTTTCCAATTTAGACCAAAATCTAGTATGTTATTTAAATCAATATATAAGTTATAAATACTAAATTTGAGAAGTTTTGCATAGTATTTTAATATAATTTTTGATAAAATCAATTATGACCTTCAAGTAAAGTACCGCTTCCGGTTTTCCAATTTAAACCAAAATCTAGTATGTTATTTAAATATATATATATAAGTTACAAAGTCTAAATTTAAGAAGGTATGCTTAGTATTTTAATATGTTTTTTGATGGAAATCAATTATGACCTTCAAGTAAAGTACCACTTCCGGTGATCAAGCAGTGACCAAAAAGGAAGGTTCACAACTAGATTTTAGAACAATCCTAAATACAAAATTTCAACTTTCTACGGCTAACCGTTTTTGAGCTATGCGAAATACGAACGAACGTACGATCGTACGTGCAGACGCCATGACGAAACTAGTCAAAATGGATTCAGGGATGGTCAAATGGATATTTCCGTTGAAATCTGAAAATTTTCGCGATTACAATACTTCCTTTACTTTGTACAAGGAAGTAAAAAGTTATAGCCGAAAGAATATTTTATTTGAGCATAACTAAAAAAAAAAATGCATTTTATCGTATATTATGTACAAAAACATATGAAAGGTAATTTAATTATCTAAGAAGCAAAAAATGAATCATCAAAATCGTACCAGTATTAGCTAAGAAACAGCAGATCTTTTAAGGACTAGTAGATTCTGAATGACAAGCTGACGCGTCCGAAAGGAGACGGATATTACCAAACTTCTTCACACCAAGCCGCCAACATTTTGTTAACAATACGCTCTTTAAGACTGTAATGTAAGAATATAAAAGTAGAAATTATTAAGTGAATTTGTACTTAAATATTATTTAATGGAAACAAAATGGAAACTTATAAAATATATTTTCAGCTTGGCAAACCAAACATATATAGTGTACGGAATTGTCGTAAAATTGTTTAAAAAACTACTTCATTGTACTTTTGTGGGAGAATACTGTTGAAATTATTTCAAATAGTGTTAATGCGAACTCTTTAAAATTATGTTAAAAACATTAGTATTATAGGATGGTGAGAGAAAGTTGTGTGATCCGCGCACCGCACCAGATTTTTTCTTTTAGGGTCCATTTTTTTTTCTCTCTAAAATCACTTTTGTTATCCATGTTTAATACTTGGAGGTAGTTCCCATAAGTCCATAATCCCCATAAATGTACTTTTTGTTAACTGATTTGCAAATTAGAAAGAAATGAACCAGACTGCATTATATCAAGAATTATAAAGATAAAATATAATAAAAGATTTCGACATAGTTTGGGAAACGTAAACTTGATGTAGAGTATCGGTTATTACATTGTTAGATGCAATCGGAAGATAGTAAATCGCTATATTAAGTGCCTGCCAGTTTGAATTTATGTCCCCAATCGCTAATACAGTTATATCAGGTCAACACAATCACTGTTAGTTTACTGAGTCAACAAACTGATTATGGCAGTATATCCGCCCTTCCAAGGCCTTGTCAAGTACAACATTATTGCTTGTCAATTGTAAATAATTGGATGGTTCATCCCTCTCCCTCCCCAAAAAAAAAGTTCAAAAGAAGTAAAATTTGATAATACTACTGCGTAAAACTCTACTTAAAATATTTATTTTTTCCAAAATGTTTGCATTCTTTATAACCAGGGCCGGATTAAGCCACGTAGTGTCCCCTAGACAATTTCGGGACCCGCTCTTCACTTTTCAATTCAATAAATTTTATGACAGAAACAAATTTAGAGGCACAATGAAGTAAAGTATAGAGTTAGTATCTAATCTGTGATAGTATCCTTCGTTTAATTGCTTGTTTTATAATTATAAATTGAATTTAAAATATAATTTAAGCAACAATTTAGTAGGAAATATTATGAATCATGATAACAAAAGTGAAAGGAATACCATTTCCATGGTATGGGATTCATAACCAGTTGCCAATAATACGGAGCGCTCTCTTTCCTCTGAGCTTGGACGAAATCCATGTCATACTGAACCAGGCAAAGTCAACATGGCATACTGAACCAGGCAAAGTCACCATGTCATACTGAACCAGGCAAAGTCACCATGGCATACTGAACCAGGCAAAGTCACCATCGATATATCAATTACTGCATATACTTCCTTGATACAATATTTCCTCCGTAAATATCCAACCCTCTCCTACGTTTCGCACATTTCATCAAACGAATTTGACCCAAATTATATCTAAATCAAATTAATATTTTATATATGTACAACATTTATTTGGTTATCAATTAGCATAAAAACATATATAAAGACATAAATACTAGCTGGACTAAGAAGAAAAAAATATTAAAAATACTCTGGAAGCATTATAAATTAGATGAAAGTAGGGTAGTTCAGTAGGAAAGAGTTCGAGTCCAACTGTATTAGATAATTATTTATTCTGTTATGTCAGCCGTGGATCGATCCTGGGTTCAGTAGGCCTCCTCCTGGGGCAAACCTTATGAAGTGTTTACCTCCAATGCTTTAGGGTAAAAATATGACGGTTGAGCGAGAATTTGGACAGATCATTTGCTTGCACAACCGTTAGTCAAGAAATACTACGTATTTACCGAGAATTGAACCCAAGGCCATACATGAAGGCGGATTTACATGAGAGATAATTTACTAATAAAAAGAGTTATTAACGTGTTACTAATATTTTTCAAAGATTTTCTCTAAAAATTTTCAAAAATATAATTCGACTACGGCGTAGCCAAAAGGATGGTAATGTGTTTAGCCTGTCCGCTTTTTGGTACGTAACGATTTTTTGAGAGAACGACTAATAGTACAGTAAAATTTGGTAAAAAACACGCGTAACCCGAACATAAAAAAAAACAAAAAAAAAACTGAAACTGGTCATAAATTGTTCATTACGCTTCCCGTAATAACTAATAAAAAGTCGCAAAGTTTCTCACGTCGGGTTTTGATGGGGGCGGGGGATGGAAGGATAGAAAACTGATTTATTTTCATTTTGTTGTAAATATCTCAAAAAATATGAGGTTTACTGCAAACATTATTCTATATAAATTTAAAGTACTTTAAATTCTCTATAAAAATGATTCTATACACCTTTTTGCTAAAATCAAGGGTCACGGAGATATTAAGGGATAAAAGTTAGGTAAGTTCCAATTTCAGTAAAATTGTTCCTAACAATATTAGTTCAGGAAAAATAAGCCCAAATTGACCAAACATAAAACAAAATTTGTATATTCATGAAACTTTGGCCTTATCTTCGTCTTTATTATAGATTTTGAGATCTGCCGATTCCACCTAAATTTCGGAGAGATAACTTACTACTTACTACTATCAAGACAAAAATATGACCAATTTCACCATTTTTTTTTTTTTGGATGTTCAGGTAAATCCCTAATTTGATTGTACTATCAACCAATTTTCAAGTTTGAGGACTCAAATTACTAGTTGAGATCCGGTGAATGTTTTGAAACAATTTGAGCTCAAAATACTCGTTGGATTAAATGAGTTAATCTTTTTGTTTGAGGATATGTAACGATTTTTTTTTTTTTAAATCTTGTGATGTTTCAGATCATAAGTAAGTTCATAAGTAAAATAAATATATAAATTGTCAATACTTAAATAACTAAAAACGTCAAAATAGATAATTATTATCTATTTTGACGTTTTTAGTTAAATTATAATTTAATCAAAAATAAAACCCAGACTACGGAAATAACCCTTTCTTGTAACTCTACCGGTCCTAAGGGACGGAATGTACTTGAATATCTGCTTAAACTCATTGGTGGGTTGTTATTGAAGTTGATGTCTATGAATATTGAAAATTGGTGTAGTAGTCGGGTGCCTTCAACTACATGTTACGGTCTCTTGCAAGTACGTTCCGTCTTATGCATCGATGCATGTCAAAAAAAGCTCCTTGCTTCTGTACGTTTAAACTTAAAGAAAGTAAATATATGTATTGTCAGAAGAGTCTTTAGTTTTATTCGGGTGTGGAAGGCACTCGACTACTACACCAAGTTTAATGAGCATCACCTTCACTAACAACCCACCAATGCACTTAAGTAGAAATTCAAGTGCATTCCGTCCCTTAGGAAGGGTAGGGTTATTTCCGTAGTAGGTATATTTATTTTTAATAAAATTATATTTTTGCCAATAACATTTGATTTTATTAACACCAGTTTGCAAAAAATGTTATTATTATTTTTCTTTATAAATTTTCTAATAACATTTGCTAATTTTCTCAGTAACAAGTTAATAACATTATCGATAACACACATTTTTCCAGATCGGTCCTGATCAAAGAATGTAAATAACATTTTGGTTGAATTAGAGGAGATTGTCCGTGGTGGGGGATAGGCTAATTTTCACATCAAACTTTTAAATTTACTTTTTTCTGTCGAGAGACCAAAATCAGGAAATTATTAAACTTAAAGGGGAATACCGAAAAAATGAATGTTTGTGTAATTTCACTCTTAAAGATATCAAAAATAATAGCAATATTACTAATATTTCATATTCTAATAATAATTATATTTCACTAGTGATCGCTGTTAAAAGTAGACATAAAATTTTTGATAAAGTTACAGCGTTACTGGTAGCATTTCAGCGTGTAGTTCAACTTTTCGTTGTAGTGGTATTTTTTAAAAATTAACCTATAAATCAGTTTTATAAAAAACAAGATAATAAGCGAAAAATATGTGAACACAAAGATTCAATAATTTAATGTACGTACACAATATTTATTATTACCTACCTGACAATGACTTGTGAAGAAACTTTAAAATACATTAATTACCTTTCCTTATTAGGATTTTCCGTGACCATCTTCTTTTCAGACGTCTCAGAGGGATTTCGGAACTATATGGGGAACCACTGGCTAAAAATTATTGAGTTAGTACGGGTATGGTATTTGTAATTAAAGGAGGCATGTCTATTTCGCGCCAAATATACATATGGAATATTGGCGTCTTTACAGTTATTATATTTATTACATAAAAAGGATTCGGATTTTAAGAAATAAGGAAGCAATTTCGTGGAACCACAAAGCTTAACTATGTAAATAGGATGGTAATAAATTGGAAGTTTTTCATATTTAAATTTTGAAGTAATCGGAATCTATAAGCAGTTTATAGTCGTTTCAATTCCTAGTATGAAGCTTGTTAAAATGAAGTAGGGGACCTGTTCAACAGGGAAATGCGAAACATTATCAAAGGAAACTGTACTACAGGATGAAGTGGGTTTGCGAAGCAGGAAAAAGAGACAAATATATTTTCATTCAAGTAGGTCTCAAATCCAGCTCCTTTTCAGGTAGTTTCAAGCATGTGGGAATTGATATCTGATATATTTTTATAACAATTGTTTGATAGTTGAAACATTAATACGAGACTACTTATTTTCCATCTAAACTTGAAAATTCTGATATACTAGACACCAGGCCTCACTATAATACAAAATCTATGCACTAAGCAACATTCTGACATTAAATAACTTTCTGCGACACCAATATTTTTTTTAAACATCGTTCTGCATTAAAAAAAAAATTCGAATTAGAAAACTGCACTAAATGAAATGGTCATTTCCCAATAGCTAAATAATATCAATAGCTCTAAAGTGAATATTAGCAATATTCGAGCGTGGTAAGATTGCTTAACGGAGATTTCACGATAGCGTTGGCATTATCAGAACTAAATTATACTCCCAAAATGTATGATTTATTGGCAAAGCTCTAGAAAGATAGAGGAGTCGATATTATCATAAACCTTTACGTGAATATGTGTACAGTAGGATTAACTATTAATTGGAATACAAGTTTCATTTACGTCTTGATGGAAGACAAACAATGAAGCTTGGTATACCAGTCGGTATAAGACCCGCTATTAATAAAAGGTAAACAATATATTCAATTTAACACACAATGGTTTTTCAATTTAAATATAAATTCTAATCAGCTGACGTAAGCATGGTGGTATGGGAGGATCAATCTAATTACGTATTGTTAAATTATTTGGCACTTCTATGATTTTTTTTTGTATTGAAAACTAGTTTCAAATGGTATACTTCACTTCTAAAAACACACAAAAATTCAAAAATAAGCAATTTAAAATACAATTTTGGTGTTATTATACATATTAAATTATTTTTTATAATACTAATTTATATAAGGTTTAATTTAATATGTATAATTATATGTATTTTGATGACATATTATTAATATGTATAATAATACCAAACTGTATTTTAAATTGCTTATTTTTGATTTTTTTTTGTGTTTTTAGAACTGAAGAAGAATGTATAACATTTGAAACTAGATTTCAATAAAAAATATATATATATATATAAAGAAGTGGCAAATAATATATCAATCACTAATAAAAATGTTAATACTATTGAACCAGTAAAGGGAAAGAATATATTTGACAGTTACCTAAGCCTCTAAACAATAAATTTTTTTTTCCTCTTTATAATTTTATTTTTCTAAAATAAAACATCAAGAAGTTGACAATACTCTTCATATATAATTACCTTTACCAATTAAAATTACCTCAAGCTCATAGATAATCGCCTTACATTTCCTTTGTTCGTATATTGTATAGAGAGCCTCGAACCGAACTTCGTAGGCCGCTTTAAAGAATGATAAAATATAGAGCAAGAGCTATGTATAGCAAAGACTAAAACGGATTTGGATGAGAGATTCCCTAAGGTAAATTATTCGAAACTAATCCGGGAAGAGTTACTTCTGGGTATTTCCGTTCTCCACACCATCTCATCAAATATTTTGATTGTCAACATTTCTCTATGGCAGCTATGAATTAAGAATGTGAGTTAAAATAAGGTCATTTTCTGGTAATCATGTTTAAAATGATTGTTGACATACTTTAATACTTAACAAAATTTTATAATATTAATCAATCTGTAGTTTAATTTTTTTGTATTTGGTTGCACGCCTCTACCCTATTAAATATCCCTTGAGGCCAATGACGCTTTGCATTGGCGTCAAGGGAAAATTTATATTTTATTTTAGGATCCAGAGCTTCTTCTTCGGATTTTTCCGATAGTTATACTTTTCCAGCGACCAATAAGAATTAATATTTGAATACAAAAAAAATCTGATGCGGACAACACATGACTTCCTTGTACGCCTATTAAACTATAAATCGCTGGCTCAAAAAGTTACCCTGAATTTGGTTACTAGTTTCCGAAGATTGCAGAATCTCGAAAACGATACTCGGCGTCGCGACATCTATCTACTGACACATCACACACAAGATCTTGTTTCTGCAGGTCTCATTCCGTTATTAAAATTCGTTTTCTTTCAGTAGGCAACAAGTTCCAAAGAGATTTCTTCGTGTTCCGTGACAACATTAGAAGTGTCTATGTCACTAGATAAAGCATCTGAAATCGACGGTTTCGACACTTTAAGCGGAAGAACCGACTTAACTTATATCTTATTTTCCTGCTGCAGACTTGTTCAGCTCACAAATGGAGAGGGAAACAAGTATTTTACACTCAGTTTTTAAAATTAAAACAAGTAATGTTTTATTAGAGTGGGGGAAAATTGTGTTTATAACCTTTATCAATAAACCACACGATGTCTGTATTAAATGTCAATAAACCTTTTGATGTAAGTTTATTCTGACCTTTAAGTAAAGTACCCCTTCCGGCTCACCAATTTTAACCAAAATCTAGTATATTATTTATATTGACATAGAAGTCCTATTTATCAAATTTGAGATGTTTTACATTACATTTAATATAATTTTTGATGAAAGTTTATTATGACCTTCAAGTAAAGTACCGCTTCCGGTTTCCCAATTTAGACCAAAATCTAGTATGTTATTTAAATCAATATATAAGTTATGAAAACTAAATTTGAGAAGTTTTTCATTATGTAATAACATAATTTTTGAAGGAAATCAATTGTAACCTTCAAGTAACGTATCACTTCCGGTGATCAAGTAGTGACCGAAAAGGGAGGTTAACAACTCAAAAAGGGGTTTCATCGCTATAATAATTGAATTTTAAAGTTTCTAGAAGGGGGAAATATTGGAGGAGGAATATTGGAGAGGGAATATTGCAGGGGGGGGATATTGGAGAGGGGAATGTTGGAGGGGGGAATATTGAGGAGAGGAATATTGGAGGGGAGAATATTGGAGGAGGGATATTGGAGGGGAGAATATTAGAGGGGAGTATTGAGCTAGGAATATTGGAGAGGAGGACTTGGTACACAGGTTGCCCTCCCCCCTTCCTCAGAACATTCCTGGATCCGCCACTGACTAGACGTTATCGTTATCGAGACCTCTGATATGTAGGCGAAGCCGCCGATATGTATGAAAAATAGAACCTTATGGCATCTGTTATCTGATAAGCGATAAACTTTTATGGTGATAACTCATTTTATAACAAACAGAGACTAGTCGAGAAACTGAAAAAAATATTATTGTATTTTGATATGCCTCCTTATAGCCATGAAAAATACAAACCCAAAAACTTGGACGATTTTTAGTTGCGTTTTAAAACATTTTCTTGTCCCGACTGTTAAGTAGTCGTTTTGTAGATACTAGTTATCACTTCTTAGCCATCCACATATCATAATTAGCATTAAACACAAAATGATCTCTGGGGAACTTACGATGGTTTGTCACTCCAATATTTCTCAAGAAAAATTTCAAATTATTTCCCTTTAAAAAAAAAAGGGAAATAATTTTTTTTTTTTTTTTTCTGGATTTATAATTATTTGGAAATAATAAACAATAGCGTCATAATTTGCAGTGTTTCATTAGATTTCTAATGATACATTACATTAGAAAAAACAAAAAAACAATTGATATAAATCTTAGAAGAAAGGTGAAAAGCTGCACATATTGTGAATAAGGTCCTGGAGGAAGCAGAGAAAAAAAAAGAAGAAATATTAAGGGACTTCAGAGGACTCTTCCCAGTTGAACTTTCGGAATTCACTTAAACTTTGATCGGGAACGCTAAGGTCCTATTTCTCGCAGCAATTCATTACAAGTCCCGATATCGCCCGCTTCCTGCCTAAATAGATATTGTAACTTTAAATAGGGGGTTGGGAGGGGAGGGGGGGGGGGACTCACGACAGTTTTCATCAAAGGGTACTTCATAAATACATTTTAGAAACCTTTTCTTCTTTTCTTTTTTTTCTTCTCTTATTATTTAATATCTTAGTACAAATTTGGAGTTTTCCCTTATAATATTATACTGTATGATTGTTTTGGTAATATAAAAATGATTGCGTTGAAGGTAAAAATTTATAATAGTCATTAAGTAATAAGAACAAAAATTATTAAAATTATTATATATATATATATATATATATATATATATATATATATATATATATTTATAAAACTTTTTTAATTAAAAAATAACAACGATGTTTTTGTGTCGTTATAATTAAGATTTTGTTTTTATTCATTTATAGCAGGATTTAAATATTATGAAACAGATCATCTCCTAATCCCCTTTCAATTCATAATATTTTGAAATATCGATATTTTTATACCAATAATATCGTGATGTCGACATTGATATCGATATTTTGCTTTCGATGTCTCATCCCTAGTAAAATGTTGATTATAAAAATAAAATTAAAGACAATATTAACCTTATTATACAAACAAATCCTCCGCTCTCTTCTGTCATTTTTTTTTTTCAAGTTTCTATTATCAAGTTTTCTATTATCAAGTTTTTATTATTCAAAAATAATTATTTCAAATTAGTCTTTTTTTTTTTCTTGGTATTTCTTCTAGATTCTATTGAAACTGGCCAGAATTTCACCAGAAGAGAATTATATGACATCCAGGGATGTAAATAGAGGAATATTTTTCATTAATGGAAGTTACAGTTTTCATAGAAATTACTAAATACCGATTACAATACTTTTCTTATCTAGGCAATCTCGGGTAGCACCCGCAGGAAAGTAAAAATACCCCTATGTTACTAATGTTGCAAATATAAACTTTAATTCTGGAATCTTTGTTGATTATAAATTATAAATTTTGATTTTCCTAATCTGATCCTACGACTGAACAGGTATACTGAGAGATGAGTGAAATATATGTAAATGTTTACCGTAAGCCTTTATAGAGGTTTCTCTCAATGGGTACAGCATACATAAGGCTCAAGGCATCCAGAGATGGACCTGCATTAAACTGCAAAGCCTCTCCAGCCCAATTAACAACCCAATTAACGGGCATCATCCTCAACCAGTCCATGATAACTCGCTATTATCGTGATGTGGTAGAAACGGATTAAGTCCAATTTACTGAATGATATATATCTAAGGTTTCAAAGGGCTCGTCATTGAAGCAAAGTCTGCTTTTGCACTCAAGTGGAAGTTCTGAAATAAGGCCAAACTCCATCGGGTCTCCATTACGAAATGAAAATTATCAAAAATGTATATATTCTTTGAATTATTTCATTATTAAGTTAGTTACTATATATACTTTTTTGTAATAAAGAATTAATCTTTTTTTTACTTCCTGGTACGAAGTAAAGGAAGTATTGTAATCGCGAAAATTTTCGGTTTTCAGATTTCGACGGAAATATCCATTTTGACCATATCTGAATCCATTTTTACTAGTTTCGTCGTGGCGTCTGTACGTACGTATCTTGCATAACTCAAAAACGGTTTCCTGAAGAAAGTTGTAATTTTGCATTTAGGATTGTTGTAAAATCTAGTTGTGAACTTCCCTTTTTGGTCACTTCTTGATTACCGGAAGTGGTACTTTACTTGAAGGTCATAATTGATTTCCATCAAAAATTATATTAAAATACTATAAAAAACTTCTGAAATTTAGTATTTATAATTTTTATATTGATTTAAATAACAATAGATTTTGGTCTGAATTGGAAAACCGGAAGCGGTACTTTACTTGAAGGTCATATTAGACTTTCACCAAAAATTATATTAAAATATAATGTAAAACATCTCAAATTTGGTAAATAGGACTTTTATATCGATATAAATATATTTACTAGATTTTGGCTAAAATTCGTGAGCCGAAAAGAGTACTTTACTCAAAGGTCATATGTTTCGGTAATAAAGGTTACAAACGCAATTTGGTTTCCAATCCATTAAACATTTTTATTACTTGTTTCAAGTATTAAAATTGAAAGTAAAAAACTGGTTTTCCTCCCCATTTGTGAGATCAACAAGTCTGCAGCAGGAGAATAAGATATTAGTTAAGTGGGTTTTTCCGCTTAAAATGTCGAAACTGTCGATTTCCAATTCTTTACCCAGTGATATTGACAGTTTTATTGTTGTCACGGAACATGAAGAAATATCTTGGAAACTAGTTACCTACTGAAGGAAAACGACATATAATAAGGGAATGAGACCTCCAGTAACAAGAGTGTATGTGTGTGTCATAGATAGATGTCGGGACGCTGAGTGTCGTTTTTACTGTAATCTTCGGAAACTGGTAACCAAATTCAGTATCACTTTTTGAGCAACGGATTTATAACTTAATAGGCGTACAAGGAAGTCATGTGTTGCCCACATCAGATATTTTAATAATTAATTTATTAATAAAAATATATAACAATGATCCTTTTTTAATTTCAACAAAAAATATTTCTTACAATATTTCAAGATATCATTTATGAGAATAGTTTCCATCAATTTTTAAATATCTCACACGACTTTCATTTTGGATGCAAAAATTGCTGTAATTTCGCTTATATTGATACGCTTAAATTTATTTATATTTTTTTCTCGGGGATGTGCTGTATGTGTTAGGTTAAAGGTGTCATCAAAATTGTTAGACCCTAAATCTGGGTCTTTAGTTAATAGAAAAACACGTTTTTCAGCTATTGCGCTACCATAAAAAAATGGTTCTCCCGTTGAAGAGATAACCCACATACACACAGACCACTGGGCGAAAATGCGTTTTGCTGAAACGTAAAGCTCTGCCGAAAATTCCACTTCGAAAATTTGACGTGATTACAGTACTCAAGTCCCGAAGTCCGGTTTCGCATATACGTTATAACTGACCAAAATATCTTTTAAATTAAAAAAAAATCTATTTAATGCTTTTCCAGACTATACCGGCACTAGTTTACACTGATGAGATCGATTTGAGTGTATTAAATTTTCTTTTCGTAATAACTTCTTCATGCTTTTTCTCGGGAATTTACTAGGCTTTAAGTTTTGTTTCTGTTTATTTTTCTTTATTTAGAAATGAGAAAGTTTTTTTCCTACATTTTTTATTAAGAATACTTATTATGTCTTATGTATAAAGTTGTATAATAATGTATTTTTAATATAAAGACTGGTCTATTACGATACAACATAAAACTTATTTCCATTGCAATAAAATTATTAAATAAAACATCATATAATAATAATTAAAAAAAAATTGATGTGGACAACACATGACTTCCTTGTACGCCTATTAAACTATAAATCGGTGGCTCAAAAAGTGATCCTGAATTTGGTTACTAGTTTCCGAAGATTGCAGTATCTCAAAAACGATACTCGGCGTCGCGACATCCATCTATTGACACACATAAATGGGAGGAAAACCAGTATTTTACACTCAATTTTAACACTTAAAACAAGTAATTAAAATGTTTAATTGGATTGGAAACGAAATTGCGTTTGTAACCTTTATTACCGAAACATATGATTTATGTATTTAATTTAAATATAATTTTTGGTGAAAATCTATTATGACCTTCAAGTAAAGTATCCTTTTCGGCTCACCAATTTGAACCAAAATATACGCCAGCCATACTCAGGTCGGTAATATGCAGATAAACATTAAAAACCCAGGATTTTTTTAATATTACACAACACAGTAAATTAAATCCATCCACTAAGATTTTCAATTAATAATTATTATATAAATAACTTATTCAATTTGAATATCAGCCAATCAATTTAAAATGTCACTTTTGACAGTCTCGTTCCTCGCCGAACGGAAGTATAAAATTGTGAGAATGACAGCGGACTAACGAAGGCTAAAGAATATTCAAGGAAAAAAAAAATTTTTTTTAATGAATTTTATGTGAAAGCTATAAAATCAACAAGGGCTTTAAAAAATTGTGGAAGCAAGGCATAATGTTAGAAAAATAGATACAGATTCAATTATACAGGATGGAGAGGAAATAGCTGACAAATTTTGAAGGACTGCAAAAAAAAAAAAAAAAAAAAAAAAAAAAATCCTATGTTTCTAGACAAAGCAGGTTTTATTTAAAACAAAATTCCATCGCCCTTCCAGTCAAATCTAGTGGAATAATTGACATTGGGAGGGCTTTTGGTGACTTCAGGAAACTCCTACTGTTACGTGCACATGTTGGAGACTATTCTACGCCTTAGAGATCCTACGCTCTGAAGACTAAACTTAGTTGGATGAAATCGACGCAAAGGATGTGTGGTTCCACGTCTCACACATTTCGACGTTCGCCTGGAGTTCTGAGGAAAATTTTTCCTGCGATTCTTTCCTCTTTAAGGATATCTGGATGATTCAAAGGAGCGGATCAGACAATAAATCAATGCCATTCTACCAGAAATGACCAGAAGATTGATGGAAAATTTCCTAGAACTTCAATAACGGCCGACATATGGAAGATGAAATTATGAAAATCTACTAAAATAATAAAATTTTTTGTCCTTGAAGCATTGTTTTGATCTTCACGTCCCTTCAAAATGCATCAGTTATTTCTGCCTCACCCTGAACAGCTGTTTAAATAACTGAGAAGAAAATTGAGGTAGTTGTGATTAGAGAAATGTTATGTTCACCTCATATGGATAGAGTCCGTTTCTACGTAGAAGGCCAGTAATTAGCGGGATACCGAAGTAGGACGCACTCAGTAAATCTCGTAATTAGACTTAAATAAGTCTAATATTACACAAAATGAAATATTAAACAAACTCTTTGGTACGTTTGCAACACAACTTGACACACTGACTCAACATGAACTTCATTGAACAGAAGTACTATTCAGAACACGCTGTTTCAAAATTTAAGATATGCAAGGCTACATCGCTAAATCTAAACACAATTCTAAAAATGACTAATTATTAATTGCACCGTAAGTATTTTTTTTTTTTCGTTCATAGTTCGACCCCAAGAATCAATATTAATTAATATTCCATTGAGTTCAGCAAATGGATTTTCAACGTTCGCAAAGAGGAATCAATTATGTAACGTGAACGAAATATGTAAATTCTAAATAAAATTAATTTTAGATTTCGAATTGAATTCTATAGTACCTCACCCATTAACAATTTTATCCATGATTAATTTGTGCACTTAATAATCAGTGATGGGCGGAATTTGAAATGAATAATTTATTTATTATTCTCAGAAATTATATAATTAGAAATCATTATGTTGCTGTTTCTTGCTAAATGTGTTGCAACTCGGGCAAAATGGAGTTAAATAATTATATAAAACAGAAAATAATCATAAATTATCATTTTAACAAAATCTCTTCAACTTGTGGAATTTACAAAGTCCATTATATTTATTTATTATTATTAGTCGTGTTTTCCCTGAAAAAATAGACTATTGCAGTGGGTCGAAGGTCGGCGGTGAGCGGCGGGACCGCGTTTTCTATCCGTTTCATAACCCCTAGATCATGATTATCGAACTTTTCGAGATATCTGATATATATTTATATATACATTTTTTTCCGCTACATTTGAGCACCTCCAGCGGCCCCCTTTGGACCGAATGTGCTGAAATTCGGTATGTAGGACTTTCTTCCAGGCAGAACCATACCATTAAAGAATGGGTAAATTCCAGTCAAAATTTCTTTTTAAGTTTTGCGCATCGCTAAAGCTCCACCATAGTAGTTTATAGGGCTGGAAATTTGTATGTGAATTAAGTTGGTGCTGGGGAAGTATCTTTTGGGGGTCTCGACTTAGTTCCCCCATCGTATTTCCCCAGAAAAAAATAGACTATTGTAGTGGGTCGAAGGTCGGCGGAAATGCGTTTTCTATCCGTTTCATAACCCATAGAGCACGATTATGGAAGATTTGGAGAAGTCTGATATATATATATATATATATATATATATATATATATATATATATTGTTTTTTTTTTCCCCGCTACATTTGAGCATCTCCAGCGGCCCCCTTTGGGTCAAATGAGCTGAAATTCGGTACGAAGGACTTTCTGTATCGAAGGTCAGCGGAGAGGCAGAACCATATATAGAGTACGGGTAAATGTCGGTATGTTAGGGAACTGTCTTTTGTGGGTCTCAATTTTTTTCTTACTCCCCCGTTATTACATTTTTTTTAACGTGAAAATACGACTTTAGTGACGGAGTTCTATTGCTCACGGATTTTTTTTTACTATTACTTTTGGCTATGTCAGCGTTACTGTCGCTTATTAAGCTGCTGACAAGGCTACGTTTCTACGATTATAAATGTCTTTAATTTTGTATCTGTATTTATTCTTATTTTTATAGTTCTAGTTTGCAATAAATTATTTATTGAAATTGTCTAGATTCATTTTCGTTTTTCATGAATTAGTTGGCTTTGTTAAAATAATCAAGACATCAGCTGTTCTTTTAGTGTCTTCAGTCAGCTGATCTATATTCGCCAATTTCTCAACTGTCACCAGCTTTACTGTCGGCTTGTAGACAAGGGCACTGCCACACTTTCGTAACAGTATAACCTTGACAGAAAACCGCCAGCGCTAATTCACTTTTTAAGGATTCGTTCGTTACTAAGCACAAACAAATTTCTGGCCAAATCGTCGCAAAGCTCAACGATACTAACAGGGTGCCTGCCCCACAATACCTCCTAAACTCTTAAGTTATTAAATTACTCACTTCGGGTTTAATAATCAACGCAATACTTTATATTTCAAGATCTCTTCGCGTTTTTATTTTAACGTACGCACCTTCTTTTATCGTTTTTTCGGACCCGTAAAGAATAGTAAAAATTATAATAATTTTGTAAATTTTAACTTTCACATTTCTGGAAAAAGGAATGAATTATGTAATTTTGCAACTGAGAAATTTTAGGCTCAAAATATTCAAATTTCCGTACTGTATCAGAAATCGTCAATATTTCTGATACTAAACTAATTGAGAATAATCAACAATCGTTTCCTTCTTATGTCTTATGCCCTTATTATGTCTACAATCTCATCCAATTCGAGTCATCAATCCACTCTCTTACCACTAGATCTTGACCTTCTGGTCTTCTATAAACAGATCTGCCTCGTTTCAGGAACCTCTGGAGTAGAAAACGGATATTACACTACACCTCAAGATGCCAATTACTATCATAGCGTCAATAGGTTCAGAAAGCCATATCTCTTTGAAAAGATGTTGTGTCATTTATCTATTTTCCTATGTGCCATGTGATTTTACTAAGGTTTGATAATCTTATTCATACAATAACACTGTAAGAAATCAAAGTACAGATCAGTGTGATTAAAAATACCTTTATTTTTTCTATCGAGGCTGATAGGTTGTCCATCCTCTCTTCTCCATGATAGCCTCGGGGCAGGAAGTCCCTCAGCTTTGCATGTCAGGGAGACATTCTGGTTTTCCCTAACAGCGACAGAAGATGGCGTACTTTGATCGTCAAGAATATTTGGTGGAACTGAAAATGAAAATTTGAAGTTTTTACTCAACTTAAAAAATGCACTATATTTTTCAATATAAAATAAACCATTTCCATTATTTTATAAAAATTTATTTCGATTCTCATATCACAGGTCAACGATGAAAAAACTTTTGTACTGAAAATACCTTATTCCAATAGTTTTTAGGGTGCTGAATCCAAATATGACATTAAAAGAGCTGTATCACCCACAATTTTAATTATTAAAGCTGTTCAATTCTTTAAAAATCGCTTAATTTAATAAATTTAACTATAAAATGTGAAGAAATTGTGGGTGAAACAGCTTTTTTAATATCATATTTTGATTCAGCACCAGTACAAATTTTTTTTTTATCGTTGACCTGTGGCCTTGGATTGCAATCGGAGTTAGATGAACAAAATGATGAAGAATTGCAATGTTTTACAAAAAATGTAGAGCCTAAACTGATTACTCAAATCGAGTTTAACGACTTGGTTAGGGACTATAACCATGCTTATGATGTAACATAGTGTTCATTAATTCCCCCGTATACCGTATACGGGTTTAGATAGGGGTTTATACTATATAAACAAAGCATATTGCTGGAAAACTATGGGTGATACAAAAAAACTAAGCCCAGATTTAGATTCAGCACATAAAAATCTATAAAGATCAACTATTAAAGTTAAAAAAAGTTTTCAAAAAATGTTTTTTTATTGGCCTGTGTATTTCATCTAAGTCTGTCTCAATGTTAAAACCGACTATTTTTGAAATAAGGACCTTAAAAGGACCTCTATCCTCATCAAAGCTAGTTTTATATTTAGATCGTTACAATATATGTAAAAATTATAAATTTTATCCCCCTCCTCCCCTCTTACCAAACCCACCCTTCCTTACGCGATTCCTAATAGGCTTTCGGAGCCAACTAGCTTCAACGGGTATGAACTTGAAGATTGTTAAAACAGTGGCTTTTTGCAACCGTTTGTATTACTAACTATAATAATTAATCAATAATTAAAACGTGATTAGCGGTCACGTTATGAATTAAAAAAAAAATCATGTAACGCAACAACTTAGGAAGTTTCTTGAATTCAGTGCTTTGAAAGATAGTACTGTTTCTTGATCAACGGTTATCCAAAGATTCCTTTATACATTTGCCAAGCCTAGGCAAGTCAAAAGGCAAACATGTAAAGGAGGTTTACAGAAGATTAGCAAACTAACCTATCCATACGCTACTATTCTGGCTATCCCAACTTTTGTCGGCTGTTAATTTCGGTTCAAAATAGTTTTATTTTTTAAAGAAACATTTAAAAATATAATATGAACACATATAAATATATAATTATAATGGTTATTATATAATTAAATGGGTGAAACTGATGCCTGATTGGACCCAAACACAGAGAAGCGAATTCAAGCCAAGCAAAGCTATCCCTTTTACATATTTGATTTGGCTAGGCTTGGTAAATATGTCCAGGTCAATAACGCTTAACGTTTATATATATATATATATATATATATATATATATATATATATATATATATATATATATCGTAAGCTGGGGTAACTTTAAGATTGGTGGGGAAATTTTAAGACAGTCGTAATTTCAAATTGCTACCACCTTTATTAAAGTTTCAGCTTTTAGTTTGTCTAGATCAAAAGGCGGCGACAATGGACCCGCTTAAAAAGTTCATATTTAACATAAAGATTGTCTTAAAGTAACCCCGTCAGTCGGAAAGTAATCCCAGTTTACGGAATACAGAAATATTTCAGAGTTTTCGTAAAGTTTTCTTCCAGAATATGTCCATTATATGGAATTACAAGAACATGATCCATGTTTCTGACGTCCATTTTTAATTAAAATGTGATCAATCCGTTATTGACACCATTTTTCCTACGAAATTCTTATTAATTATTTAAAAATAATTAAGGATTTCGAAATGCGGTCCACACCCTTCGTTTTAACCTTTATTAGACTTTAAAATGATGGGCATAAACAAAGGATTGTAAAAACATAGCACTATTGATTTTATAATGTTTAAATGAATACATTACATTCATCATAATTCTTAGCAAAATATACTTTAAAATTCTGAACCGTTGTTTTGAAAACAGTTTCCATACGGCTATCCATTCGTGCTGGGAAGATAAAGGCAGAATAAAATATGAAATGAGAAAGGTAGATAAGACAATAGTGGAGAATTGCCGCTATATCTATTCATAGTAAGAGGGAGAAGGCATGGGCACGCTCCTACGTGGCGGGAATACACTTAGTTCAGGCCTCCGTAAGGCAAAAGAAAAGAGACAAAAAAGGGCAAAAGGAAAAAAGGGCTACGTGTCAACAGTTATACAGCGGCTCTTCTTCTGCCTAACGTTTCTCAAGGCGTGGCACAAAAAGTTAACCACTTGTATTCTGCCCAAGAAATCACTGATCCAGAACAGGAGTGATAGATGTTTTTACACGTTAGTTCCCAAGGGAGTGTACTTACTGTAGTTTATTGCTAAAATCATTTCATTTTATATCATTTTAGCCATATTTTAATTGAAACCACATAAAGCTACATTTTAAATACAAAAAAAAAGAACAAGTAAAAGGAATACACTTAATTAAATTAACCCGTGTGACAAATATCCTGAGAATCATTTATATAATGAATGATTAAACTCGCATATTTTTATTTTCTTATGCTCCATTTATTTAAAAATCTCTTTTATATACATAAATGAACAATATGTATACAATATTATATCCCAAGTCCTTAAATTACCAGAAGGTATTCCAAGGCAAAGCTGTTTAAATGTTCGCTACGTGCAGGGGTTTCACATGCAATCATTGGCCCTCACTAATTTGTAGAGAATGGGGGGGGGGGGGAACCATTCTGCTTAAACCCGCACATAAAAATATTAAAGCCTAAAAAAAGCATGTGACTAATCCAATTAAAAGATATTGAAGAAATCTAAAAGAAGCTGCTAACTATTAACTGTTAAATTCCGTTTTTTTCCTTTTTTATATAATGTATAATAAATAATATTATAATATATAATATAATTATATAAATATTATAATATAAATAATAATAATAAAACCCCTCATTATTAATAGAGAAATAAGACATAATATATTTTTAAAATACCTGTAAGGCTGAAGCGTTTATTAACTTCTTCAGAGTTAAACTTTAAATTTAAAATATCTTAGTCTAAATTAATAATAAAAAAAAACAAAACTCATTAAATAAATCTTAATATAATTAATTTGATATAATGAATAAAAATAACTCATAATTTATAATTTTAGGTAAACAGCTTGAAATTATATATTCACCTCAATTAGAATCCGTAAAAGAAGATCTTATTTTTGAATTAATAAATGCTCTATCTACTAAAATAGTTATAAAAAATACCAAAAATATTATCATAAATTATTAATCAAGACTAAAATTATTAATAAATTATAATCTTGCCAAGCCCCTAAAAATACAAAAACTAATTTATTTTTGTGAAAGATACGAAATTAATTGTAACGAAAATTGCTCAGTATGTGCTTGAGCTCTTGGCTTTTCATTCTAGTATTTATTGTTACAAAAAATAGCAATAGTTTTTTTTTCTCCTAAATTTCAATAATTATTTTGTTTATTTTAATGAAAGAGAGAAAGTGATTTGTTTCCAATGTGGCGTGTTTCCTATATGGGGTAAATGCGCACTAAATTTGACAAAGTTCTACTTTACAGGACTGTCAAATTTGTATTTTAGTAGCTAGTTTTTCCAATTTTTTTTTTTAAATGTTTCTAACACAATTATGTTTAGTTATTAAATTCAAGCCTACCTACGCTTCAAACACGTCCTCTTTGATGAGATTTATAATTTAATTGAATAGTATTTAGTATGCACTTGCTCCTGCCTTAAGGGGTAAGTGCGAACAAGGTATCTTAAGGGGTAAGTGCGAACAAGGTATCTGGAAAGTCTAATTCCATTATTGAGTCCATTATATAAGCAGGAGCGGTTAGTTCATGCATTATTCAAGTGCAAAATAGTTAGTTTTCCGAAAGATTATTATACTTGTGTAATCATCAAAAAATTTTAAAGCTTCATATAATATTATATAATGAAAAATATTAAAGTATTAGATAATGATACAATCTTCATTGGGTTATGAAAGTGGACTGTGGAATATAATTGAATAAATGTATTGAAAAAAATAATTTTTGTCTTAATTCGCTAATCCATAGTTGCCTCGATAAAACATGACATTAAGAGTATGCGTTAAAACGCATATTTGTCACACAACAGAGGTCTGCACTTGCCCCTACTATCATGTTTTGCTGGGTGACTGGGGACTAGCGCTTAAAAAATAGAATTCTGCCAACGAGAAATGTAAATCACAAATTATTTTCAGAACAGCTTCTGTAGGTTCCGCTTATGGCAAAAAAAGAAGAAAAAAGCCAAGAAGATAAACGCCGATACAGCTGTTTTGCAGAAGTTGAAAGACACCACTTTATCAACAGAATGGAACTAATATTTTTGCAATTCGTTATACTTCACCTAAGCGAAATTTCGAGGCTGATTTATGATATATTCATGCTTCGTAAAGGGCAGCTCTTACCAGTTAAGGGTTTGAATTTAACGCGACAATTACGCACTTATCCCACATCTCCTTATAAACTTACCATTTACGGGTTAACGTGAAATTATAATTTCCCCCCTCCCTTGCACTTCGTCCAGTTTCCTAAAGAATGCCGAAGAGAGCGGAGCTATTTCGGCTATACCCATTTTCGCCAGACATCCATCGTCACTTTTTGGACATTGTAATTCCTCCATACGATCGATGTTTACCAACTGCCAGGTGCATTGAAGTTTGGGAATACTCCCAGGCATGAATTTTATAAACATGAACTGTTTCTGTTCCATTTGAATCTCCTGGAGTTTGACTTCCTACTTGAACTTGGTTTTGAAAACCCTTGACGAGAAGCGTATATCAATATGAATTTTATGCAAATATGATTTATTTGGATAGATTATTTAATATCGAAAATATCTGGAAGTTCAAATTCAAAATAATGAAAGAGATTACCTGAAATTGACCCAGATGAAGGGATTAAGGGCTTAAAAAGCTACACCGCTCCTGTTGGGATTTAAATTTAATCTTTAATATTAACAGTATATCATTTCATATATATCAAATGTATATTACTATATCATACATCTGTGGGACTATGAAAAATGTTTATATGTGATTTTTTCATGTTTTAGCCAAAGTCACAGTTTTTTTGTGAAAAGTTTTTCTATCCATTTTTTATAGGCTTGATGTCGATTACGAGGAGTATTAAATATTTAAAAAAATGGATTGAATAACTTAAATGAGCAATTTTATATTTAACAAAAGTGTTACTTTGCCGAAAACACGAAAAATGACATAACAACTTCTTCCGTTACGCCTGATATGTGTATTAGTCCATATTCGATGTGTTGTCGTTATTGGAGGAATTATATCGCAACTTGGTAGAGATAATAGAGGAAGTGAATAAAGCTGAGCACGTACTCATTCCTTAAAAACTAAGCAGATGCTCCGGTTTGATGTAACTAAAGAAAAGTTACACAATAGAATACTTGCTAAGCGTATGGAGCACGTGTCCACTTCTCTTCATTCACGTCTAAGTGTCACACCTAATATCTAATACCCCTAGATATATCATATTGTCTAAGATTATATATTATATAGGGATATAACCCCCTTAGTGGAGATAAAATCTAATACCTCTAAAAATATTTACCTAAACATTTCTTTTACAAATTAAATAAATTAAATTCCAAAATGAAAAAAAATCTTGTATACGGAGATGGCTGTCAAATGGTTTTGATTAAGTTTCTGTTTCGGTGTTGAAAGAAATTTGTAATTTAGTTTCAGAATCACAAAAATTCTTAAAATATTCAATCCTTTTTAAATTTGACTAGTGAAACTGGGCAATGAGGAGAGGGAGATTCTTAAATTTGAAAGAAAGATCCTTCGACGAAAATTTGGGCCGGTCAGATTCGGAGAAAGCTGTATTCGGAGGACGAATATGCTAATTTATAAACTTTACGGCGAGGTTGATGTAATGAGGTATATTAGATTAGGAAACCTGCGAAACCTGCCTGGCCAGGTTGCACGCATGCCGGAGGAGTAAATACCCAAGAAGCTGCTGGATGGAAGGCTCAAGGCAAGATCGAGTTACCTGAGGAGGCCAAAGACCACGTTGGTCGGTACCGCCAAGGAGTAGGAGTAGTAGTAGTAAGTAGTTTTAACTCTTATAATAATGAAAAGTTTTAATTTAATTAAGTTATTTGGGAGGGAAAGAGATGGTATGGCCAAAGAAGAAAACACTCAGCTTAGTTTAAATTTATTTTTAATGCGTGTCGACAATTCTGTAGGACTGAATAAGTTGTAGGACATCATGAGTGCTAAGCAGAACAAGATAACCAATCATCCTCGGCGTCGATTCCTTCCAACTTAGGATAGTCTCCAAGTCGTAGGATCTTTAGTATGTAGGGTAGTTTACAAATATGTGCACGTAACGGCCGAGTTCAAAGTTACTGTTGCATCCTCTACTTAAAGAAGTATGCTTAGTGTCGATTTCATTCAATTTAGGATACTATCCAGGACATAGGATCTCTAGGGTGTAGGATAGCCTCCAACATGTGCATGCAACTGCTGGAGTATATTATTACCATTACACCCCCGTCCTCAAAAAAGTCTATCTGTTTTCCAATTATTGGCTTTTATTTTGCATAACCCTTCTAGTCATGTTTCATTTACTGATGAATGTTTAATTTAGTGTCCTCCCGAAAATCAGTTTTTTTTACAGCCCGTCAAAATGCGTCAGATATTTCTGTCCCACCTTGTATAATAAAAATTGGAAAAGTGTATTGTTCAATGTTGTGGAAAGCATTATAAAATCCTTTCTTCTGTAATTAACGAGTGGACATTAGCATTCATGTAGGTTAGATAATTAAATATACCCTTGACTATTACCAAAAGACACTGATGACCACCGACGCAAGAACGAACTGGTTTAGGAATTAGGCGCAAGTTGGACTGAGCACAGGAAACGGTTTCTTGAAGCTTCCCATCAAGTTAGAGCTATTAGGCCCAGAGCTAAGTTGAGCCGCAACTTGATAACAAGTGAATTCAGTTTCAAGTCCTTTGATTCAACAGTTTAATCAAACAGATATCGGTTACTTAGACTTGTTAGTCGTTAGATAAGGCTACTTCCAATCTTACTAATTAATGTAAATAATACTCGGCTTTTGCAGTTCACCTTTACACAACTTCATTCTAATTAAATATTTCTTGACAGGGCCCAGATATACGACCTGTCTGAGAATTTACAGGTACTTTATCTTGTTATAATTTGTTAACTAATAAATGTGTGTGCTATACATACACTAATTTTTATGATGATAAATATTAAAATTAAAAATCTGACATTTTTTCTAAAAGAAATATATGGAATATTTCCAAGCAGAAAAAAATCTTTCATATTCTGGTATTAATTTCCAAATGAATGAATATAAATGAATAAATTTCAAGTAACCTATGGTTTAAGGCAAATAATTGAATATAGATGAACTTTTGAGTTTGAAAATTAATTAATTACTGGTGAAAAACAAATCATGAATATGCCAATAATAATTACAACAAAAACAGAAATAATTCTAATAATAAAAACAATTAAACGTATCTGGCTAATTGAAAAACAAAACAACAAAAAAATCAATGAAATAAATAAAGTAATTTAATTGAAAATTTATAACAGTTAATTACTTTTAATGAAAATTATTTACCTAAACATTTCATTTACAAATTTAATTAATTTAATTCAGAAATAAAAGGATCTTGCATAGATTTACATATAGCAGGCGAATTGCTGGGCTATCAAAGTTATGATTTGATGAAATTTTCTGTTCTGGTATTGATTAGTGAGAGACATTTGTAATTTAGTTTTGGAATCACTAAAAAATATCGAAATATTCATTACTATCTAGCTTGTAAGATAATGAACAAGCTGTGATTTAAGAAGCTGGTTTGGGAGAGGAGAGTTCGGCCAAATAAGAAAATACACAAACAAGTGTAAACCGTTTTTAATTATTATTATATGCGAAAATTTTTGAATATGAATTATGAAAAATGAAAATAATAAGAAAGGAAGGGATAAATAAGATTGAAAGATATAATGGAGTATATAAAAATATATAAGCAAAAATTTTGCATATTATAAGTATACTTGCATATTTTCGAAGTTCCTATCTTGTTTTGCTTAGCATTCATCTCGGTGTTTGCCTGGACTCTTGAAGTAAATCGATCTCTGACAGATCTATCTATTTTAGGGGTGACATAGGATGAACTCTAAGGTCTCCAGATTAACTCCATATAATTTTTTCCTCTGGGTCTTTAAATACCGAACTTGTTCCCTGGAGAGGATCAGGCAAGAAATAAATTACATTCTACCAAACATGACGAGAAGATTGATGGAAAATTTCCAGGAACGTCAATAAAAGCCAATGTTTGGAAAATAGATGAACATTGTTGATTACGGGTGTGTAATGGTAATAATATACTCCAACCGCTACGTGCACATGTTGGAGGCTATCCTACACCCTAGAGATCCTATGTCCTGGATATTATTCTAAATTGGATGAAATCGACAATAAGCATATGTAGTTACTCGGAACACATATTTCGACGTTTGCTTGATGTTTTGAAGAAAATGTTCCCAGATAGATGGATCTCAAAATTAAAGCTGCCATAATTCCACATATAGTTAAACTATGCCACTGAGGAAGTACAATTCCTAAAGTGTTCTACGGGGCAACTATTAGTGAAGTCGGAACTGTATACGGTACGTTGGTGGTAACTTCAAACCAAGTGAAAATTTCCAAATATTGAAAAGACATAATTATTATTTGACTTTAAATTGATTTTCTTTTTCCTCTCTATGGTTATTTTCTATGTTATACGTCGTTTTCTAATAGGTGATTTATCGCAGAATACGAATCCGTGGTCAGATTTTACTTTATCCGAACAGAAAAACGATATATCGATGTTCCTATTTTTTAAAATCATTGTTCTTGAGGAAAAAGAAAAATATCCATTTTCTTCCAGATGAAAAACGTTTTGGTATTTGATAGTTACAATTTCTTTGTGCACTTGAGTAGGGCATTCGACCCCTTGTCTTCTGCTTGTGATACTTTTACGAATATTTCGAAAATTCAGCATTTAAGCCCTATCAAACTATTTCAATCAGGATAAGACCTACTTGATATTAAATATACCATTTTGCGAGACTTGATTATGTGGAATCAGTGGAACTTAAAACGTGTATTTCCGTTGAAAACTCGGATTCAAAATTTTTCACGATCGCAATAGCTTTCCCTTATTATATATTTCATATATAGGTAAGTGAAAGTAATATTACTTTTTTTTATTTGATTTTGATTCCATCAGAAAAATATTTGTGTGCTGCGCGCACCAGATTTTTTTCTATATAGGGCCACTCAGGTGAGAAGAAAAACCAATATATTCAATTTTAATTTCGATTGTGGGGATTCGATATGGACAAGATAACAACCTGATATGAAGGTTGTGATAGTACCCCGGTTAGTGGGTCACACAAGCTAACAAGAGGTGCGCCATCGAGAGAACTAGGCGGAGTTAAACAAACTAATCAACAAGAGCAAGAGAAGCCGCGCTGTTAACGCGGTAGGGGGGAGGGGGAAGAGGAACACGCTGATGAGGAATTGTAGCTCTGCGTGGTCACTGTAAAGTTTCAATGCACTCAGTTACAACAGCTTCCTGAATAACTTCCTAGCTCTTGTTTCTAGGGTTGTTTTAATTCATTATGCTGGGTCAAGAGGGAAGTATTTCACTTCTTTCTCAAGGGGAATGACCTACTCTCAAAAGTTATGTTTAGTTAATAAATTGCAATATATAAAATTTATTAAATATCTAAAAAAATTAATAAAACATTTTAATATGACTTCATTAAAATTTAATTTAAGGATACATTTGACGGATGAGACAGAAATACCACATTTTAAAGGGCTCCAAAAGTCAAACCAATGTCTCTTCAAAAAAAAAAAAAAAAAAAAATGGTTTACTATCAAAAAGCACATTGAAAATAGTTTTATTTTAATTGATTTAAGAAATTTCATCTTTCGAATTTCAACCGTTATTGGATACGTATTTCCAAAGACGTTCCCGGCAATTTTTCACTACCAATCGAGTTTTTTATGGTGCGGATCAAAACTCCATCAGGCCCCTGTGATGTGCCCAATGATGTAGATTTAATTGCTTTCTTAATGCCTTCAATCAATTTCAATGGACATCGAATTCGACATCGGGACATGTTTTTCATAATCCGTACGCTTACAGAGATCACAAAATACGATTATTCCTTCCCTGACTACTTTAAATTATTTGTATTAATATTAATCTTTTAAAATAGAAAATAAATGATAAAACGCTATTTCAACCATTAATACTCAAGATAGAGACATTTAAGTATACATAAAATGCCAGGGGATTTAGTAAAATATATTTTATCTCCGAAGCTAGTGGAGATTCCCAGTTCCCAATAAATGGGCGGAGATAAGAAGAACAAATGTGAAGCCCAGGTCACCCCCAACAACCTCAAGAATAATCCAGACCCTCTTCCAGTGTTCCAGGAACTGGAAGTTCACTACTGGAGGTTTAAAGAAGCTAAAGATAGCAGCTCTAGGAAATTATTCTTTACTTAATACTTATTATTTGTTTATAATAACTCAAACTCCTAGTTTGGTTTCACGATATGACACATATGGGTGAATTAAATCGAAAATAATCATTTGAAAATCAACTGCCAATAATGGGCCTTTTTTGAAATGATTATGCTAATAAACAATCAAACATTGCGGGCCTGTCAAATTTTTCAGTTTTTCAATAGATTTCATAGTAACAAAAATATTTATTCTAATACTGGCATACTGTCAACTATGCATGTACACGTAAATTATCTATTTATTTTTGTAGTAGAATTTTTCTTTTTTCTGTTTTTGCTTTATATATATATATATATATATATATATATATATATATATATATATATATATATATATATATATATATATATACATATTTTTTTTTTTTTTTTCTGTTATTACCTGCTCTATATACGTGTAAATATTTATATATATCATATTTAAAGTTTGCGGCCAAAAGTGTTCTAAAGGGACTTCAGTCCCAGAATAATAAAGTAATTTTTCATTTAATTTCATAAAAAACAATTAAGCACTCCAAAAATTGAGCCAAAATCACAAGTATTTTTTTTAAGGGTCACTTTTAATTATTCATTTCAAGCAACTATCCTAAATAGGATCGTTTTTAGAGTATTTGGTAATACTAGGAGATTAAACAATCTAAATTTACAATCTAAAATTTATAATCTGAATTTACAATCTAAAAATGTCAGAATCAGTATCTACTGCTAAAAATGTAATGTTCTACTTGAAAATATAATGTTTCTATTCTATGTTCTTCACTTCCTTAAAATGAAAACCACTCGGTAATATATATGGGTGGATTTCATCAAGAATGATAATTTGCATGTCATCTGCAATAAAATATATATATATATATATATATATATATATATATATATATATATATGTATATATATATATATACATATGGTTGTTTCAATCTTCAGGTAGCGCAATGGTTCAAACTTTTAAAAAAAACCTATGATTTTTCACTAATTTTCAAATTTGTAAAATACTTTTGCGGATGTTTACGAAATGACTGTTGCTATAAACTGGTAAAAAAAGAGGTTTAGGAATGAGCTCATTCTACAAATTTATTGATTGAGCAATACCCTAAAAATACAATTTTTTGACACAAATTTTCATTTAATTTTAAAAACAATTTTCTGTTTGTAAAAATATTTAAATTTGTTAAAGTGCATCCTTTTTCCTGTTCCTTGGGGTCTTTTGGTAATTTGTGCAATGATATAGTCAAAAATACTTGGCATAGATGACCATGAAAGAAGCGTAGCTCTAATAAAACCGACACTCTTGGCTATGAACAGACGACTTTTTTGGGACGCCTTTGTAACCAACTTTTTGAAGCGTTAAACTGCTTGCGTATGGCATCGAAATTTATAAAAAATTTATTCCTCCACTCTTTGAGTAGAGTTGATCTTTGAATAAATCTCTTCATTGGTCAAAGGTGGCGCTAAAAGAGTATGGGATCTCCAATCAATAATTTCCAAGCTGTCTGTTGCCTGCAAGTTTATTTTAGGTCGTTTGAAGCTTCTGATTGCCTTTCTTTTTGAATCTAGATTTTTAACCTTGATGTTAATTAGATATCCAATTCTCCTATGTGATTTCTCATGTCTACAATCATTATAAAAAGTATTTTTTCTGGATGGGAAAAATAAGGATTTCTTTCAATCAATTACTTTAAGTAAGTTGTCAATCAAGAATCACTTATATTATTATATTTTTCAAAAAATTTTCCATAAAGGAATAAATGACTTAAGAATAAAGTATACTATAATCTATTGTTCGTCCGAAAGGTTTACTATACTTATGTATAGTCTTGTCTGATGCCTAGTTTATTCACCCAAAAACTTAATTTAAACCACCTGAAATCAGCGTCCAAATAACAGAAACCGTCGAAACGATTGATTGGAGTTTCAAAACCCTTTAAGAGTGACCAATGATTTATTCGAAGATCAAATCAAGCGAAACAGCGGAGAAATAAATCATAAATTTCGATGGTAGACGCAAATTCAAACAGTTAAACGCTACATAAATCTGGTTACTGAGGCGATTGCCGATTTTCAAATTAACAAATGACCCTCCCAAAGGACTATATTTGAACCTAATTTAAACGTTTACAATAAAAATTTGTATTTTTCATCAAACAATTGCGTTTTTAAGGATTTTGATTGTTCTATCAATAAATTTGTAGAATGTGTTCATTAAAAAATATATCCATGTTTCCTCTACCTTTTTGTACCTACAAGCCATTTCGTAAGCATTTGCTACAGAATTTTGCAAATTATTTGAAAATTAGTAAAAACTGTACGTTTTCTTAAAGTTTCACAATCACAGCATCAACTTCAAGTTGGTATAATCACAACTTCACTGATGTGTACCTGAAGTGTAAAATAATTTAAAGTATTTTACTGCATTTCAAAACATCAAAATTACGATCTTTACCTGACTAGTGAATACCTGACTATAAATATGTTTTTTCAAAATATTTTTTTTTTTTTGAAAAACAGTAAAATACTTTAAATTATTTTACACTTCAGGTACACGTCAGTGAAGTTGTGATTATTATTGTTGTTGTGATTATTATTATCAAAATTACGATCTTTAACATTATTTTTATGAATACCTGACTATAAATATGTTTTTCAAAATATTTTTTCAACTTTTTTAGATCCCTCACTTCCGAGTACTTTCACTAATATAAAAACATCCTCTTGTATAAAACATCCTCTTGCCCTTGATAAATTAACTACGATTTTATATTCTAACATAAACCAAAATGCACAAAGCAGGAACATCATTTAGCTGCTTGTTAAACAGCCGGAACCCTTTGAATTCAACAGAAAGATTGAAAAATCATTTTTTGCAATACAAATATGCTGTGCGAAAGAAATTTTCAAATCGAAGACAATTTCAATAAGACAGATGAGTGTATGAGCTATTCTTGGAATTGTATACTCTAATTTGAGATCGGAATATAACAATAGTTATATTGTTCACTTTAAGAACAGCGTAGGAAGACTTCGAGGAATTTTCGTACAGTTGGAGAACATTCTCAGAACCTTTTGCCGAAATTAAACAAATCTAAAGACCCTTCCAATGAAGTGCTTTGTTTTGCATTGGTTGCCTCTGCTATTCCCTTATTTAATCTCGTGAAATCTCCATTTGCAAAAAAGGGAACAAAATAATAAAATTTATATTAGAATTATTTGAATTTTTAAGAATTATTTATTTATAAAACAATTTTATGTAAAAATTCGTTTTTCAATTTATCTATGTCTTTTACTTCCTTGTACGAAGTAAAGGAAGTATTTCAATCGCGAAAATTTTCGGTTTTCAAATTTCGACGGAAATATCCAGTTTTACCATCCCTGAATCCATTTTGACTAGTTTCGTCGTGGCGTATGTACGTATATACGTTCGAATCTCGCAAATTAACGAACACACAACAGTGAAGACTTTAAGATATACTTTTATTGTCTAAACAAAATGTTACAATGACATTTATAATGCTTCTTACAAACTAAGTTACAATATCTTAGCTATCTTACATCATGGCTTACTCTGATATGAAATGTTTTATATAGAATCGCAGAGAAGGCTTTATAGGGATGAGAATAGAGTAGATGAAGTTGCAAGGAGAAGAAAGAGGGAGATAATTTCCTCTACACCTAAATTCTGGGTGGCCTATTTGGGAACAACTCTTGGAAGCTCATGTGAAGTTCTTGTGAGTGCTGTCCTGAGGTTTCAGTTAAAGTATACAATTGACATCTGAACTAGAATATGGTAGCAATAAACTGTTGAATATAAGAGAGAGTTTGACAGGCTTTCCGGTAGGAGACAAAAGATCTTTGGGCAGTGGTCAGCCGACACTGGCAAGTGACAAGGTGTTACCACATGCTAAGGATTCCCATATGTATGGTCTAAGACATTAGAGAGCCCTGAGAAGGCAGTTTACTGATATTAAACTAGTGTTTAAAATTATAGTTATAAAATTGTTAAACATAATAGTCGCCTGATAACTCGCATAACTCAAAAACGGTTTGCTGTAGAAAGTTGTAGATTATATTTAGGATTGTTGTAAAATCTAGTTGTGAACCTCCCTTTTTGGTCACTGCTTGATCACCGGAAGTGATACTTTACTTGAAGGTCATAATTGATTTTCATCAAAAATTATATTAAAATACTTTGCAACACTTCTCAAATTCGGTATTTGTAACTTATATATTGATTTAAATAACATACTAGATTTTGGTCTAAATTGGAAAACTGGAAGTGGTACTTTACTTGAAGGTCATATTAGACATTCATCAAAAATTATATTAAAATATAATGTAAAATATTTAAAATTAGGTAATAGGACTTTTATATCGATATGAATGTATTTACTATATTTTGATCAAAATTGGTGAGCCGAAAAGGGTACTTTACTTGAAGATCATAATACGCTTACATCAAAAATTATATTTAAATTAAATACATAAATCATATGTTTTGGTAATAAAGGTTACAAACACAATTTGGTTTCCAATCCAATTAAACATTTTTATTACTTGTTTTAAGTGTTAAAATTGAGTGTAAAATACTGATTTTCCTCCCCATTTGTGTGTGTGTCAATAGATGGATGTCGCGACGCCGAGTGTCGTTGAGATACTGCAATCTTCGGAAACTAGTAACCAAATTGAGAATCACTTTTTGAGCCACCGATTTATAGTTTAATAGGTGTACAAGGAAGTCATGTGTTGTCCACATCAGATATTTTTATCTATATTATGAATTATTAGTACAATTTTTAATCAAAGCAATTTAGACAATAATGATATTCTTTTGTTAAACAGTTGTTCTATTTTATATTCATATAGAAAAAAATACTTTGGAAAGAGTATATTAATAGAGGAAGAAGTGATAGAGAATTTAAATGTAAGATGTTGGCATAAGTTGTTTATTTATATGAAATGCGATTTAAACTATAGAAAATTGTAAATAACTGAGTTCAATTACAACAAAATAAAATTAGTACCAGATAAGCCATAGTTTGATTTTTGTTTATATTTAGTTTTGCCTAGCCCAGTTCATTCTTAGTGGGAAACGAATTTCAGATTCTTACTATATAATATATATAAGTTATGCTATGCTATTTATTGTTAACTTCCTCGCAGACGGTATATCTATGCTTGGGTGTTTTGTAAATAATGCAGATGAATAACAGAATAATGTAAATAAGAGACGTTTATCAACCTATATATCTATAGCCTTTTGTTGATTCTTTGCTAGTTTCTGAAATATATCATGCACATTTTTCTTCTTTTCCATTCAGGTTTTATTGCATATTTGAGGACTTTTTTTCTGCATACAAATCCGTTTTTAGTTATATCAAACACACTAGTGTCTACTAATCAACAGTTTTGTGCCCAGAATAAGCAATATATATTCGTGTATCAGGTGATGGCATGGAGACTGCTATCTGGATTGGGGATCAGAGATGGGAATTGTGAATGCCTCCCAGCCAGAAGGAACGGGGGGGGGGGGATTTTCGCTTTATATACTAACTGGAGACCTGAAAGGCTAGGCATCTCATTTATTACTTGGAAGGAATTGAATAAGTAAACCAACTCCTAGGCCAAAAAAGTCTGCCAATAGTAGCTTCGACCATTTCGAATTTAATCGGCCCTCTTCTTTTATCCTCATGCTCTGAAGGAAACCGACATGAATAGATTGTGGTCAGTAATGATGCCATCAAGTGCCACTCGACGACTCTGAATGCAACAGCGAACAGCAATGGTTCCGTTCAACATAACATCAATAAATAAAAAAAAAAAATCCTATATAGAATGTACCTTAATAAGTTGAAACTTAGTGTTACTAAGAAACTATAAGAATAGGAACTCCTCTGCCCTACCAAGTAAAATCGAAAAAAAGTAGTTTTGGTAACTATGGCAACGCACGAACATTGTACTGTTTAAGTTCGAAAAATGCAATCCAAACTGAGTACCTGGCGGCATTTAATGGAAATATTAGACAGACTGTAATCGAATGAGGTACTTGTTATGTTTGCATCATACATTTCAAGGTTTTTTTATTCTTTCCTGGGAATTATCATTTAATGATTGTTGATTATTTATTTATTTAGTCTTTAAATATATTTATTGCCATTGTTATTTATCCGTATCTTTTTATTTTTAATTATTTCTTGTACTAATTTCGATCCTTAGATGTACGTTTCTAAAATGTGAACGATTAATTAATTTTTAATTATTAAATTTTATTTTTAAAAAAAATTTATTGATTCATTGATTTTTATGTTTTTGATATATAACTTCCTCGAAATAGAATGAAAAAATTAACTGAAATAAATATTTGCGATTAAATGTTACAAAATTACACACATATATTTTTCATTGGCCTTTCAAAACCATCCGACACCAAAAAGTATTTAGCTGCCAGATGCATATAAATTCATTTCTTTTTTTCCTTGAATTTGTTTCATTACAATGTATGGACAGGTATCAAAGAGGCAGTTCCAGAAATAATAAAAAAACAAAACAAGATAACATGAGCTGCGCATTGATAACAACGATCAATGACCTATCTCGGACAGCTGTGAAAAAATTGAATAAAATATATTTTGCTGCTAAAGATGGCCTGATGTTGTCCAAACATCCCCAAAATAATTTCAAATTACCACGGATCCCTTCTGTGGTTCTAAGAACCACTAATTTAGATCGACCACTAAGTTATATGCTCAATGAGAAAATTATGATGTTCATCAGCAGTTTTTTCTGTAAAATCAAACAACAACAACAGCAACAAAGTATGATGGTTTTGATCGATCACTATTCTTTTTCTGAATCAGGTTTATGTTTATGAAACAGTACAATGTTTAAATTATTAAAAAAACTGATAACCTCTGATACGAGGCGATTGTACCGCGAGGGCTACTAAAACCATCATGGAACACAATATGATATTGAATAATTGCTCCTGACAAAGGCTCCTGATCAATGCTTGCATGATTTATTGCCCACAATCGAGGACGTACTCAACCGTCTGTTCAGGGCTGATGGAATTGTCATCCAAGGATCTATACATCATAGTGTGGTCATCTTTTGAGGGCGTGGTCATGCGTAATGGCTCGGGATTCAGCCTTTAAGGCGTCGTATTGAAGAAAAATTACTCATTTCACTAGAATTATCGTAGAAAAACAAATGTCTTCTATAATATTTACAGTTAGAATATTTTTGGATGAGCTCAAAAATAAAGCCTTAAATAAGGGTCTTGTTTCCATTAACCACGCCAGTGATTTTATTTAGTAACAGTAACCCAGTGATTAATTTAAAGACATGGGTTCGAAAAACATATGTATTTATTCAATTGAAATGATAGTTTGCAAAATTTCAAAAATAAGTAAAGAAATAAACATAAATGCCATTAATTCAATTAGCTACCTCTGCCGGCCAAAATTCTAACTATGTCCTTCAGTATACTCTCAAAAATGTCGTCATTGCTGTAGCTCTGCCTCCACATAAACTCACACAAATATGAGTCAATCATGGAGCGATGAGAGCCATTTTCTATTTTATTTCTTCTTTCGGCTTTGGCCCACATTGACTCAACTGTTTGAGTATGAACACCAATTCATTGCATAATTCGTACAGTTTCAAAAGATTCATATTGGTTGCTTCATTAAGCGTATTCATTCTCACAGTAATATATTAAAATACCATTAAACATGTGTTTCATTAGTGTATCCAGGGAAATAATGGAATATATCAACCGTTAATTAATATCATAAAATCACTGGCGGGGGTATTGGAAACAAGTAAATAACTAACTATTACGTTTTGCCAATCCAGGCATCATCAGGGTCGAAATAAATAAGATCGCAAAAGCATCTTACATCAACAGTAAAAAAAAAACTGACTTGTTGGCGTCCTTGAATTAGCTTTATTCACATTGGTTAATTAAAGTTGGTGGTGACGATATCCCGATAATATGTTTAACATAATGGGCATGTTTTGGACTATCCTAGATAGATTTATCTTCAATCTCTATTTGGTAACTCTATTTAGACTATTGCTGCGAGATATGCAATTTATAGAGTGTATTCATACGATCTTATCTTATTCTGGGCTTGAGATTTGAGAAGACTATGTTTATGAAGTGCAATTCAGGCCAGAAAAAGATAATGTCACATGAATGCAGATCATTGACAGAACATCTTATATCGACAGTCTAAAAAAAGACACCAATTCAGGCATTATCAGGACATAAAAGACATATCTCTTATAGGCAGATAAAATACGCACACATCTCACATCAACAGAGACAGTACATCACTCCAAGACATCAAATTTATCTATCTTCTAATACTGGAATCATCCAATTATATCCTAACAATTAACACCTTGCAGCAGGTGATTTGATGGAGTTTTGTGGTTTTGGAAAAAATCAGTTCCAGAGCATGGCAGAAAAAATTATTCTTGACTCGCCAGGAATCCTACACCATCATTTGTAATAAGCCTGTAATAAGACTTTGTTCTGTCAAGATATGGCCCATTTTTTTTTCTTTTTTCCGGCAGTATTATTATGTATAACACCCTCTTTTTACTTTCTTGTACGAAGTAAAGGAAAAATTGTAATCGCGAAAATTTTCGGTTTTCAGATTTCAACGGAAATATCCATTTTGACCATCCCTGAATCCATTTAGAGTGGTTTCGCCTTGGCTTCTGTACGTACGTTCGTATTTCGCATAACTCAAAAACGGTTAGCCGTAGAAAGTTGAAATTGTGTATTTAGGATTGCTCTAAAATCTAGTTGTGAACCTCCCTTTTTGGTTACTGCTTGATCACCGGAAGTGATACTTTACTTGAAGGTCATAATTGATTTCCATAAAAAATTATATCAAAATACTATGCAAAACTTCTCAAATTTAGTATTTATAGCTTTTGGTATAAATTCGAAGTGGTACTTTACTACCGGAAGTGGTACTTTACTTGAAGGTCATATTAACTTTCACCAAAAATTATATTAAAATATAATGTAAAACATCTCAAATTTGGTAAATAGATCTTTTATATCGATATGAATGTATTTACTTTATTTTGGTTCAAATTGGTGAGCCGAAAAGGGTACTTTACTTGAAGATCATAATAAGCTTACATCAATAATTATATTTAAATTAAATACATAAATCATATGTTTCGGTAATAAAGGTTACAAACGCAATTTGGTTTCCAATCCAACTAAACATTTTTATTACTTATTTTAAGTGTTAAAATTGAGTGTAAAATATTGGTTTTCCTCCCCATTTGTGTGTGTGTGTGTGTGTCAATAGATGGATGTTGCGACGCCGAGTGTCGTTTATGAGATACTGAATCTTCGGAAACTAGTATCCAAATTCAGGATAACTTTTTGAGCCAGCGATTTATAGTTTAATAGGCGTACAAGGAAGTCATGTGCTGTCCACATCAGATATTTTGGTTTTAACATTGTCCATTCGATTGATCCAGTATGCTGTGTAATTTAGCAACTCAACAAAGTTGAGCAAAAACTCGCAAATTTTCGAGATCATTCTTCAGTCATTTTGAGTTTTAGCTCTTTTATATTAATATACGTTTTAATTTATTGTTATTTGTTTACTGTTTAATTATCTTGTATGATTTTTCTATATTTAATACTTTTATAATTATTATTATTTATACTCTTTTAAATATAGATTTAGATTAATCAATATATTTTACTTTTTGTTTATTTATTTAATTTTTCATTTTATTTGCAGGCTTGTAATTATGCTGAGGGGAGGAAAACTATCTGCAAAGGGCCCTCCTCAAAGAACTAAATAAGTAGATAAAATAATTGTCCCAATTCATAATCATTTATTCAATTATAATTAATTCATTTATAAGTATAACTGATATAATTCCCTTACTCTGAAGTATGCTGAAGAAATAACAACCCCTTGTTATTTCAACCACCATAAATGACATAAAAGCTAAACAGGTCTGTATAAATGTAATGTACAAAACATTTTCATATTGTCCTTTAGGGGTAACAATGTTCTCTGTATTATTTCAAGGATATGAAAACTGGTGGATGACCGCAGTATAATACTAAAATGGAGACCCTCAGAAGAGATTGGATGGCGAGATAAATCCGGTCAGCACACATCCTACCAACGTTTTCCTCAATGACATTATCATATTCTCTCTCGTCATTCAAACATATTATACTGCCAAGGCAATTTAATTTTATAATTCCTTTATTATATTAATTTTACCATCATAATTTGCTTTTTGTTAATTTTATTTTTTAAAACCTTGGAAATTCCAATGGGAAACAAATCTTGTATTTCACAATAAAACTAAATGATTGGAAATCCAGAAAGTTGTTTACAAAATCCTACAACCTTTTTTAACGTCCGTTTTGAACTTTTTGGAATTCTCATTACAAAAAAAGTTTATTGCAGGAACTCTAACTTGAAATTTCCTCTTTACTTAGTTCTCTTTAATTAATTGGAAGCGCTGTCGACTGTACTAATATATATAACTTACATATTCTATTCTCCCTTAGTATGTAATATTCTAATATTGTTTTCCCAGCATAGTAATCTAAATTCTTAGAACTCTGTACTGGGAACAATTACCATTAGCATGAGAACTATACATCTTAGCATAAGCTTTCTTAGAATTAACTCTGTAAACCTTTATAACTACCACTACTTTTTAGCATTGTATTTAGTCCACCTTAGGCCCGTCTCCACACCACTTTCCACCCTGTTTTTTTTATGTTGTATTTTATTTTATACTTCAAATAAATCTTTTTAAAAAAAGATATATGTATATATATATATATATATATATATATATATATATATATATATATATATATATATATATATATTTATATATAAAATATATATAAAAAAGATATATATTTATAAGATATATATAAGATTTATATAAGATATATATATCTTTTATATATTATATATTATTATATATATATTATTTATATATTATATATATATATATATATATATATATATATATATATATATAATATATATACATATATATATATTTGTTATAAAATAAGTTATAAGAAGTATAAAATATAAGATGTTATAAGAAGTATAAAATATAAGATGTTATAAGAAGTATAAAATATAATACAACATAAAAAAAACAGAGTGGAAAGTGGTGTGGAGACGGGCCTAAGGTGGACTAAATACTAAAAAGTAGTGGTAGTTATAAAGGATTACAGAGTTAATTCTAAGAAAGCTTATGCTAGGATATACAGTTCTCATGCTAATGGTAATAAAGGAGATTCATGATATATATATATATATATATATATATATATATATATATATATATATATATATATATCATGAATCTCCTTTAAATTATTTAGTTAAAAAGACTGTATGATGTGAACCCAGATCGGTATGAGAATTGCCTATTTCATACAAAAAAGTCAGCCATGTAGAGATACATAATTAAAACATATTTCAAGGTCATTAATAAGAGGTTTGAGATTAAGATCTACTGGACGAGCAGTTGTAAAATATCAGCGTGTCAAAGAAAATACGTTTGTACATGAGTTGATGGAATTTGAAAAAAAATTGTTAACACTGGGGAACAAAAAAAATATATTTTTCTTGCGGAATAGCTATAGGATGTACATCAATGTACTAAGATACGCGATGCATAGTTTACTTTGTTCAAATTGACTCTTATTTTGTGTAAAAAAAGTCTAGATTAGTTACAGTATATATTGTCTTTATTTAAGAAACTAGAGTAAATTCGGCAACTCTGATATTTTTCTCAAATTGAGGAGACCGAAATTACCCAAGTTCCACTTGAAACCATCCGCCGCAAAATCACTTTTACCCGAAAGAAAAATCTAAAAAAAAAAGTTTATTTTCATTCTTTTAATATAATGTAGGTATGTATTGCCTTTATTTCAAAAAGAGAATTAATTTCAGCAAATCTGATATTGTTCTTGTATTTAGAATCATGAAGCTCTCCAGGATCGACTCTGATACTACGTCGGAAACTCACTGTTGTCCGGAAACCCATCCCAAAATATCTGATGTGGGCAACACATGACTTCCTTGTATGCCTATTAAATTATAAATCCGTGGCTCAAAAAGTGATAATGAATTTGGTTACTAGTTTCCGAAGATTGCAGTAAAAACGGCAATCGGCGTCCCGTCATCCATCTATTGACACACACACACACTCTTGTCACTGGAGGTCTCATTCCGTTATTATATGTCGTTTTCCTTCAGTAGGTAACTAGTTTCCAAGATATTTCTTCATGTTCCATGACAACAATAAAACTGTCAATATCACTGGATAAAGCATTAGAAATGGACAGTTTCGACATTTTAAGCGGAAAAACCCACTTAACTAATATCTTATTCTCATGATGAAGACTTGTTGATCTTACAAATGGAGAGGAAAACCAGTATTTTAGACTCAATTTTAACACTTAAAACAAGTAATAAAAATGTTTAATTGGATTGGAAGCCAAATTGCATTTGTAACCTTTACTTCCGAAACATATGATTTCTCTTTTAATTTAAATATAATTTTTGATGTAAGCTTATTATGACCTTCAAGTAAAGTACCCTTTTCGGCTCTCAAATCTTAACCAACATCTAGTAAATAGATTTATATCGATATAAATGTCCTATTTACCAAATTTGGGATGTTTCACATAATATTTTAATATATTTTTTGACGAAAATCTAATATGACCTTCAAGTAAAGTACCACTTCCGGTTTTCCAATTTAGACCAAAATCTATTATATTATTTAAATCAATATATAAGTAACAAAAACTAAATTTGAGAAGTTTTGCATAATATTTTTAAATAATTTTTGATAAAATCAATTATGACCTTCAAGTAAAGTATCACTTGCGGTGATCAAGCAGTAACCAAAAAGGGAGGTTCACAACTAGATTTTACAACAATCCTAAATACTAAATTTCAACTTTCTACGGCTAACCGCTTTTGAGTTATGCGAAATACGAACGAACGTACGTACAGACGCCACGACGAAACTAGTCAAAATGGATTCAGGGAAGGTCAAAATGGATATTTCCGTTGAAATCTGAAAACCGAAAATTCGTACAAGGAAGTAAAAACGTTAGTTTTTCTTTCAATTTAAATGTGTTTACTGCCTTTATTTAAAAAACTAGAGTCAATTCGGCAAATCTGACATTCTTCTCGTCTCTATAAGACTGGCATTATTCAGAATCGACTCTGAAATCTAGCGCCGCAAAATCATTGTTGCTCTGTGCAATGAATCATTTTTATACTATACTAATCTCCACCATTCCTCCAACTTTGGACAAAATGACATGTTTTTAAAATATAGGTGTATCAAGGAAAATGCTTTTGCGCATGCGAAAGCGAAAGTAGCGGATGGAATTTAATAAAATTGATATGGAAGCACATAGGTATCAAATCGGAGAATCCCTGAAAAAATAAATCAACATCGGATTAACGGTAGTAAGAATTATACCCGTCGCGTAGATTTTATTACGGACTACTTTTTTTAAAAAATGTATTTTTAAAAAGGATTTCCTACTAAAGCAGTAGGTTTCCTTAACCTAGACGTTGTATGGTCTCCTTCCAGGCTCTTCTATCCAAGAACCATTCCTCTCGTTGACCATGTCCCATCAAAGATTCCTCCACTTCATTATCCAAGGTTTTTCTTGGTCTACCTCGCCTTCTTGTTCCACCTATTTTCCACGTGTATACGTTCTTGGCAGTCTTCTTTCAGGCATTCTTTTTAAATGTCTATAAAACTTCAGGTACTTTTTCTCAATCTCTTCCAGATTGTCTTTTTCTACTTTCATCTTTTCCCTTATTGTAACATTTTTGACTTAATACGTTCTGGATATTCCTGCTGCTCTTCGCCAGTAGTCCATTTCCGTTGCCAGGAGTTTTTCCTAAGATCGCCCTTTATGGTCCAGGTTTCTGTTCCATATGCCATAATGCTCAGTATTATACTTTTATAGGTATTTCTTTTGTTTCTAGGGTTGATATTCCTATTCCAAAGTACTGAACTGAACTCCATGTCACAGGAAGCATCCAATTCAATTATAGATCCAAGGTATTTAAAGTATTGAACTCTTTTCAGAGCCTCTCCATATTCGATTCTGAAGACAAACCATTATTTTATTTCTTGCATGAATACAAAGCTATCTTACCTTCAGTTTGTGAGAAAGCAAAAGAAGCCTGGTCTAGGAACATCCAAGAATAAGAAAAAGAGAATACGAAGTCCATTTTCCATGAAAAGGAGAAATGAAGATTGAACTTTACAACGATAAGGATGGGAGGGGAGGGTATCTTCTAGAAACTCAAGCATACCAGAACCCATTTAGTCAGGAACTTCCAGCGGAAAATGATGCAGATTGTCTATTTTGTGGCGAGACATTCAAGAAATCATTCGTTCGACTGAGGGTATTCATATCATCATTCGTTCATATTTGTGATCAACAACTTAATTATGGTTGTTCATTTTATTAAATGGGATTCTTATTTAATTTATAATATTAATCGATATAGATTAAGAAATGACAGAAACACTTTAATCCCACATTCACTTACTTTTATTGGCGTTCCAACAAGGGCTGCCTCAACTAGTCAGCGCAGCGCTCCAAGCGCTTCGATCCAGCCAATCATCCTCCTGCAGAACCCGGCCAGCCATTTCCTCCTGGATTCCTTCCATCCGCTTGTTTCTGGACCGTCCGCGTCCTCTCCATCCTGGACGAACACAATCCAGGACTCGGTTCGGCCAACATTCGTCCGACATTCTTTTCACATGATCTTAGGCGGCGTGCCTCGATCCTTTCATTTACCGATGTACCCGCATCCATCCTCTGGCGATTTACTTCATTCCTAATTCTATCCTGCCTTGTTACACGGAGAAATCTCCTCCAGAAATCTATCTGAACCGCCTGCACCTTTGAGTACAAACGGGGGTTCATTGTCCACATTTCTGAAGCACAAGTCAGGATAGACTCCACTATGGCTGTGATGATTCGGCGTTTGTTCTCGTTGGAAATCATCAGAGGACTAGATGCAACATTCGGATAACCTTACTGGCTTGTTTCACCTTCTTTCTGACGTCATTCGCAGACGACCCGGTAGCATCCAAGTAAGAACCTAGGTACTTAAATATATTCACCTGAAACTCACCAGTATCAGTACCACCATTGGTCATGTACTCGGTCTACTCGAAGATGATTCTTACGCCCACCATTTCGTAGCATGTCTTATACAGCACCATTTCGAGATAGACCTTCCGCCTCGCAAAAACGACCTGATCGTCAGCGAAAAACAAGGATAGAAACTGTTCGTCATCAATGAACGGTCCAACATCCTCACATTCCTTGTACCACATTTATTTAATAAATAAAAACATTTATTTTATTTTGTAACGTTTCGGCCTTTATTTCTTTTACAAAATTATAGCCTGATGTTCGTAAAGAATTTTATCCGATTTGTCCAACTTTCATTTTCTATGTTCAAAAAGATTAGCTTCTAAAAATATTTTTTTTAAAAGCAAAAACCAATAAACCAAAAAAAAAAGAAATAATAAAATAAAATAAAATAATCGTCTATATTACCACCATCACCTTCCCTGATTGTAAGATAAAAAATACTTCAAAAATTTAATTTATAGTGGAAATGGTTGAAAAGTGAAATATTTTACTTCAGGATAAAATTTCACAATAGCCTAGTACACAGGGGTGGGGGGACCTCATTTAAATTAGGCATTAAGAAAGGAGGCTGCCAATATACATATATTTCGTTATAATTGGCACAATAATTTTCAATTTTTAAGACTTATCATAGCACTTTCCCTTATATCTCGTGAACGAGTGTATGAATTTTCGCCGGTCGAACAATTTTCCTAATATTTAGAGATCAGTGTGAAAATATTCACAGTTTTCATTCACTTTTCCTCTGATATCTCGTTTAAACAATTTTCTGATTATGTACAGATTATGTTTCTGATTCAAACATCGTTGGAACGCCAATAATCCATTCACCCATTCACGAGATATATAAGGAAAAGCGAATGAAAAGTCGGAAAATTTTCATCCTCGTTTTTCTTTTAACCTACCTCTATATAGTCGGAAAGTTGTTGAAACCGCGAAAATCTATATTTCCGTCCACGGGATGAAAGAGGAAAGGCGAATGAAAAGCTGAAAATTTTTATAATTGTAGAGCCAAATAAAAAAAAAAAAAAAAAAAAAATATATGTATATATATATATATACACACACACATGTAAGTATGTGTGTGTGTGTGTTTAAATAAATATAAATACCAACAATATAATATAATAAATTAGTGCGGTCTCCTTTCTTACGCCAAATTTAAATGGGGCCTCAAATAGCGAATACGTTCCCCACCTATTGCCTTGTATAAGATCTTTAATTTTGTATATGAGATAGATAATATTGGAACTTACCGACTACTTGCAAGTAGCCAACTTGGCTGATCATGGGGTTGGTGTTGACTTGGCACATGTAGTAGCCTCTATCCTCTTGCTGCACCTGGTTGACGTTGAGGAGCCAAGTCTTCTGGTTGTCATGGGAAACGCTGAACCTCGAGACCCTAGCGATGACGTGCCTGTGGATGGTGAGTATCATCTGTCTGTCGATATGGATCCATGCCACCTGCGAAAAGAACACAGAGGGTATTAGAGTATGATTTTACCTAACATTTTTACATTCCTACCACTTATCAGATAAGGAAAGTATTGTAATGGGGTTAAAATTTCGATGTATAGCTTTCAACGGATGCCAGCGTACTAAATCGTGCATCCAATGCGCAGTAGCGGTTGCGCTATTATTTCTAAATTTAATTTTCGGGCTCTTTCATTTTCAATACTTAAAATAGATTCCTTAGTTTAAGTGAAGATATACTGCAGTGATAAGCTTAAAGGCAGTAACTACAAATCTTTTTTTAAATATATTTTTGTATTACACCCGAATTGATAAAAAAACTAAAACTTATTATGACATTAGAAAGTATTACAGCCAATGATTAGGATCTAACCAATGGATTTAGGGCTTTTTAATTTCATAAAAAGGTATAGTTTTAGAGCAATAAGGATGCAATACAAAGACGTATTTAAAAAAATGATATGGAGTATAGGCTTTATAGGCTTTTAGCTTATCATGGCCCATAATATAAGTATGATTAAGTTAAAAAAAAATTGTAATTCAGGCTCAGTAAGATCTTTTCACATCACTTACGTTTCAATCACTGCAAAGAGGTCCCGTCGATGAAATATAAGTAATACGATTACCAATTTAAAAAAAACAAAAAAAAACGAGTGATTGCCTTTGGTCTAATAAGTGACTAATATGCAATATATGAATTATATATTACCGTAGCACATAATACTGATACAATGATAGGTGGAAAGGAACCATCAGGACGTCTATCTATAGGCCTTTATCTATTGACACACACACACACACACACCGTTATAAAACGCTAAAAACGATTAGTACAGATCTTATGAAATTAGTACAGAGATCTATCAAAATCTCGATTTGTGATTTTAAGCACGATTCGTATTCTTCCCTTCTAAGAAGGCGGGAGTTAAAAAAACAAAAACAGTTTCAGGTAAAGTACCAAATTCCGCTATCTAATTTTAATCAACATATAGTATATTATTTATATTAATATATAAGTTTCATATACCAAATTTTAAATGTTTTTTGTTATGATATTTTAATATAATTTTTATGAAAGTCTTAATAGACTTTCAAGTAAAATACCATTTCTTGTTTGCCAATTTTAACCAAAATATTTTTTGTTATTTACATTAATATATATATATATATATATATATATATATATATATATATATATATATATATATATATATATATATATATATATATATATATATATAACTTATAAATACTAAATTAGAGAAGTTTTGCGTTATATTTTAATATAATTTTTTATGAAAATCTATTTATATGTGACCGTTAAGTAAAGTACAAGTTCGGGTGATCATGCAGTAACCAAAAAGGAAGATTCAAAATTAGATCTAACAACAATCCTATATTCCGAATTTCAACTTTCTACGGGAAACCATTTTTGAGTTATATGAACGTTCGAACGTCACGACGAGACAGGGATGGTCAAAATGCATAGTTCTGTTGAAATCTGAAAACCTAAAATTTTCATGATTACAATACTTCCTTTACTGCACATAAAGAAGTAATAAATAAAACAATCAAAGTTTAGAAGTTCGAAAAATCTCTTAAAAAAAAGTTCAGTTGAGCTGAGATAAATCGGAATTTCGTATTACAAAGCAATTTCAATTAAACCATATTTTTATCCCAATAGATCCGTCCGTTACTATTGGTACCATGCTCAATATTGACTGTCTTTCGCTGAAAATCCAAGCGGAAGAACTTTTGATCCTCTCAGAGACACAATAGCCCTCTTCCAAGAGTGTACCGTTCTCACAAGAGCTAGGCAATCTGCTTATGAACTCATTCAAAGAGAATTGGCATTGATTTTTTGTTGAGTCCTGGAAAAGAACAAGTTTATTTCTGTGTCCGAATGATGCTGAATTGAGCGTTTCAGTTTTATTAGTAACGAAAAGTACTGATTCTAATCACGTTGAGGTTTATAAAAACGCTATTAATATTAGTCACTAGATCACTTAACTTATTAGAGATCACTCTAGTGCAGCACAAATTTCTTCACAGGAGAGAGCATTAGTGAGCGAAAGCTCCTTTATTACACGTGAGCAAGAGGTAAGATTTGAAAAAAAAAAATTGTTGGGCCAAATCAAATTTTAACTATTATGTTTGGATAAAAATTTCCCAAGATTTTTAAATAAAAGTTAAAAATAATCGTTTGCATTCATGTATTTTGTTAAAACTAAATTGTTAATTTATGACATGTATTTGGTTGAAATAAGTAAGAAGAAGATTTTATATACTTCTGGATTTTAATTTCAGTTAAAAAATAGGTATCACTTTTAGAGCATTTATTTTTTAAAGTCACAAATAACTCTTATTTCTGAGCGATATTTTTTTGCTCAAAACGCTTCACAAACATCTAGCCAATACAAATTCATACAGATAAGAATCTTTTCGCAGTTTTTGCACTTGCTAGTGCGACATTATGAACTACATTCGAAGGCGCGTAAATATAAATATTTTTTCAAGTCCCGTTTGGATTAATTCACAAGCTCAACTGATAAACATAAGATAATATGGAGAAAAAAGATGGAATTGAGAAGAACATTTAAGTTAGACTCAATAATGAAATAAATAAATAAATAAACATTTGTATGAATAGAAGTAAAAAACTTATTTTAACATATTTTGAAACAACCAAGAGCTAAAGATCAAATTGGTATGAAAAAATATATTTATTAACTTTATGATTTTATATTTGGTTTTCGATAATTTGATTTTCCTCATATCATATTAGTAAAAAGATAAGGGAGAGGGGAGGGAGAGGGAGAGGGAGAGAGAGAGAGAATTGAACAATATTTTATAGGCTGTTATTATATGTTATTTTGTACTTTAGGGATTTAATGAACTGAAAATACGAGTTATTGTGTTTAATTGTGTTTGACCAGCTATAGTTTAACACAATCTCTTTCCCATGTTTCGTTACTGAAACGAAGTGGAATAAATAAATAAAATGGAATTTTTTCCAGGGATTTAAACTGTTCTTCGGAAGGGCCCCCAAGATCGAACAATTACTGAAAAAATTGAAAATTTTTTTAGCGAAAGTGCCACTTAATCAATTTGAATAAAAAAGGGATTAAACGAAGAAAGCGATAGAAGGCTGAAGAAATAAAAAAAAAAACCTTTGTGTCAGACGGTTGTTATCACTGGGAAAATTAATCACAAACCGGAATTAATTTATTCAACTTCAATTTGTCTATTAATTTATTATTAAATTTAAATAAGTTAACAGACCCAGAGAAGGTTATGCACCACCCGCAATACCGAACGGTTGTGAGGGATTAGCGGGTCGGGCGCACCTAATGGCTTTCCTAAATAGATTTATCTTTTTTAACGTATTTTCATTTTGTAAAATGATATATTATACTATTCTAATAATTATAATAGTGATGTAGTTGAGACGTAGCTGAAATCAAAATTATGGTATTGGACGGGATCAGAAATATAATCTGTAATGAAATATACTGCAAAGTTATAGATTTTCATGAGGGCTAAGAATGTTATTATTTTATAACTCTTTAGTGTTTTTATGTACGAGAATAAATAAAATATTTATGTTATATATTATCCCTTCTTTTTTATTCGATGATAACTTTAGCAATTGTTATTCTTTACATCTCTAAACCCCCTTCTTCTTCCTTACTCCTTACCGTTATGTATAAAATGATGATATAACTTCTATATTTTATGTTTTTATATATAATATGTTATATATTCTATTTTAATTTTTTTGTCATATTCTCCCGTATACTTACATTATAATTATTCTTTTCATTTCTGTTATCATCATATCTTGTTTTCATTAGAGCTAAAAGAGGAATGGCTTGAGCCAAAATGTCAGAACACTTGATTTTTTTAAAAATTAATTTATTCACCTACACCTGCCTTATAAATAATTGATGAATGGATTATTATAAGGCCAGAGGAAGAAATATAATCAGCGGTATCTCTTCCGTGAATTAATGATCTCGCATCCATGACCTTTTCAATCTCCTTTAAATATTGTCATTGTATTGGCCGTTCTTACTTTAAGTGTGTTGTTATGCCTGTGCAGTTTGCCCTGAAATCGATTGTAATGATGTAAGTCAAAATGAAATGCGCTATAAATATACCAGGGTACTTTTGTAATACGTTTGAATATTTTTGATTGATATGTTCGTAGGTATTTCATTTTTGCAGTCCCGAAAATTTTAGAAACGTCAGACCAAATTGGTTTAAGCAAGTATGTGTAGGTAGTAAATTTCTGTTTCAATTTTAATTTTGATTTAAAATTAACCATACTATCCTTCCTCATGCATATCTATCATATCCATAATATTTTCTTATTATCACTCTTCTGTAAGACAGGTGCGAATATTTTACAATTTTTACAGGATTTTAAAGGCATAAGTATTCAGCGGGAGAATATATATGTCAATATAACTTTTGTAGCAACAAACAACTTATGAATAAACAAAAATAAGGACAATTACCAGAGACCAACCAGGTCTTTGGATAACCAAAATAAATGCTAAAAATTGACTGAGAATGATGGCATAGGCGTATTTCCCGCTTTCCGCAAATCACAGCTCCTTAGCAGAGGTTAGATGTAGAACCTTGGAAGACCTCACAGGTACCACACGTCTGTGTATTGAGTTTTATACATGTATTGGTGTAGTTTAATGATCTTTTCCACAAGATACACATTAAACTGTATTTTTTTTATTTCTGACCACACACCCAATCGTCATCTCTTTAATCCTTAAAATTGTTAATTTTTTTTTTAATTAATAGTGGCTATTAAGGTTTTATCGCCTCTTGTTTGACGGCAATCTTATCGATTCCATTAATGGATTATAAAAGAGAATAATTTAATTTAAATTAATCTTTAATGCTGTTACCGGCAATTAAAATACGTTCATTATGGAAGGAAATCACTCAAACGAGAGACTTTCGACCATACCAAGTTGTATAATTTTCATACCAATCATATGTTCTTCCAATTTGAGATTATTATACAAGAGAGACAGCGCATCGAGTTGTCTACAACAAAACAAAGCTATTTACAAAGGCCGAGTCAAATATAAGCAAAATAAGGGCGGCTAAACATTGCGCTATGGGATTGGAGCGCTGGAGCGAGGAGAACTCCGCTGGAAGATTCTCATTGTCCGACCCTTTGTATCCGGGCCCCTTTGTGCCCTTGGCTTTTATCGAAAATTAACCCAATCACATGCCGTATTCACATCGCCCTTTCCTCTTTCTATCACGTGAACTGCCAGTTTAAATTAATAGTGGCTATTAAGGTTTTATCGCCTCTTGTTTGACGGCAATCTTATCGATTCCATTAATGGATTATAAAAGAGAATAATGGCTGCAAAAATAATCACAACATTTACGCGCTAGATATCGGTAAATTAATCACATTAGCAAAATGCGTATGATGCTAAGGATACAGTATTAATTAGGAGCATTAATGGAAATTACAAAATATTTTTTAACAGGATCAACTGGAATTAAAAATATGGCTCGGGAGCTAGCGTGGAAAAATTACTAAAATGATCTCAGGTTATATTTGTATTTTATTTTATTTATTAGTATTTTTATCTTCTTTCTTTTAATTTTTTGGGAAGCTCCTCTAATTATTTTATTATAAGGCAATATATGACTTCCATGTACTCCCTTCTCCCATATTTCATTGGCGTTTCGGGCGAATACTTTCTCATTATCAGAATAATTTATTTTTATAATATAATGAATAATGAAGAATAGAAAATTACTAGAAGTCATCCATATCATCAAAAACAACCGAACAATAGTTAATTATAAAACAGACACTAAACACCTAGAGACACAATACGCAGATATTATTAACAAAATTATATTAAATAATCAAAATAAAACTAATAGTCATATATTTAAATTATACTTACATATTTATTAAAATTAAAAAAAAAAATCTTTTAATATCTTGAAATAGAAATACAAATTAAAAATCAAAACAACGAATAACTATGACAAATGGATAGATAAATATAGGATAAGTACAAAGATCAAATAGGAGTGTACTCTTGTTAACTGTTAGTCAGTGACCTTAGACTCCCAGCTAATGTACAATAATAAATGCTGAAATTTTTAAATATGGACAATGGGAGAGAAATATAAGCTGAGGTATTATTAAAATATAGATAACTAGTATACCCGAGCGAGAACTCTCGCATTACATATCTTAATGAATCCTTAATGAAATCGAAGTATAAGCGATAAACAATATAATATTATCAAGAAAGTTTATTTAACACACACATTTGGTGAAGCTTTATAATGACTATGTTCAAGTAATAGTTAATACTTACTAATTAACTTGTCCTACTGGAAAGTACTCCCTCAGTTTAACATTTAAGCAATAATACTCGTACAGTAACCACTTTCTGTTTGTAGTATTCTATCATTCATGGAAACATGAAAACAATATTTTATTTACAAAACGTTTTCACAGTTATTAATACGTTTTTGTTAACAGTCTCAACTGGCTTTAAAAGGTATAAAGTTGCCATGACAACGGCACGTACGCAAGATGGCATGGGGCCCGTGCGGACCTATATCGTGCATTCTCTCAAAAACGGTAGGTTTTTAAGCTTTAAAACGCGAGACCAATACGCTTTGTAGGAGCGTATATGGTCTTGATGCCCGCGCCAAAATCTCTAAAACCCTCAGTCGTCAAATTTGTGAAACCTCCCAGTTTTTCACCATTTTTATTTAAGCCCTAGTAAGAATTTAAGAAACGAAATTGGAATTCGTCACTTCTTTATGAAATTCCCTTTCTTTTGATACCTCATTCATCAAAATCCATCGTTCCTGAGAGCCGGAAAAGGGATCTATACTACCGTAATAATATATAGTAGTGATGTTAGATTATTAATATGGTTTATTTATATGTTATGTTTTAATTGAGTATAATGAGTATATTTAAATATGAAATATGTTTATAGATACAATAATTGTTAATTTTAGAAAAAATTTATTCTGATGATGAGGAAATATTTCCCCAAAATGTCAATGAAATAAAGGAGATCGGAGTACATGGAAGTCACATATTGCCCTATAATAAAAAAAAAGAGTACTTTTTTTTTAGTCTTTTAACTATTTATTATGTTGATTTCGTACCAAGGAGCTTCTATTATTAGTCTAAAATTTCCGATTGAACAGATTTTGTAAGTGAGTCTTTTGCTGAACAGTAAATCTGTGAGGCGAAATTACCTATAGGTTTTTGAAGCTATTTGTATGTATTTAGTTTCTGTCTAATTTTCAGTTTTTACTATTTGAAAAAACAAAACAAAAAAAAAACACTAATTTCAGTCGTTTGTTTAAAGTCTTTCTTTTCATTTTGACGCGTAGGCTCCAATTCATCCAGTCATCCTTTGGTCGAATATTAGTCCACGATAACGTGCTGTGTCCGTCTGAGGAATTCGGTGGTCGCCGATATAAACTGGTGGATATGTGTCGCGTTGAAGTATGAAAGTTATATTTAATTAGGGATTGATAAATTATTTGCCACTTCTATAAATTTGTTTTATTGAAAACTAGTTTCGAATGTTATACATTCATCCTCAGTTCTAAAAACACACAAAAAATTCAAAAATAAGCAATTCAAAATATAGTTGGTATTATTATACATATTAAATTATATGAATCAGTATTATAAAAGATTTATGAATATGAATTTAATTAAGACAAGAAATCAAATACATGTTGGTACTCGCCAAGGTTTAAATGGATTATGTCAAACAGAAAGGTTTGTAGTGGCAATGAACGAGAGATAGACAGGATGTTTTTAGGTAAACGGTTTAAGGGTCAGGGTTTTCCCAGTAATGCCGGTGAGTAATTGTTTTTTCTAATATAGATGGGAATAAATTTGAGATTGGACTATTGGAGATATTTATTTGGTCATTTAAGCAAATATCTGGATTGGATTTGACTGATTTTATTATTTCAATTCATAAAGCTTTTATAATACTGATTTATATTAATCTAATTTAATATGTATAATAATACCAACTATATTTTGAATTGCTTATTTTTGAATTTTTTGTGTGTTTTTAGAACTGAGGATGAATGTATAACATTCGAAACTAGTTTTCAATAAAACTAATTTATAGAAGTGGCAAATAATTTATTAATCCCTAATTAGATTGATCTTTCTATACCATCATGCGGCAGTCAACTGAAAGTTATATTTAGTGATTTGTAATGATTAGACCATATTTTCCAAGGTGAGTACCAATTTTGTAAATTGTCAGTCGTGGTAAGTGTTTCTGAGTTGCTAGGTAGGTCTAGTCTATACATAAAGTATAGTAACGAAGCAAGTATTGATCCTTGCAGTACTCCTGCCAAGACGGTTCCAATTGAGGAAACAACTGAGCCTTGTCGAATAAAAAAAGCCCGAAACGTTTTCTATTAATAGATAAATTGCCGTGCAGTTACTACTGTTAATTTTCTGTTAATACCACCATTAAATATTAGAAAATCGCTGAAAGAATTTCAAAGTTCCGAAATTACAATTTAAACTTTGGTTTTTACATAATTTAAACTCGTACTAGACACGCATCACAATATTTACATTGGTTCTAGCTTATGTTATTTTTGCTGTTTACAACGAAATATTACATATTAGGGGAGACCGGGACAAGTCTCTTTCATGCAGAAACCAGGATTTGATTTAGATAAACGGTGAATTCTATTGTTTTAATAAAAAATAAAGGTCATTCAATTCTTAATAATCAAGATTGAATTGATTGATAAAAACTGATTTAAAACATTTTTAATTTAAATTAGCTCTAAATAATGAACAACGACGTCTCTCCACTGATGGAACTTGAATTTAATTAGACTCGATTGGCACTAGCTCGTAAATTGAGGTATAAATATTGTATTACTAAATAACATGGTTGATTACAGAACACGTGCTGAATACATATACTCGACTAGCAAACGAACCGGCTCAGGTTTAAATTTCTAACTACCAGGAATGATTATAGTTTTAGTTGACATCCGCATGATGGTATAGAAGGATCAATCTAATTAGGGATTGATAAATTATTTGCCACTTCTATGCATGTGGTTTATTACAAATCAGTATTAATACTGATTTATATTAATCTAATTTAATATGTATAATAATACCAAACTATATTTTGAATTGCTTATTTTAGAATTTTTTGTGTGTTTTTAGAACTGAGGATGAATGTATAACATTCGAAACTAGTTTTCAATAAAACTAATTTATAGAAGTGGCAAATAATTTATCAATCCCTAATTCTAGTTCTATAAGCACTACTTACAGAACTACCTCTGGTTCGAGTAAAATATCCATGTTCGATGATTAGAAAAATTATTCATTTTTTGGTGAAGATGAGAAAGCTATTTCAAGATTATTGATAGATAAATCAATACGGATAAACCAGATATATACGAGTGGAAATCAAATATCAATTTTTTTTATACTTTTATTGTTTAGTATTATACACAAACCATAGTTTCTATAATTCTTATTGTAGTCTCCTGCGTGATCTACACATTTTTTTCAGCGATTTGGGTCCTTTGATATTCCTCGTTCATAAAAAAAATTGAGAGAGAGTTGACAGCTTTCAATTCGTTCTCTTCCAAGTGATTCTTTCAAGGACACCTATTCCGTCAACCATTACACTCCCGAGTCGAAAATGCCCAATAAGGAATGGCGAAAGAAGAATGAAGGAAGACCAGCGATGGCAAAAATCGTCTCAAGTTAAAATGTTCTTGCAGCGATTTCTTTTTTTACTCAAGAGGAACGTTATTTGTTGATTTTCTTCACGATCAACAACGATTAACGATCAGAGTGAATTAGGGATGCTATTGATACTATTAGGTATCAATAGTTTTTGAATATATCGAAATAGTAGTTCGATATATCGAGAAATAAAAATCGATATTTCGATATATTGGGTCTCGATATTTTAAAACCATTGATACAATATATATAAGTTAGCGATATATGAGATGCAAACAACAATAAGAACTGTGTAACTCTTAAGGATTAGTTAAGTATTATATATCAACAACTCTGTATCTATATATACCAGGTAGAAAAAATAATAAAGTTAGTTCGTTTCTAGAAGTTGTGCAGTTAACTTGCCCCAAAACCCCTTTTTTTTAAGTATAGAATCAGTCTAATTGTAACTTATATACATATATATATATATATATATATATATATATATATATATATATATATATATATATTGTATCAATAGTTTTTGAATATAAAAAAAATCGATATTTCGATATATTGGGTCTCGAAATTTTTAATCATTTAAAGAGACACACATATATCAGTATTTTTATACCGATATAATTACGATATTGTTTTTATACTATCGATATTCCTGTACCGATATAATTAAGATATTGTTTTTATAATATGGATATTTCTGTGCCGTTATAATTACGATATTGTTCTTATTAAGTTTATTTACTGTATGCTTTAAATATTAAGAAACAGCTTATTTCCTTTCCTCTTCCTGATTCGTTTATGTCTTTCTTTTTAAATTGATAAAAGAACAAACGGTGTTTTGAAATACCGATATTACTCTGTCGATATCATCTCGATACTGTTATTATTATGATCATTTACAGCAGGATTTAAATAATAATAAATAGATTATCTCTTAATCTCTTTCCGATTCGTTTAGGTTTTTTTTTTTTTTTAATTTGATAAAAAGACTAACAATATTTTGAGAAAAAAAATCGATATTTCTGTGCAGATAAAATTAAGATATATTTTTTATTTAGATCATTTCCAGCAATTCGAGATCAAGAAGCCGGTTATCACCCAATCTTCCTCTAATTGGACTTTTTTTAAATTTTATAAAAATATTAACGATTTTTATAAATATCAATATTTATATGCCATTTTTTATATTGCCAATAAGATACCAATATTTTTAACCGATATCGATATCAATATCAATATTTTGCTTTCGGCATCCCATCCCTAGACAGCCACTATAGATAGTAACACGAACACACCTTAGAACGATTTTTCATGGTTCTTTGTTTGTCGAACCCGCCGTCCTTGTATTTTTTTCTATTGTTATATTTTTTCTCCTTTTTTTTTTCTTGATTAAATGACGGTTTTCTATACTCAAATTTTAATATCGATATTACGATATATAGAGAAAAAAATATCGATAAATTTTTGTCAACATCCCTACAGTAATTACAGCGGCTTATTATTGCCAGTTATTACAGTCGGTTAAAACCGCCTACTGAAAAAAAAAAAAATGAGATCCGCCTGTTATACCATCCATTCTCCATGACAACGCCAGGCCTCATACAGCAATCTTAATTAGGGATAAATCCGAAGAAATGGGCTAGGAAACCCTCAAACACTCTTCTTAAAGTACAAATCTGGTCCTCCCCTCCTATGACTATTTTTCGTTCGCACTCTTTCTAATAATCACTTAGAAGAGACCGATTTCAAAGCAATGAAAAAGTCTATATGAAGCTTCCAAATCTTTGGCAAAGCTGTGCCTATCACGCAGGAGACTACATTGGGAAATGCTGAAAGTATGGGGTGTATATAACATTATTCAGTAAATGTAAAAAGAAAAAAAATTACCGTTTATATTTGATTCACCCTCGTAGTTGGTATATAAACAAAGCGATGTTTTCAGTAATGTATAAGGATAAATGAATTTGAATACATTTAAAATTTAAGTATCTGGGGGCTAAAATACTTAAGAAAAAAGAATTCCAAGAGGAAGAAGAGCAAGGAAATATCAGTTATAACTCTGTAGCAAAATTACTTAGTTCGTGCTTACTTTCCAGAAACATGAATACTTTTACAAGATCGTAAAATAATCCGCTTACGCTCAAGAAACAACAAGGGCGTAGATTTATGATGATTCTGATCTTGTAGACTTTGGTACTGAAGGATTATAATGAAGGTTGGTGGTGGCATTGGAACAGAGCAAAGTACTGGCACAAAAGGTAGTGGTATCAGCATTTAATCACTGCTTCGCTAAGCATTATTATTAGTAGGATTATAAGATTTTATTTTATTTGTGAATTAACACCTGTCAGTGTTGATACCAGTGAATTTGCTGGCTAAAATGCAGATATTCTGGTATGAAAGAAAGTAATACCCAACTGTACCTCATCCTGTCTTGATTGTTGTATATAATTAGGCAAGGAGATCCCTCATCCAGCTCCTTATCAGCCTTCTACGGGTGTTGTCGGACATGCTTGTCGCCATGTCTATACAAGTTCATGCAGAGTAAGTTAGGATGTTCGTGAAATCTTTTGTAGTGGGTTCGAATGTGTTCGTTAACTGTAGGCATGTTGAGGTCTGTATGTTATTGATGTACCATGGGGGTTATAGTCCTAAAATTTTGACTAAAAGTTTTTTATGTCTTATTGGATATCCTGTGTATCTGTGAAGCGTAGTCCCAGATGGACTAAGTTTAGATGTTCAATTTCTGTCTAAATTCCACTTTAGAACGTCATGAAAGAAGTGAGTATAGTAGTTTTAGTCTTTGATTTAGCGTTTTTAAAGTTAGATTTTATTCAAATACCTGATCTCAATTGATTCTTTACAAGAAATAAGGTTAAGTATAAACTTATCAGTTGAAGACATAATATTTCACCGAACTAGCCCAGGCTTGCCAACTCAATAATCACTTAACACCACAGCACCATTCCTCTGGCTGTGGCGCGACTGAATGGTACGACGTTGACAGATGGCAAGGAGTAGACGATATCCTTAGAAAGTAGCTATGGACTACTAGCTATTGATCAGTCCATTCTTCAATCCATGGAATCGGAATAGATGAAAGTCCAGTCTCGATTGATTATAAATAACGGCTTAATATTTTTCCATTCTTAAAATTGTATGCACGTTCCAATAGTATTTTCAGTAAAAGAAAAAAGAAAAACAATTTTTTTTTTTATATGTCTAATCTGGTGGAATGTTTTGTATAAACCTTTAACGATTCCTCTGTACGAAGAATTAAATTATATATTGCCACTGCTATGTTTTATCTAACTTTGGTTGAGCTTGATTACTATTTAGCTCTAATACATTAGTCTATATATATAGGGATGCCATTGGGCAATCATTGAGGATGATTATCCCAAAATTAAGTAAGCTTAGGAATACTTTTGAATTTCTTACCTTGTCCTCTAAATTGGGTACCTTTCCAAGGGCCTGGTTTGTGTTTACCATTATTTAATAATTAACCAAGATAATGTTCCTACTTTTAAGTTTAATACTAATGTTAATCAACGTTACTGCTATCTTCATGAAATATATTCAAATTAAATATGGCCATGGTTACTAAAGAACTACCTCCTTGCTAACATTTATCTTTATTCCTCAAAATTAAAATAACAAACTATTACAATAAAAAGTTAACCATGGAATGATTCAGCCTAGACTTAGCCATTAATTGTTTTAACATAAATCTCTTATCTGTACTAATTGGTGTTGATGGTTCCTCAGGCGAAGGCTTGAAGGCGATGGTTGTATGCTTGCATCAGGCAAGGTCAGGATTCAGAGGAGCAGTCTCACGTCAGCCGGTCTCCGTCTAGCCCAGTCTCCCTCAGCCTCGATCAGTTTAGAAGTATCTCTCTCGGCCTAGAGGTCTTCCCTCCGCCTCGGTCAGTTCCTAAGTTCCTCCTTTTCACCTCTTTGCTTCTTTCCCCCTTTCTCTCTTATTTTGCCTAAGAGGGGGTCGAAAACGATGTTCATTGGCCGACTAGTTTTATAGAGGGAGGAAATTCTGGGATTTCATCGGATGGCTCCACCCCTTGTCCTAACAGCCGGTATCTGCGAACTATTATCCAACCAGTCTAATTTAATCATACCTTTTCCACTTTTTCCTCGAGGCCAGTCAAGCCTAAGGGGACCAGTTCTTAAAATTGATTAGGTGTTCCAGCTTCTGGCATTGTTACAGTGTTAACTTCTCAGTAGGGTTTTTAAATTAACTTATCCCTTATCACTTATGTGGTGACATCTGTCATCGCCTGTCAGTTACCCTTCTCTACCTGCTCGTCCCTTATTTCTTTTGTTCGCTATTGATATTGTTAAATTCTACAACGATAATATTTAACAAGATCAATACATATTACCACGAACTTGAGACATATTTTGAGTCACCAAAATATTTCTTTGGTGTGGGTTAAATGTACTTATAAAAACTACATTGAATAGCTAAGCTTGAATCATATCAGGATATGTTTAGAACATATAGCATACATACACATATTATCAGACCAAAACAAAGAATCCTCTTTCTTTTTCATGTTTCATTAATAAATTACATTATAACATAAATGAAGAAAGTGTTTGTACTATTAATAATTTTTATTGTTCATTACTATACATTATTGTTCTATGTTATATGTACAATTGTAAATTATATACGTTTGTATTTTGTATAGTAATTGTATATAATTGTAAATTATATACGTTTGTATTTTGTATAGATAGAAATAGAAATAGAAAATTTTATTTACATATGTACACTTTAACAATATTTTCAAATATTTTAACATGATTTCGGATAACTTTTCCTTAAAATCAACAAATTTGATTTTTGAGAATAATTCGTATCTCATAAGTGAATTTCTGTATTGGAACTTGTATTTTGTATATTATTCAATTTTACTATTTACTTATGGTAAAATTATTACATTTGTTTTTTATTTAATTGCATTATCTAATTTAATTGTTTAATTATAGTATCTAGTATATAATTTAGTTTTAATTTTCAACTTTGTCAAGCTTAGTTAAAGAGTAAATATTATTGTTTGGACTTTTTATTTTATTTTTATCTATTTTAATTTATAATAAATTTTTATTATATATATATATATATATATATATATATATATATATATATATTTATATTTTTTTATTTTGTTTTATGATGTTTATTTTGTTTTGTTTATTTGTCTTTTGCTTTCTTGTTTTTTTCTTGTTTTGTGTATCGCTATGTTTAATTTTCTTTTTTTATTTTTCAGTAACTATTTAAAGTTATCTAATTGTAACTAAAACACTACTATAAAATAATACTATAATATACCGCCCCCCTATAGAGTTACTATGGAAGGGAAAGTATAAAAAAAATGAAGAAAGTGTAACTTTGTTTAGAGTTCCTATAAATTTTTTTGTAAATTACTTAGGAACTGCAACAAGGTTTATTCTTTCTTATAATTGTGTATGGCGGTGACTGAAAAAATTTGTATTTGTCTGGTCAAGAAGTGATCTTTGCCAAGAGAAGCTCAACCATCGTTTTGTTATTACTATATACATAACGATACATTGACATAATGTGATAACTGTTTATATTATGATATATAATGATAAAGAAAATTATCATTGGAAGTTCTGTCTGCTTCTTGTAATGACCCCTAACATTCCCGAGATGCAAAGAGTAGCCAGGATCGTTTCGGTAGAGGGATTATCCAAGGATCTACTTTGAAGAAACCCACCCCATCCTGGTATGCAAGGAAGCCCTCTCTATATATATAATATTTTCTATGCCTAGGTATATTATTTATAAAATAAATTTGAAATAGGTTTATACAATTTCTGTTTACAGAAAATAATACATAAAGGTATTGTGTAATTTGGGGGGAAGGGGTATGGAGGATTCCGGACCCTCTGGACCCTACGCCACTGCCGAAAGGAATCCCTTTTCGGAATATTACATCCAGGTGTTCCTGTTCTCGAGGGGCTTCCTAACAGGCACAACAGATGTTGCTAATGATGGTGTACACTACACTGTCACAAATAAAGGAAACAGGCTCGAATGGGGACAGTCTTTTATTTAACTAACAAAGGAAATTAAGATAAGCATTATTATTAAAGAATTTAGCAGCAAATCATGAGGTTGTGGACAGGGAGATAAAAATATATAGTAAGATAACTCAGGATAATATTTCTCATGATAAAAATACCATACCAAACTTCATTCAAATACCATTTTTTTCTTCATGTCCTCAATGATCAATGTCATATATGTAAAGAATAAATGTCAATGTAAATAAGTACAAAAATATATGCATTTATTAAAAGGCCACCATGCTACAGTAACACCGACAGCTCAATTATAGGTTATTTTTAAATGGTAATATGTATTCCAATAATTGAATATTATTTATTTACACTTGAAATCATTGTTTCTATGCTGTATTTTCTATTTTTGTTTCGTGATGGATTGAGTGTAAGAACTTAGGTAACAATTTTTGATAATCGAACAAATACAGCCTTTATTATTAGTTGACACCCACATGATGGTATAGAATACACCATAAATTCATCAAAGACTCAGGAGTTACATCCATACATCACGTTGAAAACATCCTCAAATTAAATATATATAAAGCACTTGAAATAATAAAATCCTTCAAATCCAATCCAGAAATTTGCTTAAATGACCAAATAAATATCTCCAATAGTCCAATCTTAAATTTATTCCCTTCTATAACAGAAAAAACAATTACTCACCGGAATTACTGAAAAACCCCGACCCTTAAACCGTTCACCTAAAAACACCTCACCTTTCTTTCATTGTTAGTTCAGTGAGAGAAGAAACCAGTACAAACTTTTCAGTTTGATATAATTCATTTAAACCTTGCTGAGTACCAACTTGTATTTGATTTCTTGTCTTAATTTAATTCGTAATTCATAAATGTTTTATAATACTGATTTATATTCCATGTGATTAAATATATATAATAATACCAAACTGTATTTTGAATTGCTTATTTTTGATTTTTTGACTAAATATGAGTGTAAAACATTCGAAACTAGTTTTCAATAAAAACAAAATTATAGAAGTGGCAAATAATTTATCAATCCCTAATTAAGCCTTTATAATTATTCAAATTCATTCTCAAGGCCGATTTTGTTCATTTTATCAGAAGCCGACCAAATACAACATTTTTATGTATCTATTTTTTTTTTTAATGTTCATTTACGGCTGATTTTTGGTAAATTGGAATAAATAAATTGACATCATATCAATGAAGTGGGTTACTTTCTAACAGATTCTAACGAAATGGTAAAAGAACACATCCATTCCGTCGGCAGTATCGTATTTAGTGTCAAGAACTGGCGCGAGGGTTCGCTGTATTCCGGCAAAACGAAAAATTAAAAATATAGAAATAAAAAAAAAAAAAAGAAAAATGAAAGGACAGGAGAGACTCATCCGGACGACAAGGGATAACAAAGCCACACCCCATTAAAATTAACGTAACGTTTTATTTTTTGTAATTCCAGTCCCGTTCTAGAAGTCCCTTGGGACGCCGAACCTCCCCCCGTCGAATATAACCGACACCGAACAGAGCATGTTTCATTCTCGCTTCATAACTTCAGTCGGAGGTAGTTGGAAATCAATTTGTCAGCCAGAGTTTTCACACGACCTTTCTCCTAGTTTAGGCGGTTATTCGTGGTCCGGGAATTTTTTTTCAAATATACAATGTTAAGAAGAATATATGTAATTCTATTGTAGTAGAGTTTCATTCCATACGAATTTTCTAGGATGATATTTTATGTTATTTTATTTTATTCTTTGCATCTCGCCAATTCAGGTACCATCAAGAAATAAAAAGATAAGACTGCATAAATTCGGTATATGCTGAGGTGTTTTGAAGTGATGTTGAAAAAATATCGATATATCGATAAAAAACTTTAAAATATATCGATATTTTTCACAATATATCGTAATATTTGAGTATCGAAAATCGGTATTTAAAAAAAAAATAGAAAAAATACAAGAACGGCGGGTTCGAAAACAAAAAAGATGTGGTTTGGTGTGTTCGTATATTAATATTGATACTGATAATGATTAACAATATGGGTATTTTGATAAAATCGCCATAAAAATATCGAGATTTCAAAATATCAATATTTAAAATTCCGTTAATGTTTGTATAAAATTTAAATAAAGTTTAGACGAATTGCAGGAAGACTAGGAGGTAACCTGTTTCTTGAACTAGATTTCAATTCTATCGACACGGAAATATCGATATTTCAAAATATCGTTAATTCTTTTACCTTATATTCCTTAGAAGGAGACCGTATTCTATCTTGGACTTACCTCCGACAGAAGTATGACATGGTGCTATAGTTAGGATTTGAACAATGTTATATTTCAAAATACTGTTAATACTTCTATCAAATTAAAAAATATCTGATGTGGACAACACATGACTTCCTTGTACGCCTATTAAACTATAAATCGGTGGCTCAAAAAGTGATCCGCAATTTAGTTACTAGTTTCCGAAGATTGCAGTATCTCAAAAACGACACTCGGCGTCGCGGCATCTATCTATTGACACACACACAAATGGGGAGGAAAACCAGTATTTTACACTCAATTTTAACACTTAAAACAAGTAATAAAAATGTTTAATTGGATTGGAAACCAAATTGCGTTTGTAACCTTTATTACCCAAACATATGATTTATGTATTTAATTTAAATATAATTTTTGATGTAAGCTTATGACCTTCAAGTAAAGTATCCTTTTCGGCTCACCAATTTTAATCAAAATATAGTAAATAAATTCATATCGATATAAAAGTCCTATTTACCAAATTTGAGATGTTTTACATTATATTTTAATATAATTTTTGATGAAAGTCTAATATGACCTTCAAGTAAAGTACCGCTTGCGGTTTTTCAATTTAAACCAAACGCTAGTATGTTATTTAAATCACTAGATAAGTTATACATACTAAATTTGAGAAGTTTTGTGTAGTATTTTAATATAATTTTTGATGGAAATCAATTAGGATCTTCAAGTAAAGTACCACTTCCGGTGGTTAAGCAGTGACCAAAAAGGGAGGTTCACAACTAGATTTTACTATAATCCTAAATACAAAATTTCAACTTTCTACGGTTAACCGTTTTTGAGTTATGCGAGATACGAACGTATGTACGTAGAGCGCCACGAAGAAACTAGTCAAAATGGATTCAGGGATGGTCAAAATGGATACTTCCGTTGAAATCTGAAAACCGAAAATTTTCGCGATTACAATACTTCCTTTACTTCGTACAAGGAAGTAAAAAAAACAAAACAACTAAACGAACTGAAAGGAGATTAAGAGAAAATCTGCCTCTTATTAATTTAAATCCTGCTTTAAACGAACTCTATAAAAAACAAAATACCATAATGATATCGGCAGTGAAATATCGATATTTCAAAATTAAAAAAAAAACCTAAGTGGATCGAAAGAAGGATATGAAATAGCCTGTTTCTTAATATTTAAATCCTTCTGTCAGTGAACTTAATAAAAATAACATCTTGATTATATTGGTACAGAAATATCGATTTTATAAAAACTATATCTTAATTACATCGTCACAGATTATAAAAACAATATCTTAGTAATTAAAAGTAATTATGAAAGGCATGCAATAATTCCAGAATGAAAAACATCTTGTGTTCAATTCACTCCAGTTTACTGTTTACATGTTTTACATGGTAGAATATCAATGGCTTACCAGCTATGATGCGAATTTCATCGTGCTCATATTGGCTGACAAATTGTTTATTTTTTCCGACAGAAAATTTGTTGGCTTCATCAAGGAAAAGACCACGGTTTGACATTTAATTCCTTAACTAGGGATGGGGGTTCACTTTAAATGTAATTATTATTTTAATTAGTATTATTATTAATTACAAAAATGTGTTGAAGATAGTTTTGAAATAAATTGAACAACAGACAAAGCGTTGATATCATATGGTGTGATTCGCAAATAACAGATAGTTTGATAGCAGCCATATCGTGCACAGGGCTCATAATGTAGCAGTGAGGTCAGCAATTAAACGAAATAATATTTAAAAAAATAAGTCTGTTAACCTGCACATAACTGTGTTAACCTAACTCGATGGCTACTAATTTAACTGATAAAGTAAGTTGGTAATTAAAACGTTTGAACACTTTAATGTTTAAACTGTCTAAAATCATAGACAATGAAAAACTTGATGCTGCTGCCAACGCCAGAGAAAGCAATGACCCGAAAATTCCTAGTAACCTAGGAACTTGTTAATGCAGAAAATTGGACCAGAAAAGTAGGGTACTACGAATTTTCATATGCACACATTCAGCGAAAATCAGAGCCACAGATTTGCACACACTGTGAATATGATCGTAAAACACACGTTAATGTTACCTTGAATACAAAACCTAACGGTTTGATACGAACTTGCCAAGAAATCTCAAAGATCTCTTTCTCGGTAGTAAAAATAGCGTTGAGAGACTTGTGAAATTCTTGAAGAAAATTGATCTAAATAAAGAGACATAAAGAAGGAAATAAACAACAAAATGCTAAAGAACCTCTTTAGAAACTCTTTTAGGCTTTAGAGACACTCATAGAAGAATTATAAATTATATAATTCATCCGGTTAAAAAAAAAGTAAAACGATTTTAATAGAAATTTTAGGATTAAATTAAATTTTAAATTAAAGGCTTTGGTATAATGATTCCAAAACACTTTACTATTTGAGAGGATGAGAAGTCAAGGAGTATAGTTGGCAATTTAATAATTTTTTGAAAACGCATTTTAAATTTAAAACATTTCGATAGAACCTAAAAATTTAAGTTTGTGTTATACATATATTATGGCATTACGGTATATTCCTTGAAAACTGAGAAAGATTGCTTTTAAAAAACATTTTATATACATTAACTATCCATAACCGCACTTAACTCTATCTTCGAAAAACGCTTGGCTTCTCATTCGCTGATTTTTCCTTTGGTCGGCCACCATTTTGAAATGAAAGTTCGATTGGTAATGTCGAGCTCCGAGGACATTATTGAATATAATAAATCAAAATATATTTATGTTTGATTTATTTGCAGATCAGCTGTTTTTGATTACAATCTTCCTCGGCTAGTCGTTTTCATTAATTTTTCTTCTGTATTTCCTCTGTCTTTCATTGATATTATTAAATATTTTTTAATTATTTTTTGGTTGCTTGGTACTTGTATATTCAGTGTTTCTGTTTTGCTGATCAGCTGTTTGAATATAACCTTCTCAACTGTTGTTATGTTATCTCTTTCTGCTTTCAGTGTGTGATTATATGCCTTGGAGAGAGTTATTACCTCTGGTTCGGTGTGTCCTTCTACAATATTGATGTGAGATGTGCAGTATTCGATCTTCATAAATATGATTTTTTGGTATATGTCTGATAAATAACTGCTATTTTAGTGACTTGAGGCTTTGTATTGTTTGGAATATTCCAATTGTATTTTATCAATATATTTGGGTCGTATCCTCACAAAAGTGGGCACTTTTAACCTGAATTTAAAAAAACAAACAAAAAAAATGTATTCTTAATAAAAAAATGTTTTTTTATATTATACTATTACTTTTACAATCTAAAGCAAGATATCTTATTCGGAGACCACCATTACATTCCAGCCTCGAAATAAACCTGATCCAAAATTGAATTATCCAGGGTAGATATGTTATGATGTTGCCGAATACAGATATCAAATGGTTTTGCATTAAGATGTCCCAATAAAATGCGGAGAGACTATTGAATGAGAGCTGTATATTCATTTCTCTGTAATTCACAACGGCTGTATTGGAGTGTATTATTGCCGACTACCACCAAAATGAAAAGCTGGATTTTCAGTGGAGTACTTCATTGTGCCATTTTCACTGAAATCACAATGAATCAATAATTCATCGCAAGCTAAATACCGTCAAAAGTTTCATCCCTCTGTTTGTTATATCCTCTCTTTCATTTGTTATTCACATTAACACAGGGAAATGAATTTTAATTTTTTGTTAAATACTGTTGAAAGAAAAAAAAAATACAACGGGTTTGCTAATTATCAAACATAAAAAGTACTACACTAGCATTCATTATTGTATAAATAAGTTAAGAAAACACTTACCTCGTAAAAACTATAGAATTCAGGAGAATGATCACCATAAAACATAACCATTACAGTTGACATCCGCATGATGGTATAGAAGGATCAATCTAATAAGGGATTGATAAATTATTTACCACTTCTATACTTTTGTTTTTATTGAAAAATAGTTTCAAATGTTATACATTCGTCTTCAGTTCACGGTTTAAATGGATTATATCAAACAGGAAAGTTTGTATTTTTTGTTTAGTTCAGTGCGAGAAGAAACCAGTACAAAGTTTTCTGTTTTTGGCAAAGTAGAAATATAAGTAGAAGTGGCAAATAATTTATCAATCCCTGATAACCATTATACTTGTGGGGATCACCTCCTTCTCGAAGATTAAGGCAGAATCAAACAGATGGGGACCAGAGGCAGCACGACAGGCAAAAAAAAATTAAACTAACAGAGATAGAATACCGCTCAGACACAAATAAACTTATACAAGAGGAAAAAGGAGGCGATATTAACTTAGTTTAAGTTAATGACACTTTCTTTACAAAAAAATATTTCTTAATATCGATATTAAAATTTGAGCATTGATATTTCTCCCCAAAAAAGAATTAAATAATAATAATTGCTTTTGAAGGAGGAGGTAAACTTCTTTAAAAATGAGGAGGATTCAGGGATGTTGGAAAAATATATATAAATCGAAATATCGATAATTTGTCCGATAGTTTAACTCGATATTTCCTAATATTAAAATTTGAGCATTGACATTTCTCCCAAAAAATAATTAAATAATAATAATTGCTTTTGAAGGAGGAGGTAAACTTCCTTAAAAAGGAGGAGGATTCAGGGATGTTGGAAAAATATATATAAATCGAAATATCGATAATTTGTCCAATAGTTTAACTCGATATTTCCTAATATTAAAATTTGAGCATTGACAGTTCTCCCAAAAAAGAATTAAATTAATAATATATATAAATGCCTACAAGGTCTATAAGTTTGATATGTTTCAGTAATTATTAATTTAGTTGTGATATTCTTCCTAATAATTTATTATTATTATTTTTATTTTTAGGTTAAACAATTTAATTCATTTTTCTCTAGTTCTTAGTATGAAATATTTCTATAAATTTGTTTTATTGAAAACTAGTTTCGAATGTTATACATTCATCTTCAGCTCAAGGTTTAAATGGATTATATCAAACAGAAAAGTTTTTATTTAGTTAGTTCAGTGCGAGAAGAAACCAGCTGAAACTTTTCTGTTTGATATAATCCATTTAAACCTTGAGCTGAAGATGAATGTATAACATTCGAAACTAGTTTTCAATAAAACAAATTTATAGAAGTGACAAATAATTTATCAATCCCTAATAACCATTATACTTCTGGGGATCACCTCCTTCTCGAAGATTAGGTTTTATTCTGAGAGTAAATCGACAGGTATGGATGATAGGGCAGGGATCAAAATTTCTGGCCATTGGTTTTGCATTATTTTTCTGCCTAGGCAGATCGATGGAAATCTAGATTCGAAACTTACCAGGGAATGGATTATAGTGGGACAGTTTAAAAACTAGTTTTTCAGTTCTAGCATCCTTTTTTGCCAAGAATTACCAAAGACAATTTTTCTGAAATTGTAAATTAATATAGCAGACAGGTATAGAGCCTATGGTTAATCAGCTGAGAGCTTGGGGTATCACGGGAGGATGAATCTGGATTACTTCGGGAATATGTTTTGGTGCATATATGTATAATTTAAAAACATAAAATGTGGACTAGTTTTTGCAAGAAGCCTGCTTTAGTTACATTTATGCCTTAGAGTCCTAATATATTCCAAATCAAAATAATTATCATGAGATACAAAAGTGAGAATGACCCATTTATAATTAATTTTTATATTGGTTGTATTTTATTTTTTTACTTCCTAGTACGAAGTAAAGGAAGTATTGTAATCGCGAAAATTTTCTGTTTTCAGATTTCGATGGAAATATCCATTTTGACCATCCCTGAATCCATTTTGACTAGTTTCGTCGTGGCGTCTATACGTACGTACGTTCGTATCTCGCATAACTCAAAAACGGTTAGCCGTAGAAAGTTGAAATTTTGTATTTAGGATTGTTGTAAAATCTAGTTGTGAACCTCCCTTTTTGGTCACTGCTTGATCACTGGAAGTGGTACTTTACTTGAAGGTCATAATTGATTTCCATCAATAATTATATCAAAATACTATGCAAAACTTCTCAAATTTAGTATTTATAGCTTTTGGTCTAAATTCGAAAACCGGAAGCGGTACTTTACTTGAAGGTCATATTAGATTCATCAAAAATTATATTAAAATATAATGTAAAATATCATAAATTTGGTAAATAGGACTATTATATCGATAAGAATGCATTTACTAGATTTTGCTTAAAATTGGTGAGCCGAAAAGGGTACTTTACTTGAAGATCATAATAAGCTTACATCAAAAATTATATTTTAATTAAATACATAAATCATATGTTTCGGTAATAAAGGTTATAATCGCAATTTGGTTTGGAAGTCAGCAGCAGCAGTTCTTCCGCCTAAAATGTAGAAACTTTCGATTTCCAATGATTTATCTAGTGACTTTGGCAGTTTACTGAAAAAAGTAATATAATAATGTAATGAGACATCCAGAAACAAGAGCTTGTGTGTGAGTGTCTCAATAGATGGATGTCGCGATGCCGAGTGTCGTTTTTGAGATACTGCACTCTTCGGAAACTAGTAACCAAATTCAGTATCACTTTTTGAACCACCGATTTATAGTTTAATAGGCGCACAAGGAAGTCATGTGTTGTCCACATCAGATATTGTTTTACTGTTTACCTGATTTTGTTCCTAACCCAGGAGGTCATGTCTTATTTACATATAACAGATCATATGGAACATCACTCAAAGAATAGGACATATCTTGCAGGACTATTAATTGACAATATTTCAGTATTTTTGTAACTATTAGAGTTTTTTTTTTTTTTTTATAACAGGACTAGAATATTAGTAGATGGAGAAATAAAAATATTGAAGGGTAAATAAGCTAATTTCTGTTATGATCTCGCTGTTCAAGTTTAATCGAAACTCGCAAAGATCTTTGCGGAGAGCAGCTGGCTGAGGTTGAAGAACTCTTTATTCCGAAACGCCTCTTTATAAAATATGGCTCCACTTGGGACGAGTTTACAGCCGGATCCTCGCCCTACAAGCTGCTCTTCTCTTTCTATTGTCCCGTTATCTTGTCGTCGACAGTTTCATTGCCGTGTCGTGGATCTCCAAATCCCGAAAGAGATAAAACGCGGGTTGCGGCTCCATAAAATCCAGGATGGGAGAAATATTTACAGCCAATGTTTTGGTTTAGAATATATAAACCAGTATCCTTTATAGGTCATTTATTTATATCATGTGGTATCCGATGATCAGCTGGTCAGTGGTCTTGATAAATTTGACTACTTTTTTTTAAATTAGATACTCTGTTATTATCACTAAGTATATTTTTTTCAAAAGGCTTAAAGGGAACCCCTAGATTTGAAAATCAAAGATATATATATATATATATATATATATATATATATGGGGGTCGGGGTGGCCGAGCGGGTTAGCGCGCTTGCAAAAGTGCACCTACTCTCAAACCCAAAGGTTGTGAGTTCGAATCCCGGCACCGGCACTACTTTAATTTAATTAAAGTAAGAATTCAAGAAATCTATCACCCCTCCCCCCGGGTATGTGAGACCCGTCAGCCTACTGGAGGCTACTCACACAGACCGGGCGTAGGAGTGATGACCCTACCCCGTGTACCTTAATTGTGAATCGCGTTGTGGTTTTCCAGGACATAAAATAGCCGCCCGGAAGTTTGGTCCATGGACGGTCTGTCTCGGGGAAAGAAATATAGGTCCTCGTGCGCCTGCTGACTCCGAACAGCCATAATCCGTGGATCTAGGCCGATTTGTCACTGTCCTTGAACCCGATTGAGTCGGTGGGCAGGACACTGCTGAATTGGCCCCAAAGGGACCGGTTATGGAGCAATGGGGCAGCCTGCCGCTGCACCATGGAAACCATGGTTCGCAGCAACGTGAGGTTGGGTGACCCCCTCCAGGCTGTCTGTGCTCCCGCAAGCAATAAATGTCTGTAAGAACACCACATCGGGCGGCCAAAGATCTACAAGGTCTATAGAGCCAACAGAAAAAAAAAAAAAAAAAGAAAAATATATATATATATATATATATATATATATATATATTAAACAATTGGAAGATTCCAACACACAAAGCCTCAAATCTCTAAAATACCGGCAGCCAGCTAACCAGTCAACGTTTCGCCAATTCAGGCATCATCAGGACATACACCAATCACATCTATGATGATCAAAAAGATCAAATACACCACATCTCACATCAACCGTCCAGAAAGATGCATCAAACAGAAACAGCACTTCACTCCAAGACATCCAATCACATACTCTTTAGTGATACTGGTTTGTGTGTTGGAATTTTCCAATTGTTTATAGTAATTAATTTAAGTCTCTTGTTGAGTTTTTGCTCCTATATATATATATATATATATATATATATATATATATATATATATATATATATATATATATATATATATATATATATATATATATAAAGGAGGTTCTGGAAATGGAAGGAGTCCAAATAATATATAAATTAAAGTAAAATCGAGCTTGTGAGATCATTGTGGAAGCGAAATTTGCTTTCAAGAAAAAATATGTAATGTTGACACCAACTGACATCCTATCTCAAAAACGACATTCGGCGTCGCGACATCTATATTGATGGTGCCCTGAATCGTAAATCTGGATGTGTTAGACTCAGAATTTAATTTTCTGAAATTCAAAAGAGTCTATTATGAACTTCAAATACAGTGCCACTCCCAGTTATCGAATTTTAACAAATTATCTAGTAGGTTATTAATATTGAGATAAAAGTCTTGTATACCAAATTTGAGAATTTTCAGATTTAATATAATATTTTATGAAAGTCTATTATGACCTTCAAGTAAAGTACCACTTCCGGTATGCCAATTTTAACTAAAATCAAGTATGTTATTTATATTAACATATAATTTTTACATACCAAATTTGAAAAGTTTTGCATTTTATTTTAATATAATTTTTATAAAAATCCCAAATTTCAAATTTCTACGGTTAATTGTAGTTATGTTAAATAAATTCGATAAAAATTCGAGCTAATCACTAAAAAAACATATATTAAGGGTCTTTGAATAAAAATTAAGTATTTTTAGAGTTAACAAAATAATAATTAATATAACAAACAATTTTTTTTTTGCAATATATGAATTGATTAAATTACATCAGAAAATTATGAGTCGCTGCTCATTGAAGTACTCTCTTCGGATGACGTAGATGGGGATAAGTTCTCCAGTTCAAATTTGAGTGAATTCACAGATGAGTCGTCATCGTCCAAAAGAGAGATATTTTTTAATGTCCTCTAAATAAAGCTTCGAACTTGAGTGGCTTGCTTTCCTGCTTGCACAAATTAAAGGGTCTGAAGATATTAAAACTTGATTTAAAATATCAGCATTGGAACTGGCACTACTGTTCTTCCGCGTGTGATTCAATCTATTTTTTCTAATGACTTTATGAGTAGCCTCCAAAACCTCCTCAGGGAGCATTCCAATTGGAATAAGATGAAAGAAATTTATTACTCCGCAATTATGAAATAAAACATTATGTATCATAGACGGCATATAATACCATCATAGTTTTCTGAAACAAACAAACACAGAACCATCCAAAGCCGGAAAGATTTGTATATTTATGATGTATAATTGTTATTAAATCAAAATATTTCAGAAACTAAGAATGTTTTGGATCGAAATTGAAAAATGTTTATTTGAAGTTTCTTTTAAAAATGTTATTTAAAAATATTAACCAAAAAATGTTATTCAAAAGTACTAACAAAAAAATGGATATTACATACCTTCCTCGATGCCTTCCATACTAAAAATTCATTTGAAGTTGATGTGCCCTTAACATGAAAGAAGAGCTTACTAAATTGAAAATGTTTCGTTGAGACAGAAATACGGTCTGCCACTTGTTCAAACATGATTTCTATCCTTTGTTTTTATAATATTGGATTAAAAGCTCCTATTCCATATCACTGAGGCCACTATGAAAGTATTATTAAAGCAAAACAAGTTGAAAAAAATATTCCCATTTTCGACTTTTGTCCACAGCAATGTGAGACGTCACGACGAAACTACTAAAAATGGATTCAGGGATGGTCGAAATGGATATTTCCCTATAAATCTGAAATCCGAAAATTTTCGCGATCACAATAATTGCTTTACTGCGTGCAAGGAATAAAAAAAATAAATAAACTCATATATATTTTGTTTCTAATATTTTATGTATGCAAATTAAATTTGTGAATGCCCCTAGACTTCAGATTTAATTAAAATATCCTCATTTCAACACCCTCCTACTTCCTTCATACATATTTTTTTTTTCGAAATCTAGAAAGCCTAATTAATTGAATTTTTTTTCTATATGTTTAGAACATCAATCTTACTGTTTAAACTTTTTTGTGAAACTAAAGGAGAACAAGGAAAGGAAAAAGTAAATTATAAAGTTAAAGGATAAAATATGTTATTATAGAGACAATAAAACATTTCCCGTTGACTATGTTTATTCAGAAACCTATTAAAATAATCCCCAATGGATGAGGAATGAGATGGAACCAACAATATGTCTCTTTCTCTAATATTTAACCTAAGCCTACACTGTTTTTCGAACCCCTCTTCCTCTAGCCCATCCTGTACCTAAGGGTTTCCTTAAGGAAAAAGCCCTCAGGATTGTTTTTCCTTTAAAAAAATTATCAGAACATAAACACATTATTCTCTAGTTACGAAATATGATCAGTGTTTTTATATATTACATTAATGGTATATATGATTACACTAATGTTATGTATTATTACTAAAGACCGGATTTGTATGCAAATGCATATTTTTACTTCCTTGTACGAAGTAAAGGAAGTATTGTAATCGCGAAAATTTTCGGTTTTCAGATTTCAACGGAAATATCCATTTTGACCATCCCTGAATCCATTATGACTAGTTTCGTCGTGACGTCTGTATGTACGTTCGTTCGTACGTTCGTACGTATCTCGCATAACTCAAAAACGGTTAGCCGTAAAGAGTTAAAATTTTGTATTTAGGATTGACATATAATCTACTTGTGAACCTCCCTTTTTGGTCACTGCATGATTACCAGTAGTGGTACTTTACTTGAAGGGCATTACTGATTTTCATCAAACATTATATTAAAATATTTTGCAAAACTTCTCAAATTTGGTATTTAACATTCAAATATTAAGATAAACAACATAATAAATTTTGGCAAACCGGAAGTTGTACTTTACTTGAAGGTTATATTAGACTTTCATCAAAAAGTATATTAAAATATAATTTAAAACATCTCAAATACAGTAAATTAGACTCCTATATCAATATAAGTAATTTAATAAATTTTGGCTGAAATTGAAGATCCGAAAGGGGTACTTTACTTCAAGGTCATAAGAAACTTACATCAAAAGGTATATTGAAATTTATTACAGAGATCATAGGTATAATGTTTCGGTGATAAAGGATATAAACGCAATATTTTTCCACTCTAATTAAATAATTTGATTACTTGTTTTAAGTGTTAAAATTGATTGTAAAATACTGGTTTTCCACCATTTCTGTAAAATCTAGTTGTGAACCTCCCTTTTTGGTCATTGCTTGATCACCGGAAGTGGTACTTTACTTCAAGCTCATAATTGATTTCCATCAAAAATTATATTAAAATACTATGCAAAACTTCTCAAATTAGGTATAAAAGACTTTCATATTAATATAAATAGTATAATAAATTTTAGTTAACATTGGCAGACAGGAAGTGATACTTTACTTGAAGGTCATATTAGACCTTCATCAACAATTATATTAAAATATAATGTAAAACATCTCAAATTTGGTAAATAGGACTTTTATATTGATATGAATGTATTTACTAGATTTTTGTTAAAATTGGTGAGCCGAAAAGGGTACTTTCCTTGAAGGCCATCATAAACTTACATCAAAAATTATATTAAAATTAAACACAGAAATCTTATGTTTCGGTAATAAAGGTTACAAACGCAAGTTGGTTTCCAATCCAATTAAACATTTTTATTACTTGTTTTAAGTGTTAAATTTGAGTGTAAAATACTAGGTTTCCTCTCCATTTGTGAGATGAACAAGTCTGCAGCAGGAGAAAAAGATATAAGTTAACTGGATTTTTTCCGCTTAAAATTTAGAAACTGTCGATTTTCAATGCTTTATCAAGTGACATAGACAGTTCTAATGTTGTCAGGGAACACCAAGAAATCTCTCAGAAATTTGTTACCTACTGAAAGAAAACGACATATAATAACGGAATGAAATCTCCAGAAACAAGAGTATGTCTGTCTGCGTCAATAGATGGATGTCGCGACGCCGAGTGTCGTTTTTGAGATACTGCAATCTTCGGAAACTAGTAACCAAATTGAGGATCAATTTTTGAGCCACCGATTTATAGTTTAACAGGCGTACAAGGAAGTCATAGGGTGTCCACATCAGATATTTTCTGATACGTTTTTCATAGAAAATGATGGAATATCTTTACAAGTAAATACATTTGGCGCAGATAGACAAATTTTATTGTGCATATTTGACGGGTTATTGCATATTTTTACATATTTGGCCAAATATTTGCTTAAATAATTTTTTTGACAATTAAAATATAAAATAAATAATTAAACTATTTTCTGATATACGTTATTATTTAATGTATCAATTATAAGATTGATAAACGCCATCTATGATTAATACAAATAGTTATCGTAGTAAAGATTAAGCTCATAGACCAATTATATTCTTGTGAGTAAGTGTGGAATTCTTCCGTTGTGCAATTATGTTAAATTAACTACGTTTTAATTTTCTCAAATAAACCAAAATGCCCAAGGCTGGAGCATCATTTAGTTCCATTTTAAACAGTTGGAACCCTTTGATTTAAACACGGGAGGGTTTTTCCTTTAAAAAACATTTTTTGCAATTTGTGCAATAAAAATGTGCCGTGTGAATTTTTTTTTTGAAATTGACCAATTCGTAAAGGCAGGTATGATCTATTCTTGGAATTTTATACAGTTGGAGACCATTCCCAGAACTATTTGCCGAATTTATTCAAATCTAAAGACAATTTCAATGAAGTACTTTGTTTTACATTAGTTACATCTCGTATTCCCTTATTTAATCTTGTAAAATCTTCATTCGTAAAATAAAGTATTTTACAATTATTTGAATTTTTAAGAATAATTTAGCTGTGAACGAATTTTATGTAAAATTTTGTGAATAATTTTTTTTTTTTCAATTTTTCATGCATCTTGTTTTATTTATATTGTAAATTAAAATTAAAATTCTTAAAGAAAGCAATTTAGACAATAATTACAGCCTTTTGTTGATTTTTTGCATGTTTCTGACATTTATCATACATATTCCCTTCAGATTTCACTGCCATACTACTGCATATTCGAGGACTTTTTACTATATATTTGAGGAATTTTTACTGCATATTATATGGCATATTTTGATCTTTTATTGCTGCATATAAATCCGGTCTTTAATTATTATATTTAATATTAATGATATATTAATGTTATCTAATAATATACATTAATACACTAATGTTATTATTGCATTAATGGTAATGTACATGTAAAAATTAAACAAAGCAAAAAAAAAAAATATATTGTAAGGATATATCTGGAAGATTCCTAAACAAAGCCTTAAGTTTCTCAAATACCAGTTAATAACTAACCAGTCACAGTTTCACCAATTCATACACCGGCAAAATCAAACAGACCAGAGGCAGCACATCTCAAATCAACAGACAAAGAAAATTAAACTAACAGAGATAGAACACCGCTCAGACACAAATAAACTTATACAAGAGGAAAAAGGAAGCGATATTAACTTAAAGTTAATGACACTTACTTTACAAAAAAATATTTCTTAATGTCGATATTAAAATTTGAGCATTGATATTTCTCCCAAAAAAAGAATTAAATAATAATAATTGCTTTTGAAGGAGGGGGTAAACTTCCATCAAAAGGAGGAGGATTTAGAGATGCTGAAAAATATATATAAATCGAAATATCGATATTTTGTCCGATAGTTTTAACTCGATATTTCCTAATATTAAAATTTGAGCATTGATATTTCTCCCAAAAAAGAATTAAATTATAATATAAATATTCTTCCTTATTATTATTATTATTTTTAGGTTAACCAATTTAATTTTTCTCTAGTTCTTTGTATATAATATTTTTGTTTATTGACATATATTTTTTTTTTGTGATAAGCTTTTTATGAAAATTTAATTATTGTTATTGTAGCAATTAAAAATCTAAGACTTGTTAATTTATATTATTCTACCCTTAAATTCAATATAAAAATCTTCTGTCAAAACATCGAGGCCCGCCCAATATATCGAAATATTCATTTTTTTCATTGATATATCGAAATATTATTTCGATGTATTTAACACAGTCGCTATAGATATTATGCACTATAATATTAAGATACCACACAACAAGTTTTTTAGGTTTTTTTGTTTGTCGAAAGAATGGCGGCTTTGTAAATTTTTAAATTATATTTATTTAGAAAAAACATCGGTTTTAGATACTCAAATTTTCATATGGATATAACGATATATCGGATAAAACAATGGACAAAAATATCGATATATCGTTTTAAAAAAATATCCTTGTATCGATATTTTTCAACATCCCTAGCAAACGGTACTGATACCTCAAATTCAATTGATTTCCATTGATTTGCCAATTAGATTTTAAGATTACAATCACGCTTAATTATTGTTTGCAATCACAATAAATAAAGCGCTGTGACAAACTTTTAACCATTCTGGAGTCGAGTTAACAGAAGACTTTATCTCAGGGACAGCTATACATATGTCAGATTTCTAGATCAGCTTGAGGGCAAAAGCAGTAACGTTGAACTACTGTAAATTATCTTTTAAGAGTATATGACATACCATGTTCTGTCACCGCTTTATGTCAAGTCAGTTTTAGTTATTTTATTTTGATTGTTTCCTTTATTTTTCCATGTGAATTTAGGATTTTATTGAGTTCATCAGATGCATTTGATCATATACTTATCATATTAATGAAACAGGTATGTTTAATCCAAATCATGGGTCACAGCCAGTGAAATATAATTCGACAACATGAAAAAAATCCATCTTGCTTAGATAACTGCTTATTGGTGTTGTTTTTTTAAATTTATAAATAGCAGGTTGATTGGTTAATTACATAAACGTAAATAATGTATGCTAATATAGAACGTGGAGGGCCTTATACGATATATATATATATATATATATATATATATATATATATATATATATATATATATATATATATATATATTTGAAAAAAAAAACACTGGATAAAACGAGGCAGATAAGCCTTTGAGATAACCTTTATTAAAATATTATTTGTCGTAATTGTTTAAATTCATTGTCATATGAATAAATTTAAAATGCTATTTATATATAGAAAAAGCTCCCGCTCTATGAAATTAAAAGAAACAAAAGCTTATGAAAGGGAAGCGGAACAGCTATTTCAAGATTGATTAAAAACAAAAGAATAAACGGATGGCTGAGCACGAAGAAACAAGGATAAATAAGAAAAATGAAACAATTCAGTTTTGCTTAATGGTCGTAGATAAACTGAATTGTAGAATATTGAATTCTTTATTGTAGTTGGCTCTCACAATCATAAAACGATCTTTGTCTCTCAAATAAAAATATTAAGGTCATATCAGATATAATACCGACAATTCCAGAAGTGAATTGAGAAAATAACATTTATGTCCTTCACACACAATGGTAAATAAATGTATGCGTTTTTCATGCCTCGCTAGCTAACAGCCACCACCAAAATGTGATAGTGCATTCACAATCAGCCATATTTTTCAAGAATGCCCTTTTTTATATCCCAAGCTTAAACAGATCAGGGCTCACATACCTATTTCAGTCAGTCCAAATAATGAGGAAACAATATAAAATCAGTCTTGAGTTTCCTGAAGGCCCATAGTATATTAAATAAAATATAGACGGCGGTAAAAAAACAAAACAAAAAAAAACAGTAATTTATATTAAAATTGCCAAAGTAAATAATTAAAAAGACATAATGAGAAAAAATGAAAACAGTGATGAAATGATATAAGATTAAACTGACAGAGTAACAACAACAACTAATTAAACTGATTAAACTGAGTAGATTAAACTGATTATTAATAAAACTAACTATTAATAATAATAGATAAACTGATAGAGAAATAACAATAACTAAAAAAATTAATAACAGTAATAAATAAGTGAAACTGAAAATAAAAATAAATAAACAGACAAAATTTAGTAACTTGAAGCTCAAAACAGTTCCTTAGTCCATTGCTTTACAACAATTTGAGCGTCAAGGTACTAAATTAATAATCAGCTTTTTTAAAAATCAATTTAATCTAATAATATTAACTAATTTATTTTCGGCTGTTATTACTCTATCAGTTTAATTTTATATCATTTCAGCACTGTTTTAATTTTTTCTCACTAGGTATTTTTTAATTATTTGCTTTGTCAATTATAATATCATTTACTGTATATATAATTATTTTATTTTTGTATCTCGTTTATTTGGTCCTGATGAAGACCTGCAAAGTGAGTCGAAACGCCTGTTTTTATTAAATAGTTTTTATTATCTGTGATCCATTTTATTTTTACCGCCCGGACCCGTCTCATTCCTTCATATAATTTTTACGATCAACTATTAATTATTCAAAAAATAAAACATAGTTTTAATTTTAATTTTTTTATTTATCTACTTTTTTCTTCTCTTCCGAGAAGTATTTTTGTAATTCCAGAGATTAAAAAAAAAAAAAAAAAAGCCCTGGCGTTTATAACCTTAGAGTTTTACGCCATTAAAGAAGCAGGGAAATGAAAGAAGTAAAACATTACGCGCTGAATTACTATTATCAGTTTGTTACTTCTCCTATCATCAACCTATAGTATATAAGCTGGTTTATATATTTATATAATTTATCAGTTGAGTGCGCATGCGTTAGTGTGAGGAGAAAATAGCATTACCCCGTTTATAAATTTTTTTTTTCTAAAGATTTGGAACTTTAGATTGTGTAGTTATTTAGAAGCCTGAGTATTTCCCACAAATTTAGATCATCATTTTCACATATTTGATTTAAAAAGAGTTCCAAGAATCAATCTGCTCCTGTTACATATGAAACTCCTTCATCGGTATCAATGGATATTTTTCCTATTTCTTAAGGTTTCTCTTTATGTTTCGAACAGAATCAATTTATTTACCTCCGGTTTTCTAAAAGGATCTCTTTAAGGAAAAGATTGACTTGAGGGTCTTCATCCTAAAAGGTTCCCTCAAATCCTGTTAAAACCACATCACATCAAAACCGTTATCAAACGTGAAAATTTATATTATTCAATAATAACACCCTTCCCTTGCAAAGGAAGCCTTCCGAGTCCTCGATATAAAGGTTTTATTAATATTGGAAGGTTTGGCCTAAGGGAGGTCTGTTTGTGAAAAGGGAACAATAAAATAACAAAGATTATATTAATTATTAAGAACAAACACAGACAACAATTACTTCCCTCAAATAACAGTAAAATAACTAACCAGTCACTGTTTCATAGGATCACATAAGTGCAGAAAATATATTGACAAATTGTCACATATACGTTCTAAAACATATAAATGAGTATAGGCAAATAACTTAAGGGTGGACATCTTAGCGCGCATGCGCCAATAGCCTCAAAGCATCACATGCCAAGCCTGTGCTGAGGAGAAATATTTTGAACTCAGTAGTATTAATCGATTTCTTCCATTTTAGTTATTGTCAATGACGTCAAATAATAACCTCCCACCTCAGTCTTATGACAGCTATGTTGTTTATTATTTGTATTGCGGATTGGTCCATTATTACTTCCTTGTACGAAGTAAAGGAAGTATTGTAATCGCTAAAATTTTCGGTTTTCAGATTTCAACGGAATCTATTTTGACCATCCCTGAATCAATTTTGAGTTTCGCCGTGGCGTCTGTACGACGCATAACTCGAAAACGGTTAGCTGTAGAAAGTTGAAATTTTGTATTTAGAATTGCTGTAAAATCTAGTTGTGAACCTCCTTTTTTGGTCACTGCTTGAAGTGGTACTTTACTTGAAGGTCATAATTGATTTCCATCAAAAATTATATTAAAATACAATACAAAAAATTCTCAAATTTAGTATTTATAACTTATATAGTGTTTTAAATAACATACTAGATTTTGGTCTAAATTGAAAAACATGAAGCGGTACTTTACTTGAAGGTCATGTTAGACTTTCATCAAAAATTATATTAAAATATAATGTAAAACATCTCAAATTTGGTAAATAGGACTTTTATATCGATATGAATGTATTTACTATATTTTGATTAAAATTGGTGAGCCGAAAAGGGTACTTTATTTGAAGGTCATAATAAGCTTACATCAAAAATTATATTTAAATTAAATACATAAATCATATGTTTCGGTAATAAAGGTTACAAACGCAATTTGGTTTCCAATCCAATTAAACATTTTTATTACTTGTTTTCAGTGTTAAAATTGAGTGTAAAATACTGGTTTTCCTCCCCATTTGTGTGCGTTTGTCAATAAATGGATGTCGCGACGCCGAGTGTCGTTTTTGAGATACTGCATTCTTCGGAAACTTATAATCAAATTGAGAATCACTTTTTGAGGCACCGATTTATAGTTTAATAGGCGTACAAGGAAGTCATGTGTTGTCCAAATCAGATATTTTTTCAATATTTGTCTTACTTTTTGCCTAAAATTGAAATATATCGTAAAATCAAAATTATTTATTATCTCAAATTTCGCCTACATTTATTTTTTTTTAATTGGAATATTTTTATTGTATATTGAGATGATAGTTGTTCCTAATAAAAAAATATATTAAATAAATAATCAAAAGACATATGTTTTTTTTTTAATTCGAAGAAAAACAAATACATCTTTGTTGCCAGTTAATTTATGTTTTTGATTGATTTTATTTGTATATACTACGCTTAAAAAGTTATTTAAAATAAATTCATTTAGACCACATTATATTTATTTAGTGCTTCATAGAACAGATACAATTAAATGTTCATGTTTAAACCTGGATACAAAAGTAGAAAAAGTAATATTAATGGATATTCCTAGTATTTGACTTTTTAAAAAAATATGTAATATTTTCGGGTAAAAAAAAAAGAAAAGAAAAAAAAAAAAAGGTTTCAATTGGAACATGTGTAGAATACTTTTTAAAAAATGACTTTCATTTTTCATCGGCGTTTCAGAAGAGCGTACCACTACCTAGACATCGAAGGTCAAAACCGTACAACAGAAGAAAAACAAATAAGTTCAACCATTCCAAAAGATGATTATCTTCTTAGATTATAATCGTGGGACAGACACAGAGACCAATGCCTGCGCTTTTTGGACTTTGAAACGTAAATATCTATTGAAAACCACGTTAAAAATGTGACCCGGTTCCAATACTTTACTTGCCTTATTGCGGTAGGTAAGTAAAGATATCTAATGTGAACAACACATGACTTCCTTGTACGCCTGTTGAACTATACATCGGTGGCTCAAAAATTGATCCTCAATTTGGTTACTAGTTTCCGAAGATTGCAGTATCTCAAAAACGACACTCGGCGTCGCGACATCCATCTATTGACACACACACACACAGACATACTCTTGTTTCTGGAGATCTCATTGCGTTATTATATGCCGTTTTCTTTCAGTAGGTAACAAGTTCCAGAGAGATTTCTTCGTGCTCCTTGACAGCATTAGAACTGTCTATGTCACTTGATAAAAATAATTGGAAATCGACAGTTCAGACATTTTAAGCGGAAAACCCACTTAACTAATATCTTATTATCATGCTGCAGACTTGTTGATCTCACAAATGGGGAGGAAAGCTAGTATTTTACACTCAATTTTAACAATTAAAACAAGTAATAAAAATGTTTAATTGGATTGGAAACCAAATTGCGACTGTAACCTTTATTACCGAAACATATGATTTCTCTATTAAATTTTAACTAGTATACCCCAGCGAGAACTCTCGCATAATCCCTAATACATTAGAAGTATAAGCGATATTCGGGAAAGATATTTATTCGTGTAAACAATATAATATTACCAACAAAGTTTATTTAACATTCAGATTTGGTGTATCTACATAGTTCGTACTGACTATGTTGAAGTTACGATTCATACTTAATAAGTAATTAGCTTACCCCACTGGAAAACATCTCTTCAATTTAGCAGTTAGGCAATTAGATTCAACTATACCATTTTCTATGTCTAGTATTCATATTTAACAGTGCCCTTTAGGGTTGGACATGGGAAACAATATATAATTTCTCACTCATTATAAAAGTGTTTATAAACAGACTCAAATTGATATAAAGTTGCCATGACAACGGCACGTACGCAAGATGGCATAGGGCCCGTGCGAACCTATATCGTGCATTATCTCGAAAACGGTAGGTTTTTAAGCTTTAAAACGCTGGACCAATACGCTCCAGGAGCGTATATGATATTGAAGCCCGCGTCAAAATCTTTAAAACCCAACCTATCCCGTCTCGATCCGTCGACTCTGTCAAAAAAGTTTTGAAACCTTCCAATTTTTTCGTCACTTTTATTTAAGCCCTTGTAAGATTTTAAGAAACAAAATCGGAATTCGTCACATCTCTGTGAAATTCTCTTTCGTTTGATACCTCACTCGTCAAAATCCATCGCTCCTGAGAGCCGGAAAAGGGATCTATACTACCGTAATAATATATAGTAGTGATGTGTTTATTATGACCTTCAAGTAAAGTACCCTTTTCGGTTCAGCAATTTTAACAAAATCTAGTAAATACATTCTTATCGATATAAAAGTCCTATTTACCAAATTTGAGATTTTTTATATTATATTTTAATATAATTTTTGATGCAAATCAATTATGACCTTCAAGTAAAGTATCACTTTCTGTCCGCCAATGTTAACCAAAATTTTTTGTATTATTTCAATCAATATAAAAATTATAAATACTAAATTTGAGAAGTTTTGCATAGCATTTTAATACAATTTTTAATGGAAATCAATTATGACCTTCAAATAAAGTACCACTTCCGGTGATCAAGCAGTGACCAAAAAGGGAGGTTCACAACTAGATTTTACAGCAATTTTAAATACAAGATTTCAACTTTCTACGGCTAACCTATACAACCTATACCCACACATACACACACGCACGCACGCACGCACGCACGCACGCACGCACCCACGCACACACGCACACACACACAAACACACACACACACACACACACACACATATATATAAAACCAGCTTTGGAAAAAAGAACAATCTTATGATAATACAGTTCTTATTTCCTGACCTAACATCTGATTTCCAATTCATGTTCCTGCTTTTCATACTCCGCATTACCGTCAATTCTATACAAAAGGCAATGGAAAACTGAATATAAACACCCAAATCTTTTTTATACTGACAATCTCACCAGAATATTTACCAGAACAACAGCGGGGGGAGGGAGGGAGGGTAAATGCGGTGCTTTGTCATTTCCGTATTCAATATTATCGCCTTCCAAGAAATGAAGGAAATAAATTGAATCGACTTTGAAATATTTTGTTGAGAAATCAGTCCACTGGTGCAGCGAACCATCGTGGTTTCAAAACATCATATAGTACTCGTATTAATGCCTAATATAGTACTCATAAAGTACTCGTATTAATGCCTAAATCTGCCCTGATAATTTTAAAGGTCCTACCTCAAAATTATTTTTTAAATACATTTATGTAGTGCACCCGAAATGATCTAAAAATCACCCCTTTTTACGACATTAGAAAGCCATATATTCAATAGCACAGGCCAACGATGAAAACACTTTTGTACGGAAAATGCCTTATTCCTGTAGTTTTTAGGGTGCTGAATCCAAATATAATATTAAAAAAGCTGTATCACCCACAATTTAAGAATTGTGATTATAAAGAAAACTATGAAAACCTAGAAACAGTGTTAAATCGAATAGGCCATTCTGCTCATGGTTGGATGATATGTGGTGATTTAAAAATAACATGCATACACCTTGGTCAGCAAGGTGGTTTTACCAAATTTCCATGCGAAGTTCAATAAGCGATTCATCGTAGAAAAAGCTACACAAGAAGCTTCGAAGAAAAAAGAGAAAGAAAGTATAGACCAATTTCAGTTGACAAGTGAAACCTGCATTAGTACATTATAATACTGTTTTAATTAGCCACTGTAAATACAAACCATGCTTTTGATGTAACATAGTGTTTCATTAATTTCCCCGTATACCGTATAGGGATTTAGATAAGGGTTTATACTATATAAAACAAAGCATATTTCTGGAAAACTATGGGTGATACAAAAAAACTAAGGCGAGATTTAGATTCAGCACATAAAAATCTATAGAGATCAACTATTAAAGTTGATCAAAAAAATATTTTTTGTTGGCCTGTGCAATTGGATCTAAATCATGGGTTTTAGTGTTTTTTAACTCAAGGGACTGATTTGGATACAATACAAAAATGTATTTAGAAAAATAATTTGGAGTTAGGCCATGTTGTTTTTTAAGATTTGTCTTCGGCACCTCGAGACGGGCTTATGTGTCCCACCTTTACGGCGAATTAAATCTTCCCCTCCAAGCGTAGACAATATTTTCTCGGATCTTTCCTATACCAAACTATCACCATAACTACCACCCTTCCTTCATCTAATGCCTCCTACAATTCAAATCCTCAGTTCCACAGAACCAAAACATTCGAACGCTCCTTCCTCGCTCGCTCCTCTACGCTCTGGAATTCCTTTCATTCTAATATCCATCATGCTTCGTCTCTATCCTCATTCGAATCCCTCCTTTTCCAGCACCTTCTTTCTCTCTAAAATGATGATTAACATATGGATCAGAAGTGAATAATAGTTTTTAATGTACAAACATCAACTTTGCTAATCAACTCATTATTTTTGTATTTTTCATTTTCTCTCCTTTTTCTTTTGTTTTTTTTTTTCAAATTAATTACATTTTTCAAGAAAAGAATTTATTTTATTTGCTTATTTATTTTACTGGAAAAAAATTGTAAGCATTAACTGATCTGTATTTTGTATTCTGATGGCCAGATAATGTTTCTGTTTTATTTGTTCAATCATGTTATTCTTAAGGGACCTAGTCCCAGAATAAAGTTCTTTATTAAGTTTTGTATTTTATTAAATGATAAATATGTTTTTAATATTTGTCAAGTGGAAATAGGTTGTTACCATTGGAATGTAACAATTGATACACTAATTTCTTATTTTCTTTAAGCAAGTAATAGAACACTATTACTAATAATATTAAGTAAGATTCAACTTGATAATGAATGAATGACAAATTGATAGTCAGAATGTTCGAAACATCATTATGCAAAAAAAAGTAGCAGAGTTCAGTCATTGATGTCGTATTTTCACTAATATAGAAAATAAAAAAAAAAACGGGGGAGAGAGTAAAAGTTGAGTTTCGCAAGATATTAAAAAAAAAGAGAGAAAAAGAAGGGATATTTAATACCGGCATTGTTAACGTGGCCGGTGTAGCTAAAAGGGAATCTCTGATTTTGTTCCTGATTAAGTTGGCCATAGTTTGCACCTCGATAACAGGGGTTAGCATTGAGTTGTTAACGAGGCCCAACTTTTTGGGTGGATGATGAACCCTAGCGAGGAGAGTGATCAGCACTTTAGTCCGTTCTCGAGCTTGTCAGAGTTTGCTTCAACTTGATAGGGTTTGCTTCAACTTGGTAGGGGGGAGGCTCGAACGAACTCAAAAATTAAATCCGATCTGTAAGTTTATATCGGTCCCGATATTCATTAAATAATTTTTAATCTGCGATATGTGGTCCCCTTAGCATAAAGATAATTGCATATATCATATCTGTACCTCGGAGGTACAGGACACTGTGCCCAATTTTTAACCAATTTAGATTTATAACATATTTTTTTTATATTATTACATATAATATTGTTTATATTAATATATATGATTATATAGTGTTTATATTATTATATATTAGTTAATTATATTTTTTGTGTTTCTAATTTATTTTTATATTTTTTTTTTGTGTTTGTGTGTGTGTATTTGTGGTATATATATATATATATATATATATATATATATATATATAAATAGAGAGAGAGAGGGAGGGGGAGAGAGAGAGAGAGTGCGAGAGAGAGAGAGAGAGAGAGAGAGAGAGAGAGAGAGAGAGAGGGTGGGGGGGAGAGATCTTGTTGTTTTCAAAATATTAAATTGGATATTAACTCTTAAAACTTATTTTATTTTATTTATTCTTCTTTGTATTTTGTCTATTATTATACCAACAAATGAATCCTTGTGGACATAATTACATGAGAGATTTTTCATAAATTCATAATCAACGAATTGGAATATATAAATTAAGAATAGGAAATTCCTCTCCAGGCGGCTACTTTGCCCGGGATAATGAAAGAACAATAACCGTTTTTCTTAGCCTTCCTCGAAAAAATTTCATTAAAAAGTCTAGTAATGGTTCTGCCGCACCCGAACACTTCATAAAAAACTTCTGTGAACTCAAAAATACGAATTTTCACAGATACTATAAATAATTTTAAATTTTCTATGAAAATAATAAATCAAAATATATAAGAATTAACTCGAAATTGATCAATTTAACAAGCAATATAAATCACAATAGTATGACGTCTAAAACTCAAGAAAAGAATATATATATATATATATATATATATATATATATATATATATATATATATATATATATAGAGAGAGAGAGAGAGAGAGAGAGAGAGAGAGAGAATAGAAAAGAATAAAAAAGAAACTTTAATCTTGGACGAAGTCCCTTAAGAATAACTATGGTGTACAAACAAAAAAATAAACATTTCTGGCATACATATTTAAATAAACAAATAAAAATCATATAAAGCAATGAAAGAAAAAAGAATTATTGTGGAACAATGTAAACGAGTAACAATAAAAAGAAAAAAGAGAGTTAGAAACGAAAATTACATTCACCTTTTTAACAAAAACATATTCATTAAAATAATTATTTGCATCTCATAATGAAAAAATATATATATAAATTTTTATTGTCATTTGTGCAGGAAAAATATGAACAGATAGAACAAATAAAATGAAATCAATATCTAAAAAACGTTGATAAAAAATATTGTATTCCAATTTATTGAGAATCTAGGATAGGAGAAAAAAATATAGACACTTTTTATCTCTTCGATACCCATGACTATATTATAATTATAAAATTAATATTCACTTTAAGACTAAACTAACAAGTAGCTACCTAGATTATAATTAATGTTAGATTATAGTTAAAATTAAGTGATAATATAAACCTGAGACAACGCTACTTGACTCAACAACTGTGATAGAGTAATAATATGAAATATAATTAATATTTAATTTGTAAGTAACTGGTCACTGGCTTTGTTATTTATACCAAAATATAAAGTGTTCTGGAATCACTATAATGATTCTAAAACGCTTTATATTTTTAGTTTAGAGACAAGGGTGTATGAAATATTTAATCAGCAGCCATATAGAAATGAAATGGTGGATGGTAATGTCGAGTTCCGAGGATCATTCTGGGGTGACTACAGTGCCGAATCTCAAAAAATCAGAGAAATCTCGGACGGCGAACACATGGATTTTTTAAAGTTTTTGTTTTGGAAACTAAGTTTCCTGAAACGTAAAATCTCAAATTTTGAAGGAGTTTTAATTTATTTATTTTTCTTGTTCGATCACAAAATGGTTCATCATTGAAATTAATAAACCAAAATACAGTAATTATAAGTTGTTCAGTGATGTGCTTTGCAATAATTTTACTACTTTATTAAATACAAGACAATATCAATACAATAAAGATGAAAAAAATATATATTACTACAAATTTATATCATATGGTATTAATAATCATTGAGAAGTTCTAAACAGAAAACAAAACACTATCTCTGCTTTCTTGATCGTCCAAAGTTCATTTGATCGTCCCTTCATATTTGATTTTTTTTTTTTTTTGTATTGAAATGTAGTGAATTATATGAATAAAATAAAGAACTAAAATATTAAAATTCATATTTTTTTACAAATAAAGGAGCAATAATAAATAATAAAATAAAATAAATAATGGTGATTTTTTTTTTTTTAATTTTTTTTTTGAATAAGACTTAAAAGGAATAAATTACCGCGGTTGGTTAGTTCGGTTTATTGACACGCGTTTCTCTCTTTTTCATTCGCGCTAATTCACACCTTGCTTGTTATTTTATTAAATAAGAGTTTTCCTGGAGTAAAGCATTACACCAATCGATTTGTAAGGTCCAAAAAAAAAAAGCATTTAAGTAAAATCCTTCCGCAGGATGTTGAGAAACACTTTTCAGACAGACAGCTCTTATTAGATAATAGCATATGCTGCGAGATATGTTGCTGTTGAAGATTACTATCACTATATCCATCCAGCTCTGGACACAGAAGATAATACGGAAGAGGAAGAAGATGACGTGACGATGATGGATTCAATGATTGACTACAGGAAGTCCCGACCGAGAGATATCACAGTTATTGACCAGCGTGTGTAGATTAGAGTCATAGGAGCTGCCTTATCGGTGACAAATGGTAGCAGTTCCTCGATCACCGGTTAATTGTAATCACATTTGATAGATCACCGCGCTAGATTTATGATTAGAAGGGCAATACAGAGCCCTTCAATGGCACTCTTCACTATAGATATTTATTCAATAGGGTCGTATCACCTTCATTATTGATGGAGGGCCCTTTCTCTAAAGTCTTTACTCCCTTCGGCTATTACCAGTGCCCTCTATCAATCACCTCATTTACAATCTGAGACAATAGATGCCGCTATTGAGCTGCGTAGAAGCTCCTCTGGAAACCAGATTTAGTCAAGGCATTGCAAAAAATTCATTTATGCTTCGATGCTTATTGGGCAATCAATGGCCGTTTATACGATATAGTTGATGTCACTTTTAGGACATAACTGATTATCAGATTCTGTTCCATGGATCAAAACATCTGGGAACAATCATCTCTCAGACAGATACCTAACTTTTTCCTCAATTTTTCGCTGTAATCTACTATTTTATTAGTGAAATACTAATTTAACCACATAGAATTAATTATTATTTGAATCTTCTATTATATAAAGTATAGTAAAATACAAAATTTAAGTTCTCCCCTTGGATCAGGCTTAGAGGTTGAGTGGGGTTAAGATTTCACAGTGGTGAGAGTATGATCTTCTATAAGCGCCATATGTGCACACTAAATGTGTGAACAAACCAGCTTGGCGCTCCGGTGCTAGTATTTTTACATCATCTTAATTTAGCGTACAAAAGTTAATTTCATTGCCAATTCATTTATTAGGCATTTGTTTTCGCTGTACCCATAAACACGTTAAAAGAAATAAATGACTCTTTATTTCCCAAATAAAAATTACTGTGTTAACAATTCACTATTTTAACACCTTATAGTTGTTACAGCTTTACAAAAACTTAACCGGAGTAGTGAAATTACACAACTGAAGGAATTTCTGCTTGTGACAGATATTTTACGTCGTATTGTTTATTTAGTTACAATGAAGATTTATTTGAGTGAATGTAAAAGATGTATATATTAGAAGATTCCAAGATAAAGCTTTAAGTATCTTAATTTCCAAGATTCCTGAACTTCCAAAACATTGACTGATTATTTATTTACTTCTATTTGAGAGATTCAAGGCTTGTTTTTCAAATTTCAGTTTTTTCTTATTTTTTACTCAACATTTTAATATTTGTAAACAGAAAATTTTGTATTAAATAATGCTTGTTGAACATGTTAAGCGGAATTCATGTATATTTAAAAAAAAAAAATTAAATATAATAATTAAGAATAGGAAATCAATAAAAAAAAGTGATGATAATTCCAATTAACATGCGTATTTAAAAAAGGATAAACAACAAATGTTCTTTTGTATATCATTGATTCTATTAATTTAAACCCTTTTTCCTCTAAAACATAGTTAACCACATTTTAGACATTTTTAGACAGATTAATATATAATTCATGAAAAACATTATTTTATTTTTTTAATAATATTTCTAAACTGTTTGAGGAAGAAAAGCATACCAATATCGACCTACCCTCGCTAGGACTTCCAACTCACCTAGCGGCCAACTTGATCTATAACCTGGCCCCCAGCGTGAGAGTACGTGGCTGATTAAAGCGCACTCTATCATCTGCTGGAAGACTAATTTGTCTGGGCCCCTGAACAATGAAAAATTGCCGGGATGGGGCGTGTTCGAAAGACAAGGTATCAACAGCTGACGACAAACTTCGGTCTTTTATGGATCGTGTCTGCCAATGACGGAATACTGATGCTCCAATTTTTTTATATATCTATACTTGAACTTATATATGTATTTATATATATGTACTTATATATCTATACTTGAACTTATATATGTATTTATATATATGTACTTATATATCTATACTTGAACTTATATATGTATTTATATATATGTACTTATATATCTATACTTGAACTTATATATGTATTTATATATATGTACTTATATATCTATACTTGAACTTATATATGTATTTATATATATGTACTTATATATCTATACTTGAACTTATATATGTATTTATATATATGTACTTATATATCTATACTTGAACTTATATATGTATTTATATATATGTACTTATATATCTATACTTGAACTTATATATGTGTTTAGAATGTAATTTTAATTTTTATCTTACCTAGGCCGCCCACATTTAGATGCCATTCGAGGACGAACTGATGTTGCTTTGAAACTATCCTTTTTTTTCTTTTTTTTGGTATTTTATTTACAAAATATTTACTAATATATATGGATATTACAGGATGGTATTTTTATAATGTAATATATGGATGTATTGGTTACTATTTTATAAATAAAATCCAAGGTTAAAGAAAAAAAAAGCTTGTTTCAACTTAGTGCCTTTTGTATATCAACATGCACTAATCTGTATATATATATATCTGTATATATCAATCTGTATATATCAACTATATCTGTATAGTATATACACTAATCTGTATATGTCAACAGTGGGCAAGCTATAGCAAGGGAAAGTATAGCGATCGTGAATAATTTTGAATTCGAGTTTTCAACAAAAATACACGTTTTAAGACCCCGAGTCCAAATAACCAACTCCCGCAAAATGGTCTATGAATTGCACGAAACTGAAATTACGGATTTAAGGTAGGTATATTCCTGGGATGTTCCAGCTACTTTTTCGCGAAAATCGACTTATTGAAAGTGCTGCTTTATATCATCAATTCTACACTTTTTTACAATTTTCTCAAAAACGACTCTAATGGTCATGATGGTCTTAAATATTAGCTATCTCTTATCCTTATTGAAATAGTCTGACTTCAATGCCGAATTTCCAAAATGGCTTCCTCTAAAGTCTCTCATTGTCAGTAATAATAAAAAATGGATAAATATAAACTATGAAAGAATTAGATAATTAACTATAGGAGAAAAAATAAACAAATTAGATAATTAACTAAAGGAGAAAAAATAAACAAATTTCAGGAAATAAGAGTCTTGATATAGATGTATGATATACTATACCTTTGGAAAGCTAAAGATTTTAGGAAAAATATTACCTAACACATAAAGTCGTAAAAGTATAATTTAAAAATATAATTTATTATATATATATTTATTTATTATATATTTATTATATATTATGTATATAATATAATTTAAAAATATAATTTAACTGAAGAGTAACGAAAATCAACTGTTTTAAATGAATAATCTATCCCTAGATGAGCAGAAACTAATTTCTACACAAAGCAGTAAGTGAAAGTTACCATACCAGATTTTTAAATGTATAAGAATTATGTATAAATAGAAGTTGATTCTGAGGTGTGCAAGATGGTGTCTAAGATTGCTGTGTTATGCAATAGCAGTAGGCAAAACATGGTTGAATTTACTGTGACAGTAGAGGCCTAGTTTGCGGCACTTGACAGTTTGTAACTGTCAGTAGTAATGCAGCCACTTCTAGGCTGCTATCTCCAGCAGACAATAATAAGCAGTCTGCAGATCTGCTAGATTCGTGTTCAACATCAATCAATCCCAAGATGTATGTGTATATATATATATATATATATATATATATATATATATATATATATATATATATAAACATTAATTTTAATTTTAATTTTGGAAACAACCAGCGTTACCATTAAAACGTAAAAAGAATTATATGACATCTTTAAATATTTTGGATTCAACCAGTAGTTCTTTAGGCCTGAAAAAACAAACATTTCTTTTTCTTTATTTGACATATAATTTTAAATTAAACAGCTCATTTAACTAAACACTTTTCAGTAACGATTATTGCTCCTTTTCAAGAATAGTTCCCAAACTCAAAATATTGCATTTCCGAGTTATCTGAAAAAAACTAATTTAACTTTATATTTCTATAGCTTCGTACCTTTAATTTAGAATCTGATCTAAAAAGAATGCTTTTCATTAAGACTTTTCTAAAGTTAATTAAATCTACATCTTGGGAAATGGTATTTTAAAAATAATTAAAAATCAGGCTTTTAAATATCCTTCTTGTTTTATGATGAGACCTTGAAAACGTAAAATTTGTTTCCCCAGAAAGTGCCAGTTTTAAGTTAGGACAATATTCTTACAAAGGAGCAGTTCATTAAATTGAAAAGAAACAAAAAAATATGTAATATCAGGACCTAATGTTTAGTTATATAAGTGTATGCAACAAAGTATGTTAAATTTTAAGCTTCTTATGTTGTAGTTTATTAAAAAAAAAAAAAAAGAAGAAGACAGCCAATTTTACCATATTTTAAAATTACTGTATAATATATAAATGCTAAAAAAAACATTTTTTTTTTAGCATTTATAATTTATATTTTTACTTTATACTTTATTTCTTATTATTTACATTATAATGAATATCTTTTTTTTTTTGTCTTTATGATAAACATAACAAATACTAATATCAGACTACTATTTGATATATTTTATTACTGTTATAATTAGAGATTGATAAATTATTTGCCACTTCTATAAATTTGTTTTATTGAAAACTAGTTTCGAATGTTATATATTCATCATCAGTTCTAAAAACACACAAAAAATTCAAAAATAAGCAATTCAAAATATAAAATATATAATAATACTGATTTATTTTACATCTAATTTAATATGTATAATAATACCAAACTATAGTTTGAATTGCTTATTTTTGAATTTTTTGTGTGTTTTTAGAACTGAGGATGAATGTATAACATTCGAAACTAGTTTTCAATAAAACAAATTTATAGAAGTGGCAAATAATTTATCAATCTCTAATTAGATTGATCCTTCTATATCACCATGCGGATGTCAACTGATTACTGTTATAGGTACTGTCACTGTTGTTATCTTGTTTTCTCTTAGTCCGGATGATGTCCTGAAACTTAGGCCGAAACGTCGGCACATAATATAATAAGTTTTTTCTTATTTGTGTGCTTCTTCATTGACCGCACACCCAATTAAGCTTCTTCTACAGTGCATAATATTTTTCTAATTTTTTTTTTTTTTTTTTTTTAAATAGATTGAAGTTGTATTGAAGATTGGGATGTGAAGTAGTTGCAAAATCCGATAAATAAATAAATAATATTAAAAAAAAACAAGCTACTAAACACCAACCATTGAAACTAAAATTGTTCTTTCAATGGTATCTAATAAAGTAACTTAGAACACAAAATTTAATGATAGGATTTTTTTGCTATTATGAAACTTAAAATTAATTTGCTTTTGTATATAAAATATTTTAACAAATGATATAGAGCTATTTGAATCAAATCCAAGATAAATAGCATCGAAAAAGCTTTGTGGTGTTTGGGGTCGGAGATAGCCGATGTTTTGCAGCGAGAGCTATAAAAACATTATCCCTCCAATTTTACGGGCTCTCATTGCATATTCAGGTTATGGTTTGGAAGCGTGGTTAGAACTACAAGCAGCATTCCGGTGTTTAAACGTCATCCGATATACGGTTATCATGTCCCCGGCCATTGAGTTGTGTTGGGATCAGATCGCTATATTCCGTGCTCCAGCTAAATTTCCTCCATTTATTACACGTTGAATAATATTTTCTCTTTTATGGTAATTTATTTGAAAAATTGAATAAGGTAGTAGAAAAATATTCGGTTTCTATTTTTAAAAGTACGGCCATGCTCTCTTAGAATAGCAATCATACAAAATAATTTACTTCAGAATTTTCGTCACCACTCGTGTAAGGCTCTCAAGATAAATCAATACTTGCTTAATCAGTTACAGATTTTTAAAAAAATACGCACACACACACACACACACACACACACACACACACATATATATATATATATATATATATATATATATATATATATATATATATATATATATATATATATATTTTAATCTTGTCCTCGTTTACCGTTGACACCGCTGAGCGGTGTGAGGCGCCTTCTGATAGAGCCTGATCCAATTATCTCTATCCTCAGCCAGCTGTCTTCTTCTCCTCCAGTCCATGCCTCTCTTCTCGAAAGCTTCCATTACTCCCTCCAGCTAGGTCTTTCTGGGTCTCCCACGTGGTCGCTTCCCTTCCACTTTAGCCTCGAGGGTAGCTCTTGCTAGCCTGTCTTCAGCCATCCGCAGGACATGTCCGAACCATCTTAGCTGGTTCTGTTCTATTATTTCTTCTGCAGGCCTTATGTCCAGGTTCGTTCTTATTGTGGAGTTCCTCACCCTGTCTCTTTTTGTTTTCCCCTCAATTTTCCTTTGGTAGCGCATTTCCATTGCTTGGATCTGGCTCTTGTGCTTGGAAGTGAGGGTCCAAGACTCAAGGTCCCCCCAAAGGTTGTGAGTTCGAATCCCGGCACCGGCATGAATTTAATTAAATAAAATAACACAAGCAATTTATCTTTTTTAACTTCTTGTTGTTATTATTAGTATTAATGTTGCTTTTGTTTAATAAAAATTTCAGCTGCATGATTTAAACTGGAGTATTCTTCTATTAAGATACATACAAAAATAGAACTTACATATATACCAAGTCTGTAAATTTGAAACCGAAATTCTTCCATAGATGACTCTAGTAGTTACAGTTAAACCGCATTATTGGCGCCATTTTGTTTATTCAACAGCTGACAAAGATTTTCAACTCTCAACAATACAAGTTTCATATATCGGCATTAACAGTTTAACAGTTTTAATAGTGTTGAACTTTTTGAGTTCTGTGCCTACAAAGTATGATTTGCGGACAGCGTTAGGTTTTTTAGTTCCATTTAAAGATGACTGCTGCAGAATCGCATAGAATAGTTGTCACAGCTTCCGGTGAGCCGTGCTCTAAAGTGCTTTGAGTGGTTTAAAGTGCTTGATGACTAGTTGGTTCGCTTTAAAAGAGCAACAGTTTTTCTGGCATAGCATTCATAAATTGTCAGCCCGGTATGCATATGCATATAAAACTGATATATATATATATATATATATAAATATTTTTTTTTTACTAATAATAAAGTAAACTTTCTGAGGTTCTTGAGGCTCAGGCAATAAATATAAAACTATATTTTGGTGAAGTTTCGAGTTTTATTATTTTCATATTCAAACCCTAACAGTGGAAAACAAGCTTTCTTAGAAATTTTACAGTAAAGAATTACTTGACATTAAAATTGTAAATAAATATAATACAAAATTAACATTAATTTAGATATTATAATTAAATTAAGTTGAAAAGAACAATGTGACTAAATTGTACTTATAAATTGATGAAAATTTAGTTTTCTTACATTGAAGAACAGAACTATACTGAATGAACTAGTTTCCATGTAATAATGATTCAGAACGAATAGAAATGGAGAGAGGGTAGATAGGTAACATTAAAAGTACACTATATATATATATATATATATATATATATATATATATATATATATATATATATATATATATATATATATATATATATATAGTGTATATACATATATATATATATATATATATATATATATATATATATATATATATATGTATATATATATATATATATATATATATATATATATATATATATATATATATATACAATTTAGTCACTTTGTCTTTTCAACTTAATTTAATTATAATATCTAAATTAGTGTTAATTTTGTATTATATTTTTGTATAAATAATTTTTATATATATATATATATATATATATATATATATATATATATATATATATATATATATATAAAATACTAAATATTTAGTCCAACTTTAACACACTCTCACATAAGCAATTAAATCTTCACAGCTGTTAATTTAATTATACACTAAACTAAATTATGTAGAATAAAACAAAATCAGCTGTTTTTTATTTAATGATTCAACTTTATAATATTAAATTTGAATTATAAATAAATTATTACAATTTATATTATAGCTAATTAACAAAAAAAATCTGAAAGTAATTGATTCCAAATCTTTAAAACCAACTTTAGTTGTCAGGTAAAAATATACTGTACCACATGTTTATTTGTCAGTTAATTAATACAAAACATTTTAATGTCAAATGATCTGCCTTAATGCATAGCATTAAAATACGCGAGACGATTCTGAATTCCTCCAGTATCAAGTATTTAATTCTTTTCTTAATTCATTTGCAACGCAATCTGAGCAACTCAATCTTGGTGAGCCGAATACTCAATACCCGTTCAAGGATTCTTTCATTTTCTTCATCACCTTAGGTGTTAAATACACGGAAATCCTGGCAACATGATTCAACGAAGTCGATATAATTCAATCACTATTATGATTTCTATATCGTTGAACATATCAAATATTTAATTATAAGTTCATCACCGGAACGGATTTTCTGGTCACAGTCTCACAGTGGACCGAAAGCATCAGTTTGCCGGCAAAATTCCGTATTTGATAAATTACATGAAATAAGTAACGATTGGTTATTGTTTCTTATACCTTTGTTCATGCTGAATCCAATGAAAGCTGTTTCATGTTTCGTTTTAATTTTTTTTTTTTTAATTCTCAACTACACTTTGATATAACTTGATATGTTTTATTTTTCAAAACATCAGAACTTTTTCAGACATTTATTTATCAATTCGGTATATTTATTCAGATCGTCTTTGTCCGGAAATCCTAAAAAAATGAATTTGAAATTATTTCAACGTAATGTTAAATTGCACTGCAATATTTTAGTGACGTTTAAATCAATTAAAAACACATATGACGAATAAAAATATCTGTATTAATTTTATTTGGGAATAATTATTGAAGGTTGGTCTCAACCAATATAATTGTGGATCCATTAGGTTGAAATTGAACAAATGTTTCTTTGTATTAAACTTAAAATTAACTTTACTGCTCTGACATCAATAGTCTCGATGTGGAAAATTAAAAAATAAGTACTATTTTTAGAATGTTATTTTCTTTTTTCATTCCAGCGTGAGTGCTCGAGAAATTTCCTTACAACGTTAGACTTCTGTAAACAGCTCAGACGTTGAAATTGAAACTTTATAACGAAGCTCAACAACCTTGGCTATTGAAAACCGAAAAGTTTCCTCGCACTTCCGGTGTATTAAATCTTCTAATACATGAGCTTGGGTTATAGAGATTTCTAATCCAGGTTTCATGCCAATTAGAGACGGGTAAAGTTTTTGATTTATTATTTTCAATAATGAACCTTTGCAATCGAACAAAAGAAAAAAAAAATGTTACACCCCTAAAAATTTGAGGATTTACGTTTAAAGTTAAGGTAATATGAGGAAAGTGTGCACTGGATTTTACAAAGTTCGCTTTTAAATTACTGTAAAATGATTTTTAAAGCTAGAATTTTCCTGTTTTTAATAATGCTCCTTGGATGGTTACGTTTAAATATTCTAATCAATTCCATGGAAATTCCATTTTTATGAGATTGATAATTCTATTTAATAGTACCTAGCACGCAATTGCACCTATCTGAAGGATAAAATGCGCACAACGTATCTGGAAGACTTATTATTCAAAGAATTCAAGTAGGAAATTTTGGGGTAAGTGCTAAATAGTTCGGTTTCCGGAGGATCATTACACTGATGAAATCACCGGAAAAACTTAAGGCTTTCCTGGGATTCATATTTCACAATCTTCATTTAAATATAAAAGTGTAATGTGGAATATAATTGAATTAATGCATAGATTTTTTTTTTTTTTTTTTATTCGTCTCGACAAAACATGATAGTAAGGGTAAATGTAAATCACGCACACTTGTCACACAACAGAGGTCTGCATTTGCCTCTGCTGTTTATGATTTGCTGGGTGACTGCGGACAAGCGCTTAATAAATAGAAATGTAAATCACAATGCATTTTGAAGAACAACATCTATAGATTCCGCTTACGGAGAAAAAAAAATATCTGATGTGGACAACACATGACTTCCTTGTACGCCAATTAAACTATAAATCGGTGGCTCAAAAAGTGATCCTCAATTTGGTTACTAGTTTCCGAAGATTGCAGTATCTCAAAAACGACATTCGGCGTCCCGACATCCATCTATTGACACACACACACGCACACAAATGGGGAAGAAACCAGTATTTTACACTCAATTTTAACACTTAAAACAAGTAATAAAAATGTTTAATTGGATTGGAAACCAAATTGCGTTTGTAACCTTTATTACCGAAATATATGATTTATGTATTTAATTTAAATATAATTTTTGATGTAAGCTTATTATGACCTTCAAGTAAAGTACCCCTTTCGGCTCACCATTTTTAATCAAAATATAGTAAATACATTCATATCGATATAAAAGTCCTATTTACCAAATATGAGATGTTTTACATTATATTTTAATATAATTTTTGATGAAAGTCTAATATGACCTTCAAGTAATATACCGCTTCCGATTTTCCAATTTAGACCAAAATCTAGTATGTTATTTAAATCACTAGATAAGTTATAAATACTAAATTTGAGAAGTTTTGTATAGTATTTTAATATAATTTTTGTTGGAAATCAATTATGATCTTCAAGTAAAGTACCACTTCTGGTAATCAAGCAGTGACCAAAAAGGGAGGTTCACGACTAGATTTTAGAACAATCCTGACGCAATACGTACGTACAGAAGCCACGACGAAACTAGTCAAAATAGATTCAGGGATGGTCAAAATGGATATTTTCGTTGAAATCTGAAAACCGAAAATTTTCGCGATTACAATACTGCCTTTACTTCGTACAAGGAAGTAAAAATGGCTATTGGTAAATAAACACCGATACAGATCTACAACAAAAGTTAAAAGACAAATATTATCTTCACAATTCGTTATACTTCACCTTAGTGAACTTTCGTTATTTTGCTCATTTGCCGGTTATTTTATATAACACTGTTCTGCACCGAAATCCTCCCTTCAACTGAAGTGTTTTTTTTTTTATATTTTGAGATATGCTAAACACGAATCCGAAGGCAGAAAATCTCTATCAAGCGCCATTTTATGTCAAATTTGTGTTTTGGATCAGAAAATGAGGTGTTTTTCAACATACCGAGCATTTTTTTATCGTTTAAAATTTCAATGAAAAAATCTATTTGATTTTAAAGCTATTACAACATGAAAAAATTGCGAGAGCTCAAATGTTAGGCTTCAATAATTAAGTTTGGCCTTCAATCAGAAGTATTACGCAGGGGACCAGTTTATACCTGCCTCTCATGTTCAATGACGGTGTCGACCCATTAGCCAACAGTAGAATTAGCAGACATATTTTTCTAAGAGTTGAGAAAAGAAAGGAGTTTCTCTCCTGGAGGCCTTCCCCAGGTACCAGAATCGAAGATTAAAGAGAGAATTTTGTGGGGCCACAAATCCGAGCTCTTTTTAAGGACCTGGAATTCAAAGGGAAATTAAATAAAATTGAAAAAAAGGAGCTTGGTCTGCGTTTGAAAACATGCGTGAACAATCTTTGCAGCACAATGCAATCATTATTACCTTTGGAATATATAATAAATTATTGAATATTCATCAATTTAACCGGTGGATTTATATAATTCCTAACTTATAATAGCAAATGTGATAAAAGTCCTTAATTTTACCAAAGTCGATACAGTTTACGCAGCTATTTCGATTTTATTTTGACGTAGGCCATAGCTAGGTGGTGATTATGCGTCAGGGGTAAATTTCCATAAGTCCAATTACGCTAATTTCGGTTGTATTATCGTATTTGGATTATTCTGGCCTTATTTTTCGTGCATAAGTATCATACATAAGCCTAAAAGGGCAATAAAATATTAAACAATTCATATATAAACAATGACCTCTATTCACAACATGTAATAAAATGCGATCTGAAACTTTGAAGATGTTACTTAACGATAATTTATCTAATAAATCATGAAAACTAATATTTGGAAATATGTAATTGACAGGCTAATATTACTAAATATGTAAACTTAAAATACTTAATAATTTGTAGAAATACGTTTTTCGAAAAAAAACGTTTTTATTCTAGAATTTAGATTTAGTTTGTGAAACCGTTTTGTTTAGGTTCCGATTTAAAATTTTATTCTTGAATTACCTCTTCTACTTGACAAGATACGTTAGTCGCTTATGCTAATTTCGTTCAGGCTGTATCCATGTGACTTTAAATTAACATTCATTGAATTTTTAATTGTATATTATAATAGATTATTATTCGCAGCCTCTTGCGCCATAGTCTCTAAAGAAAAACTATCCTTCTTACTCGTAACTACTAAAATAATCTGGTGCGGTGCACTCAACTTTATCTTACTACTCTATAATAATAACCTTTTTAACATAATTTAAAAGAGTTCAAATAAACACTACTCGAAATCAACTAAGCAACAAGCACTTCATGTCTTCTCTCATCAAAAGTACAATAAAATAGCTTTTTAAACAATTTCAGTACAATTCTGTAAACTATATATTTTTGGTATATCAAGATGAAAATATCTTTTAAAAGTTTCGATTCAGTTTTCGTCGAAACATTTTATTTACATTAACTAATATTAAAGTAGAAATTACTAACTTAATTTTTACTTTTAGTTTATTACATGACGTTATTACAGCATATTGTTGACATGTTGACGGTTGGTGGGAATAGGTTCAGATGTATCCTCTCCATTCGGACGCCCTCGGCTTTCCATTTAGGGTCTTGTAGTTCTTTTAACATACTGGCATCTTTGTTAATACTGGTCCGATTTCAATGATTCCTTTTTTTTCAGAGAATTTAATTACCTTTTATATGATTGTACACATAATTTACCATAAAATCCTACTTTTTGAGTTATGCGTAAATAAAATATTATTTTGATCATACCTTTTTCTCTGCATTTCCTCAATGAAGTACTACGTCTAAAAAAAGTTAAAGGTCTTTAAGGAGAAGAATTTAGTCGTTTCATAAAAATCCTTAGAATCATATTAGAGAAAATTGTAAAAAAAAAAGTGTAATATCGATGATTTAAAGTGGCACTTCCGGATAATCGATTTTGACGAAATAATTGCTTTAGTATCACAGGCATATACCTGCCTTGAATACGTCATTTCAGTTTCGTACAACTTTTCGTTTTTGAGATAGACTATTCAAAACACAAACACAGACCATTTTGCGAGACTTGGTTATTTGGACTTTGTGGGGGGTCTTATGCCGAGTTGAAAACTCGAATTCAAAATTTTCACAATCGCAGAACTTCCCCTAACTATATATTTCATATTTGGTAAGAGAATGTAAAAAACTGAGCTGTATTCTACTCGGTCAATCAGTCAGAATATTTGCCGTATTGGCAATTATGAGCTGGGAATTATCTTGATTAATATTCATTAATTTTTAACATGTACCAAATTTAGTTCAGATTATATATAACCGGTAATTATAAAAAAAAAACACCAGTTTATTACACTTTCGGTAACATATACCTGTATAATATATTTATTTATCGTAGAACAAATTATAAACAAATATAATTATTAAAAAAATTATAACAAATATATAGGGTGTATTTGGAAGAAAAATGAAGTAAAACTGTTCACAAATTATAATAATTATATATTTATTTCTATACTAATTGGCCCGGCAATGCTTCGCTATTGTTTGATTTCAGTATATATATGTATGTATCTACATATGAATTATCTACATTGAATATATTACATACTAAATAAACCGCAAAGGAGACTTCTATGAAAAGGTAATAAGGCTGACCATTAATTGAACTGTTGTATCCCCGTAATAACAATTACACCGTTGGCTGAATTCAATTACAACGAACCTTTGATAATAGTTCGCCGTTAATTACTTAATAACAGCTCAATCCTCTGGCGATCAATGATAAGATAGGGATAGAGATAGAGCCATATCCCTAACTCTATCCCTAATGTTATTCATGAAGGAGGAGGAAGGAGGGGGAGTGAGATAGAGAGAGTGAGGGAGTGAGGGAGAGTGAGAGGAGGAGAGACAGACAAATAAAACAATATAAGACAAGAAGAAGGGACAGAATAAGATCCGTGCGGGATATTCAGGGCGCTCTGGTGTATATCCTTAACTCCGTGGCACCAATTCTCCAGGATCTGTCTTCCAGGGCCGCTTCCAAAGGATCCGAGAGTTTTATCCTTTCCAGGATTATCCAGTCGATTTCTTTACCTTAGCCCTTTCTATTATGGCACAATTTATTGCTCCCGTTTATCCTTTACTGTCATACTTAAAGCACTGATTTATCTCTTCTTCATTACCTATACTGTCTCTTTTATCCGTGTCTAAATCATATTCCGCCACTTTCTCAACTATCTCCTTATATATTATAAAATTGTTTGTTCGCTCATTTTTTTTTATCCTAAATATATCTTCCGTTATTTGATATATATTCTTAAATAAATGAAAATGTTTGCCCAACCCAAGCCAACATTTTTAACTGCATTATTTAAATTTACAATCTATTTTTACAACTTTGAAGGTTTAAATCCTATTTTCTGTTTTGTGCAATGCCTGTTGCCTTTCAGAATTGATCTCGAATCTCGCTGAAGGATTTCGTTTAAACTTTTAGAATGAAAATAACTTAAAAGGCTAAGAATTTGACCAGAATAATCCTTTACTCCAGGAAAACTCCCTTGCACTTAATAAAAAAAAAAACAGGAAAAAAAAAGAAAAAGCAAAGCAGGAAAAAAAGCGAAACACGTGGCCGAACTAACGACCTCTGGTAATTAAATTCTTCGAAATCTAAATCATTTTTAATATATACAATTCTTCATTTAATTTTCAATTTTATTGTTTTTTTCATTTTATGTAAAATGATAATTTAATTTTTTTCAGTAAACTTGAAGGGACAGTAAAATGAAAAGACCCAACAATATTTCATAGAAAAAGTGGTTTCAATCAAATGCTCTGAAACTTTGCAGGGAACTAGTTTTTATCACTCAGAGTAAACATCTCTCTGGGCACAAAAAAAATGCTATGACATGATTTTGATGTATTGGCGAATCAATGCCTCATTTTACCAGTACCTGACTGGCAGGGCATCGAATACAATAACGTATTCAACGATGTATTAATTTCCTCTTAAGCTCCTCGTTGCATTCATCCACAGTAATCGGCAACTGGCGAGTGGTTATCAGGACAATACCATCCTCATGGATGTAACTCTGATCCAGGATAGGTATCAGGTTTCAGGAGTCATCATGTCGTCAAATAAAACAAGCTTTTTTGCTTAAATGACCAAATAAATATCTCCAATAGTCCAATCTTAAATTTATTACCATCTATAACAGAAAAATCAATTACTCACCGGCATTACTGGAAAAATCCTGACCCTTAAAAAGTTATCTATAAACATTCTACCTACCTATCGTTCATTTTTAGTTCAATGCGAAAAGAAACCAGTACAAACTTTTCTGTTTGATATAATCCATTTAAACCTTGGTGAGTACCAACATGTATTTGATTTCTTGTCTTAATTAAATTCATAATTCATAAATGTTTCATAATACTGATTTATTTTACATCTAATTTAATATGTATAATAATACCAAACTATATTTTGAATTGCTTATTTTTGAATTTTTTGGGTGTTTTTAGAACTGAGGATGAATGTATAACATTCGAAACTAGTTTTCAATAAAACAAATTTATAGAAGTGAGAAATAATTGATCAATCCCTAATTAGATTGATCCTTCTAATAAAGTAGTATGATAAAATTATTGTAAAGCGCACGACTGTAATTATTGCATATACATATTTTTTATACATGCTAATTAATTAAACCAAATAATTTCCAAGCCTGGTTTATTTCACGGGTATTTGCTAGTATGTAATAAGAACTATAGTTTGAACTGAGTAGCCACTTTAAATCCTTCTATCATAAGAGATCAGGTATTATTTTGCAAAATTTAGTACAATTCCAGCTTAGCTTACAAATAGCTGACCCGACAATGCTTCATTATTATTAGATTTGAGTATATATTAAATGAAGATTGAAAGTTTGATTAATCAAATATTGTATTTAATTAAAATTAGATATTTAAAAAAACATCATTATATTTAATAATAAGTAGCAATCATGACATTCCATAAAAAAAAAAATTCTTTTCTTTTATTGAATATCAAAGATCCATCTGTCCACAACATCTAAATTTCGAGGTTGTTTCACATTCAATATGTTGTAAAAATTAACAATAAGGCAAAAATATATTATATCGACTAATTAACATTAACAATCACATTTCATACATAAACCAACATACAATGATGTGTAAATATAACTATTATACATAGACACACTACACATTACATTAATAAATAATTTACCTTTTTACCAGTATGATATTATATACAGATTACTGTATTTGTCAAATAGTTTCCTTAAGAGTTATAAGCTCATACTTGTCTCACTAGCTATGAAATAATCTTAATAGACTTTGCACTCATAACAAGCTCAATTTTATACTCAAAATGCCCACCAAAAAACAATAATATTCCACACACTACATCTAAAATTTATTAGTTAATGCATTAAAAAAAAATTAATCACTCTATTCCAACCAATTATTATTATTATTTAATTTTACTATTACGTATTCAATTAATTGTATGTTGATTTATATATGAAATGCGATTGTTAATGATAATTATTTGATATAATATGTTTTTGCCTTATTGTTAATTTTTAGAAAATAATCCTGAAAATGTGGACACAACCCCGAAACGTAGATGTTGTTGTGGACAGACGGAAAAGAAAAGAAATTAATCATTGAGTAAAATAAAATAATTTTTCTTTTTATGGAATGCCATGATTGATACTCTTTATTATTAATTACCAGACTTCCTGAAATATTTGAAAGAAAAAGAAAAAAATATTACTTTTTATTTTTGGATCACATAAATTATAATTACTGTTTAATTCAATTTTAAGTTCATAGCCAATGGTTCTGGATCGAAATGCTCGCATTTTCTTCTCTCAGCTTAGTGGAGCGTTTAGCCAGGTTTGCCATTGACCTCTGTTTCTTGCCAGATTCCTGGCCTGTTGCAGATTTTTCCCTCTCCTTTTGCATAAATGGTCGACGTACTGCAGGTTCTTAGCTGGATATCTTCATCATTGGTCGTCTTCGGGGTCTTCTACGGTCAGGGACATAGTCCATGGTCTTCAGTGGATTTCTGTGTTCTTCCATCCTGACGACATGGGCAAACCACTTCAGCGGACGAGCATCTAGGACCTCCTTCTTCCCTGATTCTCTCACTGCGGATACAATACACCTTCTTGTTCTCCCCGCAATACTTCGGAGGAACCTCATTCCCGCCTCCATCACCCTACGCTCCTGTTTGTCTGTCAATATCCAGTTCTTAGCGCCATACAGAACTGCAGGCAAGTACACAGACTTAAAGATAAATGTTCCACATGTTTGCTCACTTATTGTTTCCCGACAGCAGTATTGCAAATCTGGTAGTAGACCGACTTACCCTTAATTATCCTGTGTATGATTTCTGGATCCAGTTTCCCAGATCCGTCCATATCTGTTCCCAGGTAGGTTAATTGCGTGACTATCGCATTTTATAATTCAAATAATAACCGATATAACGTTGTTAAATCTCATTCCTTGCAGACATTTTCCAGTAACAGGGTTACAATGAAAGATTGCAGTATTTTATTATTGCTAAAACTTCCGGGAACCATCAAGATAATGTAGTTAAAATTTGGTAAAGATTGTTTCAGCGGTTACAAACGAAAAAACGGACTGTTCTTTTATATAATAGTATGATAGGCATTGATATTGGTTTACGTGAAAAAACTCTACACAGCTTCATTAATATCTTCAATTTATATTAATGAATTTTACTTCGGTTCGTATTTAATGCATATTGTTTATCGTACCGGCTAAATCAATTCGTTAGGGAACTGAAATCAAACAAAACAGAACAAACAAATATATCATTAATTCATTTATTCGTTTTAATCTTCAACAGCACCGATAGATTCTGCTCAAAATGTTTTACGAGTTTCATTCAGAAAAAAACGCACACATACACCATATATTATATTATACTTTATCTCTTGTTGTAGGTCGGAAATGAGGCTTACTGAGAGGATGGCTTCTACTGATATTTGACATGAAATATTTAAGAAGGCTGAAGAAGAGACAACATTTGACCATTGCCTCCGGAATGACCTACATCAATCTAGCCTTCCCTCTGGGCTCGGGATCTGGGAAACTCCTTCTCCGAGGGTGAACACGCAGATTTTTTATGTCTAAATCCTGTCCCAACAGATCTTCTTCCCAAAGAATTTGGCTTCTTTTGAGGAATATCAAGGGATTTGGTTTGGAGAATTCTATATTTGTACTATATCTTCAAAATCAGATCAAATGAAAACTTTTTCTATTTCTGAGGTATCGGTTTTAAATCTCCATTTTTTTTTTCGATTTTAACTGCCTAGATATTTTTTTTTGGACAAACAGTCGAATTTTAATCGAAATCGTGTAATAATTAAAATATTCAGTTGACATCCGCATGATGGTATAGAAGGACCAATCCCTAATTAAAAGAAAATATTAGTGGGATGTTCATAGGTAAACGGTTTAGGGGTCGGGGTTTTTCAGTAATTTCGGTGAGCAATTTTTATTTACTTTACGTATTGTAATAGCGAAAATTTTCGGTTTTCAGATTTACGTACGTGCGTATCTCGCAAAACGGGTTCATTTAAGGATTGCTGAAAAATCTAGTAGTGAACCTCCCTTTTTGGTCACTACACGATTACCAAAAGTTATACTTTACTTGAAGGTCATATTAGACTTTCATCAAAAATTATATTAAAATATAATATAAAACATCTTAAATTTGGCTAATAGGACTTTTATATCAATATAAATGTATTTACTATATTTTGGTTAAAATTGGTGAGCCGAAAAGGGTACTTTACTTGAAGGTCGTAATAAGCTTACATCAAAAATTATATTTAAATTAAATGATGTATCCAAATTGAGTCCCAAAATATTTAATGAGATAGCGAAGAGGGTCAATTGAGTCCCCTTTACCTGGGAATTGGGTTGGACCTTTTTTCAGGTATTGGGTCCGGCTTATCAGCGTTAACTAGGAACACCGTGAGGAGTTAGATCGTTTTGAAAATATTTCGTACGTTGGAGCAAAAGTCACTAAGTCCAATTAGTGAATTTTCATGTAGGTTTTTTAAAGTGCTAAAACCAAATCTGACGCCAGTTTTGAATAAAAAGATTCTGTTAATATACTTCATTCCGTAGAAGAACACTTTTTCGTTACTTATAATTCAATGGACACTTTGAATCAATCTAAAATTGAATTATTTCGTTTTACAATATTGTATCTCTCTAAAACTTACTATCTCTGGATCACTAACAATGTTTTTATAATATTTATAACGCTTCGAACACGGTCTTAATTATCCAAATTAAATTAAATATACTATGATATTCCAAGCAATGATGGGTTCTTAACTATGTACATATTATAATATAAAAACATTATTTATGATCAAGAAATAGTATATTTTAATTTTTAAAACTATACAAGTAAACAAATATATGTTTACTCTATAGTAATACTGTTTTGATTAAATATAATTCAATAGAGCTATCAGAACGCTGCACAATTTAATTATATCATTTCAATAAATTTATTCCCTCTACTTAATATTACTTTTTTTTACAAGGATTATGGTTATAAAGGTGGTCTAAAAGTATAATATTTATTACGTTTTTGTATTGTAACATATACATGGTTAAGAACCCAGTCTTGCTTGGGATGTCATAGTATATTGAATTTAATTTGAATATTTAAGATCTTGTTAAAGTTTAAGCAAAACATTATTAGTGATCCAGAAATAGTAAATTTCAGAGTAATAAAATTATTTAAAACGAAATAATTGAATTTTTAAAGCGATCTGAAGGATCCATTGAATTACAGTCGAACTTCTGTATATCGCACTTCCATATATCGAAAATCCCTATACATCGAACTTATTTTAGGAACCTTGAATTTTTTTTAGAAAATTCCAATTTAAAAATATATAAAATGTGATAGTCATCAAAAAGAGACCTTAGTTTACATGCATAATAATGGGTAATAATTAAATAAGAAAAAAAATGTTTCACTGGTTTGCAATGCAGTGGAAATTCATGGAAGGTCTTGTTTCAGAAAAAGCACAGGAGTACCTAAATTCTCTGAATCTCTTTCCTAACATAGAATGAAATTTTTATTTTAAATTCAGTTTAACTTTGCCTCTTTTGTTGTGAACATTGCTCCTAAACATGACTTCGGTGATGAATTATACACAAATAGACATTAGAAGCTATCTTGCGCGAAAACAAAAATAAATTAATTTTTTGTATATTTGCATATTTTTAATACATGCCTTATTAAATTATAAATGCACATTTGTAAAAAATCTGCAATCACACAGTAATTTGTACAATTTGCACAAATAAGTGCAATTTATCGATCAGTTTTATTTTTCTTTTACCCTAAAAAATTGCCATTATTACTTTCAGAAAATTGCCTTTGTTGTTTCTTTTTTACCCTAAAGAATAGGTGTAATTGTTTTTAGCCTGAAAAGGGTGAAAAATTACAATCTTTCTATATTTCGAAATTTCCATATATCGAATTTTTTTTCAAGGAACCTTCATGTTCGAAACATAGAGGTTCGACTGTATATACAATGAGAACAGCATTCTTCTACGGAGTGAATTATATTAACAGAACTTTTTTATTTAAAACGCGTAATATTTATTTGTAATTACTGTATTTCTCTTCATATGCTTAATCTTTCGTCTATAAGTTTCAAATTGTACACATCTTATAAACCGTTGCAACCTTCACAACACCAGACTAATTAAAATTGTTAAAAACTATACAGTATTTTACTTATGTAATTTTTATTTGTTATTCTTTGTTAAATAAAATCTATCATATGCTTCTGGCGTGCTATGCAACCATTAATTGTTGCTTGATATTAATGACTGATGTGATGGGGAAACATATCAAATTGTAAAAAAATCACAGTAAAATTCTTCACGTAGCAAACCATTTTCAGCAAAATACCCAGCAAGCTTCATGGTGTCTCTGGGTAACTCTGATAAGCCGGGCCCAGTACCTGAAAAAAGGTATTGGGTCCGGGACTCAATTTACCCTGCATCGAAAACTTACTGGGACTCAGTTGGTACCTTTTTTGGCATTTGGGACTCAATTTGGACTCTCCCAAATTAAATATAGAAATCATATGGTTCGATAATAAAGGTTACAAACGCAATTTGGTTTCCAACCCAATTAAACAATGATGAACAAGTCTGCAGCATGAGAATAAGATATAAGTTAAGTGGGTTCTTCCGCATAAAAAGCCGAAGGATATATAATTATTCCTCATGACAAACAATTAAATATCAATTAAAACTATTTTAATTTACAATTTTATTTAAAAATTGTACCATTCCTTCGTCATCACTGTATGATTTAAGATGGATCTGATTACTCTGTGATTATCTTATAAATTTTGTAACTTGTATTAAACCTTTTTGTGGTAAATTGTATTTCGAACCTCTAAGGTTTTTAGTTTTACTCATAAGACCCAATTTTTGAGAGTAAGAAACCTTTTAAAATATAAATTAAAAAAATAAAAATAAGGAAATACATTTTTTAATATTTTATAAATATAAAGATATTTTGGCGACTCGCTGCCATGAAAAAAGAAACTATAGTATATATATATATATATATATATATATAACTAAATTGAGAATCGCGGTGTGGTATCCTATATATGAATACCACATCGCGCGGCCAAGGATCTCCACAGGTCTATAGTTCCAAAAGAAAAGAAAAAAAAAACAATATATATATATATATATATATATATATATATATATATATATATATATATATATATATATATATATATAAGGTTTCTTACTCACAAAAATTGGGTCTTATGAATAAAACTAAAAACCTTCCAGGTTCGAAATATAATTTACCACAAAAAGGTTTAATACAAGTTACAAAATTTATAAGATAATTTATACTGATACAAAGAACCTCATTAGCCATTTATGCAGATATTATAAATAGAATAAAAATAAACTAATTTAATAAAACTAACATATAACAGATATAAAAAAAATTTCTTCAAAGTAAATTCAGCTACACATAATTATGTATGAAAATAATATATTTTATCATAAACAAAAAATGGATATCTTTTAAATCAAAATTAAAGAATACATCAATCACATTTCCATTAATAAATCCAAAATTCCGTTCTTGACTCCTATTTTTAAATTTTAATATAATAATAAAAAAAAAATCGTATTGTGGGCTCTTTTTTTCTAATGAACGATATACATTCTTAGAATAAAGCAGTATGACTTATCTGAATAATGTATAAATTTAAGAGTATAAAATTAATTAACTCAATTTTACAACTTATTGTTGTTACTATTTACGGTAATAAAACGAAGCAATTTCATCAAATTCATAGCAGCGATTAGATAAAGTCCGTAATAATTAACCTTTGGACTGCGTGGGCCGAGGAACATCGATACGGAAGCTAATAAAGTCGACCGGGATGTTCTTAATTAAGCCTTGGTAAAGAAGCAAACAGTCCCAGGGGAGGAACAAACATTAGCAAGTTCTCGGAGAACTTTAGCGGAATGAAATATGAGCCTGGAGGTTGGTGATGGCATCTAATTGCAGGGAGGATAGAAAGAGGTAGTTGTGCAACTCTCGACACCAAACTAATTGCCAACACTTTCGAAACATTAGCAACCTTAATGGCGTCAAACCTCCGCAAGTCTAGCTTACCACCAGCTCCTTCCCTTACTGTCCATCTAATCTCTTGTTTAACCCAACACATGGTCATCTGGTTTCGCTTCAAGAGTATTGCAGCTTTCTTCCCTAGTTAAAGAAGACTAAAAAAATAAATAATAATATGAGGTGTTCCTCAATTAATATTAATTACACAGGATATCTTTTATAACGACAAATGAAGGGTGTATAATAATGTGGTGTATTAATTATTAAATAATAAATTGTTTAAGAAATGCTACGTATTTTCAAAAATTGTATTTTTCATTTTCTCTTTCTTTTTTACTTCCTTGTACGAAGTAAAGGAAGTATTGTAATCGCGAAAATTTTCGGTTTTTTGATTTCGACGGAAATATCCATTTTGAACATCCCTGAATCCATTTTGACTAGTTTTGTCGTGGCGTCTGTATGTACGTACGTTCGTATTTCGCATAACTCAAAATTAAATCAAATTTAGTATTTATAACTTGTAAATTGATTTAAATAACATACTAGGTTTTGGTCTACATTGGAAAATCCGAAGCGGTACTTTACTTGAAGGTCATATTAATTAGACTTTCATCAAAAATTATATTAAAATATAAATGTAAAACATCTCAAATTGGTAAATAGGACTTTTATATCGATATGAATGTATTTACTAGATTTTGGTTAAAATTGGTGAGCCGAAAAGAGTACTTTACTTGAAGGTCATAATAAGCTTACATCAAAAATTATATTTAAATTAAATACATAAATCATATGTTTCGGTAATAAAGGTTACAAACGCAATTTGGTTTCCAATCCAATTAAACATTTTTATTACTTGTTTTAAGTGTTAAAATTGAATGTAAAATACTGGTTTTCCTCCCCATTTGTGAGATGAACAAGTCTGCAGCAGGATAATAAGATATTAGTTAAGTGGATTTTTCCGCTTAAAATGTCGAAACTGTCGATTTCCAATGCTTTATCTCGTGATAAACACGAAGAAATCTCTTAGGAACTAGTTACCTACTGAAGGAAAACGACTTATAATAACGGAATGAGACCTCCAGAAACAAGAATGTGTCTCTGTGTGTTTCAATAGATGGATGTCGCGACGTCGAGTGTCGTTTTTAATGCAATCTTTGGAAACTAGTAACCAAATTGAGGATCACTTTTTGAGCCACCGATTTATAGTTTAATAGGCGTGCTAGGAAGTAATGTGTTGTCCACATCAGATATTTTACATTGTTAAGCCATAAAATAAATATGCAATACAAAAAGATTTATAGATCCAAATCTTGAGGTTTCATTTGTAACTCCTTTTCGCACAACATAATTGTAGAATACTCGTTTACCAAAGAATATATAGACCATAGTTACATCTTAAATGGTAACTTATAGACTTGAAACCACGTTCCAGTTCATAGAGGTATAGTTGTAGTAAAACATGTTATTCTTCTATACCTCCAAATTACAGATGAAACTCCCTTGATGGAGAGGCTCTATATAGTGACCATTTGGACATAGTTTTCTATGAGGTCTGACACCCTGATCCATATAATAACGAACACAACTATCCTCGGTATTAAAATAATTAACAAGTGTAGAGAAATTTATTTTACCCGAATTTAGAACTTTGTAGTGTAAATAAAGCATGTAACGAGGTTAGTTGATAATAACAACAGATGTTTAAAATTAAGCATGCAAAATAATAGACATTATCACAGAAATCACCGGTTAGTAACTGCGGTACTCGAAACGGAAAAGACCCAATTATTCTTTTCAAGACAAGAATTTATATTGTTTGTTTATAATTTTATTGAAAATATCGTAAACATTAATTGATCTTTATTTTGTAATCTGTTTCAGATATTGTTTCTGTTTTATTTGCTCTATTCTTTTATTCTTGAGGGACTTAGTCCCACAATAAAGTTGTTCTTCTATCTATCTATTTTCCATTTTTATTTAGTTATCAAACATTTTCAGCTATCATTTAAAAGAGTAATAAATGGTAAATATGTGGTAAAATTAAGAAATAAAAAAAAGTTATATCAACAATAAAATACATATTAAGTAATAATGTAACATTGGAGCTGGCTGGTTGAACGGTCCATTTTTTTATGGTTACCAAGCCCATGTAGGTATGAGAGTTAAAGAGATGGGAGATAGTACAGCTAAGAGAGCTATCGAAGAGGGCTAGTTGATCATCACCACCCAAACGAAAGATGTTATATCTTTGATCGAAGAAAAGACATGGGAAGCATGGCAAGAGATTTGGACTACAAGAGATAATAAGTTAAGGGTTATGGAGCCATAGATTCACGGAAACAGACCAGATATGTTGTCCAGAAAAGGACCCACGAATACTTGATGAGAAAAGGACCACAACCTGATTGCGTCAGGTTCACCACTGACAGTCATTCATATACTCACCGAGTGTTACGGCTTCGAAATTCATAGGGAACAACATCTCTCGAAAAGCAGTTCGGAGGAATTACTTCAACAGGAAAAATATGCCAACAAATTTAATGCAGCTCTTAAAGAAAACCAAATTATTCTTTAAAATTTAGTTACCTAGCAAATTTCTAACTTTGAAACTGAATATATAGGGCGAAAATGACTAAGGTGGTTGAAAAGCCCAAACACTTTGTATAAATTAATATGCAAGAGCAAAATCTCAAAATGAGACATAAATAATTTTTAGGACATAAATGGTTAGTGAATTTTTTTACTGTGGATGTGAGATGTGCTGCATTTTCTTCTTTATTGGTTTTTCTTTCTTTATATTTTCTTTCTTTCTCTCCTACTGCCCTGGTGATGCCTGAATTGGCGAAATATCGACAGATGATTTTTTTATTTTCTTCTGTTATTTATGTCTCATTTTGAGCTTTTACTCTTGCATATTAACCCTGACCCTGACGATTATACATCTCTCAGGCGTAGAGTGACGCTCTCAAGTGAACCCCCATTTTCGTCTTTGGATTTCCTCCACCACCTCCTAGATATGCCTTCACCTTCCATTCGACTACAAGATCCCCTCGGTTCCGTATCGGTCCTTCAGATATCAAAGTCAGTGTAACCTCCCTTCTTAAACCAACTACGCCTTTAAGACGTACAGTGTACTTTCTACGTAAATATTTGTACGCTTCATAAGCGTAGAATGTTACCAACCATGCTTTTTTTTATACTGCAATGTATGGACTGTGATAAAAGGCAAAAGTGATGCATAAAATATAATGTATTATGCCATGTTATGTACCTCTTCTGGTATAAAAAACTGTACAAAAAACTCTGAAAGACTGAATAAATGTTTCTAAAACTGACCTATTCTTGTCAACACAACGAGTCATTATTTTATAGTATTATATTTTATTGAAAAAAATTGTGATTATATACAATTTATATTATACTATATATACATAAAGTTTTTACTCCTCTCAATAATGTTTTTTATTTACTATACCTAATCCCACACAGTAAAAAAGTTTTTTTTTGATTAGTTTGTGGTTTTTAAAGCAAGCACGCCTAAAAAGCGTATGGTGTCTCTAGACGCTATGTGATGGATGACACGTGTTCCTGTCAGGGTTAATATATTTTGTGGAATAGCCGTGAATCCACTGTTGTTTTTATAAGGACCTTCCTCTTCTTTGCATATAAACTTTCTTTTTCCTCTTGTATTTGGTTAATCTTTTCTTATTTAATCTTTTTTTTTTTTATGTCTTGGTGTAATGTGCTGTCTCTGGTTGGTCATTTTGTTCATTATTGGTTTTGTTTTCTTTATATTTTATTCCATTCCCTCCTACTCCCCTGGTGATGCCTGAATTGGCGAAATATCGACAGATGATTTTTATATTTATTGCTGTTATTTTTGAGACTCTTGGCTTCTTTTTGGGATTTTTCCATTTTAAATAAAGTAATAATATATGATTGGATTAAAAATGATGCCTAAAAGATAGAGGATAACACTGAAAGATTTGATATTGATATCATTTTAATAATACGGCCAAGTAAAAATAGCATCGAATACTAAAAATAACACAATTTAAAATTTTATTAACATATTTGAACTCCTTGGTTTTGTTATAATTTGTATATTTATTCATTGCCAATTTCCAAATATTGTGTTTGAATTAACTGCATGTATTACATTAATATAGAATTCTGGTGCAATAATTAATTGTAAATTGTGACAAATTATTGTTTTTATGGGAAGCAACGTTGATAACAAGCGAATATTGTTGGAAAAGTTCATTCTAAAGTCCATAACATGTCGTTTAATAGAATATGGCAGTGCAGAGAACAATGGTTTATGGCGGTACAATGGATTACAATTGGCGGTTTCCAAAATTGGTGCAAAGGCAGGTAGTTTGAGTCCCGGTTTGGATCCCTACCCATTGATACTGTGAAATAAGGAGCGAATGGGGAGCATTCGATGACAGATCCCTACAAATGAAGTTATATGTGCTATGAATATTTCATGGGGCTTCTCTCTTCCAACTCGTTCCCGCAGCGCCATCTATTAAAGCTCGAATAGGCTCCACGACCATTTGTGCCTCTCATACACGTCCTCTTTGTTAGTCTTGTTTCCTTCCAAATGAGGATTCACAAAAAAGGAAGAACAAAAATGTACAGTTAACTCATTTACGATCTCTGCTTTGCCGAGCTAGCTTTAACTATTTACTTAGGCAAATATAAAGTGATAGTTTACTTCCTATACGCATTTTAATTAATGATAAATTATCTTTATTAATTTACACATTTTTTTCTCATCTCCATTTACTTCTTACTTCATTCAATTGTGTCTTTTATTTTTATATTTTTTCTGTTTAGTTTTATTCTACAGGTACGAAAAAATTCATACATATAAACAAAAATTTCATACGAAATAATGTAATTAATTAATAATGTAATTAGTGTTTTATAAAATCCAGCAACCAGCAAAAATGTAAAAATTTAATTTAATATAAAATAAAACCTCCGACAATCCCATTTTCTTAAGGGATGGGATGTACTTGCATACCGACGTTTTTTGAAAAAGGCTTAAGCGCCAAAAATTCGAAATTTAGTTTTCAATTGATTTTGGGACGTAAACACCACCTCTGTCGATTCTCGCTCACGATATTTATATACAGAAATTGGAAATGGTCTAAAATTTGAATATTGATGACGTAAGCATCAAATACTAACGATTCTCAGTCGTCACTCTTAACCAGTGCTAGAAATCTTTAAAATATTTTGTAATTATGAAGGTTTTGCCAGGTTAATAAACTCCAACTCTATATAATAAAGATTAAAATTAAAAAAAAAATATGGTAAAGCTTTGGAATCGCTACTAACGACCGTTAAGAGATCTAGATTTTCAGACCAGACTATACTTACACCCACTGCGCATGCGCAATTAAATCCTCAAACCGACGGATCTTTCTCAGTTGGAACGCTGGTATAGGGTTAGGTCAGACTTCCCGCCTTTTTACGAAGGGGTATTGCAATGCTAAGAAGACTCTCTACAGAGGAAAAAGGTTAATTTTTGCCACTTGTTGTCAGCAATCGTTTATCATTACTACACCTCTGGCTTATCATTCTTCCGCTCCCTGGCGTATGATGGTTCGCAGTTCCTGACTTGGTCCTTGGATCGAAATTGTTAATAGCATAACCCGAATGAGTTGGTCATGGATCAAATTAACCTTTTTCCTCTGTAGAGAGTCTTCTTAGCATTGCAATACCCCTTCGTAAAAAGGCGGGAAGTCTGACCTAACCCTATACTAATCCAACTGAGAAAGATCCGTCGGTTTGAGGATTTAATTGCGCATGCGCAGTGGGTGTAAGTATAGTCTGGTCTGAGAATCTAGACCTCTTCAAGGTCGTTAGTAGTGATTCCAAAGGTTTACCAAAAATATATATATTGTTATTTGGGAAAATATCGTTTCATGTGTTCCCTGCAATGTTTGCTAAATGGCGCTTACGCCTTTTTCAAAAAACGACTTCGATATCAACTTAAGCTCATTGGTGGGTTGCTCACTTCACTAAGTTGACACCAATGAATAATGACACTTCGTGTCGTAGCCGGTTGTCTTCCACAGCCAAATGAAAATTAAGGCTCTTCTTATGTCAATACAAATTTACTTTCTGATGAACGAGACGGAAGGTACTTGCAAGGAGCCGTAACGTGTAGTGGAAGGCACCCGACTACACCGAGGTTCAAGTTTCATGGGTGTCAAGTTCATTAACAACCCACCAAAGCTCTTAAGTAGATATGCAAGTACATTCTGTCCCTTATGACTACTTAATAGGTCTTAATAGGTGTGCAAGATATAAAAGTTATTTCCGTAGTCGGAATTTTTTTTTTTATTAAATTAAATTTTATTTTAACGTTTTTTGTTTTCCAATTATTTTCTATTTATAATTTACTAGTGTACCCAAGCGAGAACTCTCGCATTAGATATCAATCCTAATACATTAGAAGTATAAGCGATATTAGGGAAACATATTTATTCGTATAAACAATATAATATTACAAAAAAAGTTTATTTTTTTAACACCCAGATTTGGTGAAGCTACGTAGTTTATAATGACTATGTTGAAGTTACAGTTCATACTTTATAAGTAATTAGCTTACCCCACTGGAAAACATCTCTTCAATTTAGCAGTTAGACAATTAGATTCATACACCGTTTTCTATATGTAGTATTCATACCTAACAGTTACCTTTAGGGATACATAGACATGGGAGATAGTATATAACTTCCCACCCATTAAAAGTTTTTGTAAACAGACTCAAATTGATATAAAGTTGCCATGACAACGGCACGTATGCAAGATGGCATGAGGCCCGTGCGGACCTATATCGTGCATTATCTCAAAAACGGTAGGTTTTTAAGCTTTAAAACGCTGGACCAGTATGATCAAAAGGATCATACATGATTTTGATGCCCGCGTAAAAATCTGTAAAACCCAACTTATCCCGTCTCGATCCGTTGACTCTCAGTCGTCAAATTTGTGAAACCTTCCAGTTTTTTCATCACTTTTATTTAAGCCCCTGTAAGATTTTAAGAAACAAAATCAGGATTCGTCACTTCTCCGTGAAATTCTATTTCTTTTGATACCTCACCCGTCAAAATCCATCGCTCCTGAGAGCCGGAAAAGGGATCTATACTACCGTAATAATATATAGTAGTGATTACAATATGATCATGAACTTACAGCTGATATGATGAGAAGCATAACAAAAAAAAGTCGTAAATACTTAAAATATAATTAAATATTTTTTCGATATTATGAGCTTAGAATGTTTCAAAAAATTCAAGAGAATTCACTGAGTAATTTGTGGCATCAAAATTTTAAATCGGTCAAGCAGTTTTCTCAAAAAATTGTTAGATATCTGTCAAACGGACAGATTTAAGACACTTATTACAATATTTCTTTAGTATTTTGAGCTCAAAATATTTCAAACCATTCACGGGATCACAGCAAATGGATCGAGCCATGAAACATAAAAATCGGTTGAATCGTTCGCTCAAAAAAATAGTTAGATACCCACTCCCGATCAAGCTAAACACATTACCCTCCTAGTGGCTTCGTAAGTGGCGCCGTAATCGGGCAAAAACAAAACTTTCTGCGTGCATTACTTATTAGTATTTAGAAAAAAAAAAACGAATCAATAAATATATTTTTAAAAACCGAAGAACGGTCAGATAAATGATAAAAGCTTTACTTACGTTTCTCGACGCCATTAACCGCGGTTGGTGTTATCTTTGTTGTACGAAGGACAGTTAACTAGTAAGTAAATACATATTAAACAATACCGGTTTAGTACTTTATCATCGAAATAAGTTTCAAGAATATCTACTTCGTGTTTAGATAAACTTCTGTTATTGGGAGGAGAGCATGTCGCCAAAGAGGTAGGCACTTAACAGCACGCGGCGAAGACAGAAGCGACGGATCACGGAGGCACTGCAATTAGTTGGGCGCGGCATTGTCCGATTCCTGCTTTAGCCATTGATTACTGTCTCAGTTTGGCTACAAATCTAACAGCCAATGGACTGTTTTTTTTACTTTCCTTTACCTAGTTACGAAGTATATAGTAAGGGGAAGTATAGCGACCGTGTGAAAATTTTCGAATTCGAGTTTTCGACGGAAATACACGTCTTAAGCTCCCCTGAGTCCAAATGACCAACTCTCGCAAAATGGTACGTGTGTCTGTGAAAAGCCTAGCTCTGTGAAAAGAAAAGTTGTACGATACTGAAATTACTTATTTAATATAGGCACTTGCATGTGATGTTACAGTAACTTTTTCGTCATAATCGACTTCCCGGAAGTGCTACTTTATATAATAGATTTTACATTTTTTTACAATTTTCTCGAAAACGGCTCTAACGATTTTGATGAAACTTCCCTAAATTATTCTTCATAAAGGTCTGTGACTTTTCATTTATGCAGTACATCACCGATGGAATGCAGTGAAAAAGTTATGATGAAAAGAATATTTTATTTGCGCATAACTTAAAAAGTATGCATTTTATCGTAAATTATATACAGAATTGTATGAAAGGTTATTAAATTATCTAAAAAGACAAAAAAAGAATCATCAAAATCGCACCAGTATTAGCAACGATACAGCGTATTTTATGAGAAGTACGAGGCCCTAGATGGATAACCGAGCGCATCCGAAATGAGACGGATGCAAGCGAATCTCCTGCCACCAATCCGCCAATCTGTTGTCAACGATTCGCTCTGTAATAATGTAATTTAAGAATACAAAGGCAGAAATTAACATTATAATTTATACTTTTATATTATTCAATGGAAACAAAATGTTTCCATGGAAACTGAACCAGAAACTTTTAAAATATATTTTCAACTTGACAAAGTTAAAATATATAGGTAGTGTACAGAATTGTTGTACTATAATTGTTTAAAAAACTGTTTGTATTTTTTGTACTTGAGTGGGAGAAGAAGTGAATGCTGCTGAGTTTATTTCAAGAATTGTTTATATGAACTCTTTAAAATTATATTAAAAGATAATTATTATAGGCCAATAAGGGAAAGTTGTGTGATGCGCGAACCGCACCAGATTTTTTTTAATCTTCGTGTTTAAAAACGAATAATAATAATAATAGAAATAATTCATTTTAAATGGTGTAAAAATGAATAAATTTGGGATCCAATGTTTAGATTTTTTTTTATAATTCAGAAAACCCCAAGTAATCAAATTTACAATTTCGAAAGTATGAGAAACAAACTTTCTATGATGTTGCTATCCGCTGGAACCAGACTAATCTTTGTTTAGCCATACCGAACAGATTCCATACAGATCCCAACTTCGAATATAGATGGTATTCAGAACTGTAATGCTAAACTGAATTACCTGATTTTGCTAGCATAGAGTTTTTTGGTTACCTACATTATGGTAGCAAAGGTATTTACGCCTTTGCGTCAAAATGCTTCTCCGCGAGTAGTCTGAACTCGAACAGGCGTTAAGATGGGCTTACAACAGCGAGTTTCTCACTATCCACAGTTGTAGATGTACTCCGAGAGGTGTAATGTTACGTCACGGCAGGTGTAAACGTCGCCATGAACTACTGTCCGAGAGAAGAGAGGAAACGTTTACACCTGAATTCACCTTCGAATTCCACGAGTCCTTTACACTCGCGAGTTATACTCTCGTGTAAACGCATCTATAAACTAGTTTCGTCTCAAGGGGAACTGTGTTTTATTTATGAACGCACCAATTAGGATAAATATTAGGACTGAGGATTTTAAAAATTTAGAATGAAATTTTTCTTATAGAACTTCTTAGCGAGATTCATTGGAAAATTGTATACAATGAAATTTCTATTATAAGAAATATTCAGTTATACGAAGAAATTCTCATTCCCCAGTGACACTCCGTTTAGTACTAAGCAATTAATTATTCACTTATAAAAGTTATAAATATTATTCGCTGCACGAAGAAATCACGGCTTTTCAACGAAATGTTTCTAGCTTCTGCAAGCAACATCAACATGCTTGCAGATGTTCGCTTCAACATGGCTTTCCGTTAATCGTTTCAGAGTTTCCGATGTTTTCGATCTGTCTGAGTCTATGACTCGTTCTCTTCAGTTCACGAAATCTCCCCACTCTTTTAATTTTGTCAGTACCGAAAGTCTTTTTGTTGTGCACGCACCATCCTTTTTCGTAAATTAATTTAATTTTAAAATTGATACAAAAAAAAACGAAATATTCTCTAGAAGAGAAATTAAAAGAATTTTATGACAACCTGAATGATATGAAAACAGCCGTGGCAGAACTAGAGAACCGATGGAGTAACGGGTCTTGTTTCCATTAACCCCGCCAGTGATTTTCCCTAGTAACAGTAACCTAGTGATTACTTATAACAGTTATCGATAATAAATCATACGACAACTGGCAAGTATCTCGTTGCTAGGTTAAAGTTATTGTTTTTAAAAATAATATATTCAAAATGTTTTTAAGTAATTTAGTTCTTCAAGGATTAATAAAAATTTGTTTCAATTTTTTGAATTGTACAAAGATGAAAATTGGAAGTTATTCGTTATCTACAACAAATAGTTCACAAGAAGAGAAATTGTGATAATGGTCATTCTATAATGGAATAAAAGGTGGGTGTGTAATAAAATAACTTGTCATACATCCAAAGATTTATATAATAACACATGGTTTTAAGTGAATGAGTGGTTAAAACAGGAGCTATCAGAACTGAAGTCTGAACATTTAGCTGTAAATCATTCCACAACTTTTGTCGACCCATTAACGGAAGCAAATACTCAGTCGATTGAGGGTTTATGGGCAAAATAAAAAAGAAGAAACATGAAAGAATGAGGGACAAACCCACACAAATTCATGGACTCTTATTTTTATGAATTTCTCTGGAGGGAGAGAAATATGGAAAAGGAATTGTTTAAAACAATTTTATAAGATAGGTCTGATTTCTTTCTATATAAAAATATTATTATTTCAACATTTTGTAATTGAAACAATTGTATCACATTTTAATAAAATGTGACACAATAAAATATAACACACGTTTATAATATCTGTAACTGTTACTTTAAAAAGTAACTAGCGGGGGTATTGGAAACAAGACCCGGAGTAACTTTTGACTATTGGTCTTCGCGTCCCAAAGTAGCCAGGAAACTATAGCTGAAGTCATTCTGGAAAAGGCCGACGGAATCTTAGACAAATTAGGGATTGATAAATTATTTGCCACTTATATAATTTTGTTTATATTGAAAACTAGTTTCGAATGTTCATCTTCAGTTCTAAAAACACACAAAAATACAAAAATAAGCTATTGAAAATACAGTTTGGTTTTATTATACACATTAAATTAAATGTAATATAAATGTTATATAGGAAGATTCCATATAAGTAAGGTTCCTTTAAGTGAGACTTCGCTGTATACAATTTTCCACTGAATCTCGCTAAAAAGTTCTTTATATATCTATAGATCTATTAGACCATTCCGATTCCCAAAGTTCAGATGACTACGATCCAGTGGCATCACCATTTGCCCAAAAGGTAGTTGCTTCGATATAGTGGTGCGTATTGTCTATTCTAACGACTAAAGAAAAAGATTCGGACATTTTTATTGATTGTGAACGTATTTTACGCAATGCAGCTTGTGGGAAAAAATAAGATTATTGAATTTTTTAAGCCCAATTAACAAATCTATCTTATTTTAAGTGATTTTCTTGATTTTTATTAGATAATTTCGAGGTTTTTTATTTATTTATAAGTATTTTTAAGAAATATTTTTCGATAATTTTTTGTAAGATTTTCAAAAGATTGGTAAAAAAAGTGATAACTATTACATATTTCTTTTTGCTAAGATTTTTTCTTTATTTAAAATATCTGATCTGGACACCGCATGACTTCCTGGTGGACCTAACTCAAAAACGACATCCGGCGACGCAAGGTCCATCTATTAATACGCTTTTGTTTCCGGGTCTCTGTTTTGCTTATTATATGTCGTTTTCTTTCAGAAGGTAATAAGTTCCCAAGAGAATTCTTCCTGTTCCGTGACAATATTAGAACTGTCTATTTCACTAGATAAAGCATTGGAAATCGACGGTTTCACCATTTGATGCGGATGAACCCGCTTAACTTATATCTTATTCTCCTGCTGCAGACTTGTTCAGCTCACAAATGGGGAGGGAAACAAGTATTTTGCACTCAATTTTAACACTTAAAACAAATTATAATTTTTTTTAATTAGCATGGGAAAAATATCACGTTTGTAACCTTTATCACCGAACCATATGATCTCAGTATTTAATTTTAATATGATTTTTTATCTAAGTTCATTATGATCATCAAGTTAAGTACCCCTTTCCGCTCTTCAATTTCAATCAAAATTTATTATATTACTTGTATTGATATAAAAGGCCTATTTACCAAATTTGAGATGTTTTACATTATATTTTAATATAATTTTTGATGAAAGTGTAATATTTCCTTCAAGTAAAGTATCACTTCCGGTGATCATGTAGTGACCGAAAATGGAGGTGCACAACTACATTTTATAACAGTCCTAAATAAATAATTTCAACTTTTTACGGAAAACCGTTTTTGAGTCATAAGAGATTTGAATGTACGTACGTACGCCAGGACAAAACTAGCCAAAATGGATTCAGGGATTGTCAAAATGGATATTCCCGTTGAAATCTGCAAACGAAAATTTTCATGATTTCGACATTTTCTTTACTGCGTATAAATAAGTAATAATAAGAAATAACACAAAATCTGCTCCTATTTACTCAGTGAGATTCCGCTGTATATCACTACTATATATTATTACGGTAGTATAGATCCCTACTCCGTCTCTCAGGAGCGATGGATTTTGAGGAGTGAGGTATCAAAAGAAAGGGAATTTCATGGAGATGTGACGAATTCCAATTTTGTTCCTTAAATTATTAGTAGGGCTTAAATAAAAGTGATGAAAATACTGGAAGGTTTCAAAACTTTGACGCCTGAGAGTCGGCGGATCGAGACGGGATAAGTTGGGTTTTGAAGATTTTGACGCGGGCATCAAGATCATATACGCTCCTTTAGAGCGTATTGGTCCAGCGTTTAAAGCTTAAAAACCTACCGTTTTCGAGATAATGCACGATATAGAAACGCACGGGCCCTATGCCATCTTGCGTACGTGTCGTTTTCATGGCAACTTTATATCAATTTGAGTCTGTTTACAAAAACTTTTAATTGAATTTAAATATTGTTTTGTCATGTCCAAACTTAAAGGGAACTGCTAAATATGAATACTACACTATATTACAGCTGAATCTAATTGCCTAACTGCTAAATTAAAGAAATGATTTCCAGTGAGATATGTTTGATACTTATTAAGTATGAACTGTAACTTCAACATAGTCATTACAAACTATATAGCTTCATCAAATGTGTGTGCTAAATGAACTTTTTCGGTAATATTATATTGTTTACACGAATAAATATGTTTACCTAATATCGCTCATACTTCTAATGTATTAGGGATTGATATCTAATGCGAGAGTTCTCGCTCGGGTATACTAGTATAATTATATTTGGCTTCCAGCAGCTCATACATAAATAGGTCACGTTCATGGAACAAACATTGCTATTTCTTGACGCGCGGCAATTTCACGTAGGCATACTCGTGTATAATGTAGTCATAGTTTCGTCCTCTTCGGTAACAGCTCGAGGAGGTGGAGTAGTCAGGTTGAAGTTTGTGTGCTAGCAACTTTGCTACCGACCTGTCCTGTTATAACTTCTCCCATTGTGGTCTGTCATGTCTCCTCCCGTGAAATCTGATGTGGAAACCAACCCCAAGAGTGTTCTCCTCCAGTTTACTTCGTCCGCTTCAGACCGTGTTTGTGAAATCATTCAAGTCATCAAGTTGTTAATGGCGTCTGTTGTGTTTGATATAATTATTACCTTAAATATCTAGTCCATAAATAGAGGTTCAATGAGCGATAATTGTTACATCTCACGCTAGGTTGATAAAAAAGTCGATTTTTAAATTTCTCGATTTTTTTTTTCAGCGTGCGAAGAAAGAGCAATCGCTTACGAACCTTTTCACTAAAAATCTCAATTTTTTCGCGTTTATTTATGCTACTTTTATGCTTTGACACCATACCAACATATCTACGTCATTTTTACTTCCTTATACGCAGTAAAGGAAGTATTGTAATCGCGGCAATTGTCGGTTTTCAGATTTCAACAGAAATATCCATTTTGACCACACCTGAATCCATTTTGACTAGTTTCGTCGTGACGTCTGTACGTACATTTCTCGTATAACTCAGAAACGGTTAGCCGTTGAAAGTTAAAATTTTGTATTTAGAATTATTGTAACATGTAATTGTAAACTTACCGGAAGTGGTACATTACTTGAAGGTCATTACTGATTTTCATAAAAAAATATATTAAAATGTAATGCAAAACTTCTCAAATTTGGTATGTAAAATTTTTATATTAATAGTAATAACATAATAAATTTTGGTCAAAATTGGCAAACTGGAAGCGATACTTTACTGGACGATCAATTTAGATTTTTATCAAAAAGTATGTTAAAATATTAACATTATATTATAAATTATTATAAATAATATTAATAAATAATATATTATAAATAGATATAATAACATTATATCTCAAATTTGGTAAATAAAACTTTAATATCAATAAAAATAATATAATAGATTTTGGTTGAAATTGGTGAGCTGAACGGTTTACTTGACGGTCATAATAAACTTACATCAAAAGTTATATTAACACTTAATACAGAGATCATATGGTTCGGTGATAAAGATTACAAACACGATTTTTTTCACTCTAATTAAGAAATTTAATCATTTGTTTGAAGAGTTAAAATTGATTGTAAAATACTTGTTTTCCTCCCGATTTGTGAGCTGAACAAGTCTGCAGCAGGAGAATAAGATATAAGTTAAGCGGGTCCTTCCGCTTAAAATGCCGAAACCGTCGATTTCTAATGCTTTATCTAGTGACATAGACAGTTCTAATGTTGCCATAGAATTGCATGAAATCTCTTGGGAACTTGTTACCTAGTAAATGAAAACGACATATAATAACTTAATGAGATCTCAAGAAACAACAGCTTGGTGAGTGTCTGTATCAATAGATGGACGTCGCGTCGCCGAATTTCGTGTTTGAGATTCTGCTATCTTCGGAAACTAGTGACCAAATTCAGAATCATCTTTTGAGCCACCGATGTTTAGTTTATTAGACGTACAAGGAAATGATGCGGTATCCACATCAGATATTTCGAAAAAGGCATCACTGCCAAAAATTCCAAATTCATGTTTCGATTTAATATGGGACATAAAAACCTCTAGTTTCTCGCTCAAGATGTATCGAGAAAAAAAAATTGGAAATGGTCTAAAAATCTACTATTGATGGCGTAAGCATCAAATACTAACGACTCTCAGTCGTCACTCTGGTCTTGGCCACTGCTAGAAGTCTTAAAATTATATTCTAATTATAAAAGCTGCCACTTGAATAAACTCCTACTGTATACGAAAAAAAATAAAATAATCAAATTATTATTTGAGGAAAAAATCTTTCATGTGTTTCCTGTATAGTTATCTAAATGGCACTTACATCTTTTCAAAAATACGACGTCGATATGTGTAAATATATCATTTTCTCCTTTTTGTAACCTTTATTATAATTTTCAATTAGTCTTCATGGGAAAGAACAACATTTTTTTTTTTTTTTACATTGTACATACAAATCCACACAATAAGAAATGACTTTTTGATTTGAATAATAACTGGGGTTATATACAAAAACAAAACTCCTACGTATCCCATTCAACGTTCCAATATAGACTGAGAAAATAAGAAAATTGAAAACAATTACGCATAGACTAAACTGATAGATGTTTTACAATGGAATGTGGTAGAGGTGGAAAAAAAGAAGTTTGTTGAAGTTTGGGCTGAAAAACAAAACAAAAACGTTTGTTTCAAATCTACAAAGAGTCGTCTCTTTTTGTACATGATTCGTGGATGAAAGGGTTTGTTTCTTTCACAGAGCTATTTGAAATAATAAAGAGGGTTGTAGCCATCCCATTAAATAATAACTGGAAAAAGTAGATAGAAAAAGGTTAAGTTTACACCGCATAGAAAATTAGTATTCTAATTGTTAAAACAAATACTAAAAAATCTGGTGCGGTGCGCGCATCACACAACTTTCCCTTACCGTCCTATAATAATTATCTTTTTAATACAATTTTAAAGAGTTCACATGAGCACTGCTAATAACCTCTAATAAACTCAGCAGCATACACACATTCTCCTACTTAAGTATAAAAAAAAAGATTTTTAAACAATTTTAGTACAATAATCCTGTACACTACCAATATATTTTAACTTTGTCAAGTTGCGAATACATTTTAAAAGTTTCTGGTTTAGTTTCCATGGAAACAGTTTCTATCTATTAAATAATGTGAAAGAAGAAATTATTAAGTTAATTTTCGCTTTTGTATTCTTAAATTACTTTATTACAGAGCGTATTGTTTACAACAGATTGGCGGATTAGTGGGAGGAGGTATCTGTCTTCTTTCAGATGCGCTTGGTTATCCATCTAGGGTCTTGTGCTCCTCATAAAATACACTGTATCTTTGCTAATACTGGTCCGATTATGATGATTCTTTTATTATTTTTTAGATATTTTAATTACCTTTCATACAATTCTATATATAATTTACTCTAGAATGCATAATTTTTAAGCTGTACGCAAATGAAGTATTCTTTTCATCATAACTTTTTTCCCTGCAATTCCTCCGATAATTACTACATAAACGAAAAATTAAAGCCTTTATGAAGAATAATTTAGGCAAGTTTCATCAAAATCGTTAGAGACGTTTTCGAGAAAAATGTAAAAAAGTTTAAAATCCATGATATCACTACTATATATTATTATGGTAGTACAGATCCCTTTTCCGGCTCTCAGGAGCGATGGATTTTGACGAATGAGGTATCAAAAGAAGGGGAATTTCACGGAGATGTGACGAATTCCAATTTTGTTTTCTAAAATCTTACAAGGGCTTAAAAAAAAGTGATGAAAAAACTGGAAGGTTTCAAAACTTTGACGACTGAGAGTCGGCGGATCGAAACGCGATAAATTGGGTTTTAGAGATTTTGACGCGGGCTTCAAGATCATATACGCTCCAGGGGAGCGTATTGGTCCAGCGTTTTAAAGCTTAAAAACCTAGCGTTTTCGAGATAATGCACGATATAAGTCCGCACGGGTGCTATGCCATCTTGAGTACGTGCCGTTGTCATGGCAACTTTATACATTTTAAAGCCAGTTGAGACTGTTAACAAAAACGTATTAATAACTGTGAAAACGTTTTGTAAATAAAATATTGTTTTTATGTTTCCATGAATGATAGAATACTACAAACATAAAGTGGTATAGCTGAGTCTTATTGCTTAACTGTTAAACTGAGGGGGTACTTTCCAGTAGGACAAGTTAATTACTTATTAAGTATTAACTATTACTTGAACATAGTCATTATAAACTATTATAAAGCTTCATCAAATGTGTGTGCTAAATAAACTTTCTTGATAATATTATATTGTTTATCGCTTATACTTCGATTTCATTAAGATATGTAATGCGAGAGTTCTCGCTCGGGGATACTAGTAATAGCTAATTCCGGTTAGTCCGATGCGCTGTATCTTTGCTAATACTGGTCCGATTTATATGATTCTTTTATCGTTTTTTAGATAATATAATTACCTTTCATACAATTCTACACATAATTTACAGTAAAATTCATACTTTTTAAGCTATGCGCAAATAAATTATTCTTTTCATCATAACTTTTTCCCTGCAATTCCTCGGTGATTCACTATATAATTGAAAAGTTAAAGGTCTTTTTGAAGAATAATTTAGGCAAGTTTCATCAAAATCGTTAGAGCCGTTTTCGAGAAAATTGTAAAAAAAGTGTAAAATCGATTATATAAAGTGGCACTTCCGGTTAGTCGATTTTGACGAAAAAGTTGCTGTAACATCACAGCCATATACCTACCTTAAATACGTAATTTGAGTATCGTAAGACTTTTCGTTTTTGAGCTAGGCTGTTCACATACACACACCCACACACACAGACCATTTTGCGAGACTTGGTCATTTGAACTCACTGGACCTTAAAACGGGTATTTCCTTTGAAAACTCGAATTCGAAAATTTTCACGATCGCAATACTTCTCCTTTCTATATACTTCGTATGGAGTAAGGGAAAGTAATATATATATATATATATATATATATATATATATATATATATATATATAGAGAGAGAGAGAGAGAGAGAGAGAGAGAGAGAGAGAGAGATAAGGCAAAGTAAAAAAAAGTATGCATGGCAGAGTTATCTATGTCAAACCCAACATAGATTGTGTAGAAATGTAAATAATTAATAAACATGAAATTTTTTAGTCTAAAAGGTAAAATACTACACATTGGGAGACAATGAGGGACAATTCTCGATGTGGGACGAGAACCTGAATGTGGGACAGCACTACCTAATGTGGGACGTTTTGTCACTTCAACTCAAGTTCATAATCTTTACTACAAAAACTGTATAAAAATTAAAAAATTATTATTTTTAATTATAGCATTTAGTTAATACATAAACTAAGTAATTATCGTTAGAGTCTATTTTGTACATTAAAACTCTTGACAAGTTAAATAATACATTTTACTTTCTCATGTGTGTTTATGACTACACCTTTAACTTTTTAACAATTATATATATAAAAAATTATTAGCTCTATGCATTTTTTTAAATAATGGGGTATATTTCACATACATATTATTCTAATAGTACGAACTCGTTAATTTGCTTACAAGGTCGTTTCATTTATTTATAATTATTGTTGGGGAAAGTATACAATTATTTTTAATTAGTATTATTTGTATGGTAATATATTTTTAACCATATAAGGTATTAAATCAAATAAGTGGACAAATGTGTATAGGAGAGAAAAGATATAAAACTCTTAAGTATGGACAAAAATAAAGTATAAAAATTGATTTTGATTCATTTAAGCATTTGGTTTTAGGGTAGGCAAAATCCAGGAAGGAACACGCTTTTGTGTTAAAAATAATAATGAAAATATCATAGCTATACTTGATTACTGAATAGTTGTCTGTTTTGCATATATTAACATTTTAATAAGTATTTTCTACTTTATGATTACTTTAAGGACAAATAGTGAGTTGCAACTAAGGGGATTTAATCTAAGTTCCAGTTGGAACTAGATATATTACTCATGTTGACTTATCTGTGAGTTATGTAGACGGTTTGTAACATTATTAATAACCCTAATTAACAACAATTGGGCAAGACTCTATAACTACATTATATATATATATATATATATATATATATATATGTATATATATATATATGTATATATATATATATATATATATATATATATATATATATATATATATATATATATATATACTTTTAATTATAACATTTAGTTAATACATAAACTACAGTTTATTTTACCATAGTGTATTTTGTTATAAAATTGTGTATACTAATAAACAATTAAAATTTGCGTTGAATAGTCGAGAAACAAAATGTCCATTCTGTAAAAAATTAAATGTAAAATAAAGACTTGAGCTTTCAAATTGTTCCGATAACAATTGAGGAATTAAAAATAAATAAACAAATTGACGGTCCGGTTCATTGAAGTCCGGACAATTGACACTGTACTGTAATTGTTCTTCGTATTGTATTAAATCCATTAATTAATTAATTAAACTTTAAATAATTCATTGACATTCTTCTTAACACAATAAATTATCCATGCTCTTTAATTGGCCAAAAATAAAATGTGATAATAAGATAATAAGTAAATTAAAGTTATTTGAAATATATAAAATATGTGCGCTGAGGTAATTATTATGGTTTATTATTTTCAATAATGGACCATTATAATCGAATAAGAAATAAAAACAATTTATCTTCCATCAAAATTTGAGGTTTTACGTTTCAAGATAAGTAGAATCAAAATATCGAATGAAAAAAAAAAAAAAAATCCGTCCGTCCGCCTTCCGTGGTTTTTCTCTAAACTACTCTACCGATTTTCTTGAGATTTGGCAACAAAGTCAAAGATCATCCCAGTATGATCCTCGGAACTTGACATTACCATCCGTCTTTTCGGAACATGTCCTACCATCTTAGCCTAATTACTTTGATACAGCTTCATTCGAACACTGTCAGCTTATTGCGATCACCTTGGGACAAACTTCAAATTTCTGGCGATTACAAATATACGCAGCCTAGATATATATATATATATATATATATATATATATATATATATATATATATATATATATATATATATATATATATATATATTTAGCATTTGCAAACAAACTCAGTTATAAAAATTCTGGATCTCGTTTGATTCAATGAATTAACTAAGATTAATCATACAACTAATGTATTACTATTAATAATTACTACACAAAGTGAATTGATTCCAGGAGTTCACAACAAGTTGAGCATCTTTGCTTAAAAGTTTAATCTTTATTTTTTTTTTTTTGTTTGAAAGGAATATGAACTAAACTTAGTTTATTAAAATCTTGTGTAAATAATTTATGGGGATAAAAGCAACATTTACTTTGAAGAGATTGTACCGGCTCTATATAATTTGAAGGCTTCGTTACTTAAGGGTTGTTATGAGTCGAAGGTTCTTTATTGTTGAACCTTTCATCAATATCCACAGTTCGAATCGATTCCGACCCTTTTTCCTTTTAGGGAAGTAATGACCTATACAATGAGTGTTGTGAAATACCATCTTTCATTCCAGGTTATGTAATGGTATCTGCGTAGTGCTTAGGAATCTCGAAAAGCAAATGAAATCGAATTCCTACCAAGGGATTTTAAACGGTACCAAGTCACTTTGGTTGTCATAATGTCAAAATACAGAGGTGCAAGATACACATATTTGTATTAATTTTAATACATGATTCCAAAAATTAGTCAGGAGCGGCAAAATTAGATTTCTTCTGCGAAAGAATACAAAACTATTTTTAAAACAATCGTGATTAATTATTTTTTTATAAAGCTAGTACTATTATAAATGAGATTTTATTACTTATACAACCATAAGTTATCAGAAAAAAATATATATTTTTTTTTTTTTATTAAGTCATATTTCTTTAATATTTTTCAAATTGAAACTTAAATTCTGGAAATATTTTCTAATGGCGCTTGGACTGTTTTGCATTTTAAGCTTCAATTATTAGAACTCTTAAGGGAAGGGGTTACCAGAACTTTCAACGAAACAACCAACAATTTTAACGGACAAAGTGCTGAAAATTTTGCTCGGTATTCGACTGTATTGTTTGGAATTCGTCTTATTTCATTTTTTCTAGGAGAAGTTTTCCAGGAACATGATCAAAATGATAATAAATTTATCGAAATGGCAATAAAGCTTCACATTTTTAATTTTTGTTTTCCTTAATCTCCGATTTTATTAATAAATAATGCTTTCATGCTATAATTTCACTCTTATGAAAATGTTTTTGTCGAGAATTTACTTCCACGTGTATGAAGTTGCCATGACAACGATTACAAAATTACCTATTTTTTTAAATATTTAATTTTGACGTCAGGATAAACATTAGTTCGGATCAGGCTCGCCGTCTGGCTGGCTAAATGGACCCCGGATAAGAGCTAACTAAAGCGATCTATACGGTCTAAAAGTAGGTTGAATAATAAATATATTCAAATAAAAAATCATTTCAATCTACAATAAATAATATCACATACTTTTATCGTACACTGACAATGTACTCAAATTTATAAATATGCATGTTTTTTATAGTTTTATGAGAAAATACAGTATTACCAATTGAGTCAAGTAGTTCTATAACAATGAATTTTGACTCGATTATTCAAAATTTCGCTGAAAATAAGGCAAAAAGAGTGTTGTTATAAATAATTGTTGTTCTAAATAAAATAGACTGTAAAGTCGCATATCGCCAGTATAAATGTCTGATCATACTTTTACTATAATGAAACCCGTCAATTGTCATATTACAATGACGCAACAATGATTCCCGAATTATTTTTTAATTTTCATAAATAATTTTTCTTCTCATATAGTTTTCCGAAACAATCTTTCGTTTCAAAAGAAAATTATGAAATATATATATATATGTGTATTAATTTATGTATTTATTAAAATATAATGTAAAACATCTCAAATTTGGTAAATAGGACTTTTATATCGATATGAACGTATTTACTATATTTTGGGTAAAATTGGTGAGCCGAAAAGGATAGTTTACTTGAAGATCGTAATAAGCTTAAACCAAAAATTATATTTAAATTAAATACATAAATCACATGTTTCGGTAATAAAAGTTCTAAACGCAATTTGGTTTCCAATCCAATTTTAACATTTTTATTACTTGTTTTAAGTGTTAAAATTGAGTGTAAATTTCTGGTTTTCCTCCCCATTTGTGTGTGTGTGTAACAATAAATGGATGTTGGAACGCCGAGTGTCGTTCTTAAAATACTGTAATCTACGGAAACTAGTAACCAAATTCAGGATCACTTTTTGATCCATCGATTTATAGTTTTATAGGCGTACAAGGAAGTCATGTGTTTTCCGCATCAGATATTTTTTTTTAAATCTTTTGTTTTGTTTTGTAACGAATAAATATAAAATTTGAAAGGGGTGAATACGAATATTCCTCATAAAAAAATTTGGTTTTCCGCACACGATATCCATACTTCTGAAATTAAAAACCAAAATAAGGCTGGAAATAATAAATGTGAAATAATATGAGGGGAATGCGACCCCAGAGTAGGGTATTAAGGAAATGAAATGCTGGGCCTATCCGCCCTTTTCAATTGGAGCCGAAAGTCCCTTCGTAGGGAAGCAAGGCGAAAATTCAATCACCCCTGGAATGTTTTGCTGCGTCAATTTCCGCCATGATAAGCATTCGTCAATAGAGAATGGCTTTTTTAATCTTTTCTGACTCTTAAATCGTTTGAATTTCCATTATTTCTAAAACGCTTAGAATACCCCCATTTACATTATTTTTACGATTTTATTCCTTTATTATACGACTTGATGTATTGCTGAAACATTATTTTTCTTATATTAAAATCATTAACATTAATACTTCTTTATAGCTCAATTATAATTGTTAAATTGCCTATTAATAAGTAAGTTATAAGACGTAATTTATGATAAGTAGTTGAAAAAAAAAATTAAATTCGTATTTAATTTAGAGGCCCTCTTATCAAAATTAATACATTTTTTAAATAAAATTTTTAAAGTTCCGTTGCAACAGCCATAATTTTACAGTAAATTATTATTTATTTACATAGTTTGGCAAATAATTAATTTGTTCAAATTATTTTTGCAATAAGCAACTCTACGCTCATCCGATTTATAAGTCAACTTAACAAGTCTCTTGTCCACCGCCTCGAAAGTCGTTGGGTTGGATCGTGTGTTTTTGTCCTAAGGGGTTATTGCTGCAAGTCAGTCCGTTGTGGTAATTTTTCTGGTATTCTATGGCAGTATCTGAAACTATTAGGCCCAAAGTCCTTATGTAGCAAGTCATTTGTCGTATAAAATAAAATAGGTCCACTATTTTTCTCAATGATTTTGAATGGAAGAACTGAATTCTTTGGATGTTTGAGGTTTTGGCAGAGCCCTGGTCCCTTGTCCAGGTGAAATCCCAAATATCGCACTTAATAAATATGATATAATGTTATAATAAAACTAGCCATGCATCGCAGTTTCATCCGCGTTAAACGTGGATTATATATGATTGTTTCATACACCTGATGAGCACATGACCAACTGAATAACACTCGAAATTTATAGGGAAGAACATAAAACCGACTTGACAAAAATCTTCAGTCTTCAGTTTGACAGATTTATCATACTAACAAAGTTTTTTTAAGAACAAGGTAAACTTTAAACTATTTAAAGAAAACTTACCGCATTACACGATAATGTGTTTAGTTTACACGATATTGTTAGATGTATCGGTTTTGTCCACAATCTGAACTAGATACAGCAACATATGGTTGTCAGTGAGAAAAACAGTCTCCTCTTATGTCGACCCTGCTATGCTTAAAAGTGTGTCCTTGCAATGTATTTATAGTGATTGTAAACGATATCTTAATGAGAAATAGTATTCTTCTAAAACTATATGGCAAATCCCTGGGCATCTTCGGAATGCGAGGTAGGAGTACCGTTCGCCCAACTGTTGCTCCAGTCAAAAATATAGCGACTGCTATATTATTTAGATGAAATTATATTTGGAGGGGCCGTTTCAAGGACGATTGAATAAAAAAAAATCAAATAATAATATTTATTTATTCCATTCCATTTCAATAGAAAAAAAAAAAAAAATATATATATATATATATATATATATATATATATTTTTTTTACTTCACAAACGTGTGCAGTAAGGTACCACGGGTATGAAAATAACTACCGTATGAAAGCTTTCCAGATTGATTGAGGTTTATGGTTACAGCTCCGTACTATTGGTTGTAGCGTGATTTTATAAAGCCTAAAACTCGCTCCGTGATGTCCTCTTTAATTAAAAAATAACCCGCATGACAATTGGATTAGTAGTTTCGGAGCCAAACATTAACAAAAATTTCGCTTATATATATTATATATATATATATATATATATATATATATATATATATATATATATATATATATATATATATATATATATATATAACAAATTAATAAATGAGAGAAAAAAAAAAAAGAAGAATACTATTATAGTATTAAGTTGTATTGGAAAACTTAAAAACGAAGCCTCGTTTTTCTCAAATAGCCGTAAATAACAAACTACAAAAGCCATCACGAAATTAGAAACTTTGGACCTGCACGATTATATCCAGAATTGTCTGAAAGTGAGATGTTATGTCCGCGTTTAAATGACCTTGTGTTTTTAAGTCTTGATTTCTCTCTTTAAAATAAAAAAATATCTGCTTTGTGGATCTAATTTACGAGTTTAATCTCATATGAGTGAATAATCGATACTATCGATTGATATCTGCGTATAGCATCAATAATATCGATATCTCATATGAGAAACCCCACTTACAATGGACAATAAATCATTTTATTCGAATCCCTGAAGAAGCGATTCCAGCGGTAGCTTCAGATATAACAGGTGCGCTGTAAGGAGATATTGGAGGGCCTACAGAAGCCAATATGCCAACGATAGTACGGTTAGGGCTCGCTATAAAAGTAGACCTTTTATGTTGGATTTTATTGGTTGGGAGGTTCCAGTTCTGGAATAGCTGTCTCGTCATAGCTGTCGTAAATCCAGGATTTGTCATTACACTGCCCATTCCACTTTTCTCCAGGAACAGATGAAACGGTCGATTCGACAATATATTCATACATATTCATGTATTCCGAAAGATATATTATTTCTCATATTTTAAATTGAACTTCTCTATCACGTTTTTTCCGTCAATTCTTGGCAGCTTGTATTACTTATCTGAGTTGTAACTATATAAGGCCGTATATAAACTTTAGTGAAATATAGGTCGTGTATATGATTGTTGCGCAATGTATTTTTTTATTCCATGCAAACTTTCCGTTATAGCATGCTTTACATCTTTAACCACCCTTTCGTTTCCTTTCCGTTCCTATTACATATAGAATTATTTATTATTTTAAGTTACTAGACTTTTGTCATGTATAACTTATATTTTAATTAATAAAAGAGTAACAAAAAATATAAATAAATCCAGCTGAATTGCCTTTGGCAGTGATTCTCAACGCGCAGTGATTCTAGGCGCGCCCCCCTAGGGTGCGTGATAAAACTAAAGGGGGGCGCGAATATATAGAGAAAAAATAAAAAAATATATTTATTATACAGAAAATATTCTGACATAATAACAAATAAAATACATTTATGTAATATCGTTAATTGCAGATAACAGGAAAATTACAATATAAAATTTGAATTGATACATGCATTATAATGATTATGTAAACTAAATTAAATAGAAACTAATATTACGATCACAGCACGATTTCAGTGAAAATTATGGTATGGGCAGAGGAAGGGGGAGCGATGAAAATTGTGATTAAAAATTGGTCGCAAATACTGAAAGGCTGATAAAGACTGGTCTTTGGTTTTTAATTTATTAGATATAATGGTGTTAGCTGTGAGTCGAAATGGCGAATGGTGAGTGGAAAATTAAGAACAACAGTGAAATCGAGACTATATTAGAGAATAATAATATTAATTGCTGTATCAAGACAAGTAGCCCGAGATGGGTAGGATACGTGGTCAGAATGGAGGATGAAAGTGTATAGAGGAGAATGCAAGAAGCAGGGGAGAGAATGAAATGGAGAGAGACGCAAGGAAGCTAGGAATCCTCAATTGTAAAATAAAAGCACAGGACCGGGATAAGTGGAGAAGAATAACTCAGGAGGCCAAGGGTCATCCTGGCCTGTAGCGCCGGGGAGTTAGTTAATGGTGTTAGCTGATCAGCTGTTTTTGATTATAATCTTCCTCTACTGTGAATTTTTATTTCAAATTTCATTATTTTATTTTATTTCATTAATTTGCGTGATATTTTAGGTTTTTTTTGCATTTTTGGTTGTTTTGTTGTATATTTTCTTTTATTTATTACTACTGATCAGCTGTTTTTAATATAACCTTTACTGAGGTTACTGAGGTCTGAGGTCCTGTCTCCATTTTAAGTGTCCTCTTAGATGTGATTTACGCTGTATTTATGCGATCTTACGATTTCTTTCATTTTTGTCCTGTTGATGTCTGAATTGGCGAGACGTCGAGATGTTATTTCTTTACGATATTTTGGAGACTTGAGACATTTCGTAGTGACGTCTGTAAGTACGTTTGTACGTACGTATCTGGCATAACTCAAAAACGGTTAGTCGTAGAAAGTTAAAATTTTGTATTTAGGATTGCTGAAAAATCTAGTTTTGAACCTTTTTTTTGGTCACTGCTTGATCACCAGAAGTGGTACTTTACTTTAAGATCATAATTGATTTCCAACAAAAATTATATTAAAATACTATACAAAACTTCTCAAATTTAGTATTTATAACTTATCTAGTGATTTAAATAACATACTAGATTTTGGTCTAAATTGGAAAACCGGAAGCGGTATATTACTTGAAGGTCATATTAGACTTTCATCAAAAATTATATTAAAATATAATGTAAAACCTCTCATATTTGGTAAATAGGACTTTTATATCGATATGAATGTATTTACTATATTTTGATTAAAAATGGTGAGCCGAAAAGGGTACTTTACTTGAATGTCATAATAAGCTTACGTCAAAAATTATATTTAAATTAAATACATAAATCATTTGTTTCGGTAATAAACGTTACAAACGCAATTTGGTTTCCAATCCAATTAAACATTTTTTTAAATTGTTTTAAGTGTTAAATTTCCTGGAAGGTAATTTATATTATTAAGTGTTATAAGGTAATAACACAGAAGTGTTAAACTTCTCAAATTAGATAGGCGTATTTGACTTATATATTAATATAAATAATATAATAAATTTTGGTTAACATTGGATGACCGGAAGTGGTACTTTACTTGAAGGTCATTTTAGACTTTCATCAAAAATTATATTAAAATATAATGCAAGACATCTCAAATTTCGAAAATAGGACTTCAACTGCCTAACCTTACAAGAGATCAGTTTGAACAGATGTTCCCCCTCCAAATGAAAATGGACTTAGTATTCTTTTAATAGACACTTATAACATATGTTTGTGCCGCTTTTAAACTCCATGAATTTGAACCCATTTTTATACTGGATTAAGACACTTTTGATCCATAATACTATACTAGATGATGTAGTAAATTCGAAATTAGTGAAAAATAAAAATATTTTTTGAAAAAAGTTGTACGAGCGAATTTTGGAACTAATCACCTCTACCATACAGCGCGGCACAGATCTTGTAGGAAATATAAGACTAAAGATAGACAGATAGAAGACCAAAGTAGACAAATAAGTACTACATTTTTTATAAGTTTTAATTTTAACTAATGTTATTGGAATTAATAAAGTTGTTATAGGAATATCCTGTTGATCATCAGCATAAAATCTGTTCTCTCAGCAAATATACACATTTGACGAAGGAAGATCAGAGATCCAAGTACCTTCAGGGCTATTGGAGGAATCTTAGAGAAAGACTGAGCTATATATTAGTAGCTGCAATAAACGACAGCACACATATATCAGGTTGGATTTATAACAGTGTAAAACATCGAGGCAGCTGGTTATTGGATTTAACGGGAGCATTCCCGGGCGGGGAGTTAGTATAATCACAATAAAAGGGGAAATTCTACAACTTAAGTTTAATCAATATCTGAATATTTATTGTCTATTATCGACAATTAATTATTTGTATAAGAGCAAATACTCAACAAGAGACAAAAACTCAACTCCTGTGTCATTTCCATCGGCCTTAGCGTCAAAGTAAAAATTAGACGATTTAAAGCGAGTTCAGGATAGGATTCTGGATTAGTTTATGCAATTTCATCAAAACATATTTAGTTTACCAACTGCAAATGCTTAAGATAAGATTATCCAGATGAAAATTATGGAGAGTATGATTACGTAGCATAAATGTTAATATTAATATAATACATGTTGATAATGTGATGTCTTAGTGTTATTTTTATAAGTTTTGATTCAAAAATTTAATTTAATAAAAAATAAAAACCCCGTCTACGGAAATAACTTTTATATCTTACAACCCTGTTGGTCCTAAGCGAAGGAATGTACTTGCATACTTAAGAGCATTCGTGGGTTATTAGACGCCCATGAATATTGAAACTTGGTGTCGTAGTCGAGTGCCTTCCACACCCTAATGAAAAGTATGACTCTTTTATACTCAATACATTAATTTACATTCTGTATGTTAACATGCACAGATGTATTTTGATATGCACAGATGAATAGGACGGAATGTACTTCCAAGAGTAAAAATATGATTAGCATGACTGTTTCGAACAACTTAAATACCACCTAAAAAAACATAAGTCAAGAACACCTTTTCTTTTTTTTTTTTATTATTTATAAATTCTTATTATGAATAAATTCTGAAGATTATTGGATATTTCAATCTTTTTAAATCCACACTCTATATTTAGCCAAAAAAAGTTCTTGAAAATCCGTTTTTTTTTTGTTTTTTTTTTGTGGTTGACAATTTCTGTGTGGTTTTTTAAATTCCCGATTCAATTTGTTAGGATATAAATATAAATAAAAATCATGGCAATTTCTTAGTATTTTCTGTTGATCAGCTGTTTTTTTAATTTATTTCTTCTCTTCGTCTGAAGGTTATCAGATATGGAATAAAAATACACAAAAAAAAAAAAGTGTATTTATTTAATTGCGTTGACGTTTCGATCATTTCTGGCCGTTGTCATAAATTGATTCAAAATTTATTCTTGATGGAACGTGGATCTATCGCGAGTGTGTCAGCTGTGTGGATTTTTTTAGAATGATTTAAGGCTGCTAGAATTCCATGGATCATAAACTCGACTCCATCACGTCATGCCAAAATCCAATCACTCCAATCGACCGTGAGTGTGAAAACTGATTGAGTGAAACAATTTAACGATATAGTTAACATTTACGACAGTGATTGTACAAAGTATGTTACAAAAATAATGATATGAAGAAATTCTTCCTACTGTAGGGGCACTATTTATATCTCATTAATTTTCGAGAGTTATATTTATCTGTATATTGACATTTTCATATACTGTAAATATTATAAAATACGTTTTCGTGAGCATGAGTTGAACGATAGAGTTGAATGACCCCCAATGGGATCCTTAAAATCTCCATTCCATCGTTCAATTTGGACTGATCGTCAGTGGCTGCCTTTACGACTAAGATTAACTCAACTTAAAGCTATGCTGGAACATAATGAACATTTAACAATAATATCATTATAATTCTCAATTGTATTTTGTGTGTTCTCAATTTTAGGCCAATACCAATTGACAATATAGCTGCGGTGGTAAATTTTTAGTTCATAATTCCAAGAAAGGCTGTTTGTATTTGTTCATATTAAACAATACTAATTGTCACTAAACAATGCAAATTATAATTGTAGCTCATTTTGATGGAATATAGAGCTCTTATTATGGCAATGAAGAGGGAGCTGAAGAGACGTGGATTGATTAACTGTGGCTAATTACCCAAGTTAGCCTAATCTGCAACTGGCAGCTATACAAACCTAAGGTAATTGTATGTTAATTGAATTAACTCCTGGATCAACTGCCGTCACCGATCCAATGCATTGCTAAATTTAATTGTATCTTGAAACTAATAATTTCTAGTTGAGTTAGGAGCTGCTAGGCATAAGATCATTCACGCACATAGCCAGTAATCGTCTTCTAATCGACTTTTTCTCGATTACTGTATATTTTTATAATAATCGACATATTTGTAATACTAATTATTTTTCAGTTTCTAAACTCAGTTTCAACTTTCCAGAAAGGATCTGTCCGCATAAGTTAGGTAAACCTGCCCAAAACGATAAATGTCTGTCGATGCTCACCCTCAGGAGAAATTAGGGTATTACCAAAGTTTCAGATCCCTTGTGCCCTCCTGTGCCCCATAATTAGCCCAGGTATCTTGAAAAGCTGTTATTATATCACAATTTAAAAAAAGAAAAAATTATAAGCACTATAAGTTAGAAAAATGTCTAAATTTTGCCATAAGCCATGTTTCGCATGAACTATCACCAAGAATTATTGGGCTACTTTTCAAAATTCATAACACTGCATTCTATAGCTGTTTTCTCGAAAAAAATCCAAAAATTAAATATGAGCATTTGAAGAAAAACTACTGTAACAATATCCTAAAATTTCATTTCTCCTAAAGACGAAATAGACCCTTTCCAAAAAAACGTACAAGCTAAATTATAATGATGGTGCAGCCAAATACACGGGAAAAACTGAGGGATCACTAAATAAGTGATTAAAGGAACGTGCACATAATAATAAGACAGAGAATCCCAACTTTGCAATTCATTTAAATGAAAAAACCTATAAATTCATCAAAGACTCAGGACTTAAATTAATACATCACGTTGAAAACAGTCTCAAATTCAATATATATGAAGCACTTGAAATAATAAAATTCATCAAATCCAATCCAGATTTTTGCTTAAATGACCAAATAAATATCTCCAATAGTCCAATCTTGAATGTATTAACATCTATAACAGAAAAAAAAATTACTCACCGGCATTACTGGGAAAATCCTGACCCTTAAACCGTTTATCTATAAATTTGCTACCTGCATTTCGCCTTTCAATGCGAGAAGAAACCCGTACAAACTTTTCTGTTTGATATAATCCATTTAAACCAACATGTATTTGATTTCTTGTCTTAATTAAATTCATAATTCATAAATGTTTTATTATACTGATTTATATTACATCTAATTTAATATGTATAATAATACCAAACTACATTTTGAATTGCTTATTTTTGATTGTTTTGTGTGTCATTAGAACTAAAGATGAATGTATAACATTCAAAACTAGTTATCAATAAAACAAATTTATAGAAGTGGCAAATAATTTATCCAATCTTAAATTTATTCCCATTCATACCAGAAAAAACACTAACTCACCGGAATTACTGGGGAAACCCCGATACTTTCCCCTAAACCATACCATTTACCTACAAACACCTCAGCTTTCTTCCATTACAGTCATTGCCTTTTCTAGTTCAGTGCGAGAACAAACCAAATGTGACATTTTATGTTTGATATAATCTACCTAAGCCTTGGTGAGTACCAACATTTATTTGATCTCTTGTCTTACTTAAATTCATATATAACTTATATAATATAATATATAATATAGTAATATAATTATATATTATATAATATAATTAATTTATATTACATTTAATTCAATATGTATAATGTATTTTGAATTGCTTATTTTTGAATTTTTATGTGTTTTTAGAACTGAAGATGAACGTATAATATTTGAAACTAGTTTTTAATTAAAACAAAATTATAGAAGTGGCAAAAAAATTATCAATCCTTTCTATACTATCATGCGTACGTCAAATGACTGTATCTCTGTCTACGAGGTGTTAACCTCAAAAAACCAAATAGTCAACGATTTTCTTAACCTAAATCATATTGACACCCTGAATTTCTTTTTAAATTTTTCTATGTCGTGCTACTGGTTAAAATTTTTAAAAGAAATTTCTTGCAGTATAACACGATTTATTAATTTTTTTTTTTTTTTTTTTTTTTTTTTTTTTTTTTTTTTTTACTTTCCTACCGCGTTACTAGATAAGGAAAGTATTGTAATCAACCATTGGTCTGTTTTTCTGTGCCAAGATTATCTTTTGAACATGAGGACTGATTTTTTTTATTTTCTTTCATTTTGTAGAGTTATGGCGCCTGGTGCCAGCATGGCAAATCGTGAAATCTGTGCGCAATAGCGGCTACGCAATATCCCCTAAATGAGCTTTCCTATTTACTGTAGCGCAAATACAGCTCGAACAATTTCGATGATACTTGCCTGAAGTTGTCAACTTAAAGCTTTCTAACTATACGAGTATATATACATATATATAAAGAACATTCCCGAGAAAAAGCAGAAAACAAAGTTATGACGAAAAGAATATTTTATCTCCGCATAACTCGAAAAGTATGCATTTTATGTTGAATTTTGTATTTAATTATTTGGAGGATAATTTAATTATCTGAAATTCATTTATTGTTAAGTCTGCAGCGGAAGAATAAGATATAAGTTAAGTGGGTTTTTTTCCGCTTAAAATGTCGAAACTGTCGATTTCCAATGCTTTATCTAGTGATATTGACAGTATTAATGTTGTCACGCAACGCGAAGAAATCTCTTGGAAATATCAGTTATCATGAGATCTCAAGAAACAAGAGTGTGTGTGTCAATAGATGGATGTTGCGACGCCGAATATCGTTTTTGAGATACAGCAATCTTCGGAAACTAGTAATCAAATTCAGGATCACTTTTTGAGCCACCGATTTATAGTTTAATAGGCGTACAAGGAAGTCATGGGGTGTCCACATCAGATATTTTTTTTATAATTTAACTAGCCTCTTGTTATTTTCAATATTATAATGTTGATGTTAAAAGTAAAGATAAAAGTAGTATCGGTCGAGCCACAAATATGTGTATAAATAAACAAGAAGATTTTATAAAACAGGAACATAAAATAAAAAGAATGAAGAACGAATAAATTAAAAACAGACAAAGTAAGAAAATATGAAGTGAGAGAAAATTCAAAGTAGATTGAGGTAAAATAGCGTTATGGAAAACAGAGATAGGAAAAGAAAGCATGAGATAAAGCGGTGTAAGATTTACTTTTTTTATAAGAGTAATATTTTGTAAAGCAAATTTTTTTTTCTGTAACGATATGCATTTACCTTTAATTGATTATAATTCTTCCTGTTGAAAATAAAAATCTAACCCATATCTCATGCATGATGTTGTTGTGAAACAATCTTAATAGAAGTTCATCACAGGCCTCAGAAATAAAAAGGAAGAAAGGTAGCACAGAACTTTAATTTTACTAACTTTGATTAGTTAATCACCGGTTTACAGAATTTTCTTTGGATCAACCTTGATTAGACTTTAATACCCCCTTAAGTAATCATGAATCGATCTTGAGAGCACGATTAAAATCTTTAATACACGTTAAAGTGTTACCTTACGAAACTTTACTTCTAACTAAGAACAAATCGTTCGTCTTCATTTACACAGATACAAAATTTTTAACGTTTTCTTAATTTGATTGTTTCTGGAAATATTAAATTTGCTTTATTGATAAGAAATCCATAAAAAAATTGACATGATTTCATCTAAAGAAAATTCGTCATCAGATGAATAATTATCAAAGCTCGTCAATGTACATACTAAAAAATTGTAGAGAAAAATAAACAATCCGTCTGATATTTACGATGGATCCGAATTTAGATTAATATATAGATTTAGAAAAGAATCAGTTATCTATTTGATAGACATTTTTGATATTGATAATTCGGCATTTGATAGTAACAGAAATATGCCTATAAAGTCTTTATGCCAGATACTGACAATTTCCAGGTACTATGTATGCTACTGAGAGTTAACAAAATCTAGGGGGTAGACAATACCTATATATATATATATATATATATATATATATATATATATATATATATATATATAAAAAAGCGAAAATAGAAATATTTGTTACGGTTTGGATCCGAAACTACTCATCCTAATGTCATGTGGTTGTATTTTAATTAAAAGAGGACATCATGGAGCGGATTTTAGGCTTCATAACATCGCGCGACAACCCACAGGAACGGAGCTGTAACCATTAACGTCAATCAATCTGGAAAGATTTCATACGGTAGTTGTTTTCATACCCGTGGAAGTTCAAAGCACACGTTTGTGAAGTAAAAAAAAAGATATATATATTTTTCTACTGAAATGGAGTGGAATAAATAAATATTATAATTTGATTTTTTTTTTCAATCGTCGCTGGGACGGGCCCTCCAAATATAATTTCTTCTAAATAATATAAAAGTTGCTATATTTTTGACTGGGCCAAAAGATGGGCGAACGGCACTCAGATCTCGCATTCCAAAGATGCCCCCCGTGGAGAACTGTTACCGTATCAAGACCAGATTGCGGATAAAACCAGTATATATTTATACTACAGGGAAGAAGGACTAACAATATCGCGTACGCTGGAGTACACGATTGTGTAAGTATCGTGGTAATACGGTAAGTTTTCTTTAAATAGTTTAAAACTTACCGTGTTCCTAAAAATCCTTTGGTAGTATAAATCTGTCGAACTAAAGACACTTTTTGCCAATTCGGTTATTATTTAACGATTGGCCCTTTTTTTTTCCATATAAATTTCGAATGTTATTGAGTTGTCCATGTGTTCACAAAGTGTATGAAACAAACAGGTATAATCCACATTTAATGAGAGTGAAACTGCAGGACACAGTTAGCTAATGTAATTAGGGATTGATAAATTATTTGCCACTTCTAAAAATTTGTTTTATTGAAAACTAGTTTTGAATGTTATACATTCATCTTCAGTTCTAATAACACACAAAAAATTCAAAAATAAGCAATTCAAAATGTAGTTTGGTATTATTATACATATTAAATTAGATGTAATATAAATCAGTATAATAAAACATTTATGAATTATGAATTTAATTAAGACAAGAAATCAAATACATGTTGGTTTAAATGGATTATATCAAACAGAAAAGTTTGTACGGGTTTCTTCTCGCATTGTACTAACAATGAACGAAAGGCAGGTAGCAAATTTATAGGTAAACGGTTTAAGGGTCAGGGTTTTCCCAGTGATGCCGGTGAGTATTTTTTTTTCTGTTATAGATGGGAATAAATTTAAGATTGGACTATTGGAGATATTTATTTGGTCATTTAAGCAAAAATCTGGATTCGATTTGAAGGATTTTATTATTTCAAGTGCTTCATATATATTTAATTTGAGGCTGTTTTCAACGAGGTGTATTAATTTAACTCCTGAGTTTTTGATGAATTTATGATTATTTTCATTTAAATAAATTGCAAAGTTGGAATTCTCTGTCGTATTATTATATGCACGTATATGTTCCTTTAATCTCTGATTTAGCGATCTTCCCATTTTTTCCGTGTATTTGGCTGCACAATCATTACAATTTAGTTCCTATACTCCGCTTTTTTGGAAAGGGTCTATTTTGTCTTTAGGAGAAGAGAAATATCAGTCAGGATAGGGTTTTTTCTAGTTTAAATGCAGAGATTAATCCAAGTTTTTTTCAATTCATTTCCGACTATGGTGGATATAGGGCCGTAATATGGAATCAAAACATAATGTTTCGGGATAGGCTTATCTTCGGGGATTGTTGAATAGATATCATTAATTGTCTTTTTTTGTATTTGTTTTTTTTAAATATGATTGATAGTGGTTTTATTTTCTCCGTTATTTTTTGCTATGGAATATATTATTTCAATTTCTTTGTTATAGTTCTTTTTATTTAATGGTATGTTCAAAAGACGGTAAATCATGCTATTAAAGGCTGCGAGTTTATGTGCTATCGGTCTCCTAGCACCATTGTATATAACGACATCCGTTTGGGTGGGTTTCCGGTAAATTCCAAATTCATGATTTTTTTTTTTTTTACTGAGATTTCTAAATCTAAAAAGTTTATGGTTTTGTTTTTTCCAGTTCTACTGTGAATTTAATTGAGGGATGAATTTCGTTTATTTCCTTTAAAAAATTATTTATTTGTCTTTTTTGGAAAGGGTCTATTTTGTCTTTAGGAGAAGAGAAATATGAGGATAGGGTTTTTTTTCTATTTTAAATGCAGTGTTGGTGAACTCCTTTAACCATTAGCTCGTATTTGTTATAATATTGAGACATTGATATTTCCAACTAAATGAGGTTGTAATCGAGAGGAGAGGAACATTATCCACTAGTGGATTATTATTTCCCATTCAGAAGAGGATATCGAAGCGACCTCGTTAAAAACTTGTCGGTGAGGAGGCCAAACCTTAACTGCAGCAAAACTTGTCGATGAGGAGGCCAAACTAAAACTATAGCAACCGCTAACTGCTCTAACCGACATTAAGATAAAGCTAATGACTAGATACAAAGTTATTAGGACTAAAAGATCCCTCGAATCCGCTGTGTATTCAGTTGAGCCTACTCTTAATTCCCAATTATCCCCCAAATCCTAATCTCTATCCATCTTTAATGGTCCTATAAATTCAATTTACCCTGACCACTATCGTATCCTCAGATCTCTCTCCATCATAAGCACCATTTTAGTTTCATAATCGAAAATAATAATCAGTTGACATGGTATAGAAGGATCAATCTAATTAAGGATTGATAAATTATTTGCCACTTCTATAATTTTGTTCTTATTGAAAAATAGTTTCGAATGTATTTATTCCCTTCTATAACAGAAAAAAAAAACATCACCGAAATTACTGGAAAAACCCCGAACCTTAAACCATTTACCTATAAATAACCCACCTTTCTTTCATTGCTAGTTCAGTGCGAGAACAAACAAAAACAAACTTTTCTGTTTGTTATAATCTACTTACACCTTGGTGAATACCAACATGTATTTGATTTCTTCTCTTTATTAAATTCATAATCCATAAATGTTTTATAACACTAATTTATATTACATTTATATTGGAGTGAATTTTGGTTGACCGTAGATATACTCAAGGAAGAAGTTGGTAGGGGGGTGTGCCAACGTTTCGGCCTAAGTTTTAGGCCATCATCAGGGCTAAATGAAAAATCAAAATAACAACGTTGAAAAACGACAGAGTCAGTACCAATAACAGTATAAAATGATAACATAAATTACAAGTAACATAAAAAAAGTATGAAATATAAAAAGAAAAAGATGACACTAAAGTGCATAATACAAGTGACTAATGAAAAAAAATAACAATGTAAAAATTAAAATAATGCGTTATTTACAAAGGGAATAGTAAAATATATGAAACCTATTAATTAAAAAGACAACTAGTATGAAGATTTGGGAATTTGTAAAGCATATAGGGTTAGTTATGTTGTGACAAGTTATGCGAAAGATAAAAATGATGTTAAAAAAGTTGACATTTTTGTAATTAAAATAATTATAAAATTAAGGAGTAAAATATAAAGTAATGCAAGCCTCTAAACAAAAATAGGTCAAAATCTTTATTTTCTATTTTAGGTCAAACTGTATTTTGAATTGCTTATTTTTGAATTATTGTAAGTTTTTAGAACTGAAGATGAATGTATAACATTCGGAACTAGTTTTCAATAAAAACAAAATTATAGCAAATAATTTATCAATCCCTAATTAGAAAATAATAGTACCTAATAATGATAATAAACTCTTTTTTTATTAAGAGACAATTCCCATTAGAATGAAAATTACAGGTATTGATAGTTAGGCTTCAGAGTCTTAGGGTAGATGAAATAGAATCACGAGAGTTAACAGATAATAAAAAAAATATTTAATAAATTAACATAAATGAAAATTACAAGTCATAATGCATTAAGGTCTATGATAATAAAATTATATTGATGGCCTAAGTGTTTACGCTATGTTTATGTTTTAAATGAAAATCATAAAACTTTAAACATTAATATGATAAAACAAAAATTAAAAAATGAAGTAAGAAAAATAAAAAAGGCACTAAATCTATTAGTACGTATTTATAAATTTTGATTGAAATGAAAGAAATTCTATTTACGATTCTTTTCTATTTAGTAAACTACATTTACGATTACGATCCACTTTTGGAAGAGAATGAACAGAAAATTATTGAACAAGCGGCATTTGAAGGTGGGAAGAGTATTGGAGTGGCCGATAGAAGAAGGAATGGAATTCCATAGGAATGAGGATCTGATAAGAAAAGATCTTTCGAGAACTGCGGATCGGTGGGCCGCTGTATATAAATCTGAAGGCTGAGAACGTGTATGACGGGAATGAACAGAGGATTTGAATTGAAGGAGGTCGAAGATATACGAAGAACGGCGGGATTGGATGACTTGGTAGAGGAAGGATTCCAGGAAATACTTAAGACAGTAAAAAAGGTAAAGGGCCACTTTATCCCCTCCTAAAATCAGGAGACTGAGACTTCTCTTGGTAAATACGATACCAGATGTATATAAATATACTTTTTAAACCAGGGTTCGTTAAAAAAGCACATTACAGCACTTAATTCTTTCTTCCACACATCTCTAATAAAATCTTAAATTAAAAACTCTAGTGCGCACGACGCAATTTTAAAAGTTTCCATTTGATTTCCATGGTAATATTTAAATGACATGAAAGCAGAAATTATGAACTATAACAATGCTTAACTATAACTTATGCTTATGCGTTTTTCGTCACTCTCAATTAACTTCTATGGCGTTATATATTAGATATTAATTTTTCAAAAATCTCTAACTTTTTAACGGTATATTATACATCTATAATAATACTCTTATTTTTGCCAATCCACGGGAAAAAAATTACCTTCAGTTAATTATCCAATTTTTTTTATCCATTTTGATCACTACTAGCAACAAGAGACGGCTAATTATTTCAAATAAACAAAAGTAAATGTGGTTTAGACAAAGGTATTTAAAAACCATTTTGAAAATTCGGCAATTAAGACCTGCCAGACTATTTCAATGACGAAAAAGCTAGCTGATAATAAAGACCATCTAATTTTACATAGATATAAAAAGAGTTTGATAAAAATCTTTAGAATCCTTTTGGAGAAAATTGTAAACATTTGTAAAATCTATGATACAAAGTGTCACTTCCTAAAATTTGCTGTAACCTCCCAGACATCAACATAATTTATACGCAATTTCAGATTCGTACAACTATTTCGTTGTTTGGGCTTGACTTAACACATACACACAGAACACCTTGCTTATTTGGATTCCGGAGAAATAAAAACGTTTATTTCCGTTGTGAATTCGGATTTGATATTTTTCATGATCGCAATTCTTTCCTTAACTATATATTTAATACATAGATAAGTGAAAGTAAAAAAATAAAATCCTTCAGATGAGCCAATAGATATGCTCAAAAACCTATGTATTAAATACCCTATGGAACAAAAGTCCCTCAGGTAGGTCACTACTTCTCATTTTGTTTGTCTGAACAGTAATACAATTAAATATAAAATTAATTTGGATTGTTAAAGAGAATTTGATGAATGGCCATTTGTGATCTTGACCTCAACTTAAGCAGAAATCGGACGAGCCGTTTTTAAAATACTGGCATGTGCCAAGAAAAATCCGTTTGCGCACGCTTAAGCGAATTAGTCGATGTAATTTGATACCATTGATATGGAACCATAATAGTACGAAACTGCACAATTCTTGAAAATTGTATCATTATCAGATTAACAGAAGAAGGTATTCACTATTCGTGGTTCATTTAATTTTGTTTTCCCAATGGCTCACATGTGATGGAAGAGGTTAGGGATATATCCAAACTGTTGGACAAGAGAGACCATCGAACTTCGATAGCGACCTGTTGAAGACTCAACTTGAACGAGACCCAAAGTTAACTATTTAAGTTAAAGCTACGAAGCTCCCATCTCGTGTTCCAGATTAAAGCAATTAAAACTTCAAATAAATTAGGAATTCGGATACTATGCAATTAATCTAATATAATTTATTTGACATTAATGACAATTCTTTATTAATTTATTTTATTGAATCATTATTAATTGGCAACACGTAGAGCCAATAATTGTAACATCGTGGATATTTCTCTTAGTCTTTAACATTATTGAGAAATTTAAACTTTTTTACCAGAACGAATCCCCTCGAAATGTGTTCGTTAAAATAAATGAACCCTCTGACAGTGACAGGCGGGTCACCATTCATGGACCAACTGAAAATGCCATTTAATTTTTTTTTTTTGGGAGAGTGGGGGCGATTTTATTTCAAGTTCCTTCGGCTAAAGGGTTAACAATAATAAGTATGCCTTCTGCTTATATATTGCTTATATAATGTTATATTAGCATCACGAGCACACTAAATATTAATAGTTAATAAATACTGTACCTTTGAAAATCACTGAATATTTAAGTAATGTTTAATAATATATAATATAAATAATAACCAGTAATATCACATTAATATTTTATTTCATTTTTGGTCACTTTCCACTATGACCATAATAACAATGGAACACCTATATATATATATATATATATATATATATATATATATATATATATATATATATATATATATATATATATATTATTATTATTATTACATCATTATTGCTCTTATGGACAGTGTTTGAAGTTTATCTCTCCATCCTTTGTCTTGTGCTCCTGTTTTCTTTGTTTTGTCCATAATGTTCCAATCTTCTTCCTTTCACTCACTTAAATTTGGCATTCTTAATTCTGTTTCTGATTTTTTCTCTGTCTCCTATCATTTGCTTGTTGATCCCCAATTGCTTTAAGTCGTCCTCTATTTCATGATACCCATTTGTTTTCCAACTTGAACTGTGTTTTCTAATGATATCTGTGAGTCTATCCGTGTGTTTGTATAGCTCTTTCACAGGTCTTTCCATCCATATGCCATCTCTGTGTATGGCTCAAAATATGTTTCTGAGAATTTTACGTTCAATTTTTTTTTCTTCTATTTCTATGCCAGATGCTCTAATTGTGGTCGTTTCTGACGCAGACAATGCTTCTGTTATGTACAAATGTTTTGCAATGTCTCTATATGTGTGTATATATATATATATATATATATATATATATATATATATATATATACATATACATATATAGGAAAAATTATTTGTAGAACAATAAAATAAATGTTCTTAAAAAAAAAAAAAAAAATTTTCTTTACATCGGATTCCGACGCATGGCAAATGCATACGAAAAAGCGAAATTCCTGATCTTATTGAATATATGCACATGACTAGGGATATCTCCATAGCAACAAATACAACCACCTATCAACACCTTTTACGGCTGAAAATAGTATAAAAATATCGATATATCAAAGTAAGGATATTTTCAAAGAAATATACCGACACATTTATACGATAGTTTTGATTCGATATATCCTAATATCGATAATAAAATTGGAGTGTCGAAAAAGGATATCAAAAAAAAAAAAAAAAAAAAAAACGCTTTGCAAATAATAACAGTAACTAAATAACAAGAGGAAATCATACTCGTATACTTATCTAAGATCACAGCTAGCTGAATATGAAGCGGTAATAACGTATGAAGATATCCATACATACCTGCAAAAAAAAAAAAATTAAGCCAAGATTAGCTTACATAAACATAATGTTTGACTAACAATTTTATAAAATATTAATTGGCAAATAGATTTAAATAGTAAGAAATTAATAGTCAAATTAAGATTTGTTTGCAAGACATATCCTGCTACTTATTAGTTGTATATTCATCGAAAAAAATAGACTATAGCACTATACCGAAGGTCTGCATAAAGGGGCTGGAATGCATTTTCTATCCGTTTCATAATCCTTAGAACACTATAATTGAAGTTTTAGAAATGCCTGATATAATATATATATTTTTTCAGCTACATTTGGGCACCTCCTTTGGATCAAATGAGCAAAAATTCGGTATGCAGGGTTTTTTTCTTTTTTTTTTTTCCCTTTCTTTCTTTTTTTTTTTTTTCTAGGCAGAACAATACCGTAAAGGTGGGGATGGATTTCGGTTTTCCTGAAATTTCGCGGGTTTTAAAGTTTTGCGCACCTCTGCAGTACCTCCAAATTTAGTTATAGGATTGAAAATATGAATGTGAATGGAGTTGATTTTAGAAATTTTTTGGGGGTTCCCACCTCCGCCATTTTTATATATTTGTATTTTAGTGAATATACGACATCAATGGCGGAGCTCTGCTGCTAATTTTTTTCTTTTTAAGATACCGTCGATCATCGCTCCATTGCGGACTGGCAACTGTTCGATGGTTTATAGGCACAAACATAACTTTGAGGCTAACAAAGTTATTTATTCTGACACAGAAATTTCAGTATTTCGTAAATATAATAATAAATATTAAAACACCCTATTTAAGTCAGCCCGTCATAAGGGCTGTTTTAAAAAATACTAAACATGTATTTATTTATTCGACTACATTTCAGTATAAACATGGGAAACAGATAGCAGCGAATAACTGCATAAAAATATTAAAATATAATGACAATATATATATATATATATATATATATATATATATATATATATATATATATATATATATATATATATAACTTTTTTTTTTCTAAATCTCCTTTTTCTTTTATTATATTATACTTCATTAATAATGTTCATATAATAAACTTGTTTTTTTCTTATTCCCTCAAATATTAAAAATAAAAAAATCCACATGGAATCACGGTAACGCTTTCTTAATAAACAATAACATAGTTTTGTTTAATTTTTTAAGTTTCACAATTTTTTTTTATTTTATATAAAATTAATCATAGTAGACGAAGAAACAGACCTTAATAATCCCACAACAATATTTATAAATAAAAATTAAATTACATAATTAATTTTATTATTTAAAAACGTTTCGTCCCTTCTTATCCATTTTATAGCCCTTCTCAAACTATTATATTATATCAATCATGGTATTTCATAAATAACTTAAGTTGGTTACAGTTTGTACATTTCATGTTTTTTAACTCATTTCATATTTTTGTAATTAGTATCATGTATTATTATTGTCTGTAATTAGTCCGTTGGTGGATTCTGTTTATAAATAAATTAATCTTAAGTTAAACAAAAGAAGTGGTTGTTATAAATGAAAACGATGAAAAAAAACTATAAAATTATTTAAATAACATAAGGATTAAATACAAAGTGGAGGTAGATGAAGAATGGAATATGCATGAAGAAAAAAATAGCAAATATTTATAAAAACTCGAGAATGCACCGACGATATCATACACAGCAATATGGCCTACTCTGTTTTTATTTGTATTGATATCAAATTTATTGAGAGATATAAAAATTTATAAAGTTTACAAGTTTTAAAACAATCCGTCCTATTTAATCCTCTTACTCTTACAGAGAGGAATTATTAATGATCAAGTGAGTCTGAAAAATAAAAAAATGAAACAAAAAAATACAAACGGAACGTGATATTTAAATGGGATCTGAAATAACAAACGGTAGTTACAACGGGGTGGTGTTTTAAATTAAAATGTGAAACTGTGTTCCAATTACCCGGGCAATTTTTACCTCGAAACTATTAAATAGTTAAATATAGTTTATAGAATTGTTCAGTGTGTTTGCTACTACGCAATAAATAGGCACAGTTTATAACTATAGTCTACTAATAACAATAAATAATATTAATGATAATTATAATGGTCATATTTAAAACAGTAAAGATAGTTTAAAAGATTGTTTCATCTAAAAATAATTGTAATATAGTTTCTATCAATGTATTATTATGTAAAATTTCTGATAAAAACCACTCCCGGGAGATAGATGGCATATTATTCAAAATGGCCACCATATATTTTTAGACTTATAGCCTAGTGAATTAATGAATAGGATTAAGTCTTCAAGTATCACAATTAGCTTATATACATATATATATATATATATATATATATATATATATATATATATATATATATATATATATATATATATAAGCTAATTGTGATTAATATATATATATATATATTAATTAATAAAATTTAAAAAAGAAAATTACGCAAAATTCAGTATTTTAATATATTATTTATTTATAAAAGGTGCCTTATATAAATTGGCTCAAATAATTTTCACGGCCAAACGGATGATCTAACCAAAAAATATCAGAGGAAAAATTTGTAGTTCTACTACTATAGCTTCACTAACAGCTTTTGTTTTTTAACTTTGACGCGACGGACTCGCGGTTTGATTTTGAATTGACATGTTTTATTACTAATATAATAATACTAGTAAAAAACGCAAGTGAGTTCCGCCACCAAGATCATATTTTCTTTTCACTTCCTTTATTTTTCTTTTTGTTTATAATAGCTAGAAATTTTAGTTCCATGAAAATAAGATCTTGAGAAATTGAATATTGGTTCGTAGAACAATAACGAGCGAAGATGAAAATTTTCGTGCCGATATTTAAATAAATCCCTCCAAAGTGAATTATTGTGTCGTGTTGCGCAACTTCTTTTAAACATTCTTTCCAATAATTCCTGTTATATAATTTATCTCGATAAGATCAATAATAACTGAGATGTATTGAAGAACTAAAATACAAAATTGAAAATTATCAAAATGGCGGTGGTGGAAAACAAAAGTTGAACTGTTTTTCGCCAAAGAAAAATATATGTTTGTTAAGGCTCTATCCATGGTCGAGGCCAGAGTGACGACTGCCAATATTTGGTGGATATGTCTTCAATAGTCGATTCTTAGACCATATCTAATTTTTTTTTCGATGTATCATGAGCGGGAATCGATAGAGATGGTATTTACGTCCCATAATAAATTGAGACCTAGATTTCGATTTTTAGGCGCTTAGGCTTTTTAAAAAACGACGTCGATAACTGACTAACTAACTAAATGTCACTAAAGCCACAGTTGGGCCTTGGCCTCCCGCAGAACTGATAGCCATTCCTGCCTTCCTTCGCCATCCCCTCATTCCCAGCCGCCTCAGATCGTCCTCCACGTCGTCCAACCACCTCAGCCTCGGCCTTCCTCTCAATTTCTTTCCGCCTGGCCTGCCATTCATCATCTTCTTTGGTAGCCTCTCATCCGGCATCCTTTCCACATGGCGCAGTCTTCCTTCTTTGATAATGGCCACAATATTAGGCTCGCCAAAGAGTTTTTCGAGCTCGCTATTTTTCCTAATTCTCCATTGACCATGCTCGTTTACCGGGCCCAATATCTTTCTGAGGACCTTTCTTTCCCAAACCTTCAAGATCATCTCGCTCTCCTTTAAAAACCAGCTCTCGCTCCCTTATGTTACCATCGCTATTATTATACTCTTTCTGGTGGCATTCAGATCGATACCATTCTCGGAATTTAAGCACTTTATTTAGCTCAAAAAAGCATCTGCTACCAGCCGCTATTCAGGCTTTGATCTCCGCACTTATATCGTTTTCTTCTGTTACTAGAGATCCTAGATGTTTGAAACGACGTCGACGTATATCAGATATCCCCGAAATCTCCAAAACCGATTACAAAATGCATCCCCCCATCTGATGACCTTGTATACACTGCAAAAGTCGATTATTTATGGTAAAATACGACATTAATTGTGATACTACTACTAATAATAATAAATAGAGCACTAAATACCTCCATCTAGAGTAAAGAGACTATATTGTTTTGGAAACAGTCGTTTACAAGGAACCCTATTGTTACTCGTAATACATATGGTGTTGATTGGTGGGAATATGAAAAAAACTGATTTAATAGACATTGATCTACGTCACCAATTGCCGGCAATACTAATTTATTCAATACAAACGAAATTCGGATCAATTAAGCTCTAACAGCTGAGTTTAAATATTCAGTTGGCATCCGCATGATGATATAGAAGAATCAATCTAATTAGGGATTGATAAATTATTTGCCACTTCTATAAATTTGTTTTATTGAAAACTAGTATACAGTCGTTATATCGATATATACATATTTGAAAATATATATATATATATATATATATATATATATATATATATATATATATATATATATATATATATAGAGAGAGAGAGAGAGAGAGAGAGAGAGAGAGGGAGAGACAGCTTAAATATATACATAGAATGGATGAAGTATAGTCCTTGCCATGGTAAACCTAAGAATGTGATAATCACTACTTTTCAGGAGAGCATAAAAAGTATTGCATTCTTCTATGACTCCAGGACCGTTATATGTTTCGTAAATAGGTAAGTGAAAGCAAAAAGTAAAAACAGATATGTAAACATCAAGTAATTCCTCGAATCCATTTTATCGAATTCTTGGTTGTAAGTGAAGCATCCTTGAAAGTGCTCTTCTTCAGGGTCCGTAGATTAAGTGTGCCCAGAGTAAATATTAGTCCAGGATCAGGACAAAACTCTTCAGAGGATATTTTCTAGGAAAGAGGGGATAAATCTATTTGCAGGAGAGGAAGGACACAATATAGGAGAGACCATTTGTAGCTCACTAATTGTTATTCGGTCCGTGACTGCCCCAAGCGATCCCTGCCCAATAGCGCTTCCATCTCGTTAAGAAATAGCCGGAGGACACTCGAGCCAATAACGAATATTAATTCAGTAGGCACAGGTAGCCGCTAATGTCTGTGCTAGGACGTGACTCGTTCCGGAACGGCACAATCACATCGGAATCATGGCACAATCACATCCGAATCGCATAACGTCCTCCTTACTGCGCTCCATCTGTCTCCCCTTAATAAGTGATACGTGCTCCAACCTCCGTGTTTTTTGCTTCGCCCATGTTTCTCTTTTTATGGGACCACCGCCTTGTTTGCATCTCTCTTCCTCTATTTTTTGCCGCCCGCCTCAGCGGATGACTAATGCCGGCATTCATGCTCACGCGGTCGCAGGCTGTTCAAATTTAAATTGTACGGACTCGCATTGAAACCTAAATTCAAAGCATACACGCATATAAAAACGCCTAGCGGAGAGAAATACAACATCGAAGAATAAATAGTTATTAAATGCGAAAATGTCACACAAAATAAAAAAAATATCAATGGCGGGTATTTAGTCAATTGTAACTATATGGTCGTTCCTCATAAGATATCTCGAATATTTCTTTCCACCTGTATTTCAAAAATCATACAGATTCCTATCATTTATTCTCAGAGGTGTGCGCAGAATTTTTTTTGGGGGGTGAAGGGATTCACTAAGAAGTCAAGTAATCACCAAATTCGTTTTAATTCTTTGTAATTTCGATTCTTAGGTTGATTTATTTTTCTTTAATTATTATTTTATTCCCTAAGTACCACCCAAAAGAAGAAACTTATGTTAATGGATCAGAAAATCATATTTATTCATACATTTTGAAAGTTAAATGGCGGTTATATCCTTGCTTACGATACTGGTTCTTCTGTCTCTTTTCCTACAGAGAGTGTACAATCATATATTTTTAGTCCAGATGATGTCTGAATAGTTGAAAATCTGATTGGTTAGATATTTACTGGAATCTTAAAAGAGTCAAGGCTTTTTATTGGAATCTTCTAATAATATAGAGAGTATTGAGGTAAAGCTCCGGAACTTATCGAGCAATTAAAAAAAAAAATAGATCTTTGCACCAAGGCTGGGAACAATTATTGAACTTTTTCAACAAATTTCAGTTTAACTATTTTACAAGAACTTTTACAAATAAAGTATTAACACAAAAGAACGTTCTAATAAAAAGTTCCTTTACAACCAATATCATTAAAAATTTTTGATAAAAGTTCTAATAATAGAATTTAAAAAAAAAAACTTTTTTTTAAAATAAAAATTCTGTTAATAGAAGTTCCTACTAGAACATTTTAAAAATAATTTCTCAAATACAAATTTGCATGCTTAGAGAGGGATCTTCGGGAGGTGGGGGAAAAACCTCGGGAGACAGTAGTATTTTGAAAAAAATAAAAAACTTTTAACAAAAAATATAGATAATAAATAAAATTCGAAATAAAAGAACAAATAGAAAAAACAATTATCTTTTTATTTATTTAATTTAACATTTCATTTTTAATTTCAATAGAAAAATTGCTTTAATTTTAATTAAATCATCTACAAAATGCTTATTTAAAGATAAGAAATACATATTAAATTAGATGTAATATAATTTAAGCCTTGGTGAGTACCAAGATGAATTTGATTTCATGTCTTAATTAAATTCATAATTGATAAATGTTTTATAATACTGATTTATATTACATCTAATTTAATATGTATAATAATACCAAACTATATTTTGAATTGCTTATTTTTGAATTGTTTGTGTGTTTTTAGAACTGAGGATGAATGTATAACATCCGAAACTAGTTTTCAATAAAACATCAGATATCAAATAGTAGACAGACAATCTTGTCTGAGGGTCGCGCCGCTTTACCTTAACACGCTCGATATCCTAAAAATAAATTAGGTCTCTTTTTTTTCTCTCTTCTTCGTATTAATTAAATGAACAATAAAACTGACAAATAAAACGTAAAAGTGACTAACAAGGCATATCCTCTGTCTATTCTGCCTTTATTAAAAATTCAATAGCTTATCATTTCTCCCTCCCCTCTTTTTTTTTTTTTTTTTCATTTTACTAATATCGTCGACAACACCTTTCATTTTTCATTATGGAATTTTTTATTGCTAATCTCTTTAATATTTATCTCCATGCCCTCTTTTTTATGTTTTGTAATTGTACACTTTTAGTATATTTTCAGTCTTCCACTAGATGGCATCCCCAAAAAATAATTTAAAATTCATTATTCCGTTTCCAGCTAGCCTGTGAAGAAGAACGTTACTTTTTTTTTTTTTTTTTTTTTTAAGGATAACAAGGAACATTGTTACATTTTTGGAATGTGGGTACTTCATATGGGAGACGTCTTCTATAGGAAAACTGACAGAGTTCAATCCTAATTCGGGACTATTCCTTTCTTGACGTTCTGGAACTATGGGATCTTTTTTTGCAGTCTGGTTTTAATTATTGTAGTTTGGACTCTTTTCCTTTCCAATTCTTCTCTCAATCTACCAGCAATGTTTTCTTGAATTGGAGCACCCAGTCTTCCAAAGTTACATCTTGGAATTCAGCTATACAAAAGCTACTTCTACTTTTCTGGCTAGGGTTGCTTTGTCAGATTTTTCATCGGCGAAGATTCCACAGTGGGCTGGAATCCATACGAAAACTATATTCGCAGCTCTGTTGTTTATTTCCCCCCCTCTCCCCCTCCCGCATTAATGATTTCTCTAATTAAGGAACTGGATGGCCTTTGATTGTCAATGGCAGCCAAAAGACTCAATGAGTCCGTTACAACGACCCTCTGTCATCGAGTGTGGAGGATTCATGATGGCGGCTTCTTCCTTTTTACTCAATTCAAACTTTCCTATTTTTTCTCCTTTACAGTCCTAATACCCTTTCGTTTCCTTACCAAATACAATATTTATTACCAAATAAATATAAAATTATCGTATATTTCAAATTTATATTGTTTTGTCTTGTATAACCTCTAAAATCAAGATGCAAAAAGCTGAAATAACCAAATAAAAAAAATTGTTAAAATCAAAATTGTAGGTAAATCAAAATTTAAATTAACCCCTGCACGCAGCGGACATCTAAATAGCTTTGCCTTGGAATTCCCTCAGGTAATATAAGGACTTGTTCATATATATATATATATATATATATATATATATATATATATATATATATATATATATATATATATATATATATATATATATATATATATATATAGTGAATATATATTGTTCATTTATGTATGTGAAAGAGATTTTTTAAAAACGGAGTATAAGAAAAAAATATTGTAGGTAATTCACACTTCCTTAATTTAGTATAAAATGAATGTTAGAATTTATTCAAATATTACATGGTTTTCAAGTTATAATCAGATAACAAAAATAAAATTGTTTTTTTTTGTTCTATACTTCTGAAAAAAAATGGAGGTAACAAAGTAGAAATTCGTAATCAGCACCCTGAAAACCATTAATGAGCAAATTTCCAGAACTTCAAAACTAGCCAGGCTAAAGCACGATAGTACTGGGACTAAGAGGATCTCTAATATTATATTGGACCTTCAGGATTGATCCATTGGACCTTTTTTCTGTCTAACCAATATATATATATATATATATATATATATATATATATATATATATATATATATATATATATATATATATATATATATATACATATATATATATATATATATATATATATATATATATATATATATATATATATATACATACATATATATATATATATACATATATATACCAAAAAGACGCTGTCCAATCATGAAATTTGAATTCTAGATTAATTCTCATAAAAGTTTCAACTCTGTGAATCATTTCATTGTTCTTATCATTTTTATATGCTTCAATCATGAAATTCTTTTTAGTTATTAGTAAATGTTTTTAAAGTTATTTTATAACTCTTTTTTTATATTTTAATTTTCTTCTTTTTTTTCTTTCTATTTTTTTTTTCTTTTCATTTTTTTTGTCAGTACAATTATATTTATTTTTTTACCAAAAGAATGTTCTTTTTTTTTCTTTACTTATATGCTATAATTGGGATTATTGTAAAAATTAATTGACTTTTATTAATGTATTCTTTGGCCACAGACATTTTTTTCTGTTTTCTTTTTTACTTGCACATACTTGTTATTCTTATGTGACCTAGCCCAGATTATAAGTTTATTTTTCTATTTTTTCTCTCTCTCTCTCTCTCTCTCTCTCTCTCTCTCTCTCTATATATATATATATATATATATATATATATATATATATATATATATATATAAATGCTAAATGAAACCATTTATATGGAATGCAGACTATATTAAACATTAACTAGAAACAATGTATACAGCCGTCGCCGTTTACAATTAGCGCGGCACTAAGGCGGCAAATAGATTGCTGCTTAAGTGACCGCGGAGCCAACAACTTGACTAAGTATCTTCCGAGGAGGGGAGGGGAAGGAGAGAGGAGGAATAATGGCCCGAGAAGAGCCGAAGGTGGCCGATAATGCAATCTAACTTTATCGGGAGCGGTAATTGGCTGTTGGATTTAGTGGCGACCTGCTGCTCTTGCCAAACCACTACCACTCTCCGCTAATTAGTGCCTGACCCTCCACCGAGCTGTTAGTGAAGCGGACGCGGGCAGGATCCTCTTGTCCATTATATTCTCCCATTAATTCCCAATTGAGCTGTCTAAGGTAATGCATTCATTGACGACCTGGCTCACGAAGGGTTAACCATCAATTGAACCATTTATCTTACAAGAATTTAAATAATTATAAAAAAAAAAATAAAAAAATTTACTAAAGAAGAATTTTATAATGTTTTAATGCTAATCGGTGAAGTTAAGAATCAGTTACCATCTTAGTCGTCAGTTCCATGAACCGATAGATCTCAGCGTGGAATTATAATACTTCCATGAGACGGACATCTCAGACTGAAGTCGAATAATTAGTAATAAAAATGACAAATGAAAAATATCTGATGTGGACACTCCATGACTTCTTTTGTGTCTTTGTTGATTTCTTGGTTGGGTCTTATCCTGTATCCTTGTTCCTTATCCTGTATCCTTATCCTATATTCTTGTATCTTTTTAGCGCCGTAGATCCTTCATAGGATTCTTCGTTATATTCTCAGTAATTTTCCAGACTGGGGAGGCATGTGGTTTTCGTCCCGTTAATATTACCGGTTTAACGACAGTGATTTGCTTTTGTGGAAAGGTTTTTCTTGTTATATATGTTACTGCTTGCAAAACTTAATCTCTCTAGTTTGGTGATTCTTTCTTTCATACTCTCTTTTTTTCGAACCGTTGTTACATATAGTCTCGCCCAGGTACTTAAATTTGTGTGTTAGTTTTATTGTTCCGTATTTGGTTTCTAGTGTTTTCTTCTTCAATAAACAGACTTTTATTATTCAATTTAAAATACAAAAATCAAATCATGAATTTTATTTTTTAGGTGTCGAAAATAAAAATAATATCTTGGATTTCATTTACTAGTAGAGACAAATATCTGGTGTGTACAACACATGACTTCCTTGTACGCCTGTTAAACTATAAATTGGTGGCTCAAAAAGCGATCCTGAATTTGGTTACTAGTTTCCGAACATAGCAGTACCTCATAAACGACACTCGGCATCGCGACGTCCATCCATTGACACATACAGACACACACACACAAGCTCTTGTTTCTTGAGGTCTTATTCTGTTATTATATGCCGTTTTCTTTCAGTTGGTAATAAGTTGCCAAGATATTTCTTCGTGTTCCTTGACAAAATTAGAACTGCTATGTCACTAGATAAAGCATAAAGAAAAAGCACGGTTTTTACATTTTAAGAGTAAGAAACCGCTTAACTTATATCTTATTCTTCTACTGCAGACTTGTTCAGCTCACTAATGGGGAGGAAAAAAAGTATTTTACACTCAATTTTGACACTTAAAACAAGTAATAAAATTGTTTAATTAGAGTGGAAAAAAAAGAAGTTTATAACTTTATCACCGAACCATATGATCTCTGTATTAAATGCCGATATACCTTTTGATTATATTTGATTATGATTTTTTCTGAGCGATCAACAACTTGGTCATTACGCCCTTTCTTGTTAACCTGTGTTATTTGTAATTTAAATTTGTTTTGGTGTGTTGTTTGTATGGATCATAGGGATTATCAGTATTATTAGCTTATGACTAATGACATATAATGCTTTCTATTTCTTATTTTGCTTTCCAAGATATTATGATTTATATTATACAGTTGACTTATTTTATTAAAACTGAAAAACTTTATCTTCAATTATACCTTTTGATGTAAGTTTGTTATGACCTTCAGGTAAAGTACCCCTTTCGGATCTTCAATTTCAACCAAAATCTATTATATTACTTGATTTAAATTATATTTTAATACAATTTTTTATGAAAGTCTAATTCAAGTAAAGTAAAGTACTGCTTCCGGTTTGCTAATGTTGACCAAAATTTATTATGTTGTTTATATTAGTATTTAAATCTTAAATACCAAATTTGAGAGATTTCGCATTATATTTTAATACAATTTTTGTTAAAAATCAGTAATGACCTAGAAGTAAAGTACTACTTCCGGTAATCATACAGTGACCAAAAAAAGAGGTTCACAACTAGATTATATGATAATCCTAAATAAAAATTTTTAACTTTCTACGGCTAACCGTTTTTGAGTTATGCGAGATACGAACGTACGTACGTACTGTCGTCAGGACGACACTAGTCAAAATGGATTCAGGGATGGTCTGCGTACAAGGGAGTTTTAAAAAAAGTTTAACACAGTTATTATTTTTGAATTAATAAAATATGTAGATACAATTGACAATTTCTCACAAGGTGAGCTAATGTTAATTCCACTCTTACAAAATGAATGTTATTCACGAGTATTTTTACTATAAAGTATGTTTTAAATAAGCCGTAGTTTATTTATTTTTTTCTCATTGGTTATTTTGGGGGGCATAAATTTCTCTCTTTCCCCTCCTGTGGATCTGACAACTACACGTACGCAAGTTAGACATAATTTCTCTTAGAAATTCGTTTATGGTTACTGATATGCGGTCTATCTATCGCAAAAATATGGTTCCTGGCAAATATGGTAGTTCTTGAAATTAGAGCGTTCAAACAAACAAATCTTCAGAATGCTACTATTAGGTGAAGTAAATAAATAGAAGTTACACAATGAAATACTAAGATACTCCATTATTATTTATTTAGAACCGATTTTCGTTCAAAACTAATTTTGTTTTTATGTTAATTTATATAGTGTGTGATAGTTGATGTTAATTAGTTGATATAATATGTTTTTTTTTTCATTTTTAATTATTAGAAAATTATCCTGAAGATGGGGAAACATCTCCGAAACGTTATGGACAAGTGGAGTAAACATAGAATAATAAAAAAGTTTTTGGATAGTCAGAATTGCTATTTATTACAATTTTCTTTATTATTATTTTACTAAGTGTAAGTAACACATGCTCCACAAATATGGACTATGGACTGGTATGGAGCACTTACTCACTTTTCTAATTGAATAAAACGTGAGAATGCATGCTATGTGAGCAGGTACTCAGTAATATATTGAGTCTACGAAAGAGCAGATCGGCATTTTACTGAGTACTTGATCACTTAGCATGTATTTCCACGTTTTATTCACTTAGAGAGGTGAAAAGGTACTCCGAATCAATTATCGTGCTAATAATTAAAAGATTTGTAAAATAATAATAAAGAAAATTAGTTTGGAACGAAGATCGGTTTTAAATAAATAATAATAGAGTATTTAAGTATTTCATTGTGTAATTTTTAATTATACAAATCGAACCAGAGCACCTGCTCAGCTTTATTCACTTCACCAATTGTATGTTTATATGGAACTTTGTATTTTTAAACTCTTAAAAATTATTAACTTGAAATTTTTGAAGATCGGCTGCCGAACATGTAATTTTCATATTTTTGCAATCCAGATGGCTCCAGAGAACTCTGGACTAGAGCGATCGGTTGCCGAAACGCCTTGGCATGAACCCAGTTACTTGGCTGTTGCTCTAGTGGTAGTTAATTGGGTACCAGCGCAGTCATGCATTTTTAACTTCGGTCAATCCCGAGCGTTTGGAGGGGCTACATTATTCATAGGTGCGTAGGGAAAGGTCCCTGCTGCAATGCAGGCACTAGCGTCGAGTTTTCGATAGCATTTGCTGCATCCAAGTACGGGTTGTTCTTTTTATTATTAGCAATATCCCGAAAATAAATTTATAAGTCATTCAAACAAGAATAAATAATTAAGAAGTCAACGTTTTGCGAATTCAGGCAGCTTCAGGACAATAATACACAAGATCTCATAAATTGCAAATCAAAGACAGAAAATCTAAACAAACCTTAATTGGTACGTAATAACTATATTTACTGGTATTTGAGACACATAATGTTTTGTATTTAGAGTCTTATATATATATATATATATATATATATATATATATATATATATATATATATATATATATATATATATATAAGATTCTAAATACAATTTTTCGATATTGAGGTCCATTGTTGGGTTATTGAAGCTGTTGATTATAAAAAAAGTATCAATTTTAAATTCACATGCTCACGTTTCAGTAATCTTAGTCAATTGCAAGGGTTAATTATTGAAAACAATAAACCAAAAGAACGATAAAAAAAATTAAACTAAAAGTGTGTGAGTAAATTACATCGATATCTCATACATCGATATCTCATACAGCTGGAAGAGTATTATTTAAAAACATATGTGAGGAAGATTATACTTTGTAAACTAATTCATATTGTTATATGTATGTGGTGTACAAACATTATAATTTTAATTGTAAATTTGTAAACTCACAAGATAATACTTAGCTTGAAAATAATATATTTAATGTCAAAAGAATTACATGAATAAGTAAGGTATAGTACCACAACAAACCCAAGGTAATATTACCTGAAAATAATAAATAAAATTACAATGTTTGTTCGCCACATACATATAACAATATGAATTAGTTTACAAAGTGTAACCTTCCTCTCATATGTTTTTAAATAATATTCTTCCAGCTGTATGAGATATCGATGTATGAGATATTCCAGGTTGAGATATCGATGCAATTTACACACACACACACACATATATATATTTTTTTTATCGTTCTTTTGGCTTATTATTTTCAATAATGAACGCTTTCAATCGACTAAGATGACTGAAACGTGAGCACGTGAATTTAAAATTGATACTTTTTTCATGATCAGCAGCTTCAATAACCCAACAATGGACCTCAACATCGAAAAGCTTTAATATTCATACTTAAATAATAAAAAAATCAACATTGACTTTTATTATTAAATTTAAAATAAAAAATCAAATCATGAATTTTAGTTTTCAAGGTCAAAAGTAATAATCATGATATGAATTTTATTTTCAGATAATAAAAATAATATCTTGGCTTTTATTTACTATGAAAGAAAAATAAATGCTGATTTCAATCCCTGCATTAAATAATACATTCGAGCCTATGTTTCAACCAAGTCCATTTTGATGAGATTGATAATTAAATCGAATAATACTTAGTACGCATTAAGGGGTAAGTGCGTACAAGGTAACTGGAAGACTCATTATTCGAACAGGAGCGGTTTTCGGGAGGATTATCATACTGGTTTAATCATCGAAATAAGTTAAAGCTTATCTGAGATATTTTCCAATTTTCATTGAGTTATGAAAGTGAGATGTGGAATATAATTGAATAAATGTATTGAAAATAAATATTTTTGTATTAATTCGCTACTCCGTAGTGGCCTCGACAGAACATGATAGTAAGGGTAAGTGTACATCAGGCACGCTTATCACATAGCAGACGTCTGCCCTTACTATCATGTTTTGCTGGGCGACTGCAAACATAACATACAAAAAAACATAGAAAAACATACAAAACTGTCAAGAAAAGAAGTAAACCCCAAAGAATTTTTAAGGACAGCTTTTGTAGGTAGGCTCCGCTCACGGCAAAACAAATAAAGGCCTATTTACTGTTAGATATACACCAATACAGCTGTACTGCAAAAGTTGAAAGACAGCTTTATCAACAGGTTGGAACGAGTATTTTTACATCTAGTTATGCTTCACCTTAACGAACATACGTGGCTGATTTCTGAAACAAGAGTGTTTAAGCTTCGTGCTCCGTAAAGGGCTGCTCTTGCCAGATGAGGGTTTGGATTCAACGAGACAATTACGCACCCCGAAAACGTAATTAGCCCACACAATCCTATCTAAATTCACACCCAATACCTATGCCACAAAAAAAAAAAAAAAAAATCGTTTTTTGTTTGTCAGTGTTATCCAAGGCTAGATTTTCTGTGTCTAGTCTACATTCATATGATGTTATCTTTACCGTCCTAATAATACCTGAATTGGCGAAACGTTGACTAGTTAATTACACAGGCCAACAAAAAAAATTTTTGAAAACTTTTTTAACTTTAATAGTTGATCGTTATAGATTTGTATGTGCTGAATCTAAATCTTTTTTTGTATCACCCATAGTTTTCCCTAGGTTTTAGGCTCATCAAACATCCTAACTTTTTAAACTTCTGTAACATGTTAGCTACAATAGAAACATACTCTGGGTGTTTTTCATTTCCCAAAAACTTTGTAACGACTTGCTTGAATAATACCCATGCTTCTTTCTCATTTAAGGCCATTGTGGATTCAAAGTTAACATCAAACATCATTTTTCTAATGTCAGGTCCGACAAAGACGCCTTCTTTTAGTTTAGCTTCTGAAAGGTGTGGAAACTTTTGGCAGAAATACTTGAAACATGGCCCATCTTTAGGCAATGCCTTCTTTACAAATTGCTTCATGAGGCCTAACTTTATATGTAGGTCTTCCTTTTTCAGGAAGACTGGAAGCTGTTCAATTCTTTAAAAATCGCTTAATTTAATAAATTTAACTATAAAATGTGAAGAAATTGTGGGTGATACAGCTTTTTTAATATCATATTTGGATTCATCATCCTAAAAACTATAGGAATAAGGTGTTTTCAGTACAAAAGTTTTTTCATCGTTGGCCTGTGTTATTTAATGCTATTTGAGAAACTTAAGAATTTGTTTCGGAATCATCCATTAATATACTAACAGCAAATTTTTCTTTTCTCTTTTAATTATTTTTTCATTAATTAAATATAAATATATAGGTAATACCATAAAAGTCGAACTAGCACAACGAGGGCAGCTTGATTAACTCCTGTGAGTTAAAGAAACGACTGAGTTATGCCCTCCTCAGGAGCCCTCTGTCCCCCATCCAAGAAAATAGAGATGGCTCTCGGAGGAAGGAATTGTAAAAAGTTTTCTTTAAATGGCTGACCCTTGGCCGTTATCGTAAGCGAACCAGAGGAATTCAAACCGCCTCGCTTCTATCTTAATATCCGTTCTCATGGTCCTCTTATTTCTTATAACGTTTTCCCCGTTTTTTATTTCCAGCAGCGTTCTCCTCCCTTGGCGAATCCCTTCCTTCCTATTTTTTCCTCGTGGCCTCCTTCGAAAACCCTACCTTGCGAAGGAGGGAAAAATAAAGCGGTTATTTTACCTTTCTCCGACAAATGTTAACATCAATGATAAAATAATTTGATTAATAACAGTTTGACACATAAAAATTAATAGTTTCCGTAATTTACTGCATATATATATATATATATATATATATATATATATATATATATATATATATATATATATATATATATACATATACATATACATATATAATATATATATATAATTATAGAATAAATAAAAATATTATATAATATAGAAATACCCTTAGACAGACCTATATATATATATATATATATATATATATATATATATATATATATATATATATATATATATATATAAATTATAGAATACAAATATTATATAATATAGAAATACACATAGAAACACTACTACTAAATAACTTAATTAACTTATAAATTTTACTTCACTACTAGCAACATCTAAAAGTTAAAATATAACAGTCGCAAAATTAAAGGTTATTTCAGGGAACTACAGGTTAAAAAAAAATATAGATATTTTTCAAAACGAAACGGTTTTTCTGAAACATATGTAATCTTCAGTATGCTCTGAGACAAAGGAATTTCAGTCTTATTAAATGCGGGGAGGGCCGAGGCAGTTATTGAAGCCGCAACGAAACCCTTTGGGAAATCTGAGATAATGCAGAAGACTCTGGCACTCGCAATGTCGCAAACCTCCCAGTGACACATTATGTCCCTTTAGGTTATGGAATCCTATCTGGATGGGCGGTTAATTAGAATTTTTTCTTAGGGAAATTTTAATAAAATTAGAATATGAAAAAATAATTAAAGAGCTCGTCAGCTAACACTTTGATTTTCACATGTGAAAATTTGACCTCCTGTCCTTTAATAGTTTTATTAAGCCCTCACTCATTTTCACATAAACGTTTCGGAGTTTTCTTCCATCTTAAGGATATAAATTCAATAACATATTTACTCCCACTTGGTCAATCCTCAATCCATATAATTATTTCGTCAATTATATTTTAACTGTTATAATATTTTATAACTATAATAACAGGAGTGTCTCTCATTCACACATAAGAAAATGTTTTCACATCCTTTATTGAGTGGTAATTATTATTTCAATTTTGTAATATATTATTAAAATAACTAATATTTTCTTGTGTGACAAAGATGGAAAAGTAAAGTCACTCCCCAAATAATTTTTTTATGATGAAACCAGCAAGAACTGAAGAAAGCAAATATCCTGATGACGAAGAAGTACTTCGAAACGTCGTAACCAATGTTATAAAAAAAAATTTTTTTTTTAAATATTATCTTGTAGATCAATGGGAAGTTGTCCTTCACAAATTAATTTATTATAATATATTAACTTCCCTAGAAATTAGAAATTATTTAATATAGTCATAATTTTTTGTTTTTAAATTACGTTCAAATTATTATTTAAAAAAAATCGATTTATCAGATTTAATTTTAAATAGTATTTCGTTCTGTTATTTAGGTACAGATTCAAGCAAGCACATAGTGCGACTAATTAATGCGATTTTGGAATAGATCATTAATTATAATAGGTCAACATCATTAATTATAATAGGTTAATTATAATAGGTCATTAATTATAATAGGTCAACATCATTAATTATAATAGGTTAATTATAATAGGTCATTAATTATAATAGGTCATTAATTGATTAATTATAATAGGTCAACTCTTGGAAGTTTTATAGAAAATTTAATGCTGAACAAGAAAGTTGTTATGATCATTGTTCAGCAAATTAAGTCAGGACCAGTCTTCAGGAAAAACATGAATATATATGTTTTTCGACAATTTTGGTAATTAATGTAGAAATGATTCCTTGCATCAAAAAATGAATCATGCTCTTCAAGAAATTCTATTAAACAGTTTTGTATATTTATATATTATTATACGCCTTTTCCTCTTAGAGTTAATATTGACAAACTAAGTATAAGTTATTTTAAATAAAATAATGTATTCAGGTCTCAGCTGGCAGAAAAGTATGAGGAGTGAAAATTATCTTTCAAGGATTTCTTATATCAAGGATTTCTTGCTCAAGAAGGCAAGATTGGAGAAAACCTCAACCAGCAGCTGCAACGGGGCTGTCTCCGAAGAGAGAGATATTGGGATGTAAGAAATAAGTCACGTTGTCTTTAGCTTGGGAAATGAGAAACGTGTTGGGTTTTTTCAGTGTGAAGAAAAACTTGGAATAAATATTACATAGTTATTTTTTTCCTATAATCCCATCAGGTAATCACACAGGTAAATAAAATGCCATATGTATACGTCATTCGTAGTTCTTTTCTGAAATCTACTCTTACAGCTGACAGAGTACACTAAAATTATAACTGAATATGATTTAAATTTAATACCGTTAAATTAAAATGCCGTCATAAATATGTGTTATTACTTAATTAAGTAGTCTATAAACAAAAACCTCAAGTTTTACACAATGGTTTATTATTTCCAAATAGTAATATTTCAAAAATATCTGGTTTGTCTATTCACAGGACTTTCCGTATTGCTTTGTTTTACAGTTTAGATAATTAGATTATCTTTCAAATGAGCATTTGGAGTGTTTCGGTAAAGGAACATCTGCAGAATATTTTATAAAAGATGTCTACCAAGTTCAGCAAAAGAAATTAAGCAGTAGGCACCTTTGGTGCAGAAATTTGAAGCTTGTCCCAAGATGATCGAACGGGGAGTGTTTAGAACAAGCAATGTCAATGCAGGCTGAGATGGTAAGGACATGTAATCAGAGGGTGAAATGGTACAGAGGAAAATATTGGATGTGTACTTCTGTGGGAAAAGAAAAAGGAAAGACCAAGAAGATAAAGGGAGTGCAGAAATAATCCAAGGAATGATGAAGTAGAGAGATGCGAGGAAGTCAGAAGTCAGTAAGACTAGAGCCACGACGACCTGCAGCGGTGGAGAATAAGTCTACGAAGTTCATTACGCTATATCTGAGCTAATACTGGCCCGCTTTAAATTTTTACATTTTGCTTTTGTAGGGAATTTCATCAACTTTCGATTAATCATAACGAAAACAAACAAAAAAATTGGTGGATTGATTTTTTTATTTGATTCGATATTTGGATTCTACGTATCTAATTATACGTATACGTAATATTATATATATACGTATATATAATATATATTATATATATACGTATATATATATTATACGTAAAGTAAAATCTCAAATTTTGAGGGGAGGTTAAAATTTTTTTTTTCTTGGTACAAGAAAATGGATTACAAAGGACTATTATTAAAAATAATATAGCAAAACGGATGTTAACATTATTTCATTAATATAGGAGAGCAAAAGTTAAAAAACATAAATAAAATAGTTGTTAAATAGAAGATAGTTTTAACAGTGCCCTCCCTTTGTAAGTTAATGCAAGTTTCTAATATTCTTGTAGATTACATCGCTATTCGTAATAGATAGAAAATTACCATAACATGCGATCAATACCGAACGGATCCGGTAAATATCTCAAGTTTATATACACGTATAAGTTGGGAACAAATCGGTGACGATGATGAAGTGGCAGAGATAAGGAACAGCTTGAGGTAGTTCGGGGACTAAGTTGGAATGGGCCAAAGTTTTCCCCAAATAAACTGGTCGAGTCGAGTCGATAAACCAACTGGAAAATATGCTTGCAGTTTTAGCCTCCCTTTTGTTTCTCTCTTGTCACACAACGACGGCACGGAATCCTATAGATTTATTTCGACTATTAAGAATCCTTTGATCCGTTCTTCTCTGATGAAATCATGTTGTATATTCATGTCGTTTCTCCCTTGTTATATCACTGCAATGAATAATAATAACCCATTGCAGTAAAACCCCGTTTATCCGGACTGACGGGGATCATAGACGTGTAAGAAGGCCAATAAAAAAAAAAAATGAATAAGAAGACAACGATGGACGTGACACTAGTAAAACATAGTGTACCGGAAACCGCCGAACATATCATCACAGCATGCACTGCCTATGAGGCACTGAGGGCCAAACTACTGAGGGAGACAGGGCTCTATGTTCTGACGGAGAGCGAGTTCCCTCAGCTGATGACCGAAATGAATTATCCTCATTTCAAGAACTTTGTGTGTGGTTTGAAGGCGGTAGTGGGTCCAACACATTTTTCCTTGGGAAGGAGAGACAGGGCCTTGCCAGAGAGGCCGCCGGACAGAAGACCCAGGATGGGAAGAAGATGATGGTGGCCAAACTGAAGTACCGAAGAACAGGCTGTGTGCACAGCTACTGAGATAATTGTAATCTGTTTTACTTGCAGCAGTGCGTTGTTAAGCAGAAATGCATAACATCACACTCCTGCAAACACCCGTATTGCCTTCTAGGCAGGGGTAGGGTGGAAAATAAAATAAAATAGTAAACAATTCTTAAATTTTAAAAAAAATCTGGTGCGGTGTGCGCATCACACAGCTTTCCCTTACCAACATATTGTACAACAATTCTGTACACAAAATATTTTTGGTTTGTCAAGCTGAAAATATATTTTGAAAGTTTCGGTTTAGTTTCCATGAAAATTCCATTTAGTTTCCATGGAAACATCTTGTTTCCATTGAATAATACAAAAGTAGAAAAAAATGAGTCAATTTCTACTTTAATGTTATTACAATATATTTTTATAGAGCGTTTTATTGACAACAGCTGGCGGCTTGGTGGGAGGAGATTCGGTCGCATTCGTCTCTTTCCGGAAGCGCTCGGGTTTCCGTCTAAGATCTAGTAATCCTTATGACATACGCTGTATCTTTTTTAATACAGACCCAATTTAAAAATTGTTTTTTTTTTTTCTAAGAGAATTTAATTACCTTTCATCAGATTTCCTACAAAATTTATCGTAAAATACTCACTTTTGAGTTATGCGCAAATAAAATTTTCTTTTCGCTATAACTTTTTTCTCTGCATTTTCTCGTTGATATACTACATACATGAAAAGTTAAAAAGCTTTAAGGAGAAGATATTGGGCAAGTTTCATCAAAATCGTCTGAGCCGTTTACGAAAAAATTGTAAAACCTATGATATAATTACGACTTCCGGTTAGTCCGATGCGCTGTATCTTTGCTAATACTGGTCCGATTTTGATGATTATTTTTTTGTGTTTTAGATAGTTTGATCACCTTTCATACACTTCTATACATAATTTACCATAAAATGCATACGTTTTAAGTTATGCGTAAATAAAATATTCTTTTCATACTTTCCCCTACATTTCCTCGGTGATGTACTACATATTTGAAAAGTTAAAGACCTTTATGAATAATAATTTAGGCAAGTTTAATCAAAATCATTAAAGCCGTTTATGAGAAAATTGTAAAAAAGTGTAAAATCGATTATATAAAGTGGCACTTCCGGTTAGTCGATTTTGACGAAAAAGTTGCTGTAATATCATATGCATGTGCCAATCTTAAATAATTAATTTCTGTATCGTACACCTTTTCGTTTTTGAGCTAGACTGTACACATACACACTCACAGACACACAGACCATTTTGCGAGACTTGGTTATTTGGACTCAGGGGACATTTAAACGTGTATTTCCATTGAAAACTCGAATTCAAAAATTTTCACGATCGCAAAACTCGCGGGCGGATTATTGCAAGCGAATGCCTAAGCGGTATAAATTTTGGGGGTCCCAAGAAAACTTATTAAGTTGTAATAAAAAAAGGAATGTAATAAAAAAATTATTAAAAAACTTGCATTGAATATATTTTTACATATTCCTTGCAAATTCATCAATTATTTTGGCAGTGCCAATTCAACTTAAAATTGCCTGCTCAATATTCCGAATAGCTATATTATTCAATCTTTATAATACTCCTTAAATTATTGTTTGCATGCTTCAAAACAGAAAATGATCTTTCTTCTGAAGCATTAGATAAGTGAATAATTAAAAAAAAAAAAATTCCATGATTTTTCAACGTTCGGAAGATGTTTGGTGTGGTTTTTATGTTTTTCTATCTAATAAATCGCCAATATTTTTCAAGAGCAAAAGATATGTTTTATAATAATCATATATTTTCAAAAATGTACACCCTTTATAATTGTTTTCTCTTTTTCTTTTAGAAATATTACAAAATGGTCAAATTCGTCTTCATTAGTACGATGTCATTTTTATAGTAATATCCTTTGACTTATACAACGCGATATTTTATTCTTAAATTGATAAATTTAAATAATTTTTTTTTCGAAAAGTCTCCTGAATTCGTCGAATTCTGCCTAAGTGTTATAGCATATATCATAAAATGAATTGACAATAACATTTTCTTTTATTGCTAATTCACGTTTGACTTTTTTAATTTTATCAAAAAACACGTTTCACTTTTGTTGTCCGCGAGTTCGTTCGCACACCTTCTACATTAAATGATCTGTCGCCTATTTTTCGATTCTGTCAAATTCTCTGAGATTTGTATTCCCCATTGCAAATCTCTGTCTTTAAGGCGGTTTCATATTCATCCGTTTTCTTCAGAAAATAAGTCGCCTACACTTTGGTAACTTTTTAATGTTCTGAATTACAAATTTCAGTTAAAGCTTCTTCTATAAAAACCAAGCTTCTTTAATTAAAGCTTCTTGGTAAAATACCAAGCTTCTCTAATTAAAGCTTCTTGGTAAAATACCAAGCTTCTTTAATTAAAGCTTCTTGGTAAAATACCAAGTTTTTATAGCTAATGCAGTATCTGCTCCAGCTAACCATCTTGTATAACGAACTCTTTTTACAGTAACGGAATATTTTCCATATTTCCAGATATCTGGTAAAAATTTTCTAGCGATGAGTTGAAACGGAAAAAATGTGAATGAATTTCGCACATATATAAAATACTGAATTGCTGCTTGGCAACTTTCTCCAGCGAAATTTCCAACTATATTCAAAGAATTATTAGTACACGGAATAAAAACCGTGCTTGGACTATGTTTTTTATGACGTTCTTGTAAACCTAGGTTATTACCTGACATACTAGAAACATTATTAAATGAAAATCCTCGACGGTTTTTTTTTATATCTACTCCTAATTTTATTAGTTTGCAAAACTTCTTGTTCTAAACATGAAGTTTAGACCGTATGTTTTTCTATGGCAATGAACTCGGCAAATCTTTTCCATTTGGTTATATCAGGATGAAATATATCCTAACACGAAATTTAGTTGATCGACACGCTAGTACCATTTATAACAATTATACTATAATTATTATTAAATTATACAATAATGTTTCAGATTTTATTTCTTCAATTATTTCCGCACTTGATTACCAGCAAGACTTTCAAATTCTTCGCACATAATGTGAGATAAATAATTCATATTTCCTCGACATCGGTATTCATATTTTTATAGATCTATAATTTAAAAAATCCATCGTAATCGCTTAGGTATTCCAAGCAGGTTAAATAATTTATTTTCCAATTGTATCTTAGTCTTCATCGTGATCCCTGAATCCTAATCCTATATGACTCTGGCCATATTATTAAAACTCAACTACATTATAAATTAAAAGAAAAACAATAAATAATTGTATAAATAAAATTAAAATACTAAAATTGCCATATCGATGTAGTTTTTTTAAAAAAAAGGCTTAAGCGCCAAAAATTCCAATTTAGGTTACAATTTATGGTGGGGCGCAAACACCACTTCTATTCCCTCTCACGATTTATCGAGAAAAAATTTGGAAATGGTCTAAAAATATATTATTGATGACGTAAGCACCAAATACTAAGGATTCTCAGGTCTAGTTCGACTAGGGTCCTAATCAGTGCTAGAAGCCTTAAAAATAATAATTATTATAGTAATTATAATAATTATAGTAATTATAAAGCTTTTGCTACCTTAATAATCTCTTACTATATACAATAAAGAATAAAAACTAAAAAATACAAATTGTTATTTGGAGAAAAATCGTTTCATGTCTTTCCTGTAAAGTTAGCTAAATGGCGTTTAAACTTTTTTAAAATACGACTTATCCCATATATGTATATATGAATTGGTGTATATATATATATATATATATATATATATATATATATATATATATATATATATATATATATATATATATATATATTGGTATATATATATATATATATACCAATGTACCTACTGGTATATACTTATGCACAAGAGCAACATAAAAATTTATTCATTACATGCATTCGGAAGATTGATCATTAAGGAGATGGATAAATAAATGTTTTTAAATGAGATTTTTTGAGCGTTTTCGATCATTTCCAAAACTTAAAAACAAAATACTTATTTATTTATTATAAAGGTTTAGCTGGGCTTTTATTAACAAATTGGTTGTCCATTGCACATTAAAATTCGGAACAAATTAAGATTGTCACCAAAAATTTAAATGACATAGTAGTTTAATATTTTTTATATAAATATTTGAAAAATAACAAAAAATAAAAATCAAATATTTAACAATTACAAGAGGTAGGGAGACATTTGGATCGTGGGGCCGTGGTCCCATAGGGTAAAGATGGCACGAGAGCTCCAGACCCCCACGGGGCCCCTATCTATCCGGGACCCTACGCGACCGCTTAGTCTGCTTACCGCTAAATCCACTCCTGAATTAGTGCAGGGATTGTACATTGAATCAAGCTATAAAGCAAATATTTGCTCTATGTATACATAGTAACGTTCTTGCATTCATAGCTAAAAATTATTATCTGATGTGAACATTAAATAAAAACAAAATGAATAAAAATCTGATCTGGATAATCTGGAGATTGGAATAAGCGAGGTTTTACAGTTTTCTGTCGTGGTAGTCCTTTCACGACATTGAAATAGCTTGGCAGTACGGCAATGTCCTTGTCTACACGTTGACAGTAAACTAGCGTCAACATCTTGTACTTTACTTTAAAGACATCTTCTGTTTCATAATAAAGTACTTTTGGTCAAAATTCTACTACGGAAGTGGTACTTAACCTCAAATTCTTAATATTATTTTTTTTTTTGTTTACCTCCCGCCTTCTTAGAAGGGTGGGATACCAATCGTGTTAAATATCACAAATAGAGATTTTCATGGAAAAGTACGTTTCAAGATCCGTACTAATCCTTTTTAACATTTTTATAACGGTATGTGTATGAATGTCAATAGGTGGACGCCACCAGACATCGCACAGTGGCGAAAAGGAGAGAAAAACTCCTAAACTGTTTCAAAATCCTTATTCTTGGTCAACAATTAAGCACAAAGTAAGCATCATATCAAATTTAAAAATTTTCTAATGTCGTTTTGTCGAACAAATAAATTTTATTTGAGCACAGAAGGAAGGCTTAAAGCAAATTGAGGATCACTTTTTGAGGCACCGATTTATAGTTCAATAGGCGTACCAGAAAGTCATGCGGTTTCCACATTAGATACTTTATTAATAAAACCTTAGAAGAAATTATTGTTTTTTATTCTTTTATATACTGTTTCTGAGATAATAAGAAAATTACACGTAATAAAATTGGAATAATATTTATCGCTCGTGATGCCCTAATTTATTTATTAACGACACCCTAACATTGAGGACCGCAATAACAAAGCGAATATCAATGGCAGTGATTGGGCGATCTATAGAGCAGTTGGGCACGTTCCTCATTTCCACGATAAAGACGCCCCTCCCCCCTCAACTCTACGTGACTTCCACTTCCTCCAATATCTGCCTCTTCGGTGGTCGCCTATACCCTGCGGCTGCCGCGTCCGTCGCTAACCTCAACTCTTTACAGCATCTCCAGTGATTACTCCGGCTCTTTATGAGAAACTCACAAAACTATTGAACTTTTTTACTTTCGGTATATTATTGTAAAACCATATGATGGATTAATATAAAACAATAAAAGTAAATAAAAATTTTCAGACTTTAAAAACGAAGTCTTAAATATACATATATAGTATCCATCTAGGCTATTGAGAGTATAGAGGCCCTTCAAAGTACCTCATGCTTAAAATAATCCATTTTAATAATATGCAGGCTCTGATAGATCAACGAATCAGGCAGACTGTATTGCAACATTAGTAGTACTTCTGGATTGAATTTAATGATATCTGGGATGGAGGAGAGGAAGGAGGAGGAAGGTGACAAAAGAGCCACATGGCCCGGGAGGCAAATTTCCAGCGAAGTTTTATTTTAAGATTAAGTAAAAAATATTTGTTTCTAATTTTTTATTTTGATTTAATTTTAAGGAATTTATATTTAAATGATCATTTTGAAATTACACTGAATTCTATCCTTATTCACTCAGATCTTTTAATTATAATCTGCATATTGCAGCAAAGCACAGAAAATACATCCAGCACACAAAAAGTGTCGTAGAGCATTTGATCGGCGGTATCCTTTTCAAAACCGACACGGGTTTGTATAAGAAGGAACTCACTGTATCAGAGCCACAACGCCAGAACATATTCTTATACCCAACACAATATCATTAATACCCATGCTTGGCGATACCCTTTGCTACAACACACATACATTCCCCAATCCCCTTCCCCATTCCCCATTAATCCCCATCCCAGACCAGTGATGCTGAACTGCATCTGTAAGTTTATCTTTTGTAAATTTATAATCAAAAGGTAACAAATTATAAGTAGCCAATACTAAAAAAAAATATTTTAAAAATAAATAATAACCCCGACTACGGAAATAACTTTATAATGTTACATTTTATTTTACACTATATTTTATTGAAAATACAACCTTAGTGACCAAGTTCTGCTTCTCACGTTTTTAGTTGGGTTTTTTTTTTATGTACTTCTTTTTTCGTGCAAGGGGGAGGAGGGGGAGTGAGATCCTTCCTAAAGATACTTATTTAGGCCCTGAGTTCTGCATGCCTCAGTCAACTTTCAAATACAGACTGAGAAAAAAAAAAGGTGAATTAAAAAAATCGAACAATTTTCACGAACGTCAAAGGATAAAACGCCTAGACTCATCTTTTAAAAACAATTAATTCAAAGAACTCCAGTTCAGAATCTTTACTACAAAGGAAGTTATATAATAAATTTTATAATAAAAAATTAAAATTAGCATTAATCAATAGATAAACAGCGACATATTCGTTCCGTAAAAATTATTTTTAAAATTAAGATTTGGGTGTTTTAAATTCTGGCTTACTATCTGAATTTATTTTTTACTGCATTTATGTAATTATTCTAAGCATATTCATTGTTAAAATTTGAGTGAAATTAATCCGATCAGGTTTTAGATTTAATTTTATGAATTTTACAGAGACAATAGCAACATTTTCATTTATTGAACGTAGGAATTTACGAATTAGACGGAATGTTAAAACGAGGTTTGTTGTTTTTTCAAACATTAATTTGAATCTCTCTGTTAAGGTAAAACTGTCTGCCTTTTTTTAGAAGTGTGATTAAGTGAAAAAATCAGAAAAAATGGGGAAATTCCACTTTAACGTTAATAAAGTCCAGTTTACCTCCGCTAGCCTCGTTCAATTGTTTTGGTTTGCTAAATAAACACCGGCTCTGATTCTTTTATATTTTTTTTTGTTATTTCAGAATTAAAATACCGTCAGAAAAACAAGGAAATATACTATTGTTTTTAAGAAACCGAGATTCAGAAACCTTTCAACAACTCGAGAAGGAGACTGGAAGAACTGTAAGATCGCTAAATCAGAGACTAAAGGAACATGTACGTGCATATAATAATAAGACAGAGAATTATAATGAATTACAATTGCAATTCATTTAAATGAAAACAATCAAAAATTCATCAAAGATTCAGGAGTTAAATGAATACATCACGTTGAAAACAGCCTCAAATTAAATATATATGAAGCACTTGAAATAATAAAATCCTTCAAATCCAATTAAGATTTTTGCTTGAATGACCAAATAAATATCTCCAATAGTCCAATCTTAAATTTATTCCCATCTATAACAGAAAAACCAATTACTCACCGACATTACTAGAAAAACCCGGATACTTAAACCGTTAACCTACCTTTCGTTCATTGTTAGTTCAATGCGAGAAGAAACCAGTACAAACTTTTCTGTTTGATATAATCCATTTAAATCTTGGTGAGTACCAACATGTATTTGATTTCTTGTCTTAATTAAATTCATAATTCATAAATGCTTTATAATACTGATTTATATTACATCTAATTTAATATGTATTATAATACCAAAATATATTTTGAATTGCTTATTTTTGAATTTTTGTGTGTTTTTAGAACTGAGGATGAATGTATAACATTCGAAACTAGTTTTCAATAAAACAAATTTATAGAAGTCGCAAATAATTTATCAATCAATAATTCGAGAAGGAGATGCACCACTTCTTCAAAAATACTTTTCTTGTTGTTTTTTTCTTTCCTAAAAATAATGCTATGTTTATTGCAATTTGATTTATTTTATTTAATATAAAAAGTAATACAGTAAATTAATATTGCCATAGAAGCAACAAGAGCAGGATCAAACATTCAAATGTAAAATGATTAGTTGAATAATCTAATGTCTTGTTAAAGATAGAAAGTTTTATTTACATATGCACACTTTAACAATATTTTCAAATATTTTAACATGATTTCGGATTCCTTATCCTTAAAATCAACAAATTCGATTTTTGTGATTAATAATGTTTGAGAATAAGTCGTATCTCATAAGTGAATTTATATTGGAACAACAGTAGGAAAAAATAATCAAAAACCTACACACACAATATAATATTAATAGTAATTATGAATGAATAATAAAAATAAATTAATAAAATAGGAAACTGATGTCAATAAATAATATATACGATATATGTAATAAGTCTAAACATTTAAAGCTATAATTAAGTTAATGAAAACATAATAAAAATACTTGAATGAAAATGGTTAGTTTAACAATAAATATTTTGTCCTTTTATGAGTGTATCGTTTGCGTGTACATTTGTTATAATTACCGATCTCTTTTATCAGTGGGTCTTCACTGGCTTCTAATCTCTTGGTTATTATTAATCCTAAAGGTTTGATTAATAATTGATAATAATGTATTGTCTTCTGTTAAATATTAGCATTATTATAATAAATGGTAGAATTAAAATTATAATATAATATTACAGGTATAAAGTATCATATTTTACTATTATATAGTTTTTAAAGGAAAACTTTTATTTAATGTATATGAGCCACTAAAAAAAAAAGGTCAAATCAGAGATTTTTTTTTCACAATTGAATGTTCAAATAACGATTCCTAAAAAATCTAAAATAATCTTGACTTAGTTTTGAATGAACTACAACCCACAGCAGCTCATCAGGATAAATAAGGAAATTATTCACATGGCGACATTGCATTGCATTCGAGGGAATTACATCATGACTTTGAGAGAATTATTTCATTAATTTAGTTATTAATGAGGGCATTAAGCTTATAATAAAGCATTTATTCGATGCGGAACAATGAAAATACTTAACTTACTTCAGAATTAGAAAGTTCGACTGCTTTGACCGTTTATATATTCTTCATACCTAAGTAGATTTAAGAAGGTGTCTTAAATAAAATATATTACGTCCTATCGAGTCAATAAGAAACTAATTATTTATAAGAACAATAGATCAAACATTTCTGATTATATTTTTTAAAACTACAGAATATGACGATTTAAAATTTTAGAGCACACCTGCACAATGAAGATACTATTTGAGACACAAGCTACAAAAGTTGTCTAAGTCGGCTTCGGATACCGTGAGGGAATCACAGTTCCAAAACCAAATGGAAAGAGACGAAAAAAGTTATATCTAACAACTGAATTTTTTTTCAGAATCAACAGATCTGAGGAAATGCCTCCAAAAACCTTGGAAATCCGATATGATATTATTTTTGAGGATAAGGAATATTTAATACATGAAGCCTGGTGTCTATAAAATACCTGTAATCAACTAACCGTTTCGGCAATTCAGGCATCAGGACAGAAACAGTAAGATCACATATTCTCATATGGAGACAAAATACAGCACAACTCACATCAACATTCTAAAAATACACATAATTAGAGACAGTTTCTCACTCCAAGACATGTGCCCACGCACAAACTATTATTTTCTCAACTTCTACATCGATGAATATTAATTAACATTTTCATCAAATTAATCTTCATTAATTTTATCAAGTTAATACAATAAGTAGTTTAAACTATTTAGAAATATAATTAACTATGGGTTATCAGTTTTAAGATAATGAAAAAAGGATTGTTTTCTAAAAATCGCTATATTTTATTAATTAATTATTTTAATTTTATTATGCGGAACAATGCCGCACTAGAGGTCAATTTAAGGAAAAGGTTAAATAATGTATATATATATATATATATATATATATATATATATATATATATATATATATATATATATATATATATATATATATATTCTTTAGCTATTTTTTAGTTATTTATCTAGTTCTTTTTAACTCTAGTTATTACATCTATTTTAAGTCTCACAGCACGTTCTAATGCGTAAGGTTTTATTGAATGTATTTTATATGCTTTCAATATAATCTTCACCATAGAATATGTGTTGTTTTATGGGCGGTTCGGATCGCGGAACTGTTCGGATTAGCGAGTCCCCACACTATTATTATTGCACTTACAATAATAAATAGTATATTAAAATAAATACGAAAAATTCACAATCTACTTTTCATTCTTATTATTTTATATATATATTTTTTTTGTTGTATTAAAGTTATACACTTTATTAAAGATTTATAAAACTTTTTCATAATTTCACTCAGCAGCATTGTTCAAAGATTCAAAACGCAGTCTAAGTATTTTTAGCAGTGAATTAAGGGCTCCCTTAATTTTATAAGAGGCAGGGAAGCTGAAGTTAAATATACGTAAGCCCTTGGAAGGGAATTAATTGTGAAGCCTTCGCCATTATTAAATGTAGCGCTAACCCTTTTACTGTTAGCGAAAAGGATGTTGAAAGATGATTCTATTAGTGGAATAAGATGGGGTACAGGTTGTCGGCAAACAAACCTCCTAGGGCCATTCTACTTAATTATCTAGGACTTGACTAAAAGTGCTTTTGTTCTGCTAAATGGGAATGAGGCAGGAGGAAGTAGTGGGTGAATCGTGAATACATGTGAGAATAACCAGAAGACCACAAAGCTGTTTGCATTTTTAGTCAGTTTGTTGTATATCATCTAGAATAGTACAAATATGCAAGATTTTATATGTTAATTCGAGAAATAGGTAATTGAAAATTGTTAACGTAAATTAACGTTAATTATGTTTCTCCATCTAAGGTGTTAGAACAGAAAACTTTTAAGACACTTTTGGTGTCATTTTTAAACGCACATTTCTCCGCTTCTATAAATGCTAGAAAGCAAGGATTGGTATCATTTAGCAGAGAAAACATACCATAAGAGATTAAAAAAAGAATTTTTGGATTTTTACTTAAGGCGGAAGAACAATAAGCGAGCGAATTTGAACAATTTTTAGTCGCCTTCCGGTTGGAATAATAGGACAAGTTAAAAATAGTCTTTTTACTTCCTTGTACGAAGTAAAGGAAATATCCATTATGACCATCCCTGAATCCATTTCGACTAGTTTCGTCGTGGCGTCTGTACGTACGTATGTTCGTATTTCGCATAACTCAAAAACGGTTAGCCATAGAAAGTTGAAATTTTATATTTAGGATTGTTGTAAAATCTAGTTGTGAACTTCCCTTTTTGGTCACTGCTTAATCACCTGAAGTGGTACTTTACTTGTAGGTCATTATTGATTTTCATCAAGAATTATATTAAAATACTTTGCAAAACTTCTCAAATTTGGTATTTATTACTTATATATTGATTTAAATAGCATGCTAGATTTTGGTCTAAATTGGAAAACCGGAAGCAGTACTTTACTTGAAGATCATATTAGACTTTCATCAAAAATTATATTAAAATATAATGTAAAACATCTCAAATTTGATAAATAGGACTTTTATATCGATATGAATGTATTTAATATATTTTGGTTAAAATTGGTGAGCCGAAAACGGTACTTTACTTGAAGGTCATAATAAGCTTACATCAAAAATTATATTTAAATTAAATACATAAATCATATGCTTCGGTAATAAAGGTTACATACGCAATTTTTTTTCCAATCCAATTAAACATTTTTATAACTTGTTTTAAGTGTTAAAATTGAGTGTAAAATACTGGTTTTCCTCCCTATTTGTGTGTTTGTGTGTGTGTGTGTGTCAGTAGATGGATGTCGCGACGCCGAGTGTCGTTTTTGAGATACTGCGATCTTCGAGAACCAATAACCAAATTGAGGATCACTTTTTGAGCCACCGATTTATAGTTTAATAGGCGTACAAGGAAATCATGTGTTATTCAAATCAGATATTTGTGAAATAGTAATAAATATAAATTGATGAACAAGTTTTCACCTAATGTGTTTTTGGACTGCTAATAATTTGAATCATTTACAGTCCAAAAACACATTTAGGGAAAAATTGACTAGGAATTCAAATTTATTACTATTTCAACCGAAGTGTTCCCTAAAAGACCATTCTTGAGCTCTCCCATTCATTATTCGTGACGGGAGGCGATAAGACTGAATCCTCATTCACGAAATTGATATTTTTTAATTATATATTATATATCTATCTTATTCTACCTCTAAAGTCCGAATTTTCTACTTTATAGGTTTTGTGATTTAGGTTTGTTATTTTTTCACCACTGGTACTTATCTCCTCGGGTATACAAAAATGAAGAAATAATATATCTGAATCACAAGACCTCGATCGTAGAAATTTTGAAGTTTAGAAGTAGAACAAGATGATATAAATTATTTTCAATTAAGCGGACTAATCTTAATTCTGATTTAGTTATTATTTTTTTTACAAAATTGGGATCCCTTTGAAACATTTTCCCGATTTGAAAAACCCAAATGGATATGTTGCAGTTTCTCCATTATTCAAACAATTTTATTACAAACAATACTGCAGTGAAATAAACTGATTATATGTAAATTAAATGTTGTGATTAAAAGTAATAATATTTTAATTTTTATTCATTTTTTTTTTTTTTTTTTTTATTAAAGATTCTGAATTTGAGTTCTTTGAATTTAAAAGGAGGGTCTAAGCGCAATTATTTATGTAATACTTTGACGTTCCTAGAAATTGTTCTATTTTTTCTAATAACGTTTTTTATTTTCTCAGACTGAATTCGAACGTTGAATGAGAGAAACAGAAGTTTTGTTATTGCGGAGTAACTCAATAATTATTCAAATGAAAAAGTTATTTCGTGTTTTGTGAATTATATTTTGTCATTTTTTATGTAAAAAGCTTTTGTGTTGTTGTTTTCCTTGAAGATAAAGTGAGAATTATTTAAAGGTTGCAAAAAGGAGGAAATGCTATACAAATATACACCCAATGTTATTATATGTTCCTGGTTCCAATTTAAGTCTACGCATAATTGTGCCGATTATCCGGACTATTTCAGTATCCCGCATTGATTAGTTCGGATATTCGACTGCCTCTCTCCAGTATTTAAAACTTTCTTTGGTTCTTCCATAAACGTGTTTATCAAGAATATGCTAATATAAAATACAAGTCTACCAGCATCGTTGCACAAGAACAACGAATCTGATTCACATATTGCATGAATTTTGCTATGCGTAATTTGTCAGAAAAATGGTTTACATTAAAAGAGATTTCGTATATCGTCGCCAATTCTTGGCTACCCAATTAATTTAAGTATTATTTAAATCTCATTTTCTACACTACAGCTCCTCTATCCTACACCTGCTTATCTCGAATTTAAGAAGCTGAGAGCTGTCTCTCTTAAGCCAACTGCTGCTTGAGTCGACAGTTCTCACGATTTATCCTAAATCTCCCCTCCATTTCTAAAAGTAATAAAAATCGCCACCATAAAACCCTACTAGACCCAGTAGAGTTCGCGACTACCTTCATGTCAGCTGTTCCTTTGATATTTGGTCCCCTAGTAGTTATTTACAGTACTAACATCTCTCAAATCTCTTATTAGCATACCCTGTAGATTTAGAGAGTTTGAGCGATATGGTCAGTCACCTGTCTACTGACCATTTATTATTTACTGATAAAATACTCTTGTTGTTTTTGATCCAACAAACGACTGGGGTTAGCCTCAGCAATCAGACAAGTCAGAAGTCCATTCGATGTCCCGATCAAACTGAATGCAACTATGTTGGGATATCTCGTATATTCGTAAGTGTCAATACAATAAATATTGTATTGTTGAACCACGTGAAGTTGTATAAAGGTGAAGAATCTTTAAAAAACACTTTAAACACTAAAAAGTCCTCAAGGTCAACATTAATCTATTTTTTTTTAACTTTAACTGTTAATGATTATTTTCAGAATATTCGTGACAATCAGAAAATTTTATGACATGGGAAAAGTTATGGTATGTCAGGTGGAAGCACCGTACCCCTAACATCATCATTTAACCGGACTGATTTCATTACCGTAATTCTCGAAAGGAGATCTCTCAGCGTCTTTTTAGTCGCCTCCTCTGAAAGTTATTAAAGTTTTTTATGGAATCTAAGATAAAGAGTATTAAAATATTATGTTGAGATGGAGTTGGAATGAAAATAAATCGTAATCATTTTACGTCCTGTAATGTCTCTGTCATTCTGTATATTTGTTCAGATCAAAGACATAAAACTGAATTCTCAGTTTACTATCAGGCCCTGCGGCGCTTATTATTTTATTTTCACGACTCGGTTTGAATTTTTACATTCAATGAGCCGCTGAAAAACATTCAACGAAATTCGTTCAGCTATTTCCATATTTCATCGAGAAAGACTATTTGTGTTCGTGCTGTGCTTTGACGATGCATCTTATGTTACAACACAATAGTTTCCATACTTCCATAAGCGGTAGTGCGTGCATATATATATATATATATATATATATATATATATATATATATATACAATATATATACTAGAAAACAATTGGAAGTTTCCAAACACAAAGCCTTAAGTCTCTGAAATACCGGTAAATAACTAAGCAGTCAACATTTCGCCAATTCAGGCATCATCCGGACATACACCAAAAAATCACATCTATGAAGATCAAATACTGCACATCTCACATAAATCGTCCAGAAAGACGCATCGACCAGATATTGCACAGCACTCCAACACGTCCAATCACATACTTGTGCAGTTAAGAGTACTTAGAATTGCTTGATGAAAGGGACATGCTTCTAACAATGACTATAATGACTTCATGCGAAATATGTTAAGAATAAATACATCTGACCAGATATAAACGTTTTCAATGGATCAGCTGATGGATTCAGTGTAGGCAACACAACTATTCCTGCTGCCAACACATTCCAGCTGTTTCATTTTTAAATCTCAATGCTTAGCAACGTATACATTGTCCATTTAACCAATAACAATTTCTGAATGTGGCAAATGTCAAGACGATTGAACGAAATTCGTGCTAAAGCACGTTGTATATGCATCCAAAGTACATTTACGCAAAACGTAAAAAGGTTCACTATTTCATATAAATAACTTGACAAATATAGAATTTGTTTATAAATTGATTAAAGCGCTACCTATCAGATATTAGCATGACTATAAACCATCGTCTCGAATACACAAATATATTGTGTGATTATGATATTAATCGATCAAGTCGCTCAGAACTAACACGATCACAAACAGAGGCACAAGCGATTGTATATATATATATATATATATATATATATATATATATATATATATATATATATATAGTATATCTGTATTATCTGCCCCTCTTTTATCCGGATCGATTTTTCGACATTTTTTAAAATTTAATGTTCTCAATATATAATAATTTTAAACAAGAACGTAACTATGCATAAACACGCCAAATATTCGCTTATTATTGGGTTGTCCGGAAATAAATGCAGGTTTATGGTTTTAAAATAAAATAAATGAAACGGAACTATTATTATTAACCAAAATATACCCCATTACTCTCGATACACTTCTGCCAACGTGTTGCTAACTTTTCCATTCCCACTGACTAGAATGTTGAATCGTTATTATTAACAAATCCTCCAAGATGTCTAAAAAAAATGGTAGTCTATAGCCGAGAGGTCTGGAGAGTAGGTCAGCTAAGGCAGAGTCTTGCAGCGCAAACTTCATAACTAAGATTTTTTTGATGGTCGTTTAATGTATGAGAAACCCAAGTTTCAAGCTTTTTTACCCGTCCAATTGCGTTCAGGTGGTCAGTGATGGTCGATTTGCTGACTGAGAGTTTCTCTGCAAGTTCTCGAACAGTTGTTCTGGAATTTACTTCGGCCGAAGCTCGCAGAACATCGTCATCAAGGGAAGAAATCCTTCCGCGACCATCTTTGTTTTCAAGGCTGAAGTCTCCTCCTCGACATTTTTCAAGCCATCGTTGAACCGAGCATTCATAGACTTCATTAATTTTTCTGGCCGTTTGGTTCCCGTTCCGACCGCATTTAAACTCGTAAAACGAAATTATGCGAAAATCATGCTGATGTGGTGAAATGCTACAGAAGATAAAATAATTTTTTTTTTGGAAGAAGATTACAAAAGAATAATCCCTCAAACGTAAACAGTTTGTTATATAGAGGGTTAATATAAAGAAAATATAAAATCCTTATTTTCTGGACAACCTTATAGTTTGATTTAATGAACAGTCCCTGTATAAATTGTACAATAAGTTATGGTTATAAAATTCTTTAAAAAAATATCTGATGTGGACAACACATGACTTCCTTGTACGCCTATTAAACTATAAATCGCTGGCTCAAGAAGTGATCCTCAATTTGGCTACTAGTTTCCGAAGATTGCAGTATCTCAAAAACGACACTCGGCGTCGCGACATTCATCTATTGACACACACACAAATGAGAAGGAAAACCAGTATTTTACACTCAATTTTAACACTTAAAAGAAGTAATAAAAATGTTTAATTGGATTGGAAACCAAATTGCGTTCGAAACCTTTATTACCGAAACATATGATTTATGTATTTAATTTAAATATAATTTTTAATGTAAGCTTATTATGACCTTCAAGTAAAGTACCCTTTTCGGCTCACCAATTTTAATCAAAATATAGTAAATACATTCATATCGATATAAAAGTCCTATTTACCAAATTTGAGAAATTTTACATTACATTTTAATATAATTTTTGATGAAAGTCTAATATGACCTTCAAGTAAAGTACCGCTATTATGTCAATACGAACGTACGTACGTACAGACGCCACGACGAAACTAGTCAAAATGTATTCAGGGATGGTAAAAAGGGATATTTCCGTTGAAATCTGAAAACCGAAAATTTTCGCGATTACAATACTTCCTTTACTTCGTACAAGGAAGTAAAAAATAATAGGTTTACTACAGTGTCAAAGGACATTAACGTCGATTGACCAGCTATATATAGTTTTATCGTAATAAATGGTAAGAGATGTTGCTAAACCTAGCACTAATAGAGGCTGGGTAGATAACAATCTTGTAATGCTTTGTTTTTACCAAATTACTCTATTTATAACGAATTCAGTTATAATATATACATGTATAATTGTGTACGGATCGACATATAATATGGCGAGATGAGGTGGACAACTGTATGCCACAGAGTGCTCTACACAATGCAGGGGATGGCCCAGTCTCCATCAGCTATTTTTCACCCATCTTGCCAATATGATTAATGACCGGTGAGCTACACACCTCTCAATGGTGGGAATGGAAATTGATCTTGGTATCAATTAATTTGCTCCGGGGACACCTCATTAGGGTGAAATATTAACCCAACACAAATGTGTCCTTTTGCTCACTTTTTTTTTCTCTCCTCCCCCCCCTTCCCTCCCCCCCCCCTTCTCTCCCCCCTCCGCTCTCGTCTCATTTTTCCTATTTTTCATCGAAATATATTCACCTCTAAAGACCAAACCAGTGTATTGCTAATCATGACGCATTTCAATGTTTTAGTTACCTCGGTTGTTATTGTTCTCTTGTTTGTTTTTTTTTTCGCTTTTTTATAATAACATTTCATTCGTACCTTCAAAAGTGTCAGAATAATAATGATGGAAGTCAGAAACGATAGTTTATAAAAAATAATTTGTAGGATATAAATGGAAAATCCTACTCACTTTGGTCTCTAAAATACAGGTGAACAAATAACCAGTAGACGTTTCACAAATTCTGGCATTAATTCTGGAAAAATTAATTAGGAATTGATAAATTATTTGCCACTTCTATAATTTATACTACATTATTTTCAATATGTATATAAAACCAAACTGTATTTTGAATTGCTTATTTTTGAATTTTTGTGTGTTTTTAGAACTGAAGATTAATGTATAACATTGGAAACTAGTTTTCAATAAAATCAAAAGTATGAAAAAAAAAAATTGTTTTTATATAAGTGGCAAATAATTTTTCAATCCCTAATTAGATTTATCCTTTTAAACCATCATGGGGATGTCAACCGAAAAATTAAGATCGCATCTCTGTATCTCAGAGGAAGACTGTCGTATCTTATTGATTTACGATATTTATATTCGAAAAATATGATATCGTATATAAAGTATAATGCAAAATCAAGATAAAAATCATACAACTTTGGAAGTAGGACAGTTAAACTGAACTACAGATATATAGACAAAACACAGCACATCTCACATCAACAATCTAAAAAGACAGGCCAACTAGAGACAGTGCATTACTCCAAGACATTTACACAAAAATCAGTAAAGTCGTTCGTTCAGAAAATCTCGTTACGGTTTTATTTTAACGTTCCAATAAATTTTTTATAAACATTAATTTTGCTAATAATTAATTAATCAAATAATTCACTGGCGAGAATCACATTAAACTTCTTCATTCTTATTTGAAGGGTCCAGTAAAGGAGTAAAACCACTTTACAACACAAAACAAAAAATAAAAATAATTTCAAAGTTTTCCAGCACGTGTTCCCCAACAAGCATTCCCCAAAACTTTATCGCTAAGTGGTTCCAAGCCAGATATGAATGAGCATGGTATTATTGTTTCATGAAATCCACAAGATGGCAGAGCAAATTCATTCTTCATAAAAACTGCACCTGCCCCTGAACTCTTCTTTTTTCTTCAATGCTAAATTTTCTTTTTTTTTCTCCATTGCATCTTTAATCCCACTTTCCTTTGGGGCGATAGCCTTAAAATACTCACGACCTAATGTTTTAGAATTTTTTTTTTAGCTTTTTCACTTAACAACAGACCCTCTAAACTGCGATATTTGTCTCGGCATTGCGTAAACCATTTAACCATGCATTTAAATTACTTCAACATCAGGAAATTTCGTGTTATCAAAGAATTCGAGTTATCGAGAGTTGATTGTATAAGTTCTATATTTTATGTTTATATGCTTATGTACACTATTTTAATAATTTATTTTTTCATTTCTAAGATGAAATCCCACTATATTTATTTATTCACTAATGAAGGCCTCCACACTCAACTATCATCTCCTTTATGATTTACTTTTTGTTCATAAATTATTACAAAGTATATTACAAATATTATATAAATTCATACTGTGGTATGTTCAGACTGTCGATAGTTTTTATATAGGTGTATACTGTAGATCGATTTTTAATTCGTAAACTGTTATCGATTTCTAAAGAGATATTTCCCGGCGTTCTAAATTTAGAAGTCAGAGGTTGATACGGAACCGCTGACTGGACGTCAAAGGTAAACTCATCATAGTAATCAGTCAACCGGCCCAAAGCCTGTCAACAGAGAACTGGAGTGGGAGTCCTACTGGAGGCTGGAGTGGGGCTTTACTGGAGGGGAGGCTCAGGCGGAAAATACACACCAAAGGATTACTTGCTCAGCGAGTCAACTTCCAGCAAATCTACTACTTTTCATTATTTTTACTCTACTTTTTTCCTGGTTAGCCATGTTTGTTGATGTTTGTTGATGCGGCGTAAATCCGATTTCCTGAACCAGATAATTAACTTCTAAATACTTCCTGAAGTTCTCATGCTATCTTATTCTAATATTTAATATTTTCGGATTATCAAAAATGCGATGATCAAGTGTCTTTTAGGCCAAATAGATGATAGATTTTTCATGTATTCTTTATTGTTATTTTATTTATTTTAAACCTGTACCACTACAACCCATGAAGCGTCTTGGGTTCAGCTCTTAATAATAAGGACCGTACCGTCTCTTGGCTAACGGTTGTGCAAGGAGGTGATTCTGCCGGGATCACACTCAATCTTTTTATTTTTTTTTATCCACCCTACCTGGCCTTTCGACAAAAGGGGTTAAGGCAGTGGGATAGTGCACTGAGGACGCGCATGCCACTCTTGCCAATAAATACACTATTTTTTTTTTTAAATCTAGATTATTTTACAAAAACTTATAAAAGAATAGTTTAATAGTAGGGACATAATAATTGGATAATCTGTGCAGGCCACCACACGAGTCTATTCACATGACCTGCACCTTGTGGACTCCGATACATTTTAATCCTCGTCTGACTCCTCTTCTCTGTGAGGTGGTCTTCCAGGTGTTGGTCTCCTTGGATATGTAATACTAAAATACGCCGCTTCAACGGCCTTCTTCCATCCGTATACGAACTTCCTAAACCTTGCCTAGTTTCTTCCTTCACAAGTTCAGAGAATTCGGTAATATTATAAATTTTAGTTTCAGTGAGCGAACATGATATGCGACCACATGTTCTGCAGTCACCGGGACTCCGCAACAGGGACATTGGGGGTCCAAATCTTTGCCATTTTGATTCAGCATCTGAAAACCCCGTGCCCCTTGAGGATCTGAGACATCCAGTTGTCTGGGAGGGCTCATTTCGTCTCTGTCCTTAATTTTACGGTGGCCAAACAACCACCGTCTGTTCAATCTCTCTAATGAGCCCTCTCTTATTATAGTTTTCCATTTATTCGGTTCTTTCTTGATTCTCGCTCAAAAAGATTCTCCGGTAAAGCTAGATCACACTCAACCACCAGTTTTTCTCCCAATTGGTCTCGAACCCGGGCCATCAAGATGGGAACACATTGCCTTACTCATAGCCTTGCTACATCGCACCACTTCTTTTTTATGATCCTTTACAATATAATTAGGGATAGATCCTTCAATACTATCATGTGGATGTTAACCCTTTATAATATGTTGAAGTTGAATGGGGTTTCGCACTCATCCTCAAAATATATCTCCTCAATATTAAAATGATGAACGGATGTCAGTGTAATTAATAAAAATTAACTGGACATATTATTGAATACTTTTCCAAACGCCTGGCCTTTATCTCTACTTATCAGGTCAAATTAATTACTTTTTGTAGCATTAGGACAAAATTTCAATAACATGACTAGGTAATTTTTATTAATTTTATCGACAACAGTTATTTCATTTTAATATGTAGGATATATATTTTGAAGATGTGGACACAACTCCGAAACGTCAAAATATTGTAGGAAAATAATCAAAAATATATGAACGATTTTTTTTTGCTAACCCACTTAATATTAGTATTACTTCCTACTAAGTTTGGAACGACAATGTCTTCAAAGTCTTTAAGGTATTTATAGTAATAAGTTTCTTTTGAATATAATCCCCAAAATATAAAATGGCGGATTCTTATATAAATGATTGTGTACTGGTATAAAAATAGTGTGCACTGGTGTATGAATATAATAAAAACAGCAATAATTATAGAGATCATACGTGTCCTTATGGATATAAAAACGAGAATGGAAGGTGTACGGTATAGTAAGCGTATCTTAAAAAAATAAATTTTAATATATTATTGAAAGATTCCAAAGCCTTAAGCATCTCAAATAGATGTAAATAACCAACCAGTCACCAATTCAGGCGTCACCAGGAAATAAAAATGTAAGAACGCACAAATGTAGACCAGAGACATCACCTATCATATCGTCGTTGTCATGGTAAAATTACAAATGTGAAAATTACTAATTTTCTGGACAGCAAAAAAACTGTTACATTCTTCTGTATAAAAGGGCCGATATCGATTATTTTTAAATTTCTTGTTGGTATTGTTTTTCTTTTATCTCATATTTGTATGTTTGATTATTTTCTTACCTTCATAATAATACTCGTACACATATTCATTATCTTAATAAATAAAGAAACTTCAGACTTAAAGACTTTTTCGTAAAAATGCAACTGAGATTTCACCCTTTATAATCCCGTAACAGATTGTAAACTTTACCATAGGCAATACCAACCAAAATACAATCGAAATATTATAAAAACAAAAAATCAAAATTTTCAAATTTTTACGTTTTACATAGGACCAACAATATCATCAATTAAAGTTAGACTCAAAAAATGCAAATTGCTCAAAGACAATGCAACACGACTTTGTCTTTTATGACTCCGTTTGAAAGAAAACGGAAGAAGTATTACGACATTAGAGAAACGTTATCTAGCCCCTAACATTAACCTTGCTCAGCTGTGTTTAATCTCCTTTTTCCTTCAGTACGAGTGTGTGTTGAATTGGAGTGATATTCTGTGTCTAATTGGTAAATATTTTTTAGTTGATGTGAGATGTTACATACTAAACCTTACACCCATAGTCATTTCTGTATAGTTATATGTTTCTTTGGATATTTACCAGGACGAATATAGGAAATCTTCAGGATTTTGTTAAAAAATGTTCAGATAGAATACTTGATAACTATTGGTCTGGAGTGATTTTATATAATTGTAACATAAGATCTTAAAGATAAAGATTTAAAAAAAAAATAATGGCTTGTGGACATCCTCAGGAAACAAGAATCAATTAGGAAATATTCAGGAGAAAAAATCCAAAGGGTGCCCAGGAAGAGAAGACATCTGTGATTAGGGAAGTGGACTGAGTGGAAATGGAGCGGGATGAAATGAATAGCATTGGATTGAGATCAATGGATTGGATTGGTGGAAGCCCTTTGCTTCACTGTCAGTTGGGAGACTACTTCTACTATATAATTCACTACTATACTATATGTTTCACTGCCAGCTAGAGAATTACTATTACTACAGAGTCAGAACAAACATAATTGAAAAGCAATAATCGTTTAAGTTCATTCTACTCTGAAACAAATAAATCAAGAGGCATAAAGAAATAAATTCGATCAATATACCCTATAGCTTCATAAAATTCTCAGTAAAAAACTAACACAGGATTTTTTTTTTCAGACAAAAATAGTTCTAAATAATATGGCCAAAACATGGGTGTATAAAAGATGGGATCAAAACGTATAATAACGAATTTTGAGGGGGGTGAAGTTTCGTTTTTCTTGGTCGATTTCAAAGGTTCATTATTGAAAATAATAAACCAAAAATTACTATTGAGAAATTATAAAATATAAGGAACAGATTGCATGCTTCAAGTTTTAAAAAGTAAATTTTAAACTGGTAAAGTACCAAGAAACTTCAAAGAATCCGTAATATTAAAGAAAAATTAATTTAAAAATCTTCAGAATTCGCCATAATATTATTAAACAGAATATCAGGCAATATTGTGTTGATTGAAAAGCAATCAGGATTCTTTTTTTAAACATTTTTTTTTGTTTTATTTTTTTCAAATCCACTTCATCTCTTTATTATACTTCTTATATAACTCTCATTTAATAAACAGTTAAGTTAATGAAGTGTGTGTTGTAAAATTGCTTCCATGGCCATAAAAACGATGACGGATACTTACCTACCTACGTGCGTACGTTTTTTAATATTTAATACAAAAGAATTTATGGTCCTGATTATTATTTATGTTTAATTAATTTAAATCAGGAATTAAATATTTAGAAATGGCTCTATCAATATTATTTATGATTAGACTTAAATCATGTCTATCCTTAAGCAGACATATTAATTCCATGGATCATAGATATAATTTACCAGGTTGTTACAAAAGTCATTGTGCATTCGCATAGCTTTATTTCAGATTACATATTTTAAATATTATTGAATACTACTCTTCAAAGCCCATTGTTTTCATCTACTTTCACCCATCTGCCAGAAATGGGATTTGATGCCGGTACAACTCCTTTGGTTTTGAGGCAAAGAACTCTTCGCATCCAATTTTTACCTCCTTGTAATTATCGAAGATCCGACCATTTAAAAAATGAGCCATTGATCCAAACAAACCATAATCTGATGGTGTAATATCTGGGCTATACGCAGGGTGAGACTAAACGTTTATTCCTTGCAGTTCCGATAATTTTTCCTCGAACAAACGAGAACGATGTGCAGGGGCATTGTCGTGTTGCAAAATGGCTTGGCTCCTGTTGACCAAAGCGGGGTACTTTGCACTCAAAACTGCATAAACTCTGTCAGCTTTTCACAGTGAAGGTTTGAGTCCACTGCCCGACCATCAGGAACAAGCTAAAAGTGTAAAACGCCTTCGAAGTTCCACCCGAACACAAAGTTCATCTGCATAGCTCATATTCCTATTGTCGAAACGCTTGGACCAAAGTGCGGCAGTATTTCGATGGATAATTGACCCTTTTTATATGGCGCAAATTTCTTTGGCAGCTGCCTTTGCGCATATACCTTTTTCCAGTAATGTCTCAAAATGCCACGATTTTTTCTAAAGCTATCTCAAGTCACAAGGAATTAAAGGATTACTCAAAGTAAACGTTGACATAAATAGTAGGAACAAAAACATTCATATAGGATTAATTATGAGAGTTGGCAAAAAACATAAAAATGACAACGCTATGGTACTGCCATGACGGCCACTGTCATACAGTTTACACGATGCCAGTGGCGGTTACTGTCACCCTGTAAACAGGTCTTAAATTAAAACTTTTAAAATAATACTTAGTCCGTGCTCAGTAGAAATTTTGTTGATTGACAAATAGTTTATTACAGACACTTATTATTAACAAACACATACTTATTTACTTGATTAAGGAAGAAGTTGGTCCGGGGTGCGATCAAAGACTAAGGAACTAATAAGTATAACTTATTTATTTTGTGCCAACGTTTCGGCCTTAAGTTTTAGGCCATCATTAGGGCTAAAAGAAAAAACAACATGAAAACGACAGAGGCAGTACCAGTAACAGTAAAAAATTATAAAAACAGAAATTACAAGTAAGATAAAAAAGTATGAAGTAAAAAAAGAAAAATATGACACTAAAGTGCATAATGCAAGTGACTAATGAAAAAAAAATAAATAAATAACAATGTAAAAATTAATTGAAATTAAAATAATGCGTTATTTACACAGAGAATAGTAAAATAAATGAAACCTATTAATTAGAATTTTAGTTATGATATGACAAGTTAACTTCATAACTAAAAATAAAAATAACTAAAATTTAAAAAAATAACTAAAAATTTAATAAATAAGTTAATTACGTTAAATAACTAAAATTTTAATTTATTGTAATTAATAGGTTTCATATATTTTACTATTCCTTGTGTAAATAACGTACCATTTTAATTTCAATTAATGTTTAGATTGTAATTTTTTTTTCATTAGTCAGTTGTATTATGTACTTAAGTGTCAAATATTTCTTTTTATACTTCATACTTTTTCATGTTACTTGTAATTTTCGTTTTTATCATTTTTTTTTACTGTTACTGGTACTGCCTCTGTCGTTTTCATGTTGTTTTTTTTCTTTTAGCCCTGATGATGGTCTAACAATTAGGCCGAAATTTTGGCACGAAATAAATAAGTATTACTTATTAAAGTGTTACCGCATTCCCCCCGACCAACTTCTTCCTTAAGATAACTAATATTTATTCAATATGCATGCAATAAGCACATGGCATAATGTACTGATTTTTTTTTCTCCAAATATAACCAGATATCATTAAAAAAAAAATAATAATAAAAAACATAAGATAACACTTCCATTCCAACCAGTCGAGCCTGAGGATAGAATGAGGCTGTTGGTTTTGGCCCGTAGTACTTCAAAACCACTTCCTCTATTCTAGCAATGACAAGCTTCCTCCACGTCTTCTTCTGGTCCGATTTAAAGCTAACCAAAAGTTTTCGAAAGCAGACATAAGCCGAAAGCATTAGACAGTGACAGCTTTATAAAAGGAGCAATAAGAAGGAGAGAAATCGCTGGAGAAGTGGTACTAAAGTAGACACATGCTCCTCCTCCATATTTAACGGCAATAAAGGATACTCCGGACCATTTGTCCTCTTAGATATTTTATACATTATCGCTCTATATATTATCGGCGGCTATTTCTTTCTCTTTATTTTTCTATGGCAATTCCCTCCTCCGGGCTTAAGCCACGAACACATTTCTTGTACGGAGCACATTCGCCCGGAAGGAGTCTAAGGCACTGAATTTACTGGATGCCACAAATAGAAAGCGCTTCGCAAAAAAATATGAGTATGTTTCTTAAAATCTGTACCTCACAAATTTAAACAATGTTAACAAATCTTGTTATCTTGTTTATACCTTTATAATAAAGAAAATTATATTCGTAAAATCAATATCAAGCGTTCTCACAATCGAGTTTCAAAGATGGCATGCTAAATGTCATAATAGAAAACGTCAAATTGCATTCTGCTAAATGACAACCAAATTGATTTGTCAACTTAAATGTTGTTTCAAATTGTCAAGTGATTATTTAATTAGGGGTTGATAAATAATTTGCAACTTGTATAAATTTGTTTTATTGAAAACTAGTTTCGAATGTTATACATTCATCCTGAGTTCAAGGTTTAAATGGATTATATCAAACAGAAATTTAAACTTTAATTCAAATTTAATAAATTTAAACCTTGAACTGAAGATGGATGTATAACATTCGAAACTAGTTTTCAGTAAAAAATTTTTATAGAAGTGGCAAATAATTTATCAATCCCTAATTAGATTGATCCTTCTATACCATCATGCGGATGTCAACTAAAGTAGTTATTTGTTCACTTGCTTTAAAACTTTAATAAATATTAACACAGACGGCACCACGGTATCTATTCAGCAAGGTACGGTAGTGCTTACGCAGAACCGCTCATGATCCTCAATTTAGCATGCTAAATAAGAATGTGAATACCCTTTTGAATCAATTAATTTTTGTATAAACGATCAGCTGTTGTATTAAGTGTAACCTAACCGCCTACTCTAATAAAAGCGATTTCTGTTTGTCTGCCTCTGGATTGAAATTTCGCTTGTAATGTAAGCTATTGTAATGAAGATTTCTGGGCCTCAGAAATAAATTGGTGTAATCCTTTACCACCAGAAAAACTGTTAGTCAGGAAAAAAAAAAAAACAGCCGAAAAGAAAAAGAGCTATACACGGGTCGTTAAATCGAAACAACGTGATTTATAACAGCCAAATCTCATTCAAATTAATAAATAAATCAATTTATTAAAAAAACTTAACTTTTCATCCACCCCATATCCCTAATTTTCTTTCCTCACTACCATTTTCTTTAAATCAATATGTTTTACCAATTTGTTAAATTAACTATTATGCCTTTCGAGCATAGGGTATTTCAATTTAGTGTTAGTTTCTGTCAAATCAGTGAGTTGGTAACATTGTTAACTCGTTTTTCTGGTATGTAATTATTACGTTTTCTTCACACTTCCTCTTCCTCCTTGTTTTTATCCTTCTTCTTCTTTCTTCACCACATATGATATTGATCTATACATGTATTACTCTATTTTTGGGCTTGCAATACTTCATATTTTACGCCTTTATTTTATAAATGTTTTAATTATAAAAATGTCAACATTTTTAACATCATTGTCATCTTTTACATAACTAGTTATATCATGATTATGTCTATATGCTTTACATATTCCCAAATCTAAATATTAGTAGTCTTTTTAATTAATAGTTTTCATATATTTTATTATTTCATTTGTAATCATAATTATCTCGATATTCTTTACATACTTCAAAATCTTTTCACTTTACTTTAATTTTTCATTTTTTACAACTTCATATATTTTTACCTTGTTTATAATTTCTGTTTTTATCATTTTTTACTGTTACTGGTACTGCCTCTGTCGTTTTCAATGTTGTTATTTTGTTTTTTCTTTTAGCCCTGATGATGGCCTACAACTCAGGCCGACTGTACATCGGTGCCAGTGCTCAAAAGATTTAATGGTCGACATCTTATCAGACAGGTAGCTAGTTAGAAAAGTAGAATTAAACTTAATTATTTATCAAAGAACATGGTTGGAGACTGCCTATGAGCGAAGCAACAAGAGGCATGCCCATTGAAACTGGTGGAAGTATTACTATGAATTAAAAATTTTTTGTAATAAGTACGTTTATATATCTGAGAATTAAAGCTCTGCGGTTTAAAATAAAGGGACTAAGTGGAAGCTGTTTAGATAAGCCACGTAGTTCCTTGTAAAGCTGATAATGGAGGCACTGCACTACCTCGAGGCTCATATTTAAATTGTTTAAACTATGTCTCTTAGAATACGAGAATGGTGATGTGTGGACTAGAGACAGGCGAACGACTGTTTAAATAAGCTCTATTTTACTGAGTGATCAGTGCTATTCGTGCGAAAAGAGTAGCAGATAAGTTAAGTGGTAGCTGATCTACATATTTCCTACCTCCCCCTCTCCACAACTCACTCCTCCTCTCTCCGCCAATATCTCATCAAACAGACAATATCTCATTTATTTTATTTTCCAGTAGCCTTTATACCTCTGATTAATATTCTGATCTCATTTTTTCTCTTACGAGTTGTATTTTACGAGATATCCCTAGAAATAAAGGACAGAAATTTGAACGCTGTAAGCTCGCGCCAAAACGATACCTTTTCATCATGGCTGCCAGTGACGTCATAGTTCGGACATCTCAACTGTAGTGTATGCCTTTTTAGTAATGATTTTTCATTTTGTTTGATAAATCGTTTTTTTTTTTTTATAAATATTTTCAATGAAATTAAAGTGAGTTCGGGGTCTGGAAAGTTCCGTTCTACAGTAAAATATGTGCATCATATCTATATGACGCAGATATTTTACTTATATGTATTGTGTTGTAGAAGAGAAAAGTAATGGTAAGATTACCGATTATAACTAAGACAAATATTTCAATTTATAGATCAGGTCTAAAGAGTTATATATACATAAACATGTATGTTACCGTAAATGTAATAGTCAAGTGATGGCATAATAATAATAAAAGGCTTAGCGAACCCGGAGGTTCGATGCCGGTACCACTAATCGCTGTCTACAAATCTCGGTCCACCGACTACCGTCCAAACCCAAATTCATTAGATCACTCTTAATACTATCCTCCCACCTACGTTTCGGTCTACCCCTCGGACGTTTAACTTTTTAGGAATTCGTTCGTTACTGATCCCAACAACTTTGCAAGCCCATTTCAACCGCCGCGATGATATCACTTCGATTATATTAACAGGGTGCATGCTCCGCAATTCCGCGTTGTGTAATCTCCTAAATTCTCCAGTTGACTCATCCTTTTTCGGACCAAATATTTTACGCAGTACCTTATTCTCGAATACCTTAAGGCGTTGTTCGTCCTTCAAGGTTAGCGGCCACGTTTCACACCCATACAGAACTGTAGGCAAGATAATAGTTTTGTATATTCTAAGTTTTAAGTTTCTGGAATGGCATAATGGTCAGTTATTATAAATTATCATCAATAAATTTGGTAAAGTCTGTATAATTCCCTATAACCTTGCCAAAATTGGTCCAGTTTTCACATTTGCTTGGTTGTTATCATAATGCAGTCTATTGTTTGCAGACGACAAAACACAAATAATACAGAACACAAAAAACACATACCTGTTATGTTTTGTAATGATGAGTTTGCAAGAGACAATGGATGTTTCATAAGAGTATCCAGGTTACTTAAAATTGCCAGTTTTGATTGTAAATTATGAAATATTGTTATTCACACTCTCTCGCGCCATAGTGTACAATGTAAAACAGTCCTTATTACAAGTAGCTACTCAAAACCTGGGTTTTATTCTACTAGCTTAGTCATATATATATATTTGTTCTCAAAATCAAAAATAAGCAATTCAAAATATAGTAAGGGAAAGTATTGCGTTCGTAAAAATTTCTAATCCAAGTTTTCAACGGAAATACACATTTTAAGGTCTCCTGAGCCAATATTTTTGAATTGTTTGTGTGTTTTTAGAACTGAGGATGAATGTATAACATTCGAAACTAGTTTTTAATAAAACAAATTTATAGAAGTGGCAAATAATTTATCAATCCCTAATTAGATTGACCCTTCTATACCATCATGCGGATGTCAACTGACCAATCAGATTGATCCTTCTATACCATCATGCGGATGTCAACTGACGAAAGATTTTATTAAAGGATAAAAAAGGAAAAGAAAACAAATTTCTGGAAATAAGAGTAGTAATATAGACGTATGAAGTCGTAGAAGCTAATGAGAGTGACGTCATATAAAATTATGTGATTGTTTTAGATAATAATTTATATTGTAATATCATTGAATGAAAAATAAATGTTTTCATGGAAACTAAATGTGCACTTTTAAAACTAAAATAGGGAGGTAAATAAATGTTGTGCGATGCGCGCACTAGGTTTTTAAAAAATTAGAATGCTATTATTTTTAAATTATTGTAATTTGAAGTATATTGCAACCAGACCTCTGTAATTGTTTTTTTTTTTTTCAAAAATACAGACTTTGTATCAATAATTTACCAGATTTACCAAATTTATTGGTTATGAATCACTGATGGATATATAATAACCGGCAATCGTGAAAAATCGCCATTTTATTTCATATACGGTAGCATGTACCTATATATCACGCTATAATAACCATAAACTACAGAAACGCACTTTGAAATGTGTAATGAAATAGCGAATGTTTGATGCCATTCGCTATTACTATATTTAGAGCTATCGGAGCAATCACCTGAATATTATAAACTCATAACAATCGCGAAATTACTTCCCTCCCCCCGGCAAGATGAACAATATCCACTACATCCAATGACAGGACAATAATGACTACATGCAGAACATAGAGCAGCTCTACTATAGTACTATAGTGAAGCAGGACTAGGCTATAGAGCACAATATAGCTCCGCTACCATTTACATAGCCACTGCTGATACCACTCAATGGTGGCTTTATCGGGTATTGGCATTCCCCTCGTTGCGGTCCCGTAGAGTACTTTATCTTTACCGGTTCTCTCAGATGTTACATTTGATAAAATAAAAAAAAAACTTTATTTTTCATGGTTTTTTTTTGCATTGATTTAGAGAATTAAACTTTTTTTATTGTGAATTATTACAATTTATCTGTCAAAAAAAATAGTAATAGTGATAATGAAGTTCGTTTGTAATATGAATTGATGACTTCAGAAAATATAAATAAATTAAATAGCGGAAAAATAAAGAAATTAATATTATAGTATTATAAAATAAATAACTTAAACTCAAGTTTTCCCTTCCATTTGTGGAGTACAGAACCAAACTCCAGGAGATCTATGAACTTCGCTTCCGACCGTGTCACTGGCATTAATAGCCAATGGAGGATAAGTAAGTGCGCTATAGGCGCAGATGCCCGAGACTTGAGTGGAAAATTAGCCTTCGACATTATTCCAGTAAACATATTCAAAAAAGGTATCGGGACCACTGCATGAGTGGAGCTAGATAAGGTGATAAGAAATATTTAGATAAATTTTGAGAATTTGGATAGAATAATGTCTAAAATAAATGAATAAATGAAGTATTAAGATCAGGATATTGCTTGTTACGTAAGATGTGCTAAGATATAGGATATTATATATATATATATATATATATATATATGTGTGTGTGTGTGTGTGTGTGTGTGTGTGTGTGTGTGTGTGTCTGTGTGTTTGTATTATTTTTCTTTTTTTTTTTTACTGTAGACCATGGAGATCCTTGTCCGCGCGATCTAGTATTCATACATGGAAGACCACACCGCGATTCTCAATTTAGGTACACGGGGTAGGTTCATCACTCTATGTGAGTTGCCTCCAAGTAGGCTGACGGGCCTCACATACCCGGTAGGGGTGATAAATTGCTTGAATTATTTAATTTAATTAAATTAAATTCATGCCGGTATTGGAAAAATAAATTACATTACTGAAATCGGAATTTTATATCCAACATTATTTTTGTGATTTGTGTATAACATTGTGAACTTGATAAGGTCTCATAATGTATAATTTTGCGATGTAGCCCACTCTTATTTTTAATATATATATTGCATTTTGTAATTTAAAATATATATTTGAAGAGACTTATTTATATTATAAAATTATATTATTATAAAATGTACTTAAGACGCTTAAAGAAGTAGAACAATACCTGAATTTAACATTTTAATTTAACATCGAGCCTTCACATATACATTTTAGCATTTACATTTTCTAGATAATTGCATTTCAGTAAGAATATTAGTGTTATTTACAAATATAAGAAATTCTAATTTTAAACTAAAGAGAACTAACCTAAAACTAAGCCTTAAAAACCTGCAAATAACAAATCAGCCAAAGCATCACTGGAGAAACAGATAAGATCACAAAAATGCTGACCGGATATAGTTCATCTCACATCAACAGCCTAAGACTATTCAAAATATCGTCGTTACTATTTAAAAGTAACGAATGTCAAAACAGCTACTTATCATTGGACCAAAAATGGATTTTACTCTTTAAATTTAATTTCCTAATTTAACATTTTTTTTTCTCTGGATGTTTTTACTTCAAGCTCTAGATTTGTGTTTATATGTTGATGTTTTTTTTTTTCAAAATGCTTAGGGTAAATTAATAAAATTTAAAAAAATGTGAAAAACGCGATTTTTTTATATTCGGTAGATATGGTGAAGACTAATAGAAAAATGAGGTAACATTAACAAACATTATGTAACATCCCTTTCCTTCAGTATGTATGAATTGTTTTGGAGTCATGTACAATATCTTATTAGTTAGTCTTTTTTTTCCGTTGATAAGAGATGTACTCTCTCAGATCTGTATTAATGTAATCTTTTTCCGTGATGCCTCAATTGTGAGAACATTATCTCGTTAGTTATTTACAGTCATTTAAGAGGCTTAAAGTTTAAATCTAATACTATATATGTTTTAAAAATATTGTGGAATGTAAAGAAAGTTGTAAGGGAATAAGAGAATCTGGGTAAAGTTAAAAGATATGAAGCAAGACTGAGAGCTCGCGTGCAGAAGAACAGTTAGCAGAAGAAGGGAGCAACATCATGTCATCTCCGACCATTGCTCTTATTCATTATTTAAGGGGGCCCCCGATGGAAGAAAATATTTTTAACGGATTCACTATTTTATAAAGAAATGGGAGCTTTTTTTCTAATTAAATATCACTTCCTATAAATATACATATTATTAATACAAGATACTAAAACTCAAAAAAGAGACAGTATTATTGATGATACATTTAGTAATGATAAGAAGATTCCTATAACAAAGTCTCTAAAATTCCAATATAATAACTAGGTATCACAAGGACAAAATAATGTAACATCGCATAAATGGGGACCAAAGAAAATACTTCACTTTAATTTGTCCCGGGGGTCAGCCCCCCGGTTGTAGGCCTAGTTGGTAATACTAATCTATCAGTTGGCATCCGCATGATTTATTGAAAACTAGTTTCGAATGTTATATATTCATCGTCAGTTCTAAAAAAATACAAAACTTCAAAAATAAGCAATTAATAATACAGTTTGGTATTATTATACATATTAAATTAGATGTAACATAAATCAGTATTATAAAACATTATTGAATTATGAATTTAATTAAGACAAGAAATCAAATACGTGTTGGTACTTACCAAGGTTTAAATGGATTATATCAAACAACTGAAGATGAATTAATTAATTAATAAATTAATTAGAACTGAAGATGTATGTATAACATTCGAAACTAGTTTTCGATAAAAAAAAATTATAGAAGTGAAAGAATCAAAACCTAAATACTACTCTAGATATCAGACTACCGTAGGATCGTGAATAGGGTGTAGGACTACATAGGAGTTATAGAATGTTTGTAATCTTCTGTGATCGTCCTGTAAGGATCCCCTCTCCCTTCAAACATGCCACCGCATTGGATCGTAAGCAAGGATGTCACCGCTAAAAAAAACAACGAACTCCATTTATTTAAAACTACCTCATTATTTGCTATCACTTTTGTTTACTATTAGTATGGAATGTAACAGTGTTTTATTTCGTTGGATCTTTAAAACTTTATTTTTTTATGTATTTTTATTTATTTAACTTAATTTTTTTTTTTTACCATAGATAATACTTTTTTTATTAGAGTTTATAGAAGATTATAAAGAGAACCGATTCCTTGGGGACTCGAGCGACGAGTCATACGCAGACTAGGGCGAAAACGGTCTAAGCAACCCTTTTGAAAGTCCACCTAAAATTCTTATAATCGCATAAAGGTATTGCGTTTTGAAATTAATGGAGTAACTTTCTCTAACAAAACCATGAAAATTGTGTTATACATTCTTAAGTAATTTTTAAAGGCCTTTCTATCTATTTAATTTTTTTTTTCAGATGACTGTATTTTATTGGGTTGATAAAAGATATTATCGCCCATATTTCCTTTTTATTTGTTTCCAATAACTCCATAGCGTGACTAATTTCCGATATTCTCCTATTTTTTTAGAACAGCGATGCGCGATGGGGACATTATCATAACTGATTAGAGTGTTGAAGTCCGCCGTGAATGGAGAGGTATAACGAAACAAAAGGTAACTTAAAAACAGTTGAGAAACATTAAGGTCAAACAGCTGATCAGCAAAAACAAAAAATACGCTCATCATATAACCATTTATCTATATTAATTTATTTTAAGGACCTTCAGAATATTTTTTGTTGTGTATTTTCTGTTATTACTGATGGCTAATTATAATGCAATCCTTCTCAGCTATTTTTATGTAGCTTCTGTTTTCTTTAGAAACTGTTGAAATGTCTTGGGAGCGATGTGATGTCTCCGGTTGGTGATGGTTTTCTGAACCGCAGATGTTTCTTGCCTTCTTCAGTCCTATAGAATAGAGGTGTGAATACTGAGAATATATATATATATATATACATATATATAATTTCGATAATTAATGAATATATCGATATTTCGATATATCGGGCCTCAAAACGCTTAATCTATTAAAAGGACACACACATATCAATATTTCTGAGTCGATATAATTAAGATATTGTTTTATAATATCGATATTTCTTTACTGATATAATTAAGATATTGTTTTTATAATATTGTTATTTCTGTGCCTATATAATTAAGAAAATGATTATCGATATTTTCCTTTTGACATCATCCAGGAACTCAAGCTCTATCGATAGTAAAACGAACACACCACAACACTAGTTTTAATGATTCTTTGTTTGACAAACCCGCCGTGCTTGTAGATTTTTTTTAAATATTTCTTTCATTTTTTTGTGGTTGAAAAAATATCGGTTTTCGATACTCGAATTGTAGTATCGATATCACGATAAATCGATTTTTTTATATCGATATGTCAATATTTTTCAAGATCTCTACTGTACAATGCATATAGTTATCAAACCTACCGAAACGTTGACTGCTGATTTCTTTTACTCGTGTCTAAGAGACTTAATTCTACGTTTTAGGAATTTTCTAATTACATGTATATAAAATTAGTTGTAAAATAAAGTCGTATTCTCTTTTTATTAGTATTCTCTGCCAAGCTCTGCAACTTTTAATTATCCATTAACTTAATTAAAGATATAAACTTATAAAACAAAGTCACTTCCTCTTTTAATTTACACCCGACACCCAAGAGAACACATCCCATTACTCTAAAAAAATATTCAAAACAATGAACAATTTTTAGTTCCCTAAACATGTTTGATTAACGGTTATTCTCCGAATGAACTGTTCGAACGCTAGATCCATAATCCCCGTACCTAATATTAACACGATACTTTATGATCTTGTTACAGCAATGGCAAACCAATGTAAGAAAGCCTTACATGAAAGGTTCTACTTTTTGTCAAAATCCCCAAAACCAACAAAATCGAAAACATGCTAAATATGGAAACCACAACACTAAATATGTAAGCCAGAAGAAGGAATATCTAGCCTGTGATGTGCAAAGCACGCAATATTCCTCATTGAATATATTAAAAATATCTGATTAATTCCGAGTTGTCGAATCCTATAGCATACTAATCATCCTTTTGAGGACCATAGAGACAATTTTTATTCTTTACTGTGATAAAGATGGTATATAAAAAAAATATAATTAAACAAAGGATTATTATTTAGCTACCATGGAATCAGAAAATCGATACAATATATGTATAAATTCAACCCTCCTCCTCCCCCTTACCCGACCCACTCTTCCTCACGACATTACTAATAGACTTTCTAGGCTTAATAGCTTCAACGGGTATGAACTCTTGGACTGTTAAAAACAGTGGCTTTTTGTAGCGGGTACTGTGAGTAAATAAATAACATTATATATATATATATATATATATATATATATATATATATAGACCGTCCGTGGCATTTCTTCGAGGCTACTGGACCGATTGATTTGAGATTTGGAATCAAAGGTCTCAGGTCAGCCCAGGACCATTATTCCAAAGTCTTTTGAAAAATACAAAAAAAATAAATAAATAAATAAATTATAAAAAAATTACTCCCTTACCACTACTAGCCAAGGACAGTAGATCAAAATAGGTATTGTAAGAGGGTCTAAAAAATACAAAACACATATTAGATCATTGGTCTGTCTACCATATGTGTTAGTGTCTGTGTTATAATTACCTCTTCGATTTTTTTTAAATTTATTTATTTTTTTGTATTGTATGGCTTCGACCCCTTGTGTACTAAATTGGGCTGGCTGCCCAATAGGCGACACTGGCTGTGTGTAATAGCCGAAAAATGTTTTCTAAAAAAAAAAAAATTTCTATAGACTGTTCTTGAACTAATTCTCCTAAAACATTCTTCTTAAATCTTTTTAAATTTTCATGAATAGTAAGTGAATACCTACACGAGAAAAAGCAAGAAAAGAATTATGAAGAAAAAAAATGATCTTTGCGCAAAAATCAAAGAGTATACTTGTTTTGCTTATATATTCATTTGAAAAGTAATTAAATTCCGTACAAAACAAAAACAAAAAAAGTCATCGAAATCGGTATTAGCAAAGATACGGCGTATTGAACTACAGCTTATTGCTTTTATATTATTTAATAGAAATATTTCCATGAAAAGTAAAAGGAAATTTTTAAAATTTATTTGAACTTGAAATAACAAAAATATATGGTGCACAGAATTGTCATACTGCAATTATTCAAAAAATTATTTTATTATACTTTTGTGATAGAAGACGTGGGGAGGTGCAAATATGCTTAAAATATTTCAAGTAGCGTTTATGCGAAATCTTTAAAATTATTTTTTTAAATGGATAATTGTTATAGGATGGTTAGTTGCGGGATGCGCACACCGAATCGTAATTTTTTAAAATACGATATTTTTTCAGGTGATGGAAAATATAATTAATTATTAATTCATTAAATTTATTCAAAATACAACAAATTATAAATAAATCTAATCTAATATAATTAAGAGTTGTTTGGATGCAAAAAAAAAACTAACGAGAACTTTCAAACCCTGCTTTACAAGTCCACAACAGCCATTGACTGTTTCGTTATGCAGATGGGAACTTGTAACGAGTATACGCCACATGCCTCTAATTGAGATCTATCAATGCAATGCAAGTTCGTCTCTGATTGGCTGCTACCGGGGAATGGTAAGCTCTCTCTTGTACTCCGGCTTTTAATTGGATATCAATCGTTTCGCTAATAAAATCTTCGCAAGGGATTCAACGGTTAAATTATCTGAAGTTACAAAAGACACAAAGCTCAAATGTCGTTTTTAAAACATCTGTTGGATGTGAGTAATTATCCAATCTGTATTGGATTTTTGCTTAAATGACCAAATAAATATCTCCAATAGTCCAATCTTAAATTTATTCTCATCTATAACATAAAAAACAATTACTCACCGGAATTACTGGAAAAACACCGACCCTTAAACCGTTTACTTTTAAAGACCCCACCTTTCTTTCATTGTTAGTTCAGTGCGAGAACAAACCAGTACAAACATTTCTGTTTAATATAATCCATTTAAACCTTGGTGAGTACCAACATGTATTTGATTTCTTGTCTTAATTAAATTCATAATTTATAAATGTTTTATAATACTAATTTATATTACATTTAATTTAATGTGTACAATAATACCAAACTGTATTTTGAATTCTTTATTTTTGAATTTTTGTGTTTTTAGAACTGAAGATGAATGTGTAACATTCGAAACTAGTATTTAATAAAAACAAAATTATAGAAGTGGTAAACAATTTATCAATCCCTCATCCAAATATTGAGATATCTGACGTCAGAAATTTCGTGTTTTGCCTGTTTCGTTCTACCTGTGCGTATCCTCGTGATACCCATCTGAAGGCTAAGGTGGACGAGAGTTTTAAGGCGTCACCTTAGCAACCTCGAGACCACTACGGCGCCGGTTCGAATCCGGCCTGGGCGGGATAAAATTTATTTCGTGACTGCCCCACATAATGAATCTCGACCTTCCCACTCTGGTAAGAATAGATTGGTAACCTGTAGTAATAAGCCGTCCTGTTTGCCTTAATAGGATAGGAACGGACATTAAACCACGATAAATAAACTAATAAAAAAAAGCACTCACCTGAACTATACACTAGGCTTTATTGGTAGGAGTAATTTATACACATGGGATTGAATATTATTCCGTTTATAATATATATTTTTATATATTATCAACGGAATATACAATATAATAATATATTTTTAATATAATTCAATAAATATATATATATATATATATATATATATATATATATATATATATATATATATATATATATATATATATATATATATCTATATATACACATGTTTTCTTTATTTCTTATTATTCACATTACGATTAACATATTTTCCTTTACATCTCATTTTTTGTTATATTTTCTTATTGTTATTGGTAATACCACTGTTGCTACATCTGTTGTTATCTTGTTGTTACCTAGTCCTGATGATAACCTAAAACTTAGGCCGGAACGTCGGCACACAATATAATACGTTTTCTTTATTTTTTGTTTTCATTCACCGCACACCCAACCAAGGTTCTCCTCCTACATAGCTTTTTTATTGAGAGTGAATTTCCTTTTTGGTTTGAGTTTAAATATTAACAATTGCTTAGTAAATGTGCCCATATTTATATCGCAAAACTAGGAGTAGCATAGGAGAATCAGAATTAAGCCAGTATGTAGTCATAGCTGCACCGGATTCGCACTCGAGCGCCCTCGAATGTAAGGCTATCATTGTTCGCCCTCAGGCAGTGCCATCTATACCCCATTGGCCCATTGGGTCAGGGACCACTACTTGACTATCTTCCCGGCACTTCCTCTAATAAACATTTAACTTTCTTTTTTTTTTTTATTTTTGCTACTATTCAAATTTTATATAAAAAATGACTTTAACTAGTATATTTTTTAATTTTAGTGATGGAATAAAGTTTTTTAGAAAATAAATTCTTTAATCTAGAGGACCCCTTATCTTAAAGTGCCATGGCGACCTCGTAACACTCCGCTAAAAAACGGCCCTGCCTCAGGAAGGCCCCTTTATTCTCCTTGAAGAGATACCATTTAGAGATTTTGGAAAAATATCGATATATCGGTGTTGTCTGATCGATTTTATCCGATATATCTTAATATCGATATTAAAATTTAGCCAAATAGGAATACGACGAATGAGAGAGCAGACGAACTGGCAAAAGCTGGACCTCTTCAACGGCAGATGGATGCCCAACTTTTATTGGACGAGGTAAAAAACATAAACTAAACTGGGATAAAAAAAATACGGGGCACCAAACAACCTCATAGCAACCCCCAAGACTCCTACCACAAGCTAAATAGAAAATAACAAGCCATGATATTCAGACTCAGAACTAACCACAACAGACTAAATGCTCATCTTTACAAAAAAAAATAGCATACGGTATGTGTAAGTATGGTGGGGGAGAGCAAGCAGCTGAGCACGTTCTTCAGAGTTGTATCCTTTTCGATGAGGCTATAAGGAAGATTTGGTCTGAGCCCGGATAGATGGAAGCCAAGTTCTACGGGACTCTGGAGGACCCCAGGAGAACCACCGATTTCCTCGTTTTACTACCGGACTAGACCATCTAACAGGAAGAAGATATTAAACTTTTTAACAAAAAAAATTAACAAATAACATGGGATTTGACAAACAAAGAACAAAAAAAAAACTTGAAAATTTTCAGATATATCGAAATATTAGTTCGATATATCAATGAAAAATATCGATATTTCGAGATATAGGGTCTCGATTTATTCAATCTTTGGAAGTAGAAGAAGAAGAGAGTTTTTACATTGAATTATAGCTTTAATAGGAACAATTAAATACTCATAAATAGCTTATCACAAAAACAAGTATTAATTTATTAGCAATTGTCAATAAATAAAGGATATATATATTACATAGTAGGAACTAGTGAAAACACTAATTAAATAGTTTAAACATAAAAATAAAAATAAAACTAAAAGGACGGAAGAAAATCAATATTGAAAAAATTACTAAAAACATATCAAAGTACATATTAACATTTATAAGTAAAAATATTCATCACTCTGCAGAATAGAAAAATGAATTAAATTGCTAAACATAAAAAAAAAAATAAAAAAAAAAAGGAAGTAAGAAAATGGCAATTTAATTAATAACGATTGAAATTTATCGAACTTAGATCTTGTAGACATTTTTTTTGTTTTGTTTATTTAATTATTTTTTGGAAAAAAAAAATTGGTTTCCGATATCAATATTTTTTCAATATCGATATAATGACATACCGATTTAAAATAGTCGGACAAAAATATCGATATATATCTTTTAAAATATCGATAGTTTTCAAAATGCCCAAAGCCCCCCCCCCTCTTATTAAAGAAGGGTGATTTAAAAATTATAAATATCAAGGCGAAATATCGATATTTTTTTTATATATGGAGCTACAGTTTCGATATATTGGAAAACTATCGATAAGATATATATATATATATATATATATATATATATATATATATATATATATATATATATATATATATATATATATATACGAGTATATATACCGATTTTTTTTTCGATTTTCACATTCTTAACTCCACCAATCTTGAAGAGACCCTATTCTATTATTATTTAACCTTATTCTATTATTTTACTTTATTATTACAAAATATATGCAGAATTGTCTTGGAGTAATATCTCTATTCAATTGGTCTTTTCTAAGCGTTGATATGAGATACTCTTCTCCTGTCTGCATTATGTGATCTTATCTTGTTCTCTTCCGATGATACCTGGTGAAACATTCCTGATGATATTGGTGAAACATTGATGGACCAGTTACTTACAGGTATTTGAGAGACTTAAGGCTTAAGGTGTTTTCAAACAATATTCAAAAAGAATAATTTTTTATCTTTTTTTTTTTTCTATCTTTAATTAACTTATTATTGTTATATTATTAAAATACATAAAAAGAATGCAAACAAAAGACAAACATTACCTGAGGAGGTAAGAGAATTAGAAGGGAGCGGAGAGGAAAGACACAGACGGCTGTATATGAAGGAGAGGAGAGGGCGAAGTTTACACTTTAATTTTGCCGAGGAGTAAAAGCCCAGGTGGGCGGCTAAATTGTGCGCCTTTACGGCCGTGCCCCCCCAGTCCCCAGTCCCAGGCCCTGTAGTCCCAGCCTCAATTCACTCCTCAATAATAAAAACTTATCTGCATTCGAGTATATTAACCAAATAAGGAAGGATATTGGCTCGGATATGCAAATGCGGATTCAGGTTTAGTAATGATAAGGCTGCGATGGCAAGACTGGAAATAGTTAAAGCGAATTTTTATTAGTTTTAGCAACTTGGAGTGTTGTTTATGGCGTTTATTAACGGCGCCGAATCCGACATACATTTATTCGACATATCGAGTACAGCGATTTATTGGATAAAAATCAATTAATTATGGATTCTTATAAGAAATGCCATCCTGATCATGAATATACCCCATAACAAGGGTCAAAAAAGACTATCTGACAAATAATAGCAAATAAATATAAAAGTACTTGAAAAACTTGAAAAAGGCAAAAAAATATAAATATAGAAAAAATATTATAGATTTAAAAAAGATATTAGATTTATTGAAAAATAAACTACTTGATTAACAGTTTTTTAAATACATTTAATGAGCACAAATTAGATGAATAATATTTTTAATGTGTTTTTTAACTTTTCCTACTGTTTAAAACTGTACATAGGCTAAAAAACTGTTTAAATCAAATCACCTCATTGTAACATGTAATGGAGAATTATACAATAACACGTAAATATCTGTATTTTCCTAGTGGCAACTTGTAAATTTAATTACTAAAAACATAGAAAAAAAAATGAGTAATATAAATCAGAAAATTTCTTTATTTTTCTTCGATCAAAAACAAGTTTAACTATTACAACGAATATATTTTTTTTTTTTTTGTTTTTTGTTAAGGCGATTTTACATTCTGCTGAAGCCAAGACGCGTAGCACTCACGAAACAGCCCAATTTACTATTGAAAGCCAGGCAAAATAGCCGAATAATGTTTGATAATTCTTTCGGAATAGTTCATTAAACTTCTCTACATACAACAGCGAATTAGTAGTAAAAATAATAGCACGTATATTTACTTCCTTGTACGAAATAAAGGAAATATTGTAATCGCAAAAATTTTCGGTTTTCAGATTTCAACGAAAATATCCATTTTGACCATACCTGAATCCATTTTAACAATCTCTGAATCCATTTTGACTAGTATCGTCGTGACATCTGTACATACGTTCGTACGTGCGCATCTCGCATAACTCAAAAACGGTTAGCCGTAGAAAGTTAAAATTCTGTATTTAAGATTTCTGAAAAATTTAGTTGTGAACATCCCTTTTTGGTCTCTACATGATTACCGGAAGTGGTACTTTACTTTAATGTCATTATTGATTTTCATCAAAAAGTATATTAAAATATAATGCAAAACTTCTCAAGTTTGGTTAACATAGGCAGCCCGGAAGCGGTACTTTACTTGAAGGTCATATTAGACATTCATCAAAAATTATATTAAAATATAATGTAAAACATCTCAAATTTGGTAAATAGGACTTTTATATCGATATAAATGTATTTACTAGATTTTGGTTAAAATTCGTGAGCCGAAAAGGGTACTTTGCTTGAAGTTCATAATAAACTTACATAAAAAATTATATTAAAATTTAATATAGAAATCATATGGTTCGGTAATAAAGGTTACAAACGCGATTTGGTTTCCACTCCAATTAAACATATTTATTACTTGTTTTAAGTGTTAAAATTGGGTCTAAAATACTGGTTTTCCTCCCCATTTGTGAGATGAACAAGTCTGCAGCAGGAGAATAAGATGTAAGTTAAGTGGGTTCTTCCACTTCAAAAGTCGAAACTTCCGATTTCCAATGCTTTATCTAGTGATATTGCCAGTTCTAATGTTGTCACGGAACAAGAAGAAATCTCTTGGGAACTTATTACCTACTGAAAGAAAACGATATATAATAACGGAATGAGACCTCTAGAAACATGAGCTTGTGTGTGTGTGTCAATAGATGGATGACGCGACGCCGAGGGTCGTTTTTGAAATACTGTAATCTTCGGCAACTAGTAACCAAATTCAAGATCACATTTTGAGCCACCGATTTATAGTTTAATAGGCGTACAAGGAAGTCATGGGTTGTCCACATCAGATATTTTAAAGTTAGTAACCTCCTAAAATACAAAATAACCGAATAAATGATGTTAATAAACATTAATCTAATAGATTGTATGTAGTGAAATTTCTCCTACGGGTATAATGTTGTCATGACAGTGATTATGAGCAGTTACGTACGTACGCAAGCATCCTTTTTATTATATAGATAATACTAATTATAATATGATGTTCTATGTAATGTTTAATAATAAGGCATTCAAGAGTCAATTTTATATTCTAATTTTAATTTTGCAAAAAGGTTAATTGGCGTGGGCAATGCCTCTCCAAAATATATTTCTCCTCCAGAACCGATTATATTTACTTGTTAATTAAATTCTATATATAACCCACCCAGCTTCATACATACATTATTTATATACTTAATTCATTCATATCGAAGTTTCTAACATAGGCACTCATTTTCAAGTAATTTTCTCTCTTCAAAAACTTTTATTGTATATGCTGCCTACGTCATATCATCACCAGTTTTGGTCCAATCATGCTTCTTTCTATTATTTTCTAATATTAAGCGTAAACACAAATTGTTTATTGTGTATTAGGTATAGTGTCTTATTAGTGACATTATTATACAAATTATTATTAACATCAAAAATCATTCTAAAATGATTTTCATTCATCCATTTGTTATTATAAAGATAACTTAAAATCTGTTCCGAAACTCACACATACACACAAACACTTTAATAAACAGTTTATTAACTATAACTTTTGCCCTAGCTACTGTCCCGCGACTTATTCTCTAGCTGAGTATCAGGCTGAAAGGAGTCACAACTATTTCAGAACAGTCAAATTTATTTATTAAAAATATTATTTTAAAGTTGTAATTCCTTTAATTATTACTATAATAATTACTTTTAAAAATGAGGAATAATATGATTCTATAATATATTTTCCTAAAATTTGAACTGGCTAATAAATTTGAAATTCAAAAAATTGAATTTGACTTGTTTATATCAAGTAAAAATTTTTGCAAAGCTTCGTAATATCAAGAATACGCTATAGATGAAATACGTAACTCAGTAATTAGATATAATTCGATAGGAAATCATCATTAGAGCGTATTATATAACATTAATTATATAACAAACAGGAATATTTGTTATACAATTTAATTAGTTAATTATAAAAGCTCTCGGTTCGAAAGGAAATAAATGATAGGAAGGCGTTTAATATTACATCGCTAAATTTTAAAATTTAACTGCATACTAAATAATTAGTGATTGATAAATTATTTGCCACTTCTATAAATTTGTTTTATTGAAAACTTGTACATTCATCCTCAGTTCTAAAAAACACACAAAAAATTCAAAAATAAGTAATTCAAAATATAGTTTGGTGTTATTATACATATTAAATTAGATGTAATATAAATCAGTATTATACAAAACAGTATTATCTAAAAACTTTTATTAATTATATATATATATATATATATATATATATAATATATATATATATATATATATATATATATATTATATATATATATATATTTATTATATTTATAATTCATAAATGTTTTTTAGATAATACTGTTTTGTATAATACTGATTTATATTACATCTAATTTAATATGTTTAATAATACCAAACTATATTTTGAATTGCTTATTTTTGAATTTTTGTGTGTTTTTAGATGTATAAACATTCGAAACTAGTTTTAAATAAAATAAATTTATAGAAGTGGCAAATAATTTATCAATCCCTAATTAGATTGATCCTTCTATACCATCATGCGGATGTCAACTGATCATAGTAAATAGCTCAAAGTCGCTAGCTAGTGTGTTAATAACAATTTCTTTTTACCAAGGTGGTTTTCTCTGGTCAATTTCGAAATAAACAATGAATATTGTAAGTGGTAAATCTAAAAACAGAGTGAATAGTCGAGTATCTGGATTACTGACCTTATAAGTTCCGAGATTCTCCACAACGCATGGAAGAGAGGCGTCCCTCCCAAGTGCCACAGTCACGTTTGGGATTGGTTCAGCAAATTTCGGTCCTTCAGTCAGAGCTGAAAAATATTACAAATTATAAATATATTATTAAATAGATTTAATAAATATTTTAAAACAATTTAAATATCATTGTTCATAATTTAAACGATAGGATACTAGTCAGAAATATCAATGAATTCGTCCTCAGTGACCTGTGATTCAACACATAATAAATAAACTCCATGCGATAGTCTAATATCGTATTCATTAAACTCGCCAAAGGATTTAAAAAGCATGTATCCAGAACATTCATTCATGATAAGAATCCTGAATGATTCTTAAATGTCTCAACAATCCTGGACCAGGATAAGTCCGTGTAGTTCAAATTCGTCACATGTCACTTAGTTCTTGTAATCCTGTTATAACAAAAAAATGTATATTGTTCTATATTTTTTATTTATCTTTCAAAACTGTAAAGGTCCTGATAAAATAATAAAATATTGAATCTCATAGTATGATAAACATACTTTTGGGCTCTATGACAAGCATACTAAATTATATTTACATGAAAGGGCTAAAACTACAAACATGAATTCAATGATAGGATACATGTGGAAGATTCCGAAAACAAAGTCTTGAGTCTCTAAAACACCGGTAAATAGCTAATCAATTTCGCCATAATCAGGACACACACAATAAAATCAAATATATGTAGATTAAAAACAGCACATCTCACATCAACGGCCTAACCAGTCGCTTCAACTAGAGGTACAACTTCACTCAACGATATCCAATCAAATACTGAAGGCAAAGGAAGGTAAAATGACAGCTGATAAAGTTATATTTAAACAGCTGAGCAGAAAATATAAAATACACTATGGAGGTTTAAACTTCAAGAAGTTAAACATTTTAGACAAGTCTAATGAATCTAACTAGATTGCCTTTTGTATTTAATTAATTTGAGGATCAGCTGGTTTTTTGTTATAACCTTCCTGCACTTTTATATGTTTTTTCTTCTATATTTACTTTGTCTTTTATATTTATTACTTAAATTATTTGAATGGTCTTTTTTTTTAAATATTTTCGGTTGCTTGGTTAACATAAGGCCCGATTGTCCGACGACTTTCGAGAGAGTCGGATTATAGCGGGACCTGGGTAAAAACAAACATATTTGGATTTAAAAAAAAATAAAAATGTGATTATTACGTATCAAAAATATTGAAATCTAACCTATAATAGACCGTATTAGTTAACTTGATTTTATCTTCTCATTATAATTTTTCTAGAATAATAATGGTGTGGGCCATACCTTCTCCTCCCCCTAAGTAAATTTCTACTTCAGTACTGTTTATTATTTTTTTTTTCTGATTGTATTATTAAATTATTAACACATAAATTAATTAGGGATTGATAAATTATTTGCCACTTCTATAAATTTGTTTTATTGAAAACTAGTTTCGAATGTTATACATTCATCCTCAGTTCTAAAATCACACAAAAAATTCGAAAATAAGCAATTTAAAATATAGTTGGTATTATTATACCTATTAAATTAGATTAATATAAATCAGTATTATAAAGCATTTATGAATTATGAATTTAATTAAGACAAGAAATCAAATACATGTCGGTACTCACCAAGGTTTAAATGGATCATATCAAACAGAAAAGTTTGTACTAGTTTCTTCTCGCATTGTACTAACAATGAACGAGGGATAGGCAGGATGTTTTAGGTAAACGGTTTATGGGTCAGTGTTTTTTCCAGTAATGCCGGTAATTGTTTTTTCTGTTATAGAGGGAAATAAATTTAAGATTGGACTATTGGATATATTTATTTGGTCATTTAAGCAAAAATCTGGATTGGATTTGAAGGATTTTATTATTTCAAGTGCTTCATGTATATTTAATTTGAGACTGTTTTCTACGTGATGTATTAATTTAACTCCTGAGTCTTTGATGAATTTATGATTATTTTCATTTAAATGAATTGCAAAGTTGGAATTCTCTGTCTTATTATATGCACGTATATGTTCCTTTAATCTCTGATTTAGCGATCTTCCAGTTTTTCCCGTGTATTTGGCTGCACAATCATTAAAATTTAGTTCATATACTCCACTTTTTTGAAAGTGTCTATTTTGTCTTTAGGAGAAGAGAAATATGAGAATAGGGTTTTTTCTATTTTAAATGCAGGGTTTAATCCTATTTTTTTCAATTCATTTCCGACTTTGGTGGATATAGGGCCGTAATATGGAATCAAAATATAATGTTTCGGTATGGGCCTATCTTCGGGGGTGTGTGTTTTTAGATGTATAAACATTCGAAACTAGTTTGAAATAAAATAAATTTATAGAAGTGGCAAATAATTTATCAATTATCAAGATTGATCCTTCTATACCATCAATTCATTCATAAGCAATTCATTCATTCATGCGGATGTCAACTGATAAAGCAATTTGTTGTGACATGGTGTACTAGCGTGTTAGATACCGACACAGCAAGCGTGGACACGCGAAATTTGTATTTCGATAGTAATGGACTCGTGTATCGCGAAAATGTTCAATACATTGTCGCCTAGTGTACTAGGACATGTGTACTAGTACACTAGGCGACAATGTATTGTCGGAAACGAGCTTAGCACAATATTTTAAGTATTCCTTTACTTGATGGATTATTTAAAGAAATAATTGTTTGATCATTATTATTGCAACAACTTTTGAAATAACCAAAGGTAACACTCGGCTAGGATATTGGTACTTGTAGGCCCGACTTAAAACCTGTAGGAGGGCCCTCTATTTTTGAGAAGTCAAAGAAATCTTGCTTCTCTCTCCACAACTTTGGGGACAAACCTCATCAGGAGTTTCCCAGGATGAGTTTAGTGAAATATTTAAGATATAATAGATGTGCTTAAGATAGTTAATTTTACATTATTTATTTATTTTTTGTAAATATGGTATAAATGGTTACGTATAACACAGTTTGCCAGATTGTTACATCTCTTAATAAACAAAAGTTTATCACATTCGGTGCAAGGTAATGTGGGGTAAGTGCGCACGAGATTTTACAATGTCCGACTTTACAGGACTGTAAAATCTTAATTTTTGAAACTAGATTTTTCCTCTTTTTTTTTTTTAAATTTCCCTTAAATGATTATATTTACATATTTCATTCAAGACCACGTCTCAACCACATCCATTTTGATGAGGCTGATAATTTAATTTAATAATACTTTGCCTCTGCCTTTAGGGGTATGTGCGTACAATATATATATATATATATATATATATATATATATATATATATATATATATATATATATATATAGGGTGTCCATTTTAGATGGCCCGGCTGAATTTCTCTTGAACCGATTACGTTATAAAAAAATAAAAAATACGTATTTAATATTTTTCAGTCTAGTTTAAAAATTTAGACTTGTTTTTGAAAAAAAATAAACGGGGTCACTCAGATTCAGTACAAGTTTAAAATTTCAAATAGGAACCTATGCCTTCCGATACATCATTTTAACGGATTATTGAAACTGAACTCAATGGTGAAATCAGATTTTAAATTGGTCAATAAATTACAAAGTTATGGTACAAATACATAGAGAGTAAAGAGTGGAAAATGCTTGTCGATCCATCGAGTCAGTCCATCGCCTGCATCGTCGAAGAGGGTAGGCAGTTCGAACATGAAATGTAGGTTCACCAACCTCTGGTTGTATGTAGTATGGATTTTTTTATTATTAAAAATAGCTAACAAAATGCATTATTTTTTTTTAAACTTTGTAATTTATTGACCAATTTAAAATCTATTTTCACCATTGATTTCAGTTTCAAAAATACATTAAAATGATGTATCGGAAGGCATAGGTTTCTATTTAAAATTTTAAAGTTGTACTGAATCTGAGAGACCCCGTTTATTTTTTTTTCAAAAACAGGTCTAAATTTTAAACTCGACTGAAAAATATTAAATACATATTTTTTATTTTTTTTATAACGTTATCGGTTCAAGAGAAATTCAGCCGGGCCCTCTAAAAAGGACACCCTGTATATATATATATATATCATCTGGAAGACTCATTATTCAAGGAGTAGCGGTTGTGAGGCAAGTGCAACTTAATTCTTTTTAACAGGATTATTATACTAATGTAATCATGGAATAAAGTTAAAAATTGTCTGAGATTCACATTTCGCAATCTTCAGTGACAGTAATGAAAGTAGAATGAGTAATATAATTTAAAAAATGTTTTGAAAAAAAGGACTTCTATTTCCTCAGTCGCACCAGGGGGTTGGTTTAAACCACACGTACCATACAGAGGTTTCCACTTGCAAAACTAAGGGTGCCGGGACATAACTAACAAGCGCTTAAAAAAAAAAAAAAAAAAACTGTGGAGGAGAAATGTAAATCATGAAGTATTTTGAAAAAACAACTTCTGAAGGTCTCACTTACCACATATATTTAAAAAATAAATAAACACCGATACATCTGAACAGCAGAAGTCGAAAGACCTAACTTAATCAACAGGTGGAAATTGATATCTTTACAACTCGTTACGCTTCACCTTAGCGAACTCTCGTGACTGATTTCTGATGCATCAGAAAGTTAAGCTTCATGCTTCGTAAAGGGCAGCTATTACAAATTCAGGATTTGGATTTAACGAGACAATCACGCACTTACTCCACATTACCTTAATTTATAATTTTATTGTATTATTGGTTGGCAAAGAACGGATAAAAAAGATTAGCAAAGACAATTTATTTATTCTGCGGTTGGGAGACTCTCTTGTGGCTCACCCAGCCTCCATAAAGTGGATAAATGACCCTTCATTGGGTAAACATTTATTTTCATAAAGCTTTATTTATCCTGATATCCGAAATAATTTTCAGTGCTAGAAAAGTGTACACATGGTATGTTATATCTCAGGAAATTAGGGGGAAAAATCTGAATTAAACAATAACTGATACAAAGCAACAAAAAAAAAAGGAAATAGTTAGGTACTTCCTACATCATTCAAAAATTTACCAATAAAATAATATAAATACAATATGAAATTAAAACATGAATCGCTTATTTCATACAGCATATTATTCATTTTTAAGGCAAGATTTTAAAATTTGAATCGATAAAATTTAAAAAGCGAGATTGTAAAATTTTACGATGGTATGAAATCAATGTTGGCTTTGGAAGTTCGGCTTCGAGGTTGAATTGAAGTGATTGATTAACAAAGTTGTAATTCCAACTAAAAACTGCAAGCAAAGAGAAATTTTCTCTTCTACAGTTGTTCAAAATATAACTCAGAATTAACACCAATCAAAATTTTGGATGCACGTTTTTTTTTTTTTTTTTATTTTTATTCGACATTTGGGTTTTACATATCTCGGAACGTAAAACTCCAATTTTAAGTAGGGGGTTAATTTTTTTTTTCTATTTTGAAAAGGTCTATTATTGAAAATATTAGACCAAAGGTATTTATACGTTTTTTATTTTTTATAATGCTGATTCCATACCCCTTTACATTTTCTATCTATCTTTATGGGCTGAAAATAATCGGCCGCCGTTCTGAAACCAAAAGACGCGTAGTAATGTCGAGATCCGAGGATCAATCTGAGATGTGACTCTGTTGCCAAATCTCAATAAAATCGGTCCAGTAGTCTAGGAGAAAAGCCGCGGATGGCGGAGGGACTTTTTTGTTAATTCGATAATTGGATTCTACTTATCTTGAAACATAAACCTCAAATTTTGAGGGGAGGGGATTTTTTCTTGGTCGATTACAAATATTCTTGAAATTAATAAACCAAAAGAATTTATACAGAATTAACCAAAAGACGGGTATTGATGTCGAGTTCGAGGATAATTCTGGGGTAACTTGTGACTTGGATGCAAAATTTCAAGTAAATCAGTCCAGCAGTCTCGGAGAAAAGCCGCGGAAGGCGTACGGCGGACAGACAGATTTTTTTTTATTCGATATTAAGATTCTACGTATCTTGAAACGTAAAATCTCAAATTTTGAGAGGAGGGTAAAAAATTGTATCTTCATGTTCGATTACAAAGGTCTATTATTGATAATAATAAATCAAAAAGAAAATTACATACATACCATAAGTAAGTTAATTATATTCATAGGAACAAAATCTCTGAATAATTGTTCAACAAGAAATGAAGGAACAAGAATGAGAAAAGCAGGTTGTAAGAACCTTATAAACTAATGAATTTTGAAGGAAATGACCAATTATTTTCGAAATCAATAAACACTTTATAAGCGAAAGTTATAACCCATATATTACATAAATACATGTTGGACTTCTATTGTAAATCTTTTGTGGTTATTTAATATATATGTGCCATTCTCCTAAAAATGGCGAATCCTCGTCCTCGCTTTTATGGATTCTCTGACAATGGAATATGCCAGAATTTTTTTTTTATGAATAAATATATCATTAGTATAGTGTTAGTTTACAATGAAAATGAAGCCATTATAAAGATTTGAGAAAAAAAAATTGAATATAAACTTTTTAATACCCTCATTCAAGATTATAAAATCCTTCATTTTAGAGGTTGGTTTAAAAATAACTGGTTTCTCCATCATGCCAATATTGTAACTCCGTTCTTACGGTTAGATATATTTTTGAGAAATACACTCACAATGTCCCAACTATAAATAGAATAGGATTGAAACCAAATTTATGTAGCGCTATAAATGACAATTAAACTTCATTAACATTTGTATTTAAGTTTCTGAAAGTATATTGCCTCTTGTCTAAATTATAGTATTATATAATTTTCTCCATTTTTTCTCTTTAATAATTAATTTATTTTTTAATCATCTATTATTTTATTTTATTTTTTTTATCTTTATTTCATTTTATTTTTCCTTTCTTCCCTCGGATTCCTGGAGCTGCATCTACATCCCGAAAAAACAATCAAGAGAATGCAGATGATTCTACTTATTTAAAAAATTTCTGACAATCCTGCAGACATCCAGCAGAACTGCCTTCCGGGCTAATTTTATTTTTTCTAGATCCAGGTCAAGGTCTTCCGTTTATTTTATTATTATTGTATTATTTTTTTCTCTATTTTTTTTGTTCCAAATATGTTTCAAATCTCAGGATATCAAACAACCATAGGCGTTGATGAGCTAAGGGTTTTACGCTATACAAAAACGAACGCATTATAAGAGTGTCCCAGAGTTTTGTTTCATTCTCTCACCAGAGAGGGATTTGAGTTCTAACGGGGAGTTAAATATCAAATGAGCACTAAATGACGGCCATAGGACTCCCTGCTTCCAAATTAATGAATGCGTGCCCGAACGTGTTTAGTCAAGAGGTGCCACCTATTTTCATTGGTTTTGAGGCGCCTCCGTAATTTTATTACAGTTAATTCCCTTATTCTAATTAAACAAGATAAATATTTATTTTTGTCTTTGGCGGTATAACAGATTCATTTTAGAGACAGCTATAGATCGGTACCTAATAATTTCTGATTCGTATATAATTTATAAAATTACAATTTTTTCATTCCTTCACTTTTAAACGAGAACCGCCTCAAAAGAAAAATAATAGAGTTCAAAAGAGCGTAATCCATTTTTTTTTATTTTTTTTTTTTTTTATCAAGCTTTTACCCAGCGAAAAAATTCTGCATAACTAACAAAGGTAAGAAAAAACAAAACGAATGCTTCTTGCAGATATTACCGAGCTGCAAAAAAAGTTTTTGAAAAGAGTTCCTCTCATATGATATGCTTTTCGTCTTTCTACCGGCTCAAATCGTTTTGGGTAATACACCCAAAAGATTCGAAGAGAGACACCTGTCAATGCCAGATCAAAGAAAACTTCCATTACTTATTAAAGGGACTTTTAAAAGCCCAGCGTTCATTCTCTAATGGAAGACATTTACTCGAAAAATTTCCATTAAAGAAATACGCATGCAATTAATTTGTGGGTATAATATTTTATATATATATATATATATATATATATATATATATATATATATATATATATATATATATTGGTTAATTATTTTCAATAATGAAACTCTGTGATGGATAAAATAAAAAAAATTGAATATATTATTCAGCTTATCCGTCCGTCATCCCCAGTTTTTTCTGAGACTAGAGGACCGATTTTCTTGAGATTTGGCAACAAAATCTCTTCATTCTTGGTCTCGCCAGAATGATCCTCGGAACTCGACATTACTACCCGTCGTTTCGTTCCAAAATGGCGGCCGATTAGCTCTTTTATAAGCCCATAACTTGATAATTTATAAAGTATAAGGAAAATGTTAAGTATTTTATAATCAGCATATGAAGATATTAAAAAAAATGACCGACGAAGAAAAAAAATTTAACCCCTCCTCTCTCAAAATTTGATGTTTTACGTTTCAAAATACATATAATCTAAATATCCAATAAAAATAATCCGTATAAGTGTTTTGGAATCGGCATACCCAGGTATTAAAAAAAAAATCTATACACAATCTTTCGGTTTATTATTTTCAATAATGGAAGTTTGTAATCGACCAAGGAAAAAAAAATTAATTATCGATTAATTGACAGGTTATTCCCCCTCCAAAAAAAAAAATCATTGAAATAGGAGCACTATTAGCAGAGACATAATAAGGACATTGTAAGCTAATCCTCCGGCGCTCGTTAACCCTAGCCTGCTTCCATTTCTTCCTGTCCTTCGCCTCTTTTTTCGCATCTCCACTTCATTTTTTCTAGGATCCATCCTCCACTTCCACCTTCTTTGTCTTATCTTTTTCCTTTTCCCACTGAAGTGCGCCTCCAACGTTTTCATCTTTACCTCCTGTTCTGACCAAATATCCTGGGCACCTTAGCCTACTTCCTATAAGGAGAATCGTGTGAATGGACAGGCCAGATATATTTCAAAAATATATATAATTATTTATTTATAGAAATATAATTATTTTGGAAATATTAAATCATTATATAATTATATAGTTGTGTTTTTACTTCCTTGTACGCAGTAAAGGAAGTATTGTAATCGCGAAAATTTTAGGTTTTCGGATTTCAACGGAAATATCCATTTTGACCATCCCTGAATCCATTTTGACTAGTTTCGTAGTGGCGTCCGTACGTACGTACGTTCGTATCTCGCATAACTCAAAAACGGTTAGCCGTTGAAATTTGAAATTTTGTATTTAGGATTGCTGTAAAATCTAATTGTGAACCTTCCTTTTGCTTGATTGCCTGTCGCTGCTTGATCACCTGAAGTGGTAATTTACATGACGGTCATAATTGATAACTATGCAAAACTTCTCAAATTTAGTATTTGTAACTTATACATTGATTTTAATAACATACTAGATTTCCGTCTAAATTGGAAAACCGGAAGCGGTACTTTACTTGAAGGTCATATTAGACTTTCATCAAAAATTATATTAAAATATAATGTAAAACATCTCAAATTTGGTAAATAGGACTTTTATATCGATATGAATGTATTTACTATATGTTGGTTAAAATTGGTGAGCCGAAAAGGGTACTTTGCTTGTTGGCCATAATAAGCTTACATCAAAAATTATATTTAAATTAAATACAGAAATCATATGTTTCGGTAATAAAGGTTACAAACGCAATTTGGTTTCCAATCCAATTAAACAGGTTTATTACTTGTTTTAAGTGTTAAAATTTAGTGTAAAATACTGGTTTTTCTATCCATTTGTGAGATGAACTAGTCTGCAGAAAGAGAATAAGGTATAATTTGAGTGGGTTTAAAATGTCGAAACTGTAGATTTTCAATGCTCAAGTAACATAGACTGTTCTAATGTTGTCAGAGAACACGAAGAAATGTCTTAGGAACTCGTTACCTACTGAAAGAAAACGACATATAATAACGGAATAAGATCTCCAGAAACAAGAGTATGTCTGTGTGTGTGTATCAATAGATGGATGCTGTCGTTTTTGAGATACTGCAATCTTCGGAAACTAGTTACCAAATTGAGGATCACTTTTGGAGCCACCGATGTATAGTTTATTAGGCGTACAACGAAGTCATTTGTTGTCCACATCAGATATTTTTTTATTCCAAACGCGTTTAATTCATGCATATTTTCTAGGTAGAGTCAACTGAATGCTGTAAATAGGTTAAGGTATTTTTCTAATCGTATTTCTATAATCCGTCTATTCGCTTAACCGTCACATACTTGTCCCTGAGGTGACGGTTAATCAAAGTTTTACTGAAATTAAAAAACGAAGAACGGTCATATAAATTCTAAAAGTTTTCATGATTTTTCTAGAACAAGTGTTGTCATTTTTTTTAATGATGGGAGGTGGGATGGAATAACCGATTAGTAAAAAATATAATCCCATACCGTTGCATCGCGGTTTATGTTTCTAATTAAAAACTATGAGGAAATAGGATTAATTTCAAAAACCCTTCAGAATTATCTCCGAAGTGGTTTGCCCTACTTTACTACGTCATAACGGTAGAGTAATCACTTTAATAAATAATTAGTGGTCCGTTCTATAAATACAAAATTCAGGTCGTAGCAGGGCAGACTATGCGTCGATATACCTCAGCTACTAACATTGTAGATTTAATTGATCTATTATCTTGCATCTTGATTCACGTAATTAATAGTTCAAAAATACAGAATAAGTTTTAAGTGTTTATAATATGTAGCATTGGCACCGTAGTTTATGCATATTAGTTTGGCTCTGAACATTCTTTTAAATTTCTTAGCATAAAGCCGGCCACTGACCGTCACTCCAAATGAAGCAATGGAGCACTCACTTAAGCACATGATATAATATTTACTGTCTACAAATATTTCAACGCACAGATTAATATAACTCTTGAGAATAAATAGTGCCTCTACAGTAGTAAGAGCATTAATTAATTTAATATTTACTCCCCATTTATTTTATTTTTTTCCTGTTCCACCACAAACCGTGAAGGGTCTTGGGTTCAGTACTTGGTATGAACCGTACTGTTTCTAAACCAACGGTTGTGCAAGCAGGTGATTTGGCCGAGATCACGCTCAACCGCCAGATTTTTCCCCCAATTAAGGATACCCACTTTACTGAGACTGGATAATTATCTGCCTCAGCCGGTCTCGAACCCAGGACCTTGAGATTACTAGCACAGTGCCGTACCCACTGAGATAACCCGCTCCCTAATCTTTTCATCCCCCCCCTGTTAAAAAAATTCCATTAAAAATTATTTATTTTCTTTTAATTAATAAATATATGTATTTTGAACATAATTAATAGCAAAAAAATAAACAAATTTCATATCAATATTTTTATGGCATTGTTTATACAATCAGTAAACTGAAATGGTACGGAGGAAAATACTGCAGCGCAAAGAAAAAGATAAGACTAAGAAGATGGAGGAAGCGGTGAAATGATCCAAGAAAGATTGAAATTTGAGGCAGGTATAAGGAAACTAGAAGCCCGCAATTGATAACTCAGGAGACTAAGGGCCACGCTGACCTGTAGTCTACAAAGTTCATTACGCCAAATCTTAGCTAATACCGGTACGATTTCGATAAAAAAAAATTATTCTATAATTTATTTATTTTCTTTTATAGGGAAATTTTACCACCTTTCGATTGAAAAAACAAAACAAATAAAATTGGACGGACAATTTTTTTTTTATTCTGTATTTGGATTCTATGGATCTTGAAAGGTAAAACCTCAAATTTTGGGAGGAGGGGGAGGAAGGAGATTTAATTTTGTTTCCTTGGTCTATTACTGAAAAAAATACAACGAAAGCATTTTATAGATCTTTTTTTATGCCTTGATATGCTGATTCCAAAACACTATATTTTTCCTATATCTTCATAATTAGAAGAATTATGAATAAAATATCGAATAATTTTGAAACGAATTAAAGAAAGATAATGTAGGGTGAACTTTGGAGAAAAATCTTAGCAAAATCGGTCTAGTAATCTCAAATAAAAGCCGCGGACGGCGGTTGTCAGACGTGCGGATTTTTTGTTATTTGATAATGAAATTCTACGTATCTTGAAACGTAAAACCTCAAATTTTGAGGAGTTAAATTGTTTGGGATAGTTTCAGAATACAAATGAATTATTAAAAAAAAAATGTGACGAATGAAATTGATAATGATAATAATGAAATTAAGAAATTATTTATAACGGGATAATTATTTATATAGGGAACTCAAATTTTCAAGGCTTGAGAGGGTTAGGTAGTGATGTCGGAATGAAAGCGCATCGAAAATCGACCTGTGATGACATATTTAAAGAATTGATTAAGCAAGAATGTTCAGTTTTTTGTCATCTTGTAGTGAAAGAGAAGCAGACATCTTCAAAGGATTAGCTCGACTATTATGGTTTCTTTATTTCTTTATTATTATTTTTTTTTATGAGCCGTCCTTTTTCGTGTCATTTATATTTTTAAAAATTAATTACATTCTGAATTATTTTTGTTTTGGTAGTGTCACTGACTCTAAATGATAAAAAGAAACAAAATGGATATCTCCGTTGAAATCTGAAAACAGAAAATTTTCGCGATTACAATACTTCCTTTGCTTCGTACAATGAAGTAAAAAAAAAAATTTGCGGACGGATTTTTATTTATTCGATATTTGGATTCTACGTATCTTGAAACGTAAAACATCCTCAAATTTTGAGGGGGATTACAAAAATTTTCTATTGAAAATCTAATATGACCTTCAAGTAAAGTACCACTTCCGGTTTTCCAATTTAGACTATCTAGTATGTTATTTAAATCTAATCTAAATCTAAATCTAGTATGTTATTTAAATCAATATATAAGTCGTAAATACCAAATTTGAGAAGTTTTGCAAAGTATTTTAATATAATTTTTGATGGAAATCATTTATGACCTTCAAGTAAAGTACCACTTCCGGTGATTAAGCAGTGACCAAAAAGGGAGGTTCACAACTAGATTTTACATCAATCCTAAATATAAAATTTCAACCTTTTGCGGCTAACCGTTTTTGAGTTATGCGAAATACGAACGAACGAACGTACGTACAGACGCCACGACGAAACTAGTCAAAATGGATTCAGGGATGGTCAAAATGGATATTTCCGTTGAAATCTGAAAACCGAAAATTTTCGCGATTACAATACTTCCTTTACTTCGTACAAGGAAGTAAAAAAGAGGGGTTTCATCAGTTGCAGGATTCCTCGCGACATTTTGCTAACCCGTGTAGTCATTATAATGAGTTGTTTCACATGAAATGGCCATTTTCCTTCTGTTAGAAATAAAAGGATTTAGCGATCTCCTGCTGTTTTCAAACAACATGCTTAGCGATTATAATAAACAGTTCGAGATACTGTTTTTTTTTTTGTTTTTACATTAAAATAATCTAATGGAAAGACATGATTTATTTGTATGTGAGTTTAAACTCCGAAATTCGGCAGATCAAGCTGCAAAAATGTTAATACACCCTTAAGTTTCAGAAGTTTTCGGCAGAAAATACATAATTTGAAAACCGACCCTCTGGAAGACTTTTAAAACCAATTGAAGGCGAAGACATCAAGCTTCCTATGTAAGAAAATCCTTATGAAACTGTACGAGATCTCTTAGCATATTTCAATACAAAAGCATCCACAGTTTCAAGACTTTTGAAGAAAATAGAATAAGTAAAAAAAACTCAATTGATGAGTACCACATGAACTTAGTGTGCTATGGAAACATTGAAATATGTGTTTATTCAGTTGACATCCGCATGATGGTATAGAAGGATCAATCTAATTAGGGATTGATAAATTATTTGCCACTTCTATAATTTTGTTTTTATTCAAAACTAGTTTTAAATGTTATACATTCATCTTCAGTTCTAAAAACACACAAAAATTAAAAACAAAGCAATTCAAAATACAGTTTGGTATTGTTAAATTATTTAATTATTATTAATATTATACTATTAATTATCAATATTAATATTTAATTATTACACATTAAATTAAATGTAATATAAATTCGTATTATAAAACAATTATGAATTTAATTAAGACAAGAAATCAAATACACGTTGGCACTCACCAAGGTTAAAGTAGATTATATCAAACAGAAACGTTTATATTGGTTTGTACTCGCACTGAACTAGCAATGGAAGAAAGGTGGGGTGTTTATAGGTAAACGGTTTAGGGGTCGGGGCTTTTCCAGTAATTCCGGTGAGTAATTGGTTTTTCTGTTATGGATGGGAATAAATTTAAGATTGGACTATTTGAGTTTTATAATACTGATTTATATAATTTAATATGTATAATAATACCAACCATATTTTGAATTGCTTATTTTTGAATTCTTTGTGTGTTTTTAGAACTGAGAATGAATGTATGACATTCGAAACTAGTTTTCAATAAACAATCTTAAATTTATTCCCACCTATAACAGAAAAAAACAATTACTCACCGGCTGAGAAAACCCTGACCTTTAAACTGTTTACCTAAAACATCCTGCCTATCCCTCGTTCATTGTACAATGCGAGAAGAAATCAGTACAAACTTTTCTGTTTGATATAATCCATTTAAACCTTGGTGAGTACCAACATTGGAGATATTTATTTGGCCATTTAAGCAAAAATCTGGATTGGATTTGAAGGATTTTATTATTTCAAGGATTTTATTGTTTTAAGTGCTTCATATATATTTAATTTGTGAGTCAAGAATTAAATTAATACATCAATTTGAAAACAATCTCTAATTTAGTATATATGAAGTACTTGAAATTATAAAATCCTTCAAATCCAATCCAGATTTTTGCTTAAATGACCAAATAAATATCCAATACATAAAGAAAATATATAATAATAACAAACTGTATTTTGAATTTTTGTCTGTTTTTAGAACTGAAGATGAATGTATAACATTCGAAACTAGTTTTCAATAAAAACAAAATTATGGAAGTGGCAAATTATTTATCAATCCCTAATGTGTTTTATCGATTACTTGACAAAAAACCGGAGCCTTTCCTCGAAAGAGTTGTAACTAGCGACGTGATGAATATTATAGAATAAGGCAATCGTCAGGTCAGAGGGCGATTGTTGACGAATCTACAGCACACCTGATAAATCTAAATTTAAAATAATAAAAAAAATTAGTGGCCGTTTGGTGATCAATGACTGGATTCATTCACTATTCCTTTTTGTATTGAGGTGGAACCATCAATTCTACTTTCTACTAAAAAGAAATTGAGCAAAGGCATCAAACCAACCTGCACTGATATTTCGGAAGGGCCCTCAACTCGTTCACGACAACACCAGAACTCATGTTTCGAATACACGGGTTGGAGTAGAAATAACTGACACATTTTTAAGGGATGTAAAAAACAAAACTATATTTCTAGGAAAAAAATGGTTTTATTTTCAAAAAGTATATTGAACATAGTTTTATCTCAGTCGTTTAACATTCTCCTCAAAACTCAAACCGAACATAGTAGTGTGTGACCTTCGTCTTGTTGGAAGAACACATCCTCAGCGTAGATTTCATCCAACTTAGGGCATAGGATTGACTCCAGCATGTGCACGTAAGGGTCGGAGCTCACTGTTACCGTTACATCCCTAAAGCCATGCACCGTGTCCTCCCGAAATGCGTAAAGTTATTTCATTATAAATAACTTGAAGATGATGGAAATTTCCATGGAACGTCTTCGGTCGACATTTGGGAGTAAAAATATTTAAAACCAACTGCGATAAAAGTATTTTCAATGTAATTATTGAAAAAAAAGAACATATCTATTTTCTAGAGATATTGATTTGTATTTTTACAGCACTTCAAAAAGTGTTAGTAATTTCTGTCCCATCCTGTATTTTCTCTCTCGCTCTCTCTCTCTCTCTCTCTCTCTCTCTCTCTCTATATATATATATATATATATATATATATATATATATATATATATATATATATATATAATACAGATTACATTTTCTGTACACCCGAAACGTTCATCATTATTTAGACATACTATCATAAAAGAATAAATCATTATCATTATAATAATGGCTATTTATTTTATTAATAAATAGTGTGTTAATCTAATTAATATGCATTTATAGACACACAACAAATTAAAAGGTTGCTAAAGTACCATTCCTCAGAGTTATTTCATAACAGTTGACGTCATAAGCTGCCGCCAACAATATTCTCACTAAGCCGGCTTCGTGCATTCCTATTCACAAAGGAATATACGTGCCCGGTTTCCATTTCGGTTGGGTTACACTACATAACAGCATTACGTATTAGCAAAACCATCCACATATTGGAAGGTTCAAATCATGGAAAAATTAATAAATTAAAAGCACAAAATGATAATCTATTTTAAGTTTGTCTAATTAATTAAAAAAAAAATACACTAAAATAACAATCTGTAATTATTATGAAGAAAAAAAAATGTCTTAAATACTGGACACTTGATCCCTAAATATAAATTTTCTCTTGGAGTCAGTACTTCCCCTCCTTTAGATTCTTAATGGAAGTGATAGAAAGTAGTTTTTAGTTCTACTTTAAATTTTGTTGTAAAAATTTAGAATACATTGGTCCTTAGGACCAATCATCAGTATTTGTGAAATTTTATAAGTTCATTAAAAGGTAAGTTTTTAATTCAGCATTTAATTATTTCATAACTATAACTAAAAATATAGCCATATAACTGTGTTATAAATAAAATAAATACTAAAATGAAAGGTTTGCTTTTTTTTTTCTTTTATTATGATTTAGAAATTCTTTATTATTATTATTTTAAATTTTATCTATTTATTTTTAAGATGCATTGCTCTAAGGCTGGTCTAAAGAAAAAAAAATCTTATTTGTGTTCTGATTGTAATAAGTTTATTTGCTTAGAGTGCGCTAGTGAAGTGTGTGTTAATTAATTGGGGGAATAAAAATGTTCGTGGTAAATGCTTTTTTCCTTTTAAATTATAGTTACAATTGAAGAGAGAAAAAAATTAATACATGTTTCTTTTTTTCTAAACTTTCTTTATTCTATTTAATTATTACATAAATTAAGTTGGAAATATTTTTAAAAAAAATAATTATTTCAGAAACATCCACGAAGCTTCAAGTAAAAAATGAATAATAATTATTATTTTAAAAAATTTATTTTTTGTATTTAGGATACTTTGAATTTGAGTAGTCCATGGGACCATATGTCAGTACTTATGACTCAATAAAATATGTCTGTAATTAAGGGATAAGGGCACTTGGTTTATGAGGTTCAAACCAGACTCTTTGGAGTTCTAGTATCTTTAAAAGTATTGATACTATCGTCATAATTATTCTTTTTTTAACTTCTTTCGTAGACATTACCGTTTAAACATACGTTTTTCTAACAAAAACAAACAAACACGTTTTCAGAGGGAGCAAGCTAATCGGATTTTCACATTATCAGCTCATCATTTAGCCAATTTGTGTTTGTTAATTAAGATGAATGTTTTTACTCTACGTTTCAAGATAAAATCATATAAAAATCTGGTGCGGTGCGCGCATCACACAACTTTCGCTTACCGTCCTATAATAATTATGTTTTTAATATAATTTTAAAGAATTAACATAAATAATACTATACAGTATTCACTTCTTCACATCTTCTCCCACCAAAGTAAGGTACAATGCAACAGTTTTTTAAACAATTTTAGTACAACAATTGTGTACGCTACCTATATATTTTAAGTTTATTAAGTTGAAAATATATTTTAAAAGTTTCAGTTTAGTTTCGATGGAAACGGTTTGTTTCCATTAAATAATATAAACAGTAGAAATTATTAAGTTAATTTCTACTTTTGTATTCTTACATTACATTATTTCAGAGCGTATTGTTGACAACAGATTGGCGGATTGGTTAGAGGAGGTTCGGTCGCATCCGTCTCCTTTCGGATGCGCTCGGTTATCCATCTAGGGCCTTGTAGTCCTCATGAGATACGCTGTTTCTTTGCTGGTACTGGTCCGATTTTGATGATTCTTTTTTCGTTTTTTACATAATTTAATTACCTTTCATAAAATTCTATACATAATTTACCATAAAATGCCTACTTTTTAAGTTACGCGCAAATAAAATAATCTTTTCATCATAAAGTTTTTCCCTGCATTTCTTCGGTGATGTATTACATATATGAAAAGTCAAAGGCCTTTATGAAGAATAATTTAAGCAAGTTTCATCAAAATCGTTAGAGCCGTTTTCGAAAAAATGTAAAATTTATTATATAAAGTGGCGCTACCGGTCAGTCGATTTTGACGAAAAAGTTGCTATAACATCACATGCACGTGCCTACCTTAAATACGTAATTTCAGTATCGTATAACTTTTCGTTTTTGAGCTAGGCCTTTCATATGTACACAGAATATTTTGCGACATTTGGTTATTTGGACTCAAGGACCTTAAAACGTGTATTTCCGTTGAAAACTTGAATTCGAAAATTTTCACGATTGCTATTCTTCCCCATAATATATATTTCATATATAGGCAAGGGAAAATAAAAGTAAAGAAATAAAATAAAGAAAAAAAATAAGCAGCTAGGATTAATAGTTTCGGAGAAACAACTACATGAAAGACAAAAAAAACTTTCTTTTCAGAAGAAAGAGGGGGTCGCAGTTATGATTCCCGATTCTTTTTATAACTCTCTGTTGAATGTAATTAGTTTAGAAACAACTTTTTCAGCTAAAAGATTGTTATCCATGGACTCTTTTATTTGAATAAAATCGTACTTCTCATAATATTTCAGATATAATTAATTTACATTTTCTGTACAAAAGGGTCACATTATTTAGCATGCGAAATATCACCAAAGGCTAACCGGTCATGCTTAAAAAAAGTATTTAAATGACTGCCAGTGGTCAGAAGGTCAGAAATTAATGGGTCTGGTATTAATATATTCAGCAGATATTCAAGTTTCAGAAAAAATAAAAAAATTAATTTTTTGGGCTTTAAAACAATCTTAGTACCCTTAAGTAACATCTTCTTTCATCTAGTAGGTACTTAACTAATAAGCATGCTTAAAACTGATTTTTCTTATTTTCCAAATTACAGTAACCATTTACCTGATGTACATATTTCTACACTTACCATCCTCACGACGATGTATTTAAAGAATACATCAATACACAATAGAAGGATTACATACCTTTTAGAAACAATTGATCTTACAGAAAAATAATTCTAAAATAAAATATATCGCGTTAGATATTTGAAATAAATAAAAAAAATGTGGTGCAGCACATCGCACAACTTTCGCTTACCTCCGTACTAGAAATCAATTTTAAAAGTTTTTATTTCTTTTCCATAGAAATTCTACTTAGTTTCTATCTGGAAACATTTATTTTCTTTTAAATAATACAAAAACCGAAATTATTAATTACAACAATCACTTAACTTTATTCGTTTTTCGTGACTCTCCGTTAACATCTACGATATTGTATGTTAGACAATTAATTTTTAACAAATCTTTAGCTACATTATAAGAGACCTCAACAAACTGTTAAGTGCCAAAAACTAGGCCTCCCCTATTGCAGTTAACCCAGCAGCAAGTCCATAACAGAGGAAAAAACCATCCCACACATCTCCAGTTAACTAATTCTAAATTAATTAAAAATCTGGTGCGGTGCGCACACCCCAAAACTTTAAATTTCTGCGCTATTCTGCGAAATTATAAGTAGGACTAGTTAATTCATTAAAATCCATTAATTGCACTTTATTTATCAACCCGTCTAATCCAGTTAATCGAGTTTTTCGTCTCTCTCCAGTACTTTCACAACTTAGTATGTTAAATATTAATTTTAAAATTATTTTATTTCAGGAAATTATCCCTTCGATAATTCATCACTTTATTTTAATTTTCAAGAAACAAAATTAAATGTAGAGGAATTTTTAAAAAATCGACATTTTAGTCCTGTCAGACTATTTCAATGAGGAAAATTAAAGACTTATATTAAGGATATTAAAGACTATTTAATTATACATTGACATAATGAGTTTAATTAACATTTTTAGAGCCGTTTTCGAGAGAATTATAAAAATGGATGATATAAAGTGGCACTTCCTTTAAGTCGATTTTGGCGAAAAATGTGATGTAACATCCCAGGTAAATCTTAAATACGTAATACAAAAACAGAACGTACAAAAAATGAAATTTATTTTATTATTTTAAAAAGAAAAAGGTAATAAATAAATAAATTGTAATCAATTATAATGAATGAGAAACGTAAAACCTCTACGGAGTACAATTTATTCAATTACAATAAAATAAAAAAGTGAGAAAAAGGAAGAAGTTAACAACACAAGAGACAATAATTAACTGAATCCTTAATTTAAATACGTAAGAGAAACAAAACAAAAATAGAGTGGGCTTCTGCGAACAATCAAAATCCCAGTATTCGCAAGAACTGTAATAAACCAATTAGGGCTCGCTTTTCCAGCAAATACATATCCATCACTTTTAAGAATTTTACATATCTAACTGCAAAAGTCGAATCCTCAATTTTTTTTCTCGCCAAAATGATTTATTTTTCCGTTTATTTTCAACATTTATGATGATTTAAATGTTTATTGTTATTGATGTATTACACAGGCCAACGATGAAAAAACTTTTGTACTGAAAATACCTTATTCCTATAATTTTTAGGGTGCTGTATCCAAATATGATATTAAAAAAGCTGTATCACCCACAATTTTAACTATTAAACCTGTTAAAATCTTTAAAAATCGCTTAATTTAATAAATTAAACTATAAAATGTGAAGAAATTGTGGGTGATACAGCTCTTTTAATATCATATTTGGATTCTAGGGTGCTGAAAAGTATAGGAATAGGGTTTTTTTCAGTACAAAAGTTTTTTCATCGTTGGCCTGTGCAATCGGAGTTAGATGAACAAGATGATGAAGAATTCCAATGTTTTACAGAAAATGTAGAGTCTAAAGAGTTAGGGACTAGTCCATGCTTATGATGTAACATAGTGTTTAATTAATTCTCCCGTATACCGTATAGGGGTTTAGATCCCTATCTATTATACTATATAATACAAATCATATTGCTGGAAAACTATGGGTGATACAAAAAAAGGTAAGGCCAGATTTAGATTCAGCACATAAAAATCTATAATGATCAACTATTAAAGTTAAAAAAGTTTTCAAAAAAATTTTTTTGTTGGCCTGTGTTAAAAATGGCTTAAAGGCCATTAAGACATTAAGACAATACACTTTCAAAAGGTGTTAAAATGCATATAATGCCATAATTAAGTCCAATCTGGACCGAGTCCAATCATACAGAGTCAAAACGTCAAAAAGAAATATATTAAAAATTAGGGAGCCATCTGAGTCATCACACCCAGCACAGGTGAAATTCATGAAAAAAAAAGAATTTTCGGGTGAGATCTCCGAAAAAAGACACTATAAAATATAAAATAAACCCATAACCCCGCTTAACTGGATCCATCCGATACGAAAACCGGAATTTTTATTTTTGTTCATAATGTGCTGATACGAAATTATATCGCATAATGTTAACGGAAATTTTAATTATGTTATTTAAGATGCATTTATAAAACATTTATATATATATATATATATATATGCTTTTACGATAAAATATAATTTTATATATTATGTTTAATTATAATTTTATATTATATGTTTTTACGAAAAAATATATTTTATTTTTGTTCACAATGTGCTGATACGAAATTATATCGCATAATGTTAACGGAAATTTTAATTATGTTATTTAAGATGCATTTATAAAACATTTATTTATATATATATATATATATATATATATATATATATATATATATATATATATATATATATCTATATATATACTAGCATTCATTTACATTAAATATTAGGCACCTATTTTCCTAGATCGTGACAGATTTTAATACTTGTCAATAAGGTTTAATGGTACATAAGTTTAAATACCACAAGCAAGTAATTTGTCAAATATTTTTTAAAATTTGTATTTCCATTACATAAATAACTAAATTTAAATTACATTTCATAACTAAAATTCTAATTATTTATTATTTACAGTTTATATTTATTTAAAAAAAGACAAGCAATGTAAAAGTAACGGTAAAGATTGCGATAAGCGAAATTCGATTGGGAAAGGTAGGTGGTTTGAAGCATCCAGTATTAACTGACCTAATATTTATTTATAGCTAGTTTAAAAATTAAAAACACGATGGTGTTTGCTAGAAATTTATTTGTGAGAAGTCTTTGTTCGTTACATTTAAAATGTAATTTTTATTATTAAAATGACTGATTTTTAATTCGGCGAAAATGATCGAAAGAATAATACAAAAATACCGGTTTAATCAGAGATTTTAAATAATTTATTGAATCAGATTAAATGTACTCAAATTGGCCGAACTATTTAGTAGGGATAGTTCATAAAAAAGATAGTATAATTTAAATTTTAAATAAGGTAAAGGTAATCTGCATTAATAAATAGAGATTGTGTGGTGAAATAAAATTATATTTTCTCTTCGGTTACGGATTAGGGGAAAAAAATCCCAATTAAGGTTGAATAAGTACCTTAATTACCTAATTAAGTATAAAAATAGGACTTAAGTATCGGGGAACTTACCTGGCACTTGGAATATGAGCAATTAATTTTTAACCTGAACCGTTTTCAGACTAATTAATGATAATCCTGCAACTTATTGTTTCTAGACAACATTAAAAATAAGTTGGAAAAAGGTGGATAGAGGATATTTTTCTGGAATTTATCCTTTGATTATTTATAATCGTAACTTAATGCGATTTAAGAGTTAAAAATGCACTTGAGTGTTCTATTTTACTTGGTCAGAGAGTGAAATAAGTAGAAAAATCAATTAATTTTAGAGCTTAATTAAATCAAATAAACAAATAATAACAGGGTTAGAGAATCAAACCAAAGGTTCGATGCTGATATTACCGACAATTATTGCGCAATTAGACAGTTTATTTCATAACCAAGTTTTAATTTTCCTATACGTTATGTAATAATTTGTAATGCCATTGAATTATATTTAAAAGATTTTATAATTTTACAAAATTATGAACTGCTGCCCTTTTTGGATAGTGTATTCAAAATAATTTTAAAGCTTTTTGACTTTCTGCAACGTGAATTTTGCATATTTATTTATTTATGAACAGCATCTACCAACAGGCTTAAGCCCAATTATAGCTGGTAAAACATTACATAATAGTGCCTAATATACATGTGATATTAAATAACAAATTATACAACAAAATAACTATGAATACATAACTTTATAATACCTAATACTAATAACAAAAATATTAAATAAGTTAAAAAAATAAAACAAAAAACAACGAAGTGTATAAACTTAAGTTATTAAAAAAATAAATAAAAGAAAACAATAAAACAACTAAACAAAATGAATAATGGAAAAAAAATACAAGAAAAAGAGAAAAAAAAGAAATAAAAATCAGCCCTAGATCTGACTCATTTAAATTTACACACAAGCAAAAAACATATTAATGATCTTAAATTTATATTGATCTTTCAACATACAAAAGATTATTCCCAAAAATGCCACTTGGTTATTTGATTTATATAATTGTATTGAAATCACATTAATTACATGAATAAGTATTATAAATAATATTGTAAACATTATGGTTTAAATGACTGACAAATGGTTTCCTAAAACTCAGATCAAGATGTAATAAGATAAGCATATTATTGTTTTTGCCTCGAGGCCAAAAATTTCATAGAAAAATTTAATGTTTCTTAATTCATTATAATGTATAAAATTAATTACTTGAAATATAATACTTTTAAATGAATCACTGTTGAATTAGATTTGTTGAATATAGAATATGAATAGATTTATATTATAAATGATATAAATATTTTATAAAGAATGAGGCAAAACCAGGAATGAGGGAATTCCTAATTTTATGAAAACGAGATTTGGAGTTTCTATTTGGTTTTAAAATGAAATCGCATTCGTGGCACTTTAGTTACGTAAATGTTCTATAGAGGTTCATTTTTAACATGCATGGTTTTGCCTTTGGGAAACAGCACAACAATTAATTTAATTTAATTTAATCTTGCATGTTAGTGAAATTCGACGTTTTTTCACATTCGTAGATTTGCCTTTGGGCCGACGATATGCTTTAGGGCTAAATTAAATGGGGTGGGTGAAAGGGCAGGTTTTAAACCAGAACAAACTTTGAACTTCTGTTTTGATATTTTATTGATTAATCGAATTCTGTAGTACTATTAATCGAATTCTGTAGTACTATTAATCGAATTCTGTAGTACTATTAATCGAATTCTGTAGTACTATTAATCGAATTCTGTAGTACTATTAATCGAATTCTGTAGTACTATTAATCGAATTCTGTACTACTATTAATCGAATTCTGTACTACTATTAATCGAATTCTGTACTACTATTAATCGAATTCTGTAGTACTATTAATCGAATTCTGCAGTACTATTTTCATATATTGAGCGTTAAATGTTTCTATTATTCAATGCATAAATGTTTCTTGTTAATTTATTTGAAATTAATAGGTATTTTTTATTGTTATACAAGCCGATATTTCGAGCCAAACATATGGATCATCTTCAGGGCTAAAATGAAATCAAATGTACAAAGTAATATGAAGAAAGTAAATTTATCTATTTCCTTTTCGTCTTTTACCTCCATCATTTTACTTTTTATCTAAACTTCTTGTATGTCTGATTTCATTTTAGCCCTTAAGATGGTCCACCTGCTTGGGTCGAAACATCGGCTGGTATAATAATAAAAAAGTACTGATACAATTTGAGCGCAGGGAGTCGAATCTGGATAATTTATGTCTTATAAATACGAGAATAATATCAGATTTACCAAATTTACTCCATTTTTTTAATAAAGACAATACGCACTCTTGCTTTTTTTTTATCGAAAAAAATAATTTTATAAAAAAAAATCATATTGAAAAAATATAGCAAACTTTTTATTTATTTTTTGGGGGAAAGGGTATACAAACTAAAAGACTGTTTTTATTTCTGAATATCGCAAAACATCTCAAATTTGGTAAATAAAACTTTTATATCAATAAAAATAAAAAACTAGATTTTGGTTAAAATTAGCTAGCCGTAAGTGGCACTTTACCCGGAAGGGTGGAATAAGAATCGTGCTAAAAATCACAAATCGATATTTTCTTCGATTAGTACGCTTCAAGATCTGCACTAAACCGTTTTTAACATTTTTATAATGGTGTGTGTGTGTGTATGTGTTCGTGTCAATAGATGGACGCCATAGTAAACCAGTAACCAAATTCAGGATCACTTTTTGAACCACCGATGCATAGTTTAACCAGCGTACTAGAAATTAATACCGTGTACACATCAGATATATTTTTTTTTTAATATATATATATATATATATATATATATATATATATATATATATATATATATATATATAGGGTAAATTTGAATTTGAGTTTGGACTAAGTACTAATTTACTAATAGATAAACTGTAATATGATTTACTTATATGCTGCTAATGCCATCTCCAATACTTTCACTTCTTATGATACAATCAAATATATTTTCCAAAGCCAGACCTTAGTATGTACTGATAAAATGTGTATAAGAACACACGTTGCTAACACAGATCCTGAGAAGAACCGCGTTCATTAACATTCAGAGCCATAACTCGCCCTTAAATCGCCTCTGAGCTGGAAGAATGGATAAAGTGTTCGTCGGAATCGCCCACGCTCAAGAAGAGATCACATTGCGAAAGATATTGGCGATAAGAGATCACATAGCGAGAGATATCGGCGATATGTGTTCTAAAAAATGAATAAGGATTGCTTTAGAATATTCTAGCAGGTCGTAAAGGCGCCCCACGCCCTCGATTAATTTATCGAATGATCGCCCCTAGTTGCATTTTATTCAGCGCCCTTTTCCCTCCTTCTATATCAATCTCATAAAACCTTATGAAGCAATTATTGATATCGGCTCTGCACATCGCATTTTCTCATATTTCTTCACTCAGAAATCTAGAAGTCTTATATTGACTCTATAAATAATAAGATTGCTCTCTAATAAATAATTGGAATATATTAATAAAAAAGAGTTCAAATTTTCTCTAGCAAACTCGGTGAGTTTCTTTGAAAAAAAAAATCCGATACGCCTATACAAAATTTTAATTTTTCATCATTTGCGGATAATTTATACGTAAAAAAAAACGAGGATCACTGACGATGATTCGACGCCACGCCACAACCATGAATGAGAAATTCTGCGGATTTTTTGGAGCCTCCGCATCAATTGGAATTCTATCCGTCCTAAACTCCATCACGCCACATTTAAATCCACTCACTTCACTCGACCGTGAGTGTGGAAAGCACATGGAGTGGAATGTGTGACTGTAATATTTTTCACATATTTTTTAAGCTGTGCTATAATAATAAAAAATAAAAAATAATAATCGTTCATCAATTGAGGACTGTTCTATCAAAAGTCAATATATCTACTTTTGGAAAAGCATTAAACAAAAATATTAAAGGGACAGCTAACGGAAATAAAGGAAATTTTATTTGAAAATGTTGATTTTTAACACCTATTCGGCAAGGGAAAATTTAAGATTTGAAATAAACTGAATTATTTTTTAAATGGAGAATATTAATTCCTCAAAAAATTTTGTATGTATTGCAGTACAGTTAAAATTTATGATATCGATTGTATAAAATATGTTATAAAATTAGTGATGTGAATAAATTACAATTTTATTTATTTTTTACTTTCCCCTACCTGTATACGAAGTATACAGTAAGGGAGAAGTATTGCGATCTTGAAAATTTTCGAATTCGAGTTTTCAACAGAAATGCACATTTTATGGTCCCCTGAGTCCAAATAACCAAGTCTCGCAAAATGGTCTGTGTGTATGTGAACAGCCTTGCTCAAAAACGATACTTGTACAAGTTGTACGATACTTTAATTACGTATTTAAGGTAAATATATGGCTGTGATGTTACAGCAACTTTTTCATCAAAATCAACTAACCGGAACTGCCACTTTAAATAATCGATTTTACACATTTTTACAATTTCCTCGAAAACGGCTCTAAAGATTTTGATGAAACTTGCCTAAATTATTCTTCATAAAGGCCTTTAACTTTTCATCTATGTAGTATATCACGGAGGAAATGCAGGGGAAAAAGTTATGTTGAAATGAATAATATATTTGCGCATAACTTAAAAAACATGCATTTTATAGTAAATTAGGTATAGACTTGTATGAAAGGAAATTAAATTATCTAAAAAAGAAAAAGAGAATCATCAAAATCAGACCAGTAATAGCAAAGATAGAGCGCATCAGACTAACCGGAAGTGGTAATTATATCATGGATTTTACTAATTTTTCGTAAACGGATGTAATGATTTTGATAAAATTTGCCTAATGTCTTCTTCTGAAAGCCCTTTAACTTTTTATGTATGTAGTATATCAACGAGAAAATGCAGGGAAAAACTTTATGATGAAAAGATTATTTTATTTGCGCGTAACTTAAAAAGTATGCATTTCATGGTAAATCATGTATGCAATCATATGAGAGGTGATTAAACTCTCTAAAATACAAATGATCGAATTCGGACCGGAATTAGCAAAAATACAGAGTATCTTATGAGGACTATAAGACCCTAGATGGATAACCGAGTGCATCTGAAAGTAGACCAATGCGATCGTACCTCCTCTCACCAATCCGCCAATCTGTTGTCAACAAACGCTCTGTAATAATGTAATGTAAGAATACAAAAGCGGAAATTAACTTAATAATTATCTACTTTTTTTATAATTTAATGGGAACAAAATGTTTCCATAGAAACTAAACCGAAACTTTTAAAATATATTTTCAACTTGACAAATTTAAAATATATAGATAGTGTACAGAATTGATGTACTAAAATTGTTTCATTGTACTTATGTAGGAGAAGAAGTGAATGCTGCCGAGTTTATTTCAAGTATTGTTTAAGTGAACTCTTTAAAATTATATTTAAAAGATAATTATTATAGGACAGTAAGGAAAAGCTGTGTGATGCGCGCACCGCACCAGATTTTTTATTATTAATTTACTTTTTTAAATATAAATTTTTATTTTAAAATATTTTAAAGTAATTGATTCTCTTGCTACTGTAGAAGCACTATTCATATCTCATTAATTCTCAAGATTTATATTAACTTTATATTGAAATACTCGCTGAGTGTAAATAATACAAAATAACTGTTTACGTAAGCATGAATATCTTACCTGTCGTTAAAAAATAGAACGATGGAGTGGAGAGATCTCCTTGGAGCCCTCGAAATCTTCACTCCAAAAACTCCAGTCCATCGTTCCATTCGGAGTGATCGTCATTGGCCGCCATTATGATATTAATAAAAAATTTCTAAACTAAGCCTTAAGTCTCACAATCAGTATTCAATGAGTATTGGTACCTAAATACATATATATATGTTGAATTGTCATGCAGAGATGTACTTTCTATTACGTAAACACACGTGTGTGTGTATGTTTTAATCAGCTGTTTGAATTTAATTTTTTTTTTATCTTTAATATATATATATATATATATATATATATATATATATATATATATATATATATATATATATATATATATATATAAAATCATAATTGCGGTGTATGATATTATAAATCGGATAGCTAGAAAAGAGATTCAATCATTGCAGTTATAAATAAAAAAAACACATCCAATTTATCGATTTTATTGATGAAGTTTTCACATAAAAAATTCGTTCGAACCATTGCATAATTCAATATAAAAGAAGTTTTGAAAAAATTATATTTGTTCATATTTTCTATTTTATGTATTTATACTTTTCTAAAAGGATTATTAGGAATACACGAGGACTGATTAGTTTAATGCTTTATGTAACCAATGCTGGGAAATATGCAATTTCAATTATTGTAATTAGGATTTGCAGAAATATAATTACAATTACAAATAACTGTATAGAGTAATATGTAATTGTACGTAATTACAGTAATAGGTATTTGTAATTAATTATTGTGTAACAACCCGATGTATGAGGGTTACATTACTTAATGAATAAAATATTTCTCCCTTTCCTATTTTTCATGTTATATTTTGGTTTATTATTTTCAATAATGATTTTCATCATTATTTTCAACGTTTCAAGGTGCGTAGTAGAACCCTAAAATCGAATTTTTACAAAAACCAACCGGTCGACGTCCGTGGCCTTTATGTGAGACTAGGTACTAAGTTGATTTTTATGAGATTAAGTACCGAAGTTACAGGCCATCTGTGGATGATTTTCAGAACATGACATTACCATTCGCCTTTTTGTTTCAAAATGGAGGTCGATTAAAGATTTAATACTCTCATTTATGAACATAAAAGAAAATGAAAAAGTGTTTTTGAATCATTATACCGTAGCCTTAAAAAAAAGGCCTTTTTATAAACCATACTGCAATAATTTGTAGCTTTTTTTTTTACTTACAGTAAGTAAAAAGGATAACAACTATCCAAAAATTGGATGGAATGTGATAAAATAGGTTCCTGACAATAAATAATAATTAGTCACACGGAAAAAAAATTAAAATATTTTTACAACAACAAAGATTTTTTGGCAATAAAATTTACGTAAAAATAAAAATAAGATAATAAAAAATCGGTAAGCACTCCCTACAATTGTTTGTTTGCTATTACAGCTGTTTTTGAAATGAAAAATCATACTTTTGTTTTTGGATTTTTTGAAAGCATTTTTTTCAGATATCTGGGTCATGAGGTATGACAGGCATTTGAGACACTTAAGGCCTTCAGTAATATTATTATTATTTTTTTTTATGAAGAAAGGAATGATGGATATGTATAACTTTTTAATTCCATCCTTCTCTTAGCTATCTGGAGAACTGGCATTGAGAGTGACAGACGGGCAGCGAACTATCGGCCGCGTCTGATTGCTGGAGTACTTTGGGTGGTCGTTATCGAAACCTCGCCTCTGGAATTATGTCGCCATCCGCGTGACCGATCCTGGGGCAGATACTGGAGCAGGAAGAGGCTCCATGATTTACTGCTCTTCAGCTGATTCTTTTAGCAGATATCCAGCAACTTCTGCCGCTACCATTTTTTATATAAACCCTCTCCCCCTCCCCCGCTAAGCCTACACATGTAGCCAACCAGGACCATTCATCACGCGCGTCAGAAGTTCCCAAACGTTCCCGAGGCGAGCATATATTTCAATATTGGTCAGGCCGAAATCATAACAGTTTGAAAAATGGTTGGTCCACTGTAAGAAATGTGATAAGGGTTCCTTCGGAATAATAATATCCTGTTATATATTTATGGTTTTTCTTCCTTTGTGGGAACTTGCTGAAGGGCATCCGGCCTTAAGAGGGTTTTTGCGGAAGTTGAAATTTCTTATTTCATAACCGATTTATCTATTTTCTTACTTTTGCAAACTGAATCAACATTCATTTGACATTATTTAATTATCGTACAGAAATTCCTCGTAATTCAAATAATAAAAAATATTATATATAATAACTGTTCGATGTTGGCAAAGATGACAGTTTATCTTTGAGAGAAGAACTTCTAGAAATTTCTGATACGGACACCGCATGACTTCCTTGTATGCCTATTAAGCTATATTAATCGCCTACTTAAAAAATAAATCGGTGGTTCCAAAAGTGATCCAGAATTTGGTTACTAGTTTCCGAAGAAAGCAGTATCTCAAAAACGACAATCAGTCGCAGTGACGTCTTTTGGCATCCAATAACATGAAAATGTAAAAAAGGGTTGGTATGGATCTTGAAACGTGCTCATCCATGAAAATCTCGATTTGTGATTTTTTTTCCAAAATCCATGAAACTTTCTTATCCATGACAATTTGTTTTGTTTTTTATTTAGAACGATTCGTATTCCTTCCTTCTAAGGACTGAGATAAAAAAAAAAAAAAAGTAGCAGTTAAAGTACCACTTCCGGCTATCCAATTTTAGCCAGAATGAATTATATTATTTATATTGATATAAAAGTCTTATACACACTCAAGTTCTTGTTTTCGGAGGTCTCTTTCCGTTATTATATATAGTTTTCTTTCAGTTGGTAGCAAGTTCCCAAGAGATTTCTTCGTGTTTCGTGACATCAGAACTGTCTATGTCACTAGATTAAGCATTGGAAATCGAAAGCGTCGACATTTTAAGCGAAGAGCCCGCTTAAGTAATATCTTAAGTCTTAAATTGCTTTAAAACTTAGAACTAGTATTAAAATTGTTAAATTAGAGTAGAAAAAAAATCGCGTTCATAACCTTTATCACCGAACCATATGATCTCTGTATTAAATTTTAATATGATTTTTGATGTAAGATTATTAGTAACTTCAAGTAAAGTATCCTTTCCAGGTCACCAATTTCAACCAAAATCTACTATATTAGTTATATTGATATAAAAGTCTTATATACCAAATTCGAGATGTTTTGCATTATATTTTAATATAATTTTTGATGAAAGTCTAATATGACCTTCAAGTAAAGTGCCACTTCCGGTCTGCCAATTTTAAACAAAATATATTATGTTATTTATATTATATTATATTATGTGCAAGTCTTATATAACAATTTGGACAAGTTTTGCATTATATTTTAATATAATTGTTGATGAAAAGCAATAATGCCCTTCAAATAAAGTACCACATTCGGTCTGCCAATGTTAACCAAACTTTATTATATTATTTATATTAATATACAAGTCTTATGTATCTAATTTGAGAAGTTTTGCATTATATATTAATATACTTTTTGATGAAAATCAATAATGACCTTAAATCACTTCCGGTAATCATCTAACGATCAAAAAGGGAGGTTCACTACTAGATTTTTCAGCAATCTTAAATACAGAATTTTAAGTTTTAAAGAACGGCAAACCAATTTTAACTTCTAAATCAAGTAATAAAAATGTTTAATTGGAGCGGGAAAAAATCGCGTTTGTAACCCTTTTCTGCTCACCAATTTTAACCCAAATTTAGTATATTATTTATAATGATATGAAAGTCCTATTTACCAAATTTGAGATGTTTTGCATTATATTTTTATATAATGTTTGATGAAAGTTCATTATGAACTTCAAGTAAAGTGCCACTTATCGTTTGCCAATTTTGACCAAAACCTAGTATATTATTTACATTGATACACAAGTGTAGCATACAAAATTTGAGAAACATATTTCTATATAATTTTTGATGAATGTCTATTATGATCTAAGTATTATAAAGTATTGCTTCCATTTTGCCAAGTTTAACCATAATCTAGTACTTTATTGAAATTAATATATGTCATTGATTTTTTATGGATTTGGTTTGGTGAGAACATTATTGATTGATTTTGATAAAAATTATCGAAATTGCATCTATAATTCACGAAAGAACGTGTCGAAACGATGCAACCCTATATGGGCAGTTTAGAACGCCATTGTTCAAACGGGTTTTTTTCGGTCCTCGACAGGCTTGTTGGAATGACAAAACTAATCGTATATGGCCAACTTAGTGGAGAAGATAACAGTCATTGCCTTAATTTGAACGGCTTACTAATTACTAATTATTGTGAACAAAACTTCATCACAAAGAATTTCAAAGCCATTTGGAAATAGAAGACTAGGTTCGACTAATATAACAACTTAAAGGATAAATACAAAGCAGTTACAATGAACAGGGTAATAGGAGAGAAACTTCAGACGACAGCGACAACATATTTGGGACGAGAGGAAGTTGAATAGTCGATGGAGCACCTGGACCGGAAGCCCATTACAAACTACGAAACAAGCAGAAAGCCAATTTACTATTCAACTTTGTCGTCTGTTCCTACCTCGTTGGTTCCGGTCAGGTCGTTTCCTTCTTCCTCTTTGTTCTTTGCCCTCCTCTCTTCTTTACAGGGGGATGGTTTTATTTGGTTGGCGGAAAAAACGATACGAGGGCGAGACAATGAGGGTGTAATTACTTCCCGAAATTTGTTGAATTAATTATTCCAATTAATTGTCTTTTGTTATTTAATCTTCTGTGATATCAAACATACTTTGGAGGTTTTCTTTCCCTTTAAAAACCATTTCTTAAGAGATATGAGATGAATGAAAGTCCACCGAAATACTTCAATCAAACTAAGTTGTCATTTATAAAAATGCAGAGGATTTGGTAGACATTTTTTTTTTTTAAAGTCCAATTTCTCTGTGTGTGGTATCATATTTAAACGCTCATAGCACTTCTTCCATATATGCTAGAAAAGAAGAATTAGTACCATTCAAGACAGAAAATGTGCCACTAGAGGTTATGAAAAAAAATTTTGAATTTGGACATGAGATGGAAGTACAGTGAGCGAGAAAAGCTTACCAATTTTGAGTGTGAGTTGATTTGACGTCATCGCTCAACACTATATTTACTTATACATTTTATTGAGAATAAAATCTTGTCATAGTACTATAATATTATATTATCATCAGTTTGTTACTTTCCCTATCATCGACCTATTGTGCATATCCTAACTTTCAATGAATAAATTAATTTCAACAGTAAAAATGAAGGCGTGAATTAGTAACAAGTTAATTGAATTATATAATACATTTATAAAGGCTAATGTATTAACAAAATAATTCTGGAAAAATCATTGGAATAATTTTGGATGCATTATTAATATTTAATTTTGTTTACCCCCCTTAACGAACCGACCCAGGCCAGTGATACTGAAAGTGATAATTTCTCACCTGTCAGAAAAACTTTGTAAAAATATTCTTTCTCGGAAAAATGAAATCCAATTTGGAGAATGAAAGTTTGTGGAGTTGATTACTGCCTTTGCAACGTGGCCTATACGCTTTTCTGTCATTCTCGCTTCTCCAATTCAAGCGGGGGGAAAAAAAAACATTAAAAAAAAAAAGATTGAAATTTTAAATGTCAGGAGGGTAATATTGACTCCTCGTAGCGAAATTCAATATTCAATTAATCTACAAAGTTAAATTATTATATTATAAAATATTACCAACATATATACACACACACACACACATATATATATATATATATATATATATATATATATATATATATATATATATATATATGTACATTACTTTTCACTGATTTCAGTCTTGACGTTTAAAGCTAGTAGAATATAAAGACAATTATTTATGTGTCCGATGCTAACTTCATCATAAAATATCTTTATTTTTAAATTAAAATGTTTTTACTGAATAAAACAGTGTCATATGACCTGATTGTGCTATGTTTTTTTTTAATATAAAATCCTAAAAAAATAATATGTAACATTCCGAAATTTTGAACTGCTTGAATTTGACTAAAAATATTATTATCTTATATTATTCTTCAACCATTTGAGTAGTTGTCCTTTTTCGTATTACTTTCACTTGCCTATATATGAAATATATACTAAGAGAAAATATTGCGATAGTGAAAAATTTCGAATCCGAGTTTTCAACGAAAATATTCCTTTTAAGGTCCCCTGAGTACAAATAACCAAAGCTCACAAAATGATGTGTGTGTATATGTGAACACCCTAGCTCAAAAATGAAAAATTGTAAGACCCTGAAATGAGGTATTTATGATATTTATATCAGTATGCAAGTCTCAAATAGCAAATTCGAGAAAATTTAATATAATTTTTGATGGAAATCAGTAATGACCTTCAAGCAAAGTACCACTTCCGGTAATCATGCAGTAACCAGAAAGGGAGGTTCACAACTAGATTATACAGTAATCCTAAATAAAAAATTTTAATTTTCTACGGCTAACCGTTTTTGAGTTATGCGAGATACGTACGAACGTACTTACAGACGTCATGACGAAACTAGTCAAAATGGATTCAGGGATGGTCAAAATGGATATTTCCGTTGAAATCTGAAAACCGAAAATTTTGCGATTACAATACTTCCTTTACTGCGTACAAGGAAGTAATATTGGTATTGGTTTTAATGTTTAGTAACGCTTTGAGGAAAACGTTTTTCTACTATTTTCGCAGTTTGAAGTTTCCAAACTTTTTGGAATTTTCAATTATTGGGAAGGGTAATACCTATCCCTTCCTAGTCCCCGCATACTGAATTCTTCTATTAGTATTTTTATAATTAATCAGTTCGTGTCTTGTGTATGTGTGTGTGTTTATTTTGCGAGAAAATATAAATTTTCAACATAAACTACACTCAGATGACGTCGGTTAAAAGGAGAAAACCGGATCCGTCAAATAAAACAAAACAGTAAGCATATATTTATCACTAGTGATTAAATGCCTGAGATGTTACAGCAACTATTTCGCTAAAATCGACTTTTTATTAGCTCCTCTTATATTGACTTTTTAAATAAAATTAAATCTTGTAGCAAGCCTAGAATACAGATTTTACAACTTGGTTTAAGATTTAAAATAAGAGTAACCATTTCCAAAATTAAAATATATGCCTGCATTCCTGGAATGCTATAAGTAAGGGTAAGAAAAGTCAGGTTAATTATTATAGGCAGGTGTATAACATATGTTTGATCACCACCCTCATTCGTATATAATAGAGCATCCGTTAGAACGAATCATAAATCCAGGTCCCATGCATGAAGGTCCGAGTTGAAAAAGGGCTTTGTTAATAGGGCAGCGGCCTGTCCAATCAGCGACCAGATAACAAGCCCTTCATACGAGTATGCCCATTTCATGTATAAATCTCTCCAACGTTCCTTCTGTATCACACACACCTGTATATTGTGTTATTTGTGTATTTTTGTTCGTAATACAAATTACAACCTTATTTTAAAAAGTCTAAGTTTTTTTTTTTTTTTTATATATGTTATTCGATATTATCAAGATAAATAAAAAAATATATGCGACATCTAATGATTTTTCTTTTGACCGAACACAATTCCATGAATTAAAGGCCTGTTACCACAGTTACCGGGACAGCTGCAGCCATGCCGTGTCAGTACTGTCGCACTATCAGGTTTTACGTGACAGTACCTGTCATGACGGTGGCATTTACTGCCACGTTAGCTGGAACATTCATGCGCCTCGACAGTGAATCTTATCTACCTTATCAACTGTAAAACCTGTTCACACTCTTCGACATTCGAGGCAACTTTTGATTCAACATGGCAAATGTAGATAGAAATGTAATAATTAAATATTTTATTTTAAGAGTTCTGAAAATTCTTTTTGGACTATGTTTATAATTCAAGTTAATAACATAAAAAAAAAAAAAAAATTAACAAAAACCCGCCATATTATTAAAACGAGGGTTGAGAGCTGAGCACGGAAAAAGAAAAAACAAACACGAAGATAAAAGGGACCCCCGCAGAAGAGGACGTGACACAAGCCATAGAGGCACATCCTGACCATCACCAACCACCTGATAACGGAAGAAAGAGCTGCCACTTCCAGAAGGCCCCACAATGCCACCTCTATCCTGGCTCTATGGGGATCTGGAAAACATGCTCTCAATGGATGGGGTCACGTGTCCTCCCTTAACTTTCAATTATATTTTATTCGCCCAACATTATTCGATTTACCAAAAAAAAAATTCGATTAGCGCTAGATAACATTTACAATATTTTCAATTTTCAAATAATAAGAAAAGATAAAAAGTTAACTCAATTTCAGGAACTGTAATGTTTAGTTAATTAAAGCCAGGTTTTAAATATCAATATAATTATTAATTAATCAGATCATATCGACGTCGTTTTTTGAAAAAGCGCCAAAAAAATCGAAATTTAGATTTCTATTGACTTTGTATCGTAAACATCACCTCTATCGATTCTCGCTCACGATATATAGAAAAAAAAATTGGAAATGGTCTAACAATCGAATATTGATGAGGTAGTTATTGTAGCCAACTCTATTTGTATGGGGCATATTCCGAAAGCAAATAAAATATTCATTCATTCATTCAATATTGATGATGTATTCACCAAAAATACAGTCGTCACTCTGGGCTTAACCAGTGCTAGAATCTTTTATAATATATTGCAATTATAAAGGTTTTTCCTGGTTAATAAGTTGCTACTCAATACAATAAAGAATAACATTTATTAGGGGGAAAATCGTTTCGTGTGTTTCCTGTAGTTTGCAAAATGGCGCTTACGCCTTTTACAAAAAATGACGTCGATATGTTTGACTAGTCATAATTACTTCCTTCATATTCTGATAATTTGAGCAACTTTATTAGGACTTTCTTGATAAATATAATAACAATTTTTTAATAATAAGTTTTAATAATATATTTATTGTAGTTAAATCACCAAAAAGTATCAATACTTTGTATCTTTGTGAATAATTGAAAAAATCTTTATTATGCTAAAAATTTTAATATTTAGTACTTTAAACCATCCAATTTCAGTAGATTTTTATTTTCAAATTCGATTTAATTAAATTTGTTGTTCTTTCAAAAATGTGTCTTTATCATCCGTAAACTATATAGGAGCTTGTTTTCACTGTTTTTGATGAAAAACTGTCACAATTCGATTCATGATTAAAAGCATCAGAAAAGAAGTCTTGGTTCAGAAAACAAGCGTTTACCTAAACACATCCTGCCTATCCCTCGTTCATTGTTAGTACAATGCTAGAAGAAATCAGTACAAACTTTTCTGTTTGATATAATCCATTTAAACCTTGGTGAGTACCACCATGTATTTGATTTCTTGTCTTAATTAAATTCATAATTCATAAATGTTTTATAATACTGATTTATATTTCATCTAATTTAATATGTATAATAATACCAAATTATATTTTGAATTGCTTATTTTTGAATTTTTTGTGTGTTTTTAGAACTGAAGATGAATGTATAACACCCAAAACTAGTTTTCAATAAAAACAAATTTATAGAAGTGGCAAATAATTTATCAATTCCTAACAAAATTAATTAACTAATGATGTCTATGCCCTAGACCATATGATGGAATAGTCACTGCTCTAGAAACCCAAAAGGACCTTAATTGGGACCAAATTAAAAAAAAAAAAATCTCTCAGCAAAAAGATCTGTAACACTTGGCATTTTCGTATTTCTTTACCCTTCTTACAAATGAACAATAAATATATTACTTTATTTATTATAAAAGGTGTTCCATTACCTATCCTCTTGGATTTAGAATAATATAGCAGACAATTAGCCAATTAGCCCGGCGGATCGAAGATATTGACCCATAAAGTAGAGCCAGAAGAAGAAGATGGGAGCTTCGGCCGCAGACTACCTCCAGATATTGCGGCCGCACGAGGTAATCTATAACCGTTACAGCTGAAGTGGTCATAAACCCGTGCGCGAGCTACTTCCTCTCAGGAGTCGTTTCAAAATCTAATTGGATCCTTCTTTATGTTACGTCTTATATCATAACCTAGCCTTTATGGCGTTTTACTACTAAAACTATAATGATTCCGGCTGTAAACAATATAATTTTATCTGTCACAGGTACAAGTGATTTCCTGTTTTAGGAGTGATATATATATATATATATATATATATATATATATATATATATATATATATTTTATTTTTACAAAAAGCTTGATAGGAAATCAAAATGTCTTTAACTTGGTAGGAGAGAATCCAAGGAAATTAAGGCTGAGATCTTCGCTGGTTATTTAAAATTCGTGGCGAACTCCAGTACTTGAACTCTGTTCCATTTATATGGAATTTTGCTCTATATGCAATTCCAAGGAAAAAGAAAATATTGAGCATTTTTTGGAGAAATGTACAATACCATCCGAGATGCGTGTTTCTTGTATGAGTCTCGCTGTACTTTCAGAGAAGGATTTGATCTATATTTTGAACTAACAGAGTCTGGAGGTAATTAAGTTGAAATGCCATGGCTGGAACTACCGTTGGCAACTGGTTCAACAGTTCAACTATCGATTTTGTCTCTTTTTCATGTTATTTTATTTTTATAGGACGTAAGTAGTATAAATTATTTTCTAATCACCTATTTTCTTTTTGTCATAGTAATCTTTTACATCACTGTAAAATACTTATTAATTTTTTTTTCTAATTGTAATTGTAATTTTTTTAAAAATCAATAAAATTAATATGTATATATATATATATATATATATATATATATATATTCCATATTTTCGTCCAGTGCCCGATCTATACACCTTTCCGTCATCACTACCTGCCTCATTTCGTAAATATGAATAAATCAAATTATGTAGAATTATTTAGAATTGGCAATAGCGATCTCCTTGTGAACCTCTTTTACTACGTTAGGCAATGTTGTAGATTGAAATCGTTTAATGTCAATGAATGATTTTGTTGATTTGTTGATCTTGTAGCGGGTCTCTTCATGTATCATATGTTATTTATTAGTGTATTTAAGCTGCTTGAAAGTATTTATTTATAGTAATATTAGCTGCTATAGTAATATTTTATTTTTATATTGTTATATGTTGTATTATATTATTGTATCTCTATATTTATGCTTGCATGTATTTTTAGATGACGTTGACATCGCAACGTAGTCAAATAATATTTCTGACTTTTGTAAATATTTTTACAAAATTAGTATAGCAAATCATTATGGTTATTGTAGCCATCATCATTGTAGTCAACTATATTTGTATGGAGTATAACCCGAAAGCAAATAAAAAATATTCCAAATATTCATTATATATATATATATATATATATATATATATATATATATATATATATATATATATTTTATTAATCCTAATCTATATCTTATTATTTATCATTTGTTACATTCTAAAATACACATTAGCAACAAAAGTTAGGTACACATTATAGCCAAAATGATGTACAAACGAAAACTCCGAATTTCCCAATCCAAAATATTACGACCAGCATACGGACATGAAAAGTTCTGACCCGGCGCGCCGGATTACTGGACGTACCGGACGGATTATACAGACTGGATATCGATTCTTTGTTGACTTGGAACAAAGCCAAGTTGACAAACAAACATAAAGTGCAATATGCTCAAATGACCTGAAACAACGTGTAGGAGTTTTACTGGAACTAAAAACGGATACGTCACCACTCACACATTGAAAATATTAGGTTATTAGGTTTCAGTTAGGTAGTTATAAGCTAATATTTAATTTATATTTTTGTTTATTTTATTACAAAATTTTTGTGACGCTCGTGATTTCAAGTACTGTAAATATAAAAATTTATAAGTCAAGAAAATTTATAAGTCAAGGTGGGATAAAGACTACCAGTTTTCGGTATTTTATGAATGTCGTGTATCAGAAAAGTGATATTTTTTGAGTAAAGCTTTTAACGGCTATTTCAGGATCAGTTTGGTATAAAAATGGACGAGGTCCAATTATTATGTTCTTGGTAATTTAATTTTTACAAAATTCTTAAAATGGCAGTTTTTATCCAACGCCATGTTGCAAAAACTACATTCGTTTTCGTCCAACATCTCAGAAGTTTCGTCTACATTTGAACAAAAAATAGCCGTAAATAATAGTTTATATCTAGCCAATAAATATAAATTAAACTGCTTCTTCTTAGTTTGAAAGCTTTTTCAAATGCTGGACAGAGGTACTAACTCACTCTTCAAGAGGTTTGTCGTTCGAAAACATTCTGTAAGTAAAAATAAACATTAAGACTAAATATATTAACAAAATGATTGTCACAATTAAAAAAAAAAAAAAATATTGCACTGTAGTTTCAGAAATGAAACTAGAATATTCTTTGGAAAAAGTGAGTCAAACTAAAATATTGTCAGCGATTTAGAACAGGAGCAGACAAAATAGCACCTTAGGGAGTTGGAGTAGTGAATGCGAGGTTATTCCCTTCACTACCCCTTTCATCGACAGGGAGTCAGTCCACTGTTTTCAGTTGGAACATTTCTATCAGTCCTGTTTCTCTCCTCAGTTATATTGAAATTGAGTTTATGTTATTTCATCGAAGTGTACACAAAATGATTAATCGCGTAAATATTTTATTCATATCTAGAGATGATACCAAAAAGGGGATAAAAAAAAAAACCTAAAATACTTTGCACGCAGAAAAGAAAGTATTGTAATCCTGAAAATTTTCGTTTTTCAGATTTCAATCGAAATTCCCATTTTGACCATTCCTGAAATTATTTTGACTATTTTCGCTGTGGAGAATGTACCTCGCATAACTCAAAAACGGTTCGCCGTAGAAAGTTGAAAACTTTACATAAAGGTCATAATATATTTTCATCAAAAATCATATGAAAATATAATGCAAAACATCTCACCTTGGGTATGTAAGATTTCTATATCAATATAAATTTTATACTAGATTTTGATTAAAATTGGCTAGCCGGAAGTAGTACTTTACCCGAAACTTTCTTTTTTACCTCCCGCCTTTTCGGAAACTAGTAACCAAATTCAGGATCACTTTTTGAGAAACTGATTTATAGTTTAGGTGCAAAAGAAAGCCATATGGTGTCCGCATCAGATTTTGTTTCATAAATTTCAGATTAAGTATTTTTTCTAAAATTTTTAATTTCATGTTTAGTCGCAATTTTGTAATTTTTTTTTTTTTTAATTTTAACACTAATGGTTTTAGTAATAATTTGAAGAGCCCCTTTTGATAAAACGAAAAATTCATATACACTATTCGGACTGGCATGTAAAGGATGAACACCATATTTTATCAGTTGAATGATAGTATAGAAGGATCAATCTAATTAGGGATTGATAAATTATTTGCCACTCCTATAAATTTGTTTTATTGAAAATCTATAACAAAAAAAACAATTACTCACCGGCATTACTGGAAAACCCCTGACCCTTAAACCGTTTACCTAAAAACATCCTACCTACTTCTCGTTCATTGTTAGTACAATGCGAGAGGAAACCAGTACAAACTTTTCTATTTGATATAATCCATTTAAACCTTGGTTATAACTCCATGTCTATGTTTTATATATCTCTTAAAAATATATATATTTTTTCTATCTAAATATATCTAGGAAAATTCATGACGCCCTTCTGTACATTTTTTATACATAAGTCACAAGTATTGAGATGAAATGATATTCAGAGCCAGGCTAATTTAAATATTGAAATTCCCAAAATGGCTCATAAATATTAATTAATAAAGCTAAGCTCCTCTTTTTCCCCTGTGTCATATCCTTTTCTCCTTAAGGGACTTCCAGTCCCTAGATATTATTCAATTCATTTTATTTACATATATGACATGTAAATGCCTAATTGTGAATTTAAAAAAAAAATAATAATAATTTGCATAATTTCTTTTATATAATGAAAATATAATCCAGTTGCTTTTACTTCTTTAGTGGGATAGAACTACAAACGAATTAAACTAACAAATGCAACGTTAGATAGGGTTAGTGTCATCCTGAGTGTTAAATGATCAGAAAAAAAATCAAAAAATCGTGTTTTTAAAAATTTATAACGTGTTTCTTTTTTTTGCTGTTTATATATGAAATATATAGTAAGGGAAAGTATTGCGGCCGTCAAAAATTTTGAATTTGAGGTCTTAACGGAAATACACCTTAAATGGTCCTATGAGTCTGAATAACCAAGACTCACAAAAAAATTGAACACGCTAGCTCAAAAACGAAAAATGGTATGAAACTGAAGTTAGTACGAGTATTTAAGGTAGAAGGTATATTCTTGGGATGTTACTGCAACTTTTTCGTCAAAATCGACTAACCGGAAGTGCCACTTTACATCATAATTTTCTCGAAAACGGCTATAACGATTTTGATGAAACTTGCCAAGTGTTTTCCTTAAAGCCCTGTAACTTTTTATATATCACTATATCAGCAGTATTTCAACGTGAAAATTCAGGGAAAAAGTTATGATGAAAAGAATATGTTATTTAAGCATAACTCAAAAAGTATGTATTTCATCGTTAATTATTTATGCAATCATATGAAAGGTAATTAAAATATCTAGAAACCAAAACGGAATCATCGAAATCGGACCAGTATTAACAAACATAAAGCGTATCTTATAAGGAGTACAAGATCCTGATGGAAAATCAAGCATGTCCGAAAGGAGATGGATGTGACCGAACCTCCTCCCAACCTGTAATAATATAATACAATAATATATAAGAAGGAATTAGCTTAATAATTTATACTTTTATATTATTTATTTATTTATCGCGATAAAGGCCAGCTAAGGACCACACGTATATCACTTCTTGGCTTTTATCTTTCTTTAAGCCCATATCTTCTTCATCTTTTTCCCCATTTCCCTTCTACACTCCTCTGTCCACCTCCTTCCTCTCTTTTCCTCTTCTCCATCGCAAGGACCTTCTTTCCATCTATCATCCTTCTAAATTCTCTGTCCTTGTAGTCCTCTTCTCTGATCCACAGTTTCTCTATTTCTTGCTTTATCTGCTCTGGGTATCCTTTGACGTTTTTAAGTTTCATCACCCTGTCAAAGATCTGCTTGCTCACTCTATCCTTGTCCATCCTCTTCATGTGGCCGTAAAATTTCAACCTCCTTTTCCTCATTGAGGTCTTCAATGTCTTCGTACCGATCTTTGTTCTTTTTTGGCCAGTACTCTTCTCCCACTTTCCTTGGCCCAAGGATACACCTCAATGTCTTTCTCTCTGTTCTCAGCAGTCTCTCTGTGATGGTGAAACCCGCTGTTTTGGCTCCATACAGTACCGCAGGTTTTACTACCATCTCATAATGTCTGACTATAGCCTTTGTGGAGAGGTTCTTCTTGTTGTGAATATTTTTTACTAAACATCTCAGTCGGTCTAGCTTTATTTCTCGACTTTTTATCGTCTGTAAGTTTATTATATTATTTAATGGAAATAAAATGTTTCCATAGAAACTATTCCCAAACTTTTAAAATATATTTTCAGGTTGACAAGCCAAAAATATATCAGTGTACAGAATTGCTTAAAAAACTAATTTATTGTACTTTTGTGAGATAAGACTTAAAGAAATAGATTCTACTGAGTTTATATCAACTAGTGTCTACGTGAACTCTTTAAAATTATGTTTAAAATATTATTATTATAGGTTAGTAAGGGAAAGTTGTGAGATGCGCGCACCGAACCACATATTTTGTATAAAATTTTAATCTTTTATTTGGATTTAGAAAGAAATATTACAAAAAATTGTATTTAGAAACCTTTGTATTTTAAAAGTTTTTAAATACCCACTATAGTTGGTTCTCTCAACGTCTGAAAAACATTCAACTCGTTGATTTATATATATATATATATATATATATATATATTCTCTAAGGGATAAACATTTATTTAGCTTAATTTATTCATGTTATATAAACAATTATTAAATTACTTAGTTAATTAGTGGTCTTTCTACTATCAGTCAATAGCTTAACAGTCAAGAATTCGCCAAATAAGTCATCTATAGGACAGAAAATTATAAGATTATTTAAATGCAGAACGTAGACAGCACATCTCATTTCAGCAGTCCAAAACAGACCCCTGAACTCTTAGGCATATTAGCAAATAATAATAAAAAAGGAGTTATGTGCTTTCTCTAGTCGATGGTTCTTTTTTGGCTATTGATATCAGATGTTTTAGTCTGCATTTATCTGATCGCGTAATTTTTTGTCCTGATAATGCCTAAATCAGCGAAACGTTGATTGGTTAGTTATATACTGCAATTTCAGATACTCGAGACTTTATTTTTTGGATGATCCGATTAAAATAATTAATATATATGAAAAAAAAATGAAATAGTTTTTTTTTTACTTTTATTTAACTATATATAAAATATATATTAAGGGAGAGTATTGCGATCTTGAAAAATTTCGAATCCGAATTTTCAACGGAAATATACATTTTAAGGCCCCCTGAGTCCAAATAACCAATCCTCGCAGATTGGTCTGTGCAACACTTAGTTTTAAAAGGACAAGTTGTACGAAACTGAAATTACGTATTTAAAGTAGGCTACAGCAGGGTTGTTACTACCAGGGATGTTACAGCAACTTTTTCGCCTAAATCGATTAACCGAAAGTACTACTTTATATTACCAATTTTATTCACTTCTTAAATTTTCTCGAAAAAGGTTGTAACGACTATGATCAAGCTCGTTATTGTATATCATTGTATATTATTTTATATCATTGTATATTATCATATATCATTGTATATTATTATATATCATTGTATATCAATGTACAATTAAATGCTCTTCAATATCAGCTAGGTCTTATCATCATTGAAATAGTCTGACAGGGTTTAATTGTCGAATTTTCAAAATGGCTTCCTCTAAAGTACCTTTAATTATTTTTTAAAATAATTAATCAACTCTCATTGTCAGTAGTAGTAAAAAATAGATAACTCTATAAAATGGGCACCCTTAATTGGAGGAAAAACTCTGGCGGTTGAGCGTGATCTCGGCCAAATCACATCCTTGCACAACCGTTGGCTTAGAAACAGTACAGTCCTTACCAAGTACTGAATCCAAGACCCTTCGTGGATTGTAGTGGTACATTTATATATATATATATATATATATATATATATATATATATATATATATATATAAAATTATAATAAATATTATATAATCGATGTATAATATACCGTTGAAAACCTAAATATTTTAGAAAAAAAAATTATCTAACTTTTAAAGACGTAGAATTTAAGAGTCAGTTATGAAAAAAGACATACACAAAGGTGATTGTTATAGTTAATAATTTCTTTGTTTATGTTATTTAAAGTAAATAAAGTATTTCCATGGAGACAACATGGAATTTCCATTGAAACTAAATGGAAATTTTAAAACGTATGTCAAATAGGGTGATAAGTAAATGTTTTGTGACGCACCCCACCAGATTTTTAAATGAAAAAGGCATATTCCATTAGTGGTCACCTTAAATTATATTATTTATTGTAATAATATTTATAAACATATTATTTTTTTTCCTTTTATGAACAAGGAAAAACCATAAAATAAATAAAATCATTACATTAAATGAAGAAGAGAGAAAAATGTCAGTGGTCGGGGCTGCCGGGTTTAGGTCAATATGAGACAAATGAGAAACATCACCCCAGGAAAATACGAACATTGTAACATAGTATTTTATATTGCTTGAGTTTTTATAGCATGATTGCTTCCAAAGCTATAGAAACATGAATAATATTGCTATGACACAAGTTATTGGATGCCAATACATCCTACATATACCTATCTGTATGCTGGGTCATCAAAAGTGCTTCCTACAATATCTAAGCATTTGAAGATATAAAGTGATTGTACATCCTTTTCACTTTTTGATTTCAAAATATTAAAAAGAAGTTTAATAAATTCTAGGTCATGGAAGATCTCTCATCCACCAAACCACATCTTAGTGTTGCCGAAAGGCCAATCATTGCCATTTTCAGAATTAGTCTGTTTCTATATCCTTGAGGATTATTAGAAAATGTATGTGTTGGTAAACTGTTGAAAGTGTAAGTTAGAATGTAGAGTTTTGTTAATCACGTATCAAGGTGTTATTCAGTCGTTTTTCTCTGAAAATTAAATTTCGCTTGCACAATGATCTCGCAAAAGCTTCATTTTACATTAATTGGACCTTTTCCATTTTTTGAGCCACCATAATATGCCTATACATTATTTCTTCATAAAATACTCAAGAATTTGTTAAGATTTTTTTTTTTTCATTGTGGCGTGAAAAACCACTTTACTTCTTGATATTTCAACTAGAATGTAATAATTCAATGTTACCACAATGCATTCTTTATAATATGAGGTACTTTGTAAAAATTATTTGTGAACTGTGTAAAATTATGTTTATTTTGAAAATTACCCATAAGCAAACGACTGTAACTACTTCCTTAAACAGAAACTAAATGCATACTCAGACATTTTTAAACCCACATGGACATAACCCTTTTCACCTACCAATACGGGCAACACATAAGGACATTACCAACCATTTCATAATAATCTATACTGGCATAATAACGGGCTAATCAAGACTGATAATAAATTAATAATAATAATAATAATAAATTAAGAAATTCAGCGATTCTGAGGTTAATGGATAATTTCTGGAATACTAAAATTAAAGAGTATTTTTTAAAACTTGTGGATTGAGTTAGTTAATATATCGCTAATATAGTCCGTTCCGATTTAATAACTAGCCAGGGCCTATACAAGGCTGTATCAATGTTAAAACCGACTATTTTGGAAGTAAGGACTTTTTGAAGGACCTCTATCCTCATCAAAGCTGTTATTATTTTTAGAACGTTACAATATATGTATAAATTATCCCCCTCCTCCCTTCTTACCTACCCTACCCTTCCTTGCGCGATTCCTAATAGGCTTTCGGGGCCAAATCGCTTCAACGGATATGAACTTGGAGAATGTTAAGACATGGGCTTTTCCATCAATACGAGAAGTATAAATATTTATACATATTTTTCAAAAATAATAATTATTTTCGAATTTTTAAAACTTAAAAAAAAACAGGAGGGTATTAAAATAAAAATATTTTAATTAAATCTGAGGTTAATAAAATAAATAAGAAACTATATATAAAATGAATACGATATTTTTTCCCCTGAAAATGTATTACGCTTGTACAATGATCTCACAGAAGCTTGATTTTACTTAAGTTTAAATAATATTTGGACCCTTTCAATTTCCGTAGCCCCTATAATGTATACATCATTCTTTCCACAAAAGACAGTATTATTTTAAAATTAAATTAAAATATGATTTTTCGTTTCTTTTGTTTTGAGCCAAAGGATTCCCTTAAGCCACACGTTGACGAGTTACTTCCCAAAAAAATTCCGTGCACTGACGAGGGAGGGATATATCTGATGAGGAAGGGAGCGGGCGAAGAACCGCACAAAGACTCGGATCCTTTGAGACTCTCGAACGTAAATTGCCCTTTTTAACTTCCTTTACGTTTCATTTGACGCTTCACGCTGTGCCGACTTCCGCCGCGGTGTTCCTCGCTTCTGCCTTCTTCATTTTATTTGTCGAGTTTCCTTCTGTTAGACTTTTTGTTTGTTGGATTTATTTATTTATTGTTATAGGTAACCCGGAGCTAAGGTATGTTTGCTAACATGCAATAATATTAAATATATATATATATATATATATATATATATATATATATATATATATATATATATATATATATATATATATATATATATTTACATATATATATGAATTTCAAAATAATATAATATCAAATACCTAAATATGTATGTTGCATATCTGCCGAAAGAGCATAAGGGAATAATTTCGTTGGACAAAGATATTGAAATATAATAATTGTAAATATCTAGATAAAATAAAATAAAACAGATTTTAACTTCCCCTTATTTATTTACTTATTTTAATTACCTTTATTTGCGCATAATTCAAAAAGTATGCATTTTATGTTAAATTGTGTATATGATCAAGGGAGCGGAGTAGCTCAGTGGCAAGGCACTGTGTTACCATGCTCCCGGTTCCGGGTTCGAGACCGGCTGAAACAGATGATTATCGTGTTATCAGCCTCGGATCGAACCTTTGGGGTCGGGAGATCCTCCTGGGGATCACCAAGTCTCTATAAAGTGGGTACCCTTAATCGGGGAAATATCCTGGCAGTTGAGCGTATTTCGGCCAAATCACCTCCTTGCACAACAGTTGGCTTAGAAACAGTGCAGTTCTTACCTAGTACTGAACCCCCCTTCATGGGTTGTGGTGGTACAGGTACCTGATCATATAAAAAGTAATTAAATTATCTAAATCCCTCCCCCCCCAAAAAAAAGAAATCATCGAAATCGGACTTTTATCTTAGATACAGCGTATCTTTTAAGGACTGCATGACTAGACCCTAGATGGAAAGCCGAATGTGTCCGAAAGCAGACACATTCTCCCACCTCATCACCATAATAGCTCTGTAATAGTTAAATGTAATAATATAAAAGTGGAAATTATTAACTTTATAATTTCTACTTTTATAATGTTAAACGGAAGCTAAATGGAAACTTTTGAAATTTATTTACAGCTTGACAAACCAAAAATATAAATAGATAGTGCACCGAGTTACTAAGGCCTCATGTTTAAGAGTAAAAGTAACATGTAAGCAGTTTTCATAATTCAGTGAAATCTTTCATAATTGGCACAAATCCTGCAACTTTTTGTAGTAATATTGTAAGTTAGTGTAGCATGAATTGAAACATATATAAATTCGCAAAAATTAAGAAGAGGAAAGAAAAAATATATATAAACAATTTAAAATAAACAAACAAAAAAAAAAATATAATTGACACATATAAAAGAAAAAATGCTTAATAAACATAATTAGGTATTATAATAAAAGAAATAAAATATTAAAGTACCAGATGCAAATGTTTAAAATAAATGAAAAGGCTAAAATAATGATATATATCTGAATTCATATATATATATATATATATATATATTATATATATATATATATATATATATATATATATATATATATATATATATATATATGTATATATATATATATATATATATATATATATATATATAATATATATATATATATATATATATATGTATATATATATATATATATATATATATATATATATATATATATATATATATATATATATATTTAAAGGATGTGTAATGCTTTTGAATAAAATAGGAATATCCGAATAAAAAATTTTTAAAAGGTGATCAAAATGAATTTATATTTATCTAAAAAGCCCGACGTATATACTAAAAAAAAATTATATATAATAAATAAACTTCTATAGTATATGATTTAAAAAAAATAAAATAAAAAAAGTGATAATGGTCACTTAAGATTGGTGTGGATTAACTACCTATATAAAATAAAAATAGGTAATAATATAAATGGTAGTAATATAGGGTTTTCAAGACTCCATTAGTATCATTAGTATCTCCTTAAAATCCGCAATTTTTAGAATTCGTGGAAGAAACTTGGTAGGGCGCAACTGTGTCACATGAAATTTTCCTTTGAGCTCATATTCAAACCACTACCTTTTTCCAGTACCACTCCAACCCACATATCTCTGGAATTTTCAATGGTATAGGTTATATTTTATGACGGATTCTTAAAAGAAATCAGATTCTAAAGTGATTAGTTGCGTTTTTTTGTAATTAGCTCCATTCTGAAGCGTCAAATCGATATTTTTACCGATGTAACATCACTTTAGAATCTGATTTCATATACGAATCCGTAATAAAATATACCTCCTTCTTTATATAACGAAAATTACAGAGTTATGTGCGTAGGAGAAAGTTAGGGGGGTTGAATATGAGCTCAAAAGGTTCACTTCAGGCCCCAACTAGTTTCATCTCTAAATTCCAATAATTGGAGATTTTTAAAGCAGTGTTAATCGAGGCTCGGACTATGTTGTTACAAATCTCTTTGTGCATAGAATAAGTTTTATTTAAATTTAAGAATAAATTCTACTCATTAAAATTATTCTTCAAATATAGGCCATCATTGCCAATTACTTTAGCCCATCTTTCTACCTGAAGTTGAATTTGGTTACCCTTGGTTTTCAAGCCGGAAAAATCCGCACATCCTGATTTGGCACACCTGTTATTTCAAAAAAAATGTGCCATTAACTGTAAAAGACCATAGTAAAACAGTGCAGTGTTAGGGCTGTAGGGAAGGTGTGGTAAGATGCTAACACCCTCCATTTCTGAGAATCTTTCTTTGATTAAGAGATAACGATGGGCAGGAGCATTGTCTTGCTGAAACATCACTTGAATAAGATCGACCAAAACAGGGGACTCCCTTTTTAAAACTGTATATGCTCTTTCGATTTGTTCATAGTAAAGCTAAACGTCAGTAGCCTTAACATCTGGAACCAGATCAAAGTGCAAAAACATCCTCATAATTCCACCAAACACGAAGCATTAGCATGAAGGCTGTTGTCTCAGAATTGATACCGCATTAAACAAAACGCTACTGCATTACGATATTACTGCCATATTTTCATCTTCCTATATTTCAATTACCTCAGCAGCTGCCTTCGCACTTAATCCTTTTTCCAGTAGTGCCTCAGAAGACCACGAATGACAATTTTTTCTTTGGAAAGTTGGTATATACAATTAATAATAATGATTATTCGAAGTAAACAACGATTATGCATTGTTTACATCAGTGTTGAATTAGGATTCAAATGAAGACTTTAATCTCTCTAATGAACTAATTCACAGTCTTTTGTAACAACCTAGTATATCGGATGAATTATGAGTATTTCATATAAATGTTTTGTGAATAAACAATGTAAGTTCGAAACGTGGCACAAGATGAAATAAAGACATTAAAAGTATAAAGGTATAATTATTAAAAACTTCAGGAAGAATATAAGATTGAAAAAGATAGCAAGGCTTCGAGATAAAAAGTAGTTACAAAAAAACGAAATTATAAATAATTAAAACTCTTTTTTAAAACTTAAAATATTGCAGAGTAAAAAAGGTGGTTGAGGATATTAAAAGATGGACTGGCGAATTACTAAAAGAAGTAGAGAGAGAAGAGATAGCAATTAACGAAGGACAGCTCCATGAAGGAGACATATCATTGGCAGTTAGTCGAGTCTTAGCTAATGTCACTCTTCTCTCTTCCCTACTCACTTTTTATTAATGGGATCTCCTTATGACTCGTTTTTCCACTGCCACACCTTCTAATATCTTCATCGTAGAGGCGATATGTCATTTAACACCTGCGATTGCTAAATAACTGCTTCGCCCGAAATCACCAGTGAATTTAATAAATTTCATCCTCAAAACTCTTCTTTGTCGGAGAAACTTAATTTCACATCGCACATTTTAGAAAATTAGGTCCCAATGCTAGTCCAATCATAAAGAAACCCTCAACTTCATTCATATGAAGGCTTAATAAAAAGAAAAGTTTTCCAGAGAGTGGGATATCTGCAGTCCTGCAAGAGGCTGAGATCTGATATCTGCAGTCCTGCAAGAGGCTGAGATCTGATATCTGCAGTCCTGCAAGAGGCTGAGATCTGATATCTGCAGTCCTGCAAGAGGCTGAGAAAAACATTCACAAGCAATTTTCTTTTTACTTTATTCAATTAATTTACAACTGTAAATAATTTACAACCAGCGAATGAGATGTACAATGAGGATTAAACTCATCCAGCGATATCACTCCATAAAAATTAAAATTTGAAAGTTAGTCTAGGAGATTCCTATTCCAGCTCCTTCGCGTAAACGTCGTCTTGTGACAGGTAAGTTTCGAGCCGAGAGTTATTGAATTAATGGATTTATGAGTGCATTAAGTTTGTCGTGAAATCGTTTATGTAACGATTTAATGGTTGATAGTACATATAGAGTATTTAAGTCTTTTGTGTAAGTTCTTGTTCTTGTAATGATGTACGGGTAAGGGGCGCTAATAAATAAGTCTGAGTACTTTTGATAGAAATTGCTGCAGTTTCAGTGTTACTTTTTTTTTGGCATATCCGTATATTGCACCATAAGTCCAAATCGCTCTGAGTAGATAAGTATAAATCCAGAGTTTTTCAGTTAGTGGTAGTTTTGATCGTTTATAAAAAAAATAAATTATGATTTCAAAAATAAAATCAAATTTTTCACTAATGGTTTACCCGAAAGTCCCCTTGGACAATGGATTCAGTTAAGTTAAACTGTATTTCTTTAAGGTATTTTCGGCTGCATTACGATGGCACAATTGGAACTAAATTACCTTGAATAGTTTTTGATTGATCACTTCATATTCAACAAAAAACGTGGCTACTTAAAAAACACTATACTTATATTTCTTGCTTTTCTGTGTGGAATCGGACCATGATCCATAAGGACTTTTTTGTTGCTAAGTTTTCTGGTTTTTATGTAATACAACCAGAGCCCTAATTCATAATAATGTACAATAGTATAAGTACAAGTGGAAAGGTTCGTGTTTAAATGTTACAAGTTACTTATCGTCATTATACAATAACAATTTCATTCATTTTAGTTTAACTTACTTTTATTTAAATATAACAATTTTAAATTTAATCTTGTTTCAACATTATAACAATGTTTAAACAATATATATCAGAGAGAAATGATTTATTAAGAATCAGTGCTGCCCAAATACATTGGGTTGCTAAAATACATAGCGTACTGATCAATCCTTAGTTGGATATAATATATATATATATATATATATATATATATATATATATATATATATATATATATATATATATATATATATATATATATACATATACACATTTTACATTTATTTCTTTTTTTCATTCATACACATAATTCGATGACACACCATTTTCTTTTTTTTTTCTATCTATTATTTAATTTTATCCATCCAACTACTTTCTCACCTCTCCATAATTCTCTCTTCCAGTTAACAATCAACCCCCTCTTAATCCAGTATACAAATTCTAGACAATTGGAAAATTTATGAAACTAATCAATATCTAAACGCACCAGTACAGGAAAAAAATAAATAAATATATATACATATAAAAACAAAATTAATTAAAAAAAAACATTTATAACATCTATATAACATCTCGTACTTTACTTTATAGACCCCTCCCCTATTTCATAATAAAGTACATAAGTAAAAATACAAGTGAGCCAATGACTTACTACACCTATGACCTGCACAGTGAAATGTTGAAATATGATAATATTTAAAATAGTTTTATTATAAAAAAGTAAATAAAAAAATAAATTGAATACAATTATTATTATCTAATGACGATATGTATCATGTAACCTCTAAAAACGAACATTTCCACCTGTACTTTATTATGAAATAGGGTCCAGGTAAGTGAAGTGTCCACTGAAGAAAGGAGAAAAGTTACCTATTTTCCAAGATGGAGTTATACACATCAACATGTTCATAATGTTCAGTAACTGAATGCTGAACTTTAAAGAAACAGGCGAAAAGTGAATGGTCGATTTGTTAGAAGCTTTTGAAGGATACCCACACATGGAAGAATAGTCAGATTAAAAAGTATTATTTTCTATATTTGAAACTTCTTCAGTCATTCGAAACGAAATAAGACCCTGAAAATCCGAAAAAATACTTACCAAATGGAATTTTCCCTTCCAAGAAATCAGTATAATGGTGAGCAAAGCTTTATTAAAAAATACAGCAAATGTGTTTTGTATTAAGCAAATAATTTTAATTTTTTCTTTTAGTTCCATCACCGATCGGTAAAGAGAAATTAAAAGGCCAGCACGCTTTAAAAAAGATTTTATGGCCTAAAGCAAAAATGGCTTTTAATTCATTACCTATCTCGTACAGAAAATATGGTGAAAAATAACTTTTATTTCCTTGTAAAAAATGTCAAATTATTCGAAATACCATTTAAACCAGTATTAATAAAGAATAAATTGTGGATTCTACTTATAAAATTTCACATTTTATCATTCAAACGGGAGAATTTTATTATATATAGGAAAATTTATCGTTCATAAAGTACGCGACTCTTCCCCTTTCTTTCGTGTTTGAATGGATTTTTTTTTACATTAAAAATGTTTTTGTTTTTTTAGATATATAATTATCAAATATATATATATAATAGTATTATAATATGAAATATATATTATTGAATGGCATATTAAAAAATAAAGTATAAAAACTACTTAAGTTTTTAAGCTCCAACCTCTAAAACTTGAATGCATTTCGGATGACTCAAAAATAGTATAGAATCATCACTATATCATCATAGTATTGAGTATCTTATTGGTATATATTGTGAGGACTGAGCCATGCTCGGAAATTATTTTATATAATTAGTTAAAGAGGATAAAAGTAAATAAAATAGTTACATATTTTCTATAAGGCAGACAAGACTATTTTTTTTTTTTTTTTTTTTACTTGATCCTTGCATTAAAAAAGAAATAACCACTAAGGAAAGAGTTATATTTCACTTGAGAAGAAGAAAAGGATGATATAGAGAAAGGATCGTAGAGAGGCTGACTTCATGAAGGATAAACCAGAGACAAGAACAACAATGGCTCGCGCTAAGGAGCGAGAATTAAAGCTAAAAATAGCCTTAAGACCGAAGAGGCACAAAGGTAGCGCCCCCAAGGGCCACAAATCCCTGGAACAAAGGGTCTAAGACACCGGGCCTGGTTTACACAAGCCACTCACGATTTATGTGGGATAGATGGGCCACCAGGCGCTAGTCTTCTTTCTTAGCCACAACAACCTTCTCGGCCCCTCCTCTCCCGGGGGGCCTTACTACACTTCCCGTGTCCCATTCACTAGTGCCTCGGGCCCGCTTATAGGTACAACAAGGAATAACTAAAGGTGACTACGATATAACAATATCAATATCTAACTTAATTAAAATTGCCCGACTAAAACTTGAATTATTAATATTAAGAAAAAATATCTGATGTGGGCAACATATGACTCCCTTGTACGCCTATTAAATTATAAATCCGTGGCTCAAAAAGTAATACTGAATTTGGTTACTAGTTTCCGAAGATTGCAGTAAAAACGACACTAGGCGTCCCGTCATCCATATATTGACACACACACACACACACACACACACACACACACACACACACACACACACAAACACACACTCTTGTCACTGGAGGTCTCATTCCGTTATTATATGTCGTTTTCCTTCAGTAGGTAACTAGTTTCCAAGATATTTCTTCATGTTCCATGACAACAATAAAACTGTCAATATCACTGGATAAAGCATTAGAAATGGACAGTTTCGACATTTTAAGCGGAAAAACCCACTTAACTAATATCTTATTCTCATGATGAAGACTTATTGTTCTCACAAATGGGGAGGAAAACTAGTATTTTAGACTCAATTTTAACACTTAAAACAAGTAATAAAAATGTTAAATTGGATTGGGAACCAAATTGCGTTTGTAAACTTTATTATCGAAACATATGATTTCTCTTTTAATTTAAATATAATTTTTGATGTAAGCCTATGACCTTCAAGTAAAGTACCCTTTTCCGCTCACGAATCTTAACCAAAATCTAGTAAATACATTCATATCGATATAAAAGTCCTATTTGCCAAATTTGAGATGTTTTACATTATATTTTAATATATTTTTTGACGTAAGTCTAATATGACCTTCAAATAAAGTACCACTTCTGGTTTTCCAATTTATACCAAAATCTAGTATGTTATTTAAATCAATATATAAGTTATAAACACTAAATTTGAGAAGTTTTGCATTGTATTTTAATATAATTTTTGATGGAAATCAATTATGACCTTTAAGTAAAGTACCACTTTTGGTGATCAAGCAGTGACCAAAAAGGGAGGTTCACAACTAGATTTTACTACAATCCTAAATACAAAATTTCAACTTTCTACGACAAACCGTTTTTGAGTTATGCGAAATACGAACGAACGCACCTACGTACGTACAGATGCCACGACGAAACTAGTCAAAATGGATTCAGGGATGGTCAAAATGGATATTTCCGTTGAAATCTGAAAACCGAAAATTTTCGCGAATACAATACTTCCTTTACTTCGTACAAGGAAGTAAAAAAACTTTGGAAAGCTTCTTAATTACAAGTCCTACAAGAACAGGGTAAGTTTCTAAACTAAACGATGAGCTCATCGATGGCCAGGGCCGGATTGAGTCATGTCCCCTAGGCCCCTAGGCAATCCAAATCCTCGGCCCCCTCAATTCAATACAATTCAATTTTATTGCATAAACAAAATGTCTGAGATGACACCACATGGCTTTCTTGTACGCCTATTAAATTATAAATCGATGGTTCAATCAAAAATAGGGGAAGTAAAAAAAAAAAAAAAAACAGTTTCAGGTAAAGTACCACTTCCGGCTGGCTAATTTAAAGCAAAATCTATTATGTAATTTATATATATACAAAAATCTTATATACGAAATTTGAGATGTTTCACTTTATACTTTAATATAATTTTTTATGTAAGTTTATTTGACCTTCATGTAAAGTACCACTTCCGGCAAAAAAATTTCAACCAAAATCTAGAATATTATTTTAATTGATATAAAATTCTTCAATACGAAATTTGAGATGTTTTACATTATATTTTAATATAATTTTTTATGAAAGTCTAATGTGACCTTCAAGTACTTACTGTACCACTTTCGGCTTGCTAATTTTAACCAATAATAATAATAATAAAGTATGTTTTTTTTTTTTATTAATATGTATATCTTATGTTTCGAACTTGAGAAGTTTTGCATTATATTTAGATATATTTTTTTATGAAAATATATTATGACCTTAAAGTACTAGTTCCTGTGATTATGTTGTGGCCAAAAAGGGAGGTTCACAACTAGATGTTACAAAAATACTAAATAAAAAAAATTAACTTTCTACGGCAAACCGTTTTTTAGTTATGCGAGATATGAACTAACGCACGTCATGACGAAACTAGTCAAAATGGATTCAGGGTTTCCGTTGAAATCTGAAAACCGAAAATTTTCGTGATCACAATACTTCCATTACTTCGTACAAGAAAGTAAAAAGAAGCACAATGAAGTAAAGTATTGACTTAATATCTATAGTCCATTATCCTGGCCCAGTTTACTTCAATACAGGGTTGATGATAATAAATCAAATTTAGAAGGTGGGTAGAGTTTAAATTACTAAATTTTACACCAACACTAAATAATAAATTTTAATGTATCGGTAAATGTCATTAATAAAACCAAACTATTCATTGGTACCTAACGATAATGATTGTAATATAATGCTCGCAATTCAATCCTTGTAAGTAAAGAAAATAAACTGAAGTTATAACAATGATATATCTCTGGATTTTCTTAATTGTTAAACATTATCATTATATATATATTATATATATATATATATATATATATATATATATATATTATATATATATATTATATATATATTATATATATCATTATCAGTCAGAAAATCGCATTAAAAGTACGTAAATAGACTAGAAGTAACAGCTATTAGTGTTAATAACTTATATACAGATATTAAATACAATTTTAGAAGTACTACAAGAAAGAAGACAAAATACAATTATAATAATATTATTATACTTATATTTTGATTATACATAAAATTAAACTGATAACAAATAACACTTTTAAAATTAAATAAACATTTCTCGTATTTATGTCATGGAATATTTGTATTATTGAATGAATAAACAATATTTCTAAGGATGGACTAGCATTTGCTCGTTATTGCTTATCTACAGTTTCTTTAATTCAGCCAATTATGCATATAAATAGTTTTATGTGCATATTTAGTTAACACTTAGTTATTTGCTACTATAAAAAATAATATCTAATAAAAAATAAAAGCAAACGATATTAAAAAAATAATATCTCATTCATTGATAATGAAAGATCTTAATTTTAAACAGCCTGCTATATAGCAATACATTAGTTTAGCTTTTGCTGGGTCTTCAATAGTTAAAATTGTAGAAAATTGGCTCTCAATGATGTTGTTGACGTAAGGTATGTAATGCAATTTTTTCATGTTAAACGGAAAATCATGAAAAAAAAAACGGATTTTTCATGAAAAATACGTAAATATTAAACATGTTTTCAAAACGTTAACTTTTCTATCAATAAGATGTCTCTTTACTTTTCTTCATTTATCTGAATATATTTACTAAGTACGCCGTACATATTACGGCTCTATATCCACCAAAGTCGGAAATTAATTGAAAAAATAGGATTAAATCCTGCATTTAAGGTAGACAAAAAATCTATCCTGATATTTCTCTTCTCCTAAAGACAAAATAAACCCTTTCCAAAAAAGCGGAGTATAAGAACTAAATTGTAATGATTGTGCAGCCAAATACACAGGAAAAACTGGAAGATCGCTAAATCAGAGATTAAAGGAACATTACGTGCATATAATAATAAGACAAGAGAATACCAACGTTGCAATTCATTTAAATGAAAAAAAACAACATAAATTCATCAAAGTCTCAGGAATTAAATTAATCACGTTGAAAACAGCCTCAAATTAAATATATATGAAGCACTTGAAATAATAAAATCCTTCAAATTCAATCCAGATTTTTGTTAAATGATCAAATAAATATCTCCAATAGTCCAATCTTAAATTTATTCCCCCCTATAACAGAAAAACCAATTACTCACCGGCATTACTGGAAAAACCTCGACCCTTAAACCGTTTACCTATAAACATCCCACTTTTCCTTTCGTTCATTGTTAGTACAATGCGAGAAGGAACCAGTACAAACTTTTCTGTTTGATATAATCCATTTAAACCTTGTTGAGTACCAACATGTATTTGATTTCTTGTCTTAATTATATGTCATTATTCATAAATGTTTTATGATACTGATTTAAATTACATCTAATTTAATATGTATAATAATACCAAACTATATTTTGAATTGCTTATTTTTGTATTTTTGTGTGTTTTTAGAACTGAAGATGAATTTATAACATTCGTAACTAGTTTTCAATAAAACAAATTTATAGAAGTGGCAAATAATTTGTCAATCCCTAAGTACGATAGTTTCACCGGTTTTCTCAAAGCACTTTTCTGCGAACAACTTGATACAATTGAATAATCAGTACAGCCAACCTAAATAATGAAAGTGCGTGGAGTTAATTTGGAATACTTTCGGAAAATTATATTAAAACATTGCCCAGTAATGCTGAGAGAGAGAGAGGGACAGGACAGTTGTCTGTCTGTCAGTGTAGTTGGGTTTTATATCGGAGAGAAAATGAACCTAATAATCTTATTTAGCTAAACTGTTTTTCCTTTAGAAATAAACTTGAATTTTTCGTAAAACTAATTCAAGTTATTTTTCTCACAGACCACGTGACCTCCCATAGGCAGCTGCCTGCCTACATTACCTATATGGCTAATCCGGCACTATGACCTCCCATAGGCAGCTGCCTACATTGCATATATGGCTAATCCGGCACTATTGATGACATCGTAAATCCATCAGACTGTCTCTAAACTCATCGATAGAAACCATCTGGCCGTCTCTTTATTCAACGATTAAACCTCAAATGGCCCATCGGTTCCATCGGCTATTTGGGTCGATGGACCGATGGATGTAATCTCATGCAATCTTCACGCAGTTATTTCTGTTTTTTTTTTTTTAGTGATTTTTCTAAGAGTGAGTGCCAGAGTAGTAGTGGAGAAGAGGAACATTTGAAGCACATAAAAATTAAAAACTACTCAGCAAATATTCAGAAGAGGAACAATCAATTATTGGATGTTATATCAAAATGAAATAGAACAAAAAATAAAAAATATCGTAAACTTAATTTCTGAATAAAATTATCTATAATGTTTATCTCTGTGGCTTGTTAACCTTCCCAATGGCAACCTTCCGCTTGAATCAAAGAGGTTGTCTCTAATCTCAGCGTTAATGAAAGCGTTGTTTTCCATCTATATAATGTTTTATATTTTTATAACAGTATTAAAAAATAAAATAAAAAATCTCGCGCGGTATGCGCATCACACAACTTTTCCTTACCGTCTTATTATAATTATTGTTTAATATAATTTTAAAGAGTTCATATAAACACTGCTTCTACCACTTAAAATCCATGATATAATAGCTAATTTCGGTTAGTCCGATGCGCTGTATCTTTGCTAATACCGGTCCGATTTTGATGATACTTTTATTGTTTTTTAGATAATTTAATTACCTTTCATACAAGTGCATAGATAAATTACCGTAAAATGCATACTTTTTAAGCTATGCGCAAATAAAATATTCTTTTCATCATAACTTTTTTCCCTGAAATTCCATGGTGATTTACAACAAAAATGAAAAGTTTAAGACCTTTATGAAGAATAATTAAGGCAAGTTTCATCAAAATCGTTAGAGCCGTTTTCGAGAAAAACTTAAAAAAGTGTAAAATCGATTATATAAAGTGGTACTTCCGGTTAGTCGATTTTGACGAAAATGTTGCTGTCACATCACATGTATGTGCCAACCTTAAATACGTAATTTCAGTATCGTACAACTTTTCTTTTTTGAGCTAGACTGTTCACATACACACACACAGACCATTTAGCGAGACTTGGTCATTTGGATTCAGGGGAACCTTAAAACGTGTATTTCCGTCGAAAACTCGAATTCGAAAATTTCCACGATCGCAATACTTCCCCTTACTATATACTTCGTATGTAGGTAAAGGAAAGTAAAAAGACCTTAACACTACAACACATGTGGATTCTTGGGATTCAATACTTAGTAAGAACGTAGTGTTTGAAAGGATATCCACTTTATAGAGAATGGGTGAACCCCAGGAGGGTCTCTTGATCCTGGGGGCGATAAAACAATAAATAATTATCGAGTCACAGCCGGACTCGAACGTGGCCTAGAAGATAGAAGTGCCTTATTCACTGAACTTCCCGGCTCCCTTTAATAATATCATATAAAAAGGAAAAAAAAAAATAATTTTTCATGATTTTTTTCATCTTCAATATAATTATACGTATCAGACACATTAATAAAATGAATCCAGTTCGATAATATCAAGGAATCGGAAATCCTTAAGGAGAAAATAATATTTCACTGGGAACAGAAGCTCTACTTTATTAATTCTTATTTCATGGAATGTATTTCAATGTATTTCAATTTCAAACTTATATTTGGTGACGACATATGACCGAAGTTGTAAAAGTCGTTAAATAAAAAAAAATGTCAATACTCTGGCTCATATTTTCTTTCATTATGTTTTCTATATATATATATATATATATATATATATATATATATATATATATATATATATATATATATATATATATATATATATATATATATATATCTTAGAGTGGCAATACATCCCGTTTTGAACGGGGCAGTACAGTTATATAAGCATTTTAAGGTGTCCCAAAAATGTTTCGTTATTTCCTATAATAAAAAAAAACCTCATAGTTTTTTGCAAGAATTTGCAATGTTTCTCCTGGTACAAGTACAGCAGTATAAATAATATTTTCTTCAATGAATAACATGTTGTCTGCTGAAAAATCACGTATTCGAATAGTCACTTTGACTATAATTAATTTTAAATTATTTTTCGAAATGATTTTCGAAAACAAGGACGTCTTAACATAGATAAGTAGTTAACTGAAATATTTTTGGAACAAAGAAACTCCAGAACCCTTCAAGTGAAATAAAATTAACTGAACTGTTGGCACAAACTGCAACTTGACTTGATTGAAAAGTTTGAAAAAGTTAAATTTGATATTAGAATTATAAATTATTATAAAATTTCTTTCATTATTTATAACTGGATTTATATTTGAATCTCTTTTTACAGAGAAATTTCTCAATTAGTATAAAATCTAAAATGTAATGAATGTTATATGAATCCTACAAAATGTTGTTGTTCTTAAAGAATGCTGTTGTTACTTCAATCCTACAAAATTGATTGGATATAGTTTTCTTTAAATTTTTAACAATATTTCATACAATTTGAATGTCATCTCTGAATATGAACCCCACATTTTACATCCTATGGGGCAAAGGAAAAAAAAATATCTAATTTTGTCTTGCATGACGAAATAAAAAAATAATAAAGGTAACATAGAAACCGTCGGAATGTTAGCGTTATCATCAAAATTCTGCTTCGACATAACATAAACTAGAACCGTCCTATTGCCGACCATCGGATTCCTCCTGGACCGGTCAGGACGATGCAGTATGGAAATGACGTCATACCTGGACTGCCGAACAGTGACAAAAAAATATGCCTCGATCTATATTCTTAAAGCAGTAGTCAACTGCCAGCCGCAACCGTAGGAAGTACCTTAGAAAGTCTACCTTAATATCAATTTTAGAGTTTAAAATTGGCCTAAATTACATTGTTTTGCCTTAAAATTCTGGGAGTCCCAGACTCCCTCCACCGATAATTCAACTGTCCCATTTTATACCAAAACTTTTAGAAGAACTCTAATTTTAGTCAAATTTAAAAAAAAATACAGAATCAGAGCATGTATAATCAATCCTGAATTAATATAAATCGAAAGAAATTTTGCTGAAACCATTAGAAAACCTCTTCTATAGTTATAAAAAAACATATTCTACCATAACTTCCTCTATTAAACGTTATAGAAACCCAAATATATAATTAAATTTAGTATTATCTTTGTCTGATAAAGCAATATACGGATATTTGCATATCTCACAAAGCATTAAAACCCCAATCCATTTGACAAACTTCTAAGGGAATATTGCCTGTAATTATATTCTCCAAGTTTGTTTCGAAACCAGTCACGTATCCAGATACAAAGCAACAACCATTACCGTCTAAATTAGTTAATGTTATTTTTTGTTTTTAAAATTCTATAAAAGCGTCTACTCGAGAGAGAGAGAAAGACTAAAAACAATATTCCAACGGTAAATAATTAACGTTGTACAACTTTGTTTAATATTTCAATGATGAAAACACCGTTTATTTTCTTGATTTTTTTTTTTTTTTTTTTTTGATACCTACTAGAAAATAAATATTTTATTATTAGCACTCTATAAATATTTAAAGAGAGTGTATTTGAAAATAAAAAAAATATAAAACAGATAAAAAACAAAACAAAAAACTGAATAGATTAATAAATGAATTTTTAATTTTATTTAATACATGAATATTTTATTGATTTTAATTTTTTAACAATAAAACAAAAATTCTCAACCAAAGTACTTTTATTTCACACAATCTCAAATTTTGAAGAAACAAATTTAAATTTTGGAATGTTTTTTTTTTTTTTTTTTATGGAATCAATTTTAACTCCACGATAGACTTAAAACATTAACATAGACATTAAACATTTAACTTTAACAATTTTTTCAGAGAACCAAAGAAATGTGCACATACAATAAATGTTCCGCTGGGCTCTGAACACAATTGTCCTTCCCAATCCTACAATTTTTTTACAAAGATAGATGGAAAAAAGTTTAAAAGAAAATTTTAGAAGAGAATATTTACCGATAATAATATTCTTGTGCTCAAAGCCTCGTTTACTTGTAAACATTTTTCTGTTGAGATAGTGCAATCACAAATGTCCTTGTCTACACGCTGACAGAAAACCTGGTGACAATCAGTTGGAAAAATGGGAGATATAGGACAGCTGATTGAACACTAAACTAAAAGAACAGCTGATGCCATGATTATGTTAACGAAGGCAACTCTGCATAAAAAAAAAGTGAACCTAGATACGTAATTAAAATAACTTAATTATTATAAGCTAAATAAATAAAAATAAATCTAAATGCAAAATTAAAGAAATTTATAACAAATGCTAAAAAACTAAATTCCTAAATTACTTTTTATTCCTCCTCCAAGAATTGAGTAACGTCAAAATGCTGAATAGGATCTGTTTCAAGTTCAAAAAAATCTAAATACAAAAATATAGGAGAACATGCTTGTACGTGAGGCAATTAACATGATTATATCGAACTTAATATTGTGACAGTAATGCCACGACAATAAACACTGTCACCGTGAAAACGGGCTTTATTAATGCATTAGTTTGGTTTCAATCAAAAAGCTAGCACAAATAAGGAGTTAGATTTCATATTAAATTAAACTCTAATTAAGAAGAAGGGATTATTACTAATATTAATACTCAATACCTTAGTAAAAATATATGCTTACTGATGAAATTAGTTATTAATAAAAATAAAATATTTAACTTACAACCTCACAAATCATTAATAACTGATCTATAACTCTCAAATTTGCAATTTAATCTAGAAATCATGAAGGTAATTATTATAAATGCAAATAAAAAACAGACTAATACATACAAGGTGCTATAAGCAGTTTAACAAAACATTTGAATGTTAAGTCTTTTAGTGCCAACTGAAAACATTGTTTTATGTGTATTTAATATTTATATTGATTTATTTCGAGATAAAATTCTTTCACAATGCGAATATTAAGCCATCACATTCTCCAAATATATCATGAATTATTTAATAATAATATAATATGATAATAATACAATAAAATAGTATAATATATTTTCCCAAATGTTACGAACAACGATATATCGTTTATATTAAAATAGAGTTAATATTAAATTTAATTATGGCTATGAAGTAAATTTTCTTCCTTTTTATATTATGATTTATTAAAAATTATTATCACATTTTTACACTAACATCTTTATCAACATTTCAGGGAATTTCCCCATCCTCAGGACAACCCGTTCTCAAAATTAATATTGAAAATACATAGAACAACTATGAACGGCATTTCCAAAGGCGGCCACTGATGGTCAATCCAAATGGAATAATGGAACGATACAATGGAGTGTGACTGGAGTGCTTGGAGTGAAGAAAATTTTAAGGGTCCTACTGACGATCACTAAACTCCACCGTTCAATGTTTTACTCACAAGTAGTGATTAATACTTTTATAATAATTATAGTCTACAAAATGTCAATGTACAGATTAATATAACCCTTGAGAATGAATGGGATATAAACAGTGCATCTACAATAGCAAAAACATTAAATAATAAAATATTAACCCCCCAAAAAATATAAAAATTGTAGAAATTTTAAGGACATTAGAAATTATAAATCCATTAAAAATATTTATTTATTTTTAATTAATATTTATATTATTTAATATAATTAAAAGTGAAAAGTAAACAAAATTGTAATTAATACATATCAATAATTTTGTAATATTAATTCCCTTGAGATTTACTTATCAATAGTAGCTTGGTCAACTTGGAAAAGTAAAAATATAGATAGTTTAGAAAATACATTATGTACACTGTACAATTTCTCGATTCATCCTACACATACAGAATTTATTGAATAATCAATAGTTGACTGTACAACATTATGAAGGAATGAGATGGTGCGGGAGGTGGTCAAAAAAATGGATCAGAAATAGTAAAAACTATTTATTAGGAACCTGAATAGTTTTTACAATTTGTGATCCATTTTTTTGACCGCCTCCCGGACCATCTCATTCCTTCATACAGAATTTATGTTTGGTATGTAAAAAAAAATATAGTATACTTAAATTACAGTGTATAAAGGCCCAAGGCTATTAAAAATAAATGCTAAAATTTAAAAAGCTCAAATTTTTCATTTACGTTCAAGTTGAAGTGGTATTCTATAAACAAAGATAGTTCAAAATTACACCAAAAGTCTCTTAAATATATAAAATGTTATCGGGGATATATTCTTGTATATAATTCTTATATATATACCTCTATGGCAAATCTTATATGTACATAAGTTGATGATTAGCCTTGTATCTTTAAAATTTAATAAGCTCTTCAGTTATAAATGTATCATTTTTATTAGATACCATGGAACTCTTAAAGTTTCAAAGATTTTTAATAAAATCTACAAGTGTGTATTGCCAAATAAAATTTATTCTAAGTTATAACATTAAAATAAATTTATAGTCATGAATTTTAACTGTTTTTCATGAAAAAGGATGCTTTATTTAAAACATTTCAAAAAGTGTTTAAATATAATATATATATATATTACCTACATTATAGTCTTAAATAAGTCACAATAAAATATAATCCAGTTCAAAATTCACAGTCTACAACAGAGGTTCTTAAACTAATGTAGTCCAAGGACCTCTTCTTGAACAACATAATTATTGCGTAGACCCTATCCCAACCCTAAGCATTTAAATGTTTACTAATTATTGTTTAATTATGTAACAACATATATAAAAGGTCTCGTTTTTTTTTTTTTTTTTTAGGATTTTTATTAAATGAATCTTTGCATAAAAACGAAATGTTTAGGGATGTAAAGTTAAAAGTGTTTTGTAGAATGCCAGGGGTCTGCAGACCACAGTTTAAGAACCTACGGTCTATAGAACATCTAAAGGTAGACTTTCGCTGGTACTACCCGCGGTTGCGGCCAACAAAGTTTGTGGGCAGTTTACTACTACTTTGACTGAATAGATAGGGACATATTTCGCTGGTACTGCCCGGCAGTCTAGATAAGACTTAATACGATTGGCAAGCTCTGCCTGTCGCAACCGCAGGCAGTACCAGCGAATGTCTACCTTAATAGTGCTGTTGGATTTTATTTTATTTTTACTCCTAATTGTTCTGTAAACACAACAAACACAAAATGTTCTGATAAATGACATTCTGAATTTATGATTAAAAATTAAGAATAAGTTACCGTAAATGAATCATTTGCAATATGAGTGAATTTAATTATATATAGTTTTAATTAATTAATTATAGTTTTAGCATTTAAACTTAAAAATTTCGATCAGTGAATTACAAGGAAAAAAAAGCTACATTATCATGCATTATTTAAAAATAATAACTTACAGTGAAAATGTCCAAGATGGCTACTTCTTGAGATCACTTTCTAACTTGTCTTTTAAATTAAATAAACTCAAAATAGTATAATATAGAATGTAGAATATTACAAAAAACGGACACTGAGTTAACTAATATTTCAAATAAATCTACACGACAGCACTTATAACACTTTTATAAAACACACATCTAAAGTAAGATAAACCAGGAGATGGCTTCACTGATATTAATTTAAGTAATGAAGAGAGATCAACCATATATTGTAGGCAGGTGTTGAAGGAAGCTGATTTGATTCCTCTGTGTATGCTGTTACCTGATTGGCTCAGAGCTCCACCCCCATCACTTGTTCTAGAATATTCTGATGATACTAGCTATTTCAAATATATGGAATATGACTTCCTTCATCTACAGCCATTATTCTCATTATGTGTGTGCAAAAGGTATTTATTATAAAGTTTTCCTATTCTAAGTAATTAAAATGAATTGCTTAAATAAATTCTAATTTGTCATTAAGCATTATAAACTAATTTTTTTGCAAAGATTTAATAAGATTTATTTTTATGTCTTTAGGTTGGTACATGAAGCTTCTATTCTGGTCCTGATAGTTTTAGTAGTAAGTATTCTCCAATATAAATTTTAATTTTAATGTTTAATAAGACGATTAATTACTTTTGAAGTAAAAGAAAATATGTCATTATTATTCATTTTTGCAACAAATGTTATTTTATAAAGAGGTAAATCATTAGGAAAATATTTTATTCAAGTCTACAAAAATGGCCTATAGCTATCTTTTCATTTTAATAATCTGTTTAGTTTTTTAGTGAATTTCTTAAATATATTTTAATTATCATAGTATAAATCTCTGTTAATATTATATTCTTACAAAATAACATAGCTTTATTAAAATATTTTCCAATTTTTAGATTGGTATATAAAAACTTTCATTCCATTCCTTATGGCTCCACATTAATAATTTCGTTATAATTTAACGTTATTTTTTTATATATATTGTAATTATTGTGTTTGAATCCATAAACTTTATATTGGTTGATTCTTATTAAAACTTAACAATGGCTTGAGGTGAGAATCAAAAAGTCTGAAAAGCATTAGATTTCAAAAAGGAATATATATATATATATATATATATATATATATATATTTTTTTTTTTTTTTTTTTTAAGAAATTGAGTTTGTAGTTTTGTAAATATACAGTTTAACGTGGTACTTCAGATGTAAACTATTTAAAACTGTAAGTCATAAGTAACGTTTTTGAAGTTTTATAAGAGAACAAAAGAAAGTTTAAGATCGTACTGTATTAATTGTTGTAGATAGTGGTCCACATTTATATTTGAAGTTTTATATATTTGATTACCCTGTTAGATGGCTTACGATACTTAAACTCGACAAACATGGCCTAAATAATGTAAATACGATCTAAATTAGCAAAATTGTGCTTACAACAGTTTGCCTCTGACGCACAGAACTATGAAGCTATATTTCTAATATCAAATTTATTTATTTAAAACTTGTCCCTGTTAAGAAAGTAAAATTTTCGAACTAGCAGGAAAGCATATAAATCTTAATTTTTTTATGATTTTTTTACTTTATTTTATTATTATGCAGTATTTAAATTAATGTTTGTTTTTCTATTTTCAGATTTAAATTAATATCATTCCGGAAAAGAAGTTTCACTCAGTTTTAGCTTGCCCTATGTTAAAGCAAAAATTACTAAAATGATTCGTTGATATTCGACTGTGGTAATTTTATTTCCAGAGATCTTCATAATAAGCTAGCTTCTATGAACAAGTAAATGTTTCTTTAATATTTTAGCAGTAGTTTGAGTTGATATTTTGTAGTTTTAAATATAAATAGTATACCAAGAATATTTGTTTTTCTAAAGTTTTTCTCAATAGCTTGACAATTACTTTTAATGCTATGGGATTTTATTATGAAATTGTTAAATATTTTTTAAGATTAATGAGAAGCTTAATTCTGAAATGTGCTAAGAGATAGGTAAGAAGAAAATTAATAAGAAATTTTATGTGAATTAAGCATCAAATTAAGAACATATTATCATATTGAATCTTAATTACTGTTTAACTTGAGCAAGAATAAAAAATTAAAATGATTTCGATCTACAAAGGTTTTATTAACAATTAGAATTAAACAATAAAATGTAAGACTAATGAAAATTATGAAGAATTAACAAAAATAACAAAAGCTTATTTTGAAATTCTGGATGTACTTAGTTCGCTATTTTATGAATAAACCTATAATCGGTTTACAAAGCACAGAAAGAATATGAAATTTTCTTTTTTTATAAATAGCTTATTTTTAGTATATTAAATACAAATTAAGACGTTTACATCTATTAATAATAGCTTACATACTTCACCTGTTGGATTTTATACATATTCTAGTATATTAGATTATGAGGAGTTTTCTATCAAATGTTAATATTTCCTCCTATCAAAGCAAAGATTTTTTTTGACAAATCAATATTCTAGACTCAAAAATTGTTCAGTTTGTTATAAATCTTAAATTTTTTCCTGTCAAATTGGTTTTAAAAATCAACATTTTCAATATAAAATTGTCTTGTCTACATGAGATGCTTCCCTAATAATTATTTTGTAATCATTTTCCAAAGGTGGATATTTAACTTTCGATAGAATTTCTCATATAAATATATATACTTTTTTTAAATGCTATTATATCCAAAGGTTTTTAATATGATGTTCACTATTCACCATGCACTTATAAACGAACTGAAATATATTTTAAACTAATTATAAACTAAGTAAACATAAACACCTTTAAAATAACTATTTAATATAGCTAGCTTAGATAGAACCTAACCGCACAGAAACCAATAGTAATCTAAATGATGTAAAGGAAGACAGAAGTCAGCAGCCATATTGCTAAGTGTAAAGAACCCATAATTCAATTTGCTTTTCCGTTAGGGAAAGGAAATTCGTTTATATCGAAGAGCTTCTTTTAGTTTAATTTTCTGTTTTCGAATTATTTGCTCAATATAGCTGAATATGAATATTGCAGTATCCTTATTATTGGTGTAGATTGGCAAAATATAGACATTTTATTTTGAGAAAAATAGGTTTAATAATGTTGGATTTTCATTTAAAAATAAATGGCAATCATTGCGTAATAAAAAAAAAAAATTAGAATAGAGCTATTTTTTAAATAAATTTTCACTCTAGATATCTCCTACGTGACATATCTATAATCAACAAATAAAATAAGAAATAAGCTTCATTATCTAATTTGTATTATTGTATAATCTACTTTTTTGATTCTTCAGATTTTTCTTTTCCTAGCTTAACGCGTAAAAAGTGTTTCATAACTTAATTTAATTTAATTAATTTGCATACTTTATTCCATTTAAATTTGAAAAAAAAACTCATATTTGATCATCATTTTTGAAATATTAAATAAATAAATAAATATAGGGGGTCTAACTCTATTTGAATTAACCCTATTAGTGGTCTAACCCTGTATCAAAATATTGATTATAATTGCTTTAATAATTTTTAATTTATGGTGTTGTATTATGGTCAAGCTATTTAGGCGGAAAGCTAGTCTAATAACGCGCCCAAAGCGAAGCGGCCAGACACAGCAAGCGAGATGGATTCCCACCTACTTCGAGGTTCGATGTTCAACGCGCCTTTTTAGGAGGCAACTGTTTAAGAATACTAGATCCCGCCACAGCAACGTAATTCACTAGTCATCTTATCAATTCCTCCTTGAAATTATTTTAAAAAAAAAATTAATAATAATAAATAATTATTATTATAATTATTAGCAACAGCTTTTTTTTATTGGGGGATTTATTAATTTCAGCTAATTGTTCGTTTTCATTAAAAAATTTAAAATACGATTTAGTTTGTTAGCTAAATCCGTTTTAACTAAACATTAGTAGGATATTTTCATTTAATATTCTTTAAATTTTAGCTTCTTCATATTAAGTAGTTTTTACTTCCTTGTACGAAGTAAAGGAAGTATTGTAATCGCGAAAATTTTCGGTTTTCAGATTTCAATGGAAATATCCATTTTGACCATCCCTGAATCTGCAAATTTTTTGTTTGGTGCTTTTATTGTATTTAAACGAAAGCTGATGAAATTCCCTACAAAACGAAATAAAAATAATTTAAATCGGACCATTTTTAGCTGAGATATTGCGTAAGGAACTTCTGAGACTGATTCTTCTGGCGGCTAGTCATCCTGCTTTCTGACTTATTGGGCTTCTGACTTCCTCGTATCTCTCTGTTTTATTCTTCCTTGGATTATTTCTTTACTTCCTTTAGCTTCCTTAGTCGGAAACTAGTAATCAAATTCAGTATCACTTTTTGAGCCACGGATTTATAGTTTAATAGGCGTACAAGGAAGTCATGTGTTGCCCACATCAGATATTTTTCATAATATATCACATACTTTAAAGTAGGGATCGATGGTTCTGTTCGATATTACAAAGAAATAGGATCAGATATTTTATTAATTTTTCGGCTTTAGTCAATAGAAGAGCTCTTAGTAACAATATAATAGCGTGCAGTTTTTACTGTCTCTCTTTAAATTTTATCGGTAGATTTTCTTATGAACTTATATTATTTTGACGAAACTCTCCCCTAGGCTTCCGGTATCTAATTTATAATTTAGCCGTTCACAAGCCAAATTGATTAACACTACTTTTTGAAAAATTTAAAGTTTAAGTTTCAAAAAGAACTTAGTTCAGACACAACTGTTTTTATTTATAATAAATTTTCCAAATAATAAACATTATGGTGTTTATATTGTTCTTTGAAATTTAAAATTTAAAATACTTCAAAAAGAGGAGTTAATCGATTTGGTCTATGAACGGCTCATTCAAGAAGAAAGACACGTCCGCTATTTCATCTTGAATATAATTTTAATAATAAATTATAAAAATAAATACAATTAATACTTTAAAAAATTACAAAAGTATGTTAACTACGCTTTTTCTTTATTTACTGGAATATCAAAACCCTGGCATTTATTTTATGTGTTTATATTTATATATATATATATATATATATATATATATATATATATATATATATATATAATCATTTATTTATAATCTGAAAAATAATTAAAATTTAATAGTAAGAACAGGCAAATTAAAAAAAAGTTGTACTTGAATAAGCAATGAAAAAAGATTTTTATTGGTAAATATTAAAATCTGGTTAAAAGAATAACAATCATAATAACTTATATTCACAATCATACGAATGTATGATATATATATATATATATATATATATATATATATATATATATATATATATTTTTTTTTTTTTTTTTGTTTCGGTTGGCTCTATAGACCTTGTAGATCTTTGGCCGCGCGATGTGGTGTTCTTACAGACATTTATTGCTTGCGGGAGCACAGACAGACTGGAGGGGGTCACCCAACCTCACGTTGCTGAGAACCATAGTTACCATGGTTCAGCGGCAGGCTGCCCATTGCTCCATAACCGGTCCCTTTGGGGCTAATTCGGCAGTGTCCTTCCCACCGACTCACTCGGGTTCAAGGACAGTGACAAATCGGTCTAGATCCACGGATTATGGCTGTTCGGAGTCAGCAGGCGCACGAGGACCTATATTTCTTTCCCCGAGACAGACCGTCCATGGACCAAACCTCGGGGCGGCTATTTTATGTACTGGAAAACCACAACGCGATTCACAATTAAGATACACGGGGTAGGGTCATCACTCTTACGCCCGGTCTGTGTGAGTAGCCTCCAGTAGGCTGACGGGCCTCGCATACCCGGGGGAGAGGGGTGATTAATTTCCTGAATTATTACTTTAATTAAATTAAAGTATAAAGTAGTGCCAGTGCCGGGATTCGAACTCACAACCTTTGGGTTTGTGAGCAGGTGCACTTTTGCAAGCGCGCTAACCCGCTCGGCCACCCCGACCCATATATATATATATATATATATATATATATATATATATATATATATATATATATATATATATATATATATATATATATATATATATATATACTTATACAAAATAAGACACATTCACTAGCACGCAACATCATTAATGCTGCATTTATATTTATTTATATGCATTTAATTTATTTATATTGTAATTAAAATTAAATGCCATTAATTGAAATTTACATATTTAATTTAATTTCCGTATCTCCTTTTCAACAAGGCCGAGCGTAACCAAATGCTGCGTTCCAACCATTCTCAGTCTAATTTATTCTACTCTGAATTTAATTTAAATGAAATAAAAGAAAGCTTTGAAGTTTAAGCAATAATAGCCCAAAAAATAAAAATTAAATTTATTTGACTTGAAAAATACTCAGAAGGTTTCTTTCATCTTAAAATCATTGGACTCGTTAAACAGAGAGTCCTTATAGAGCCAATTAGATGGTGACAGCTTTCTACCGTGGTAGTACTGCTACGGCAGTGAGACAGTACGGAAATGGTGTAGTGTCATTGTCTAAGTTTTACTTTGTATAGTTTATAAAATTAAATAAATACTAGGTATTAGACAGTTTTTATTTTTTTAAGATTAAGTATACAATTTAACTATTTAACAATTTAACTTCGTTAAAGTAGGAATACAAATAATTATAAAATAAAAATACTTATTTAAAAAAAAATAATTGTGTCGTTATAATTATCCTTATATATAGGTGAGCCATATTTCCTAAACTTTTACGGGCATATTCAGCTAGTAGTTCAGTCAAGAAGGCAAAGAATGTTGAGAAAAAAATGTTCCAAATATATAAGCAGTAAACATACTAAGTATTTAGTGCATCAAAACAGATTTTTTGGGATGTTCATGTAATTTTGGATCTATTCGATTATGTGTCAAGAATCTTTAAACAATTTTTTATACAGACACAGACAATACCAGTGATTATCTATTTAAACTTAACAATAACCAAACGGTGTTCAATAAACATAAATAAACGTTGAACTTAGCCCCAGGTAGAGGAGATTATGATACGGGGGCGCTTGATTCTTCTTGATAATGTTTAAGTAGTGTTCAGTGAAGTAAATTTTGTTAGCGTATGATAACGAATTTCAGTGAATTAGTGAAAACTATAAAAAATAACAGATATGCTGTACGTTTTTTTTTTTCAGGAAAAAGGAATTTTACATGATCCACATAAATGTTCAAGATATAGACATACAAGATGCGTGCATGATTTTTGGCACATAACCTAAAAGATCCGTATTTTTTTATTACGAAATCGTAGGTAAAGAGTCCTTATAGAATCAATTATATGATGACAGCTTACTATCGTGGTAGAACTGTTACGGCAGTGAGACAGTACGGGAATGGTGCAGTGTCATTGTCTAAGTTTTATTTTACATAATTTATAAAATTAACTAAATACTAGGTATTGGACAGTTTTTTTTTTTAGTTTTTTTAAGATTAAGTTAGCAATTTAACTAGGAATATTAATAATTATATAAAATAAAAATCAATCAATTCACTCATTGCATAAAAATATGAGAAATCAAACATTTACTAAATACTATAGTTGGGGTTTAAAGCCTTTGACTTTAATAAAAAAAAAAAAAAATGAAGTAGGTAGTGTAAAAAGTGTAAAAATTTATTTCTAAGCAACTAAAGGGCAGTTGCTTAGAAATAAATTTAAAAAAAAACGGGCAACTGATGTTTTTAGAGCTAAGAGAGACTTTCGTATTCGATTAATATAAAAAAACTTAGCAGTGCTTTGCGGTGCGAGCAAGTAATCACTATGAAATAAAAATAAAGAAATACAAATTGCTTATTCGTTTCGAAATCATTAATAAAATATCACATTTTAAGGGTAAAAATTCACTCAACTAATATCTCATTCTCCTGCTGCAGACTTGCTCATCTCACAAATGGGGAGGAAAACCAGTATTTTACACTCAATTTTAACACTTAAAAGAAATAATAAAAATGTTTAATTGGATTGGAAACCAAATTGCGTTCGAAACTTTTATTATTGTAACCATTATTAACGAAACATGTGATTTATGTATTTAATTTTAATATAATTTTTGAAGTGTTTATTATGACCTTCAATTAAAGTACCCTTTTCGGCTCACCAATTTTAACAAAAATCTGGTAAAAACATTCATATCTATATTAAAGTCCTATTTACCAATGTTTTACATTATATTTTAATATAATTTTTGATGAAAGTCTAATATGACCTTCAAGTAAAGTACTACTTCCGGTCTACCAATGTTAACCAGAATTTTCTATATTATTTAAATCAATATGTAAGTTAAAAATACTAAATTTTAAAAGTTTTGCATTATAATTAAATATAATTTTTGATGAAAATCCGTAATGACCTTCAAGTGAAGTACCACTTCCGGTAATCATACAATGACCAAAAAGGGAGTTCACAACTAGATTTTAGGAACATTCTAAATACAAGATTTTAACTTTCTACGGCTAACCGTTTTTTAGATACGTACGAACGTACGTCACGACGAAACTAGTCAAAATGGATTCAGGGATGGTCAAAATGGATATTTCCGTTGAAAACTGAAAATCGAAAATTTTCGATTTTCAGTTTTCAACGGAAATATCCATTTTGACCATCCCTGAATCACATCCCTGAATCTTTACTGCGTACAAGGAAGTAAAAAACAATATACTTTCTGATGACGAGCTCTAGAGGGAAAAGAGAGAATTTAATTTTTTTTAAAACCCACACCGTTAGGTTGTAATTCACTTCGGAACGTCATCACTTGTTTTTTCAATATCAAGTGATATCGACTTTGAGAAAAAGCTGCAATAACAGGGTATAATCCTTTCATGTGAAAAAGGATTAATATAGAACAGATTCCACTTACTTTCGGCCACGAAATCAGAGGTTCTGAATAACTGTGTGCAAATAACTTCCGTGTATAGCCCTTGATGAAGGGAGTAGAAAGTCCATTCCAAGACCCTGGATGGGTTCAACTGGTGCAAGTTGATAATGCATAAAGAGTTTTTCTTTGATCGATTTAATCTTTAATCTACCCAATTTGGTACTACTTCAGTTTCGCTACCTCAACATGGTGGGGTCGCTTTAAAGTTTTGGGACGCACTGTACATCGAATGCCGAAGGCTGCCGAGTGTGTCCGATGTAAGATTATTCTTCGATATCGAAATTCAAAATCCAATTACTTCAACTTTGTATTATTAGGAGCTTTACTGGGTTGCCCATAGTTTACCTAGGTAAAACTTAATTGCGTGATTCCATGATGGAGGTCTAGATTTTTAAGACCTTACAGTATTTCGAGCTGCGCATTTCCATAATAAATACTTACTACAACGGATCCTTTTCAGCTGAGGTCGGGACCTTACCATAATTTAAGTTATTACTGCTTTAATAGATCACAGCTGTGTCTAAACTAGACTATAACTAGGAACCACTCGCTTCGCTCCTCCAAGAGATAAACAAGCCCCAGGTCCTTTTCAGTTGAGGTAGGGGCCTTAACTTAATTCAAATGCAGTTATTTTTGTAATGAAAACAAACGCTTTTCAAAATCTTCGCAAATTTATTGGTCGACGGGCTTATTTCCATACTAACAGTCGGTCGATTTGTGTTATAGAGTTTGTTTTCTACTAAAATTTCTGGTGTTTCTTATAATTATTTTACTGCATTTTGTAGATTTTATATCATTTATTTCTAATTTTAGAACTTGTATAATTTACGACAAGACATTTATTTATTCTAAAATGAGATTATCATTTATGGATTATATTTGAGGGGTATATATAATTTTAGACTCTTTATCTATTTTAATAAATTATCAAACTTTAATGCTAAAAAATTAAGTGGAATAAAATGAAAAATAATCAATATATATTTACGAATATTAAAAGAATTAACAAAAAAAGATAACCCACTGTAAATATAACCATGCCAAGAGATAGAAAACAAATTAATTCAGTAACAACACGAATTAAACCATAAATAACCCTCTAATTTTAATAAAATACATGCTAAAATTATATAATCTGGAATAGAAGCCTCAACATCAGCTTTTGGTAATTTAAAATTAAAAAAGGAATAAGTATCTAATAAACATATGAATAATACAAAAATCTCTAATAATAATGGCAAAGAGGCTAGTAAAATATAAAAAAATTAATAATAACCAGCAGAAGTTCGTTGAGGCCGATATCTCCATCCGTATATCACAATAAAAGGTGGGAATATTTAGTATATTTGCCTGATAAAATAAAGTAATACGAATGATCGTGAGTGATCGCCGGTACAGCCTACGGTCGTGGCTGGCAGAGACTGCTGGCAGTTGACTACCTACTGCTTTGGCTGAATACAACGGGGCTCATTTCGTTGGTACTGCCCGGCAGTCTAGATATGACGTCATATCTGTACTTCTGCTGTTCTGACCGCTCCAGGAGTCCGACGATTCTACGTTATGTTATCACGTCGAAGCAGAATTTTGAAAACGCTAAAATTCCGACGGACTTTTACTTTATTTTTTCGTCATGCGAGTCAAAATTAGATGAAATATTGTTAAAAATTTAAACAAAACTATAATCAACTAATTTTATAGGATCGAAGTACTTAACAACAGTATTCATTACATTTTAGATGTTATACTAACGAAGAAATTTCTCTTTAAAAAGATATTTAAATATAAATCTAATTAACATCAAATAATGAAAGAAATTTCTATCTTAAATAAATACTTAAAATCAAATATTGAAAAATCAAAATGTCTTATTTTAATAAAGTACCTACTGATTTACTAACCATATAATGATAAAACATTAATTGTCGTGATTTCATACCAAATACGTTTAGGATATTTATTACTGAAATAATCATAAAAATAACGGTCATTACTGTCCATAGTAATGAATAAAAATCAGAGATACATCTTCAATTCTCATATCTTCTATTTACAATACTACAAGATCTAAGATATCTTCTATTCACTATACTACAAGATCTAAGATATTTTCTATTCACAAAACTACAAGATCTAAGATATCTTCTATTCACAATACTACAAGATCTAAGATATCTTCTATTCACAATACTACAAGATCTCAGATATCTTCTATTCACAATACTACAAGATCTAAGATATCTTCTATTCACAATACTACAAGATCTAAGATATCTTCTATTCACAATACTACAAGATCTCAGATATCTTCTATTCACAATACTACAAGATCTAAGATATCTTCTATTCACAATACTACAAGATCTAAGATATCTTCTATTCACAATACTACAAGATCTAAGATATCTTCTATTCACAATACTACAAGATCTAAGATATCTTCTATTCACAATAATACAAGAAGACATCACTTTGTAGAAGATGGACATTAATATATAGTTTATTGGAACATAATGGTTAAGATTATATACAAACGTAACCTAGCCTTATTACTGAGCAAGGTAAAATGACCTGTGTTGATTAAATATATGACAATCCCGCCACCGTGTGTGTTTGTGCCCTGGTGATACAAATGAAAACCATTAAATTTAATTCTAACATTTTTACTTACCAATATTTTAAACTAGGATGATTGGTTCGAGAGGCCGCTACGGTGAGCAGTTTCAACGAAATATACAAGCAGTAAAACGAGTTAGTTGTAGCGGTTGGCAAGCGCTGCCGGACACTATGGTGGACAGTACCAGAAAAAGTCTATCCTTAACAGACTCGGCAACCTTCGGCGTTCGATGCACAGACGACTTTAAGCTTTAAGGTAGACTTTCGCTGGTATTTCCGCAGTAACGGTTGGTAGCGCTTGCATATTTCCTTAAAACTGCTCACCATAGCGGCTAACTCCCTCGCACCAAACATCCTAATTTAAAATATTGATAAATAAAAATGTTAGGCTTAAATCTAATAGCTTTCATTCGCATCCCAAGAGCTCAAAAACTCGCGGTTGCGGAATAATGATCTTATTTAATCAATTTTGCCTGGTTCAATAATAAGACTAGGTATGTCTGTATAAAATTTTAACCATTATGTACCAATAAACTGAATTTTAGCGCTCAACTTCTACAGAGTGATGCTTCCTGTAGTACTATGAATAGAAAATAGAAGAATTGAAGGTGTATCTCTGATTTTAAATATTATTCATGATAGGCATTAAATGATATTACTATGAACAGTAATATTCTTAACGTATTTTTAACGAAATCACGATATTTTATGTGATTAGTAAATCTTTACTTTAATTAAAAAAAGACTTATTGAGTTTTTAATATTTGAATTTGAGTATTTATTTAAGATGAAAATTTCTTTCATTATTTAATGTTAATTGGATTTATATTTGAATCCTTTTTTAAAGTTAAATTTCTAATTAGTATAAGATAATTCAATGTTACTAAATTGATTGGCTGTTTAAATATTTTTTTGTTTAAATTTTTAACAACAGTTCATATATGTTTGTCTCGCATGATGAAGAAATAAATAAAGGTAACATAAGAATCTTCGGAAAATGGTCGTACTGCCGACCGACAGACTACTTCTGGAGCGGTCATGGCAGCAGTAGTCTAGACGTCGTACCTAGACTGCCGGTCAGTGCCAACGAAGTATGCCCCGTTCTATTCAGTCGAAGCTCTAATAAACTGCCAACCGCAACCGTGGGCAGTACCGACGAAAGTCTACCTTTCACGGACTCGGCATGTTGGGATAGCGAAACTGGATTACTACCTCCAATTTGACTCTTATGAAATCACAAAATGTTTATTGTATCTCATAATTTCTATTAATTTGCATTGAAGAGGTAATAAAATAACTAATAAATAAAATAATTAGTACTTGGAAGCGATCATAGACATCAATGGCCCGGCGGAAACATGATGTGGTAAAGTTATTCGGTGAAAGATAAAATAATAAAAAAAAAAGGGAAACGATAAAGCCGGAGTGAACCCAGGACGGCATTATGACCTCTTTATAGAGTTTCAGCTTTAATAAGAGATTTTAAATTTCCTCCTCAGTCTGCTTGAGACTTTATTGCTGGCCGCTTCTTCATTAACGTCGACTTTAAGTGTCTTCTTCGAGGAAGTGGAGTGGGGGAGTAACATGGCAACTACAGTCAGAGGTAGAAGACGAAGACCTATTGAGTTTAATCCAACGTCTCTACTCCCCTCTCCTTTCTCTTTTCCTTTTTTTTGTTGGTATAATCATAAAATTGAGTTTTTCATCGAGGTAAGCAATTTTTTTTATTGATCAATCTAACTTCTTTCCAACTCCTAAGTCATTTCGAGAATGGACCGAGGACTTTGCCTCTTTTCATTCTGTGAACTGTAAGAAATTTATATAATTAAATTTTATCTTTGCTTATAAAAAAAAAAATAAATAAATAAAACTTTCAAATAATGTTTATTGCGTGTTCATATCACATATCCAATCCTAACAATACCAAGCTTTCGAGGATGTGCCCCCATCATAAAAACATTTTTATGAAAATTAAATAATGAAACAATAACATATTAAACCAACAACAACATACATAACACTCACAATATATAGACACAATCCAAGATACAATAATATCTATAAACAATACTTATAAACAGATATTATATATATCTCAATAATTAATAAATTACCATTCTGATTGTGTATAATTATCAATAGAATACAATTTTGTCATATGACTTCATTAAAGTCGTCAGCTCATACTTGTCTGTTGTGGTTTAAAATAATCTTTTTTAGACTTTGTTCAACTTATGTAGTCTAAATACTTATTAACAATCATCAACATATTAGGTCTGAAATATATTATCAATATATTAAAATTTATCTCCCTATTATAATCAACATTATTTATTTTTTATATTGCGAATTGTGTTAATTTTATTTTGCCTTTACCTTATTTATTATATTAGCATAATGAACCAAAAATATTAGACATTGCGCATATAATAAGAAATAGAAAATTGTTAGAAGCGATGCATATTACTAAACATAATAAAGTAACTATTAATTATAAAACAGACACTAAAATCCTTGGTACCCATTATGCAGATATAACAAATAAAATAAAAATAAAATAAAATTAACACAATTTACAATATTAAAATTAAATAATAATGATAATTGGTTGCAATTGAGAGATAAAAATTTTAATATATTGATTAGCGTATTTCAGACCTAATATTTTGATGAGTATTTGGACTATATAAGTTGATCTTCTTAAGATTAAAAAGTCTTAGACTAGTATGAACTGATGACTTTAATGAATTTATATGACAACTTAGTAGTCTATGGATAATTATATACAAGCAGAATGGTAACTTATTAATTATTGAGATGTATATTATATCGGTTTATAACTTTGTATATAGATATTATTGTATCTTAGGTTGTATGTATATATTGTGATTGTGTTATTGCGTTATTATATGTTATTGCTTTATTATTTAGTTTTCAGAAAAATGTCTTGATGATGGTGGGCACATCCTCGAAACGATGGTATTGTTAGAATTGGACTTGTGATATGAAGACGCAATAAACATTATTGGAAAGTCATAATTGCTCTATATTAATTATTGGACTTTCTGATATATTTGAATAAAAACAAATAATAAAACTGTACAGTAAAAAATACAAAATAAAAACTGACATTAACCTATAAATGAATCATATAGTATTGAACGAAACGATAACGAAATCGTGTAATATTGTGAATTTTATGAAGTGAAGGCGACGCTTCAGGTGATATACAAACCCCCAACGGATCCTTTTCAACTTAGGTCGAGTCCATACCGTAATTTAAATTATTACTGCTTTAATTTGATAAATTTTCAATGTTATTATGTTACTTATTAGCTTGACCTGTATTGTTACATTCCCCTCTTGTTTGAAGTTAAAATAAGATTCAATTTAAAACATATTTTAATAATAAACATAGAAAGGGGGACATAACCTAGTTAAAAAGTGCGAAGATGGGGTACGTAGTTAACAGGAATGGCACTCGAAATCTTAAGTCGGCATCACTAATATTTTTAAATAATATTTAATTTAAACAATAAAAATTTTAATAATTCCAATGAATACGAATTTTACTATTGAATATAAAGAAGCTAGTTAGCAGGAATGGCGCTAGAGAGCGCTAGTGAGGCGATAGCTACTGATAATGCGGCAGCCTGGGGAAGTTGTACCTAAAATCCTTTGAACTATGTTTATTTTATTTCTTACCGACAGAAGGTTATTTTATTTTGTTAAATCTCCTATTTGTACATGTTACCTTATTATTTAATTTATAAATTAATTAATTTATTTGTTTTATTTTAGTGTTTCTTATATACTCGTATCTTTCTCCCTCTTTTATACCTAATTTATTATTATGTACATATTTATTTATGACGGATCGTCCTGTGGTCGTAATTCGACCATATTAACGATATTATTTGTATTTATTTGAAAAACAAGATACAAACACAAGACTAGATTGTTATATTGTAACCCAATTTATTACAGTTAATGTTAAAATCATTCTGACCAAATTAAAACATAAATATTCTATGAATCCCGCGAGATAGATTCGAACAACGCCAACAAATTGGCTCTCCACTAGTGATGGGATATCGATATGGATATTATCAAAATATATATATCTTCCCTTCGATATTCGACATTATAATATCGATATCTTCTTTCCGATAATATCGGAATTTCGTTATTTTATTCACGATATTATCCATTACACATTATCAAAAATAAATAAATAAATAAAAATTATTGATATAACAATTTTTGAATAGGACACATTTTTCAGTTCAAAGTATCCTTTTGAAGATATTTCTAAATAAGATATACGATTCGATATTTCTGCATTATAATATTGTTTTTATAATATCGATATTTCTATGTCGCGACATCATTAAGATATTATTTTTGTAATACGGATATTTCATACCAAGTCAATTAAGATATTGTTTTTATTAAGTTCATTTATAACATTGTTTAAATATTAAGATACTGGCTATCTCCTAATTATCTATTTCATACAGAAGATTTTTTTAATTTAATAAAAAAATTAAAGATATTTTAAATATTGATATTTCTTTGCCTATGTAATTAAGATGTTTTTATTAAGTTCATTTACAGCAGAATATATTTCTTAATATTTCTTAAATATTAAGAAACAAGTCATCTCCTTATCACCTTCCATTTAGTTTTGACATTTTTTAACTTAATAAAAAAAATTACGATATTTTTTAATATCGATATTTTTGTGCCGATATAATTAAGTTATTTTTTTTATTAAGTTCATTTACAGCAGGATTTAAATATTAAGATAAAGTTCACCTCCTTATCACCTTCCGATTAGTTTTGACATTTTTAAAAAATATTTTCTATATTATAACAATAGTTTGAAATATCGATGTTTTAATGCCCATAATATCGTAATATTGATACTGTTAACCGATATTGATAATTTACTTTCGATATCTCTTCTCTACTTTCTATACACAGTGGTCCGTCGAATCTTTGTTCGTGAACCGTTGTTCTCATGTGTGTTATTGTATTGTTTATGTTGATAAAAATATCTTAGAATGATTTTAACATTATCAATTACAAATTGGGTTACAATATAACATTGTGGTGTTGTGTTTGGAACTTGTTCTTCTTTTCAACTAAATAAGATTGTTGTCGAAAGCAATGATGGGAATGCTCTCGGCTCAGTTTTGAAGAAGTTTTTGATTGGCTGAGTGTTATGCCCCGAAGGGTCGGTTACTCGACTCTGTTGTCAATACAGCTTCAACAACAAAGTTATAATTACTGGAACAGAGTTTCAGGTAAAGATGAGACCTATCAATATTATTTCCACGCTCCAGGGATAATCCGGAGACGTGAAGATTTGCAGTAAACTATAAGCAGCTGCCTTCGAAATTAATTTAAAGTTATTAATCAGTTGCCCGGATTGGTTTCTGTAAAGTTTTCGTTAGCTTGATCAATCCAAAACATTGGAATTTACTTAACCTCTGATAAATATTTGATGCTATCACTTATTGCCTTCAACTTTGGCAGATTGTAATAGTTACTGACCCAGCAGATAACAGGAGTAAATCAAGACAAGTGGGAGCCCTAAGCAGTATAAATTTCTGACCCCCCCCCCTTCTCCCGAAAAAAAATTGTCAATTTAGAGGCCATAAATTTAACATTTTTTTTATTCCATTATTTTATGAAGGCGTTTTCGAACCTATTCCTTCATTTGCAAAATCGTTAACCCCATCGGACCTGAGTTTTTTCTGTACACTTGAAAATTTTGCTGGCTAAACTATTACCTAAATAGTAACCTGCATGATTTTTTTTTTTTTCAAATTTTTGTAAGCAACGGTTTAGAAATAACATGTCCATTGGACATTGGATTTCAAGTGGCGGTGAACTAAATACGAATATGTACCAATAAATATTTGTCCAATGAGATAAATCGTAAGAGATATTTGTTTCGGCTATTTTCCAACTGTGTTAAGGATCAATTTATCAAAAACCATTGTTATATTTCCCTAAAAATGTTTATTAAATATAAATTCTTACAATAATTAAAAATGGACATTAATTGTATATAAAAAAATAAGGTATATTGAGAATACGTTAAATATTAGGAAAATATACATAACAATCATGAAAATCAAAATGCACATATTTAAATATGTCTTATTGGTCCATCCTAAAGCCTTCCAAATACAAAGCCTTAATTGTGTAATTTTATTTTAATGTTGAGTAACGAGTACCGAGTATTCGAGTAAAATACTCGGTAATCGTCATTCAGAGTATTTTTTGCCAATCTCTATTGCACTATTTATATTCCAATAATTTAAAAAAGTTATAATTATCAGTAAATTGAAATATTTTAAGACTGAAAATATTATATTATACGTGTTTGCATCAGTATGAAAACTCACTACCACTATCAGTCGATAAAAAATGGAACCATGAAGGAGAGTGGTTGCTCATTCTTCACTCCAACATTCTTTTTCATTCCATTCGCTTCACTCCACCGTTCAATTGCTCCATTTGGAGTGATCATCAGTTATGATAATATAGGAAAATTTCAACTCAAAGCCTCAATTTTCTCAAATAGCAGTTAATTACCAAACCGTCAGGGCAGAAAAGGCGTATTTATAAAGATTATTCCATTATTGACGATAGTTACACTCCATCACTCCATTTTTTTACCGATTCGTGATTCGTGCTTACCTTCACGGTCGGTTGGAGTTATTGTATTTTGGCGTGACGTGACGTAGAGGACCGATAGGATTCCAGCCGCTCCGCATTACTCCAAAAAAACACAAAGGATACCACACTCACGGTCGGTCCACGTTCCATTTGGCTTGTAGCGATAGGACTGGAGTGATCGTCAGTGGACACCCTTTAGTTATTTACCCTAATTTGAGAGGCGTTAAGTTAGTGATGGAATCTTCCTGATATCCTAATAGTATTTTTCTCATTTTTTTTTTTTTTTTTTTTTTAATTTTCCCTCTCAATAATTTATTGATTTTATTATTTATTTTAAGAAGCGGAGTAACTCAGTGGTAAGGCACTGTGTTACCATGCTCTCGGTCTCGGGTTCGAGACCGGCTGTGGCAGATAATATTTATTCTTTTATCAGCCGTGGATCGACCCTGTGGGATAGGGAGGCCCTCCTGGGGCTCACCCAGCCTCTATAAAGCTGGTTTCCCTAATTGGGGGGAAAAACCTGGCGGTTGAACGTGAGATCGTCCAAATCACCTCCTTGCACAACCTTTGGCTTAGAAACAGTACAGTCCTTACTAAATACTGAATCCAAGACTCTTCACGGGTTGTAGTGGTACAGGTTTTTTTTTTTTTTTTATATATTATTTATTTATTGTTTGAGTTGTTATTATCATAATTTCTATCCTTCAACACCATCTCAAAATTTTCAAGTTCAAATTCAACGTGAAAAAAACTTTATACTATATGAAGAATGGTTCTATTTATGCTTGAGTAATAATTTTTTTGTTTTAATTGCAAAAATATATTTGTTTAAATATTTTTATTGTTGTTATTATTTTATTTATTTATTTTTTTGTGCGAAGATGCCAGCTATGGACCCCGCAAATATCATTTAATTTTTTTAATAAATTTAATTGAATTAAATTACAGTTTGATGAGCCATTTTTTATTAAATAAGATCATTATCTAGTCAAAATTAAAACTATTAATAATCAATCATTAGTCATTAACCATTAGTGCTAACAGAGAGTTGAGTATGACGAATCAACATTTTTAAAAGTTATCAAGTACTCGATGGGCAGTTCTCTTGTGACCTCATCGATTGGGTCACTCCTGCTTTCGGTAAAGACACCCAAAAGGTTACTAATCAATTTATTATTAATATTCCAATCTCAAATGAATGAACCAAAGAAATGAGAAAAAGTCCAGTAAACCAAAGCTTACAGAAGAGAGAAGCTATTACTCCTATGTCTAGTTTTTCATAAATATAGTCCAATTACGCTGTTACGTTTTGCGTTGTTGACAAAAATAATATTCTAAATCATTGAAATGCTTCATACTCTAAACATGCAAGTAATTGATTGGAAGACAATTGATTAAACTCCTATGGATTTAGTGATTATTTGATTTTCTAGCTTAATGGACAGGGGAATAGAGTAATATATTGTATCTAGAATTTCATTACAAAGAACTTTCAAGGAACTGCACCAATATTTATGTAGTTTATTCCGTTCAAATTTATGCATTATGTAATATGTATGCATTATGTAATATTGGCACGGCAGAGACTAATAACACAGCTAAAAAGAACAAAAAGAAAAAATAATTCTGCTACAAATATTTTGTATCGCTCCTACATGCACTTAAAATTTTCCATCAAAGTAAACATTAATATTTTAAAAATAATTTCTTATAGTACAGCTTAATCTCCTTAGAAATGAATTGCATTAAATTTTATAAATTCTTTTTTTCATAATTACCGATGAACTGTATTTTAATACGATGGGTAACGATACCTGATTTTAGTGAAAGGCCGAATACCGGTTTTTCAAACTGTATTACTTCGTTTTCTTTTGGTCCTTTTGTTTTATTATTTTCAATAATAGACCTTTGTAATCGACCAAGAAAAAAAAATTAAACCCCTCTCCCCCTCAAAATTTGAGGTTTTGCGTTTCAAGATACGTAGAATTCAAATATCGAATAAAAAAAAAAATCCGTCAAAAAATTGTTGTAACCATCTCAACCTATTTGCATTGCATTGACATAACTTCTTAATACTCCAAGTTCGTCACTCTCACGGCGGTCATCTTGGGACGAGTTTCAAGTTTCTACTCCATAGGTACCTACTGCTTTATCCCTTTGATGAACTTGGTAGATATCTTTTATAAAGTATTCCGCACATGTTCCTTTCCTTAAACGCTCCAAATGCTCATTTGAAAGATAATCTAATTATCTAAACTGTAAACCAAAGCAATACGGAAAGTCTTGTGAATAAACAGATCAGATATTTTTGAAATTTTACTATTTGGAAATAATAAACCATTGTGTAATAATTTGCAGCGTTTTTCCACTTGAAACTCTATAAATTGTGTACAACTAGTCAGATTTTTGTGCGGTAATGCTCCTATTTAATATTTGGCTTTACTTTTTTCTTAGTCCACGAAGAAATTGGGCTTTTGATTTTTAGGTATTTTGAAATCTCCAGCAGGGTACTGGAACATGATTGATTTAGTTCACCCTAACAAATTCTGGGAATGGCAAACAGCTGTTTCCAACAAATAGCTGATTTTCACTCAGATATGAACTCAGTGAGTTTTTAGGTAAAAGTGATTGAGTTGAAGTTTTTTCTGAGTAATTACGCATTTATATTTGTAACCTCTTTCTTCTGAAAATTTAAGTATTTACGTTTATAGATTGGAAAAATAAAAAATAAACGAATAGAAAAATTCGTTTGTATACCGTCCACGGCTCTTCTTCGAATTTATTGATCTGATTTTTTTTTTTTTTTTCATCGCTTACCCCCGAGATGATCCTTGTAACAGGGCATTACCATAATTGTTGATTATAAGTTAGAGAAAAAATATAAATATTTTTGGAATCACTACTGTATATTATTACGGTAGTATAGATCCCTTTTCCGGCTCTCAGGAGCGATGGATTTTGATGAATGAGGTATCAAAAGAAAGGAAATTTCACGGAGAAGTGACGAATACTAATTTCAATTGTTAAATTCTTACAAGGGCTTAAATAAAAGTGATGAAAAAACTGGGAGGTTCCAAAGCTTTTACGACTGAGAGTCGGCGGATCGAGACGGGATAAGTTGGGTTTTAATTATTTTGACACGGGCATCAAGATCATATATGTCCCGTTGGAACGTACTGGTCCAGTGTTTTAAAGCTCAAAAATGACGCAGGATATAGGTCCGCACGGGCCCTATGTTATCTTGCGTAGGTGCCCTTCTCATGGCAACTTTATATCAATTTGAGTCTGTTTACAAAACCTTTTAATGAGTGGGAAATTATATATTGTTTCCCATGTCCAACCCTAAAGGGCACTGCTATGTATGAATACTACACATAGAAATTATTATAGCTGAATCTAATTGCCTAACTGCTAAAATGAAGAGATGTTTTCCAGGGGGGTTAGCTAATTACTTATTATGTATGAAATATTACTTCAACATAGTCATTACAAATTATGTAGCTTCACCAAAAGTGTGTGTTAAATAAACTTTATTAGCTATATTATATTGTTTACACGAATATATATGTTTCCCTACTTCTAATGTATTAGAGATTAGAAGAAGGATTGATATCTAATGCGAGAGTTCTCGCTTGGTTTATAATGATTCCGCGCGTTCATAAACCGCGAAATAATAAACCATTTTGTAATAATTCGCAGTGTTTCATGATAGGGAAACAGAAGACATGATAACTAGGTATAAGAAAGAAAAACACGACATATTGTGGCAAAGTCTGAAGAGCGAGCAATTCATATTGTGAGCTGCTGCAAAGGGAAATCGCCAGGAGATAAATTGTTGAAACTAATTAGCCCTCGCCGGAGATAGGAATGCAATTTAAAGCGTCCAGTCGGTGGGGCTTCTTTGAGAGCAACAGGAGCAATTGGGAAGTGGAACTGTTAGATAATTTATAACCGAAGCCAGGTGTTAGAGTTGATTTATATCAGAGCCATTAATTGTAAAGCAGTTGCGTGAAGTTATAAGCTTAATCAAGTGCAAAGTGCTCTCTGGATGGCTCTAGTAAAGTCTTTAAGAGCACTTGCCTGTCTTTGTAGGGTCAACTACTGGTCATACGATAGTCATTTCCACAACTTTTCTAACAAATGGTTTATCCCATTTGCATCATTTTAACAATCTTTTAAGACTCCTTATACATACCAACATATATATATATATATATATATATATATATATATATATATATATATATATATATTAAAGGTTATAATACTATTAATTGTTAATATGTTTATCAATTTATATTATAACAATTATAAGAAAACTTATTGTTTATATAATATCATATAAAATAAAAATTTTCTTATATTTCTTCGGATACCTACTGCTACTACCCAACAAACAATCCTGCTAATTCAGCTTTAAAATTTAAAAAAAATCCTTGAGCAACAGAACTCCGTCACTAAAATCTTATTTTCACTAAAATAAAAATATTATAAAAACGGGGGAGTGAGAAAAAAGTTGAGACCCACAAAATACAATTCCTAAACATACCGAAATTTACACGTACTTTTATTATAAGGTTCTGCCTCTCCGCTGACCTTCGATACAGATAACCCTTCAAACCGAATTTCAGCTCATTTGACACAACGGGGGCCGCTGGTGTTAAAATAGCCATATCTTTGGTATATCTTTAGAAAACTCAGTCCCACCGCTCTCCTCCGACCTTCGACCCACTGAAATAGTCTTTTTTGGAGGGAAATACCACAAAAAAGGCAAGAAACAGTTTAAATAGCCATATCTTTGCTAACACTGGTCCGATTTCGATGAAACTTCTTTATCTTTATCGATACTTTACTTTCCTTGGAAATGCAACAGGTTTTGAGCACCTAATTTGGAGGTGTTTTAATGGTGTGGAAATAATAAAAAAAAATCGAAAAACCCGGGGAGGGAGAACCAAGTTGAGACCCCCAAAAGATACTTCCCTAACCCCGACTCAATTCACATACAAATTTTCAGCCCAGACAACTAATCTGGTGGAGCTTTAGAGATGTGCAAAACTTTAAGAACGCTAAACTTTCAGATAAAAATACCGAAATTTTGACTGGAATTTACCCATTCTTTACTGGTATCGTTCAGCCCGGAGGAAAGTCCTGCATACCAAATTTCAGCTCAATTGACCCAGAGGGGACCGCTGGAGGTGCTCAAATGTAGCGGGAAAAAAATACTTATTTATCAGACATCTCCAAAACTTCGATAATCGTGCTCCGGGGGTTATGAAACGGATAGAAAACGCATTCCTGCCGCGCACCATATCCGAAACGTCGTTAACTTAAGTCATAAAGGATGTTTGAAGCGTTACAAATTCCCTGATATCTAGCGTATTCATAAATTTAATTTTGGTGTTTTTTAATTTGGAAGAGATCAATCAAAATCTATTCGAGGTAATTTATTTCCAATTGTACTATCGTAAAATAGCTAAAATTTCATTTGAGAAATACAGTTTAACTTAATTAAATCCATTGTAAGGGGGGCTTTTGGGTAAACCAATAGTGAAAAGTTTTATTTTGTTTTTAAAATCACAATTGACTTGTGAATGTTTTTCTCAGCATCTTGCAGGACTACAGATACCCAAATCGCAGGAAAACTTCTCCTTTTATTAAGCCTTCATGTAAATGAAGTTGAGGTTTCTTTTATGATTGGTCTAGAATTGGAACCTGATTTTCTAAAAAGTGCGATGTGAAATTAGGTTTCTCCGACAAAGTAGTGTTTTGAGAATGAAATTTATCAAATGGTTGGGAGGATTCTAATGTTAAGGCTTTTTTCCGACTGTCATGGTATAAACTGCAAGTAAACTATTGTGGTAGTACTGTTGTACTATCAGATTTTACGTGATAGTTGACTGCTACACATTTATGCCTTAACGCGTTCAGTACTGTGCCTCTAACTCGTGTCTACAGCCGCGACTTGGTCTGATAAAATCGATCGCTGGGGCCCGATCGATTTTTTTAGTTTCTTAAGATTAAAAACTAATATTTTGATCTTATGTAATAAAAAAAATTATCCAATGAAGCTTTTTTTCTGCTTCACCGGTGGTTCACTCCGACCCAGAAGAAAATTGAGCGACCTCTCATTGTCTAAAAGAGAATGTCAGGCAAGAACTATCAGATCTCGTTACAAAAAAAAAAAAAAAAAATCAGAAGCTTCAGGAAAAATAGAAGCGGACAAAAAACAAAGGAAAAAAAAAATTGTTCTTTCTGAAACCAGTGCCCTAATGAACCATCAATGTGTTTGGACTGTTTAAATATCTACGCAAATAAATATATTTTTATATTTCTAAATTCATTCTTGTTCGTTTTTATATGTATGTACTTAACTTTTTCTGTAAACTTATAATAATTATTTTCTGCACTTTGTTTTTTCATATACCCTCTTTTTCTATAATAAGAAAAATATGTTTATATCAATATTCTTTCCAGAGAAATTATTTCGTGTGAACGGTTCTCGCACATTTTTTAATATTTGATAGTTGATATCAATTTGTAGTAAACTAATGTATTGTTGATCAAATTAATGTAATAATATAGGTTTATTGCCGCTACAATTGATTTTTTATTTATTTTTGTTTACGAGACATTAATAAATGAGCCTTACGTATTTAAGATGAAATATAAGAAATAATACAGACAACAAAAAAATAATAAACATTTATCTAATGTAAAAAGTCGGTAAATACAGACAAAAAAGAAAATGTATATGTGACGGGAGTGAGGTTATGGGAGGTTATGGAAGGTTATAACCGCACAGCTGGCAGTGAGCGAAGAGGTTGTGTGAAATGGATTTGTCACTGTCGCGATTATCTATAGCTAGTAAACCCGAGCGAGAACTCTCGCATTAGATATCTGTCCATCTTCTAATCCCTAATTCCAAGTATAAGTGATAGTTGGGAAACATGTTTATTCGTATAAACAATATTATATCACCAAGAAAATTTATTCAACACACAAATTTGATAAACATACATAGTTTGTAATGACTATCTAGGTTTAAGGAACAATTTACTTAATAAATAATTAGTAATCCCTTCAGTTTAACAGGCAATAAGACTCAGCTATACTTAATATTTTCTATGTATAGTATTCATATTTAACGTTAGGTACGTAAGGGTTAGACATTGGAAATGATATATAATCTCCTCTATCATTCATAGAAACCTAAAAACAACATTTTATTTCCAAAACAACGTTTACAGTTGTAAAGTTGCCACGACAACAGCACGTACGCAAGATGGCATAAGGCCCATGCGGTCCTACATCATACATTATTTCGAAAACGGTGGGATTTAGGGATTTTAAATCCTACGGAACATTTGTGGTCTTGATGCCCGCGACAAAATCTTTAAAACCCAACTTATCCCGTCTCGATTCGCCGACTCTTAATCGTCAGATCTTTGAAACCTCCCAGTTTTTTCATGACTTTTATTTAAGCCCTAGTAAGAATTTAAGAAACAAAATTGGAATTCGTCGCAAAATCCATCGCTCCTGAGAGCCGGAAAAGGGATCTATACTACCGTAATAATATAGTAGTGATTCCAAAAATATTAATATTTTTTCTCTAACTTCTTATCAACGATTATGGCAAAACTGTGTTACAAGGATCACCTAAAGCGTTGAAAAAAAAAAATCAGATCAATAAATTTGAAGAAAAGCCGCGGACGGTATACAAACGAATTTTTCTATTCCCTTCCTATCTTTAAACGTAAAAACTTAAATTTTCAGGAGAAAGAGGTTATTTTATTTTATTTCTTGGTCGATTATAAAGGTTCATTATTAAAAAAAAAATTGTATTAATAAATAGAGTATTTAGAAATTTAAGTAACAAATATAAATGCGTCACTCCTCAGAAAAAACTTTAACTCAATCACTTTTACCTAAAAACTCACTGAGTCCATATCTGAGTGAAAATCAGCTATTTGTTGGAAAAGCAAAATTGGAATTCGTCACATCTCCATGAAATTCCCTTTCTTTTAATACCTCACTCGTCAAAATCCATCGCTCCTTAGAGCCGGAAAAGGGATCTATACTACCGTAATAATATAGAGTAGTGACTAGTATACTTCTTTTTGAGGATAATTTGATGCGCATTTTCAGTTATTATTTATTTTCTATATTATTATTTTACAGTTAGTTTTTCCATAACTTTCAGTAGGAAATCCACTAGAAACCTCTTGCCAGCTGTTGTTTTTGTTGAGTTGTTGCGTGTTTGGTTTGTGCTGTATATTGAATTTATTTTTTGATTGTTTTACTGAATTATACTCTACCTGGAACTGTTTTTTTTTTGGCTTATATTTTACTATTCTTGTCTCTTATTAGAGATGTTGTTCTGAACTAAGCCCGTTTTCGTTTATATTCTGTTACTAATATTCATTAGTTATTATCTAATCTTGTAATAGATTCTTAATTTAGCTAATCCTGTTGTAAACTACTAAGACTTGTCCGGCCGTTGTAATAATGAAGGGGGGTACTGTCGGGGGGAAAGGGGCGGAGAGGAAGGGGATTGGGTAGAGAGGAATAATCAATTAACTAATATAAACTTAGGGGATGAGGAGCTGGTAAATATTGAATGTTTCGATTTGGAAGTTGGCGGGGCAAGTTGGCCAGGACACATACATCACCAACCAACTTAGATTGGAAGGTGAATCCATCGGGTCTCCATTCTGTTCCATCAATTATATCCCACGCAAACTTCTTACAGATCTCATTTTGTTCCAGTTCGCAATGGCTTTATTCTCTTTTCCAGGTTTCTGTTTCAGATTCTTTGATAGCTTTTGTTCCGATCTCGTTTCTGACCTTTTACCCCCTCCTAACCCCTCTCCCCTGTGTAATCTTGAGTCCTGAGATTGTCAATAATGTTAGAATGGAGCTATATAAATATTAAGTTGCACATTTCCTTTATAAAATTTTTAGAATAAGTTTTAAACACTTTTCGAAACAACGTCGTGATTAAAAAAAAAAAAAAAAAAAAATATATATATATATATATATTCTTGATTATTCCGTTATCTCTTTATATAAAGTAAATGAACCGAGAGAGCCAAAAACCAATGGGTCCAAGTCGATTTTTTTTTCAAAATCTGATCAAGTACAGAAATTAACACTAGATAATATAAAGTATATAATAATATATAATATAATTTTCTATAAATATGATGCGAATGAAATCTTTGATCATTATTACCATTGTCCTTGCTGAGACTGAATGCAATATTACTCAACAAAAGACAAAAATATATATATATATATATATATATATATATATATATATATATATAAATGTACTTAGTGCCTAATAGATCCAAGCATAAAATAAGTTTTAACACTGCCGAAATTAATTATATAGCCTTTTTCAAAATTATTATAATTGTCTTGTGCTAAAGTACGGCCCTGTAAATAAAAATAATTGCTTGATAGTTCTAAATTTAATCTTAAGGTATAGTGAAGACAATTTACAACTATTTCAAAATTTACGGTACTATTTTTTTTTTTTTTTTAATAAGATACATTCAATGAAAATAAATTGACCTTTTAAATAACTCAAAAATAACTTACATTTTATTACTTTTTAAATAACTTATTTTATTTTAATACCGCTATAAAGATAAAAGTTATCAAAAATGTTTATATTTTATGCTTTTTTTTATATTTATATGTTTATGTTTATATTAGGTTCAGTACCTATTCGGTAATGCAAATGTAACCAAGTACTTTTTCTTCAAGTTTTCGCAGTATACATTTTCCAAATTACAAAAAGAAACATAAGTATAAGTAAAATATCTTATTTTAATAAAACTTATTTTTTTACACAAACGGAAAAAACGTTTATAGTTTAAAATGAAAGTTTGTATTTTTTGTTCTTAAAAGTATTTCTCTGTCAATAAATTTGTATGATGAGTTAATTTTTAAATTTATTCATGTATTCTATACGTTTTTGTAATAATTTACTTTTTTACTCTTAAAGGCGAGTTTTTCCGCGGTATATCGTCAGGAAATTTTTTATTTTCGGTCCATACTAATATATATATATATATATATATATATATATATATATATATATATATATATATATATATATATATATATATATATAGACGTTTCCATCAAATTTATTGAGAATAAAATCGTCTAAACTTTTTTTCCTTTAATAATCTACTTTTATGAGGAGAAATTCTCAAAAATATATTTTATGTTGCCCTAATACGGTTACTTATTATATAAGGCCCTTCTGCAATATTTAAAGCCTTTTTGTTTCTTTTTTTATATACTTTAAATCTTATCGGATCATAATATGTCTGTCATTTATTCTGAATTATCTAAATTATAAAAACGAACGATGTAAAAAAACAAAAGATTTAACGCAACGTTCTTAGCATTTTTTTTTTCAAGTTCAATTTATATATTGGAACATTATGGAAGTTATAATTGCTTGGTATAACCACTCTTTTCAGGTTATATATTTTGTCAAAGATCTGTTTATTTGCTCTTTGAGGATTCATTCTAATCATGTGGCCGTAGAATCTCAGTCGTCTCTTCCTTATAGTTGTTTCCAGATCTTCTACCTGCTCATAAATTTCCTTGTTCGGTCTCAATCTGTAGCTTTCATTTACTATTCTTGGACCATACATTCTCCGTAATACCCTTCTTTCGATTTTCAGAGGCTTTTCCAGGCTTGTTAAGGTTGCAGTTTCCATTCCATACAGTATCACTGGCTTTACCACAGCATTATAGTACTGTATTTTTGCATTGATGGACAAGTTTTTCGTGTTGCAGATGTTTTTAGTGATGAAATTTAGTTTCTCCAGTTTTGTCTTTTATTTTCTATTATAGGTTTATCAGATCCATTGTTGTTGATAATCTCTCCAATGTATTTGAACTGTTTTGTGACTTTAATCTGCCCATATTTGGTCTTCACTGTTTTCTTCGTATAATTTTTCTTGGTCGTCCTTATTTCTGTTTTCTGGAAGGAAATCTGGAGTCCAACATTCTCTACTATTTCCTTGAGTTCATTGATTTGTGTTACAGCTTCTTTATTTTGTTCAAATTTTGCCTGTGATCTAAATCGGTCCATCACCAGAAAAATTGTCATTTAATTCGAAAACAAAATCCATTAAATAATAGTTAAAATTAATAAGTAAATACAGTTACAAATTGCATATTTTTTAATAATAATAAACAGAGAGGGGGAGGGGGGGTGAGATGTTGCTAATAGAGATAGCTGTGTTAGATATGCTGTAGAATGTAGCCCTGCATAGAGATCATCCAGCAGTTAGTATGCATGAAGGCCATGTAAGGAGATGGCAACTGACAGTTCAAATTGAATCAACTCCATTCGACGAAGCAGAGTAATCACAATTTAGTTATGCTTCAGTATTTTTGTTATTAGCTATTTATTGTTATAGTTGTTTTAATATTTTATATTAATTACGTTTTATTTATACATCCAATATAACTATCATATTGGTTATCAATATTCAGCTGATCAATATCTTTTAAGGACAGGAAATAATCTAAATAAATGTCGGTATTTTACAACGCAGAATTATAAAATAAACAGATTAAATTATTAATTAAAATTCTAATAAAAAAGTTTAATCTATGAAATAATTATTGCAATGTCGCGATTTATATTTTTCCAGAAATCGCATCTACAAATCTATAAAGATCAACTATTAAAGTTAAAAAAGTTTTCAAAAAAATTTTTTGTTGGCCTGTTTTATTATTACTATAGCATAGACTAAAAACTGTTCCAATCTATTACTTTTCCATACTCACTGTCTGTTGGAGTGGCGTGATGGAGTTTAGGGCTCATGGAATTCCAGCCGCTCCACACCACTCCAAATGATCTGCGCAGGATTTCACACTCACGGTCGTTCCACCTTCCATTTGGCGTGGAGTCGTGGTCGATAGTGAAAAATGAGTCCAAATCTTTTAAAATTCATCCATAGATAATAAAACATGTTTTGAAGAACAAAGGAAAATTAGCATCTCCAGTTATGCCCATATGTTATTCAAGTTATTGGAGAATCATAGCGAGTGCAAGCGACGGCAATGGCCGCTAAATCAGACCATCAAATGTAAATATTGTAGTATATTTTAGTAAACTTAATATGTCCTAACTGAACATTTGAAGTACTAGGTTGTTACAAAAGTCCTTGTGCATTAGTATAGCTTTATTTCCGATTACATATTTTAAACATTATTGAATACTACTCTTCAAAGTCAAATATATTGTTTTCAACTACTTTCAACCATTTTTCTGCCAGTAATTTGATTTGATGCCGGTACCACTCCTCCAATAAGTATTTGATTTCTTGTCTTAATTAAATTCATAATTCATAAATGTTTTATAATTCTAATTTATATTACATTTAATTTAAAATGTATAATAATACCAAACTGTATTTTGAATTGCTTATTTTTGAATTTTGTGTGTTTTTAGAACTGAAGATGAATATATAACATTCGAAACTAGTTTTCAATAAAAACAAAATTATGGAAGTGACAAATAATATATCAATCCCTAAATAGATTGATCCTTCTATACCATCATTCGGACGCCAACTATTTTTATGTCTGCTTTGTTTGTACCCTATTTTTTTTAAATGTTATTTAATTTAACAAATTGAATATTAAATAACATTTAAAATAATGAGGATACATAAAAAATTACATAAAAATAGTTCTCCTTCCCACTATTAGTATAAAATATATAGAATTAATTATTTATCATTTAGTGAAACTAAAAGTGGCGATACAGTAAATTTTAGAATATTGTTAAGATTTTTCGTGCGATGCTTCTGCAATTAAGGCCTCTAGAATTTTAAGAGTAAAATAAATGTTCTAAGACAGGCGAGTTCCCTAAAGTAGAATATTTAAATAAAATAATTTGTGCAAGGATTCTAACTTATGAACAATTTTTATCAATTGGCATCTTCATAATATCTATAAAAATTCATTTCTATACAAATAAAATTTTATATTATTTTCGTTACATAATTCGTATTTATAATTTGTTATTCTCTTTATTGGTAATCTCGATAGTCCATATTTAACCTTCGGATACTCGCAAATACGAATTATCTTTATTCTTCTGTACATATAGAGCGAACTCAGCCAACAAAAGTTCATGCATAAGCGATGCGACTCCCTTCAATGGGATCCCACGTTTCAGGTACGACATCCTACTTTATCGACATATTCCCTTTCGCCCGAATCGTCCAATCAGCGAAGCGCGACAACATTGCTAATTGCTGACATACCGAGAATCTACAGAACGAGAAGCACCTAGGAGTACACAACAGCATCGGGTTCGATAATGCATCCCTGGTTAGTTAGTGGTGGGCGATGTATCAGTTTGGAATTCATTAGTTTACGTATGTTGTCCTTTCCAACCCCCGTTCCTAGTTATCATAAATGAACGCTGGTACTGGCTATTGGCTAATATCGTCTGTTGGAATTCATTAAAAGCAATCATCATTTTTTTTTTTTTTTTTGCTTTCCCACAGCCACCAAATGAGCAAAATTGAATTTCACCAAAATAGTCAAATTGGTGCCTCTGATTTGATGTGCTTTATTATGGAACGTCTAATGTGTCTGGCTGACACTAAAATTCTGTCAGCTAGAAGGATTTGGCCTGACTGGACGGGCTTCCTTGGTTTTACCCTTAGTTTTTTTAATTTATTTTTTCAAGGAAAACCAAGATAAAAAAAAATGGTTTAAAGTTAAAAATACGTTAAGAAACGTATTTTATTACCCCTGGTTCATTTCTTATTTTATGTTTTCCTCTTCTTCCACCAGATGTCGATGGAGCAGCTTCATAAACATCATCATTTGTTGCAGTTTCTCTTCCACCTTCTTTAGTTTTTTTTATGTATAGTGATACTTGAAGTGGTTTTTTGGAGGGAGAGGATGTTGAAACCGGTTCCAAAATACCAACACCTATCATCTTAGATTTGATATGCCCCAAAAAAGAATTGGGAGACATAATTATTAGGTCTTAGTGTATCTACTATATATCTACTAATATTCACGAATAAAAGTCGCTTTGGACATATATGGTGCGAAAACATACCATTTTTTTGATAACAGAACAAAAAAATAACTGATTGAATATACATTCTCAAATTTTTGAAGAATCATAAAAAAAAAAAAAATGAACTTTTTAATACGGTGGCAACTGAATCAACAATCACCTCTGCACTTAAGTGTTTCTTAGCTATAGATTGAGACAGATGCTGTTAAGTCATTATCACTTATCTCCAAGATGTTAAGTGGTTCTATAATACCTCCTCTCCCATTACTAATGAGGGGGTCATGAGAGTCCAAGGTTCGAAGTCATGCTTTTCTTCTAAATTGGTTTAATTGTAGAAATTAACACTATATAAATGCAATTAGTTGCAAACAGATCTAATGACTTTACTAAATCACTTAATGCATTTACAAAATTGGTACTCGCTTTGGAAAAGTTAAATGATGACAAATAACAATATGTAACTTTCACACTTAGACGAGACACGTGCCCACCAGTTTATATCTGCAACCACCAAATTCCTCATACGAACACAGTACGTTACCTTGGACTAACATTCGACCATAGGATAACCTGGAGCCCGCACGTAAAAGTGAAAAGAAAGACTAAACAAACGACTGAAATTACTGTACTCTCTTTTCTACAAATCGTCAAAACTAAAAATCAAGCAGAAACTCAATAAATACATATACCTATTTAAACCCAAATGTACTTACGCCTCACAGATTTACGGTTCAGAAAAAAAGACTCACTTACAAAAACTCCTATAATCTAAATCAAAAATTTTAAGACTGATAAAAGAAGGTCCTCAGTATGTAAAATACAAAACTCTACATATCGACTTAGAGCAACCAAGAATCGGCCAAAACATACGTTTGTTTAACAACCTTCACGGACTTCACAACAGACTGATATGACGATATGGCTACGGCTGACATGACCATTAGGAGAAGGCTAAAAAGGAACTGGATGAGAGATCTACTGTCCTGAATTAAAGGACTAATTCAAGAACAGGAAGAAGTGCTGCTAGGTACTATCCTTCCTCCTGCCTTATCATGCCAAAAAAGCGGAGTATACGAACTAAATTGCAACGATTGTGCAGCCAAATACACGGGAAAAACTGGAAGATCACTAAATCAGAGATTAAAGGAACGTATATGTGCATATAATAATAAGACAGAGAATTCCAAGTTTGCAATTCATTTAAATGAAAAAGAAAAAAAACATAAATTCATCAAAGACTCAGGATTTAAAATAATATATCACGTTGAAAACAGCCTCAAATTAAATATATATGAAGCACTTGAAATAATAAAATCCTTCAAATCCAATCCAGATGTTTTCTTAAATGACCAAATAAATATCTCCAATAGTACAATCTTAAATTTATTCTCATCCATAGCAGAAAAAAAAAATTAATCACCGGAATTACTGGAAAAATCCCGACACTTAAACCGTTTGCCTATAAACACCACACCTTTCTTCCATTGATAGTTCAGTGCGAGAACAAACCAATACAAATTTTTCTGTTTGATATAACCTACTTAAACCTTAGTGAGTACCAACATATATTTGATTTCTTGTCTTAATTAAATTCATAATTCATAAATGTTTTATAATTCTAATTTATATTACATTTAATTTAATATGTATAATAATACCAAACTGTATTTTGAATGGCTTATTTTTGAATTTTGTGTTTTTTTAGAACTGAAGATGAATATATAACATTCGAAACTAGTTTTCAATAAAAACAAAATTGTAGAACTGGCAAATAATTTATCAATCTCTAATTAGATTCATCCTTCTATACCATCATGTATATGTCAACTAAATAAAATGCACATCTAATTTACCATAAAATTTTCAATTTAGCCCGGGAGGGGGCTTCGGACAACCCTTCTGCTTGAGAGGTGTTCTATAGGCCGAATTGTCGGATTTGTTACGTTCACCATTACCCTCCGAAACTCTATTACCAACGGGACTCCACAAGGTCTAGATCCGCCATTGCTAGAATACTAGCTTTTACATACTTATTTGTATAATACGCTCTTCTATACTGATTGGACTGATGGAAATCTCTTCCAGCATCAATGGCTCTCTGTCGTCGTCAATCAAATATCATATTCGCGCGAGGAGTCAGGAGTTACATGCTAAGAGCGAAGATTGGTCATGGCGGCGAAGGGGGAAAATCAAATCCATAATTAATAATCCTTCAAAGGATCCCTTCCATTCAGCTCAGCCTGGCTCTAATGACGCCATCTTGTTAATGGAAAATATCAGTATCAATGGTTACATTGTTTCCTTTCCTCTGTGGTTTTCGGAAATGCGCTAACATCCAATTAGCAATGTTTTCCTTGTTATTAACACATCCTGATTAAGAAATAGGAAACACAGAAATATTTCCCTGTGCAAAAGAAGATATATTTCTTTTAAACATTATATAGGCATGTCACTGTGAAAACCCCAAATAAGGAAATTTCAACATATTCCAGTGAATGCCGAAAAACTCCAAAAATATCTGTGAAAGACTGCAAGTTTGTTATAATTATAGACCGGCTTTGAGAAATAGCAAAAAGTTTAATATTCAGGGGTTTCGCCTTAATAAACATTTTTCAGTGCAATTTAGTGCAAAATGCATAATAACCTATCTAAAACAAGATTAAATTTCCTATAATACTCATTCAAAATATTTTTAATTAATCTCAACAAATGCAAAGCAATATTGAAATAATAAATAATTTTAGAGAAAGGAAAATTGTTATTTCAATACTTCTTAACGCCTGTTAAGAGTAATTACAAATGTTTTGTATGAATCCTGTAGGAAATTTAATCCTCTACAAGATTGGTTATTATGCATTTTGCAATAAAGTGCAATGAAAAATAATTATTAAGGCGAAACCACTGAATATTTAACTTTTTGCGTTTTTTGACATTTTGCAGATTTGTACAGTCCCGTATCTGAGCAGCTGTTTTGAATTTTTTAAAATACTACAGATAAAACTTATAGACAATTTAACGTAATTAAAAATCGTCTATATCAAATTTTTGCTTAAAATTCACTGGGAGCGAGTAACTGAGGAAAATGTGAAAAAAGTGACGAATTCGTTGACCTATAGAATTGGATTGCAATGGATATAGGATGGCTGACTTTCATGTTTCCAATCAATTATGAAAGTACTATCGGCCTAGATAATAACAAATTTTCTTGAGATCAGACACGTTTTTTGGCCATGGCTGCCGGACTAAGGAGAAGCAACTGGAATTCCATTGGTCTTAAAATCCACCGCGTTATAACCAAATCCCATCACTCCAACTGAACATGAGTGTGGAACGCAGATGGAGTGGAACAGTGAACTGTACAGTTTTTAGGCTGTTATATACTAATAATAATAAAACTTGTTTGTAAATCAATAATGTAAATAAGACTAAAAACTGAAAGCTTGTCCAAAAAATTCTTTTTTTTTGACGTTTGACACTTTCTACTGTTTTTTTTAACTATTATTGCCACTCTAATACTTAGAAGGATAGGGAGAGACCCCAACAGTTTGATATACAAAAAAGTTGGGAAATTCGTGATTTGAGAACTTACTTCAAATCGCGAAGATCGTCATAAATCATTTTAATGAAAGAGTTTCCAAAATTTAAAACCAACACACTGGTATTTTATTAATATAGTGTTTGAATAGAAAAAAAATTATTGTTACCAAGTGTCAACATTCGTAGCAGGTAGGCTAAAATTTCAAATCCATAAGAGTTTGGAAAATTAATTTATTTCATAATACAGTTGGGAAAATTAAAATATTAATATAATTGTTGTAGAATTTATACGGCCTCCGACTCCTCACCTGGTTATTTTCGCATTTTTTTTTTCAAATATATTTTAGGGGCCAACACGCGGCATCTAGAAGCCCCTTCATTCTATAGGCAAGGATTAAGTCCTTATATTTTTTATTAATTAATTCGGTTAAAATTGTTGGGAACTTTTAGATTTTTCCGCTTTCCCCAATAAAATCCTTTTTAGTCCGGATGAATTGGTTGGTTAGTTTTTTTCTCGTATTTCAAAGACTTAAGGCTTTGTTTTGTAATTTTTCTTTAATATCCTAACAATAATTTTCATAACTTTATCTGAATTTTTGCTTTCATTAGTTAATAACATAAGAAAGGTCGAATAACTTATCAAAGCTTTATTAAAGTAAATAATTTATATATATATATATATATATATATATATATATATATATATATATATATATATATATATATATATATATATATATTAATTATTTTTATATAAGCACTATCGCATTAGAATTTTCCACTCCGATTCAAGCACAAAAGTCTGCTTCTTCGATCGACAACGCATTACCCCCCTACGACGAAGGAGGGGTTCGGAATTCTAACTAAAGAATCCATCCCAAACCGTATTAAACGGACAAACATGCTGAAGTGAGAAATCTAAATTGCCTCTTCCGACAATCCTCGCAGCGGATGTGTGATCATGCCTTCATTACAGAATCGCTTCTTGGAGAGTAAATGCAATTTCCGGGAGGATCGGCACCATATTTTATGTAGTAATTTAAGGAGGGGGGCCTAAGGTATAATTTTCATTTTCTATAAAGACAAGAGCCGGAATATAATCGACCTTAATTGCCCCTATTCCTAATGGAAAACTCGTCCTAATTGTTTGAGGGACTTCTCAGTCATTGGGTATTTTTAAGGGAAGTCACTTTATTCTGATTGCTTTTCAAAAAATAAAAAATAATATTTTATCCGAGATTAGTGGTATGGGCTAATGACTTCCAATTATGGAAATTTTCTTCTTTACATTCTCATGACAGTTTCACTTACTGATTGATTGCACGGAAACTGAAAAGGATCACAATTCCAAGGAAATAAATTATGTAATATTTCATTTTAAACGATATTTATTAAGATTTTATGAATATACTTTTTTAATTTTCATTCATAATTCTCGAGTGTTGACTCCTTGAGACATAAGGAGTTAGGCAATCGCGACTTTACCAAAATACGTGTCTCATCTACTGCCTTTCAATGTGATGAAAATGAAAATCGCATGATTTGCGTTTAAAAAATCAATAAAAATATTCGTTCCTACCCATCTAGCGCACTTCTTAAGTGTATCTAAGAGGGCTAAATTCACTATTAAGTGGATTATATGTGTCTTCTTACCAAGAATAGACCTAAGCCATTTTGAAAACTAACAACTAGATTTTTCATAAAATTCAATATCATTGAAAATAATTTGGAAAATTCGAATATACCGCCTAAATTGGCAGAAAATATACAGTATCGTTATAATTCTATTTTATTTTATTTTTTTAATTTTATTGTTTCTAAAAATTTATAACGACGTCGTATTTTGAAAAAGCGCCAAAAATTCAAAATCTAGGTTTCAATTTATTATGGTAGGTAAACAGCTTTATTAATTATCACTCACGATCTATAAAAAAAAAAAAAAATTCGAAATGGTTTAAAAATTGCCTTTTAATGACGTAAGCACCAATACAACTTTTATATTGTAAATATAAACAATTTTCCATCTTAATATACTCCTATTGTACACAATAAAGAATAAAATTAAATTCATTAAAAAAATTTATTGTTGTTTGGGAAAAAAACGTTTTTGTGTTACCTAAATGGCGCTTAGGTCTTTTTCAAAAAACGATGTCGATAGCATTTTATTTTCCGCATCAATATTCCGTTTTGTTAAAAAAAAATATTAAACAAATAAAAATAAATCAATGATCTTATATATGAATTCACTGATTAACATCGTTTATGTATATTCCTCATCAAAATTAGTAAATCAACTTGATTTTTTTTTAACGAAGCCATCAAATTCATCCCGTATCCAATCCTTACAATCCAAAATCCTTCGAAAAATCTTCAATGCTCCTTATTATGTTACAAATAAAATTATCCATAAAGATCTAAATATACCCTTTGTTGCAGATTTAGCCCGAAATAGATATACCTCTTTTAATTACAAACTCCTTGCCCGCACTAATCCCCTAGTACGTAGTCTGTCATCCCTAACTATTCCCGATAATCCTCCGAGGCGTCTTAAAAGAAGATGGCCGCGGGACCTCCTAACATAGATGTCATCGAAGTGCTACCAATGGGTAGCTCCTTCTCACGTCATTATCAAGTGTCATGTACATTTTGTCATATTTACTTGTTGTATAATCTTATACAGTTGTAAATTTCTGTAAATAAAAATAAAAAAAAAAAAACTTAATTTTTAAGCAAAAATCCTATTTAATAAAATAAAGTAAAGCCTCTTTTAAATGGTGACATTTTTCTGTCGTGGTAGTACTGTCACGACCGTGAGACAGTGTGGCAGTGGGGAAGTGTTCTTGTCTACACGCTGACAGTAATCCTGGCGACTTAAAGCAGATGTTGAACAGCTGACTGAAGATTACCCTAAAAAAACACCTGATGTTTTGATCGTTTCAACAAAGGTAACTCATTTAAAAAAAAATTAATATGGAAACTTAATTTTAATAAATAATTAATAAAAATAAATGTAAAGACATAATAAATGCTAAAAAAAAATAAAAAAAAATAAATACTTTAGTTTTTAATAGTGTTCCGCTTGGTAAGATTTTATCGCGTACCGGGAACCGAGTAATGTGCTACGGGCAATAAATCTTTACAGAATAACCTGTACCGAGTACTGGGTAATTAGGTCGTTCAAACGCCGAGTGAAATTTCCTCCCAAAATGAAAATTCAATTGTTATGCACTTTATTATTACATTAATCTTTAAGACTATAAAAAATAATTTAATTAAAAATAAAAACTTCTACTACGAAATTGACTCTTAAATCGTATTACTTTATCCGTCCAAGTATAGTCAACAAAATGATGGCAACCCGTTGGTGGATGTTTGCAATATTTTTGTCGGATACAACTACTTGTTTATAGATACATTTTTCAATAATTTTGCCTGTCCAAACCAAACTTAGTTGAGAATAAAAATGGAAGAGACTATTGATATTGATAATAGCTCTCCTGGCTCAAAAAGACCTTTTTTTGACAGTTTATTTACAACTTTTGTGGCAATTCATTATAACAAGTAGTGCAATTAAAATTATTAATTAAATAAAAAATAATTTAATTTTTAATTAACTTGAAAAAAATTCCAGTTTCGTATCGCTAGTACGTTATAAATTTCCGGATAGCCGGAATATTTACTTATGAAAGATTAGCTGAGTCTGGGTATTAGTCGGTTACCACTTGTGAAAACTGGATACCGGTTAACGCCGGGTACCAAAAATATAGCCGTGTACCCGGCGCAACTCTAATTTTAATTCCTCCTCCAAAAATTCCATATCGTCAATACATTTGAAAGAATCAGTTTCAATGTTTATCAAAATGGAAACACAACTATATATGAGTACATTTTTTTGCCGCACATTCACAATTACAGTTGATAAGGTAGTTAAAGTGCGATTGGTCATTTCAAAAGCGGATACATGCAGTTTTCGTGAAGTTAGCTATCACTGTTGCGACAGCTGCTGTCAACTATCGCGTTAGTGCGACAGCATGGCATATTGTTACTATGGCTGCTGCAGTCATGGTGGCGGCAGTAAACTGTCATTATGTAAACGGATCCTTTAAATCTCTAAGTGTTTGTTGGTTTGTTTATGATTCTAAAGCATTAAAGGATTCTTTACAACAGGTAATTAGCTATGGATGGAATTTGTTAAATACTCGATAATTCTCTTGTGGTTGATTCTCCAGTTACCCTGTTTCAAGACAAGCTGAGTCTCAAGGCTAGGGGGGGCAACATTAAATAATGATTAAGTTGTAAACTTAATTCTAATTTAAATTTTAATTTTCCAACTTTTCAGGAAGTTGAATTTTCTATTTTTGGTGATCGATTTTTTGCTTTTAATGTTTCATTATTAATTACACAGTGTACCTAAAAAGAAAATAACCCCCAGTATTTATAAAATGAAATTTGTAGTGGAATAATGAATTGGCGTGCTAATTTTGATAAGGAGTTTATTTATAATTATATGATTAATTAATATTTGATTGATGATTTTTATCACGTTTTAATATTCATTATTTTTATCGTGTTTACATGACTTATAGTATTCATGAAAATTCTTATTAACAGAGAAATCATATCAAAAATGTCTCTGATTTAATTAAAATTTTATCTTCAATTATAATAAGAAGGAAATAAGAAGTAAGTTTCTTTGTGGTCTGTTGAAAATGCATTTAATGAGACTCGGTAGCGGAAGGCAGGCTGTTAATATAAGTAATATTATTGCCTTACTTTATTGTAATGTGTTGTAAGGAAAAAAAGTTTTATAAGGAAACTTCTGGTCGAAACTAAGCAGTCAGATCTAAGCACGCCACCAACCAGAATGAAACACAAACTTCCTTAAGCTTTAGAGATTTCCCTCTTACCTTTGTTTATACTTATTCGGTTTAACTTTCCGCTAGTGCCTATTTCATAGCTTTTATAAAGCAACCAGACTGTTAAAAGTTAATATTAAATTATTACATATTTTTTAATCTGATTTATAACCACAGAAGATAATAAATAGGTAATGTCAAGAACTTGGCTAGAAAAATTTATTTCGGGGAGGGTACAAAATATAAAGTTTATCAACAATTTCGACCAGATTTCCCGAAGGTCCAAATCATTAAATTCCTATGTACATACAATGTAATCATTTTAAGGAGGAAAAATAAAGAAAGTCATAGGTATATAAGTATATTTTAAACATAATGATAAAACCTAAATAATGATAACAAATGAATAAGAAGTTTGAAAAAAAGTCAGTGAATGTCTGAAAAATGAATTTTTAAAAACATAGATGTTTTCCTATCCTATCAAATTCTTTTAAAATCAATGTTGCCATGTGTGCCATGTATTTTTCCCTAATCTTATCTAAATTTTCCCTTAAATCTACCAACTTTAACTCTAAATGTTTAATTCTTATTTTTCCATTAATATAACCAAAATTGAGCCCTACGATAAGATAGATTAAATGATAAAAAATGTACGTAACGTTTATCCAATTTTTTGAATAATTTTTATATTACATAAATTCAATATATTTAATATTACTTAAATTAGTTATACTAGTTGATAAATCAGATCGAAATAATGATTACAAACAAACTTAAAACAACAGAAAACAAGATAAATCAAAAATGAATAAGTTAATAAAAAAAAATTAATATGTTCCAAAATCATAATTTCAAAATAGTCGCCATTCAGGTTTAATCGCATTATTTATTGAATATTTGAATTCAGTCTGAAGACTGTAAAGTCGCAGTGACATAGGGATACTTAACCATGGGAACATCTTTTTTACTTCCTTGTACGAAGTAAAGGAAGAATTGTAATCGCGAAAATTTTCGGTTTTCAGATTTCAACGGAAATATCCATTTTGACCATCCATGAATCCATTTCGACTAGTTTTGTCGTGGCGTCTGTACGTACGTACGTTCGTACCTCAAATAACTCAAAAACGGTTAGCCGTAGAAAGTTGAAATTTTGTGTTTAGGATTATTGTAAAACCTAGTTGTGAACCTCCCTTTTTGGTCACTGCTTAATCACCGGAAGTGGTACTTTACTTGAAGGTCATAATTGATTTCCATCAAAAATTATATTAAAATACTATGCAAAACTTCTCAAATTTAATATTTATAACTTATATATTGACTTCAATAACATACTAGATTGTGGTCTAAATTGGAAAACCGGAAGCGGTACTTTACTTGAAGGTCATAATAGATTTTCACCAAAAATTATATAATGTAAAAAATCTCAAATTTGGTAAATAGGTCCTTTAAATCGATATGAATGTATTTACTGTATTTTGGTTCAAATTGGTGAGCCGAAAAGGGTACTTGAAGGTCATAATAAGCTTACATCAAAAATTTAATTAAATACTAATATAATAATAATATAATATAACAATATAATATAATAATTTAACACAATATAATATAATAATTTAATATAATTAAATCCTAAAAAAACTATAAAGGGTAAAAAAATATAAACTGGTGGGGAAAAACTGATCCGGCAACACTTTTTGAAATTTTTATCGATAGTATCGATAATTTAGCTATGATAGTATCGGGATTATCGATATTAAGAACAATCGATAGTTCTACCCTACAATCTCATCCTTGTAATTGAATAACTTTTCTGTTTATTGATCCTGTCCGAAAGAATACTTGTATGGGCTCTTGAAGCAATTAGCCGTCCCATCTTCGTAAAGGAAATGTCAAAGTTCTCCTCGTTCTTTCCAATGCCCTCAAAAACTTCTGGTTCTTTTCTATAATTCATTGTGCAATTTAAAATGTAAGATGTCGAACCGTTTGCAACATACTTAGTCAATATTGTCCCTTTATATAACGTGATTCTGAAAAAATAAAATAAATACGATCTTTATACCATTAATTAAAAAATAAATTATGCATCATTTTAGAGACATCTCGCAAGTCATAAAAAATATATATCCTACAACACAATACATAGTTGAAATGATATAATTTGAAAAAAAAAATCCCTCCTGTAAAATAGATTTTTTGAGTTTTGAGTAGTCACGGCTTTAAGGGACGATATTCTGTGTCTATATATATGTATGTATATATGTTTGTTTGTGTGTTTATCATGAAAATCCATATCGATGTTTTTGAAATAGGCTTAAGCTCTAAATTCGAAATTTAGGTTTCAATTGAATATAGGACATAAACACTATCTCTATCGATTTCCGCTCACGATTTATCGAGAAAAAAATAATTGGAAAAAAAAATCGAATATTGATGACGTAAGCACCAAATACTAACGACTTTCAGTCGTCGCTCTGGCCTAAATCAGTGCTAGAAACCTTTAGCACAGTTGTGAAAATAACTTGTATGTTAGTTCTCTGCTCATGGTTTTCATTTAATAGATAATATTTTATCCAAATATAAACCTAAAATGGGCCAAATGATCCGAGTTGAAGGATAATTTCCACACAATGGGTCGTAAATCGAAAAGATTAAGTTCTACTTGAAAAGATAGATTACTTTTTTCACGAAAATGTTGTTTTATTGAATACTTTTTTGTATGATGAATTTAAAATTTTTGATAACTTGGTTAACAAACCATTCCTCCCTTCAAAGGATCATAAGTCGAGATGGCGGAACGAAAAGTTCTATCTGAAAAGATGAATTGTTCAATTTTTGTTGGTAATAAAATTAATTATATATATATTTTTTAAAATAAATAATTTCTTTAATGATACTGTTGAGTGAAATTGAAATTGAAAAGTGAAATTGAGTGAAAGTGAAATTTTTTAAAAACTAAGTCAATTATATTAAAAAAGCAATATATGATTTTATCTGTAAACACATCTGAAGCACATACACTTGTACATATTATTTTTAATATGTTTATGTTGTCATGTTTTACTATATGATCTATCTGCTTGACTTTACAGGGCCGAGGAACTTACGGAGAGGCCTGCTGGATGTTTGCATTCCTCGTTGATCTTCTGGACTCAGGGCTACATTCAAGAAATAAAGAGGTGCGAATTGCTTTTATCATGTAGTATGGCCCTTCGCTCAAACAGTATTAAGTTAGCTGAAGCACTTGAAATGGCTTTCAGCAAAAAATAATGTGAGATCTATAATGTTTAGATACTGCAAATCTGTAGCTCGGAGGTATAGGACGTTAGATAAAGTAAATAAAACTGAGCACGTGCTCATTCCTTTAAAAAACTGAGCAGATGCTCCGGTTATATGTGAATAAAGAGACGTTACACAATGGAATACTTGCTAAGTATGGAGCATGTCCTCAAAATATTTGATTCTGAGTACCTGCTCACCTTTCGAAGTGATTAAAACTGAGATCGTCCTCCAATATGTGAGTAGACAATCAGTAAAATGCTGAGTCTACTAAAAAGTACAAAGGCATTTTACTGGGTACCTAGCCATAAGTGAAGCAAGTTTTCAGTTTGATTCACTTCGAAAGGTGAGCAGGTACTCCGAATGACATATTTGGAGCACCTGCTCCATACACTTAGCAAGTATTCCGTTGTGTTACTTCTCTTTATTCACATCTAACTGGAGCATCTGCTCAGGTTTTGAGGGATGAGCACGTGCTCAGTATTCACTTCACCTATTACGTAATATTTCCTTGACTTTACTGGAGAGCTGTTTGAACAGATGTTTTCCTCCGAACGAAAGTGTACTTAAGTACACTAATTAATTAAGAATATTAATGTTATTTTAAAATAAACTTACAATTGGTCAACGGCAGTGTTTCCCAAAGTATGGTACACTGGCGCACTCCTAGAGTTTAGCGTACGGGAAGAGTTTAGTGAGGGTTCGCGCAGCATCGGGCTTAATTACATAGAGTAATAATAAAACTAACTTCTTTATTTGTTCGTATAGTGTATCAGTGGTTTTCATATCCTTTAAAAGTTGCTTTTTAGGAATTTGAGCCATTTGCTCGAAAAAAAATGAACATCCTTTTCGATGTGTAACGTATCTCAGATTAAAATTAACTAATGGGAAACCAAATTATAAAAATAAACGAACAATTTCATCCTTCTCATTAATCATAATAAATGTTATTAATAATGTAACTTTTATTTTATATTTTATTATTAATGCATTTTATTTTTCGCTTATTATTATTTCTATTTAAGTACTAAAAAACGAAAAAATAAATATATTTTAATTATTTATTAAAGTATATGCAATATTTTTTTTGGACGGGGAATACTTAGTGTTACGAATATCATAGAAGAAGCCTCTGTGTAAAGCAAAAAAAGTAAACTACAAATTTTAAAAAATCCTAATTTGGTAAAAAAGTGTACATAGTGTACATACCTCTGATATACAGAAATAAAACAAAACTTAATTAAGTTTGAGCTGGTCCATAGTCTCTGTCCATTTTGGAAAACGCGTGTTTCTTATAATTGGTAATGTTTGATGCATGTAGTAGCCGTATGTTTAATTTAAAAGCATTTAATTTTACATGTCCGCAATTTAGCTGTGTCCTCTCTTTATCTATCAAATACTAGTTGAATTTATATATTCATTTATTTTTTTAAAAGTACTTTGTAGCCACTTTTAAACCTTCGTACCATCCTCAAGTGTTGAAGGAATACCAGGCTGGGTTGACTTTAAAAAAAAAAAAAAAAAAATTACCTCTCTGCTATATCCAACTTAGTCTGGTATCCTTCTGCACTTTGGGGAGGTGCATTTTAATATTTGAGCGTCTATTCTAAAAATTAATACTGTTTTTTAAATTTCTTCAAAATGATTTTAACAAACTAGTTGAATTTATATATTCATTTCTTTTTCTTTTTGTACTTTGTAACCACTCTTAAACCTTCGTACTATCCTCAAGTGATGAAGTGATACCAAGCTGGGTTGTCTTTAAAAAAAAAAATTATCTCTCTTACCTCTCTGCTATATCCAACTTAGTCTGGTATCCTTCTGCACTTTAGATAGGTGCATTTTAATATTTGCGTGCCAATCCTAAAAATGTATATATTAAATAAAAGAAAGTTTTTAGGCTCGCTCCTATACTTATCATAAAATATAGTTTCCAAAATTCTTTTAAAACGTTTTTAATCAATTAGTTGAATTTACATATTCATTTCATTTTTTTCTTTTTTTTTTTTTTTTAAGTAGCTTCTCTCAAGCCTTCGTACCATTCTCAAGTGAAGGAATACATGGCTGGGTTGTCCTTAAAAAAAAAAAAAAAAATACCTCTCTGCTATATCCAACTTAGTCTAGTATCCTTCTGTACTTTAGAACGGTACATTTTAATATTTTAGGGTTTGTCGTAAAAATGGATTTAGTAAATAAAAGAGAGTTTCTAGTCTCGTTCCTATACTTATCATAAAATATTGTTTCCTAAATTCTTTAAAACCGTTTTTAACCAATTAGGTGAATTTATATATTCATTTCTTTTTTTTTTTCCGTATTTTGTAACCACTCTTATACCTTCACACCATCCTCAAGTGTTCAAGGAATACCAGGCTGAGTTGTCAGCCTCCAAAAAATTAAAATAAAATAAAAAATAAACCTCTGATATAAACTCATTTATTGTTTTTTGTTTTTTTAAAATTACCTTTTGAGATTTTAATAATTGAAATATTTTTATATTCAAAAAGTCAATTAATTTATTTTTTTATTTTGCAGTCTGGATAGTATTTATAATATAATTAAATTTATTTTAGATTTATTGTAGATTTAATATGGATGAAAAACAGTATTATTATTAAAATAAATCATAATTAATTGATATTAAATTTAGTATTTTAATGAGAGAGGCAAAGGTAGATTTCAGAATCTCCAGTCAGAAGCCACGAACTCCTCCCAATTACACATATAAAGTTTCTTGTAGTATATTAGGCAAAAGAAATAAAATTTAATTTTTTAATACTCAATTTACGTTAATCTTATTTTTTGTCCTCACAATTTTAAAGTTTATTTAAACTTGATTAGATTTTGAATATTATTTTAATATGTCAAATAAAAGAAGTTTATGCATTTATTGAAATTTAGTTTATGCATTTTATTATTGATAATATTGATAAAATTACTGAAATTTTTAATTTTACTTCAGATAGGTATAATTTCAAAATACTTATTACTATCTTTAAATAATAAAATTTAAGATTATTTATAAATTTGATTAGTTAGGTAGGTACACTTATGAGGGAGCTGAGGTACTTCAATGTGCTGCATACGAAACAAAATCAGATATGTGAGTATTATTTTATTGTTGTTTTTATTTATTTTATTTTACTTTACTTAATTTTTATTCCATTGTGGGCAGAGTATTTGCATGGAGCATGTGCATGTTATTTATTATTATATGTCTACAGCAGCTGCCTCTTCTCACAAATCATTAGTTTTCTTGTAAATCATATTTTCTAAAAATTTACTTTCAAAATTTTCATTGTCTAAGGAGTGTCAAATTTTAAAAATTATCATTCAGATTTTTTTAATAAGTAAATTCATTTAATTTTTTTGTTTGTCTGGTTTGGATATTTGTAAAATGATAGCATTAATTTCTCTCTCTCTCTCTCTCTCTCTCTCTCTATATATATATATATATATATATATATATATATATATATATATATATATATATATATATATATATATATGAATGTAAAGAAACGTACAATTAATTAATATTAAATTAAATTATTTTTATTTCGTATTAAATTTATTATTTAAATGTGAGAAGTAAGGCAGATTTCAGGATCGTTAGTCTTGAGCTTTCAACTCCACTCATTACATACACAATATTTTTTAATTGATATAAAATTTAATTATTTCAATTATGTCAATAGTGGAATATCATTTTTTTTTTTTTTTAATATAATATTTTACCTCAAAATTTTGTTAGAGTTTATTGAATTATTTTATTTAAAATAATAATATTAACCTTAAACAATAAAAGTAAATTAATTAATAATAAGTAATAATAATAAATTATTAATAAATAAATTACAATTATTTAAATTTATATTTTCATTACTGATTTCTTACTTATTATGTTTTCAAAAAATTATTTTCTTTAAATCATTTCAAAAAATATTATCTTTAAATTAAATTATAGGATTATTCAGATATTAGGTACACTTATTAGGGAGTTGAGGAACTTCAATGAACTACATACGAATATATAAATCAATACCAGCCATGTGAGTACTGTTGCATACCTTAAATGTATATGTATTTAATACTCTAATTGATAATTTAAATATTAATAATCTATAATGAATTTAAAATTCTTACTTTCATTAATTGAATATTTAATTTTAGAAAGGGGAGTATTTTCTATTTTAGATATTATTTTTTTATATTATTATTATTATCAGAACCCCTCAATAGTTATAGAGCATTTGAAGGGGTGTGCGAGACTTATTAGTTTTATTTTTAGTTTATATAATATTTAAAAAAAAAATTTCATTACTGACAAATACAAAAATAATTTAATTGTAAACGCCTTTATTATCTTGAAATGTATATAAAATTTGATGTATAAAATTGAAGAAAGATAATATGATATCACCTCATATTCATCTGTTTATAGGAAAGCAGGCTAAGTTATCTTACAAAAGAATTTCTTTCCGCTATAATTCAGCATGGGAATTTCAATTATGCAGTGTGAAATTTTCTGTAAACGATTTCGATTAATAAGATGTACTAATTCTTACATAAATTGATTCTTAAGACAACTAAAATTGATCTAGGCATTTTCAGACGGTTATTTTATTATTATATTTTTTTTAAATATGTACTCTCTACAGATTCATATTATGAAATTTTAACTATACTAGATCGTCCAGTGGTCGAAATTTGATGAGAAAACAACATTATTTCGGTATTTACTTCCTTATACGACGTAAAGTAAGTATTGTAATCGTGAAAATTTTCGGAAATATCCATTTTGACCATCCTTGATTCCATTTTGACTAGTTTCGTCGTGACGTCTGTCGCGTATCTCGCATAACTCAAAAACGGTTAGCCGTAGAAAGTTAAAATTTTATATTTAGGATTGCTGTAAAATCTAGTTGTGAACCTCCCTTTTTGGTTTCTACATGATTACCGGAAGTAGTACTTTACCTTTAAAGGTCATTATTGATTTTCAACAAAAATTATATTAAAATATAATGCAAAACATTTCAAATTAGGTATATAATACTTACACATTAATATAAATAACATAATAAATGTTGGTTAACATTGGCAGACCGGAAGTGGTACTTTACTTGAAGGTCATATCAAACTTTCATCAAAAATTATATAAAAATGTAATGCAAAACATCTCAGATTTGGTAAATTAGACTTCTTTATCAATATAAATAATATAATTGATTTTGGTTGAAACTGAGGAGCCGAAAGCGATACTCTTCTTGTAGGCCATAATAAACTTTCATCAAAAATTAGATTAAAATTAAATACAGAGATCATATGGTTCGGTATTAAGGTTAAAAACACGATTTTTTTTCGACTACAATTAAACATTTTTATTACTTGTTTTAAGTGTTAAAATTGAGTGTAAAATACTGGTTTCCCTCCTCATTTGTGAGATGAATAAGTCTGCAGCAGGAGAATAAGATATAAGTTAAGTGGATTTTAATTAGAAACGGTCGATTTCAGCGACATTGATAATTCTAGGAAACTAGTTACCTACTGAAAGAAAACGACATATAATAACGGAATGAGACCTCCAGAAACAAGAGTATGTGTGTGTCAATAGATGGATATCGCGACGCCGAGTTTCGTTTTTGAGATGCTGCAATCTTCGGATGCTAGTAACCATATTCAGCATCACTTTTTGAGCCACCGATTTATGGTTTAATGGGCGTACAAGGAAGTCATGTGTTGTCCACATCAGATATTTTAATTTATTTTTACAATTAAAATGAATAGACAATATTATTTTGTTATATTTTTGTAGATGTAATTTAATTATCCACAACAGTCAGCTTTTTAAAAAAAAATAATTTTATTTGGTGATTAACGCCCCGGGGCTCGACATTTATTCAATGTTGACTTAATGCAAGTTTCATCAAAATCATTAGAGCCGTTTTTGATAATTTTCCAAAGATTTCTGATTACCTAACTTCAAAGATTTCTTTGCCATTTCAGAAATTTTATTTTTTTTAATATTTCAAATTAGTATACGATTTTTATGTTAGCACCTAAGCAATACCTTATTTGCTGTAAAGTACTTTTACAGTACTTATAAGAACAATAAATAAGTTCCAATTATATTTGTATTTTTATTTCATCTTGTATGGACATCCGGTATGGCCAAACGTTGATGAACTAATCGACAAACGTTTAGGATTTAATGATACGGCCAGTACTCATATTAGTGGTCATATTATGTAGTGCCGCCATTTCATGAAATGATCGGTCGCTTCATGAAATGGGTAATTCTACGATCGGAATACGGCATGAATATGATTACTAGCTACTACCTGCTGCTTCACCTGCAAATATTTCTATCCTGCCGTTTCATTTAATTTACAAGCTTTTATGAGAAGGATAGCTATGATTAGTGTGGCCATAAAGGTTTTGGTCCAAAACGGGACATTCCAATTTTCTAGGTAGGAGGGAATAGAATACCCTCCAGGGAAAGAGTGTCCCCGATAGGTTTGAGAATTTTAAAAAAAATAACATGTTTTGGATCAATTTCAGAAGTCTAAAATTGATGTAGGTAATTTGGAACAAATTTTTAAAAAGATCAAAAATTTGTTCTTATATTTTCGCTGGTAATAGTCCAATCCAGATTTTCTAAAATTTTTATATTTTGATTTGTAGACAATTGAATTATCTTTCAAATGAGCATCTGTAACGTATGTATAGTTTTCGAGGTATCAAAAAACTGAACAAAGATGAACCGGTTTCCTTAGGAACAGATACTTAACAAAGTTCAGGCGCTGTATACTCATTTGCTAATATCGGTCCGATTTCGATTTTACTATAATAGGGCACCCGATTTATAGCAGCGTAGCAAGGATTCCGTTTTGAGGGGAGGGGAGAGGTTCCATCCAAGAGTTTACTTTAAAGAAATCCAGCTCAGGTATATAATGTTTATTTAGGTATATCAGCTAGGTATAATATTTATAAAATAAAATTCAAAGGTTTATATCTATCTATCTATCTATCTATCTATCTATCTATCTATCTATCTATCTATCTATCTATCTATCTATCTATCTATCTATCTATCTATCTATCTATCTATCTATATATATATATATATATATATATATATATATATATATATATATATATATATATATATATATATATATATTTACAGATAAGAATAACAAAATCGGTTAACCCGTGATCAAAAATTGATTTAATGCTTTTTTTTTTTTTTTAATACTTTATTATACCGTCCCCAATAATATTGAACTTTGGCGTAGTTATCGGTTGCCTTCTACTACACGTTATGGCCCCTTGCAGGTACATTCCGTCCCGTTCATCTGTGTATGTATAAAAAACGAAATTCCCTTGCATCTGTAGCATGTACACATACAGAAAGTAAATTAATATATTGATTAGTCTTAATTTTTATTTGGGCGTGCTAGGCATCCGATTATTGGCATACCGTGTTGCCATTTATGAATATGGAGAGAAAATATAAATATTTTTTAATCATTATACATATATTTTTCCTCGAGATATGGCCAATGAATTCTCTAATTGACCGTATGATAATGTCGAGTTCTTACGATCATCCTCAGTGACCTTTAAACTTTAGGATCTTTAAGCTTAAACTAAAATTTGTGCCAAATTAAAAAAAAAAAAGCCAAGAAGTCTCTGAGAAAAGTCACGGACGGCGAACGAACGGACCTGTATTTAATTCGATTTTTGGATTCTACTTATCTTAAAACGAATAGCCTCAATTTTTTTTTTGGGGGGGGAGGGAGAATTAATTTTTTTTCTTGGTCGATTACAAAGTTTCATTATTCAAAATAATAAACCAAAATCATGAGTAAAAAATCTAATGCGCTTTATCTTTTCTTATAGTGGTACTATTTAGATGATATTTAGTTTTTTAGAGAATCCAATTTCAATGATTACTCACAAAATTAACTAGAAAATGCGTGTTTTTTGAGCTATGCGCAAATAATTTTTTTTTTCGTAATAGTTTTTTTTCTCGAGGATTTACTTTATATATGGACAGTTAAAGGGCTTTGGCTAGAAGAACTTAGGCAAGTTTAATCGAAATAGTTATGGCCAGTTTGGCACTACAGAATTTTGGCAAAACACGATTATCGGCTATTGCTCTGCCCTAAAAAAGAAAAAAAAACAAAAGAATTGTAAAAGAATAAGCGTGACGATTAATTGGCTTCAAAAATTTGAAAAGAATTGAGGAACCAATATGTTTAGATTATAACACAAAAATTATGTTATAGCTTGCTTGGTATGATTTTATCTGGATTCATATGCATTCATAGGATTTTTTAATTCAATATTGTATTCTACTGGTTTAAGACATTGTACTTATTAACTTACTTTTTTAATCCTTAAGTGATTAAAAAAGAAAGGCAGGCACACTTGTCTCCCCCCAAAAAAAAATAAAAATTACTATTAAATAAGTACTACAGAACTAACATAGTTTGGCATCCTTCTGGACTTTAGGTCAGTGCATTTAAATATTTGATTTTCTCTCGATTCATAGTTGTTTTATATATTTTATTTTTTCCAATTTTGTATTGGTTTGATTAAACCATCGCATCATCCTCTAGTTATGAAGGAATATCAGGCAGAATTGTTCCAAATACAAAAGAATCAATACAAAAAAAATCCTCTCTGCTATAACTAACTTAGTCTGGTATCTTTCTAGTATTTAGGTCGGTGCATTTTAATTTTATTTTTTTTATCTGGATTCATTTTTATTTTTATTTTTCTATATTGTATACTAATGGTTTTATGACATCGCACCATCCTCGAAGCAATATCAGGCTATTATAACGACAAAAAAAAATATACCTCTCTGCTATAATTGCTAAATAACTTACTGTAGTATCCTTCTGGACTTTAGGTCCACGCATTTTAATATTTGTTCTATCTCGATTAATATGTTATTTTTTTTCAATATTTTTTACTATTGGTTAAAGACATCATACCATCCTGAAGTGTTGAAGGAATACTAGTTGTCACTAAAAAGAAAATACCTTACTTAGTCTGGTATCCATCTGAACTTTAGGTCATTGTATTTAAATACTCCGTTTTATATAGATTTTTTTTTTTCAATATTGAATATTCATGGTTTTTAGACATTGCACCATCCTCAAATGATAAAGGGATACCAGACTGAGTTGTTCATTAAAAAAAATAAAATAAAATCCTCTCTCTAATAAATAACTTACTCTGGTATCCTTCTGGGTATTAGTTCAATGCATTTTAATAATTATTTTATGTCAATTAATAGGATTTTTTTGTTGAACATTGTATACTAATGGTTTTAAGACATCTTACCATCTTCGAAGGATTATCAGGCTGGATTGTTCCATTTAAAAAAAAAATAAGAAATACCTCTCTACTGTAAACAACTTAGCCTGGTATCCTTCTGCACTCTAAATCGGTGCATTTTAATAGTGAAAATGTCTATCCGATAAATGAAAATAGTATATTAAATGGAACAAAGTTTCTAGTAGTTTTCCAATGTAGTTCACGACTGGTTTTAAGAAATCACACCATCCTCAAGTGTTGAAGGAATACCAGGCTGAGTTGTTCATTAAAAAATTTAAAAAATACCTCTCTACTGTAACCAACTTAGCCTGATATGCCCTGCACTTTAGGTCGGTGCATTTTAATAGTGAAAGTGTCTATCCGATAAATGAAAATAGCATATTAAATGGAACAAAGTTCCTAGTAGTTTTCCAATGTAGTTCACAACCGGTTTTAAGACATCACACCATCCTCAAGTATTGAAGGAATACCAGCCTGAGTTGTTCATTAAAAAAATAAAAAATAAATCTCTCTGCTATATCCTACTTAGTCTGGTATCCTTCGGTGCTTTAGGTTGGTACATTATAATAGTGAAAGTGTTTATCCGATAAATAAAAATAGCATATTAAATGGAACAAAGTTAATATTAGTTATCTAATGCAGTTCACAACCGGTTTTAAGACATCACACCATCCTCAAGTGTTGAAGGAATACCAGGCTGAGTTGTTCATTAAAAAATTTAAAAAATACCTCTCTACTGTAACCAACTAAGCCTGATATGCCCTGCACTTTAGGTCGGTGCATTTTAACAGTGCAAATGTCCATCCGATAAATGAAAATAGCATATTAAATGGAACAAAGTTTCTAGTAGTAATCCAATGCAGTTCACAACCGGCTTTAACACATCACACTATCCTCAAGTGTTGAAGGAATACCAGCCCGAGTTGTTCATTAAAACAAAAAACTAAAAAAAAAACCTCTCTGCTATATTCTAATTAGTCTGGGACCCTTCTTGCATTTTAATATTTAGTTTATCTGGATTCATAGATATTATTTTTCAATATTGTATATTATGGTTTTTAGACATTACAACATCTTCAATTGATGAAGGGATACTAGACTGAGTTGTTCATTAAAAAAAAAAAAAAATCCTCTCTTTAATAAATAACTTATTATGGTATCATTCTGGACTTTAGGCCAGTGAATTTTAATATTTGTTTTATCTGGATAGATAGGTTTTTCTCTTTTTCACTATTGTGTACTAATAGTTTTAAGATCGCACTATCCTCTAAGTAATATCAGGCTGAGTATCCTTCTGGATTTTAGACCAATGCATTTTTATATTTGGTTTTATCTGGATTATTCGGGCTTTTTTGTTTTTCAACATTGTATACTAATGGTTTTAAGACACCCCACCATCATAGATGGATTATCAGGCTGGGTTGTTCAAAAAAAAAAATACCTCTCTGCTATAACTCCTATATAACTTGGTCTGGTATCCTTCTTGAGGCCGGTCCGTTTTATTGATGTTACTTGTCTAATGTGATGTTTATGGTGGAATATTATGTTGATTGCATCTGACTATTGATTTCATCAGTAACATTTTAAATTTGAAATCAAATTTTAAAATTTCAGAGTTTGTCCCAAATACAGGTTGAAAACTGGAACAAAGATTCTACTAAAATTATTCCTCAATTCTTTTATCCGCTTTTCACGAATTTATTGACTTCGTTTATTTCTCGTTATTTTTCGTTTATTTATTTTCTCTTTTCTTCACAACCGGCTTAAAGTGTTTAATGGAGATACATGACTGAGTTGTTGGCTTACTGGTATCCTTTGCAGTTTATGTTGGTGCATTTTAATAGCTAAGAGTCTGTCCTATAAAGTAATATAGTAAACAGAACTAAGTTTCTAGTCTAGTTCCTCAAAACCATTTTTCAGTTAAAATTATAGCAAACAAATCAGATCATTTTTGTATTCCAATGTAAATATATAACTTCCTCAATTCTTTTTTGCTGATTCAGACTCATTTATTGGCTTTGTTTATTTATCCATATATTTTTTTTTTATTTGAAGTTTCCCAACCACTTTTTTGCTTTTGCACCGTCCTCATGTAGCGAAGGGATACCAGGCTGGGTTGTTACTAAAAAAAAATAAATAAATTAAGAAATACATCTCATCTATATCAAACTTAGCCTGGTATCCTTCTGCGCTTTAGCCTGGTATCCTTCTGCGCTTTAGCCTGGTATCCTTCTGCGCTTTAGCCTGGTATCCTTCTGCGCTTTAGCCTGGTATCCTTCTGCGCTTTAGCCTGGTATCCTTCTGCGCTTTAGGTTCGTGTATTTTAATATTCGAGAGTCTTTCCCAAAAACGAATGTAGTAAACTGACCAGAGGTTCTACTAAAATTATTCAATAATTCTTTTCACCTGCTTTAGGCGAATTTATTGAATTTGATTTTGATTTTTCGCTGCTGTTCACAACCGGTTTAATCACATCATACCATTCTGAAGTGTTGAAAGGATACCTGCTTGAGTTGTCCCCTCCTCCCCCCGAAAAAAAACAGACTAAAATTTAAAATAAATCTGCACTTTAATAGTTAAAAATTTTGTTTCATATCTCGTTCCTATTTTAATCTGAAAATATCAGTTCCTCAATTCTTTCAAATTTTAAACCAATTTGTTGATTCATTCATAGGTTTTTGTTTTAAATGTTAAGCATCCGCATTATCCTCAAGTGATAAAGTGATACCAGGCTGGGTTGTCACTAAAAAAAAAATATACCTCTCTACTATATCCAACTTAGCCTGTTTTCCTTTTACACTTAAGGTCAGTGCATTGTAATAGTGAAAGTATCTTTCCGATAAATGAAAATAGTACATTAAATGGAATAATGTTTCTTGTAGTGTTCTTTTACTATTCTAAGTGTTGAAGGAATACCAGGCTGTTGTCCCTAAATTATATTAATACTGTTTTTTAAATTCCTTTAAAATGATTTTAACCAACTAGTTGAATTTATATATTCATTTCTTTTTTTTAAAGTACTTTTTAGCCACTTTTAAACCTTCGTACCATCCTCAAGTGCTGAAGGAATACCAGGCTGGGTTGTTCATTAAAAAATAAAATAAACCTCTCTGCTATATCCTACTTAGTCTGATATCCTTCTGCACTTTAGGGTAGGGAAGTGCATTTTAATATTTGAGCGTCTGTCCTAAAAATTAATATTTTTTTTAAATTCCTTTAAAACGATTTTAACCAATTAGTTGAATTTATATATTCATTTATTTATTTTTTTTTTTGTACTTTGTAACCACTCTTAAACCTTCGTACCATCCTCAAGTGATGAAGTAATACCAGGCTGGGTTGTCTTTAAAAAAAAAAAAATACCTCTCTGCTATATCCAACTTAGTCTGGTATTCTTCTGCACTTTAGGTAGGTACATTTTAATATTTGCGTGGCAATCCTAAAAATTTATATAGCAAACAAAAGAAAGTTTCTAGTCTCATTCTTATTCCAATCCAAAAATACTGGTTCCTGAATTATTTCAAAACGATTTTGACGAATTACTTGAATTTATATATTTATCCTTCTTTTTTACTTCCTTGTACGAAGTAAAGGAAGTATTGTAATCGCGAAAATTTTCGGTTTTCAGATTTCGATGGAAATATCCATTTTGACTATCCCTGAATCCATTTTGACTAGTTTCGTCGTGGCGTCTGTACGTACGTTCGTATGTACGTTCGTACGTTCGTATTTCGCATAACTCAAAAACGGTTTGCCGTAGAAAGTTTAAATTTTGTATTTAGGATTGTTGTAAAATCTAGTTGTGAACCTCCCGTTTTGGTCACTGCTTGATCACCGGAAGTGGTATTTTACTTGAAGTTCATAATTGATTTTTATCAAAAATTATATTAAAATACTATGCAAAACTTCTCAAATTTAGTATTTATAACTTATATATTGATTTAAATAAAATACAAGATTTTGGTCTAAATTAGAAAACCGGAAGAGGTACTTTAATTGAAGGTCATATTACACTTTCGTCAAAAAATATATTAAAATATAATGTAAAACATCTCAAATTTGGTAAAAAGGACTTTTATATAGATATGAATGTATTTACTAGATTTTGGTTAAGATTCGTGAGCGAAAAAGGGTACTTTACTTGAAGTTCATAATAAGCTTACATCAAAAATTATATTTAAATTAAAAGAGAAATCATATGTTTCGGTAATAAAGGTTACAAACGCAATTTGGTTTTCAATCAAATTTAACATTTTTATTACTTGTTTTATGTGTTAAAATTGAGTCTAAAATACTAGTTTTCCTCCCCATTTGTGAGATCAACAAGTCTTCATCATGAGAATAAGATATTAGTTAAGTGGGTTTTTACGCTTAAAATGTCGAAACTGTCCATTTCTAATGCTTTATCCAGTGATATTGGCAGTTTTATTGTTGTCATGGAACATGAAGAAAAAATATCTTGGAAACTAGTTACCTACTGAAGGAAAACGACATATAATAAGGGAATTAGACCTCCAGTGGCGTGTGTGTGTGTGTGTCAATAGATGGATGTCGCGACGCCGAGTGTCGTTTTTACTGCAATCTTCGGAAACTAGTAACCAAATTCAGTATCACTTTTTGAGCCACGGATTTATAATTTAATAGCCGCACAAGGAAGTCATGTGTTGCCCACATCAGATATTTTTTTATGTTGTTTATAACGACTCTTAAGCCTTCGCAGAATCCTCAAGTATTTAAGTAATACCAGGCTGAGTTATCACTGTAAAAGAACATAAATAATAAATACCTCTTTGCTATATCCAACTTAGTCTGGTATCCTTCTGCACTTTAGGTAGGTGCATTTTAATATTTTAGCGTCTGTCCTAAAAATTAATACTGTTTAAATTCGATTTTAACAATTTTAATTGAATATATGGTTAACCACTAATTAAAAAATTAGTTGAATTTATATGTTCATTTCTTTTTTTTTTCGTACTTTTTAACTACTCTTAAACCTTCCTAACATCCTCAAATGTTGAAGTAATACCAGGCCAGTTGCTATATGCAACTTAGGCTGTTAACCTTCTGCACTTTAGGTCGGTGCAATATAATAATTGAGAGGCAGTCCTAAAAACGACTGTGATAAATACAACGAAGGTTTTAATCGAGTTCATAAAATTGATTTACTAATTTTATTTATTACTACAAACATTTGGAGGATGTAAGTATATCAACGACCATTACAATCATAGTCCAAAATTTTAATTTATTTCATATTCTCTTTCTCATTTATTTATTTATTTTCGTTTTCATTTAATCTCTGTCATTATATAACACTAGAATGGACAAAGCTAGGGCTGACCGTTTATCAATGGTATTAATTTCACTTGTTGTCAACATCAGCCTCGTTCCAACCCCAAATCCAATTTACAAAGCTCGCGGTATTTCATATAACATATATCAGTGGCTAGTATAATGAAATAGGCTACTGTAACCTTTCATCTGGAAAGGGCAGTGATGGAAGTCTACTTTTTAGCATATATATATATATATATATATATATATATATATATATATATATATATATATATATATATATATATATATATATATATACACATTTGAAATTTATGAAACTTTAAATAAAAATAAAATATTTAAATTTATTTAACTTATTTGACATAAGAGAGGCCCGAAACAGAAAAAAAGCGAAACAAAAAAAATGAACTTTATTTAAAAAAAAATCAAAAAATCCTGAATTGGTATATTTACACAAATTTTGAACGGTTTAATTGATAGTTAAAAGTGCGGTGAAACTGGATCTGCATGATCAACGAACATAAAATTTATATAGCTTCTAGAAAAGGCGGATTGATACAGTTAAAACTTTTAGGGCTCTGCATAACAACAATATGAAGTTTGGTTTAAATGGTTTAAGCCGTTTTCTATGACAATGAGACAAATATCTGGATTTATATAACTTAAAATCTTCTTAGAACTCTAACATAACAACGGAAAAACGGGTTTTGTCGAAGTCAGTTCAGCCATTATTTCGTGACGAGACGAAAAAAAATCTAAAAGATTATTTTATTTGTCCTGAAATATTTTTTGTTCAAATATTTTGGCTTATTAATTTCAATAATAGACCTTTGTCATCGACCATGAAAAAAAAAAGATTAACTCCCCTCTAAATTTGAGGTTTTACGTATCAAGACACGTCGAATCCAAACATTGAATAAAAAAAAAAAATCAATCCGTCATTCGTTAATTAAATCCGGGGCTTTTCTTACGCCGATTTTTCTGAGATTTGGGACAAAAGTTACAAGTCACCCCAGAATGATCTTCGAAACTCGACATTACCTCCCGCCTATTCTTTACAAAATGGCGGGTGATTCCACATATTATACTCCCATAACTTGCCTTTTTTTTTAAGATATAGAAAAAGATTTAAGTGTTCTGGAATCAGCTTATCAAGGAATTATAAAAAAAAAATCTATATAAATGCTTTTGATTTATTATTTTCAATTTAGGTTTTATTGCTAATCGAAAGGTAGTAAAATTCTCTACAAATAAAAAAAAAAAACAATCATCGTAACCGGACTAGTACTGAGATATAGCGCAATGAACTTTTTAGGCTAATTCTCCGGCGAGTAGGACAACGGGTATTGATAAGTCAGAAGGCTAAGGACTCCTAGATTTCTTTCCACTGCATCCTTCCTTGGATTATTTCTTCATTTCCTCCAGATTCTTAGTCTTTCTTTTCCCTTTCCTCTGAACTATTCCACCCTCTGATTACATGCCCTGCTCATTTTAGTCTGCTTGCTTTGGTACAATTTCATTTCAACACTCTCAGTTTATGACGACTGTCTTAGTACAAGCACCAAATTTCTGCTTCATAGGTGCGAACTACTTAATTTCTTCAATGAACTTGGTAGATATGTTTTATAAAGTATTCTCCACATGTTCCTATGGAAACCAGTTCACCTTTTTTGCTTCCTTGTAGGAAAAAATAAACTTCATTTTAACCCGTGAAACGGTAATTTTTTTACTTCCTTGTACGAAGTAAAGGAAGTATTGTAATCGCGAAAATTTTCGGTTTTCAGATTTCAACAGAACTATCCGTTTTGACCATCGCCGAATCCATTTTAACTAGTTTCGTCGTGGCGTCTGTACGTACATTCGTTCGTTCTTTTTTCGCATAACTCAAGAACGGTTAGCTGTAGAAAGTTGAAATTTTTATTTAGGATTGTTGTAAAATCTAGTTGTGAACCTCCTTTTTGGTCACTGCTTAATCACCAGAAGTGGTACTTTACTTGAAGGTCATAATTGATTTAATAATTGATTAAAAAATTATATTAAAATACTTTGCAAAACTTCTCAAATTTGGTATTTATAACTTATATATTGATTTAAATAACATACTAGATTTTGGTCTAAATTGGAAAACCGGAAGCGGTACTTTATTTGAAGGTCATATTAGACTATCATCAAAAATTATATTAAAATATAATGTAAAACATCTCAAATTTGGCAAATAGGACTTTTATATTGATATAAATGTATTTACTATATTTTGGTTACTATATTTTGCCCACATCAGATATTTTTAGTTATCTATGTGCTAACTCGAAAACATTCCAAATGTTCATTTGAAAGATAATCTAATTGTCTGAGCCGTAATGCAAAGCGATAAGGAAAGTTCTGTGAATGGACACCATATATTTTTGAAATATTACTAATTGTAAATAATAAACCATTGTGTAGTAATTTGAAACTTTTTTTTTTTTAATTTACTATATTTACTTGTTATTTTTACATGTATATACTGTTCTACCAGTCGTCAATTAGTTTAGTCTCATTTCAATACAGCCTTATTTTTAATTCCTGCTGTTGTTTTCATATCCAGTCTGTAAAATCGTTCCACAACTTAACTTTTCGTTAGATTTTTTTTTTTTTTATAAAATATATTTAATAAAAATACATTATAATTTAAGTACACCAGATATGAAGAAAATTTTCTTATAATAATATAATAGGTTACAATCATTTTCATCATAATTAAGAATCAAAAGTTCCTAATGACTCACATTACGTATATAATTTCTAAATTAGTTTTTATTTCGACTATCCACTATTTTCATGAGCCATTTCCTATGTAAGCGGATCATTCTATTTTACTAGCAGCTGGAAGACGAGACAGTTACTAGTTGAATTAACAAAGGTGTGAGGTGTTAGTAATTGCTATTGTTAATATTAGGGATAGCTGACTGGACGCTTTGTTGTGCCCTCGGGTCTTTGAGGTGGGGGTAGCTTCGCTTCCTTTGTTTGTAATGAATTGCTTCTCTTGGGTAATTGTCCATCTTCGTCTTTATAACCAGTTTATAAGGAATCCTATCGGATAATTATTATATTAATACAATTTTGGTTGTGGTTTATTATCTTCAATAATGAATCGTTGTAATCGACCAAGGGGGAAAAAAAAATTAACCTCCCCTTAAAATTTGAGGTTTTACGCTTCAAGATACGTTGAATCGAAAAAAAATCCAAAATATCGAATACAAAAACAAATCGATCGTCCGCGGATCTTTTTCGAGACTATTAGACTGATTTTTTTTTAAATTTAGCAAAAAAATTAATTTAATATGTATAATAATACCAAACTGTATTTTGAATCGCTTATTTTTGAATTTTTTGTGTGTTTTTAGAACTGAAGATGAATGTATAACATTCGAAACTAGTTTTCAATAAAAACTAAATTATCGAAGTGGGAAATAATTTATCAAATCCTAATATTTTCCAGGGTTGAAAACGAAGTTCCAGAAATAAGAGTAGTATATATATATATATATATATATATATATATATATATATATATATATATATATATATATATATATTCTGTGGAATCCAAATGGAAACTTTAAAATTTATTTCAAGGTAAGCTGACAAGTGAAAGTTGTGTGTTGTGCTCATCAGATTTTTTTTTTTGTTTTACTGTTATTAATTAATTATCCTTGAACTCGGAAAAAAATATTTAATTACTCAATTTTACATCACTAAATATCAGTGTTCTTGCTGATTTGGGATTAGTGTGTAAAGCCGCGATAAAACGATGGCTTGTATATCGCTCTTGGCTGACTATCGGGGTTTATAGGTAATGAAGAGGCTCTCAAAGCGGTCATAATTATACATTTCATATGATTAACGGGTTCATTAATTGCCGTTCGATTAGTGAAGGGCGATTAGAGCTCGAGTGCTACGAAGTGCTATGAAGTGCTGCGTCGCAATTGATTGTCCTCCCGAGATTGCAAAATCGATGATTTTATCGAGATTACAAGAGCGTACTTTGGACCGGGGCCAGAGCCAGTCAGTTAACCTTATCTCCCCACTGACACTGTTTTTCTTAGCCCATGCTAATTCAGGACGAGGCAAGAAGTATCCTTATTACAAGGGGAATCCTGTGTACTATTGCCTCCAAGGACGAGAAAAAATTTAAAAAAAAAGAAGAGATTTTGTGTTATTTTCTTTATTAAGGGACATGCAGAATCACAGAAAAGTTATTTTTTAAAAAAAACGGACTCATAATTGGCCATGTTCATATCGTCGTTGCCATGGTACACTTACTCATGTGAAAATAACTACTTTTCAGGATAGCAAATAAAGTGTTATATTGTTCTGTATATAAGGCTCGATACGATTATTTTAATTTTTTTCGTATATGCTGTACTATATTTCTTTTATCTATTAGTCTCAGGTGTTATTATTTTTTTAACTTTATAATATTGGGAGAAGTAAAAAAAAATATCTGATGTTGGCAACATATGACTTCCTTGTACGCCTATTAAATTATAAATCCGTGGTTCAAAAAGTGATACTCAATTTGGTTACTAGTTTCCGAAGATTGACACTCGGCGTCCCGACATCCATCTATTGACACACACACACACAAAAACACACACTCTTGTTACTTGGAGGTCTCATTCCGTTATTATATGTCGTTTTCCTTCAGTAGATAACTAGTTTCCAAGATATTTCTCCATGTTCCGTGACAACAATAAAACTGTCAATATCACTGGATAAAGCATTGGAAATCGGCAGTTTAGACATTTTAAGTGGAAAAACCCACTTAACTAATATCTTATTCTCATGCTGCAGACTTGTTGATCTCACAAATGGGAAGGAAAACCAGTATTTTACTTTCAATTTTAATACTTAAAACAACTAATACATTTTTTTAATTGGATTGGAAACCAAATTGCGTTTGTAACCTTTATTACCGAAACATATGATATCTGTATTTAATTTAAATATAATTTTTGATGTAAGCTTATTATGATCTTCAAGTAAAGTATCCTTTTCGGCTCACACATTTTAACCAAAATCTAGTAAATACATTTATATCGATATAAAAGCCATATTTACCAAATTTGAGATGTTTTACATAATATTTTAATATAATTTTTGATGAAAGTCTAATATGACCCTCAAGTAAAGTACCGCTTCCGGTTTTCCAATTTAGACGAAAATCTAGTATGTTATTTAAATCAATATATAAATTATAAATACTAAATTGGAGACGTTTTGTATAGTATTTTAATATAATTTTTGATAAAAATCAATTATGACCTTTAAGTAAAGTACCACTTCCGGTGATCAAGCAGTGACCAAAAATGGAGGTACACAACTACATTTTACAACAATCCAGAATACAATATTTCAACATTCTACGGCAAACCGTTTTTGAGTTATGCGAGATACGAACGTACGTATGTACAGATGCCACGACGAAACTAGTCAACATGGATTCAGGGATGGTCAAAATGGATATTTCCGTCGAAATCTGAAAACCGAAAATTTTAGCGATTACAATACTTCCTTTACTTCGTACAAGGAAGTAAAAAAATGACCGTTTCACGGGTTAAAATGAAGTTTATTTTTTCCTTACATCTCTGTTATTCTAATGTTTTTATTGGTATCTGGTTTTATTGGCCATCTGTTGTGGACAGCGAGGCTCTACGACACGCTATTGAAGATATTTCCAAAAAGTACTCGGCAGCTATCCTCCGAACTTGGTTTGTCACAGTCAAGTGAGAATCATCACTTAAACCAATTAGATAAGGAGAAGAGAGCATGTAGAGAAGTTCTATAACAGCTCGCCTTGCAGCAGCCGAACGTCGCCTTGAAATGTACCGCCAAAAACTTGCTGAATGGAACCCTACAACTCTTGCGCCTTCGGACTTTTATATGTTCTGAGCAATGGCTCAATTTCTTAAGGGAAAAACATTTCAAACATTGGAAGAGTTAAAAATTGGAGTATTTTCATTTTTTTTACTCATTCTAATTATACGCATATTCGTAATTTTAACATGAAAGCTTCCTATTTAAAGATGTTTTACGTAAAAGTACAACGGCGATTTCAGCACTTTATAACGCCGTAACAGATTCTAAACTTTGCTAAAGGCTATATCAATCGAAATACTACCAAAAAATAACAAAAATCTCATTTTCCACATTCTTAATCTTTTGCTAATAATAAGAAATATTCAGAGAAAAAATTAAAATAAAAATAGCGACAAGATTCTAATGATCGAAGAGATTCTAAGTGTTTTATGACTTATCTTAGAAAAAATCAGTTGAAAATTACTATTTAGAATAGAATATAATAGACAAAAAAAAGTTGTACAAATAAAAAAATAACAATTATCGCTTAAATATTGAAATAAACAAATAAGAATCATAAATAGATTAAACCAATTTATTTATTTTTAATAAATAGTAAAATTTTCCTTGCATTTACAATTAAAAAATTTTTTTGTGGTGATGGACGGGCACGAACTTACTCATATTGACGGTCACATGAAATCCTTTGGGACAATTCTTTTCTAATGAAACTCCTACCAGAATAAGATACAACTATATAACCGTATCTATTAGAAAATATTATCACAATAATTATAACTTCCTTGGAAGGAGTGGAGTGGAACTCTATGGAATAGCGCTCCTTATATCGATATATCGATGGCTGTGATCGATAGTTCGTATCTGCAAAACGAACACTTAATAGGGGCGAAAATCTGCTTTTAAACGCAATTAAAAATCTAATCGATTTTTAAAATTCAGCTGGTTTTACGACCAACTGAGTTTACAGTCGTAGCTGTTACTGTCCTGACAGGGAGATGTGGCAATCTTGCAGTACACACACGCTGATAATAAACCTTCTGATAGTTGGGAAAATGGTTGATAAGGCTAGTTTGATAGGTAGAAAAGTTGTGAAAATTGTAATTAGGGATTGATGAATTATTTACCACTTCTATAAATTTGTTTTATTGAAAACTAGTTTCGAATGTTATACATTCATCCTCGGTTCTAAAAACACACAAAAAAATCAAAAATAAGCTATTCAAAATATAGTTGGTATTATTATACATATTAAATTAGACGTAATATAAATCAGTATTATAAAACATTTATGAATTATGAATTTAATTAAGACAAGAAATCAAATACATGTTGGTATTCACCAAGGTTTAAATGGATTATATCAAACAGAAAAGTTTGTACTGTTTTCTTCTCGCATTGTAATAACAATGAACGAAAAGGAGCTAGGATGTTTTTAGGTAAACGGTTTAAGGGTCAGGGTTTTTCCAGTAATGCCGGTGAGTAATTATTTTTTCTGTTATAGATGGGAATAAATTTATGATTGGACTATTGGAGATATTTATTTCGTAATTTAAGAGAATCCAGCATTACTCACCGGCATTACTGGAAAAACCCAGTCCATACCATGGCTACAACTGCTACAGTAACTGTTATCATAGAATCCAGTTTACCTATTGAACTATCTTCCCACTTGATATCATATAAAAATAAAATTACTCATATCCGTTGGATTCCTTGAATATAGTCACATAACAAATAAGTGCTTACCAGCTCTGGATCATGGCCTAGTCAAACGGCAGTTGCACTTACCTGAAAACAATAAGTAAAAATTAGATATATCCATAAAGAATAAAAATAATAAAAATTCTAGTACATTAACATCCAATCAATTAATAGTTCAACAAGACAAACTAAGCCGAAATCGAATCAAAAGTTTAGCAAATCGGCGACGCATAATAAATAAAGTAAGGAATAATAAATGACATGCTAAATTATTATTTATTCAATATGATATAACGAATAAACAAATCACGATTTAAAAATTATTTTTGGGTGCTCGTGATCGTTGTGAAGACAACTTCATAACCATGGAAGCGAATTCACTTCATAGACTTTATTACAACAATAATAACTTTTATTCAGTTCATTTAGAAGGTTATTTTCTGCTTTAGGACTTTAATAACCTAAAAAAAAAAAATACGGTTTATTACTGTATTTATTATCATTGTATTTAATTATTTTTGTACAGCTGTTTTTCGCTTATAACTGTTCCCCACGTTTTTTACTGAAACGAAGATCAAAAAATAATTAAACACTATGGTTTGAATTTTTTTCCCAGAGTATGAAACCGTCCGTTTCCCCTACCATTTGTATTGAATAAATTTTTATTCAAATGATGGCCAAATCCATTTACCACTGATATATTCCCTCTTGCAGAACTGTTTCTTTTGGCAAATACTTTTTTATTCGTACAATCTCCTGATATTCCTTGCTCACATCTATAATTAAAATTATATTTCAATTAGGAACTCATTCCTTTAGTTTCTCAACTATCAATTCTTCATATAAATGTAAATGCATCTATGTCCCGAAAAACAAAAAAACATTAAGAACAGCTGACTGAACACTATACTTTAAGAACAGCTGTTATCGTCATGTTTATATATATATATATATATATATATATATATATATATATATATATATATATATATATATATATATATATATATATACTAGTATACCCCAGCGAGAACTCTCGCATTAGATCCTAATACATTAGAAGTATAAGCGATATTAGGAAAGCATATTTATTCTTATAAACAATATAATATTACTAAAAAAATTTATTTAACACACACATTTGGTGAAGCTATACAGTTTGTGATGACTATGTTGAAGTTACAGCTCATACTTAATAAATAATTAGCTAACCCCACTGGAAATCATCTCTTCAATTTAGCAGTTAGGCAATGAGATCTAGCTATAACATTTTCTATATTTAGTATTCATATTTAACAGTGCCCTTTAGGGTTGGACATGGGAAACAATATATTAAACTCATTAAAAGTTTTTGTAAACAGACTTAAGTTGATATAAAGTTGCCATGACAACGGCACGTACGCAAGATGGCACAGGGCCCGTGCGGAGATATATCGTGCGTTATCTCGAAAACGGTAGGTTTTTAAGCTTTAAAACGCTGGACCAATACGTTCCAAGGAGCGTATATGATCTTGATGCCCGCGTCAAAATCTTTAAAACTCAACTGATCCCGTCTCGATCCGCCGACTCTCAGTCGTCAAAGTTTTGAAACCTTCCAGTTTTTTCATCAATTTTATTAAAGCCCTTATAAGAATTTAACAATCGAAATTAGGATTCGTCACTTCTCTATGAAATTCCTTTTCTTTTGATACCTCACCCGTCAAAATCCATCGCTCCTGAGAGCCGGAAAAGGGATCTATACTACCGTAATAATATATAGTAGTGATTCCAAAAATATTAATATTTTTTCTCTAACTTGTAATCAACGATTATGGCAATACTGTGTTACAAGGATCACCTAAAGCGTTGAAAAACATATATATATATATATATATATATATATATATATATATATATATATATATATATATATAAACGAATCTAGAAACTTAATTTCAGCGACTAATTTAACGTAAACTAAATGAATAAACGCTGGAAATTATTACACAATGGTTTATTATTTCCAAATACTAATATTTCAAAAATATCTGAACTGTCAATTCAATTAGATTATCTTTCAAATGAGCATTTGGAGTGTTTCGGGAACGGATAATGTGCAGAATACTTCATAAAAGATATCAACCACAGTTCAGCAAAGAAATAAAGCAGTTGGGACCTATGGAGCAGAAATTTGAAGCTTGTCCCAAGATGATCGCCGTGAGAGTGCCGAACTGAGAGTGTTAAAAAGAAACTGTCAATGCAAGTCGGCTGAGATGGTTAGGACATGTAATCAGAGGGTAAAATGGTATAGAGGAAAATACTGGATGTGCACTGCAGTGGAAAAAGAAAACGGAAAGACAAAGAAGCTGAAGAAAGTGCAGAAATAATCCAAGGCACGATGAAGTAGAGAGACGTGAGGAATTCAGAAGCCCGCCATTGATAAGTCAGTAGGCCGAGGAGCACGATGACCTGTAGAGCCGGAGAATTAGTCTAGAAAGTTCATTACGCTATATCTCAGCTAATACTGGTCCGATTTAATTGATTTTTGTTTGTATTTTGTAGATAATTTCACCACCTTTCGATAAATCATAACAAAAATAAATTTAAATACAAAATTGATGAAATTTATATTAAAAACTAAAAAAAAATATATAGAGTTTTTATTCCTCCTTCGAGAATTTAATGACATCATTGCGTTGGATAGAATCAATTTCAAATTCTTAAATTATGGAAACACAATAATATATGACAACAATTTTTTCTCGCACTATCAGATGACAATCAATTTATTCGACGCCAAATCTGATTTTACGACAGCACTGTCACAACACTAAATTCAACCATGGCTGTAACTGTCGCAGTATTTGTCTACGTATAAACGAGATTCCTAACAGGTGAATAAGATTGGTGACACAACTTGTAGATGTAACCTTTTTCAGTTGTTTAAATGCTAATTCCCCTTTTACATCAGTATGTTGAGCACTTTTATAGGTATTTTTATATTTGGTATCTTTTAATTAGCCTTTTTTAGACTGATTTGAGATGTACTATCTCTGGATTTGTGTGATCTTTTATTTTTCCTACATGATGATGCATGAATTGGCGAAACGTTGAATGGTTATTTAGTGCCATTTCAGAGATTTCAGACTTTGTGTTAGATCCTTCCAATAATATCTTAGAGAGACTATTGCTCTTTAATTTTATTAGAGATCCCCAATGATTTTTCATTATTATTAAAGTTTGATTAAGATGTTGTGATGGTTATATTAATTTTTTAAAAAGTAAAAAAAATATATAGGGCTATAAGGGAAAACAATAAATAAATCCTTTCTTTTACAAAGGAAGAAGGTTTACAATAGTTTTAATTTCCAGCGTCCATTGTAAATAGAGCAGCTTCCGCTCGGGCCAGCCATTTTATTCCCTTTTTATTGGAGTGGTCGCAGGACTGAAATGTATTGCCTAGCCCAACAACTGTAAAGCAACCGTTCCCAAACGAAAAGTCTTAACCTAGAGTCCTTACACAAAGGATACCTTTTCCTCAATGTAATAGGTTACGGTAGTTCACGAAGGTTGACAAAGGGACTGTGCTTTGACTTGGATATCGCAAGTTCCTCTTAAGGTTAATATCAATAATTAAATACATGACTGTTTTGTAGAAGGAAGCTCTCTCTATGGTCAGTTTCTAATATTAAAATCGTTTAAGCACTGTTGAAGCAACATATTTCTGATAGGATTTTCTGCATGATGCTCTAAAAACAAAACAAATAGATCAAATATTTATTTAAAAAAATAAAACTCCTATTGATAACATTATTCATGTATATATATATATATATGTTTGTGTGTGTGTATTTATAAAAATAAATTAATTTAAAATAATACAATTACCGAAACGGAATGAAATTTTCGGAGGTGTTTATTCGAAACAGGGTGTCGAAAATTCCATAGCGGTGAAAATTACGGTGGTCATGGATAGGGGATTAAAAATAATAAACCAAAATATAATATTTGTACTCCACATTGTTCCTTAAAGCGTATGATAATGTTATAAGTGATTTTTTTATTTTATGTTTTTTTTATCGGTTCCGTATACTGGTATTACATGTACAGTCAATAAGAGAACTTGTGTACATATTGAACGTAAACATAATTCCCAATGATTCGATCAAGAAAATTCCCGTCACTCAGAGCGAGCGGATGGAAAATAAACTTTCGGGGGGAAATGTTTGTCTTAGTGTGAAAAGTCTATTTACATTCGGCAGATATCTAAACAGGGGTTTATTAGGTCTGAAAGAGGGAGCCGCCGATCGGGGCAAGTTGACTAGAAGGTTGGCCTGCAATTAAGAGAGCGCGCTCTAGCGGAGCTTTTTAAAGCTTCATTAGTCCCACTTGAGCGGCAAGTCTTTGTCCCGAGACCCCACTTTACATAAATCGCTCTAATTATCCCCCGGCTAATATTCTTTGTTTACTTCCTCGTAAACACGTCTTACCAGCCCCCCTTTACTAACTCAATTGCTTCTGCCAATGGGGCCTTAATTCCTTGCGAGGAGGAAAAAAAAATCATAGCTCCATGGAAATATTTATGCTGCTGCATTAATTATTCTTAAGAATAGAGACAAATTAGCTATATTTGCTGACGGGAATCAGGATAAACCTTATTTTCCGCATTTAAAAAACATTAAAATAAATAAATAACAATGAGAGAAAAAAAAAAAGTGACAAAAATTATAGTTATGATATTATTGAAAGATTCCAAAACAGTGTCTTTTAAGTCTCAACTTTTGACAGGGTCAACAAATTGGTTTTTTTTTTGTATTTATCTTCAAAAAATGTTGAGGCTTATCTGAAAAGAATGATTATATGTATATATATATATATATATATATATATATATATATATATATATATATATATATATATATATAATCATTCTTTTCAGATAAGCCTACCGAACTGGCCCCTAAGGCACCGGTTATGGAGTTATGGATGGCCTGCCACTGCACCATGGAAACCGTGGTTCGCAGCAACGGGAGGGTTGGTTGATCTCCTTCAGACTATCTGTGCTCCCAAAAGGAATAAATGTCTGTAAGAAGACACTAGTATTACATCCTATGGCCAAAGATCTTCATGGTTTATAGTGCCAACCGAACAAAACAAATAAGATTATATATATATATATATATATATATATATATATATATATATATATATATATATATATATATATATATATATATATATATATATATACTATGTGTAGCTTAATTTCAGATTACATATTTTAATCTTTATTGAATACTTCTCTTCAAAGTAAAATCCATTCTTTTCAACTACTTTCACACATCTTTCTGCCAATAATTGGATTTGATGCCGGTACCACTCCTACGGTTTTAAGGCAAAGAACTCTCAACATCCAATTTTAATGAACTCGTAATTACCGACCTTTTAAAAAATTAACCACTGATCTAAACAAACCATAATCTGATGGTGCAATATCTGGGCTATAGGCACGATGAGGCAAAATGCCTTCGAAGTTCCATCAAACACAAAATAAGGCTTTTTCCCCAAACCGATCTTGGCGAACCTCCGGTTTGCAGCTTCACCTGGCAGTACCCGATACGTATGTTTGCTAGGTGTTTTTTTTAAAATATCAACTTCTCGTCACTTGTGACAATTTTATCATTTTTTTTTAAAAGTACGCCATAAATCCAACTCGTCACATGGAATTAAAGGATTAGTCAAATTAAAAATTGATATAAATAGTCTTAAAGGGTTAATTATGAGTGTTGGAATTAAGGGTTTTGTTCATGCATAAGAACTTCTGTAACAACCTAGTATATATATATATATATATATATATATATATATATATATATATATATATATATATATATATATATATATATATATAAACATAATTGTAAAGTTGGAAAAAAAATGTTATGGACGAGTCCGTAAAAACTTTCTTGTTAACTATTTTTATTCGAAAAACATTCAAAATACTCCCGAATAGATGAAGAATGATACAGAACCAACTGTATGTTATTATCTTTTGCAGTTCCTGAGAAAATGAGACATAAAAATTGCATTTTCACCTCCCTCCCGCCTGTGCCTAGGCGTCTCCTTTAATAACTAAACTGTCACTGTTCCATATCTCCATTTCTGGTATCTTTAATACAGAAGAACATAGGATGATATGAATGCAAACCAGGGGTAGCACATTTCACATCAACACCCTAAAAAATACTAACAAAAAAAACAATCTTATTGATAATTATTATCGATAAAGGTAACGGCCACTGTAATTACTGAAAAGTAACTGGTACCTATTCTATAAAAGACCCCGAAAAATTATTATTAAAATTTTTGCGCACGAAGTTTTCAGAATTATTTTTGTATTGGAACAGAAATATTTATTCGCGTACTTTATTTTTATTCATAAAATATTGATAAAAATATAATTCTGTAATAAATGATTTAATTTGAAATAATAATGTTTACTACCAGACCCGATGCTAAAGTAATACAAATCAAAGCTTAATTTGGTAATGAATATATGATAAGCAGTCTATTATTAGGAGTAACTAAATTAATGATTACCTGATAGTTATACCCTACGTTCCGTATACATATTTCATATTTTATAACTTTCCGGCCGTTTTAATAATTCAATATTAATTTTGTTTCAATGTTGCGGAATACATTTAATATTTATATGACCTTTTCACCTGGCTTAAATTGAGCAAGGTAACAGTTTGTAAGTAAAAGAGAAAAGGTTTTCAGTTTTAAAAGTTTTCAGAGGGGAAACTGGTAATCAGGTTAGTTTTTTCTATCAAGGTGAAATTTTCAAGGAATAATCTTTACAACTCAATTTCGCGGTTCTTATCTTCTTGAAGAAAATTAATATAAACACTTGAGAGGTTACTTATTTAAAGAAAAAAAAAAAGAAAAGTAAATTATAAAATATAAATAAAAATCTAGCAATTTTTAAGGTGTGAATTTTATTTTACCAATATTCTTCTATATATTCGCTGTCAACTATTGGCAAGAATTATAATTAATTAATAAAATATGTTATAATTAAATATTTTTAATTTTTCACACGTTTTAATTTTAATTTTTTAATTATTTCAAAATTGATCATTGCGTAACTTTGTTCCTTTTGTATGTATTTATTATTTTTTAAATAAAATAAATAGGTACCATCGATTTTTTCTAAACCCGGCTACTGATGGTCACTCCAAATGGAGTGGAGCGACTGGAGTGGTGGAGTGAAGACTCCTCAACTCCATCGTTCCATTTTTTACTGAAATAAATAGTGTTTCACCTTCCTATAGGCCATTTGAAAAACTATTCTGAACCCATAACTACAACAATTCCAGGTATTAATAAGGAACACTATCTCTGAATTTTATGAACATTATATTAACATTCAGAAGGGTATAGTTAGCAACTTTGCTATTGACAACACATAATTGATAACTTTGGTCACATCTTTTTTCAATAAAATGAAAAGAAAAAAAAATTGGTATTTATAATTTTTACAGTCTAAAAATATTTCAATTTACAGGTTAATATACCTATTGAGGATTAATGGAATATAAATATTGTCTCGACAATAGCAAGAGCATTAAAAAAAATTAATTTTCACTAAAAAAAGTAAACAGAAAAATAGTGAAAATTTTATTTTATTTGTATTATTTTACTTTTGATTAAATTTTATGTTTTTAACATAATTAATAGTAAAAAATCTGGTGCGCGCATCACACAACTTTCACTTACCACCCTATCATAATTAGGCATTCATTTTCTAAAATAATTCCATGGAATTCGCATTAAAACTACTTGAAATATTATCAGCAGCATACATTTTATTATTTATTTTTTTCACAAAATTACAATAAAATATTTTTTAGAAACAATTAGTTCTGCAATTCTGTGCACTATATACTTTTGGTTTGTTAAGCTTAAAATAAATTTTAAATGTTTTTATTTGATTTCTATTTAAATTCCATTTAGTTCCCATGGAAACATTTATTTTTCATCAAATAATATAAAAGTACAATTTATCAACTACAACAAAGTTTTTTTTTTTTTTCGTCACTCCATTACCTTATACGACTTATGCGACTGGTTACATATTATTGTTTTTTTTTAATCTTTAGCTTTCTAACGGTATATTATAAATCTATCTATTACTACTCTTATTTCCAGAAATTTGTTTTCAACCTGGAAAAATATTTTTCTCTTTTTTTTCTCCTTTAGTTAATCATCAAATTATTTCATACTTTATTTTATCCATTTTCAATTACTACTATCAATAAGATATTGTTAATTATTCCAAATAAATAAAATTAAAGGTACTTTAGAGGAAGCCATTTTGAAAATTCGGCATTTAAGCCCTGTCAGACTGTTTCAATGAGGACATGACATAGGCCATATTAAAGACCATTTAATTGTACAATTGTTTAATCAACATCGTAAGAGCCTTTTTCGAGAAAATTGTAAAAATGTGTAAAATCCGTGGCATAAAGTGAAACTTCCGGTTAGTTAAATTTATCTTAAATACGTAATCCCAGTTTCATACAACTTTTCGTTTTTGAGTTGGCAGTTCACCTACGCTGATGTAGTTCAATACGCTGTATCTTTGCTAATGCTGGTCCGATTTAGATAATTTTTTTTTTTAGAAAATTTTATTAGCTTTTATATAATTATATATGTAATTTACTATGAAATCTACACTTTTTGAGTTATGTGGAAATCAAATTTTCTTTTCGTAATAACTTTTTCCCTTGAATTTTCTCGGTGATATACTAAATAAACGAAAAGTTATAAAGCTTTGAGGAGAAGGCTTTGGGCATGTTTAATAAAAATCGTTGGAGCCGTTTTCGAGAAATTGTAAAAAACTGTATAAGGGTTAGTATAAATTGGCACTTCCAATGAATCGATTTCAGCAAAATAATTACTGTAATATCCCAGGCATATACCTATCTTAAATACGTAATTTCAGTTTCATACATTTTAGAACTGGTTATTTGGACTAAAACGAGTACATCCGTTGAAAACTCGAATTCGAAATTTTTCACAATCACAATACTTTCCCTTACTATATATTTCATACATAAGTAAGTGAAAGTAAAAAAAAATAAACAAAATTGTAATTTATTGATATCAATATTTCATTACATATTTTATACAATCAATATCGTAAATTTAGCTGTTGTGAATTTATTGACCAACGATTTCCATTATTATTATTTCAAACATGGCCTGTGTATGGCTGAAATATCATCTAAAGTAAATAACAATATATTGCTTTGTGATTGTTTCGAAATAAAAATGAATTATGTTAAAAAAAAAAAAAAATATGACGAATGATTATGATAAAGAAATAATTTATAAAAGGAACTAGTTAAAACTGTCAGGGGATAAGAGGATTTGGTAGCGGTGTTGAAAACGAAATCGAATGGAAAATCGACCAGTTTGAACACAGCCTAAAAACTATATGAAAACTGCGCAGTGCAATTTTGGATTTTGGTGTGGCCTGATTGAGTGGCGCTCTATATCACTCCAAAAAATCCACACAGAATTTCCCACTCACGGTCGTTCCACGTTCCATTTGGCTTTGAGAATATCATTTTATATAGTTTTAACGTGAGACTAATTGTTATAGCTGTGAATGTGTTTTGGATCAGCTATTTGCTAATTATAATTTAAAAATTTTTTTTTTGTTTACTAACACTAATAATGACCAACTTATCTTGTTAAACAAACCTCTCTACAAGCGCCTTACATGGAATTCTCATACCAGATTTAAACGACAAGAAACTGCTCGTAAATTCATATTACTGCAACTTTTACTTGACAAACTCTTAAAAATTCCAATTTACTACAGAAAGCTAATATACATTGAGCCTTGGTGCTCCAAGACACCATCAAGTCCTTACAATCCAAAATTCTTTGAAGAATCCTTAATGCTCTATATTATTTCGCAAATAAAATTATTCTTGAATAGTTTAATGTTCAATTGTTGGTTCGAAATTAAGAAATCTATCCCCACACAATCCTCCAAGTTCGTAACCTTTGATTATAATATATTGCCGATAATCCTGCGAAGTGTCTGAAAAGAAGGGGGCTGATTATACAATAATTATCGTGGTGTTACCAACATTTAGTAGTTTCTTCACAATCCAGTGTCTAGTAATAATAGTCCTTATGCAAAATTAATTCGACGTCATTTTTTGAAAAAGGCATAATCGCAAAAATTCTTAATTCTTAATCTTAGGACGCTAATTATCGATTATAATTATAATTATCGATTAATAATTATCGATTTCCGCTTTAGATATCTCGAGAGAAAAAATTGGAAATGCTCTAAAAATCGACGATTGATGACGTAATCACCAAATATTGATGACTCTCGGCCGTCAATCTGGCCTTGACCAATGTTTGAAGCCTTAAAAATATATTGTTATTCTTAATGTTTTGCCATAAACATGTAATAAAGAATACATATGTTTCTTGTAAAGTTTCAAAAATGGCGCTTACGCCTATTTCAAAATATCTGACGTGGACAGCACATGATTTCCTTGTACGCCAGTAGAACTATAAATCGGTGGCTCAAAATCCTGAATTTGGTTACTAATTTCCGAAGATTGCAGTAAAAACGACCCTCGGCGTCGCGTAATCCATCTATTGACACACACACAAGCTCTTGTTTCCGGAGATCTCATTCCGTTATTATATGCCGTTTTCTTTCTGTAGACAACAAGTTCCCAACAGATTTCTTCATGTTCCGTGATAACATTAGAACTGTCAATGTCACTAGATAAAGCATTGGAAATCGACGGTTTCGACATTTAAAGCGGGAGAACTCACTTAGCTAATATGTTATTCTCCTGCTGCAGACTTGTTCAGCTCACAAATGGGGAAGAAAACAACTATTTTACGCTAAATTTTAACACTTAAAATAAGTAATAATTTTTTTTAATTAGAAATGGAAAAAAAATGGCGTTTGTAACCTTTATTACCTAGCCTTCATTTAGTCTCTGTATTTAGCTTGATGTAAGTTTATTATGACCTTAGAATAAAGTGCCCCTTTCGACTCACAAATTTTAACCAAAATCTAGTATATTATTTATATTGGTATAAAAGTCTTATTGAACAAATTTAAGATTTTTTACATTACATTTTAATGTAATTTTTGATAAAAGTTTATTATGACCTTCAAGTAAAGTACTGCTATCTGTTTCGCAATTCAGACCAAAATCTAGTATGTTATTGAAATTAATATAATTATATATAATAATCATAAATACTAAATTTGAGAACTTTTTCATTACATTTTAATATAATTTTTGGTGGGAATCAATTATGATCTTCAAGTAAAGTACCACTTCCGATGACCATGCAGTGACCAAAAGGGGAGGTTCACTACTAGATTTTACAGCAATCCTAAATACAAAATTTCCACTTTCTATGGCTAATCGTTTTTGTGTTATGCGAGATACGTACGTACGAACCTATTTCGTCATGACGAAACTAGTCAAAATGGATTCAGAGATGGTCAAAATGGATATTTACTTCGTACAAGGAAGTAAAATTGATGTCGTCGTAGCTTTGTCACATTTTTAAATTTTAATGAATAAAACATAACAAACCGCTTGTAAGAATTAAATCATAAATTTATTGTATCATGAGTAATTATAATGGGGATAATTATTATTAAATCTATACTTTTACAGATTCAGATTCTCAATGTACAAATGAGTTTTTGGAACCATAGAAAGTAAAAAAAACAAAAAAAAAGACAGGGACTCTGTTTTATTTAGGATACCACTGGCAGGGAGAATATAATTCGTATATTCAATACCTCTGGCACATTCCAATCACCCCACTTTATCAGACATTCAGCTGATCGGAATTTGTTGCTGATGAAACTGGTATTGGGCACTGCCCCTCATAGTATATCAATATTTTTTTTTCTTTTTTAAATCGGGTACAATATTTTCGTTTATGATATCATAGGGATTGCATTTATAAATATATTAATAAAAATTTATACCTTATTTTTAAAAAAAAATATTCTGTAACATACCTGTGTTGTAACGGTACAAAGAAGGCTCAATACACAGGACAGAAATCTCCCATAAGGTCTGAAATGAAACAATCACTTTCGTGCGAAGTAACTTCATTGCGATCAAGTTCGAAAAGTTAAGTTTTTCCCTGATTGCTTTTCCTTGCTCATCACGGAAGGTAGGAAAGATTTGTATTCATGCAGAAAATGAAAAAAAAAAATTGCTCAGACTCGAAAATTACAACTTCATTTTACCTTTTACTCATTAAATAACAAATTTGGTTCTGTGTTTGCCTTTCTGTCAAATAGATGTGACGAGCATAGCATCTACTTACGTTAATTGAATTTAATGTCATTTTCAGGGAATGTGTGGGTTGGTACTTAGATTGTTCCGTAGTTTATCCAATTCAATCTACGCATGCGCAAAATCATTTTTCTAGTAAAGTCTATATTTCCTAAACGGCTCGTCAGATTTGGCCCAAAATTTGGAGAGAGGCGATGATTAATATTAAAATGTTTTATTATAAAGTTTATCAAATTCAATCGATTACTTCGCTCACGTGGATGCAAAATTTTTTTCATTGACACTGTTACATTACGAAAACGTTTTATTCCATTTGGACCCAAAAATGAAGGAAAGCTCATCTCCGTCAGTTCTCTTATCCTTTCAATTCTAATATAATTTTATATCTGTTTATTTTAAACCAAATATATAAAATCAGAAAAAAACGAGTCTAATTAAATATATATATATATATATATATATATATATATATGTAATGGTTCATCGCAACTGATTTCTTATAAATATAATTCCGATTTTAAGGAGGAGTTCATCTGTTATCCTCAACTTTATTCCGAGACGCATAAGAAGTGGTTCATAAAATATATAATTTTATTTATACATTATTTCACTCATTTAATGAGTATATATTTCGTGATTTTGACTTGTCGGACTCGCTGCTGTATAAACGATTTTTGTCCGAAACTAACAGATTTTTTATTTCATAATTATTTATAATATATTTACAAAAGAAAAAAAAACCGGGCTGATAAAATTAGGCTCTTAGAACAGAATTATTTATTGAATTATAAAAAAAAACTGCAAATTATAGATTATTATTACATTAGATATGACCATTTAGTAATAATAAACCGTTTCTATACCAAAGAATTTTATATTAAAATCCAAATAAATATTGATTTGGATTTTTATTTCTAATATAAAATGCTTTAGCATAAAAATACCAAAATACTTTATACTTTTTCCTATACCTTCATAAATGGCCGAGATATGGGTGAAGGAAACCTTTAATCCGCCGCCATTTTAAAACGAAATGGTGAATGGCAATGGCGAGTTCCGAGGATCATCCTTGGATTCGCGTATATTTCTTTGAGAAAAAAAATGTCTACTTGAAGAAAAGTGTTTTTTTTTTCTTTATTATCCATAAAATGTAAAGTAACTTGCATTGGTTTTTTTTATGAAAAACTGCCATGATCAGAAACTGATGATAAACAAATTTAAATATAAATACATGGCAAGTATTATTGACTAAGAAAATGTCCGATTTGATGTTTTATCTGTTGAGGGACAGATATAACATTAAATAGGCAAACATTTCTTCCAAATGAACGACATCGGTAATCCCCAGATTTATCTTGCCTGATATTCCAACCTGTTGTGATACTAATATATCAGCTTGAAATATAAATTGATTAACAATTTTAATCTATAAATATGAATCGTAAGCCAAAATACTCAAGGAGGTAGAAGGTAGGGCAGATAGATTGAGGTAGTAAAAGATAAGATGCGGGGGGTGTGAAGTCATTAAGGTAGCGCAAGATATCTGTAGAGGGTGTCAATATCTGAGAACCGGTTGAGGTAAAATCTAACCGGTTGAGGTTAAGGCTAACCCGATAAAGCCGCGCCCCCCCCCCCCCCTCCTCATTAGAGATCATCGTCCCGATCCAATCTCCGGCTAATGCCCCCCTTATCTGTTTATATGTTTAGTATCGATTTATTATAGGAGTGGCATTAGATAACATGTACTGATTTCACCTCTCATCTCTAAGCTCCTAAAGATACTTGCGAATAATTCAGAGCAATCTGTAACTATACGACTGTCATCTTGGTTAATGTTAAACATTAATGGTATAATCTACACTATGCTAATTATATACGTCACGACTATATTAGCAGCTACCTAATGATAATAATTATTGTTTTATTTATTTAGTGTTCATTTGGAACATTGTTTGTATTATTAAGTTGGATCTCCCAGTGATCGAAATACGACCAGAAAAAAAAAATTATTTCAGTTTTGCGATTTATTCATAAGATTGAAATGGACAGAAAACATTATTTTATTTTGTTTATTTAAAATTAATTATCCCTTAAAAAGGACACACCTTTTCAGTTGGCTCTGAAACGCATTAATCTGCTGGAAACTGCACATCGAAAATTTGACCCGATATCAATACTTTCAAGAAGTGGAAAAGTATAAACATGGCTGCAAAGTTCCGTACGCTGTATCTTTGCGAATAATGGTCCGATTTAGATGATTTTTAATTTGTTTTGTAGAGAATTTAATTACCATTCTAATGATGATTTGTATTATATGATTTGTATTATATGATTTGTATTATATGATTTGTATTATATGTCCAATCTATAACGAAAACTGTATTCTTTGCGAGCCATGCAGAAGTTAATATATTTCTTTTGATAATTTCTTTCCTGCGATGATTAAGAGTCTTAATTAGAGGACTTTATGCACGGTTCATCAAAATTTTGAAGCTACAGTTCATAGAATTTATGCTTTAATTATGGTCCGATTTCGATGATTTTTGTTTTGTGCATGCCTATGGGACATTACTTATCAAACGATACATCTATTTTGCTCCCAATATGTATACAGAAGGAATAATTGGTACAATAAAAAAAATGCTTGCCTATTGATATTTAGATTTAAAAAAAACAATAGATTAATTCAACAATAATTAGTTAATACCATTTCAACATTAGTAATGATCGTTTCATAATATATTATTATTATTAAATTTATTTATGGTGGTAAAATATCTGTGTTTGAGTATACTATTGAAAAGTGAATATGAGGAAACTAAAGGCGACACGCTAGTTAACTTTAAAACATTACCTGATCTAAAAATAAAGTTCCAACCCATTCAACATATTCGCCTGGTTCCTATCCAACAGAATACCATCTTTTTTTTTCAAAGCGGTTGATGCATTTTTAAAAATAAAACGCGATAAAAATTTTCATTTCTCGAGTTTATCGGTTCAATGCCAAAAAGTTTCCACTAACAAAGGATGAAAAATCCTTGTTGGGCGCTGGTAGAGAGTATTGAAGCTAACGGAAATTATTTCGAAATCAAATAATATCGTAAAAGTTTATTTTTCTTTCATTCGCCCCTATCTCCTAGAACTAATTGAAATGTTGGAACTGATTTTTTTTTAATTGTTGTTATATTTTTGTTCTTTTTTGTTAATGTATTTTTTGTATGTAGATATAATATAATTTATCCAACTTGGATATAATAGGTCGTTACAGAATTCCTTGTGCATTAGTATAGCTTTATTTCAGATTACATATTTTAAACATTATTGAATACTACTCTTCAAAATAAAGTCCATTGTTTTCAACTACTTTCGCCCATCTTTCTGCCAGTAATTGGATTTGATGCCGGTGCCACTCCTACGGTTTTGAGGCAAAGAACTCATCACATCCAATTTTTACATCCTCGTAATTATCAAAGACCCGACCTTTTAAAAAATGAGTCATTGACCTAAACAAACCATAATCTGATGGTGCAATAGCTGGGCTATACGCAGGCACAATTCCAATTGGAATTTTCCACTTTAAACTGTAATGAAATTTGATCCAACCTCAATTTTGTTATTGTGTTTTTATTATAATTATTATTTTTTTTTTTTTTTTTTTTAGTGACGCTTTATATTTCGACTTGGTCCGGAATGGACTTAAATATGACAGTATATGCATTTTAAATAATTTTAGTATGTATATGGTATTTATTAGAATATTTAATTCTGTGATATGTTACAAAATTGAACTAAATAATGGCCTTTTACAGAGATGCCTGAGGATGGCTTGGAGGCCGAAAATTTGCATCGTAGTAAATAAATATGTGAAATAGCAACAACCTGCCTTTATCTTTATATATTAAAGTATTCACCTAAATCGACAAATCTCTCTCTCTCTCTCTCTCTCTATATATATATATATATATATATATATATATATATATATATATATATATATATATATATATATATATATATATATATATATATATATATATATATATATATAAGTACGGATCTTGAAACGTGCTTATCCATGAAAATATCGATTTTTTATTTTTAGCACAAATCCTATTCCTCCCTTCTAAGAAGGCGGGAGATAAAAATAACGAACCAGTTTCAGGTAAAGTACCGCATCCGTCTGGCCAATTTTAACCAAAATCAATTATGGTATTAATTTTGATATAAAAGTCTTATATAGGTAATTTGAGAAGTTTTTCATTGCATTTTAATATAATTTTTGATGAAAGTTTATTATAACCTTCAAGTAAAGTACCACTTTCGGTCATCATGTAGTGACTAAAAAAGATGATACACAACTAAATGTTACAGCATTAAGGGTTAGTCAAAATGTACATTTCCGTTGAAATCTGAAAACCAAAAATTTTAAAGATTACAATATTTCCTTAGCAAATATAAAAAAAAAAAAAAACGTAAGGTCTATTTTGTGTTATATTTTATAAAGCAGTTAATATTGAAAATTTTAACTGTACTGTATTCACTGACCAACAGTTATTATTTTTATTATTATAGGGTTAAAAACTGTGCAGTCCTTTGTTTCACTCCTACCGGTTTTCCACACTCACGGTCGATTGGGATGATTGGATTTTGTCTTGGTGTGATTGAGTTTAGGACCTACGTCGGACGTTCCATTTGGCATGGCGTGGAATGATCGCAACTGAACCCTTTAACAATAATTCTGGTCTCTTTAATTTCTATTATGTTCAATTTTTGGGCGAATATTAAAATTTTAAGATGCCAATTATAATTTTATCCTCTGGAGTGATTTATTTATTTAAGAAATGAACCCGAGTATTTGCAGACTCTTGAATTCCTTATTAACATCCGACCATAGCCGGGAAGACCTGGGAAGAGTTGATCCCCAACTGTCCTTTGCAGATCTGAGATTAGTGAGAGGATTTGCAGCCCTTATAGGCGACAAGGACCCTTGAGCAAACGAACGGAATAATGGATCATAATACTCGAGGATTATTGATGGGCTGCCTTCCTTTTAACGACTAATTCAATTCTCACCCTTTAAATAGAATACCACTCTCTGATTGCGAATTTTGAGAGGATTTTCAAGATTTCCCTCTCATCTCGTATTAAAGACAAATTGGATTATCTGTCATCCTGTGAAATTTATTATAAAATTAACAAATCTACAATAACTTTGATGCTTTTACCATTATTGAACCAGTATTATAAATTTAATTATGAAAAAAACAGTGGCTCCTTTACTATACATTAGAGATGTTCACACAACATGTGTTTAGTGTGTTAGAGTCGAGAAACTGACGTATCATTTGTGTGCGAAATATGGCAGCTAGCAAACTCGACGTTAGAAATGTGTTAAAATTTAAAACACACCAGCTTTCCTATCCGCCATGCTCTATTCTTTCTTTCCAAAATGATTCTCTCTAATTATGTAATTTCAATTTTAGATTAACATCTAGATCAGAAGTAAATAATAGTTTTTAATGCACTAGCTTCAACTTTGCTAATCAGCCCATACTTTTTGTATTTTTCTTTTCTTTTTTCTTTTTATTTTTTCGTTCACATTAATTATTCTTTTCAAGAATAACAATTTATATTGTTTGCTTATTATTTTATTGAAAATATTAATTGATCTTTATTTTTTAATCTGATGGCCAGATATTGTTTCTGTTTTATTTGTTCGATTGTGTTATTCTTGAGGAACCTAGTTCCAGAATAAAATTCTTCTTCTATTCTATTATATTCTATATCAGTGCTGACAACAGCTTACACATGATCAGTACGATGATGAAAACAAGGAACGAGACACTAATTCTCAACAATAAACCTGCAGTTTTGGTTACAGCGCTATCTGTTGTTTGCTGTGCAACCTCCGTGAGCCAGAATACGTTTTCTATTTAATAGCCATTTGTCCTATTCTGAGGAAATTTAGAAGGGGCGCGTTTGGGAAGAATGAATAGTCTGAAAATGAAGTCAGAATATTACTGAATAGAAGAAACTACGTTAAAATATTTGATAATGATTTTAAATATGATTATTCATAGATTTTTTTTTTTTTCAGTTGGCATTATAGACTACGGAGATCATTGGCCGCGCGATGTGGTTTTCATACAGACATGTATTGCTTGCAGGAGAACAAACAGCCTGGAGGGGTCACCCAACCTCACGTTGCTACGAACCATGGTTTCCATGGTGCAGCGGCAGGCTATCTATAGCTCCATGACCGGTCCCTTTGGGTCCAATTCGGCAGTATCCTTCCCACCGACTCACTCGTGTTCAAGGACAGTGACAAACCGATCAAGATCCACGAATTATGGCTGTTCGGAGTCAGCAGGCGCATAAGGGCTTATATTTCTTTTCCCGAAGCAGACCGTCCATAGACTAAACCTCCGGACCGCAATTTTACGTCCTGGAAAACCACACTGCGATTCGCAATTTAGGTATACGAGATAGGGTCATCACTCCTACGCCCGGCCTATGTGAATTGTCTCCAGTAGTCTGATGGGCCTCACATACCCGAGGGGAGGGGTGATAAGTTGCTTGAATTATTAATCAAAGTAATGCTGGTACCGGGATTCGAACTCACAACCTTTGGTTTTGTGAATAGGTGCACTTTTGTAAGCGCGCTTACCCGCTCGGTCATCCCGGCCCCTTGAAGAATATATATATATTAAAATTGTAGTTAACTTAAGTCACTCAAGCTGAAAGGATACCCTAAGCTTTATATTAATATATTTATTATGTTTCCGTTATTTTGTAAATATGAAAAGAAATAAAATTTACTTCATTCATTCACTCGAAGCTAGGAAGGTCTGGGGTTTGGTAAACCAATGGTATTTCGTAAATGCACAGCGAAGGTATATTGAGATTTTACGAACGTAAAGAGTTTACTTTCGTTTTGTTTGCTACTTTTGTTTCGTTTACTTAATTTTTTGTAAGTAAAATGAAATAAAAAAAAAAAAAAGAATGCGGAAGGAATCGGCAAAACTTTGGAGTAAAGAAGAAAAAAACCCTCATATTATCTATCATAGCCTTCTTCATCTTATGAATCTTCACATATTCTTTCTATAAAAAACTGTAATTAGATCAAGCATAACCTTACTTTAGCAAATAACACTTTAGCAGGTTAAAACAGAGTGGGCTCACTCAATATTCGTCATAACACATTAAGCATTTAACACAAGTTGTTCGAATACCTGTATAGCAATGGATACACGGGTGTATCAATCAACTCGAAGCATTGACTGCCACCAACGCTGACGTTACAATTCCAACAATATACTACAACCTTCTCATTGACTTTACCAAATCACTTACTAAATATACAAATATTCTAAAACGTTTTATCTTACTAACACAAGATTAAATGAAATCTTGTGTTAATTAAAGGATGATATATATATATATATATATATATATATATATATATATATATATATATATATATATATATATATATATATATTATAAGAAATCTAGTTTATAAATACAATAAAAATTAATTTATATCATAATATAAATCTTTTCCTAATAGAATATATTAGAGCTGGTGTTTTAGTTCCTTTGGATGTTAAATAGAAGAGGGCGATGCTCACTGACCGAATCGGAACATACAGTGACAGCTGGACGGATTGACATGTTTGTTACTGTTTCCAGGATTGATATCCCCATCGCTAGTCCCTCTCGCCATTCCACATAACATACCCCTTGTCAGCTCATCATTCCGTACTAGATCTGTATCCAGCAATCTGTTGTATCATCTATAGCCTAATCTGAATATGTACAAGGCTAACTTGAAAAACATACTAAGCATATAAAAAAAAAAAATACTCTAATAATATATACTTTCTAAACCCAGTATTAAATGGTTAAGAACAATATTTTATTATCGCGTGATCAATGCACTATTATTATTTTACTCTTTAAATTATTAAATTACCCTAAATTAGGTTTATAAATATGTATATGTATATATATGAGTATATTTATTATGTTAATATAATTCGTTGGACTGTAGATCTAAAATAAAAGAGACTCCTCCTTTTTTTTAGCCTTCATATAATTATTAACGCGACGTTTCGGCCTCTTAAATATAAATGAGATCTTCTTCAGGCATGTACATAGTAGAGCAACCTGGAACACAACTGGACGAAGCAATGGACTATCTTCAACAGTTCACGACTAAATTTATTAGAGTTTTACTTTTATACTATGGAGAGTAGTGGTTCTTTCAGGAATTTCTATTTAAGAGATCGAAACCCAGCGTAAATTGTTAAATGGAGGCTTATGAAAGGAGAAATCTGTTTTATTTTAGAGCCACAGCACAACAAATAATATATATATATATATATATATATATATATATATATATATATATATATATACATTTATAATATATAATAAATATAAATATAATATAATAAAATGAAATATAGGGGATTCTAATAATATCAGACATTTAAATCATAATTAAATATATATGTTTATCTATTTACACTAAGAAACAATAGACATAATAAACATGAAACTATAAACAGTTAAAATGAACATATATATATAAAACTTTAATACTTACTTGGAGAAGTAATTGATGCTTGAAGAGTTTAAGGATGACGATTTGCGAATGGAGTTGGATAAGGAATTCCAAAATGAAGTAGCGCAACAGCTTAAGGATCTTTTGAAACAGACAGTTCTGTGAAAGCGTGTATACAAGTTTGTAGGTTGGGATCTGGTGTTTAAAGAGTGTACTAAGGAACACGGGGTGAACAAATTAAGAATTAAGACTTGTAAATTAATTTATTTATTTTTATTTTATTTATTTATTTTTTCTATTATTTTTCTATTTTTATTAAATTTTGATTTCATTTTAATTTTTGTTCTATTTTTGTTTAATTTTTTATTTAATTTTTCTTTTATTATTTTTTCTTTTCTTTATATAATATATAATATACATATATATAGTCATATTTTTTTCCGAAATAGAGTTATACACATCAACATATTCATATTGTTAAAAAGAGGCAGTTAGGTATCTAGATGATCCGATTGTTAAAAGCGTTTGAAGAAAGGAGGAGTCCCAAACTTTAAAACATACTTTCCTTGAAATGCCCTTTCTTCCTAGACCTCTTCATCTTAAGAGCTCGAGGGAGGAAGGGCAAATCTGAAAATTGTAGTTTAGGAAAATTGTATTTGAAGCATTCGAGTAGCAAAGGATACTAAGGGCGAATATGCAATTATGTGGGAAAACTCTATTTCATTACTATGAAACATACATATATATGATACAATGTATCAGTAAAATGGACCTCGGATTCCCGCTTGTACATGTAGAATGAGGGTTTTAAGGCTCAGAAATCGATCCGCGTAATTCTCTACCCGAGGAAAACTCTTATTTAATAAAAAAAAAAAAAAAAAAAAAAAAAAAAACCAAGCAGGCTCGTGGAAACCGTTAATGAAAAGGAGCGAAACGTGTGTCATTAAACCGAGCTAACAACCGCGGTAATTTAATCCTGCGACGTCTAAAGAATATTTTCTGTTTAATAATCGCCAATATTCATTTTTTTATTAAAATACGGAAATTCATATTTTAGATATACGAGCAATAACCTAAAGACAACCTCTGAAGGACACTTGACTCTTACTGAAGAACTAATAAATTAATATTGCATTAAAACTGAAAATTTTTTGTTTGACGACGAATTTAAGTAAAATGCCAACTTTGATCGGTATTACCCTGACACTGGGGTAATAGCAGTCGGTGGTGTCCGTGATTATTTATTAAATATACAACAAGGAATATGGATTTTTTAAAAATGATATAACCACATTTAACTGAAAAACTGATATTTTTTTTTATATTACGCTATTTTTTTTTTTTTTTACTTTTTCATTGATTAAATTTCAGTAACAGCTTATTTTGCTATTTTCAACCCGTTTACAGTTATTTAGCTTTTAGCTTGATTTGTTTTCCTCTTATATTTTTCTAACCATCTTACTGCCCCGATCGTGACTGTAATTACCCCGAGCGCTCTGTTTTTATTCAATAAGTAAAAAAATAAAAGATATTGTGCTTAATGTACTTTTAAACAACTGCGTGTTAAAAAAGTAGGTAGTTTCATGATACTCTGTAATCATTAATATATCAGAAGGAGCAGTGAATCAGACGATTTATCGTGATATATACGATGGCTTTGTTTACAAAAAAAACTATGGTAAAACTCTCTATCTCTCTCTCCATCCAAATAACAATTGATTTTGTTCCTCCTCTTTCTTTTCTATAGTTGTCATTTTTTTTTTTCATTTTTTTATTAGTAGATTATTTTTTTTTCTTTCCTATTCGTTTCATGTTTCTATAGAATTTATACCACCACCCATCATTTGTTTATATATATATATATATATATATATATATATATATATATATATATATATATATATATATATATATATACATATATATACACAGGGTGTCCTTTTTAGATGGCCCGGCTGAATTTCTCTTGAACCGATTAGGTTATAAAAAAAAAATAAAAAATACGTATTCAATATTTTTCAGTCTAGTTTAAAATTATTTAAACTATATCCTCGTCCATCTCCGTCCATCTCCTCAACTTTAATACCCTAGTTAGAAGATTAGAACGACGAAAACTCCATGAGCTTATTTAAAATGATAGCCAAATAGTGATAGTGTGAAGCCAAGTTGAGAGAAAATTAAAACAATATTATGTATATTTGTTTTGCTTTTTTCTTTTTTTTTTGTCAGTATGTTAGGACTAAATTGCTAATAAGCTCATTACGAGCTTGATTGTAATCTCAATTAATAATAATAAAAAAAAGTATTAAAAATGAGTAAATATCAACTATGAATGAATTTGAAAATTAGCTAATGGAGAAATGTTTTCCAAGGTTGAAAACAAATTTCCGGTAATAACATTAGTAGATGTATAATAAACCGTTGCAAAGCTAAATATTTTAGAAAAAATATGATCTAACATATAAAGTCGTAGAAGGTAATAGTGAGTGACGAAAAAGGCATAAAATTAAGTGATCGTTGTAGATTATAATTTCTATTGTTATATTATTTAATGGAAGCTAAATGTAAAATTTTAAAATTTATTTCAAATAGGAAGGTAAGTGAAAGTTTTGTGAAGCGTGCAACAAATTAATGCAGATTAATTTTCAACATAAAATATTATTATATTTTGAGAGCAAGTCTAAAAAAAATAATACTGAAAAAAAAAATTGGGAAAAAACTAATTTGGCGACGATACTGGCTCCTAATGACCCGATATTAAGTTGGTAGGAATTAGAAGCTAACTGGGCCTTGGACATATTGTCCTTATCTCTCTCTCTCCTATTCGTCTCATCTGGCAATTAGCTCTTCTGAGTATGACCTAACCACACTCCTGGGTCCTGCCATTAATTATAAGTTTGGCTGGCACTCCTGGCTTATCCTGGAGTATGTCCTGTGTCTGTTTTAGCTAATTTCATAGAAAGTATCAATAATAAATCAAAACAATAAATTTTAATTGCTATAGAGTTTCTATAAATGTTTAAGGACGTGGTTAAAATATATCTAAAAGTAAAACTGAGGTGGATCAATGATTTAAGGATCAAGAGCAGTAGATTTTAATTTTGAACTAGGATCGATACTTCTGATCCAATTAATTGAATACGATACGAAATACCATTCTCCAACTGAATTTAAGAGATGTTCCCCATTACATTTCAGTATTAGGTAATGAATTATCAGATTCCAAGCTAAATGGATATTCAATTCATCAATTCAATAAATTAATTTATTCTAAACGTATATATGTATATATATATATATATATATATATATATATATATATATATATATATATATATATATATATATATATATATATATATATATATATATATATATGTATATACATCATATTAGGGATTGATAAATTATTTGCCACTTCTATAATTTTGTTTTATTGTTTATTATAACGTTTACCTATGAACATCCCACCTTTCTTTCATTGTTAGTTCAGTGCGAGAAGAAACCAGTACAAACTTTTCTCTTTGATATAATCCATTTAAACCTTGGTGAGTACCAACATGTATTTGATTTCTTGTCTTAATTAAATTCATAATTCATAAATGTTTTATAATACTGATTTATATTAATCTAATTTAATATATATAATAATACCAAACTATATTTTGAATTGCTTATTTTTGAATTTTTGTGTGTTTTTATAACTGAAGATGAACGTATAACATTCGAAACTAGTTTTCAAAAAAACAATATTATAGAAGTGGCAAATAATTTATCAATCGCTAATATGGATTGATCCTTCTATACCATCGTGCAGATGTCAACTGATATACGTCATAGACACAGTAGCCCCATATATATATATATATATATATATATATATATATATATATATATATATATATATATATATATATATATATATATATATATATATATATAACATTCTTATTTTTTTTTGTGGCCCTTTTGGTTAATATGTTAAAATTATTTGTGACTAATATATCTACCATTCTAGTTAATTTTTCTCTTTTATATTTAACCAAAATATCTCATCGGTTATACATTACTCTATGGTCCATAATAATTTTAATCATCCTAGCTAACTATTTAAATTATTTTAAATATTATTACAGTTTTGAATTTTATTTACGGTAACGAAATGATTCTTAAAAAATATTACACCTATTCATATGTAAAAATCTATCTTTTAGAATGCACATAACGTTATTGTATGTGATACTGACATAATAGAAAATAAAAAGAAACTATTAAACACACAAAGAGCAAACGACTCAATATGAAAGCTATTTTGTCGACAAAATAAATATGAACCCCTCATTAAATTTGTGCTTTCACGTTTCAAGAAACATATAATCCAAAAATCGAAAAAAAAAAAACCAATGCAAATTATAGCACTGCGGTTTGTTATTTTCAAAAAGTTATATACCCTAAAAAAATCGAAAATGTATTTGAATATGAATTTTTTTATTGAACGCAATAATTTCAAACCACTTTATAGTTTTCTTCTATCTTCATATATGGAAATAAGAAATTTTTAATCGGGCGCAATATTGAAACGAAATTCCGAGGATCATCCTCTGGTGACATGTGACTATGATACCAATTCTGAAACATATCGGTCCTGTACTCTCGGAGAAAACCCGTCGAAAGGTGTATTTTTTTTTTTTTATTAGATTTTTGGATTCTACATATCTTGAAAAATAAAATCTCAAAGTTTTAGAGAGGGTTAATTTTTTTTATATATATATATATATTGGTCGATCGTACTGTTTTACTAATCTCTAGGTCCCGGGTTCGAGACCGGCTATGACAGATAATTATTTATTCTGTTTTCAGTCTGGGATCGGTCCTGTGGGATTGGGAGACCCTCCTGAGACTCACCCAGCCTCTGTAAAGTAGATACCCTTAATTAGAGGAAAAACCTAGTGGGTGAGCATTATCTAGGCAGAATCACCTCCTTGCACAACCGTTGGCTTAGAAACAGCACGGACCTTACCAAGTACTGAACCCAAGAACCCTTCACGGGTTGCGGTGGTACAGGGTCGATTTCAAAGGTTTACTGTTGAAAATAATAAACCAAAAATTCATTTAAATATTTTTAATTTTGGGAATAAAAACCATAATGTAATAATTTTCAGCGTTTTTTTCTTTCTTTTTTTTCAATAAAAGAGTATACAAAAAATGTGAAAACTTAGATTCTTATCATAAGATTTAATAAAGGTATTCTCTAATTTTAAGATCAATGTAGCGTTGAAAATTCCTTTGATAGCCGAGGACACCACAATGACACGTTTCCTCTCCAAACCGTCAGAAGTAGGGCTTTGCAACTTGTAATGCTTTTGAGGTTTGTGGTATGAAACCAAACCGTCCGGGTTTGAGGACTCTCCACTTGTAACTGATATGATTACTTCGACACCTCTGACTGCTCTTGAAATTATAAGGAGAAACTTGTTGCTCAAGAAGAAGAATTTTATATTATTCTGTTATTTTATGTTATGGATTATGGATTATCTTGTGGATAGCGAATTATTGAATAAAATTATTGTAATATATCAATAAAAAAAATCAGTTGACATCCGCATGATAATATAGAAGGACCATTCTAATTAGGGATTGATAAATTATTTGCCACTTCTATAAATTTGTTTTATTGAAAACTAGTTTCGAATGTTATACATTCATCCTCAGTTCTAAATACACACAAAAAATTCAAAAATAAGCAATTCAAAATATAGTTTGGTATTATTATACATATTAAATTAGATTAATATAAATCAGTATTATAAAACATCTATGAATTATGAATTTAATTAAATTCATTAAATTTATTCCCATCTATAACAGAAAAAACAATTACTCACCAGCATTACTGGAAACACCCTGACCCTTAAACCGTTTACCTAATAACATCCTGCCTACCTCTCGTTCATTGTTAGTACAATGCCAGAAGAAACCAGTACAAACTTTTCTGTTTGATAAAATCCATTTAAACCTTGGTGACTAACAACATCTATTTGATTTCTTGTCTTAATTAAATTCATAATTCATAAATATTTTATTTTTAAAGTGAGAAGTTGGTGGGGGAGGGAGGGGGGTGCGGTCAAAGAATTACACTACCATAAGCGAACTTATATATATTGTGCCGACGTTTCGGCCTAAGTTTTAGGCCATCTAAATGTTAAAGGCCATCATAAATGTTTTATAATACTGATTTATATTAGTCTAATTTAATATGTATAATAATACCAAACTAGTATGGAATTACAGTAAATCTTTTACTAATGGACACCTCTTTCCAAGGATAACCCTTAAACAGACGCGGGCAACCAAATTTTCGTCACCGAGGAATATATTTGTTCTTCTGGAACTGACACTAAAAAAGTGTTGAAAATTAAGAAATGTTTATTTGGTGGTTTTATGTTTTGATATAGATACGTACGTACATACCTTAAGGTCATTCCTTAATAGTTAATAAAAGGTTTGTCGCCTTAGAAACTATAAAAAAAAATTAAAAAAATGTATGAAAAAAAACAATTTATTTCACGAAGTAATGGTTTATCGTGTAAAAGAAATAGTGAATCCAAAGAAAATGAAACAAATAGAAATTAACATTTTTTTTAAAGTCTAAAATTAACCTTTGTTGTTTATAAATTTCGTTTACCAACTTTATTTTCTGTTTATTTAATATGTTTTATATAAATATTAGATTATAAAAATAGTTTGGCATAAAGGGAACTCTAAATTGTATTAATAAATTTCATCCAAATTAATAAACTTTGTACTATAAAAAAAAAAAACTAATCAATTTTTATGTACTTATATACCACTTCTCAGCGGACACCCCTCTGCAACGGATAAATCCGTTGGACCCGTGGTTGTCCGTTGTAGAAAGATTTCACTTAATTTGAAATTTAAAGGAATTTAGGTTGAAATGATAATTATTTGTTAATCGAAGTGAACGAGTTTTGCTTAATCCCAAAGCTTTTCTCCGTAAGTGCAGAAATGTTTTAATACACTGTGATATATAAGTGACTTGTTTCGTAAGTTAATTGGAGATCTGTTATGCTGAAGGCAAGTATGATAGTATCGTCTTTTCATGTATGTAATATGTAATTATATAATAATCTCGATGCACTCGATGGTAGATATAGTTGAGGTGATTCCGCGACAAATGAAATGAGCGTCTAATGTTGTCTAAAAGGATAGCGAAGGAGTTACTAAAAGGATAATCAGCGCTAATTCGATGCGTAAGACTCCTAGGGGTAACCAAAACGTAGATGGGAGAATTCTTTTAGGTCTGACCTTGAGGATTTTCTTGATTGAATTGAAATGTGGAAGGTTTGTAGTCAGGAACTATTAGTATTATCCGGGTTAACTCAGCCTTTAACATTATTGATTAATGGAGATTGATTCTGAATTAAAACGTATACAAATATAATTATTCCAAAATAATTTGGAAGCAATTTTTTTGTTTTATATTTTCAATAATAAACCGTCGTAATTAACCGAGAAAGAAAATAACCCCAACCTAATGATCCTCGGAACTCATATAATTTCGTTTCAAAATGATGACCAATTAGAGATTTTATAGGCCCGTAGTTCGGTCGTTTATTCATGAAGATATAGAAAAAAAAATTTGGAAGCACTATACAAATGCCTTAAAAAAATATATCTGATGTGGACAACACATGACTTCCTTGTACGCCTTTTAAACTATAAATTGGTGGCTCAAAAAGTGATCCTGAATTTGGTTACTAGTTTCCGAAGATTGCAGTATCTCAAAAACGACACTCGGCGTCGCGACATCCATCTATCGGTACACACATACTCTTGTTTCTGGAGGTCTCATTCCGATATTATATGTCGTTTTATTTCAGTAGGTAACTTGTTTCCAAGAGATTTCTTCGTGTTCCGTGACAACATTAAAACTGTCAATATCACTGGATAAAGCATTGGAAATGGACAGTTTCGACATTTTAAGCGGAAAACCCACTTAACTAATATCTTCTTCTCATGCTGCAGACTTGTTAATCTCACAAATAGGGAGGAAAACCAGTATTTTATACTCAATTTTAACACTTAAAACAAGTAATAAAAATGTTTAATTGGATCGGAAACCAAATCACGTTTTTAACCTTTATTACCGAAACATATGATTTATGTATTTAATTTAAATATAATTTTTGATGTAAGCTTATTATGATCTTCAAGTAAAGCACCCTTTTCGGCTCACCAATTTTAAGAAAAATCTAGTAAATACATTCATATCGATATAAAAGTCCTATTTACCAAATTGAAGATGTTTTACATTATATTTTAATATAATTTTTGATGAAATTCTAATATGACCTTCAATTAAAGTACCGCTTCCGGTCTGCCAATATTAACCAAAATTTATCATGTTATTTAGATCAATAGATAAGTTATAAATACTAAATTTGAGAAGTTTTTATAGTATTTTAATATAATTTTTGATGGAAATCAATTATGACCTTCAAGTAAAGTACCACTTCCGGTGACCAAAAAGGGAGTTTCACAACTAGATTTTACGACAATCTTAAATACAAGATTTCAACTTTCTATGGCTAACTGTTTTTGAGTTATGCGAAATACGAACGAACGTAAGTACAAACGTACGCACAAATGAAACTTTGTAACCAACCAAGAAGTTAAAAATTTAAGCCCCCCTCAAAATTTAAGATGCTACGATTCAAGGTACGTTAAATTCAACATTTTTTTTATTCTTATAATCATTCGAAAGGTAATTTATCTTCTTTCAGTACAAAAAAAAATTATCGAAATCGGACCAGCAGATTAGCAAAGAGCGTTTTGAAATCAGCATATTGTTTTTGTTAAGTATTCTGCACATGTTCCTATGTAAACCCGTTTACCTTTTTTTTAGTTTTTTTTTTTTTTTTTTTAACTCGAAACCTATACTTCCTAGAATACTCCAATTGCTTATTTGAAAGATATTTTAACTGTCTACAAAGCTGCAGAAAAAATAAAATCTTAATTGGATTAATATTCGCAAAGATATAGGAAACATATTTTGTATTGCACTTTAACTCAAATCGATTAGAAATGTCATGTGAGAGGACACACAAGATAATTTTGATGTAATTATTTGTAAGTAATAAATCATCGTGTAATAATTTTCAGTGTTTTTAAAATTAAAATTATTTAACATGTATTTAATAAACCCGTTGCTGAAGGTAAAGGATATTTGCCAATTCCTTCGGCTGAATGAATGTTGGCGATTTGCCTGAGTTGCCTTGGAATAAGGTCGCATTCCAGGAAGAGTGTGGTCAGCAAGTCCTGAAATATTATTCCTAAAGAGAAGGCATTGAAGGACTAAAAGGATTCGATTCTCAACTTGTTGGATCTTCACAACGGTCAAGATTCCAATCCTTTAGCGGATCCCTTTTCACAAAGCCCTCCACACACTCCTCGCCTTTCAGTGAACTTTATTCCTCCCCGGTCCAGGTTCTCTTGAATAATTTAGGGAGGGATTCGTTCCAGGGGCAATAGCCTTCGGTTTAACAAGTGAGTTAAACTATTAGGGTGAGTAGTTCAATAAAACTCTAATTTTTCTCTCTAATAAAAACTCTAAAATTTTCCTTGACTCTTTACATCCCACAATATTATTAAAAGCACAAAACATTTATACATTAAATATATTCACTTGTTCTTCTTTTGTTTTCGAGGTTATACGCATATATATATATATATATATATATATATATATATATATATATATATATATATATATATATAATATTAGTTCCTAGAAGTTATTAAAATTATCTTACTTATTTTTTCACCTTTCTACGACGTTTCGGACTCCATTTATCTATCATCAAACTTTCATTATTCGTTTGATCTACAATATTAAAAATATACTTCAATAAGTATGCTATAAATATAATCAATATTAAATATTTTTTTTTTATCTTTTTTTCATCGAACGTGTCTAACAGAAGTGTGACAATATGAAAATGTTATGGATATGATATATATACGTGCCATGGATATATATGAGCAAGGATAGTATCCAGCAGCACTTCTTCCCGATTTTGGATTAGTGCTTTAATTCAGAGATCTCCCATCCAGCTTCTTTTTAGTCTTCTCATAACGGTTCTGTCAGCAGTAGTCTTATACGTATGTGTTGGTTGGTGTTAATCGGTATGTAGTGTTTTGTTGTTCACGTACTAAGAAGCTTCTGTTATCATTATTAAAATTTTGGATAGAAAAGGTTACAGTATTTGTGAATCTTTTTTGCTGAATCGTAAATCTGTGAGGCGTAGGTCAATATGGGTTTAAGTATGTATCAAGCTTCTGCCCAATCACTATTTGCTATTATTGAGGATAGAGGAAATTAAATATTACAAATTATGCTGTTTTGTAGTCGATATGAACTCTACCGAATGACAGATGTACTTGCAGGTAAAAAAAAGGGAAAATCAAGAAGCCAGTGAAGATTAAGGTGAGTGAGATTCTGACGGAGGACAATGTCCAACGAGACAGGCGGCGTCAATACTTTGATGAGCATGAGCTATTGAACCAGCAGGGCGAGGCGTGGTGCTTGGAAGTACTCCAGAAGCAGCTCGGGAAAGAAGAAGAAGGGGGCCAAGGAATGATGATGAGCCTCCCTCCCTAATGGAGATCGCGGAAGCCATAAATGCCCAAAAGAATGATAAGTCTCCAGGGATCGATAAGCGAGACTCTAAAAGTCGGAGGGTGTGGCTGAGAGACTCCTACCGCAGTTCCAGAACATATGGATGGAAGCGGTGTTGCCGAAGAAATGGGTCTAAGGGATAATAGTGAAGGTGCCAAAATAGGGAGACCTTGCGGAATGTAGAGACTGGAGAGGGATCACGCTTCTCTCCGTGCCTAGTTAAGTCCTATCCAGGATTATCCTGGGAAGAATTCAGGTCGAGGTTGAAAATAATTTAGAAGAGAGCAGCACGGTTATAGGCCGAATCGTTCCTGCATAGATTTAGTAAATACTGGGAGGATAACTTTGGAGTAGTCTGGAGAGTAGCGGAGCCCCCTCTATATGGTGTTTGTAGATTTCTTGAAGGTCTTTGAAAGCGTGGATAGAAGCAGAATTTGGGCTACTCTGGAAAGATGGCAGATCCTAGAAAGGATTCTGAAACTCATTCAAACTATGTATAAGGAGTTTCAACGCTGCGTGGCTCACGAATGGAACCTTTCTGATTTTTTCCGAACCCCAAAGGGGGTTAGACAGGGGTACTTGCTGTCATTTTTATTGTTTATAATGTTGCTGGATGAGGTAAAGAGGGAGGCTGCAACAGGAAGGAACAACGCCGAGTAGGCAGGCCTAGGAAGACGTGGAGGAGTTTTACCAGGATGAGGCTGGGTAAAATCGTACTTGAGGTTCACCCGGAAACAGATGGTGTCACTTCATCAAGGACCTATACTCCATGGGAGAGGGGAAGGATAAAAGGAATAAAAAAAGGAAAAGAAAAGGAACGGATTGGAATGATTTTATTTTTTTTTGCAATTTGTTCAAAAAAATTCTTGAATGTAAAGATTTTTTAGTCAACTCTTATGAGATCTTGTAGTTTTCTTTCGAAGTGATCTCTGTTTTTATGCATATTTATACATATATTGTAACACTCTAAAAATAATACTGGCTTTGGCGAGGATAGAGGTCCTTCGAGAGGTCATTATAACAACAATAGTCGGTTTCATCATTGATACAGGCTTCGATAGATCCTGGCTAGTTATTAAATCGGAACGGACTATGTTAGCGAGTAGAGGGACATTAGAATATTGGATGTAATCCTATTTTTCGCTAGCAAATTCAAGTCCTTAGCTAACATTTTTTGTGCCCTTCATTGTTTTGAAGGCATAACTGTATATTCTCAGTTTCATAAGCAAAGGTTTGGTAGTTAATGAGAAGGGGATGATTTCAAAAACGAGTTGGTTAGGGGTGATTTTATGGACACAGAAGACAAGAGAACTGTGACTTTGATAAATTTGAATTTTGCAAATATATTCTTAAATTTAGGAACTTTTCATAAAACTGATTATTAACAATTCTACTCATGATTAGATAAATATACCAATATTAACAAGATGTATTATTAGGCAAGGCTTACCATTTGGATTCTCTTGTTATTCATTGACTTTTTTCTTCTTTTTTTTTTTTTTTTTTAAAGTAACCCTGGTAATGGAAATTGTGGCCGCCAGAGATAGAGCAAGGAGGTAGAGGAGGAAGAGTTTATTTAGAACAGAGGAACTGGCTAAGAATACCAATCACAATCAGCGGGGAACATGAGGTGCTTTGTAAGTTCCTAATAAATGCTTTGTTCCTCTCCATTTTTTTTTTTTTTTTTTGGTGTGTTCTTGTGATCGTGCATTCTTAAACGGTGGTTGGCGTCCAATTTTCACTTCTTTTTTTTTTAACGTACCTTTGTTTATATTTAAGGTACATTTTCTCCTTGATTGTGATATTTGAAATGGACTAAGTGAAATTAAATAAATGCAAACAAACATATAAGACATTAAAAATAAATAGATCTTAATCTATGTCCTCACGGGGGTTAATTTTTGATGCGCTTTCGTTTTCGACGTTGCTACCTAATCCTATCATACCATGAAAATTTGATTTCCTTTTATAAATTATTTCTTTATTTCATTATAATCACTATCTACCTATTTCATTCGTCATATTTTTTTTTTTAACAAATAATTCTTTTTTTTTCCAAAACTATACCAAAACAATATGTATATTTTTTTTTTTTTTACATGAGTAGATATTTCAGTCATATATAGGCTATTTTTAAATATTAAAAAAATGTTTGCTTATAGTGTTATTTTCATCAGAGAAATAATATATCTGGCATTACTTACTAATTTTAATTAACTGAATTAATTAATTGATTAGATGAAAAAAACAAAAACAATAACTTAATTCTTTAAAAAAAATGGTAACGATCAATTTTTATACGTATCTACATATCTACTGTTACATCGTCTCTTTTACGTCAGTATATGCTTATCTGTTTTAGAGTAATATACTATGCATGTTTGGTCAGTTTTAATAGCTGCTAACGTGAGATGTGCTATCTCTGACTAGGATTTATATGATCTTATGTGTTTCAGTTCTGGTGCATCGGTTAGTTCGTTATTTGCTGGTATTTGGTTATTCTAATTTTTTGAGATATCAAATTAATTAATAAATTCGATTAATTAATATTAGAAAGTATGCTAAATATATTAATTTTCTAATGCTAATAACACTATAGACAAAACCTTATTTTTCATATTTAAAAATGGCCTGCAATATCATCTCAAGTAAATATATATATTTTGGTTTGGAATATTTTTTTTAAATATATATGAATTATTTGTTTAAAAAATGTGACGAATGAAATAGGTTGTGATATTAATAATATATATAAATTATTTATAAAAGGATCTCAAATTTTTAAGGATTGTAAGGATTAGATAGCGATGTCGAACACGAAAGCGCATACGAAATCGACCAGTGAGGACATGGCTTTAGGAAGTCTTAAATGAGGCTTGGTGGTAGTCAAGATTGCAACACGCAACTTGCAAGTTTGCTGCTCTAAGTCATCTTGGAACAGTTGAAACTGATATAAGATTTATGAATGACATCCCTGTTCCATTGATATCTCCTCGAATTTCAGGGACTATGAGTCTTCTATTTTTGTTGCTTTTCAAAATAATGAATAGGTCTTGAGCCTTACTCATTTTTCTTGGTCGTCCGGATCGAGATCTGTCTCGTTGTTGATGAGTATCTTCAGAGTGAGTGATGGTTTCATAAACTCATCTCTTGAAAATTTTCAATTCAGTTACTTTCACCTCATGACAATTTTATAAAAAGCGCTACAAATTATTACACAATGGTTTATTATTTCCACTTAGTAATATTTCAAAAATATCTATTCTGTCCAAGTAAAAAAAATGAAGCAGTAGGCACCAAAGGAAAAGAAAGAGGCTTAGGGCCACGATGACTAGCCGCCCGGAGAATCGGTCTACGAAGTTCATTACGCTATATCTCACTTAATAATGGTCCGATTTGAGTGATTTTTAGTTCTTTTTGTAGGGAATTTGTAGGGAAAACAGAATGATATGAAGAAAAAAAATTGCGGAATGGTTTTTTTTTTTATTCGATATTTGGATTCTACGTATCTTGAAAGGTAAAACCTCAAATTTTGAGAGACGAGGGTTACAAAAAAATTTTCCTTAGTCGATTCCACAGATCTATTATAAACCAAAAGCATTTACTGATAGAGATTTTTTTATTTTTCGTTTTTTTTATTTTTTCTCATTTTAATGCCTAGTTATGCTGATTCCAAAACACCTTACATTTCTCCTCTATGCTTATAAATGGCCGAGGTATAGGTATATAAGATCTTTAATCGGTAATTATACAGATTTTTTTTTTTTTAATGCCTTGTTATGCTGATTCTAAAACACCTTACATTTCCTCTCTATCTTTATAAATGCCCGAGTTATGGGCTTATGAGATCTCTAATCGGCCGCCATTTAGAAACAAACAGACGGATGGTAATGCCGAGTTTCGAGGATCATCCCGGTGTGACATGTGGCATTGGTACCGAATCTCAAGAAAATCGGTCCAGTAGTCTTGGAGAAAAGCCGCGTACGGCGTACGGCGTACGGCGGACGGACGGATTTTTTTTAATTCGATATTTGGATTCTACGTATCTTGAAAGGTAAAACCTCAAATTTTGAGGGGAAGGGGGTTACAAACATTTTTTCCTTGGTCGATTCCAAAGGTCTATTATTGAAAATAATAAACCAAAACTATTATCGTTTTTGAATTCTACGCCTTTATTCAAACCACTTCAAACTACCACTTAACACTTGAGTGCTTAATCAATTAATTAATTAAGTACTTAATTAATTATCATTTTCACCGACTACATATTCCACTCAAATATTATAAGTATTTATTTAAAAATATATATAAACAAAGTAACACAACAGTTGTTGATTTAAAAGTGAGGAGTAACAGTATTAGAGGGATACTTGGGCTTGGCCGGAGCTGGTATGAATTTTAAATTCAGAGACGGGGCATTAACCCCCTCCTCCTTCCCCCTTCTCCCTTCTCATCCTTAGAGCCTTAATTAAACCACTTTATTAATATTTTACAACCCAATAAATAGTCAACTAGCTCCTGCCCCGGTATCAGCTTATGACTGACTGCTTTCTCTGCTGTCTGCTTTGGTCCAGCCACTAAATGTTGATAAGCACTAAAACTCTCTGCAGATCCTTTTGACTCTGATATGCTGACCCCTTTTATTCATACTAATGATTTTATGATTCTGCAGAGATGAAAAACAATTATGAACTTTCGAAATTTCCTTCTACTGGCAATAGGCAGATTTTTTTTTGTTATCTCAAGATGTATAATTTATAAATATAAAATAGCAAAAACTCAAAATGAGACATAAATTAATTGCTAGAAAAAGATTCCGAACACAAAACTTTAAGTAGAGATGGGAAAAAAATAATCTGAGTAACGAATACCGAGTATTTTACTTGAATATCCTCTCTAATCTTAGATAAGATTAGGGATGAAAGGGGTAGGGAAGACTGAACTACCACATCCATCCCCAGTCGTATCTAATACCGGCTAGTGAGAGTGTTCGGGTAAAATACTCGGTACTCGTTACTCAAGAGTACTTATTGCCTATCTCTAGCATTAAGCCTCTAAAATATAGGTAAATAAGTAAAGAGTAAACGTTTCACCAACTCAGGCATCATCAGAACATACACCAAAAAATCACATTTATGAAGATCAAATACAGCACATCTCACATCAACCGTCCAGTAAGACGCATCAACCAGGGACATTACATTACTCTAAGACATCCGATCAAATACTGAAGATAGAAGAAGGTAAGATAACAACAGCTGTGAAGGTTATATTCAAACAGCTGGTCATCAGAAAACAGAAAATACACCTATAAAGCTACTAAAAAAGAATAAAAGGCCATATAAAATAATGAACATGAAAGAAAAAGGAAAACCAGAACCTTTTTTCTAAGTGGGTTTTTATTTTCTATTTTTCCTACTATTATTATACGAACAATGTAAATATGTAAAATCAAATTGTTGTTTTAAAAATTATTAATCATGTAAAGGAGGTGAAACCCGGAATATGATTACACAGTGTTTTTGTAATTTTAAAAATTTAAAATAAAACTTTATTGTTATTATTATTATTAAAACCAGAAGAAAAAAGAAATAAAATGCATATCTGAGAAAGGTTTTAATCAAACACAGCTGATCGGCAAACTAATAAAACATAAAAGGCAGCCTAGTTAGATTTATTAGACTTCTCTAAATGTTAACATTTCAGAATAAAATTGATTCATATATCTACTTTCATTTCTCTAATTTACTTCTATTCTATGTGAAAGGATATCTTGGAGTGATATACTGTCTCTAATTTATCCATCTTTCTGGGCAGTTGATGTGAGATGTGCTATAATTGATCTTTATAGATGTGATTCTTTAGTTTATTAGGGATTGATAAATTATTTACCACTTCTATAAGCTTGCTTTTATTGAAAACTAGTTTCGAATGTTATACATTCATCTTCAGTTGAAGGTTTAAGTAGATTATATCAAATAGTCAAGTTTATATTAGCTTGTTCTCGCACTCGAACACAAGAACAAACCAATACAAACTTTTTTGTTTGATATAATCTACTTAAATCTTGAACTTAAGATGAATGTATAACATTCGAAACTAGTTTTCAATAAAAAAATATCTGATGTGGACAACACATGACTTCCTTGTACGCCTATTAAATTATAAATCCGTGGCTCAAGAAGTGATACTGAATTTGGTTACTAGTTTCCGAACATTGATACTCGGCGCCCCGACACCCATCTATTGGCACACAAACACACACACTTGTTCCTGGAGGTCTCATTCCGTTATTATATGTCGTTTTCCTTCAGTAGGTAACTAGTTTTCAAGATATTTCTTCATGTTCCGTGACAACAATATAACTGTCAATATCACTGGATAAAGCATTGGAAATAGACAGTTTCGACATTTTAAGCAGAAAAACCCACATAACTAATATCTTATTATCATGCTGCAGACTTGTTGATCTCACAAATGGGGAGGAAAACCAGTATTTTACACTCAATTTCAACACTTAAAACAAGTAATAAAAATGTTTAATTAGATTGGAAACCAAATTGCGTTTGTAACATTTATTACCGAAACATATGATTTCTCTTTTAATTTAAATATAATTTTTGATGTAAGCTTATTATGACCTTCAAGTAAAGTACCCTTTTCGGCTCACCAATTTTAACCAAAATCTAGTAAATACATTTATATCGATATAAAAGTCCTATTTACCAAATGTGAGATGTTTTACATTATATTTTAATATAATTTTTGATGAAAGTCTAATATGACCTTCAAGTAAAGTACCGTTTCCGGTTTTTCCAATTTAGACCAAAATCTAGTATGTTATTTAAATCAATATATAAATTATAAATACTAAATTTGAGAAGTTTTGTATAGTATTTTAATATAATTTTTGATGGAAATCAATTATGACATTCAAGTAAAGTATCACTTCCGGTAATCAAATAGTGACAAAAAACGGAGGTTCACAACTAGATTTTACAGCAATCCTGAATACAATATTCAACATTCTACGGCTAACCGTTTTTGAGTTATGCGAGATACGAACGTACGTACGTTCAGACGCCACGAAGAAACTAGTTAAAATAGATTCAGGGATGGTCAAAATGGATATTTCCATTGAAATCTGAAAACCGAAAATTTTCGCGAATACAATACTTCCTTTACTTCGTACAATACGGTTACCTGTAACCATAAAAGGAATAACTTTAATGGAGACGTTGCAAAAGCGATTTTTATAATATTTATTTATTTTTTTAAATATTCATACAACTCTGGTTGGAAAATCTTCTAAAATCAGTCAATTCTGGAGTTTAATGTCAATACAAACCTTAAAAAATAGGTGTACGATATCAGTCGTTCGTCACTTTTTAAACTTGTTCCCAAGTCAATGTTGATGACATCAGCGGGCTTGGTAAACTTGATTTCAGAATGGGAAGGGAGAGCAACAGGCATAAGGAGGATTTTGTTTATACTATAAATAAATCAGCATGTAGGAGGCCTAAGCGGTTTATTACTTGATTTGAGGTTTTTTTTTTTTTTTTTTTTTTTTTTTTTTTTTTTTTTTTTTTTTTTTAAGGGCCTAAAGCTTTCCTCAATTCACGGTCTATCTAACGCAAAAACAATTTTTTAAATCGGATTTGTAGTTCCAGAAATTAGCTTGTTCAAGCATACAAACTCCTCAACTGTTATATTATAGTGCCAGTATTTAAAAATGATCCGTCTAAGTGAATCCTAACAAATCTAATCTACTCAGTATCCATAAAAGAGGTTCATTGACATTCCTGAACTTCCAAGTTCTTTAGTAGGGAACGCTGGGACGATCTGTGAGGGGGCAATCCACTTTAGAGGGAACGATGAACTCATCAGCAATGTAGCGCCAGCCTGCTACAGAATATTTATGGCTCAATATTTTCGAAAAATATTACCTCCGCCGTCCGTCATCTGCGGGATTAGGGCCGCGATCGATTTGTCCGTTATCGAGAGCTCAGCGGCGAGTGGCGAAGCTGGTTAGCGGACAGTAGTCCCTCATCCAAGTCTCACTAAAACAGCATTTTATCTTTCCAAATGCTAACTCATTAATCTGACACTTATGCGTCCACTTTTCCTACCGCTTTGGGAGCAATGACAATACCAAAATTGTTTGCAGTAGCATTGCTAATATTGATCCGATTAAATTTGGTCTTTCTTTTAAATTTAGTTAATTTTTTTTAATTTGGTCTTTAAAATTAAATTAAAAAAAAAATAAAATACAATAATGTAAAAAAAAATGAATAATATTTAAAAAAAAATAAAAATAAAACAAAACAAAATAAAAAATTAAATAAAAAAAGTAAAACAAAGAAAAAATATAAAAGAAAAAATTAAATGAAAAATAAATAAATATAAAAAAAAAGTAAAATAAAATAGAAGATTGAGTAAAAAAAAAAATAAGCAAAAAAATAAAATAAAAAAATAAATAACAGAAATTAAAAAATAAATAAATAAAATAAAACAAAATAAAAGAAAAAACATAAAAGAAAAAATTAAATAAAAAATAAATAAATGAAAAGTAAAATAAAATAAAAGATTGACTAAAAAAAAATAAGTAAAAAATAAAATAAAAATAATAAATAACAGAAATTAAAAAACAAATAAATAAAATAAAAGAAAAAATAAATATATATATAATTTATTATCTTTCGAATGAGCATCTAGAATTTTTCGGGACATGTATAGTTTTAGAGTAATTCAAATTATTAAAAAAAAGTAAACGAGCTTCCATAGGATCGCGCGGCGAGTACTTTTAAAACATGGCTAAAAATTCTGATATGTTGAATCTTTGAGAATACTGGTCAAAATCTATTTATATATTTTTTTTTATAGAGAATTTAATTACCTTTCAAATGATATACATAATTTACCATAAAATGCATACTTTTTAGTTTAGCGCAAAAAAAAAATCTTGTTACATAACTTTTTTGCCTATTTTTTTTTCGGAATGTACATGGATACTTACGCGGTCTTAAAGGAGTAGAATGTATTCAAGCTTCATAAAAATCGTTAAAGCCGTTTTGGTGCAAGTCTAGAGAAAACACTTTTTAAATTGTTCCACCCGTTCAAGAGTTAATCGCGGCATAGACAGACAGACCAATGGTTGAAAATGGCCTATACTCAAACAAACATCAGAGCATGTTAGTATATTTCTTGGAGTAGGGTGCCTATTTCTGGATGATGTGTCTTTTTGGACGATGTGTGCCAGATGATCGACGTTTTGTCTTAATACATGATTTTTTTTTACTTCTGTCCTGAAGATATTATGCATTATAATATTTTGTGATGGGTAAACTGTTTTTTTTTTTTTTAATTTAATTTTTCAATAAAAACATTACCACTAAACAGTCTCATAATTACTTTATTATGTCATAAATTTAAGTAGCTTTCGGTGAATAGCATCGTATTAATCTGAAAAATTCAAACTTGGCATGGAAAATCATAATTACAATTCAATTTTTACGAATTTCAAAGATGATCTGACCAGCATAACTGATTTTTATTCCAATAATTTGTATCTCGTCAGAAACTTTTATAAAGATATTTTTCAATGGATGATTGTCGTCAATTTACGTTATTAATTGTCCACCTTTATAACCCGCATTTTTAAAAATATTTAGCCAGCACTACTGTATTTGTATACATTCGTAAAAATATAATTCTAATTATGATTTTCTATATCATGTTTGAATTTTTCAGATGAATATGGTGCTGTGCACCGAAAGCTAATTAATATTATAATATAATAAAGGAATTTTCAGACTGTTGAGTGCTAAAGTGATGAAATTGAATACATTAAATTATTATAAAGTGCTGGGACTGGATGCCTGGCCTTTCGAGGCGTGAAGAGCCCCCACACGTGAGAGCTACAATTTATAAAACATTCCTATATTACACAAATAGGTCAAAAATATAGTTTCATAACGTAATATTTGATAATAATCAAAGAAATAAACAAAATAATATAGACGCCTTATTATTTCTTTAATTCGTTCCTCTGTGGGTCGCGTCTCTCTCAAAGCAGACTCCCGCTATATTTTTTATCTAGTTTACGATAATTTTTAATTAAATAACTCTACTTCTATAAAACAGAAGGACAAATAACTCTTAAAACAGAACTAATTTAACACTGAGTAATGTGAAGGGCTCCTCAGCGTTTGGAGACACCCCGCTTTAATAAGAAGAGCGAAAGATTAAAAAAATGAATAATTGAGGCAAGAAAACGCTTAATGATTTTCTTTTTAAAAAAGAAAAAAAAATCAACAGTAATTGAGATTTATATTGTGGGCGGTAGAAACCTTAATCAAGCAAAAAGCTTGACCTGAACATCCACTTCGTCTCGGGCCAGATTAAAATTTATAAATAGTTAACTATTGAAGAAATTTCTATTTATAGTCTACTCTTTCCTTTTCTAAAGGTTTCAGGTAGGTTTCTATAGTTACTATAATTGTCTAATCGTTCTATTAGAAAGGTTAATTAATTTAAAATTATTATTCCTTTGACGAAATATAATAGCATATAGGTCACTGATGGGAGTCACTGATCATCCCACTCAAACCTCTTCGTCCCAAATGGAACGCCAAACGACCGTGAGTATGAAAACCTCTGTTGATTTTTTGGATTGTTGTGGAGTGGCTGGAATTCTATCGGAACTAAACTCCACCACGCCTCGCCAAAATCCAATCACTCCAACAAACAGTGAGCATGGAAAACTGATAAAATGGATGTACTGCACAGTATTTGGGCTCTGCTATAATAATAATAATAATTGTCGCTCAATAAATACAGTGCAGTTAAAATGTACGAACGAAGAAGGCTGAAAAGGAGCTGGCTAAGAGATCTCACGTTAAGAGGAGGTGCCGATGGCTACTGATCTCTCTCATGCCATTTACATATTATTTATATCACGTTCGCTTATTGTCGCGTTATGAGTGAAAGCTGTGGATAAAAAAAAATAAAGATATTAAAAAACAAATTTACGATGTATATTGTACAAAAATATTGATATGAATAACTTACAATTTTGTTTATTTTTGTTTACTATTAATTATATTAAAAAATATAAATTAAAAGTAGATATTCATTTTTAGAGAATTAATGGTTATTTTATTTTTATTTTTATTTCGTTTTCTGCAACTATGTTACATTCCGATACTCAATTTCTCTTCTCTTCATTCATCTTCCGATGTCTTCCTTCCTTTTCTTTTTTTCTTATCCGTGAAATACTTGAGTATTCGAAGGAGCCGACGTGTTTCTTTCATTCGCATGACAATCTTCTATTGCTAATGCCATTGAGAATGTTTAGTTCAGCTTCTACTCTATTCGTTATTATGACATTTGGTATCTTCTGCAACCTTGATATGCCACAGCTTCTTCAAAAATCCATCTGGAGAGTCGATAATTTATTTTTAGATGCTTTTGTCGCCGTCCATGACTCTGGCTCATAAAAAGTTGTATGAGGAAAGACTGGTACATTTTTTTTTTTTTTTTTTTGGAGGGGGGAGAGAAACCTGTTTGTTTCGTAATACTACTCAGTTGAGATGAACAATTATCTTTTTCCCTTACGCGATCTTGTTTTCTATATCATTTTGCAATGTAGCGAAGATGTCTAATGCTCCTGCACCCCCAAGTTACTTCAGAACACTGCTTCGTGGAATCTTCCAGTCTTGTACACAGAAAAATTTCCGCTATTTTTTAAAATATTTTTGGAGGGTTAAAGATTAAATTATCTAATGTTATTGTTATTGTAGAGGCACTATTTATATCCCATTTATTCTCAATATTTATATTAATCTGTAAATTGAAATATTTGTAGAATGTGCATATCAAAAAATACTTGTTTACTTGAGCATACATCTCAACTAAATTCTCCTTGAAAAATGGAACAGTGGAGAGGAATGATGGTCAGACAAGCCCTTGAAATTTTCATCACTTCAAGGATTCCATTCGCTCGTTCCAATGTTCCAGTTTACCGCCTTAATACTTATTGCACATAGGGTAAACGTTTGTTAATAATTATAATTATAATCTATAATTATAATTGCTAAAAACGTTTTTCATTGTTATAAATATTTGCATAAATTATAGTTATTAATATTATTATTACTTTCATTAGCTCTGCGCCGCGGTTTCACCCGCTTTAAATTTGGATTAACCCCTAAAGTACAAAAGAAAACATTTAAGTAATAACCTATAATATGTTGTTCAATTTCAAAGAACAGGGTCAAAACGACAATACATTTTTATTAGCGGAAATTAAGTTTTAAGGATGGTGCAAACTTTGAAAAATTCGACTTAACTAAGAAAAATCCCAACATATCACTTTTACTCTTCGACGGGAAACCTGCCCTCCAATATACCTCGACAATGTAGTAATTTCGCAGGCAGACGAAATTCAGTACATTGGCTTGATATTTGGCAGGAGAATGACATGGGGCCTCAGATCAAGAACACAAACAACACTATACCAAAGACAAAAACTATTAAACTCACTTCTTTCAAGAGATACAAAATTGAAACTTAGATGTAAATTGAAAACTTAGATTTATTCAAGCCCATCTGGACCTAAGCTTCACAGGACAGCCAGAAGGACACACTTACAAAAACATCACATTTTTAACTCAAAAACGTTTAAGACTATAATTAAAGCCCTTTGGTAAATCCGCAACATCACCTTACATACCTTAAGGTGCGAACAAATACGGAACCACAACAAACAATTTCCCGATAGTTTACACGGGCATCCTAACGCACTCATACAAGGCATGGCTACAGCCAGCATGCCTGACAACACTCGCAGAAGGCTGACAAGGAGTTGGATGAGGGATCTCCTTGCCTAACTATATACAATAATCAAAACAAGAAGAGGCACCGCTGGGTTTTACTCTCTATCATGACTTTCATTCCACGATAACAATTTTTAGGCAACCAATTCACTAATTGACAGGTGTAAATATATAAAATAAAACCAAAAAAAAAAGTTTCTCAAAAATAAGTTACACATGCTCACTCTTTTGTTTCCCCTCACTATTCCAATTTATTACGCAAGTTGAACAGTTTTTTCTTAGCAATATATTTATGATTTCTGTTCCGTTCCTTATATAGCCTTATTTACCCGTGATGTTATAAAGCTGTTTTTTTTTTTTTTTTGAACTGTTTTTTTAAGATTTGTCTTTGGTACCTCGAGGAGGTCCCACGTTTCCCATCTTTATGGCGAGTTAAAGTGGCTCTTTCCCTCCAACTGTAAACAATATTTCTTCGGACCTTTACTATACCAAACCATCAACTCCCTTCCTACATCTCAAACTGCTACAATTTAAAACCTCAGTCCACTCACTGGACAAGAACGCGCCTTTCTGACCTCTATACCCCCCCCCCCCTCCCACTGAACCAAAACATTCTTGCCCGCTCCATTATCCTCTGGAGTTCCCTCCCTTCTATTATCCGTCATGCTTCTTCTCCATCCTCGTTCAAATTCCACCTTTTCCAACATCTCCTTACTTCCTAAAAAGATGCTGTTTAAGCAAAAAAAAAAAAAAAGGAAAAAATTTAATTTAAACAATGTGATCAAAAGTTTATGTTTAAGTGGACATTTATTTACAATTTTCATTTTTTTCACATTTTTACATTTTTTCTTTTCTTCTTTTTCATTTTTTTAATACTTTTGTTAAGTGAAGAACTCATTTTTTGTTTACTTATTTTTATTACTATTGATGTAAAAAGTTATCTACTTTAGTTATTGTAGTATTTTGGCCAGATTTGGTTTACTTTATATTTGTTCATTTTTGTTATTCTGGAGAGACCTAGCCCCAGAATAAAGAAAATTTTTTATCTGTCTAAAGCCTAAATCCTTCTTCAATAATCTAATGCAATGAAATCAGACTGCCAGCACCTAAAATCAGCGCGTTCAAATAAACATTGCAGATTTATATAACAGCATGGGTTATAACTGAGCGGCAAACTGCTAGAGTAAATAAGCTTGTTTTTTTTATTTATTTTTTTATAGAAATATTGATTCTATTCATCGAACTCTAAAAAATTAGGATTAAAGTGTTGTATCACAAGAAGGGCACTCGGACCTGGTTCAATTTCTTAAGTCTTATTTGAAGTATGAAGCAATATGATTAAGCTCATCAGCCTCTGACACGAAATACCTTGCTCTCCTTCAAAGCCGATATTATAAAAACCTCTCCCTTCTGCCAACTATAAAGGGATCTTGAGAAATGTATCGCTCCAAAGCAAACAGAACGATCGGTAAAGGGTGGTCGAGAGGCCCTAATCCAGTTTCCGACTCGACTGCCCGTCAATAGTAAAGCCCTGTTACTTCGTCTGGAAATTTATCAAAGGTTTTCATCAGCATGAAATTAGAGACCATGTTTTGTCTCAGCTCTTTTTAGGGTTTTTAGTCCGTCTTTGAAGGGGTTTGTCTTATCCGGGGCTTACTGTTCGTCCAATGAAACCAATGAAAGACCAGAGGCACAAAAGAAGTAGTCATATTTTCTATTCACTTTGCTTACGCTAGATTGACTAAGCCTTGGTATCACTGAGGCTGTTACAATGTTTTGAGAGCGAAAACCAAAATATCATAATTTTTTTTTCCAGTTGTCATCCGCATGATGGTATAGAAGGATCAATCTAATTAGGGATTGATAAATTATTTGCCACTTCTATAAATTTGTTTTATTGAAAACTAGTTTCGAATGTTATACATTCATCTTCAGTTCTAAAAACACACAAAAAATTCAAAAATAAGCAATTCAAAATATAGTTTGGCATTATCATACATATTAAATTAGATGTAATATAAATCAGTAGCCACAGAGAAAAGCCGTGGAGGACTATTATTCTCATTATCTTGATACTTAAAACCTCAAATTTTAAAAGGAGTGGGGTTAAAAAATGTTTTCTTTGTTGTTTGTAGTTGCAAAGGTTCATCGTCAAAAAATAATGAACCAAACCATGGATACAAATGAAAACAATATTCATATATTTTTAAATTAATAAAAGCTGACACAAAAAAAAGATGCAAAAATTAATGTCTGCATCGATTGCAGCCATCGTAGGGTGTCTCCAACATGTGCAGGTAACGGTCGGGATTCACATTTACCGTTACAGCCCTCCTCTGTAAAAAAGTACGAGCCGATAGCACCGAAGTCACCAACAGTGCCCTACCGAAATGTGTAAATCATTCCCCCAGAAATAATGGTGGGTCGAAGGGTGATCGAAAATATCAGGGTTAAATAATACGGCAGAGCGTAGTAAATAAAGTAATTAAAAAAAATCAAAAATTAAAATCCACTGAAATAAAACTATTTTCGATATATTTTTTGAAAATAAAACCAGTTTTTCTCTAGATACATTGTTTTTTTACTGCCTTTCAAAATTTGTCAGCTATTTCTGCCCAACGTTGTATTTCTTGTCTTAAAAAAAAAAAAATTAAAGTAAAACCGGTGACTGAACCAAATTCTCTGTTTATGTTTTGCGCCACCCGCGTAAGGGTGTATTAGCACATAGCATAAAGTTACGAAAGGTTTGATTTTTAAAATTAGTCAAGTTTACTGAAAACTTTATACATCTAAATTTGTTCAGAAATTTTATCTCATGACTGAAATATATATATATATATATATATATATATATATATATATATATGTGTGAAAAACAATCACTGTTTAGATTATAAAGCTAATAGAAATGATAATTAGTCAGTTTATCTGATCCTTTTTCTCTGAAATATATGATACTTCTCGAGATCATAAAGCGAAGAAATGAAGTGGAATTGATCCCTTTTGTTGACTTTCCTTTGTGGTTATGGATGATGGAGGAGCTCCTATAGCACCCAGTAGAATAACACCAGGTGGATAAGAGCTATTTTCAAGATAATCCTCAACTTTATGTTTCCTACGAGCTTTATTTATTTAGTTTTTAAGGTTCTTGTAAGGATTGTCATGTATGTGGTTGTATGTCATACAGTATGTCTGAAGAAGACCTCTGGAACTTTTGGACGAAATAAGAAAAATAAAAGAAACACCTCGTGAACAAATAGCGCTTTGGAAATTGCCTCCAGGACCGTTTTGGCCCTTGTTCAAATATCTTTTCGAGAACACCTGTTTTTATATTTTTTTTTCAATTTTCGGAAAAAGTTATTTTTTTTTTTGGAATAAAATATTTATTATAGATAGGTACTAACAAAAGCCACAAATCAAGTCCCGAAACATGTTCCTGCGATAATTGCAAGCGTTGTAATAAAATGGACATATTTCACAGTATTCAATTTTTGTTTTGCGAAATGCAGTTGACCAACTTCAATTGTATAAAAAAACTCATTTTTTTCGTATTTTTAAACGCTTTTACGTACTATTTTTGAATTGCTCAGTTTTGAGTCTTTGGATGGTGTAACATGCGTTATAGCTTGGCTCGCTTCATAATCAGTTGACATCCGCATGATGGTATTGAAGGATCAATCCCTATTTATATTGATCCTTCTATACCATCATGCGGATGTCAACTGATTATGAAGCGAGCCAAGCTATAACGCATGTTACACCATCCAAAGACTCAAAACTGAGCAATTCAAAATTTAATTCCATCTCCAAACAGGTCATAACAGAACTGAAGAATGCAGAAAAAAAAGATGCCATCTATTTATTTTCCAAATTGAGGCTCAAATATGCAACAGCCACCAAAAAAAATTTGGTACAACAGCACCTGCGTAAGAGAAATTATACTTACAATTTTTTTGTTTATACAAATTTATTTCATATCTTAAACGAGAAAAAATAACCGTTCGGCATCTTTATGAATTTTTTCACCATGTTGATCCATACCGATTTTATCTAAAACATATACAGTTTGTTCCTACTATCTGTATTCTAATTATCACGTTGTGAAAGTCCCGTGGCAATTCATTTGATAAAATGAAAATATTTATTCCATTTCGCCTGGACTATGGAAGATATCGATTACAACAGTCAAAAATACTCTCTAATTTCGCAAACTTATTTCAACGCAAGGCAATAAGGATAAGGGAGAGATGTTAGAGGAACTTGGAAAGGAAAAACCTCGAGATAACAAGGAACTGTTCCATTCTATTCGAAGGATGGTTCTCCGACCTTTCTCCCACGCGCCAGTAACCAGATAGCCAGTGATTAATCTGGAAATGACGTTTCTTAGGAAAGTTTGTTCCAACTCAGTCAAGTTTACCAGAGTACGTGTTTATCCTGTCTCGAATCTCAGCCTTGGAAGGTGTTACTTTTTCTTATTTTCTCGGGAAGATTTGTGTCACCGGTCAATGGGCTTAGGTTTCGGCATCATGGTCACTTTCACTGTTTATTACAAGAATACCTATACCAAAAAAGCATATATATATATATATATATATATATATATATATATATATATATATATATATATATATATATGTCGACGTCGTTTTTTTTAAAAATGGCTTAAGCGCCAAAAATTCGAAATTTAGGTTTCAATTGATTTTAGGACGTAAACACCTCCTCTATGGATTCCCGCTCAGGATATATCGAGAAAAAAAAATTGGAAATAACCTAAAAATCGAATATTGATTACGTCAGTACGAAATACTAACGACTCTCAGTCGTCACTCTGGCCTTAACCAATGCTAGAATCCTTTAAAATATATTGTAATTATAAAGGTTTTGACAGGTTAATAAACTCATACTCTATACAATAAAGAATAAAATTTAAAAAAATATATTGTTATTTGGGAAAAAATCGTTTCATGTGTTTACTGTAAAGTTTAATAAATGGAGTTTACGCCTTTTTCAAAAAACGACATAAGGATATGAGGAGGTCAAAATACGCATGGAGCAAAATTACGCCATCGTGTTTGGAAACATACATAGTTTCATTAACATGCAACCAGTTTATTGGATCAGTGTCGGTTGTGAAACGGAATTCCACGGTTTACTGTAGCTGTCGCCACAAAAATGAGAAAAATCATTATTCAACAGTTTTGGTGTAATACATTCAAAAATTCATCTAACCCTTTTGTGAAACAGGCTAGAGCTGTTTTTTCAATTGTAAATCGTAATTTTTAAAAATTCCATAAAATTTAATCAGTCATTTTTTTATTTCAATAATTAAAATCAGTGTTGCTCTTAGATGAGTTCTCCAAAAAAAAAACCCGTGTCTTAAATAATTAGGTATGTTTACTTTCAAACAAACTAAAAAAAAAAAAAAGAGCTGGCATCAGAAATCTTTTTAGACACTATAAAAGACATTTAAATTAATAAGTTACAAAGAATAGGTATGTACAAAATGCAATATAGTGGTATTTGTATATAAAAAAAATAATAAAAATACTTATATAAGTATTAAAACAAAACTAAAATTTAATGCCGATCTATATAGACTTAACAGTTTTCACCATAACACTTTTTCATAATAGTAGATTAAACTAGGCCCCGTGCTGAGATCAGTAGCTGAGCTTAATGAAAAGGGATAATTTTCCCCTCTTTGAACTGCTTCCTTTGTTTTGTTTTTTCATCTGAGCCTTAGAATTGCCCTCGAAAGGGAAATTATTCCACAAAGCAAGAACCAGATAATATGTGGGCTGTAGAAGAATGTTAAACCAGACGAGGCGATCCTAGTACCAGACTTGTTTGAATGTATGCGGGAATTATTCATCAGTTCATGTCGTAATCGTATTTAGTCTGTCACTCTGAGTAGTTGTGTTAACTGTAATTTTGGTCTTTTTACTTCCTTGTACGAAGTAAAGGAAGTATTGTATTCGCGAAAATTTTCGTTTTTCAGATTTCAACGGAAATATCCATTTTGACCATCCCTGAATCCATTTTGACTAGTTTCGTCGTGGCGTCTGTACGTATGTAGGTTCGTATCTCGCATAACTAAAAACGGTTAGCCGTAGGAAGTTGAAATTTTGTATTTAGGATTGGTGTAAAATCTAGTTGTGAACATCCCTTTTTGGTCACTGTTTGATCACCGGAAGTGGTACTTTACTAGAAGGCCATAATTGATTTCCATCAAAAATTATATTAAAATACAATGAAAAACTTCTCAAATTTGGTAAATAGGACTTTTATATCGATATGAATGTATTTTATATATTGTGTATATGATGATTGTGTATATATTGTTTATATATTGTTTATATGAATGTATATTATATATATTTTGGTTAAAATTGGTGAGCCGAAAAGAGGTACTTCACTTGAAGGTCATAATAAGCTTACATCAAAAATTATATTTAAATTAAATACATAAATGATATGTTTCGGTAATAAAGGTTACAAACGCAATTTGGTTTCCAATCCTATTAAACATTTTTATAACTTGTTTTAAGTGTTAAAATTGAGTGTAAAATACTGGGTTTCCTCCCCATTTGTGAGCTGAACAAGTCTGCAGCAGGAGAATAAGATATAAGTTGAGTGGGTTTTTCCGCTTAAAATGTCGAAACTGTCGATTTCCATTGCTTTATCTATTGATATTGGCTGTTCTAATGTCACGGAACACGAAGAAATATCTTTGGGACTTGTTACCAACTGAAAGAAAACGACTTATAACGGAATTAGACCTCCAGAAATAAGACTATGTCTATGTGTGTGTGCCAATAGATGAATGTCCCGACGCCGAGGGTCGTTTTTGAGATACTGCTATCGTTTTTGAGATCTGCTATCTTCAGAAACTAGTAAACAAATTCAGACAAAATCATTTTTTGAGTCACCGATTAATAGTTTAACTGGCGTACAAGGAAGTCATGTGTTGTCCACACCAGATATTTTATTTCAAGTACGCCCGTTATTTTTCAATAGAAAAAATATCTGTTATATAAAAGTATCAGTTATATTTGAATCAATGTTGTTATTCTTCTAATATATAAACACCTGTTAATACATTATATTGAAACTTGCAAAAAAAACTTTTATTCAAGATGTTTTAAACGCTTTTTTTATTGGGTGGCCAATAAGATTTTATTGATTGTAGTATTATTTCGAACAAGTCCTCCTTCTCATATCTCCTTCTCTAAACAAAGTCACACAAACAAGATTCAAGATGGTTCCTGCTAGTTCAATTGTATTTTTTCTCTTTATGCTGGCCCAAAGCCAGACGTCAATTGTTAAACCATGTTCCGAAGTACGCTCCAATATCTTTTCGGCAACTTCGCCTGTTGCATCCACATTTGGGAGCACTTCTTTTCAGAAAAATATACCTTCATGACGTGTCCTTTCCTACATTTTCTGTTCCTGTGAAGTATCCCGTACTTTTGGAGTGCCGTTAATGGAGCTACTTCTGATTTTAAGCAAAGATTTAGCTTTATTAAATTCATAGTAAACCCAATTTCAAATAGGTGAAAATAGTAGATAACCTATTCCAAATATAAAACAACATATGTCATAATAATAGCTATTACTTTCCTATAACAGGTACTTTTCCTGTTTAAAAATAACTGGCGTACCTAAAGTAAAAAAAGGCCCATAGTTTTTGAAAACCGAATGGATGGTCAGGCACTACTTGTGTGGGGTCTTTTCCTTTTCGAGTACCGCAGTTACTAACCGGTGATTTCTGTGATAATTTCTATTATTTTACATGCTTATTAATCGTATTTTCCCCGAAAAAAGTAGACAATTGTAGTGGGTCGAAGGTCGGCGGTGAGCGGCGGGACTGCGTTTTCTGTCCGTATCATAATAACCCTTAGAGCACGATTATGGAATATTTGGAGATGTCTGATATATAATATATATATATATATATTTTTTTTTTCCCGCTACATTTGAGCACCTCCAGCGGTCCCCTTTGGGTCAAATGAGCTGAAATTCGGTATGTAGGGCTTTCTGTATCGAAGGTCAGCGGAGAGGCAGAACCATATATAGAGTCGGGTAAATGTCGGTGTGTTAGGGAACTGTCTTTTGTAGGTCTCAATTTTTTTCTTACATCCCAGGTTTTATATTTCTTTTAACGTGAAAATACGACTTTAGTGACGGAGTTCTACTGCTCACGGATTTTTTTTTTTAAACATCGGTTGTTATTATAAACTAACCTCGTTACCTGTTTTGTTTACACTACAAGTTCTAAATTCGGGTAAAATAAATTTCTCTACACTTGTTATTGATTTTAATACCGAGGATAATTGTGTTCGTTATTATACGGATCAGGGTTTCATACCTCATAGAAAAATGTGTCTAAATGGTCACTGTATAGAGCCTCTCCATCAAGAGAGTTTCGCCTGTAATTTGGAGGTATAGAAGAAGAACATGTTATACTACTGTACATCTATGAACTGGAACGTGGTTTCAAGGCTATAAGTTACCATTTAAGACGTCACTATGGTCTATATATTCTTCGGCAAAAGAGTATTCTACAATTAAGTGGTGCGAAAAGGAGTTAGAAATGAAACCTGAAGATTTGGATATGTAAGGGTTGTTAGGGTTAGGTCCGTTAAATAAGCAAATTACAGAATGAAAAATCAATATATTTAAAATCTTTAAACCAAAATATCATGCAAATTATAAACATAAATTAAAAGAAAAAAAATCAAACGAAACATTCTCCTGAAGTGACTATAAAAATTAACTATTTGCATGCCAAAGAAAATGTAAATAAACCTTACTTCTCTGTTGCGCAACAAATTCACTAAAATGATTACAAACAGGCTGTTTTACTATTTTTTACATCAACTACAAACTAGTACACATACTTACATACTTAGTTACACAAATATAAACAAACTAGTATACCCGAGCGAGAATTCTCGCATTACATATCTTAATGAATCCTTAATGAAATCGAAGTATAAGCGATAAACAATATAATATTATCAAGAAAGTTTATTTAACACACACATTGGGTGAAGCTTTATAATTGTTTATAATGACTATGTTCAAGTAATAGTTAATACTCACTAAGGAATTAACTTGCCCTACTGGAAAGTACCCCCTCAGTTTAACATTTAAGCGATAAGACTCTCCTATATACCACTTTCTGTTTGTAGTATTCTATCATTTATGGAAACATAAAAACAATATTTTATTTACAAAACGTTTTCACAATTATTAATACGTTTTTGTTAACAGTCTCAACTGGCTTTAAAAGGTATAAAATTGCCATGACAACGGCACGTACGCAAGATGGCATGAGACCCGTGCGGACCTATATCGTGCATTATCTCAAAAACGGTAGGTTTTTAAGCTTTAAAACGCTGGACCAGTATGATCCAAGGGATCATACGTGATTTTGATGCCCGCGTAAAAATCTGTAAAACCCAACCTAGCCCGTCTCGATCCGTTGACTCTCAGTCGTCAAATTTGTGAAACCTTCCAGTTTTTTCATCACTTTTATTTAAGCCCCTGTAAGATTTTAAGAAACAAAATCAGGATTCGTCACTTCTCCGTGAAATTCTCTTTCTTTTGATACCTCACCCGTCAAAATCCATCGCTCCTGAGAGCCGGAAAAGGGATCTATACTACCGTAATAATATATAGTAGTGATATGTACATAATTGGGCAAGCACACACAACACAGGCAGTAACAAAAGAGGGTTAACCTTAACGTAACCATGGTGATAATCAGTCCCCAGCTGTAATATGTCTTAGATGGTGATATTACAGGATGACCGTGGCTAACAGATCTATAAATCTTTTTATATTGCATATTTATTTTATGGTTTAACAACGTAAATAAATATTTATTTTTCTTGATCACTGTATACATTATTATATCCTTTGGACTGCCGTCCTATAAAGAGGTTGGTTCTTATGATGTTATATGGGTGAAATATGGAGGTCATTAGCAGCCGATCCATTAATAATTGGTATATCGATAGAAAATTCAATAAAATATATGCAGATATTATTATTTTTAAAAATATTTACATAACGAAGTATAGAGATGTGGACAATTAAGGCAATAATTTAAAATATATATAAATATTTGAAAAATGAATAAATTAAAATATTGAATAATTAATAGTTGACCACATTGATAATTAAGGAGAAAATGTTCCAGGAGGTGATCAAGAAAAATTCAAATATAGTAATGATTCAAAAATTCAAAAATAAATTATTTTTAAATTTTTCTTGATCCCCAAACGAACCATGTTCTCTTAAAATAAATAATATATTAAATAAATCGATTTTTTTTCATTTGAATAATGAATTATGTCTGTTCAAATTCTGTTTATAACGCCTCCTGGTTTATTTGAAAATGCTAAACTAGTGATCACATAAATTAACCGCTTAAATAAATAAAAAAACCTTTGTCTGTATGTTATTATATCTAGTAGTCGAAAATACTATATTTTTTCGAATATTTTAGAACATATGGGAACAAAACTAATTTATCAAATAGCATCTAGCGTATATCAGGAAGAACTGTTAGTAACTAATACATCTTAGTTTTTAAAATATCTCAAATGGAATTTTAACATTACTAAGGCATATTGGGATCAACTTGTTCTCCATTTTCGGTTTATGGAATAGTTTGCTTGGCTGATCATAGTGACTAGCCACAGGATACTATCGCTAGTAAAAGTGACACTTTCATATGGTCCTTTCGTTTCATTTTAAACCCCATTTACTAAGATAACATAGCTTGGTTCCATCTTGATTGGACAATAGTCAATAAGGCAGAGCACCTCGGTTGTAAATAAATAATTAATATTCTATAGGACAAAGGAGAACTAGGGGAAGGGTTTCGCCGAAATTAGATTGTAAATTAGAGACTGGGGATTGGAGACTTGGAAGGTTCCTTTGATGCTGTGAGTGCTACGGGTACGGCTCCGCACCTCACCGCAGCACAGAGGACTTTCCAATGTCATATTTTATTATCCCTCAATATAATCAATAAACTGTTTAAAAAATGTTAATAATAACAATTTAATATTTTTAAATTTATTTATTAAAATTTACGACTAATTGGAGATTATTTAATTATTTGGCACTTCCATTATTTCGTTTTTATTGCAAACTAGTTTCGAATGTTATACCTTCATCTTCAGTTCTAATACAATAAATATAATAATATATATATAATAAATACACAAAAAATTCAAAAATAAGCAATTCAAAATATAGTTTGGTATTATTATACATATTAAATATGTTATGTAATATATTATTTTAAATATTAAATATTTTAAAATGTATAATAATACCAAACTACATTTTGAATTGCTTATTTTTGAATTTTTTATGTGTTTTTAGAACTGAGGATGACTGTATAACATTCGAAACTAGTTTTCAATAAAACAAATTTATAGAAGTGGAAAATAATTTATCAATCCCTAATGGGTTATTATTAGTTGGCGTACGCATGATAGTATAGAAGGATCAATCTAATTTGGATAAATTATTTGCCACTTCTATTATTTTGTTTTTATTGAAAACTATTTTCAACTGTTATAAATTCATCTTCAGTTCTAAATACACACAAAAATTCTAAGCAAGCGATTTAAAATACAGTTTGGTATTATTATACATACTAAATTAAAATAAAACTACTATTAATCAAATTAAAAAAAAAAAAACTAATACAAAAAAAGACAATTAATGATATCTATTCAACAACGCAGGAAGACAGGCTCATCCAGAAACAATATGTCTTGATTCCATATTACTGCCCTTTATCCACCAAAGTCGGAAATGAATTGAAAAACATATTTCCCTTCGCCTAAAGACGAAATAGATCCTTTCCAAAAAAGCGGTGTGTACGAACAGAATTGCAACGATTGTACAGCCATAAACGGAAAAAACTGGGAGATCACTAAATCAGAAACTAAAGGAACATTCTTTGTGCATATAATAATAAGACAGAGAATTCCAACTTTGCAATTCATTTAAATGAAAAAAACAAAACATAAATTCATCAAAGACTCAGGATTTAAATTAATACATCACGTTGAAAACCGCCTCAAATTAAATATATATGAAGCACTTGAAATAATAAAATTCTTCAAATCTAATCCAGATTTTTTCTTAAATGACCAAATAAATATCTCCAATAACACAGGCCAACAAAAAAATTGTTTTTCAAAACTTTTTTAACTTTAATAGTTGATCTTTGTCTGGTCTTAGTTTTTTTGTATCACCCATAGTTTTCCGTAGGTTTTAGGCTCATCAAACGTCCTAACTTTTTAAACTTCTGTAACATGTTAGCTACTATAGAAACATACTCTGGGTCTTTTTCATTTCCCAAGAATTTTGTAACGACTTGCTTGAATGATACCCATGCTTCTTTCTCATTTAAGGTCATTGTGAATTCAAAGTTAACATCAAACATCATTTTTCTAATGTCAGGTCCGACAAAGACGCCTTCTTTTAGTTTAGCTTCTGAAAGGCGTGGAAACTTTTGGCAGAGATACTTGAAACATGGTCCATCTTTAGGCAAAGCCTTTACAAATTGTTTCATGAGGCCTAACTTTATATGTAGGTCTTCCTTTTTCAGGAAGACTGAAAGCTGTTCAATTCTTTAAAAATCGCTTAACTTAATAAATTTAACTATAAAATGTGAAGAAATTGTGAGTGATGCAGCTTTTTTAATATCATATTTGGATTCAGCGCCCTAAACACTGTAGGAATAAGGTATTTTCAGTACAAAAGTTTTTTCATCGTTGGCCTGTGTAATACAATCTTAAATTTATTCCCATCCATAACAAAAAACAATTACTCACCGGAATAGCTGGGAAAACTCCGACCCCTGAATCGTACCATTTATCTACGAACAGCTGATCTTTCTTCCATTACAGTCATTTCCATTATTAGTTCAGTACAAGAACAAACTAATGTAATCTTTTCTGTTTGCTGTAATCTATTTAAATCTCGGTGAGTAGCAACATGTATTTGATCTCTTGTCTTAATTAAATTCATCATTGATAAATGTTTTATATTAATAATTTATATAATATTTAATTTAATATGCATAATAATACCAAACTGTATTTTAAATTGCTTATTATTGAATTTTTGTGTGTTTTTTGAACTGAAGATGAATATATAACATTCTATGAAACTAGTTTTCATTAAAAACAAAATTATAGTAGTGACAAATGGTTTATCAATCCCTAATTAGGATATTATTTGAATATTTCAAAACTAAGCCATAAGTCTCTTAATGAAAGTTGTAAATAAATAGCCATTCAACGTTTCGTCAATTAAGGCATGATTAGCACTGAAAAACTTAAGTTATCACGAATGCAGACCCATGGATGATTTTACGAAAATTGGGAGATTTTCTAATAATTTGTATTATTACTTTAGATAGCATTGTAATTTTTTATTGTATCTCAGAAACTGTTGTTAAAATATTCCATCGTGTTTGATTCTAGAAAAAGGGATAAATAAAAATATTCCAATTTTCAATAGTGAAGGGGTGAGCGAGTGGGCATAGTAGGGTGGGGGAGTGAGGATGAGGGAATATCATAAGGAAATACTCATATTAAAAAAATATGATAGTTTTATTGAAATATCTTTAGTTTCAGTAATTTTTATTTAAACTATTACATTATTATTAAAATATATTATATTATTATTATTATTAAGTTATTACAAAGCGTATGAGAGAAATTAATATAGCCATTGAATTACAGACATATTGAATGAAATACAATATTTATAATAAATATAGATGAGGGAGTGATATTTTGTGTTTATCCATTGTTTACTGATCAGGCCTTAAATTTGGGGTATCCATATTTACACCATATCAAATCTAATAAAACCTCAAGAACTGCAATAGAAATTCATCAAATATTTAGCTTAATTTCTCAATTCTATGAGGAGGTGAGGGAGTGAGGATCATCCAACACAAAGTAAATTGTTTAACTTAACATCTCACAGCCACTGCATGTTAATGGAGGTCTCTCTCAAGATCGTTTACAATTTGTTGTGGAGGGAACTGGTAAAGCTTGCCAACTGTTTTACTCTGCTCTTGAAGGCTGTGACATTACTTGGCGCCAATTTTTGAAAAAAGCGAGGGAGTGGAGAGAGATGTTCCTTATTGTATTGGGGCAGCTCGCGTTCCAAGAACGGATGAAAAGGTACAAAACATAATATTAATTTATTTATTCCACATCGTTTCATTAAAAAACAGAAGAAACAGATCACAGCAATCAATAATGCACATTTATAATTAAATTCAATGACAATGAAGATAGCAATAATCAGTATTTTTAAATGTTATTAACCCCTTAAAATCCAAAATAGCCAATTAAAGTAAGTTATAAAAGTTTTTTTTTCTTTTGACAAGAGGCAGATAGACACGAGACCAAATTTGTTCGTTGATTTGTAAAACGTAAAATTCTAGTGGAAATCTTCACAAATAATTCAAATAATTCAAAAATTATTCACCCTACCTTCAGAAGTAAGGTAGCAAAAATTATTATTCTAACTTTAGGAAATAATATAGGGAAATGAAGGAACGAAAGGCTTATAAAAGAGAGGTTTTGTAATCAATGATTTATCCTAATTTAAGTAATTTTCTTAGCAGATCATACTTAACCACAGACCGCAACACAGAAAAGGATATTTTTTTAATTTAAATAAACTCTCAAGGAGAGTATGCGACTTGAACTTTATGAATAATTTAAACATGGAAGAGAACAGAGAATATAAGAAAGAAGATAAGAGTATATAAGACTAAGACCACGAGGGAACAGTAAAGAGAGACAGAGAGGAAGGAACACAGATGGCTCCATTATGTTGGTCCGGGCAGCAGTAAAACAAGCCTTGTGTATTAGGAGCATGTCTTACCTCGTGTTAGAGGGGGGGGGGTCTTCGGTATGGCAATATCTTATGTGGTGGAGGGGGAAGAGTAACTTCGATGAAGGGGGGCATACGAAGGAATCTGCCGATGAGTTCAATAAGGAATCGATTATTAAAAAAAAATGGATCAGCATAATTTAAAAAAAAATATTAATTAACAAAGCAAAGTATAAACACGAAAAAAACAAAAAGAAATAAAATAAATAAAGCTAAAATATAATTGGAAAGGTCCAAAAACAAAGCCTAAAGTCTTTAAAACATCTGTAGATAAAGAGACAGTTAATATTTCACCAATCCAGGCATCATTAGGGCCAATGGCGGCTCATAGATAAAACTATTGGCGGAGGGTGCTGCTTCAGAAAATTTGTAGCTTTTGTTTTCAAATTGGGTAAAAGAAAACAAACATGTATATAAAGAAAATAAATTTCGTTAAAATCCTAAAAGAACAGAATCTAGCATTTTTGTCTTATTATAACATAAATTGTTGCAGTTTAAGCTTGATCAATTTAGTTAAAATGAAATACATTCTTCTTGTTTGTATTTGCGTGAAAATATATAAAACCGTTATAATAACCATAGTTAAAGTTTTGTTTTAAGTGAAAACCGAAAAAAAAAAAATGAATCATACAGAGTATTCAGTGATAGGATAACAATATAATTTTACACTTTATCACATATAAGAATATGGTAAACGGTTTTTGCCCGTGTATTCCCCTCCAATAAGCAAGGGTTGGCACTGTGAGATCGACAGTGCTCTTCCTCTCCGCGGCGTCGCCCACGCACATAGATCCAAACCCCACGCCTCTTGAACTATGAAGCACAACAAAGTATTTTTGTATCTTTTTCATAAACTGTGGTATGACCACAGACAGCTTAAGGATTATATATTGTAGTACTACAAAGAAAGAATTAAAGAATAAAGGGCTCATTTTGAATGTTATTGATAATATCAATTGGAAATGGGGGTTCTGCAGTTCCACAGTTCCTGTAATCGAGCCGCTGATCAGGACAGAATAAGGCATGATCACATAAATTTTGACAGAGTAAACACATCTCATTGCAACAGCCTAAAACAGGTTGAACAAATAGATATGGCAGATAACTCGGAAAAGTATATCAGACTGTAGAATCTACAGTAGAGATGTAGGTTATGCTATCCCAGGTCTCTGGGAGGATCACATGAGTTTAAACAGAAATAGTAGATCTGACTTCAATAGTAACAACAGATTAACCAAATAGATATAGTACATTTCTCCAAGGCAATGCAACATTTACTGAATGTGAATACTGGTGTGTGTTGTGCTATCTCTGTCTAAATTTGTGTGATTTTGTCTTTTTCTGTCCATATTATGCCTGAATTGGTGATTTGAGAGACATAAGGCTTGATTTTGAAATCTTCCAATAATATCCTAAAAAATTTAATATTTGATGAAAATCAGAAACTTGAATACGGTTTGATTTAAAATTTGTCAGCACAAAATTAGAATTTTTAAGGTTTAAAAATTCTGAATAATTTGAGCCATCAAACTTCCTTAGATACCCTCAAACGGGCAGATTAAGCACATTTATTTATTATTTTGAGCTCAAAATCACTCAAAACATTCACAAGATTACAACGAATAATTTTGGCCTTTAAAATTGAAAATTGAGCCTTTCGCTCAAAAAAAGGTCAGATACCAAATAACGGTCAAGCTAAACTTATTGTGGCTTCATCGTTTTTCGGTAAAAATATTCTAATAATTAAAACAAATTCTATTAATTTTTTTCCTGTTTTTTTTGTACTGTTGATCTATATATGTGCGCGTTCAGATATTGATGTTTGATTAGCTTCATAAATTTTCCGATTGTCTAAAGTAAGAAAGGGTTGATTGTTAACTGGAAGAGAGAATTATGGAGAGATGAGAAAGTAGTTGGATGGATAAAAATAAATAAAAGATAGAAAAAGAAAAGGAAAATGGTGTGAATGGTATGAATGAAAAAAAGAAATAAATGTAAAATGTGTATATATAAATATTTTATCCACTATGGATTGATGAGTACGCTGTGTATTATAGCAACCCAATATACTTTGGCAGCACTGATTTTCAATAAATCATTTCTCTCTCTATCATTATTCAGAAATGCATAATTATAATTGTTCCGGAGTGATGATGTATATTTATTACGTTATAGTATTTTTGTTTAGTTGGTTTGAGATGTACTATCCGTTGACTGGTTAGTTATTACTATTCGAGAGACTTTTTAACTTTGGGATCTTCAAATAATATCCACACAGAAAGTTTTTTTTTCTTTATTTTGAGTTTATCCTCTGATTAATATTTCAATTGGAAATAGGTTATAAGCAATTCATTTCACGGCGCTTATAGACTATAACGCAATAGAGTCCGGTCGCGCTGTGCTGCCGAATCCAGCGCCTTAATATAATTTAGTTTTTTTATGTTTTGGATATTTTTGTTTATATTTTCGGGAAAACATTGAAGTGGCTAAATAGAAATTTGTAATCAGCACCCTAAGTAATACTAATGAGCAAATTTTCAGAACTTGCTACCTAGACCCTATTCTGATCTTCGTTTGACTGGATTACGTTCCGTCCCCCATAATTTTGACTTCAAAACGGAGTGGCAAAAAAAAGAAGATCAAAATTGTAAGTAATTTATCCTTTTAAGTCGTATTTTCACCGAAAAAATAGACTATTACAGTGGGTCGTAAGTCGGCAATGAACGGCGAGACTGAGTTTTCTATCCGTTTCCTAACCCCTAAAGCACGATTATGGAAGTTTAGGAGATGTCTCACATATATATATATATATATATATATATATATATATATATATATATATATATATATATATATATATATATATACATACACACACACACACACACATATATATATATATATATATATATATATATATATATATATATATATATATATATATATATATTTAATTTTTTTTTCCCCGCTACATTTGAGCGGACCAGTATTAACAAAGGGCTATTTCAACTTCAGCGGTCACCGTTGGGTCAAATGAGCTGATATTCGGTATGAAGGGTTTTCTGAAGCGAAGGTCATCGGAGAGGCAGAACAGTATAAATACAGTTTTATTGATGCAGTTTATATTTTATAGAAATGTCGATCGGATTTTTAACGGCTATTATCAAATGCATAAATAACAAAAAGTTCTAATCGATGTGTACGAAGATAAAAAAATTAATTTGGCAAAAAATATAATTAATAACTAATTCTATCGTTTATTGTACATATGATTATCCTATTTAAAATAGGCAAATTATTTAATAAAATCATTAATATACATCAATAAAAGTATGGGTAAATCTCGGTATGTTTGGGGTCTGTCTTTTGAGCGTCTCAACTTTTTTTTCACTCCCCCGTTTTTGTAATATTTTTATTTTAGTGAAAATACGAGTTTGGTGACGGAATTCTGCTGCTCACGGATTTTTTTTCTTTGCGCTTTATTCGCAATAATTAATTTTTATTTTAATTTTTAATACCAATTGTTATAATATACAATACAATTTATATTAAATTCTTGTGTTCTATATCGCCGATGACCGCAGAGACCGCTTTCAGATGAGCTGACTTGGCCACTAAGGAAGATTGAGAGGACGGCGATATCGTTTTACCGACAAAGCCAAATAAGTTGAAACCCAATTTCGAAGCCATCTCGGCCCACCTTCATTTTTCCGCCATATTGTCTCCCCTTTCAGGCCGTATAACTTGTTTTATATTGTATCAATCCAGAGGCCAGCTAGCCAAATCCGCTAAAATAGTTCCTCGCAATATTAAAATGGCTTATATTTATTTTAAATTAATTTCTGAAACTATGCCTAAATTAAAGTTCTAGCGCAACATCAGAAGATAAGTTCTCATTACTATTAAGAGGATTGACTACACACGACTTACGGATACCTAAATGATGGATATTCCAACAAGTGTATAATTCGCAATCAGTGGTGGCCTTAGGACCACGCAAACCGGACCTCCGCATGTAGCGCCGACCTACTCTGAATTAATAACCATTAAATAAATGAATAAGAGAAATATTGAATGCAATAAAATTAAAATAAAACAGCTTATTATTATTCATATATTCTAATTTTTGGTAGGGGAAGGGGGCACTCATAACGTTATTGCGCGGGAACTTGTAATGCCTAAGGCTTCTGATGCCGAAACTGCAATCTGACCATCTCCGCAATTGTAGAAAAGTGCCCGATTCCTAGCAACTATTTTCATAGGTTTGGAATGCAATGAAACCTCCAGGCAATATTGAATAATGTTAGCTAAAAACATATAATAAGTAATTAAAGTATAAAAAATAAATATTCCGTTTTAATGAGTAGTATTATATTATTTAATTAAATGAATAAAACCATGTTATCAATCTCATTTTTTATTTTATTTTTATTACAAGGTAATAAGCTCAGATTTTCTTATGACAAATGTATCTACCTAATTCTTTGTGTTTTTTTTTTCTACTCGATGTATGCTAATTTTTAGATGAATATTGCGCAAAGTTCTGAAAGCTACTGTTAATGATGTATAAAAAAAAAACTGAGACTGATACGATGGTTTTATTCCTTTAATTTAATATATATTCTGTTTAACAAACTATTACAGATCAAAACAGGTTGAAAGACGCTGAAAATTATAACTATGGTTTAATATGAAAATTATGAAATATGGTTTATCATTTCCCATTAGATCAAAGTCCCAAAATAAAAATAAAAATAATTTGTTTTTATAAACGGGTTAGAATAATGATTATTAAACACCTTATATTTTTCCTCGATCTTTATGAATGGCCGAGATATCGTCGCCGCAACATATAAATAGCAATATATTTTCGAATCACATATTTTTATTAATCTGCCGGAATCATTTTTGCAAAATAAAATCAACAATATCTACTTTTTAGCCAGGAAATGCCAAAACAAAAAAATCCTTCAATCATAAATCTAGACCTGATACAAGTATAAACGCCGAGAGATAAAAAATATTCTCAAAGCGGAAGACACAAGTAAAACATAAAACTCTTTTTTGGTCTCTTGGTGAAAAATACATATCTTCGCATTCCTTAATTGGCGACGATATGGGCTTATGAAACCTTTAATTGGTGGCATTTCTGTATAAAATGGCGGATGGTAATGTCGTGTTCAGAGGATCACCCTGGAGTGACCAAACTTTTTTTTTTTAATTTTTATTTGATTTTTCGCCTTTTAAATGGTAAAATCTCAAATTTGAAGAGGTTAATTTTTTTGTTTTCTTGATCGATTTCAGAGGTTCATTATTGCAAATTATACATCAAAAGGCTATTAAAGACAGAAGCTTTTGAATGTTTCTTAGAAGCTTATCCTAGCCTCACCCAAAACCATGTATGAATTGATTTCAGTCAAAATTAGTAAAACCATGCATTTGTGTCATAATTAATTAAAATAACAATACCAAAAACTATAATTAAGCATTCAGAACTTAATTAATCAGCATACTAATTAAAACTTTTATCTATTGACAAACATTATGTCCTGCCACAATAAAGAGCAATCGTAATTCTATTGATAAATTTCCATATTCATAAAAAAAAATATCTGATGTGGGCAACATATGACTTCCTTGTACGCCTATTATATTATAAATCCGTGGCTCAAAAAGTGATACTGAATTTGGTTACTAGTTTCCGATAATTGACACTCGGCGTCCCGACATCCGTATATTGGACACACACACACAAAATCACACACTCTTGTTACTGGAGGTCTCATTCCGTTATTATATGTCGCTTTCCTTCAGTAGGTAACTAGTTTCCAAGATATTTCTAGATACAGCATTAAAAATGGACAGCTTCGACATTTTAAGAGGAAGAACCCACTTATTCTTATCTTATTCTCCTGCTGTAGACTTGCTCATCGCACAAATGGGAATGAAAACCAGTATTTTCCACTCAATTTTAACATTTAAAACAAGTAATAAAAATGCTTAATTGGATTGGAAACCAAATTGCGTTTGTAACCTTTATTATTATATTATGTAACTTTTATTACCTTTATTACTAATCAGTTTATTATGACCTTCAAGTAAAGTACCCTTTTCGGCTCACCAATTTTCACCAAAATCTAATAAATGCATATTGATATAAAAGTCGTATTTGCCAAATTTTAGTTGTATTACATTATATTTTAATATAATTTTTGATGAAAATCAATAATGACCTTCAAGTAAAGTACCGCTTCCAATTTAGACCAAAATCTAGTATGTTATTTAAATCAATATATAAATTATAAATACTAAATTTGAGAAGTTTTGTATAATATTTTAATATAATTTTTGATGGAAATCAATTATGACCTTCAAGTAAGTACCACTTCCGGTAATAAAGCAGTGACCAAAAAAGGAGGTTCACAACTAGATTTTACAACAATCCTAAGTACAAAATTTCAACTTTATACGGCTAACCGTTTTTGAGTTATGCGAAATACGACCGTACGTAAAGACGCCACGACGAAACTAGTCAAAATGGATTCAGGGATGGTCAAAATGGATATTTCCGTTTAAATCTGAAAAGCAAAAATTTTCGCGATTTCAATACTTCCTTTACTTCGTACAAGGAAGTAAAAATTGTAAAATAAATTGTAAGCAATTGATGGATTATTTCGTAAAATATATATTCATAAGATCAATATGCTTATATTATTAAAATTAAGGTGGGTTTATCCTGCTCTCGAAAGACAATATTTCCTTGGTTCCTTTCGGCACTAATCCTCAAAAAGCAAATAATCTTGCAATATATCTGATCTTCTTATATCCCTTTCCTCCATCACAGGCAATCGATTCAACGATATTCGCTCAAGTCGGGCTGCTTTAGCGAATCCTTTCTTATTCCATATACCTCTTTTTGAAATCCTTTATCCATCTCAATATCTAAACCTCTAATATATTATTGATATTACTTACTTTTTCACTTCCTGATTGTCAATTGTCACATAAAATATAAAAACTTTTTGTTTATATCTATATATATTTTTCTCCTTTTACAGCAGCTCTGTAAAGAGGTAGTGAATTTCTTATTTTCAAGTCCCAGGTATTTATGTATTTATTCTTACCTGCAATGTTTTTGAGGAATACTTAAACAATGAATAATATGGTTAGAAAGAAAATTAATAATAAATCAACTAACTTAAAAAAAAAATAGAGTTTTTTTCTTTCTTTTTTTCATAGCCTCTTATTACGCTTCTGAATAGTTGGATGTCTGGAGATTCCATTTTTCTGCAGATATACATTTTAAGGAGTTCTGTAATACATTTTGAATTTTTATTAATTTTTAATTATTATTTAGGTGTTCGGGGTCACCTTTCATTTTGAATTATAATCATTGGTATAATGATAAATGTTCTTGAATAAATGTTTTAATTTTCTAGAATTTTCGAAATTATGTATATATGTATGAATGTAATCTAGAATTTTTATTTATTTTATTTTATTTTTGATTTCATTTTATTCCTTCTTCGTTTGTTAACATTGTATATTTATTTCCAGTGTCCTTCATTTTATCAATTTATTTTTCTTTATATTTATTTTATTGTGTGCATAGTTGTACATACAGTGTGAATGGGTACTTCAGCCCTAATACTCATTGCCCTTGAGTGTGGCAGCTTGTATTATGTTCAATAAATAAAATTTAAAAAAAATCGAAATTATAATTATCAAGGAAGGTATTGTTCTCCAATATAATTCAGTCATTGAATAGATGATGAAATTTTTGTGATATCTATTATAATGTGATATATTGGTGTTTCAAGAACCTGAACTAATATAGTGAAAACGGTGCTTCCTTTGTTGCATTTCTGATTTTCGAACAAGTTTAATTAAATAGAAGATATGTAAAGTTGTTACTTCGCTTTCAGCACCGGATGGACCATATAACTTTGATCCCAGATGAACAGGATACCTGGTTCTGTTTTTGGTATTTTCACGAATCTTACGAGCTACTGTGGAACTTGGAATTCCTTCATGGCCTCGTACGGTTGACTTTAGTCTATAAATAAATCTTCTCTAGAATAGTCCCGATGGAAAATATTTGGTCAATTTTGGATCATTCTCTTCTGAAAACCGGCTGATTTGGAGCAAGTTCTCTTTCAGCTAAAGGTCCAAGTTTGTCCATCAGAATGTTTTTGAGCACTTTATAAGCGCAATTGAGAAGAACCAATCCTCGGTAGTTACCGCATGCCGTTTGGTCTTCATTTTTGTGAAGTGGACAAATTATTCCTAGATTCCATCATTCGGGCATCCGCTTGCTTTTCATTACTTATCAGAAGTATGACATGATAAATAGCCTTTATCAGTTATTTATATTATATCTAAATTATATTGTATTTTATTATGAAAATATATATATTATTATGTATCATATAAAATATAATATTATATTGTAGTTAAGGGATTAGTTATATCCAACTTAGGGTCTTCAAAATTATAAAAAGGTCAACCCCATCCTAAAGTCATCGGAGACGTCTCGGCATTTGTCATTTTCAATCTGAAAATACAAATATAATAATAATGTCAACTAATACAATTACATACAATGTTTTTATAATTATATTATACAACTTTTTAAATATTTGCATACATGTATCTACTGAACTTTTTTCATTTTTATAATTATTAATATTCATGTGACTCTTGGATTTGGAAATATTTTTATCCTTTATCTATATTAGTTTGTTTCTTTATTTTTTCTGATTTTTCTCTCTCACAGATAAAATATAAAAAGAGAAAAATAAAGAGGCAAACTAATAAAGATAAAGGATAAAAATATTTCATAATTCAAGAGTCAAATGAATATAAATAATTATATAAATGAAAAAGGTCAGTAGATACATGTATGCAAGTATCTATATTTAATTATATTATTGTAGAATATATAAATAATATAATTATAAAAATAAGAAAATTATTTGACATTATTATTATATTTGTTTTTCAGATTGAAAATGGCAAACGCCGAAACGTATCGTATGAGTTTATGGTGGGTTTGACCTTATCCTGATGGACAATAAAACAATTTTGAAGACCTGAAGCTGACAAATTAATTAAATAAAAAAATTATATTATATATTATATCAGTTAATTATATTATATTATTTAGTTTTTAGTTTTTCGCATAATACTTCAATAGTTTAGCCTCTAATCCATCCATGCCAGAGGATTTGTTATTTTTCAGATTTTGAATAGTCATTAGTTTAATGTTTAATAGTCACATTTCATTTGAATATTACAGTTTCAAAAAAAAAAATAGTGAGGCTCTTAGTAGTATAAATATTTGAGCTGTAGCCTGTAATGACCGAGACAAAAAAAAATAGCTAGACATTAAAAAAAGTCAAATTTTTGCCAGCTAGCTAGAATTATACTAGTATTTTGAAGGTATTTCTTTTTTAATTAACTAAAATCTAAAAATGCGATCATAAATAAACCTCGTAAGCATTAATAGTTCATTGTGAAAGGAGTGTATAATTCGGAAAATTGTTTTTGTTAATGGCCGGGGAACACATTCTGTTGACAATGAACACAATAAAGCCCCATATTCACTCCTACCCCGTCGCCCCTCTCTTCACCCCCCTCCCGGACATGATTGAGGGGGAAGATATGACCTGTTGGTCCCCACTATCATCTGATGAATGAGCTTCCCGCCATGTTTTTGTTCACTGAACCTCCTGTTCATCTCATCCCTTGAATATATGTACAACCTGGGCCCTATTTCATATTAAAGTACAAATGCGAAAAGTATAAGTGGTTAGGTTCGTGTTTAGATATTCTAAATTACTTATCATTAGACGATAATAATTTTATACATTTTTTTTTTATTTACATTTTTTTAGATAGCAACACGATTACATTTAAAATTGTTATATTAAATAACAGTAAATTAAAAAAAAATTTAGTAATATTATCATTGTCTAATGATAATAAGTAACCTGTTACGAACTTTATTACGAATAGGACCCAGTACATTAGTAAATATTTATTATTTGATAAAGTTTCTGTAGAATAGAATAGAACAGAGTAATGTTATTTTCATAATATATATATATATATATATATATATATATATATATATATATATATATATATATATATATATATATATAAAATAGGAACATGTTATGAAAATATTATTAGGGCTTAATATATTGGCCATTAGTCCGATGTTGGTTGCTCAGTATTTTTCTACAAAGAATTAAAATTAAAAAAATAAAAATAAATAATCAAATCAGTTGTTCCTCATCTACATCACTAAAATCTTGACATTAAATGATTATAATTTTTAATACATATCATAAAGTTCCAGATACCAACATCAATTATAATTAAATTCCATTATCAGCTCTTGGCTGTAATATAAGCTATTTTACAATATTTTATTATACTTTCCCAATTTTTACCATTTTAATAATCTATAATTTCGTTATACTTTAGTTGATTTGTATTAAAGTACTCCCTTCGAATCTCCAATAAGATTGAGCATATGGTGAGAAAATGTGTATTTTCGATTTATCTGTTATTACAAAGGGAACAATGACGGAGCAAAGGATGCTTCTTTCTTATTGTATATTTTATAATTTATGGTACGTTCAATAGTTCACCCCTAGCCTTAAATATCCACTTCATACCACTTATTTCTTTGTTGCTGAATAAATAATTATTTTTCCCCAAGTTGTGAGATAGCTGTTTATATAAATTAAATTTAATAGACTTGTTTTTCTTTTCTATGGTATTTATATAGTGGCTTTGTTGCACCTTATCTCTAAATTTCTGCAAGGCATTTTGTATATCTACAATATTCTCAAGGTTATCCTCATGTTCCATATTATAGTTTTTTGCAAGTTGAATTAAATCCTTAAACCAAAACACTTTATTTTGAACAATCTCATTTGCTAAAAATTTGGTAATCTATCTTATTTCATACTTAATATCTTTAATATATACTCGCAATCATGATGGATCTTTAATGTGCACAAAAAAAGAGGCTCTAAACTGGTTCCCAAGTGAATTACGAATCTTGGTGTATATTGCGGTTGGCTCAATAGTTTTCTAATAAAAAAATATTATTTTTTTTCTATTTCATAATATTCTTTAGTCCTCCATATTTTTGCTCCATACTTCATAATAGATTTAAATACTGAGTTTAACAGTTGTACTTTTCAATAGTAGGGTATAAGATTATTTGACATAATAATTTTCCATACTACATTCATTCCTGTTTTTGCTTTTTCCAATTTATTTTTAATTTGCTACTTAGTGATATAGTGCAGCTCAAGGTAATTTCTAAATATTTATAATTATTGACCACTACTATCATATTTTAGTTTAGAAACCACCTTTTCTTTTTTCCGACACTAACACCATTACGAAAAAACCTTGTTAAATAAATTCAGTGTCATTAAAGTTTCTGTATTTTTATTATTAATCATTAATATAATAGTTCGCTTTTAATAATAATAATTCAGTTTGATCGAATCGGAAGGGGGCAATCAAGATGAGAGTGCTTAGGGGGATTAGAAATGGCTTCCAATGAGAAAATTGGAAAAATAAATCACTATATGTTCGTTTTTACCCCGCTCTATTAGAATGAAGAATATACAAGAATGCTTCTAACTAATAAGCTAGAGTCAGATATTTGCCTCCAACGATTACAGGAAATATATCTAAATTGAAGATTTGATCGCATCCTGTAATTTCTTATATATTATTCTCTTCCTTTTGTATTTTTTTTGTTTGTTTGGCTACTTTGATGTTATTATAACACTAGTTTCAAAAAAATATGTATGTAGATTAGTTTCCAACTCTTAGTGCTGTAATGACTGCACTTACTACATCTATGAAGCTGACCATATATCGATATATGCAGAGGAAATATCTGTAGGCCGCTTTTGTAAAAGTGGATTTAAACGAACGCATTTTTCAATAGTACAACTCAAATTTGTAGAGTTCGAGGGAGAGCTCTCCCACGTCACAGGACGTGTAAACGGCAGGAATGTTGAAATAGTATCGATATTTCGATATTTAAAAAAAAAATATCGATATTTTTGTTTTTGCGATATATGGTAATATCGATATTAAAATTTAAGTATCGAAAACTAATATTTTTTCAACAAAAAATTTTTTTTTTACAAGGACGGCAGGTTCGATAAACAAAAAACCACAAATACTTGTGGTGTGTGTGTGTGTGTGTTCGTGATATAATATTCTAGGAATGGGATGTCGAAATAAAAATATTAATATCAAATATTAAACCGATATTAATATCGGTTAATCATGTAGATATCTTGATAATATAGGCAAAAAAATATCGTTTACATTTTATAAAATTAAAAAAAGTCCAAACAAATCGGAGGAAGGTTAGGAGATGACTTGTTTCTTGATATTTACATCCTGCTGGAAATGAACTTTATAAAAACAATGTACAAATGATATCGGTAGTGAAATATCGATATTTTAAAATATCGTTAATTCTTTTATTAAATAAAAAAACCCTAAACGAATCGGAAGAAAATTAAGAGATAACCCGTTCCTCTTAATATTTAAAGTCTGCTGTAAATGAACTTAATAAAAATAATATCTAGATGATATCGGCAGTGAAATATCGATTAAAAAAATTTTGTCTCAATTATATCGTTCAGAAATATTCGTATTATAATAACAATATTGTAATTATTTCGTCCCAGAAATATCGATATTATAAAATCAATATCTTAATTATATCGTCCTCGAAATACTGATATTATAATAACAATGACTTAATTATATCGGCGCAGAAATATCGACGAGAGTGTGTGTCCCTTTAAAAGATTAAAAATATCGAGGACGGGTATATCGAAATATCGATATTTTTTTCGATGTTTCGAACAACTATATTGATATTCTTATCCCTTGTAAACGGTTCCTTCCTTCTCTCAGAGAGTAATTTCAGTTATTCAAAGAGTACTTGATAAGCAAATTTATTCATACAATTTATTCATTTAGGCGGCTATTGCTATTTTCCATCAATTCTATTTCATCTTTCTTATCAAGAAATTTGTTTACACTTTTGGGTAAATAATAAAACTGAAAACAACTACTCTCCCTCCTCTGCTGTTAAAAAAAAATAATATCGGTCTTGAATTATATAATTATGCATCTTGCTCTATATGGATTTACACAATAGAATAAAAATTGAGGTAGCAGTTCAATGATTTTGTTTACTACATTGTCAGATTTTTCATCAATCATTGCCTGTACCGTGCACAGTCATACACCGAATAGACCAATTAACCTATAAAAAGTAGGCCATGTTCCTTATTATCGGTACGGTTCGATATTTTCTGTTGAAAATAAAACAGTATTTTCGGATGATCTATCTCTTGGGAGACCTCATAGTTTCAAAAACAAACAAGACCATGCTGTAGATCAAGACCCAAGAAGTAGCAGTGTCATTAATACTCCGGTTCCATCCGTATATATATGTCAAGGCTTTTACCTGCCTCAAGATTGGACAGTTCAAGACTGACTTACCTCCACTACAACCTTCAATTTCCATTCTACAGTTGAGGATTGAATGAGTAGTATAACTGATAAAGTAGTATATTTTCTTGCCGGTGTAAAGCTATTGAAACAGATATGATAATCATATAATAATAAATGATATATTTCAGCCTATGAATGATAAAATGTGTTTATTTTATTTTTACTTCCTTGTAGGAAGTAAAGGAAGTATTGTAATCGCAAAAATTTTCGGTTTTCAGATTTCGATGGAAATATGACTAGTTTCGTCGTGACGTCGTTACGTAGGTTCGTATCTCGCATAACTCAAAAACGGTTAGCTGTAGAAAGTTGTAATTTCGTATTTAGGATTGTTGTAAAATCTAGTTGTGAACTAGATTTATTATAGAACTAGATTATTTAGATATTGATCTAAATAACATACTAGATTTTGGTCTAAATTGGAAAACCGGAAGCGGTACATTACTTGAAGGTCATATTAGACTTTCATCAAAAATTATATTAAAATATAATGTAAAACATCTCAAATTTGGTACATAGGACTTTTATATCGATATAAATGTATTTACTAAATTTTGGTTAAAATTCGTGAGCCGAAAAGGATACTTTACTTCAAGATCATAATAAGCTTATGTTACATCAAAAATTATATTTAAATTAAAAGAGAAATCATATGTTTCGGTAATAAAGGTTAAAAACGCAATTTGGTTTCCAATCCAATTAAACATTTTTATTACTTGTTTTAAGTGTTAAAATTGAATGTAAAATACTGGTTTTCTTCTCCATTTGTGAGATCAACAAGTCTGCAGCATGAGAATAAGATATTATTTAAGTGGGTTTTTCTGTTTATAATGTAGAAACTATCGATTGTTTTATCCAGTGATATTGACAGTTTTATTGTTGTCATGGAACATGGAGAAATATCTTGGAAACTAGTTACCTACTGAAGGAAAACGACATACAATAACGGAATGAGACCTCCAGTAACAAGAGCGTGTTTGTGTCAATAAATGGATGTCGGGACGCCGAGTGTCAATCTTCGGAAACTAGTAACCAAATTCAGTATCACTTTTTGAGCCACGGATTTATAGTTTAATAGGCGTACAAGGAAGTCATGTGTTGTCCACATCAGATATTTTTATTTGTACTAGTGGTATTATTTTATGAATCGGGCGCTAATGACATACTAAAGCATCAAAACAACCTACTAACCTTTAGACAGTATCATTTGTGCCAGGAGCTTTTTCAACTTAGTAATTCGTGAATTTAAGAATTTATTGGAAGGGACTGGGGCAGTATATATTTATAATATTGTAATAATTTTTTCATTACATTTAAATTTTAATAAAACAATTTTCATATTCTGCTACTAAAATAGTCACTAAATCTTGAAATAGGTTTTTTTTTTCTAGATAACTACTATTCTGGATTTGATTAATGGAGTCATTTATAATAAAGGAATGATAGGTTTAGAAATAAATAAAAAAAAAATGAATATGGCTGTCTAAAGAAAAATGTACAAAACGTCAGTATTGAACATGATATATAAAAAAATAATTCGGAATGGTGAGCATTTAATAAAAATATTGAGCAGAATCCATTAGTAATTTTAAAAATGTAAATCGCTTGAAAAATATAATTGATACAAATACAAATGAAAATAAAAGATAATTTGCAATAACAAGTATGAAAAACGGAAAAAAATATATTTTGAAATTGAACTACGTTACAAAAATTACTAGTAAACATATACATGAACTAATGATATGGCTTGAGAATTATTTGAAAAGACACTACCCATTTCGGCATAAGAAAATCATCAGAGATTGGAATATTATTTAGTATTTCATTTTTATTTATGCATTACATAAATTAAATACAAATTTACAATAGAGCTTATAATTTATTAATTTTGATCCTACTCCAGAAAAATTTCACGGAAGTTGTGGGCACAAGCAAGAATCTACAAATCTTCTTTATTGCTTAATTTGAAGAGTAATATAATTTACGAAAAAATGTCGGACAGAAAAATCCAGTATAAGTAAATAGAAAGAAAAAAAAGCGAAGGCTAGAGACAGTTTTTTTTTTCTTTTTTTTTGTAAGAAGATGGCAGTAAGACCACTTACCTGGATTACATTGCTAGGACAGGTGCGAGGGGAACGTATGGGTGGGGCGCGGGAGTATGCCGGGCACGTTGGGGGGAGGAGAGACACAGGAAAAAGAATAGTAATATCTCTTGATAATCATATACCCCCTTTTATCATCAATTTAACGTTATAATAGTTATTGCTATCGAAGTAAGTATGTATTATTATATTTAATTATAATATTCAGAAATATATTTAAGATATAAAAATACGTCTGGTTAAATTAAAAGTTTAATTTTCCGCAATTAATATAAAATTGTATTAAATAAACATGTTAAAACTTTTTTGTTGGTTGTTTGGATTGAAAAAAAATATATATATTTCATTCTCCCCCTCCCCTCCCAAAAAAATATTAGGAAAAGTGAAAAAAAACGTTAGTTGATTATAAACCTTAATGAAGTTTACAAAATCTTCAGCACAATAGAATTATATGCCAGGAAAATGGGTGAAAAAGCAGATTAGCTTAACATTAGAAGGATGTGATTGGATAAAAAAAATCCTTTCTAAATACTTATAAAGTATTCTTTTGATGTAAATCAATTCATATAAATTAATGTTAAAAAAAAATGTAGTTAGGCCTGTGCATACTATATTTAATAAATAAATTATTTTCTATTATTGACCTTCTATATTATATTTTTATCTTTAATCAATTTGCCTTGATCAATTCTCATTTAAGTATCTAGTTAATTGACATTTTGGAATATTATTTAGATGCTGAAGAGGAGGACAAAGTATCCCCGAAACGTCTTAAATAAATAAAAAAAATACTGTTTTTTTAATTGGCCTCAAGGTAAATTGATTAAAGATAGAAATAAAATAAGATTTTATTATATCTAATTTATCGAAATAAATTACAGAAGGAAATAAAAGGCATGTTAGATTTGCTTCAATATATTTCACCTATTTATCATTAATATTTATTAAAAAAGAAAAGATTCAAGTAAAGCTGAAGAACAAAGTGATATTTTGTAGAAAAATATTTTTTCTTTTTCGTTTACTTTAATAGAACATTTTTTATTTAATATAATAATGTTAGTAAACACTTATATTTTAATATTTCTGCCATACATTTTTAAAAGAACCGGCAGTACATAATAGCCGTTCTAAACCTCTGGTTGATTCCAGGTACAGGAATAAGCAATTTCTCTATTTTAGCCTCCTCAATTAAGAATTTTTATAACGCTTATTCATTTGTATGAAACAGGATTCGTTATAAGTTCAGAGGTTAATAAAAAATTCCGATCTCCTCATGCCCAAATACACAGAAATAATAATTAAAAATTTCCACTTATTGCTTTTATTAGTATAATACCAAAGTTCAAAATCAAATAAAAAAAAAAAATGAAATCAATGAAATAAAACAACGGTGTAACCTAATTTTAACCTATTTTTGCCTCCATTTTTAATAAATATTTGCAGAAAACTAAAGAATAATAAATAATGTTTTAACTTTATAGGTAATATAAAAATAAAAAAAAAAAGTTTAGCAAGCATGCTTTTGATTTCACTTATTCCACATTGGTAGTGTAATAATTGAGCGATTTTGTGATGGCCTCCACAAATAAGTAGCCTACGTTTTTATTGTACTTTATAGAAAAATATTAAAAGTAAATACTTAAAAATTAGGCCCGTTTGTTCGTTCGTTTTTGTTTAAGGACGTAAAACTTCCTTGACCATTAACGCCAATTATTTATTTACCTTTTTTCCCATTATTATTATTTTTGTTTATGAATGCACAGGTACTTTGTTTTCCTTCTCTTTTCTCTTTTTTTTTTATTATAAAATTAAGGTAATGAGGGACTAAAATGACTATTAAATAACTGTTGGACATATAAAAAGTTCCAATTGTGGTTCAGTCGATCAATGAATCCTAATTTCATTCATAATTTGAATGAAAATCTTTTTATCAGATAGCGCTGTGGCTTAAAAGTTGGCGGAAATCGATATTAAACTTATTTAGAGGATTTATGACAATTTTATTCTATCGGATAAGAGGTTTTCATTTAAATAAAATAATAAAAATTGACGGCAAAAAAGTTTATAACTCCTTTTATTATGTTATTTTGTATTTAAAGGCATTAATAACCTTAAAATACGGGTTTTTAAAATCTGTATTGTCATTGCATTTAGTTGTTTTTATGCAGCTATTGTTTATTACCATCTGTTTTCCATTTTCTTTACTGCAATGAAGTAAAATAAATATTATTATTATTTAAAAAAAAAAAAACACTCATTGCCTCATAGTTGTTCATTTCAAAAAAATAAATAATATCTCAATAAGTTTAGAAAATGGCCAAGAATAATGAGTAAAACAATAAATACATTTGTGTGACAGTTCAACAGATTTTATTTCAACCCGGATACCTTCAGCTATAAAAAAAAAATTAATTCTCTCTATCTATAATCGATGTATTTATGAATCTTTCAATATAAATACAAATATAAATTAAATAGTTTTGTTATTTTTGTGAACAAATACACTTATCTTAAATTATCTTTATTATTTTTCTACATTAATATTTTTTTACCCACATACAAACAAAGTTTCTCATACATCTTCTGGGTTCCCCTATTTTTTTTTCTAAAATTCAACAAAACGATATCAACAATATAAATATTTTTCAATGACTAATGTAATTTAATATAATATTTTAAAAACAAAGTTATTCCACCTTAATTATCCTATTTTTTCTAATATAAAATAATTAGAAGTACATCTTTAAGGTCCGTTTTTTCCATAATACATTATTTCGTGTGTTGTGCCCACTATTAAATTTTTTTTTTTAAATATTATTCTACTAGAGAGTGTCTGCTAAAACAATATCGATGTCACCCTGACCTACATTAGAATTAAACTTTGTACTGATCCATTAATCTCTTTGCTATTAATCTATTGCCCAACATATTTACCTTGCTCTATTAGTTATTTTTTTACTTTATTTTTTTGTTGATAAAAATATAATGTTTTATTTGCCTAACTGTTAGCAAACACTATAGTCTTAGCTTATCTATAGACTTAGCAGTCTTAAAAATTTTTAATAGTGGACAAAATAGGCGAAATAATGTATTATGGAAAAAACAAACCTTAGAGAAGTACTGCTAATTATTTTATATTAGAAAAAATAGCATAATTAAGGTAAAATAATTTTGTCTTTAAAATATTATATTAAATTACATTAATAATTTTAAAATATGTATAGTGTTGATGCTGTATTGTTGAATTTTAGAAAAAAGGAAAGGAAAACCCAGAAGATGAAAGAGAATTTCGAAACGTTGGTCGTGTTTGGGTAAAAAAATATTAATGTAGAAAAATAACAAAGATAATTTAAGGGAAGTGTGTTAGTTCAAAAAAATAACAAAACTATTTAATTTAGTAATGAAAACTTCCGTAAAGTAGTAGTGATTTTATAAAACAAATAGAAATGCATTTTTAAAGAACTGATATGATATTACTTTTATCGATTATTTGTTCATGCCCCTCCATGTAAAAATATTAATTATACTATAATTACATGATATCAATAATTCTAATTCTAAAATTTATAGTTTTTATGCCAACCTATTTAAATAGACAGGCAATAAAATGTACAGTTTTTAAAACATCTTCCAAATATTCATTCAGTGTTTGACCCCGGAAATAAACGCTTATTTTTGGTCCAGTTGGAAAAACAGAGAGTGTTTTTTTAAACAGGATTGACATAACATGGCCCTTTCATATTGTTTTTGCTCGAGTTGTCACTTAATTGCTAACGTTTTGTTAAATATGCAGGTCTCTGGTTGTGAGATTTGCCAACAAATTGCTGAATTAAACAGCATGCTGCTAAGTGCTGTTGAAACATTAAGTATGCTAATATATTTTAAAATTTAATTAATTAATTTGAACAATCTTGTCAATTGAAAATCCGATAGTTTTTTCTCTGCATTTATTTTTAAAAATGTATTATAATGAAATGACTATTTCCACTGTGATTTAAAAAACGCTGCAAATTATTACACAATGGCTGATTATTTCCAAATAGTAATGTTTCAATAATATCTGGTCTGCCAAATCACAGGACTTTCCTTATTGCTTTGGCTTACAGTTATATAATTAGATTATCTTTCAAAAGAACATTTGGAGTGTTTCGGGAAAGGAACATGAGTAGAATACTTTATAAAAGATATCAACCAAGTTCAGCAAAGAAATAAAGCAGTAGGAACCTATGGTGCAGAAATTTGAAGCTTGTCCCAAGATGATCGCCGTGAGAGTGCCGAACTGAGAGTGTTACGAAGAAACTGTGTCAATGCAAGTAGGCTGGGATGGCTAGGACATGTAATCAGAGGTTAAAATGGTACAGAGGAAAATATTGGATGTACATTTCAGTGGGAAAAAAAAAAGGAAAGACCAAGATAATAAAGGAAGTGCAGAAATAATCCAACGAAGGATAAAGTAGAGAGATGCGAGGAAGTCAGAAGCCCGCAATTGATAAGTCAGGAGGCCCAGGGCCACTATGACCTGCAGCGGCTAGGAATTAGTCTACAAAGTTCATTACGCTATCTCAGCTAATACTGGTCCGATTTAAAAGATTTTTTTGGTGCTTTTGTTGGGAATTTCATCACCTATTATAATAAAAATTAAATTGACGGCGGACGGATGAATGTTGTTTTTATTCGATAATTATATTCTACGTATCTTGTAATGTAAACCTCAAATTTTTAGGGTGGGGTGGTTAAAATTTTGTTTCACTTGGTCGATTATGAAAGTCTATTATTGAAAATAATAAACCTTAAGCATTTATATATATATATTTGTTAATGCCTTGTTATGCTGATTCCAAAATACCTTACATTTCCCCTCTATCTTTATAAATGGCCAAGTTACGGGCTTATAAGATCTCTAATCGGCCGCCATTTTGAAACAAATAGATGGATAGTAATGTCGAGTTCTGAGGATCTTCCTGGGGTGAACTGTGACTTTGGTGCCGAATCTCAAGAAAATCGGTTCCGTAGTTTTTGAGAAAAGTCGCGGACGGAAGACGGACGGATTTCTTTTTATTCGATATTGGGATTCTACATTTCTTGAAACGTAAAATCTCAAATTTTCAGAGGGGACTAACATTTTATTTTCCTTGTTCGATTACAAAGGTCTATTATTGAAAATAATAAACCAAAAAAATAAGTTGCTAAAATAAAAAAATAAAGTATATGTATATCAATGGTGTTACATGATAACCTCAGTGCAAGAATTTACAGAATCGTCTCTGGCATTTTTGAAAATTTATTTCAATAAGGATATTTTTATTTTAAGTATGTTTTGTATTTTGATTGTTAGTGCGGTCCTAAAATAATTTTCTTCACAGTTTTATTTCGTATTTAATTTCGGAATTGTTTTGGTTAATCAACAGGTATTATTTCGGTAAAGCTTTGTTTTATTTAATTCTTCCGTGTTATTTTATCGATTAGTAATATGAATATATATGTGAATATATGAAAACTAATTGAAGTTATTTCCTTTCTGATCTCAATATTTTATTTCTATTAATTAATTATTTAGTAGTCCTTGATATTCCTTTTTTGTTAATTATTTATATTTAAAAAAATATTCTTTCCTCGACCAAAAGGTAAAGGTAAAGAAGCGAATAAAGAGAGCTGACGAGGGCCGACAGAGATTATTGGAGCAGGAATCGCGGAGGTTGGCCGCCGCCTTTTAAATTATTTTGAATTGCAAAGATCCGGAAGGTTGTAGGCAGTGAATACCCAATCGGAAGGTTTGATTAGTAAATAGCTCTCGTCTCTTAGCCAGGCCTTTCCGATTTCCGGTGTCATGAAACGACCTTTTTATGTCATCCCATCTTCTTCACCCCGCGTCATTTCTTTAAGTAATTTCCTTTCCTCTGTTTTTCGGTTTCCTTCTCCTTTATTTATATCCACCGCTGCAGGGCAATTTCTTATGGCGAGATTATTTCCTTGGGGGTATTTAAAACGCTTTATCGATAAGGCTATCCGTAAATTCTAGTCATCCTTTGCACAAAAATCGCGAAAGCGGTTCAAAAACATTCAAATGTATATATTTGTCAATTTATTTCGCTTAATGATGAAGTTATGGAGCACAGGTAAGATGAAGATAGTCAAATAAAAATGGAAAAAGTTCATAATGAGTAAAGCAATAAAATGAGTAAATAATTATAACTGACAAAAGATGATTTTTATAAAAAAACAATAACATTAAAAATGAACATACAATCAACTTAAATTATGTAAAATATAAATGATTTTACATTTTAATTATATATATATATATATATATATATATATATATATATATATATATATATATATATATATATATTATATTACTGAAAAAGAACAAAGACCTCTACGAAGGCATTGGAACCTAAAGACCTCAATGAGGAAAAGGAGGTTGAAATTTTACGGCCAAATAAGAGGATGGACAAGAATAGAGTCAACAAGCAGATCTTTAACAGGGTGATGAAACTTAAAAACATCAAAGGATACCCCGAGCAGATAAAGGAAGAAATAGAGAGACTGGGGATCAGAGAAGAGGACTACCAGGACAGAGAGATATTCAGAAGGATGATAGATGGAAAGAAGGTCCTTGTGATGGAGAATAGGAGAGGAGGAGAAGGACGGATGTGGACAGAGGAACGTAGAAGGGAAATGGGGAAAAAGATGAAGAAGGTGTGGCCTGAAAGAAAGATGAAAGCCGTGAAGTGATATACGCGTGGTCCTTCGCTGGCCTTTATCGCGATATATATATATATATATATATATATATATATATATATATATATAGTAAAAATTGGAATTTAATTTTTTTTTTTTCCTACAAAGATTATATTATTATGTTTCCATCTAGTTATTAAAAGCATTATGATTTTTTTTCGTGTTTTCTATAGAAATAATTTAATTTGAGATTTAAAAAAAAATCTATGAGACTTATACAAAAATAAAAATATTAAGGAATTCTAGTATTGAGTGAGTATAAGTGTTCGACTAAAACGGAAGCTCCTGAAGTTATGTAATTTTTAAAACAATAATTTTGATTGATCGTTTTTTAAAGTAAATTGTAGCGCTAAATCGATTTTAAAAGAGGTATCGAAATTGCTGTACACGATTTTATACCTCGTGGTAGTTATATTTCTATTCTTCATGTAGAACCTGTTTTTTAATGCAACCAACTGCGAAAACAAACACTCCGTTATTTTTTGTGCAGGTAGTTCCATCAAACCCTAATACTCGGACCTGTTCGTGAAATGGACCTAATTAAAAAAAAAAACACTAGAACATGAGAGGATATTGTCAAACAAATGCAAACTGCGTTATAGATGCTAACTTCGTGTTGGGTTGACAAACGAAAAATTAAGAGGGAGTTGAATAGTTTTGTGATAATATGGCAACACCGCTTGATTTTTGTTCGCAGTATATTTTTGGCTTCGAATCAATAAACTCGAGAAATGAAAATTTTACCTCGTTTTCATTTTTGAATATTTAGTTGTTTTTTTAAATACTTAAAAAACTCTAAAAAAATAAATAAATAAAAGCACGATATTCAATTGGATATAAGTCGAACGAATAATTATATTAATTAATTAATTATATTTCAAGAAAACAAATTTAAAATATTTATTTTACCTACTTTATCATTTCATATGTTAATCATATATAAATCATCACATTTCTTTAATTACTTCCTGCTTTTTTATTTTTTTAATTATTAGGCATTGATAAATTATTTGCCACTTCTATAAATTTGTTTTATTGAAAACTAGTTTCGAATGTTATACATTCATCTTCAGTTCAAGGTTTAAATGGATTATATCAAACAGAAAAGTTTCTACTGGTTCCTTCTCGGATTGTACTAACTTTAATGAAGATTGATCCTTCTATACCATCATGTGGATGTCAACTTTTTAAATTATTTTTCTAAATTTCTGTAATAAAGTAAGAATACAAACACAAATAAAGTAAAGAATACAATTGTTATTTAGACTTATACAAAAATAAAAATATTAAGGAATACTAGTATTGAGTGAGTGAGTGAGTATAAGTGTTCAGCTCCTGAAGTTATATAATGTTTAAAACAATAATTTTGATTGATCGTTTATTAAAGTAAATTGTAGCGCTAAATCGATTTTAAAAGAGGTATAGAAATTGTTGTACACGATTTTATACCTCAAACACTCACGTTGTTTTTTGAGATTATTCAATTATTATTTATTATCTTAAAAAAAACCCAAATTGCAATTATTTCGTTTATGGACATTTAAATAATCTATTATTTTAAACAAATAAATAGGGTGTATTAAATTTGTTTTTCTGAAATATAATAAATCGTATTATTTCTTTGAAATTAATAGGCAAACAACAGAAGCCTGATTTGCCCTAACTACCTATAAAATTATTGAATGGCGTTTAGAAAAAAAAATATATATATATTTTGTGAAAAAATTCATAATTGAACTACCTATGTTTATTATAACTTTGCACATTTAATTTAATTATTACTTCATCTCCCATAATACCGTAAATTAGACTCCTCTAAATGGATTCTGCTCATTTTCCTCAATACGCTTAAAATCAAATAATATTGCGGCTTATATGATCCTTTTTTGTGCCTTCCCTAATTAAATAATACCATTTGAGCAGCAGTGTCCTAATTTATTCAGTACTTGTAGCCTCTTGATCCTTTAGAGACGAGGAAGCGGCGGATGTACCGCACTGCGCAATGTGGCTTGATGAAACTTGTCTTTCCGTTTAACACAAAACATACGCAGGTTCTCTTGAGCACCTCTTTCCGTCTAATTCTCACTAGTTCATCTTTTTCCCTTACTTCATCCTTATGAATAATTTTTGTTCCCTAATTTTTTGTTTTCTCTTTATTCATAAATTTACTATTGCTCATTACAAATAATAAAAATATATTTATATATTTAATTATATACAATATATTTAAATGCAATATACTAAATAAACATAAATTAGATGATATTGTTATTGGTAGCTCTCTTTCTCTCCATATCTTAGATAACATTAAATATAGCTTCTCTGTTATATCAAGAATCATAGTTTACGACTTGTTAGGATGGTGGGCTCTAGCAGAAACACAAATAAATACTCAACATTAAATAAATACTTAGTTTTAGCTAATAAAATATGCCTTCTTGATTTTACAACATATAATTTTAAGGTGGTTAATGAACTTAGTTTAAAAAATGTCCAATCCCTGCTCTACCCTACAATCAAACTGTAGCATGTGTTGACGGTTCTTGAATGAATGAGTGTATGAACTATGACATACGGTCATAGGTTTTCCATCACTATGGAATATAAATTATAATTAGGGACTGATAAATTGTTTGCCATTTCTATAACTTTGTTTTTATTGAAAAATTGTTTCGAATGTTATACATTCATCTTCAGTTCTAAAAACACAAAAATAAGCGATTCAAAATATAAATTAGTATTATAAAACATTCATGAATTATGAATTTAATTAAGATAAGAAATGAAATACATGTGTTGGTACTCACCAAAGTTTAAGTAGATTATATCAAACAGAAAATGTTGCATTGGTTTGTTCTCGCACTGAACTAATACTGGGAGAAAGGTGGGATGTTTATAGGTAAATGGTATTAATTAAACTCCTGAGTCTTTGATGAATTTATGTTTTTTTTCATTTAAATGTATTGCAAAGTTGGAATTTTCTGTCTTATTATTATATGTACGTATATGTTCCTTTAATCTCTGATTTAGTGATGAAGGTCTTATTCCGTTATTATATGTCATTTTCTGTCTATGTCACTAGACCAAGCATTGGAAATCAACGGTTTCAACACTTTAAGCTGAAGAACCCGCTTAACTTATATCTTATTCTCCTATTGCAGACTTGTTCAGCTCACAAATGGCGAGGAAAACAAATATTTTATACTCAATTTTAACACATTAAACAAGTAATAAAATTGTTTAATTACAGTGGGAAAAAACGCGTTCATAATCTTTAATCACCGAACCATATGATCTCTGTATTAAATGTCGATATACCATTTGATTATAATGAAGTTTATTATGAACTTCAAGTAATATAACCCTATCTCCTCTACAATTGCAACAAAGATTTATTATATTACTTATATTGATATAAAAGTATAATTTACCAAATCTGATATGTTTCACATTATATTTTAATATATTTTTTTTATGAAAATCAATAATGACCTTGAAGTAAAGTATTACTTCCGGTAATCATGCAGTGACAAAAAAGATTTTACAACAATCCTAAATACAAAAATTTTAACGTTCCACGGCTAACCGTTTTTGAATTATGCGAGATACATACGAACGAACAAACGAATGTACGAACGTACGTACAGACGTCACGACGAAAACTTGTCAAAATAGATTCAGGGGTGTTCAAAATGAATATTTGCGTTTAAATCTGAAAACCGAAAATTTTCGTGATTACAATACTTCCTTGCCAGGGGAATGCCAGAGGAAGAAGTTTACTGGTTTCTTTGATTTTTAATTTTGACGCTTTATTACGTGCGGCAAAATATTGGGCTTTGTAGATAATACCTACTTTTTAATTCGCTTATATATATTGATATATATATATATATATATATATATATATATATATATATATATATATATATATATATATATATATATATATACACGTAGTTTTTTGAAAAAGGATTCAGCGCAAAAAATTTAGGTTTCAGCTTATTATTATGGGACCTAAACACCGCCTCAATTCCCGCTTATGATGTATCGAAAAAAAAATTAGAAATGGTCTAAAAATCGACTATTGATTACGTAAGCTCCAAATACTAACGACTCTCAGTAGTCACTCTGGCCTTAACCAGTGCTAGAAGTCTTAAAAATATTTTGTAATTATAAAGCTTTTGCCAACTTAATAAATTCCTACAGTATACAGTAAAGAATAAAATTGAAAAAAATATATTGTGAATGGCGCTTACGCCTTTTTCAAAAAACAACGTCGATATGAATGTTCTATTCCCTTAGTATAAACATTTTATACAAAAGCAAATAGGATATTGAATTAAAATTTCAAGCTATACGATGAGTCTCAAAAATAGAACTAATTTAGTAACCAGTCAACGTCACGTCAATTCAGGTCAGTGAATATGATGCCTGAATTGGCAAAGTGTTCGTTATTTATAGGTATTTGAGAATCTCAATTTAATTATTTAAAAAAATATTTATTTTGTATTGTATCCAAAGCCATCTGAATATTAAATTCAGTAAAATAATTGAATAAAAATTAATTCAATTAAGAATAGCGATCATGGGAGTTTACTTGATTGAGGAAATTCCTACCCAATATTATTTTTTTTTCTGTTTTTGTCAATAAGCTGATTTAAATATTACCTACCTCTGCTGTGTAAATTTATCTCCCTTTTCCTTAGTATATATTTTTAACTTTTATTTTTTAAATTTAAATTTATTAATTATGGACTATATTTTTGGTATGTTTTTTTCTAGTGTAATGTCTCTCGTGATTAGCTGTTTTAATATATTTTTATTATATCCTTTCTCAGCTGTAATTATGTTACCTCCCATTTTCCTTCAGAATGTGTTAAGATGTCTTGGAGTGACGTACTGTCTCTAGTTGATGCGTTTTTTTTTTTTAATATTGATGAGAGATTTTCTGTTGTTTTAGAAAATCTACTCAAGGCTTTGTTTTTCGAAATATTCAATTACATATAAATATATATATTTGGTTGTCTCTCCTTTTAAATTCATTGCTTATATTGGTTTATAATTTTTAAAAATAAACTTTTGTAATTCATTAAGAAAAAACATTAACTCCTCAAAATTTGACGTTTTATTTTCAAGATACCTACGAGTTGAAAAATCGAATAAAAAAAACCGCCCGCCCACATTTTTTCGAAGCTATAATGCTTTTTTTTTTCTTAAAGTTGGCACAAAAGCCATAGGTCTCCAAGATGATCCTCGGGACTCTACATCGCCATCCACTCCTTTCAAAATAACAACTGATCAGAGGTTTTATACGCCTTTATATTAGCCATTTATGAAGATAATGGAAAAATATATTATTTATTTTGGAATGATTATACCAAAGCTAAAAATAGAATAAAATAATAATAATTAAAAAAAAAAGACCTCAATTCAATGAATAAAATGTGCTAATGCTATGATATGATATTTATTTCTAAACATATTACATAAAATACTATTATAAATTTTTAGTGGGAGTGGGGATGAAAGAAGGAGCGGCAAAAGTAACCTTACCCCTCCTCTCCTGGAAAAAACCCTAGATCCTGCAAAAAGATAATAATATATTAAAACTTTCAGTTTTTTTTTTGTTTTTTTTTTGGCTTTCTTTATTGTATTAAATGAAAATATTACCGAATCAAAGCAACTCAAATTTCTAAGTATATGCACACCTATATATATACAGAAAGCAGGAGAGGCGGAAGAACATGTATACAACATGGAAGATTGATATGGTCAAAGTTGTTATTGTTTTTTAGGATTATCCATTTGGAAATTATAAACCATTAAGTAATAATTTATCTAAAGCATTTTTGTATTAACAAATACTGCCATGTTATTAAAACAAATAATCCTTAGTAATAAACAAAACATAATATATAACTTTTTTTTTTTTATTTATGCAAGAATCTTTTTAAATAAATTTATTTTTTGGTTTATTTCATGAAGTAAATTTTCTTCCTTTTATATTATGTTTTATTAAAAAAACGTTTATCATATCTTTATATTATACAATTATTGAAAGAATCGATTGGACGGAGAGAAAAAATATATTGTATAGAATACAATGTGAGAATATTGATAAGGAATACTCGTATATTGGCGAAACTTCTAAGAAATTGGAAACTATAATTAATCAACACAAAAGTAATTGCAAGAATAATAAAACTGTTAATATTACTGCACTAGCACAGCATAGAATATAGGTAACCACAATTTTGATTTTGAAAAAAAGTTTATAGTTTATATATATATATATATATATATATATATATATATAAAACAAAAACCTCGTACAAATATTATTATTACTTTTTTTTTAATAATACCTTAGAGAGTTCTGGGAGAGAGGAGAATAAATATTAACAATAGAGATTAGAACAAAGTCTAATTCCAAAAAATGTTCATTGTGTCAATGAAAGTTGTACACTCTTTTTATTACTTTTTTAAAAAAATAGTGACTAATGTAAGACGATATAACATAATATAATAATATAAATTTTTATGGATGATATGACATAAAAAGAGTGGAGAATTAAGACAATAGTGAGTAATTTATAAGTTAAAAAACTAATTAATTGTTAATAGCTAAAGATTTTTAAGTTTTAAAATATAAACAATTTAAATGCTAAAGATTAATATGTATAATTTTTATTGTTTTGGTTATTTGTAATGTAAAATTATAATATTGTTCCGTCCTGAGGATGGGTAAATTCCCCGAAACGTCTGTATATAATGTAATAATAGTTTTTTAAATGACATAATATAAAAGGAAGATAATTTACTTCATGAAATATATCCAAAATTAAATTTATAATACATAAACAGGTAGTTTTACTCGTTGTGAAATGAGCATATCTACCCGGGACAGAATAATTACACCCAGAACCAGTAAGTCATGCCGAGCAGTTCACACTCTGCCCTATGACGGTTGTGTTGATGATGACTCATGAGTTCATGTCGGCTTCATCACTTTGATTGGTTCTCACTAGAGGGCTAAATCTGCAACATTGCCTCTCACCACCCATTTAAGCGTGAGTTTCTTTTAGGGGCATAGCCCATAGCGGTGTACGAATTAATTTTAACTAACCATAAACAAAGATTTTACAACTAATTAGTGTAGATTAATACCATAGGAATTACCATTTACTAGCTGGACCCGTGGGAAAATTTCGCACAAGGTTTGCATTCCATAATTTATAATTATCCTATATAATTTACAATAAGTAATATTTGTACTCATAAAGATTGAATATGTCTATTTAGAAACCTATTAGTAAATAAATAAAATCTACATTATACAATGGAGCAAATCTTACTTGTTTGATATAATATTAAGGAATATTGGTCTTTCCGAGCTGAGTATTATCACAGATTGACAAAAGATTTCAAACATATCCTTTAAATATCAGATAAAGGTATAATTACTTAGCTCAAATTCTCAGGATTGAGCAGTTTTGTTACTTATCAGTGGAAATAATTCAAATATCAAATGAATATTCAAAATGGTAAACTTTGATAACGGAAATGTTTTTAATAAAGAGTGGAATAATGTATTTAATTGAAGCACAATAACAACACATTTCGGCCCGGAATATCAGACATTCAAAATCCATTATGAATTTTAACTTGTTTTTAAATCCTTCAAATTTCCATTAATACTATAATACAATACATTATTAAATGAATAATACATAAAAGAAATGGATATATATAAAAACAAAATGTTCGATCTGGATATCACATTTGATTTTCAAATTCAAATAATTTCACACTTATTAAAAAGGTTTTGTATCCAGTCAACTTGCTTCCATAGATATGAAGTCGTCGTAACAACGACACCTACGCAATTTGGCACAGGGCGTGTGGTCATATAGCGTGCGTTATCTCAAAAGCAGTAGTTCTTAGTGCTTTGAAGCTCTGGGCCAATACAAAGTGTGAAGTCAGTAAGTCAGGACCAAAAATGGTTTGATTTATTTATTTAGGTTTAGTTTTGTATTCATACCTGTCGAAAATGTTGACAACCGGTGAATTATTGACTAGAAATTTTGTAGTGTGGCATGATACAGAGCAATACTCAGCGGCACCTTTCCCTGTCTTGATTAGTGAATACAATTATTGAAGAAGATCCGTCACCCAGATCCTTTTCAGCCTTCTGAGAGTGTTGTCAAGCATGTTCGTTGACGCAATGGCCTGTAAGAGCGAGTTAGGATGTCGGTGTAAGTTATCGTGAAATCGTTTGTAGTGGGTACGTACGTATTCGGTTGCCGTTCCGTCTTGGAAGAAGTGAGTATGATAGTTTTAGTCTTAGGTTTAACGTTTTTCGTTTGTTCCTGATGTGTGGGCCCCATGTCATTCTTCTGGCAAATGTCAGGCCAAGGTATCGAATTGTGTCCGTCTGCGGAATTAGTACATTGTCGAGGTATATGGGAGGGGAGGTTTCTAGTCGAAGAGAAAATGTATTGTGTTGGGATTTGTCTTGGCTAAGTCGAATTTTCCAAAGTTTTCCCGAATCATGAAATATTGATTGTGGTTAAGCTTCTTGTGGGCATTCAACTGCTTGGGTCTTTAGCGTCCTTCTTTATTTGTTTTTAATCTTTCACTTTTGTTAATAAATTATAATATTTTGTTGAATATATTGTTTTGTTTTTTAGGAATTCAATTATTTTTCTTGTATTTGTAACGCTATCTACTAACATAATTTGCAGATTTCTTTCTACTCCTAGATTTTGAAAGTAGCTGTGATGTAGCGGGCAAATTGCACATTTCTCAGATGGGAGGTGTTTGTTTAATAATAAGGAATCCGTGCGTAAGTCGCGTGTGGCCAATTCGCAGTCTAGTGATGGCAACCTCTTCTCTTCTGCTGCAGCGATTTGAACTTTCCCATGCTTTTATTTCATTTTTTATATTTTTTAATTTACTTTGTTCCTCGGAAGTTTCCCAAAGCTGGACCCAGGTCATCTTGGCTTGGTATTTTAGATATTTGCGTATATCTGGTGAAGTATGGATGTTGCCACTTCATTCCCTTTGATTCCAATGTGTGACGGTACCCAAACAAGAACTATGTTTTTGTTTAGTTTGTAATCATTGTTGAATTGGACTTTCTTTATTACGTTATTTGAGTTTATGCTGTTGCATGCCATCATAGCAGATAGGGAGTCCATACATATAACGAAGTTTTCTTCATAATAAGGTGAAGTGCTGTAATAATAGCGTAGTTAATTGGCTAATAGCAAACACTTGTCAAAATATGAAAGATTTAGAGCCTGTTATTGCAGCTTCTTCTCAAACTAAACATCGGTCGATACTGACAAATCGAGAGAGAACGTTTGGAAGTAAATTACATCCAAACTGTGTGTTTTGAAAAAACAAATAATAAATAAATCTCTTATCTTTTTCAGATGGACACGTTATCAGAAGGTAAGTTATCGGTTCGTTATCAGCAGGTAAGTTATCGGTTCGTTATCAGCAGGTAAGTTATCGGTTCGTTATCAGCAGGTAAGTTATCGGTTCCGTAATGAATATTTTTTTTCTTACCTGCAGAAAGTTGTACTCTTACTCTCACCGTAAGGCACCACTATGATTTTTATATGAATCTGATACTAAAGCGTCTCTTAAAGTAGACTTTTGCTGGTACTGCCCACGGTTGCGGCTGGCAGCGTTTGCCAAATTTTACCACTAACTGATACTGCTTGCATATTCAGTTGAAACTGCTCACCGTAGCTTGTTCTATTCACTCAAAGCAGGAGTCAACTGCCAGCAGTCTCTTCCAACCGCAAGTCTTCCTTTCGTTAGCTCAAAAAATATCAAGTACTCGTTTCTGCTTTTTTTTTAACTTTCAATTTTAAGTACCTATCTCAATTATTTTTGATATTACAGTAAATGGCTAGTGGCCTTAACTAGCACAGTAAAGTTTCTTTCCTATATATATATATATATATATATAAAATTTTTATACAAGAAACTATTAATGTCAAATTCCATATCATGATTTTAAAGTTCATGAAAATATTATGAAATTCTAATTATGTAATTTAATATTTGATTTTATTCAGTATCCAGATTTATATCTTGAACTATAAATTAATAAATAAAAACAAAACTTTATTTCATTACATTCGTTAAAAAAAAAAAGACTCACTCCCCCTTTTTTCGGAAAGGGGTTTTAATAAACACCTTAATAGTTATAAACGCCAAATCGGGTGTAAATTTTAAGGATAGGCATGCAAATTTCCAAAAAAATTACTCAAAATACGAATCTTATGTTGGTGGGTATGAAAATCATAATGCTTTGAGTATTTCGGGGGAGGGGAGAGGGGAGAGGAGGAAAGGAGAGAGGATATATCCCTCCAATCCCCCCCCCCTCTGCGTACGCCATTGCTTTTCCCACATATCAAATTGTTCTGAGGAAATAATATTGTTCAAAAGTATTTAATTAATTCATTATCGGATAAGTTATGAAGACTATAGAACGTATTGCTTCTTAAATCTGTTTGAACAAATCTGCTTTTAAAGATTTGTCTTCGGCACCTCGAGATGGGCTCATGTGTCCCACATTATGGCGAGTTAAAATGGCTCTTCCCCTCCAACCGTAGACAATATTTCCTCGGATCTTTCCTATACCATACTATTACCACCCAGCACCCTTCCAGCACAGCCTCTTTCAATTTAAATCCTCAGTCCACGCACTGGAAACCAGATCTCGCCTTTCTGGCCTCTATACTCCCCTCCCTCCCACAGAACCAAAACATTCGAACGTTCCTTTCTCGCCCGCTCCTCTATCCTCTGGAATTCCCTTCCTTCTAATATCCGCCATGCTTTTCCAACACCTAATTTCTTTCCAAATCATGCTCTCTAATTACGAAATTGTAATTTAAGATTATCATCTAGATCAGAAGTAAATAATAGTTTTTAATGCACTAGATTCAACTTTGCTAATCAGCCCAATTTTTTTGTATTTTTCATTTTCTCTTTTTTTCTTTTCTTGCTTTATATGCTTTGCTTGAATTTATATTGTTTGCCTATTATTTTATTGAAAATATTGTGAATATTAATTGATCTTTATTTTGTATCTTATGGCCATATACTGTTTAATTTGTTCGATTGTGTTATTCTTAAGGGACCTAGTCCCAGAATGAAATTCTTCTTATATTTTATAGTAATTTGGGATTTCTAAGCCACTGTCCCATTCACTTATTAGTTATTTACTAATATTGTTTTGGAATCTTTGCTGTACATGTTTTTATATGACAAATTAAACATCTCAATAAATTTTAATGATTATATTGAATTATTTAGAGACGTTTACATATATATGTTTGTACTTTAATAGGATCTAACAGAGTGTAGGGTGATGTTAAATAGATGACGAAAATAATGTTTTGTCTTAAGGGAGGTTGGTGAGAAGACTAATGTGTATTCTGGTGCAACACTGTTCCTCAAGACACTTGGGAATCCAGAGTGTTTGTTCTGGTTTGTTTGGATTTGTCGGTTCGTCCTCAGATGCATAATTAATAAGATAAACATAGAGGGGAGGAGGCAAACTCCACTGAAACGGGATTAAGGATAAGTCCCTTCATTGTCAACATTCATCCCATTTTCTTCCCAAATACAAATGCTTCAGCAACTGCTTAGCATGGATTCTAAGATGGTAACACTTAAAATATGACCGAAAATCAAGAATCATTCTTAAGCCCTATATTATTTAATTTATACCTTTATTACATCTTATATCATTTTCTTACCGATAAGGTTTATTAATCGATTACAAGAAGCCCGTAAACAATGAGGATTGTACATCAACATTAACAAAACGAAGCTATTATTGGTTTATTATTTTGAATAAGGGCTTTCCTCAAAATTTGAAATTTAACGTTTCAAAATATGTAAAATCAAATAAAACAAAATACCGTCCGTCCGCCGTACGCCGCCCTAGGCTCTTCTCTGAGATTACCTGATCAGTTTTTTTTTAGATTTGACACCAAAGTTCACAGGTCATCCAACGATAATCCTTGAAACTCGACATTATCAAATTTTGTTTCAAAATGGTTGCAGATTAGGGATTTCATAAAAAGTGTTTTGAAACGAAAAAATATCTGATGTGGACAACACATGACTTGTACGCCTGTTAAACCATAAATCGGTGGCTCAAAAAATTGATCCTCAATTTGGTTACTAGTTTCCGAAGAGTGCAGTATGTCAAAAACGACACTCGGCATCGCGACATCCATCTATTGAGACACTCACACACAAGCTCTTGTTTCTGGAGGTCTCATTCCATTATTATATTACGTTTTCTTCCAGTAGGTAAAAAGTAAAAACTGCCAATGTCACTTGATAAAGCATTGGAAATCGAAAGTACGACATCTCAAAAACGACATTCGGCATCGCGATATACATTTATTGACACACACTCACACTTAGTCCTGTTTCTGGAGGTCTCATTCCGTTATTATATGTCGTTTGCTTCCAGTAGGTAACTAGTTCCCAAGAGGGTATTCCTTAGTGTTCCACGAAAACATTAGAACTGTCAGTGTCACTAGATAAAATATTGGAAATCGACAGTTTCCTGGAAAACCAGCTTTTTACTCATAATTTTAACACATTTAATTTTATTATAATTTTTGATGTAAGCTTATTTATTATGTAATTCAAGCAAAGTACCCTTTTCGGCTCACCAATTTTAACCAAAATCTAGTAAGTACATTCACATTGATATAAAAGTCCTATTTACCAAATTTGAAATGTTTTACACTATATTTTAATATAATTTTGGATGAAAGTTTAATATGGCCTTTAAGCAAAGTACCACTTCCGGTCAGCCAATGCTAACCAAAATTTATTTATATTTTTATGTGTCTTATATACCTGATTAGAGAAGGTTTGCATTATATTTAAATATATTTTTTGATGAAAATCGATAATTACCTTCAAGTAAAGTACCACTTCCGGATCATGTAGTGATCAAAAACGGAGGTTCACAACTACATATTTCAGCATTTCCACGGCTAACCAATTTTTGAATTATGCGAGATACATACGTACGAACGTACGTACAGACGTCACGACGAAACTAGACAAAATGGATTCAGGGAAGGTCAAAATGGATATTTCCGTCGAAATCTGAAAACCGAAAATTTTCGCGATTACAATACTTCCTTTACTTCGTACAAAAAGATATTTTCTTAATGCTGCAGGGCAAGAACTGTATTGAAACAATTCTTTTTTTGTTTTATTGTGTTTCTTACCCCTTACGCCTTACTTACCCCAGATCACCATATATTGTTTTTTTTTCAATTTTTATATTTTCCAGAAGAAAAGTAAACCATTTTAAGCTTCATTTCACTTATCTAATTATATAAAACAAGGTTCATATGAAATTTATGAATTGATTTCTTCATTGATATAAAGTACTGAACGTGGGCTGATTAATTAAAATTATTGTAAAAATTTGAATTTTCACAAGCGATAAATTTATTTTTGTACAATTATCATTGTTCAATATATACAAAACGGCAAAAAAATTTGTTATTAAAGTTATCCGATTTCCTCTATGCATGCATATCACATCTCGTACAATTCATGCTTAAATTCCGGTTAGTAACAAAAATCAATAATAAGTCAGTAACATTAAAAATGGATTTACTTCGAACAATTTCGCATAAGAACATTTCTAAATATTTACAGTCACTTTTCAGGAAAATAATAATTGGGCACTAATAAAAAAAATATTTCCTCCATCTCATCCATTAAAGCCCCTTCACTTTTATCTTTTCTGATCCATCGATGCTTAAAGAACGTTTTGATAATACCCTCTGAAAACCTTTTTTTTTTTTGTAGGTTTCAATCAAACTGAAGAAGAAAAAAAAAATTAACCTGAAAAATGGAAATGAAAGGTCTCGGAAAGGGTGAAAAATTTGAAAAAACAACAGGTTTGATCAAAGGGCTATATCGTATGCTTCAATGGCTAGGCCGAATAGAGCATCATTTACTCTAACGTGTCTATTGAAATCTAGCTAGAATTTATAGCATTGGTAGAAGGAAAAAATATTTAGATATTATAAAAGATGGATTTTCATTAATATCTAAGTGTTTGAACCCCTATTTTTAATGCATTATAGATATGTTATTTTTAGAACTAAATATTTTATTTTATCTTTATTTTTCTTTTCCCTCAAAAATTTAATAAATTAAGTTAATAACGTTTCATGGTTTAAGGTCAGCATATTTCTTGAAAATAGGAAAAATAAATTTTTCCTTAAATAAATCTTCTTTCTTTTAATTTCCTAGGAAGTTTCAATTTAAAGTTATTAATGTATATATATATATATATATATATATATATATATATATATATATATATATATATATATATATATATATATATACTGTTATGTATTGAGAATACTATTATGAATAATATTCATAATAGTAATTAAATAAGGAATAAATTAAAGAGATGCCACGTGGTTCAGCAATATCAATATTAACCAGTTTCTTTTTCGGACAAAGGAATCTGTACAAAGTCGGGCGTTGTACCTGGAAGGTACAGTTCAAGACCGCCAATAGGCCGCTTAAGATAAGCGAAAGTAAGAGCACCATAAACCTAGAGATAGGCCAGGTCGACATGGTGTAATAAAATCTGCCGTCCAAGGTTGCAAGCCCTTTGAAAATATTTTTAGAGCGTCAGCCAATAAGATGTCCCAAAAGGAGAGTGGGGAACAAAATTCATCTGTTCAAGAAGAAGTAGGGGAAACGGTATAAGAGGCCGAGAGAAAGATAGTTCTAGAGAGTTCGAGTAGGAAGATTGAAGTAGAGGGTTCTAGAGAAAAAGGTAGAGTAGTGTAGTTCTGGTGAGAAGTTTGAAGTGGGTAGTTCTGGGAAGAAGGATGTTCGAGCTAGAGGTAGAAGACTGAGGTTCGCAGAGGGTACAGCGGAGCAGCACATCAGACCTAGCAGAGAGAGGCCTAGACCATAGAGCAACAATAACATAAGTGCTAGTCCCTTGATTCATTGTGTACATCAATGTATAATTATGTGGCATCCGGATAATATTTTAAATAAGCAAGAGTTCTCCCAGTATTCTCAAATACATATGTTGCAGTCAGTAGATTTTTACAATGATAGTAATTTAGATTAGAAATTATTAAGCCAATAGGTTAGTTAATAACATAACGTAAATAAAGTAAGACCTGTAACAAAATCTACCATTCTATTTACCCTGCATGCCATCATATAGTTTAATTAAGTGAAATGGTTTACACGACACCCTTGGAAAGGACTCCAATGGTGTTTATAATATCCCAAGCTAATTGACCCTAGCAGGGGGGTCTGCGGTCTCTAGCCTTCTATGTTAAAATATAGTTTGATTAATCGGCTCCCATCTGGAACCGATGCAAATAGAGATTAAAAATAGATAATTAAATTGAGCAAATATGGTTTCTGGAACCCCCACCTGTCTTAGAAAAGCAGTTTGTCGGAAACATAGCAATATATGTGTATATATATGTGTGTATGTGTGTGTGTATATATATATATATATATATATATATATATATATATATATATATATTTATATATTAATTTACATTAATAACTTTAAATTGAAACTTCCTAGAAAATTAAAAGAAAGAAGATTTATTAAGGAAAAATTTATTTTTCCTATTTTCAAGAAATATATATATATATATATATATATATATATATATATATATATAATTTTAATTGAAATAAACTAATTAAAAATCAAAAAATAAATAATTAGGATAAATATAGGGCAAGTGGTACAAATATCAAATAGGTTAATTGTCATGCGAATTGTTAGTCAGTGACCTTAGACTTCCAGCAAAATGTAAAATATAGATGCAAAAATTTTTATTTTAGCTCAATGAGAGAGAAATAAAAACTGAGGTAATGCTAACATTTATGAGAGTATGATTTACCGTGGAAAATTATGAAGGAGAATCTTGGTGGGGGGTGCAGTCAATAAATGAACACACAATAAGGAAAAACTTATTATAATGTGTGCCGACGTTTCGGCCCAAGTTTTAGGGTTGACTGGTGCGTAGTATAACCGCCAGTCCTTAAATAATTATCCAGTTAAATTATTGATATTGTTTATATATATGCGCATGATTTAATTAGTGTGTATTTAGGTATGAATTGTAATAATAGATGCAATAATTGTTGATTTTAGAAAAATTCTTCTGAAGTTGAGGAAATATTTCTCCGAAACGTAATTAAATAAAGTAGAAGATTGTATTTAGAGTTATATATTGTCCTTCAATTAATATTAAAATATAAACTGACGAAGTTCTAAATATCTTATCACCTTACTGAACAATTTAAATAATTTGTGTTACATGAGATTTAGATTATTACGTATTTCATTGTGTATCTTCTATTTATTCACATCGAATCAAAGCACCTCCTCAGTTTGAGAGATGAGTACGTGCTTCGTTTATTTCACTTCACCTTTTGTGTTTATTGCGTGGATTATACAGGAATACTTTTTTTTTTAATTATCTTCTCTATGTAGGCTTATAACATAGAGGAGGATGGATCCAAACAGATAGTTTTAAACTGCGTATAACATTCATCATATACACAGGATACATGAAACTGTTTGGACTTCATTCATAAAACAGTGGAGAGTCGGAGTTTAATGAATCGCGCCATACAGTACAATCCTCGAACCACTTCGAGCTGGGAATAGAGAATTATGCAAGCCTAGCTTTCAATGCTCAGTTGCGGCCGGATGCAAATTTCGATCTGTCTCTATCTGCAAAGTTTTAATTCAGAATCAGCTTCAAAGAGGGCGCTTGAGCTGCATTGTTCCAACTTGCTAATTACATCCCTCCCTGCCTTGTTTCGTTCGTTCCTCATCTTTGTGGCAAATTAGTATTTAAACACGTGATGTGTATAATTCTTAGGCTAACTATATACAAACCGTAATTAAATTATATTTTTTAAATAATGAACTTTTATACTGTTGGAATATTACTGTCACACAAAATCACAAAACAAAAACTTTCAGATTAGTGATTGATAAATTATTTGCCAGTTCTATAAATTTGTTTTATTGAAAACCTTCGAATGTCATACATTCATCCTCTTCTCGCATTCTACTAACAATGAACGAAAGCTAGGTAGGATGTTCTTAGGTAAACGGTTTAAGGGTCAGGGTTTTTCCAGTAATGCCGGTTAGTAATTGTTAAAAACCCTGACCCTTAAATAGTTTACCTAAAAACATCCTAGCTTTGATATTTTATTTTATTATTTTTATTTTGATATTGAGGTCGTTTTTGAAAAAGGCGTAAGCGCCATTTATTAAACTTTACAAGAAACATATGAAGCGATTTTTCCCCAAAAAGTAATATATATATTTTTAAAATTTTATTCTTTATTGTATAGAGTAGGAGTTTATTAACCAGGCAGAACCTTTATAATTACAATATATTTTTAAGGCTTCTAGCACTGGTTAAGGCCACAGTGCCGACTGAGAGTCGTTAGTATTTGGTGCTTACGTCATCAAAATTCGATATTTAGACCATTTCCAATTTTTTTTTCTTGATATTTCGAGAGCGGGAATCGATGGAGGTGGTGTTTACGTCCCGAAATCAATTTAAATCTAAATTCCGAAAATATTAAGCCTTTTTCAAAAAACGACGTCGATATTATTTCATTTTGTTTTTTAATTTTCTGTAAATATGGTGTGAATGAACTCTTTGATTTCTATTACCATTGTCCTTGCTGAGAATGACAGACTGTAATATTACTCAATAGAAGAAAAAAAATGGAGTATTTACATTTCCCCAACACAATTCAACATACACATATAGTAGTCCCTCGTTATTACGAACTCGGTTCGTGACCGAATTCTCCAGTTTGCGTTATATAAAACACGCGTTAAATGAAGTTTCATTTAAGGCTAAACAGTTTATTTATTTATTAATTTACATTATTTGTCATTTATTAATTTTTGTGAACAACTAATTACACATACATTCAGCTATATACATCCAATATCGAAACGTTGATAAAAATTCAAATTTAGGTCCCAAATAGTCTTTGAAAAACACTTTAGATATTAAGAGTATGTAAAATATCATTTCTCGATGGCTTTTCAAATTCTTCCACACTGTCCCCTTTTATTGAGTCATCGGTATTAAACAAAGTCGATGAGTGTAAGCTTTAAAAATAACTTTATTAAGCAGAGTACAAGTTACATGATATATATATATATATATATATATATATATATATATATATATATATATATATATATATATATATATATATATATATATATATATATATATATATATTAAGGCTACTGAGTGACAGATAGACTCTAAAGATATTATAACTAGACTTAAAGCTAAACATAGTGAGAGTGTCTCACATAACCTTATTCTACCTTACATTCTAATACTTATTCTAATACTACATTATAGATATTGGTTACTACATTTTGATACTATAAAATACATTGTGATACTGCATGATCTGTCCCTTTCAGATAGGCTTTTATACATATAATAGGAGAAAGGATGATTAAGGAAATAGAACTTGTTTTAATGCTGATAACCAGGAAGGATAACAATAACTTCCTGGGTTGTAAACCTTATTTAATAACAAATACTTCCTGGATCAATGGCATTTGTTAACTGTTAAAACCACAAAGTTAAATGTTGTTATTAATAGAAGCTGTTGTTACTCGAGAACGAAACTTTCTAAAATACCTCTTTCATAAAAAAAAAAAAAATTGGAATATATAATAAGTGGAAACTTAAAAATATATTTTAATTTTTTAAAAATAAAATTTAATTTAAGAATTTAATTCAGTTTAAGAACTTTTTATTTTTTTTATGCAAACGGATGTTTTTTTTGTACAGAATGCTGGTACGGAATATAAAGGAAGAAGAAGAGGCTAGGGCATTGTAGGTCGCAGATGTTAATATTACTTACCGAGAAGTGTTTATTAAATATTCGTACTCAGAAAAAGTTCGTGTTAGCCGAAAATTTCACTCTCTCGTGGCCTAAAATTGTTCCCTATTCGTGTTAGGCCGGGTACGCAATAAATTTATATTTATATTATATTTAATTTAATGTGTATAATAATACCAAACTGTATTTTGAATTGCTTATTTTTGGATTTTTATGTGTTTTTTGAACTGAAGATGAATGAATAACATTCGAAACTAGTTTTCAATAAAAGCAAAATCATAGAAGTGGCAAATAATTTATCAATCCCTAATTTAAATTTAGCATTAAAGTTTTATTTTTTTCTTTAAGCCTACTGCTCTGAATCCCATTTTAATAACACAGGAATATCAAAATCGTATAAAGTTTGTTGTAACAGTTATTCATAACATAAAAATATTAATAGTTGTTTTAAAATGTTTACTAAAAACTGGAATGATGATCATTGTACATTTTATGGATGTATTGAAAACTTTAATATATTTATATTAGATTAGAGGGTAATTCGAAGAACGATGCTACCTTGGATCTCGTCCACACTGGTTTCGAGAATTTCTTTGATTCGACGTTGAAAAACCGCCAGCGGAGCGATCGGCCCCGATCCCTTCTTCCGAACATTATTTATTTGAAATTTTGCCGCTCCGATCCTAGGATTTGTTCAGTTCTGAGGAACGGAACGGCAGTTTGTTAGGCCTCGTACACACTTGTAACAAACTGCCGTTCCGTATCTCCATATCGTACCACCGATCCGAACATTGTTTCGAAGAACAAGACAACGTTCCGAACATCGTTCCGTACGAATTGGATACGAGAGGGCGATCGGGAGAATCGAGCGTTCTTCTGAACTTGTGGTCGAGTTCTCGACCCAGTATCAATCATGGCATCTCAGCAGCAAGTGGCAGCAGCCGCGTACATTTTGATTGATTACCTTTTGAAAAAGACGAAGAAAAAACCGCGTTGGTGGACAGCGAACTTATATTCAAAGCGGGAACAATTTGGTGGGAGCAGCCAGCTGGCTGAGTTGAAGTTCCAGGAGGTCAGCGGCATGTACAAAAATTTTACCCGGATGCACCGACGGATTTTGAATTCTTGCTACAGAAAGTAAGTCCGAAAATCGCAAAACAGGACACGACCTTTCGAAGAGCAATTTCCTGCACTGCAATTTTAGGCTCGCGGTGAACCTACGGTTTTTGGCCACAGGTGACAAGCTTACAATACCTGTTCAGGATGTCAAAACAGGCAGTCAGTGAAATCTTTCCGGAAGTTACTTGAAGACTACATCCCGGTAATGATATTTTGATTAGCATTCTAGCATGTTGTTTAACATTAAATCTTTATATTTAGTATTAAAGTTTTATTTATTTTTCTTAAGCCTACTGCTCTGAATCCCAAGTTAATTTGTTCGGCCATTTTAATAACAGAGGAAGATCAAAATCGTATAAAGTTTGTTGTAAAAGTTATTCGTAACATAAAAATATTAATAGTTGTTTTAAAATGTTTACTAAAGACTGAAATGATGATCATTGTACATATTTAGATTTTATGGATGTATTTAAAACTTTAATATTTTTCTTCAAATAAAAAAAATCTTATTAAAATGAATTATTACAGAAGTTACCCAATAAGCCATTGGGAAATCACGTATCTATTTTAGAGTAACCCAAGTTTTTTTATTCAGTGATAGGATTAATATTTTTCATATTATTATTCATTGATCTTATGTTAATATTATATTTGAGTTTCTAATAAATGTTATTATTTGTTTTGCTATTTAAGGAATTCGAAGAACGGAGGAACGGAACGGTGCACCTTGGATCCCGTCGACGCCAGTCTTATTTCTTTGATGCGACGGTGAAAATCCGCCAGCAGAGCGATCGGCCCCGATCCGTTGTTCCGAACATCATTTCTTCGAAGTTTTGCCGCTCCGATCCTAGGATTTGTTCGGTTCTGAGGAACGGAACGGCAGTTTGTTACAAGTATGTACGCGGCCTTAACCGAATAATTTCTATTAATCGGAGTTTTCTGTAATTAAATGCTAAGAAATGCATTGTTTTTTAAGAAACTATGAAATTATTTCATGTTATCCAACGTTTCGCGTTAATCGCTAACTTTTTTTTTTTTTTCAATTTATTCGTGTGATTTTCAATATTTTTTATTGTTGCATTATTTCTACTTCTTCATCAAAACCCTTCATGGTTTGCCCAGGCACTGGTTTACATATTTCATTTTTTTTAGGAAACTACGTGGTTACTTTTTCATTGCATTTTATTCAATTAACTATATGTTTTCAAATTTATTATTGTTAGATTGATTCGGTTTCAAAACGGGGAACAAAACAAATATCTATACAAATAAAAATTATTATCCTTGTGTACGTACCCGGGGCGAGTAAACATATCAGTATTTGAAGGATGTTAGAGAACCCTGTTGCCCAGACCGGTATAAATAATGTATAAGACTGAGTGAGATGACGGGCACAATGTTTGGAGATTGGATGGGCATATTTGGCTTTCAATGGACGCTCCTGCTCAGTCGAGCAGCTACTTTCGTCCTTTATTTGTCTTAGATTCATCCGGTCTACACAACTCTTGGAATTTGTGGTTTATTGTGATTAAATATTGATTGCGAATCTCTTAAGGGACCACTGACGATAACTCTCGTGCCAAATGGAGCGTGCAAGGATCGTGAGTGTTAAATCCTATGTGGATTTTTTTTTTTCATTCGGCGAGGATTCCATTGGCCCTAAATCCCATCTTACCACACCGAAATCTTATCATTTCAACCGATCATGGGTGTGGAAAACTGATGGAGTGAAACGACAGACCACAAAATATCCACACCGTTTAGTTCAAATTTAAGATATTGATTGTATACAATATTTTACTAAATTATTGATATCAATAGCATAAATTTTGTTCATATTTTTAAGCGATTTCAAAAAAGAAGATTATCAGATAGACTTTATGATCTGTGTATGACCCGGCATAATTTCATATTTTTTAATCAAAAGGGTACCCCTCCGTGGTGGTTCCTTATAAATTTTAACAAAATTAATAGTAAAAACATAACTAACATACATAATAGTAAAAACGCTTTAAAAAAAAAAAAAACTTCAAAACAAGAACCACCAAACAGATAGAAATAATTTTTCTTACGAAAGTAAGGAAATTATTAAGTAACATTAGAAACTATTCCAAATCAACCTGAACAGTACAATATCTTAATATTTTTATTTCCTTGTACGAAGTAAAGGAAGTATTGTAATCACGAAAATTTTCGGATTTCAGATTTCAACGGAAATATCCATTTTGACCATCCCTGAATCCATTTTGACTAGTTTCGTCGTGGCGTCTGTACGTACGTACGTTCGTATCTCGCATAACTCAAAAACGGTTAGCCATAGAAAGTTGAAATTTTGTATTTAGGATTGTTGTAAAATCTAGTTGTGAACCCCTCCCTTTTTGGTTACTGCTTGATCACCGGAAGTGGTACTTTACTTGAAGGTCATAATAGATTTTCACAAAAATTATATTAAAATACAATGTAAAACATCTCAAATTTGGTAAATAGGTCTTTTATATGGATATGAATGTATTTACTATATTTTGGTTCAAATTGGTAAGCCGAAAAGGGTACTTTACTTGAAAGTAATAATAAGCTTACATAAAAAATTAAATTTAAATTAAATACATAAATCATATGTTTCGGTAATAAAGGTTACAAACGCAATTTGGTTTCCAATCCAATTAAACATTTTTATTATTTGTTTTAAGTGTTAAAATTGAGTGTAAAATACTGGTTTTCCTCCCCATTTGATTGTGTGTGTGTGTGTCAATAGGTGGATGTCGCGACGCCGTGTCGTTTTTGAGATACTGCAATCTTCGGAAACTAGTAACCAAATTCATAATCATTTTTTGAGGCACCGATTTATAGTTTAATAGGCGTACAAGGAAGTCATGTGCTGTCCACATCAGATATTTTGATTTCAGTGAAAAGCCGCTCCACAGTTTGAGAATGTTGAAGAGAAGAAATTAAAACAACTTAATAGTTGAAACGAACGAGTTGTGCTCCACTCTTGGTGGCTCTGTTCCTACATAAAAAAAAATTAAATTATTGTACTGTTTAGGTTAATTTGGAACAGTTACTAATGATACTTAATAATTTCCTTACTTTTGTAAGAAGAGTTATTTGGCAACAGGGTTCTCTAAAATCACTGAAATACTGATATGTTTACTTGCCCCGGGTCGGCACACAAAGATAATAATTTTTATTTGTATAGATATTTGTTTTGTTATCCGTTTTGAAACCGAATCAATCTAACAATAATAAATTTGAACAGTATTCACATAGTTTCCTGAAAAAAATAAAATATGTAAGCCATTGCCTGTGAAACCCATGAAGGGTTTTGACGAGGAAGTAGAAATAATGCAAAAATAAAAAATATTGAAAATCACACAAAGAAATTAAAAACGTAAAAATAAAAGAGTTAGAGGTTAACGCAAAACGATGGATAACATGAAATAATTTCATAGCTTCTTCAAAACAATGCATTTCTTGGCATTTATTTAAAGAAAACCTCGTTTAACAGAAATTATTCGGTTAACACGGATAGGAAACAATTTTATGCCCCGAGAGAGTGAAATTTTCGGCTAACACGAATTTATTTTAGGAGTTAATTAATGTTGATTAACAAATCGACAAATGTTGAGGATTAAATGATACGGCCAGCCAGTACGAGTTGGTCCACTATTTCATAATACCATCATGCATGATTATAAGAATATGATTGACGATTAAAATTCTGAGTGGTTAAGTTACGCAGTTCCAACTCTCCATCATAGAATTAAATTTTCCCGGAGACTTACTCAAAACAATGGTGCGATTCATTCCTTCCTCACATCCATTTAACGAAAGCTCATTATCGAGGAATTTCAATCACGGAGCCAAACTCGAGTAAAAGTTCACCTTGTTGGTTAGATGGGATTCCTAAATGCCTAGAACGCTGCCAGGTGAACACCTGAGTTCAATCCTTCCTTTAATCTATGAGAATATATTGCAATATATATATATATATATATATATATATATATATATATATATATATATATATATATATATATATATATATATATATATATATATATTATATATAGAATTCAATAGAAACTTGGACGAAAGGGGAAAGAGGAAAGGATAAAAATACTTAATAATTACATACCAGAGAGGCGTACAGCCGAACGCCAAATAAAAGAATATCTGATGTGGACAACACATGTCTTCATTGTACGCCTATAAAAATATAAATCGGTGATTCAAAAAGTGAACCTGAATTTGGTTATAGTATTTTCAAAGATTATAGTATCTCAAAAACGACACTCGGCGTCCCGACATCCATCTATTGACACACACACCACTAATGAGGAGGAAAGCCAATATTTTAACATTTAAAACAAGTAATAAAAATGTTTAATTGGATTGGAAACCAAATTGCGTTTGTAACCTTTATTATCGAAATATATGATTTATGTATTTAATTTAAATATAATTTTTGATGTAAGCTTATTATGACCTTCAAGTAAAGTACCCTTTTCGGCTCATATCGATATAAGAGTCCTATTCAGCAAATTTGAGATGTTTTACATTATATTTTAATATAATTTTTGATGAAAGTCTAATATGACCTTCAAGTAAAGTACCACTTCCGGTCTGCCAATGTTAACCAAAATTTATTATATTATTTAAATCAATATATAAGTCATAAATACTAAATTTGAGAAGTGTTGCATAGTTTTTTAATAAAATTTTTGATGAAAATCAATTATGGCCCTCAAGTAAAGTACCACTTCCGGTGATCAAGCAGTGACCAAAAAGGAAGATTCACAACTAGATTTTACACCAATCCTAAATACAAAAGTTCAACTTTCTACGGCTAACCGTTTTTGAGTTATGCGAGATATGAACGTACGTACGTACAGACGCCACGACGAAACTAGTCAAAATGGATTCAGGGATTTTCAAAATGGATATTTCCGTTGAAATCTGAAAACCGAAAATATTCGCGATTACAATGCTTCCTTTACTTCGTACAAGGAAGTAAAAAATGTTTTTTATCAATGTAATGGATTACTTAATTTTAATTTGTGAATTAAAAATTAAAAATCGTGTGAACAAGCAATGCACATAAGGTTCTTCTTTATACCTTTCATAAGTAACTAGATTATTTATTTATTCCTCATAACTTTAATAAAGGTATGAAATTTTAAACTTCGACATGAACAAATAGATTTTTAATAACCATCCTTATTCTCTTTTATTGGACTTTGATTTTATGCTAAACGAAAAAGTTTGCAGATTGTTAATTAAGAAGTCTTGTTTAGATTAAATTTTATAAGTTTAGGACTTTCTATGAGAGAATCCTTCTTCTAATTACTACGAGATAATGAAGAAGGTCGTATAATAATTATCGAAGAGATTAGTGAGATAATTTGAAAAGATGAATTTAGCTCTTAAATGTCAGTTAGGAAAGATTACGTGGGAGTGCGTCTCCTGGATATATCAATCCTGTAATTAAGGGTAGTATTATATTTTATGACGACATTTTAATTAAACAAAAAATTCTTTGCCTTATTTTAAGGATATTTAGGTAATTTGTAAGAAATTGTAATTTGGTTATACAAAGGTTATAATTGCTTCACCACATGGTAAAAAAAATTACTTTTACAACAAAAAGGTTCATATTTTTAGCTCTTTAATACGATACAAAATTAATATTCAAAATATAGCTCATTGTAATCCACTCTTGTCACGCCAAACAGCTCAACATTTTTGTGGGCCACTTTTTTTTCGATTTTTTTCATTGAACTCTCTTACGATTCAAGTGGAAAGCAGAAGGTAGTACTTCATCAACTATTTAGTACTTCATTAAATAGACGTGTTTTCCAATTTACAGTTTGGAAACGGCCTCATTTCGAGAAATCCCGTAGATAAAAATTTGTAGGTTAAGTTATAATGAAGACACTCTTAGAGTTTTAGACGAGTGTTAATAATTTGAAAAAAAAAAAAAAAAAGGAGGGGCCTGTACTATATATTTTGGTTTATTATTTTCAATAGCAGACATTTGTAATCGACCAAGAAAAAAAATTAACCTCCCTCAAAATTTGAGGTATTACGTTTCAAGAAAAGTAAAATCCAAATACCGAATTTAAAAAAATCCGCCCGTCAAATTTTTTATTTGGTTTATGTTATGTTTAATCGAAAGACGATGAAATTCTCTACAAAGGTAGAAAAAAATCATTTAAATCGGACCAGAATTAGCTGAGAAATAGCGTAATGGACTTCGTAGACTAATTCTCCGGCGCTGCAGGTCATCATGGCCCTAGACCTCCTGACTTCTGCTTTCTCGCATCTCTCTACTTCATCCTTCCTTGGATTATTTCTGCACTCCCTTTATCTTCTTGGTATTTCCCACTTCAGTGCCCATCGAATATTTTCCTCTGTACCATTTTACCCTCTGATTACATGTCCTAACCATTTCAGCCTACTTGCATTGACACAGTTTCTCTTTAACACTCTCAGTTCGGCACTCTCACGGCGATCTTCTTTGAACAAGCTTCAAATATCTTCTCCATAGGTGCCTACTGCTTTATTTCTTTGCTGAACTTGGTAGATATCTTTTATGAAGTATTCTGCACATGTTCCTTTCCCGAAACACTATTGAAAGGTAATATAATTATCTAAACTGTAAACCAAACCAATTCGGAAAGTCCTGTTAATAGACAGACCCGATATTTTTGAAATATTACTATTTGGAAATAATAAACCATTGTTTGCAGCGTTTTTTTTTATTAATTTGAATTTGTATATGAAATTATTCCAAGTGGGCATCAGCCCTTGGATGAATAAAGATACTTTCATTTCAAGACGTCGAGGTCTGTCCGTGGACTAAACTTGGATCCCGATTATCCGCGATGAAGAGGAACACCACAAAGACAGGAACTGACTCAGTTAACGATCCACTAACCGATGCCTCGGAGCCGCAGGAACTGCAAACTGTGTCTCTTGGACTTGCTGTCGAGTTAGTTTTGTCCCAGTAGTTACCGCATGTCCCAGACCTGTCTCTCAATTTAGCGGGCTCTTCCGGGAACAGGACTTCTAGGAGGCGGAATAAGGGGGAAGAGGGATGTACCTCGGTTGAATTGTTAGTATCTCAACAAAAGTACCTAGCACTTATCACTATGATGTAATACTTACGTATTACTAGTACAAATAATATTAATAGTAGAACTACTATTACTAGTAGAAAAAATATCTGATAGGGACACAGCACGACTTCCTTGTAAGCTTATTTAACTATAAATCTCAAAAAGTGATCCTGAATTTGGTTAATAGTTTCCGAAGATTGCAGTAAAAACGACACTCGGCGTCCCGATATCCATCTATTGACAAACACACACACACAAAAACACACACTCTTGTTACTGGAGGTCTCATTCAGTTATTACATATCGTTTTCCTTCAGTAGGTAACTAGTTTCCAAGATATTTCTTTTTGTTCCGTGACAACAATAAAACTGTCAATATCACTGGATAAAGCATTGGAAATCTACAGTTTCGACATTTTAAGCGGAAAATCCACTCAACTATTATCTTATTCTCATGATGAAGACTTGTTGATCTCACAAATGGAAAACCAGTATTTTACTTTTCAATTTTAACATTTAAAACAAGTAACAAAAATGTTTAATTGGATTGGAAACCAAATTGCGTTTGTAACCTTTATTACGGAAACATATGATTTATGAATTTAATTTAAATATAATTTTTGATGTAAGCTTATTATGACCTTCAAGTAAAGTACCCTTTTCGGCTCACCAATTTTAACCAAAATATAGTAAATACATTTATATCGATATAAAAGTCCTATTTAACAAATTTTAGATAATTTACATTATATTTTAATATAATTTTTGATGAAAGTCTAATATGACCTTCAAGTAAAGTATCGCTTCCGGTTTTTCAATTTAGACCAAAATCTAGTATGTTGTTAACATCAATATATAAATTATAAAAACTAAATTTGAGAAGTTTTGTATACTATTTTAATATAATTTTAGATGGAAATCTATTATGACCTTCAAGTAAAGTACCACTTCCGGTGATTAAGCAGTGACCAAAAAGGGAGGTTCACAACTAGATTTTACAAAAATCCTAAATACAAAATTACAACTTTCTACAGCTAACCGTTTTTGAGTTATGCGAGATACGAACGTACGTACAGACGTCACGACGAAACTAGTCAAAATGGATTCAGGGATGGTCAAAATGGATATTTCCGTTATCTGAAAACCGAAAATTTTTCGCGATTACAATACTTCCTTTTTACTTCGTACAAGGAAGTAAAAAAGATATAAAGTATTTTTCCTACGCCTGTCTTTGTAAATTTATAATAACAACCATCTGTGTTCAAATAGGTCTGGTTGCAATACATTATATGATTATTTGTTAATAAAATTGATAATGATAAAAATCTATTTATTTTAATCATAAAGGAGCATCAGGCCAACAGCCTATTTACACACATTAAAAATGATTTATTTGAAATGATATTTATATATATATATATATATATATATATATATATATATATATATATATAAAAAATAACAATGTAACAATGAAGAAAACAAAAAATCTTTTTATTACCTATATTACATCTCTAGATTGTTTTCCTAGTAAATACTGTAATGCTTTTAGATATCTTATCCCTTGTAAAGATATCGGCTTTAGATATAGATATAGATATCGGAGAAATAAGCAGAATATAATTATTTATTATAATGCTAATTATTTATTATAAAATATACTATAATTATAAATAATTACTACATTAACGGTATATTATTAAAATTATAGTATATATAATCGAAAACAGTATATATGGGAATATTAAAGGATGTTGCTGGGCAGAATGCTATAGATTTACGAAGAGGGATAAAAGCGATTTGATGGCATTTGTTGGGATTTATTTTGATCCTCCAATTCCGTCACGGTTCTTCAAGATTTGTGATTCGATATAGAAGAGTTTTGGATACAATTAACGCTTTATTGTTCACTGACAACATCCGGTCGTTCACATCGGTCACAGCTGATATAAGGATAAAAAAAGATAGAAGGCATAATAACCAGCAGCATCTCTTCTCTGTCTTGAATTAGTCCCTTAATTCAGAAAAGGAGGTCACTCATCCAACTACTTTTTAGTCGTTTCCTAATGGTCATCTCAGCCATAGCCATATCGTCTATCAGCCTGTTGTGATGTCCGTGAAGATTAGTATGAAAACAGGAATAATGAGTACTTATGTGATGGTCGATAGTTTTGTTGTAAGTCGGTATGTAGAGTTTTGTTGGTTGCGTACCAAGGAGCTCATGTTATTAATCTTACAATTTTGGATCAATAGATTATTTTTTTTTTAGGTTCCTCTTTTTTACAGAACCGTAGATCTGCGAAGTGTACGTCCATATGGGCTTAACAAGGTAGCTATATGTATTTAGTTTCTGTCCAATTTTCAGTTTTGACTATTAAGTACAGTTATTTTTTATGTAAAAGTTATCTAAAAAAAAGAAAAAAAAATTAAAATCGACTACAGAAATAACTCGTTCTTGAAACGAATTATTGAACTTGGTCGACTGTGATATTTATCATGGAATAAATAGTCAGGGTGCAGTCAACATAATATTTTTTTATTGTAAAAGCCGACGTTTCGGCCCAAACATGTGAGCCATCATAAGAATTGAAATTAAACCAGAGAAACAAGAGATATATAAAATATGTTCAGTAAAAAGACAGAAGTAAATAAGGTATGTATAAGAGATAAATAATACAAGTGAATTGAAGATAATATAATGCAAGTGATAATGGAGTATAAAGAGAGCTCTGTGGAAGTAAAAAACAACTGGATATTAAGTTTCTGGATAACAGTGAGTTTCAAAATGGAGTTACAGAATTCTTCCACTCAAAACCCAAAGAGTTGTATGAATTCTGAAAGAATTCGACAGCCAGTCTAGAGTTAGCAACGAATCACACAAAACACCGGACAAACTTTTAAAATTAAAAAAAAAATTGTGTTAAAATAAAATTGTTTTTAAATTAGCAAGAAAAAGGTTATTTTTTATTTTTATGGTTCATTCTATTGCTTCTATATAAATCTATATACCTCTAAAAAGTTAAATTGCCATGGAAAGAAAACAGGAAACCCGTTAAATTCAAAGACAAGTTGGAGTTATTTTCACTGCATCCATCTGGCTCAAACAATTTCTGACTCAAATAAATAAATTTTACAGGAGGAAGAAAATTTTTTTTCAAAAATATATATTTATTCTCTCGTTTCAACCATTGTTTTGTAGGATTCATAATATTTTCTTACTTACGATGTGTCCCTAGTATGAAGCTTGATTTTTTTGGATTCAGGAGGTATCATGGAATAATATATTCCTAGATTGAAAGAAGAGTGAAACCTGGCATATGCGGATGATGTGAATATCGCTGCAAGAACCCTAGCAGCACTAGCAGGATCGTTGGAGGAATTTGAAGTAGAGGCAAAAAACCGAGGTCTTCATATCAACGAAGAAAAAACCGTCTACATGAAAAGCAGCTGAAGCGAACCACTACAAAATAAAGAGGGCATAAGTATAGGCACGCATATTTTCACGGTACGCAAACAATTTAAATACATTGGCTCCTTGGTAACAGCTGATAATAACTTAGGAACCGAAATATTGCCAGTATTACTGCGACGAATTGTTGGAGAGGCCCATGTTCCAGGGGGATCGTAGCGCCAAGGAGAAGAAGAAAGAAGAGAGCCACAATACGAACATTTTTGTTTTTTGTTTGCTTGGGGAACTTTTAATCACGTATATTTATTAAAGAAAAAATATCAGATTTTTACTTTCAATATTTAACGCAATAACAATTAATTTAGTTTTTTATAAAAAAATTGCTGCAATTTTTTTGGGGACTTTATTTTTTATATTCACACCTGTCGATGAGACAACCAGTGAATGTGCTGGCAAAGAACACGTTATCGTGAGAAAGAGTAGCACCCAGCGGCACCACTTCCTGTCGTGATTATCGTGCATGGTTAGGCTAGGAGATCCCTCATCCAACTCCTCTTCAACCTTCTGCGGGTGTTGTCGCCATCATTTTTTGGGCGCCACAAATTAATTCACGATTCACGTTTAAATGACCAAAAACAATGTAGCTTGTATTGGCTAAGAAAATTTAATGTGGCACTCTTCTTCCAAGCCAACGATATATATTTCGTTGAATTTTCTTTGTCAATACTACTTACATTTTTTGTTTATAAGTAATATCCTGTAGCTATTTATATTTAAATATAAATCTACAAGGAGAGTGTTCATCGAAAGAGACACACTGTAGAGGTTATATAAGTCGAAGGCTCTCAGCCCCATATGAGGGCTCGATTGGCCGTGGGATAATGAATGCGTTTTGAAAACCCCCTCCTGTACTTATTCATTCATGGATAATTATACGACGTCGAATAAAAAAAAAAAAAAAAAAAAAAAAAAAAAAGAAGTAGGGTGGAAAAATAGGAGGTGAGAGCTTCCATTATTAGCCAGAAGAGTGGAGGAGAAAGAATGGCTCTGGGCATTCAGATTTAGGGTGAGGAGATAAATCACCTGAGCGTATTGGTCGCCCGAATATTTTTTACCGCCCTCAGAAGTTGTGTGTCGCGCGACAAAGGGAGCATTGTCACCGCCTCACTAATTAAATTCTTTCACCTTGTCTGTCCGCTCTCTTCTACTCATTATATCCCCCTTCTATGTTTTAATAAATCTCTTCAACATTTTTTTTTTCCTTTTCCTTTTTTCTTTTTTTTAATTTTTTTTCACAGTCGTGCGGTGGTGACTAGGCCAGAAATTGATTACAGGGCTATTAATATAGAAGGCCGTGGAGGAAAGGTTACAAGGTGGCAGGCTACAAGAGGACAATGCGCTTCGATTGGACGAGCCACCGGAATAGAGGCTCTCTACTCTTCAATAGGATATTCTTCGGCCGACCGCAACCTTGCCACGTTTTCCTTTAATACTTTCAATATTCAAGCTAACATTAATTTTATTTCATTTATTTATAATGTGTTTGTAAATTATTAGTTAGTTAAATTAATGATTAATACCTTAGATTGTTCATCTATTAAAAGATAAAAATTGAGATTTTATAAAATTTATAATAAATAATAATTTTAATAAGTATTATTAAGATAATATCTCTAAGTGGAATAGTTCTAAATAATGCAATCACAGGAACAAAAAAGAAAATTCAACATAAAAAAAAAAAAGTAAATTGAAATAAATGGATTAAATTCTTTTGTTTCCCTAATTTTCTTTATAATTCACATTGGTTTATCTTGTAGTTATCATAAATTCACTTAATTATAGATTCGGATCGTTAAACTAATACGATAATCAAACGAAGTTACTTTTTTTTCCAGTCAAATAGTCCAGTTAATGAAGGGATCGTAGATGAAAATGACGTGACGGTCTAAATTGACTAAACGGTTTTTTTTTGGACTAATAAAGAGGTACACATACTATAATTCCTAGGATCTAGGAGTAGATGCAAACAGGGAGGGTGGTCATATTTTTCGGTCTTTCCTTTGTAATTAAAAAATGGTTAGTCGAAGCATAAAACATTTAATGTAAACAACTGAAGAGTAAAGAATTTTCAACAAGAATATTCCTATTTTTTTTTCGTAACAGTTACAGTTTAAGAAATACACGGTCTTCAAAGTAATAAATTTGAAAAAAAAAATGAAAATTGATTCTATACTATACTGGACTACACTTTTCCTTTATCGTCTATGCCAGTTTTTAGTTGAAACGTTATTTACTAGTATTTGAGAGATTCAAGTTTTTGGAATCATCTAATAATACTCTCTCAACATTTGTTCACTTTTTTACTCTCTGTTTTTTTAATTATTTAGTTGTTTTTTTTTTGTCACTGAATGAAAATGTTTTTCTACTTCTTGATTCTGAAATTTTAAAATGTTCTCTTTTTTATTTAAATTAGTTTATCTTGTTTAGTTTTATAAATTCGCTTTATAATATGCCGAATATAGATTCGAATAATTTAACTAATACGATAATCAAACGAAGAAGATTTCAGATTAAAAAAAAATATAATACGTCATTCGAAAAATATCAAATATACTAAATAGTTATATATTTTTTTAAAATAGTCCTAACAATTTCAAAATAGTCCAAACAATGAGGAAATCGTATATGAAAATGACGTGACGGCCTACCAGTTAAGAGATAGACATACTAAAAGTCTTGGGATCTAGGAGTAGAGGCAAAGAGGTGGGGGAGGAGGTCATGCTTTTCGGTTTTTCGTTTGTAACTCGAAATCTGGTGGTCGTAAATCAAAATATTTTATGTAAACAATTGAAGAGCATCAAATTTCCAACAAGAAAATTTTTATTATTTGTTTCGTATCTGTTACAGTTTAAGAAATATGCGCTCTTCAAAATAATGAATTTGAAAAAAAAAAAAATTGATTCTCTCTCTCTCTCTCTCTCTCTCTCTCTCTCTATATATATATATATATATATATATATATATATATATATACATATGCAATACTTTTGAGTCAGTCCATACCACTTCATCCAGACCATGACACCCATCATCTCAGATTTCGATGAAATTTTGTATGCTTTATCCTTTCAAATAGATAAGATATATATCAAATTTTACTGTTCTATCTCAACCAGTTTTTTGTTTAGAGCAAGGAAAAATTTCCTAATTTGATACAAATTTTCAATTAAAATTTTAAGGAGGTAAAATGCCATTATTTTTGTTATTGTAGCTAATATATTAGAACTACTTAAAAAATGTATTTCTTTGATTAAGATACCGCCTTTGGTCTATAATAATTTTTTTTTTTAAAACATTGTATTTTATATTAATATTTTCATTAGTTGACACGTAACGTTTTTTTTGTAAACTTTTGATATATCGTGCATTGATTATTTTTCTTCTGAAAGCATTATTGTTTTTTTTAATATTACCTGAAAGTTTCATACTATTTAATTGGTAAATGGCATGGAATGGCCCTTTTCCTTTATCGTTTTTACTGTTTGTTAGTTGAAATGTTATTTACTGGCATTTGAGAGATTTAAGTATTTGGTTTTGGAATCATCTAATTATAACATAAATACATTTTTTTCTATTTTTGCTCTCTTAATTTATATAAAATTCGTGAGATGTGTTTTTGTCAATGAATGAAGAATTTTTTATGCTTTTTAATTCTTAAATTTTCAAATGTTCGAACTGATATTGACCCTTTGTTTAAATGACCACGATGATTGAAAATAAAATTGATTGATAGGCTGGGAATGACATTTTACACAAGTCATTTCTTGTAGCTTTTTAGCTGTACAATCGATTCCCCAGAGTTAGCCATTAGTTACTGAGGCAAGCTCTTTACAAAATCACACCACTTTCTGCAAACTGCTGTCGATTTAGCCTTATCTCTGTTACAGATATGTTGATCCATCAGCCCTGTTCATCAACACTGAGAGCCATAAACAAGTTGCCCGACCATCTGTATTTGTAATGATTTTCAATCGATTACGTCAATCAATTGACGTCTCCTCGTTTTTTTCTCAGCAGATAACAGGCTAACTGAAACATATTAGCAAAATTGAAAGTAAATGAAATGAAAAAAAAACTCTATAAAAAATATAGAGTTTGGAGATCTCTCCCGGCCGTTAGATGATCGCTGACAAAAGGACGATTTTAAATTATCAGGTAGATAGCTTCAGAACTATATGCCTTTGAATCTTAGATTTATTTAAAAGAATTTTTTATATATATTTAGCTGTTCGGATTGGCCAGGATTTCGGATGATTTATATTATTTAAGGGCTATTGATGTTGCTTCATCGACTATAATGATATTATAAATAAATAATCAGGACATAGTCAACAAAGTATATTTATTATTGTAGGGCTTGTACAATAAAAAATAAACTTTGTTGACTGCATCCTGAGCATTTATTTCATCATATTTAAGAGCTAGTTCCTTTTCATAAACTTGGAAAAAGTCCGTTCCGTTTGTTTATCTAATACTGCTTTTTGATTTCAAATCCTAATTCTTGGCTTGAAAATATACAGTAAGTTAGAAAAAATTTCTGTTCCTATCAATTGCCTTCTGGAGTGATATTAATGATGGTTTAAGCCATTCATTACAGCAAGATTGTGTTTGTATATCAGCTCCATGGACATTATAATTATCAGATAATTATAATATAATTATCAGTAATTAGGTTACTAGTTTCCGAAGATTGCAGTATCTCAAAAACAACACTCGGCGTCGCGACATCCATCTGTTGACATACTCACACACACACAAGCTCTTGTTTTTGGAGATCTCATTCCGTTATTATATTACGTTTTCTTTCAGTAGTTAATAAGTTCCCAAGAGATTTCTTCGTGTTCCGTGACAACACGGCTTCCAGGATAAAGCACTGGAAATCGACATCTTCGACATTTTAAGCGGAAGAATCCTCTTAGCTTATATCTTATTCTCCTGCTGAAGCCTTTCCAGCTCACAAATGGGGAGGAAAATAAGTATTTTACACTCAATTTTAACACTTAAAACAAGTAATAAAAATGTTTAATTGGATTGGAAAAAAATCTTGTTTTTAATCTTTATTACCGAACCATATGATCTCTATATTTAATTTTAATATCATTTTTTTATGTGTTTATTATGACCCTCAAGTAAAGTACCCTTTTCGGCTCACCAATTTTATCCAAAATATAGTAAATACTTTCATATCGATATAAAAGTCCTATTTACCAAATTTGAGACATTTTACATCATATTTTAATGTTATTTTTGATGAAAGTCTAATATGACCTTTAAGTAAAGTACCACTTCCGGCTTACCAATTTTGACCAAAACTTATTATGTTATTTATATTGACATGAAAGTCTTAATTACCAAATTTGAGAAGTTTTGCATTATGTTTTAATATAATTTTTGATGAAAATCAATAATGACCTACAAGTAAAGTAATACTTCCGGTAATCATGCAGTGACCAAAAAGGAAGATTCACAACTAGATTTTACAATTATTCTAAATACCAAATGTTAACTTTTTACGGTAAACTATTTTTGAGTTATGCGAGATACGAACGTAGGTGCAGAAGTCACGACGAAACTAGTCAAAATGGATTCAGGGATGGTCAAAATGGATATTTACGTTGAAATCTGAAAACCGAAAATGTTCGCGATTACAATACTTCGTACAAGGAAGTAAAAAGTTTTCTCCTCAGTATTCAATGGGACGAACGGAGAATTTTGAGGTGACGCGTAGTTAGGACATCTTATTAATTTCCATCCCATGCTTGAATGTTTCACTTATTCAAACTTTAATAAATTTAATTTAAACTTTAATTTTTCTTCTATTACCTTTACATTTTAATATTACTGCTTAACAATAGTGTATAGTAATTTTTTTTTTCATTGAGAATTTAAAATGCTAATTATTCTACTTCAATGTCCGAGTTGTTCGTACCATGGGTACGAACAATTGGTCATTGGAACAGACTACTATAGTGGCAACTGATTCTAAACTTCACTAAATAACATTAAAGCATTTGAATTGAAATTGAGTAGTTACTTTTTACAAGTTTTTTTGATTCAGATCTATTATTTATAATTATAATAAAAAGTGATTTTGATCTCAAAAACATGTATGTTTATATTATGTATGTTTTATTACCTTAATCGTTGGTAAAAAAACATGACGACATTTTTTGAGTTTTTTATTTTGTTAATTTCAAATTACTTAGTACAAACAATATCTTTTTACTCGCATTTATTTTTACTCGTATCTTGTAATCGCGAAAATTTTCGGTTTCCAGATTTCAACGAAAATATCCATTTTGACCATCCCTTAATCTATTTTGCCTAGTTTCTTCGTGGCGTCTGTACGTACGTACGTTCGAAACTCGCATAACTCAAAAACGGTTAGCCGTAGAATGTTGAAATATTGTATTCAGGATTGTTGTAAAATCTAGTTGTGAACCTCTTTTTTTGGTCACTGCTTCATCACCGGAAGTGGTACTTTACTTGTCGGTCATAATTGATTTCCATCAAAAATTATATTAAAATACTTTGCAAAACTTCTCAAATTTGGTATTCATAACTTATATATTGATTTAAATAACATACTAAATTTTGGTCTAAATTGGAAAACCGGAAGCGGTACTTTACTTGTAGGTCATATTAGTCTTTCATAAAAAAATATATTAAAATACAATCTAAAACATTTCAAATTTGGTAAATAGGACTTTTATATCGATATGAATGTATTTACTACATTTTGGTTAAAATTGGTGAGCCGAATAGGGTATTTTACTTGAAGGTCATAATAAGCTTACATCAAAAATTATATTTAAATTAAATACATAAATCAATGTTTCGGTAATAAAGGTTACAAACGCAATTTGATTTCCAATCCAATTAAACATTTTTATAACTTGTTTTAAGTGTTAGAATTGAGTGTAAAATACTGGTTTCCCTCCCCATTTGTGAGATCAATAAGTCTGCAGCGGGAGAATAAGATATTAGTTAAGTGGGTTTTTCCGCTTAAAATGCCGAAACTGTTGATTTCCAATGCCTTATCTATTGATATTGACAGTTTTAATGTTGTCAAGGAACATGAAGAAATATCTTGGAAACTAACTAGTTATAATTAGGTAACTACCTACTGAAGGATTATACTACGTATAATAACGGAATGAGACCTTCAGAAACAAGAGTGTGCCTGTGTGTATGTTTTGTGTGTGTCTATAGATGGATGTCGCAACGGCGAGTGTCGTTTTTGAGATACTGCTATCTTCGGAAACTAGTAACCAAATTCAGGATCACTTTTTGAGCCACCGATTTATAGTTTAATAGGCGTGCAAGGAAATCGTGTGTTGTCCACGTCAGATATTTTTTAACCGACTTCAGCAAAGGGGGTTATCAGTTTGACTTTATGTTCTGTTTATATTCAGGCATAAATTCTAAAAGTATGTGGGCACGTTAATAACAACAAATTGATTTGAAATTCGTAGAATAAATGACCAAAAGGTGGTCAATTTTTTCTTTCCGCTCGGTTGTAAAGATCCTATGATTTTGTTATATAATTTTTTGTTAAGTTGTTATATCTACTATAATTAACTCGAGGAGACCATTTAGGTAATTAGCTTTAATCCACAGCTAGTGGTATCTGATTGTCGTCTTAGTCTTGAGGATTACCACACGTGATCCTTTGATGGCAGAGCCATATACCTCCTGCTGATGCATAGATTATTCGGGATTAATCATTATTCTGAGAATAATAATCAATATAATTATCTTCTTATCTGGAATTTTCAAAAACAAAAACAGATTTATATATGTTTTTCTAGAAATAAAATTCACAAAATACGTTTTGTTAGTAATTTTTCTCAATAGGATGGTTAGGAATACATGTCTTTCTTCTTCAGCTGCCCCACTTAATTGGCATAAATATTAAAGAATCTACAAGACAAAGTTTTTTAATAATTTCCTTTACTTCATTTATTTCTAAGACTAAAATAATGAACTGTTTCTTTCCGCGATGTTTGTCTTTATTTGGCTTTCACCGAATTTTCATTTTCCACTGAACTCATTTATAGAAGAAAATGTAAATATTTTCCTACTATTCAATTAATTATGTTTCAATTTATTCATTTATATATAATATATATATATATATATATATATATATATATATATATATATATATATATATATATATATATATATATATATATATATATATATATAAAAAAGTAGATAAATGATTTAAATTGGACTTTATTGGACTTCTACTTCATGTCCCTTTCGTTTTACATCAGCTAATATTACATGAAATGCCAGATTTTTTAATAAGTTGAGCGTTCCAAAGAGGCGATGCGAAACAAAATGTCTTCCGAGAATCTATTTATTACCTTTCAGACTCTCGGTTTTTTTTTTTTTTTTATAATTTGTAAGATATTGAAAAAGAAAAAACAAATAATCTATTTAGTATGTGAGTTGTAAAGCGGCCAAATATATTTTTTAGTAATTAATAAAATTCTATTGCATACATTATTATTTTCTTTTTATTATTTTATTAAAACAAGCTGTTATACACGATTCATAACGTTAACCCGAAAGACGCCAGAAAGGCTATAATCATTTATTTGCCCATTCTTCATTTTTTATTATTTTTTGTTTAATGGAATATTGATTTTGATTTATTATTTTAAATTATGAATTTTTGCTCCCTAAAAATTTAAGGTTTCGCGTTTCAATGTACGTAGAATCCAAAAATCTGTCCGTTCGCATTCCGCCGCATACCGTGCACCAAAGTCTCAGTTCGACCCAGCGTGATCCTCGGAACTCGACATTACCATCTGCGATTTTGTTTCTAAATTATAACTCGGCCAGTTAGGAAGATAGAGCAATAATATAAAGTGTTTTGGGAACATTATACCAAAGCGTTTCGCCTTTGTTTAGTTTTTTGATAACTCGAAAAATTTATTTATAAGATTAACTCGTATGATTTACATTTCATGTAGTTTATCTTGGAATCGCTTTTGACCAAACTCTTTCCTGGAAAAAACATGTCTCTGATATTTCCCGTCGTACCTTTTCCACCTTAAATCGACTAAATAACCTTCGTAACCTATTCCCATTTGAAACCCGAAAACTCCTAGTTACTTCCTTAATATTCCCCCACTTTGACTACTATTGTACGGTGTACGGAGGCGTCTCTGGGAACCTTGAGGCAAAAATAAAACGATTGATAAACTGCTTTGTACGATTTATCTTCGGTATCCCGAAGGACGCCTCTGTCTCCCGATTCTATGAAGAGTTGAAGTGGCTCTACCCTTCCTACCGTCGTAAGTACTTCCTCGCATCCTTCCTCTACCAAGTTATCCAATCCCACCGTCCATAATGCATCTTCTACCTCCTTCAATTCAAATCCTCAGTTCATTCCCGCCATACCCGTTCTCCGTCTTCAGATTTATATATAACGGCCCACCGATCCGCAGGTTTTGATAGATCTTTTCTTATCCGATCCTCATCCCTATGGAATTCCTTCTTCCATCCGTTGTTTCAATACTCTTCCCACCTTAAATCCCGTCTATTCAGTAACTTTATGTCTATGCAGCTCCAAAAGATTTGTAAATATGTACTCCTTATTTTCAACTAAAATTTGCACCCAATTATGTATTAATGTATTATTTTTACTTTTATTATTAATATTTATTTTTAATGTATTAATATTCCAAGTTTAGTTTTATTCTAAACTCTAAGAGTTTATTTTTCCTTAAAGGTTTAAAAGTTTGTTTATTTACTCAATATCATATTCTTTTTTGTTCTACTCTAAGGCTCTAAAGCTCTACTGATTTTATTTATAATATTATTCTAAAAGGACATGCCTCGGAATAAATAAATAATTTATTATTATTACATATTCATCTTAATAATCCGTAAACTATCCTTGATCTTTTAATAAATCAATCAGAGGTAAACTGACCAAGACAACTAGCAAAACCTGAGAGCTGCTGTTCTATGAATGGAGATGTGTATAATGAGTTGTAATTCACCTCCACCTACTGTGTGTTTCCATTAGTCTTCCAAATTAACAGCCCTTAATTCAACTTGTCTTATGCATTCCTCAGCACGGTTTGTGAATCTATTTTACCTTATTTATTATTAATTTAACAATAGATATTTATGAAGTCGGTAATTCTTATTGTATAAATAAATTCATTATTGCTTTTTTATAGTAGTATTAAAATAAAACGTTCCAAAAAAGTTCTATTTTAATTAGTTTTTTTTTAAATATATCAACACTATTTTTTTATATAATATATAAGAAAAAAGATAATATAATTATTAGAAGTTTAATACACTCTCCTTAAAGTTTAAACAATTATGGTTGAAAATTCAGGAAAATAAGCTATTTTACAAGCCAGCTAAAATGAGGAATAATTTAATTTGAGTTCAGTCTTCACTGGTATTGGATGCCGGTGGAGAACAGGGATCTCCTTAAGTCTCATTTCTCCCTAAGCAAATATAGGGAAATGTTTGTTTCGGAGTTTCTCAGCCTGAGTTGACATATTGTGATATTTATGCCTGCTTTTAAGATTATTTGAATTTTATGAAGTTTATTTTATTTAATTTAACTTTAATTTTTTTTTATTTATTTCGATATTATTTAAATGAGTTATATTTTCAGGGAATATGTTGGTTACTCATATAAGAATTATTCATATAACAATTTTAGAAAAGTTTAATAAATCTAACTTGATTGCCTTAATGTTTTATTTATTAGCTTATCAGCTGTTTTCAATTATAACCTTTCCTAGTTATGCATTTTATTTAGTAATTTTTTATTTATTTATGTTTTTCTTTTAGTTTTACTTTGTCTTTAATATTTATTATATATATTTTCAAGCCATTTTTTTTTTTTTAGCTGCTTTCTATGTGTATTTTCTTTTTTTTTCTGATCAGCTGTTTGAATATAACCTTCTCAGCTGTTGTTATGTTACCTCCCTTTGCCTTAGGTATGTAATTGGATGTCTTGGAGTAATGTGCTGTCTCTGGTTTATGCCTATTTTTTGACGGTTGATGTGAGATGTGCTGTATTTGATCTTTGTAGAGGTGATTTCTGGGTTAATATACTGATGATGCCTGAATTGGCGAAACCTTGATTGTTAGTTGTTTGCCGGTATTTTAGAGACACTTGAGGCTTTGTGCTTTGGAATCTATATATATATATATATATGTGTATGTATATAAATACTTGGTACTGAATGAAGTGTATTTTTCAGGTATAGTCCATTCTTAAGGGAGTTGTTATTATGAAGCTTTCAATTAGTTTTAGCTTTGTATCAATAAATGGAATATTTGCACTCCTGGTTCCAGATATATTATTATAATATAATTTTTTTTTTAAATGTAACGTTTCTAATTTATAAACACTTAAAAAAAATCGAAGAAAATGTTACCAGAAGATCCTTCCATCCAAATGACCTATGTAACTCTAAATGGAAGATCTTTCAGACCATGACGGGATGACAAACCCAGCGACAAGAGAGGGTTCGCGGACCTGTATTGCTCAATATCCGGTTAGTATTTGATATGTAAGAGCCCTCTAACTAGGGGATATCTCATGTCACTTTGAGATCATTTCGTATTCCTTAGCAGTCGATGGAGTGTCCTTTATGCCACGCACACAGCCATTTTTCGTCCTTTCCGTTCAATAACTCATGGAATCCATTCCATCTAGGTTATTTTTCGGCGAGTTTTCGGTTTCGGGTATGACGTTTCTCGTTAACTATTTGAATGCTATTCTCATCTTACATCTTGCGATATTTTGGATGGTGAACTACCTGGTTGGTGAGGGAACAGGTAGGAACAGACTGACTGGCATTACTTGACATCAATTGTCTGAGAGTCGGAGTACAAAAATTATTGATAATTTAATAATACGTGTATAATATATAATATTAAAAAAAAAAACGATAGTCTGAAAGGTAATAAATATATATAATAATACCAAACTGTATTTTGAATAGTTTATGTTTGAATTGTTGTGTGTTTTTAGAACTGAAGATTTATGTATAACATTTGAAACTAATTTTCAAGAAAAAGAAAATTATAGAAGTGGCAAATAATTTATCAATCACTAATTAGATTGATCCTTCTATACCATCATGCGAATGTTAACTGATAATAATATTATGTCATATAACGAAAACCTAAATAAATCAATATTTTGACTGTACAAATGAAATAATGTTTGAAATAATCAGAAAGTTGACTGATTGTAGAACATTAATTGAACGTTTCTAATTTAGATTTCGTTGAGTCAGAATGGAAATTGTTATTTTAAATTTTTAAATATTTTTTGTTCATATATACTTTGGAAATAATATATTTTCCTGAAATAATTTCCCCTACGATGTGCCTAATAATAATGGAAATAAAAAATTACCGTAATTGCTGGCTATTATTTTCAAGGTCTCTTTATAATGCTATTAAACAAAATTTTGCGGAATATGGCCATATTGTGAACTAAATAATGTTTCTATTAGGGCTTAAAAGATCTTTAAGGACTTAGGAGAAGTTTAGTCAACTTCTTAAGCACTAGCTCTTTTTCATCCCTACCTAATGCTTAAACTTAGCCCGTCTTTAACTAGAAGCAGCTAAAATAGCCTTCAGCCCTGTCATAATTTTTTTAATAGATTTAAATTTTTTTTTCATGATAAATGAATTGATGTTTTAGGAAAGCGGAAATAATTAAACATAAAAAAAACAACTCACAATTTAAAAAAAAAAAATAATAAACGTTATTAATTAATCATAGAGAAAACTCAAAAAGAAAAAAAAATTGTTACAACATTGGAAGATACCAAAAACGAAGTCTTAAGCCTCTCAAACAGCAGTGAATCATTATTCTGTCAGCGTTTCGTCAATTCAGGCATTATCAGGACAGAAAATGATATCACTTAAATGCACACAGACCAGAAACAGCACACTTCAACAGTCTAAAATATCTGATGTGGGCAACACATGACTTCCTTGTACGTCTATTAAACTATAAATCGCTGGCTCAAAAAGTGTACTTGAATTTGGTTACTAGTTTCCGAAGATTGCAGTATCTCAAAAACGACAATCGGCGTCGCGACATCTATCTATTGACACACACACGCACACAAATGGGGAGGAAAATCAATATTTTACACTCAATTTTAACACTTAAAACAATTTAAAAAAATGTTTAATTGGATTGGAAACCAAATTGCGTTTGTAACCTTTATTACCGAAACATATGATTTATGTATTTAATTTAAATATAATTTTTGATGTAATCTTATTATGACCTTCAAGTAAAGTACCCTTTTCCCCCCACCAATTTTAACCAAATTACAGTAAATACTTTTATATCGATATAAAAGTTCTATTTACCTAATTTGAGATGTTTTACATTATATTTTATTATAATTTTTGATGAGTCTAATATGACCTTCAAGTAAAGTACCGCTTCCGGTTTTCCAATTTAGACCAAAATCTAGTATGTTATTTAAATCAATGCATAAGTTATGAATGCTAAATTTGAGAATTTTTGCGTAGTATTTTAATATAATTTTTTTATGGAAATCAATTATGACCTTCCAGTAAAGTACCACTTCCGGTGATTAACCAGTGACCAAAAAAGGGAGGTTCACAACTAGATTTTACAGCAATCCTAAATACAACATTTCAACTTTCTACGGCTAACCGTTTTTGATTTATATAAAATACAAACATACGTTTGTCGTCACGACGAAACTAATCAAAATAGATTCAGGGATGGTCAAAATGGATATTTCCGTTGAAATCCGAAAATCGAAAATTTTCGCGATTACAATACAAGGAAGTAAAAAGAGATATATATATATATATATATATATATATATATATATATATATATATATATATATATATATATATATATATAAGACTAACCATATAGATATACGTTCACCACTCCAAGACAATTCAAAACATGCTCAATTATTATTTCATTCCTCTTTAATTTATTTTAAAATATTGTAAATAAAGTATATAAGGTATGTGGGTTAAAAGTGCGCAATAAAAGCTTTGGAATAACTGCGAAATCTCTGTTTATAATGCTCCAATTAAAGCGGCTATTGGATAAAATCGTTTGCCACTGATATGGATCGGAGTGTATGTTAATAATTTTGCATTGGGGAAAGTATTTTACATCGGTCACTGTTTGCCTTAGCCGTTCCCGAGCGGTTTTGTTTCACACATCAAAGGGATTTGCCATTGCCATTGCGTGCCAATCCACGCCAATGATGAACTGTTTCCACAACGGGTTCCTCATTTTTAGTCTTAATTTATCCGAATAACATAGACTATTGCACTGGGTCGAAGGTCGTCGGTACATAACCCCTAGAGCACGATTATAGAAGTTTTGGAGATGTAATATATATATATATATATATATATATATATATATATATATATATATATATATATATATATATATATATATGTGTGTGTATATATATATACAAATATGTATATATGATTTTTCCCCGCTAGATTTAAGCACTTACACCGGACCCCTTTGGGTCAAATGAGCTGAAATACGGTTTGAAGGGTTTTCTTCCAGGCAGAATGATATCATAAAAGTATGGATAATTCCAGTCATAATTTCGGTATATTTCACTGAATTTTCGAAGTTTTTAAAGTTCCATCTCTACAGCTCCACCAAATTAGTTTATATCGTTGAAAATTTGTATTTGGATTGAATTGGTGTTAGGGAATTAACTTTCAATCGACCGGTCTCAACTTGGTTCCTCCACCCCCTCCCCCCCCCCGGGTTTTTCGATTATTTTAAAAAATTTCCGCACCTCTAAAACCTTAAATAAATTAAATTACCTATAAAAGTTTCATCGGAATCGGACCATTAAGTATTAGCAAAAAAATGATAATTTCAACTCCAGGGGCCCCTTTGGGTCAAACGAATTAAAATTCGGTATGTAGGGTTTTCTGTATCGTAGGTCCGCGGATAGGTAGAATAATATAATGAAATTATGGGTACCTTTCGTATGGTATTTTTTTGTTCTACTCTAAGGAACTGATGATCTACTGAAATTATCTGTAATATTATTCTAAAGGGCTATGTCCCGGAATAAATAAAGAATTTATTATGTTTATGATTATTATAATTATTTTTAGAAAAACAAATTGTGCATAATAGCGCTTAAAAATATGAGAAAAAACCACTTTAGACAGTTGAAATCGGTTAAAAACATTCCGTAAAAATATATTTTTTGTTTCGGAATCTTCTACTAACGTCCTTACTATAATCTTTGTCAATTTTTTGCTTTTTTAATTAAAATATAAAATAATTATAAGTAATTTTCAATGTATTAAGTTAATTATGATAATAAAGCGACTGTAAACAAATACTGTATATTCATATTTCAAGGTATAATAAATTATTAACGTGTAAAGAGAGGGAAAAACATAGAAAAAGAACCAATATGGGTCTAAATCCATATTTAATGATGCAATCACGCACGATCTCGTTGTTTTCCACGAACATCGAATCAAATTTCAATGATTTTTTTTATTAATATCGTTCGGTTTGTGTACACTCGATACAGAAAACGATTGATTAAACTAAACTCTATTTTGAAGTGGAAATTATAATTATGTGAGAGGCTTCGAGCAGAACATTGAATGATTGCTATTTCCGAGATATTAGGGTCAGTGGCGTAACTGAATTTTTTGCACCGGGCTGCGAACAGCGGTAAAGAGAGCATCCTCGACATTTATAGACCTAGCCTAGCCGTATTACAGCAAGACAATGTGACCTACAATACAAACCACAGATTAAAGAGTATAATATTAGGCTGATCCAAAATGTAAAAATTTCTTGAATATTTTGGAAACATTTTTTTTCTTTTTATAATCCACAGATTTTTATAATATAAGGCAGCTATTACTACTAAAATGGGACAAAGTTATCAGCCAGACCCATACGAAATCGAAACCAAAAACAAGGTCTCGTGGAGTAGTTTAGAAACAGGTGTGTTAGAGGAGGGACGAAGGAGGGAAGTGGTAGTGTTGGAGTGAGAGAAGCGACGGTGCAGCACCAGTGGCCTGCTTTCTTCAGGTAACACGGTTTTAATTAGGGATTGATAAATTATAATAAATAATAATAGTGAGGATAGAGTAGAGCGTTACAATATATGTATAAATTAAGGTCCTGAGATAAGGAAGGATCTATCAGAGCCTGTATCAACGTTAAAACCGACTATTTTTGAAATAAGGACCTCTCGAAGGACCTCTATCCTCGCCAAAAACAGTATTATTTGTAAAGGGTTACAATATATGTATAAATTAAGGTCCTGAGATAAGGAAGGATCTATCAGAGCCTGTATAAATATTAAAACCGACTATTTTTGAAATGAGGACCTCTCGAAGGACCTCAATCCTCGCCAAAAACAGTATTATTTGTAAAGCGTTACAATATATGTATACATTTAACCCACCTCCTTCTCCTTACCCGACCCACCCTTCCTCACGCAATTCCTAATAAACTTTCTGGGTCTAATAGCTTCAACGGGTATGAACTCGGAGACTGTTAAAAACAGTGGCTTTTCGTGGCGTAAAATACCAAACTATATTTTGAAGTTTTTGTGTGTTTTTAGAACTGAGGATGAATGTATAACATTCGAAACTAGTTTTCAATAAAACAAATTTATAGAAGTGGCAAATAATTTATCAATCCCTAATTATATTGATCCTTCTATACCATCATGCGGATATCAAATGAACACAGTTTTAGAATGTCCTAAAACAAATAAAGGATGTGACAATGTAAGATCAGAAGATTCCCCCCCCCCCTCTCTCCTCCCCCTCGCATTCGTTTTTAATTGCTTCTTTTAGATACATTCATCATTCATCCTTTATTAAACTCTAGATTTTCTTTGAGTATGAAGATTTGATCATAATTGATAAAAATGGAATTTTTAATCTTCCGTTTGATGATTCCAGTTTTTTTTGGAACCCTCCGAGGATGATGCCGGGTTACGCCAGTGATTAGGGTTAATCTCAAATGATTTGGCATGTTGACATGCTCTGGCAAATACCAAAATGTTTTCTGTTATTTTCAAATCCCTCATTCGTGTTCTATGGCATTGTAGGATACTTTATCAATTCTTGGGAATATGTTCCTGAGTCGGTTTATGAAATTACAGCTTCCTTTATTTTTCGCTAAATTTTAAGTTAAAAAGAATATTAAAAATTAGATGTAGGAACACCTTTAGTAGTCTTTTTACTCAGAGCTACAAAATAGCTAACAGCTATCTCAAAAACAAACCAATTTCCTAGTCAACAAAAATTTAAACGCAAAAATTTAAGAAAAAGTTTCTCTACCATTGTGTTCTTTACTTTCTAGCACCGAAGAGTTCATTTTGTCGTTTCCCGCCCGGACAAAACCACGTGGTCTATCTTAACTATACCTCTCCTACTAAGTCCAGTTACACTATATACAAATTAACAAATTATAAACAACAAAAATAATACAAACAACGAAAATTAACATAATAAAAAGAGTTATTTACGGGTTTTGCGATTTTCTGATATCCCGGTCCCCAAGACGCCTTCCCTCGAATATCTTCCGTCAGACCTCTAGCAGCCATTTCTTCTCTGACCCCTTCCATCCACTGCTTCCGAGGTCTTCCACGTCTCCTTCTTTTCTCAGGACAATATTTAAGTGCTCGAAGGAGCCATCTTGTCTCGTCCATTCTCATGACGTGTCCAAACCACTGCAGTTTTCTTTCACTGATGTCATTGAGAATGTTGAGTTTAGCACCCACCTTACTTCTTATAATCTCATTGGAGACCTTCTGCAATCTGGAAATGGCTCAACTTCTTCTCCAGAAATCCATTTCTAGGGCCAGTAATTTAATCGCATATTGTTTTGTCACTGTCCATGATTCTGACCCAAATAACGTTGTTCCAACCAAGAAGGAGTGGTATATCTTCTTTTTGGTTTCGAGAGAGACTTTTTTACCGTTTAAGAGGCCTATTATTTTTTTACCATGAGTAATTTTGTTTTGAATATCATTTTAGACTGTGCCCAAACTGTCCATCGTCACTCCAAGATACTTGAGAGCAGTACTTTGAGGGATCGTCCATCCTTCTATGCATAGAGATGAGATAGGGGAGTTGCATTAAAAAAAAATTACTTATTAAAATTAATTAATTAACTACTTATTAAAAAAGTTGCATTAAAAAAATAAAAATAGTTACAAAGTATAATAAACCCTTCAAGATTTTGTCTAGTGAAAATCCGACTGATCGTATCAAACTACCATGAACATAAATAATATTCCATATTCCTTTTCCAAGATCTGATTCATTACAAATATTTGATCTTGTGTGCTTCTTTGTGGAATGCATCCATATTGTTCCTCTTCAAGGGCCCTCTCGATGACGATGGCCGGTTGGTACACACTTGGTACACTAACTATTAAGAATCCTCTGCAGTTTCGAAAGCCCCTAAAGTATCCTTTCTTGATTATGTGGATTATCTTTTCTTTTCCGTACTAAGCTTAACAAATGTTGAAATAAATCCTGTCCTATTGTTTCCATATTCTTCATCATCTTGGAAATAACTCCGTATAGACATGCTGCTTTGTCTATTTTTAAGTTATCTAAAGCACATGCCGATTCCTTCCTCTTCCTTGACAGTGTTTTCGTTGCTGTGAATATTTTGTTCTGTCACAGATATTTTCCTCGCATTATCATTGAGGAGTCCCTCAAAATATTCCGCCCTTCTATTCATTATTTCTTTGCTATTAGTGAGAATATTTCCTTCCTTGTCTTTTATGTGTTTTATGACAGACTTCTGATTTCCTTGGGCGTCTTCCTTGAATTTGTTTCCGAAGTCTTCCCACGCATTTTTTATTGATCGCATTTCTTTTCCCTTTACCATTTTCCTCATTTCTTTGTATTGATGTTTTTTGTTTGAAGATAGTGTTTCTAGTGATTCTTTTTCCGTTTTTTTTTTCCTTTTTTACATCCTCGTTCCACCGGACTGTTCTTTTTAATCTCCTACATTGGTTTTTCCACATACGTCCTCCACTGCATCCAACAATATATTTTTTTTTTCCTTCCTGTCCTTCTCTTTGTGATTATAATCCCCGGCATATGTATGCATTGTTAGTAGCTTTTACTTCAACTGAGGATTAATATTGATCAGCCGATTCTTCTTTTAGAGAGAAATAATTTATTGAAAATCAGTGCTGCCCAAATACATTGGGTTGCTACAATACACAGCATACTCATCAATCCATAGTGGATAAAATATTTATATATACACATTTTACATTTATTTCTTTTTTTCATTCATACAATTCACACCATTTTCCTTTTCTTTTTCTATCTTTTATTAATTTTTATCCATCCAACTACTTCCTCACCTCTCCATAATTCTCTCTTCCAGATAACAATCAACCCTTTCTTACTCAAGACAATTGGAAAATTTATGAAACTAAGCAAACATCAATATTTGAACGCATACATATATAGATCAACAGTACAAAAAAACAGGAAAAAATACAATAAATAAATATATATACATATACAAACAAAATAAATTAAAAAAACGTTATTATTATTAAACGTTTTACGTACTTTTTTATATCACCATGAATTATTAAACATCTATTTCGTGGAAGGAACACATTAACAGGGCCTGGTTTATTGTTCGGCAATCTATCGACAATTGTTCGGCAATCTATCGACAATTGTTCGGCAATCTATCGACAATTCTTCGGCAATCTATCGACAATTCTTCGGCAATCTATCGACAATTCTTCGGCAATCTATCGACAATTGTTGGGCAATCTATCGACAATTGTTCGGCAATCTATCGACAATTGTTCGGCAATCTATCGACAATTGTTCGGCAATCTATCGACAATTTTAATCAACTTTATTTTGTAATAAAAATATGTTGTAAGTGAAATTTTAACGAACGTTTCCCAGAAAAATTTTCTGTTTATTATTGGCTTGAAGAAAAACAGTTTGGTTTCTCGAAAATACTGAAAATCTGTAGTCATTACGCATTGGAGCACACCATGATTTGTTAGCAAGTGTCAATATAATTCATAATTTTTCTAAATTATTGAACCGTTATCAAAGAAACTTAAAAAAATATTTCGGATGCCTTTGCAATATATGGACAGTGAACAGGAGTCAAAACTCATGCGATACGGCTTTTACCTGAGCCTTAGTACTGGGGAAGATATTTACCTGAGCCTTAGTACTGGGGAAGATATTTACCTGAGCCTTAGTACTGGGGAAGATATTTACCTGAGCCTTAGTACTGGGGAAGATATTCCAACTATACGTACTATATCCGAGTATATACTTAGTATAGTAAAACTTCGTTATAACGCTCTAGGTTATAACGATTTTCCGGCCATAACGCTCTTTTTTCTTGGTCCCGGTCCCAGTTGGTGGTTTTCCTATGAAGATTTATTCGTTATAACGATCCAATTTCCGAGTTATAACGGTCTAAATGATTTTTTTTTTTAATAATTTTTACATTTATAACGTTTTGTTTTGTAAATATCAAAAGGGTTTACTTGAAGTGTTGAATACAGTATCGAAAGAAAACAATAAAGCGGTAGTAAACAACAGATTAATTGTTTTTATAGTTTAATTTTACTTTGTTTTAATTTTATTATGATAAAGGTTCATTGTATCGAAAGGTCCTGATGATTTCGATGACGACCTTATGACCAACAAAGTTTTTTTGTTGATTTATGCCTAAATTTATGACCATCAATTATCAAACAAGACACTAAATGAAGAAAATGAAACGGAACCAGTAAAAACAACAAATATTTTGAACGCTTTACAGACGATTCGTGCATTTTTTTCGTGTTTTTTACTTCCTTGTACGAAGTAAAGGAAGTATTGTAATCGCGAAAATTTTCGGTTTTCAGATTTCGACGGAAATATCCATTTTGACCATCCCTGAATCGATTTTGACTAGTTTCGTCATGGCGTCTGTACGTACGTTCGTTCGTACGTACGTTCGTTCGTATTTCGCATAACTCAAAAATAGTTAGCCGTAGAAAGTTGAAATTTTGTATTTAGGATTGCTCTAAAAATCTAGTTGTGAACCTCCCTTTTTGGTCACTGCTTAATCACCGTAAGTGGTACTTTACTTGAAGGTCATAATGGATTTCCATAAAAAAATATATTAAAATAGTTTGCAATACTTCTCAAATTTGGTATTTATAACTTATATATTGATTTAAATAACTTGCTAGACTTTGATATAAATTGGAAAACCGGAAGCGGTACTTTACTTGAAGGTTGAAATTTGGTAAATAGGACTTTTATATTGATATGAATGTATTTACTAGATTTTGGTTAAAATTGGTGAGCCGAAAAGGGTACTTTACTTGCAGGACATAATAACCTTACATCAAAAATTATATTTAAATTAAATTCATAAATCATATGTTTCGGTAATAAAGGTTACAAACGCAATTTGGTTTTCAATCCAATTAAACATTTTTATTACTTGTTTTAATTGTTAAAATTTAATGTAAAATACTGGTTTTTCCCCCTATTTCTGTGTGTGTGTGTACCAATAGATGGAAGTCGCGACGCCGAGTTTTGTTTTTGAGATACTGCGATCTTCTAGTGAACAAATTCAGGATCACTTTTTGAGCCACCGATTTATAGTTTAATAGGCGTAGAAGGAAGTCATGTGTTGTCCACATCAGATATTTTTCAAGTGCAAGACGAAACTTTTCAAAATATAAGTGATTAGAAAATACTATTTTAAAAATACCTTATGTTACCTTATGCAAATAAATCGATGATTAAAACCAGGAACATCAAAAATGTTTTTTAATTTTAAAAATTAACACATTAAAATTAAAACATTAAAATGTTTTTTAATTTGTAGTTTAAATAATTAAAAAAAAAAAAACACTTCCTTTTCTTCCTTATCTTTGTGCCTGTTTCATAGAAATCTGTAGGTTAGATTCTGATTTCCTTGAACTTATTTCCGAAGTCTTCCCACGCATTCTTTTTTGGTCTGATTACTTTTTCCTTCATCATTTTCCTCATTTCTTTGCATTTGCAAAAAAAAAAAAAATTATATCTTTAATTATAGATTTAGTCTGTTTCGCCTTACATTATTTAGTCCTAAAAGTATCAAGTAACTCTTATCAATTTCCAGCTATTCATATAAACTAATCTACAGAAAAGACCAGTGTTATATCCCGGATCGAGTTACATTTGAATCAGATTCATGCGGCAGATACAAAAATAACGAATCTTACTTAAAATAAAGTATATTCATCCGCTACTAAATTCTCGTATTTATTATCTACTTCCAATTTGTTTAGCTGTTTTTTATGATTTCCCAGTTACAGCGTTTTCACGTTTATAGCGTTCTTTTTCTCTGGGCCCTTGGAGAGCGTTATAACGATTTTTTCTGTATATATTATACTTCTAGGACCTGATTAATTTTGATATTCATTCAACATATCGCCAGTTGACTTCTATACTTGTTGTCTGATTAATTTGAACAAATATGTTATTTTTATTTTATTTCAGATATTACTGGATAACACTGTTGGCACCGTTTGGTTGAGACGGGTTTAATTTCCCTCAGAGGGCTGTGAGCAAAAGCGGGCCCAATGAACCGAAACCACACTCGTCTATTCTTCACTGCTTCCGAGCCGGTTTCCAGCTTTGTATAAAATAGGAAACGGTGAAAATATTTATTTTCAATATCTAAGCAAGTAATAATGTGTATTTCAGTTTTCTATTTGTTATCTATAAAACAATAAAATATCTGATGTGGACAAAACATGATTTCCTTGTAAGCGTATTAAACTATAAATCGGTGGCTCGAAAAGTGATCCTGAATTTGGTTACTTGTTTCCGAAGGATTCAGTATCACAAAAACGACACTCGCCGTCGCGACATCCATTTATTGACAAACACATGCACAGACTCTTGTTTCTGGATGGAGGTCTCATTCCGTTATTAAATGTCGTTTTAATTCAGTAGGTAGCTAGTTTCCAAGAGATTTCTTCGTGTTCCGTGACAACATTAGAACTGTCTATATCTACATCAACGGTTTCAACATTTCTTATTATTCTCCTGCTGCTGACTTGTTCATCTCAAATAGGCAGGAAAACCAGTATTTTACACTCAATTTTAACACAAAACAAGTAAAAAAAATGTTTAATTGGAGTGAAAACAAAATCGCTTTTGTAATCTTTATTACCGAAACATATGATTTCTGTATTTTATTTTAATGTAATTTTTTATGTAAGTTTATTATGACCTTTTTCGCCTCATGGATTTTAACAAAAATATAGTAAATACATTCATATTGATATAAAAGTCTTATTTACCAAATTTGAGATGATTTACATTATATTTTAATACAATTTTTGATGAAAATCAATAATGACCTTCAAGTAAAGCTTCCGGTAATCATGTAGTGACCAAAAAGGGAGGTTCACAACTACATTTTTCAGAAACGACACTCAGCGTCGCGATATCTATCAGTTCTCATTCCGTTATTATATATCGTTTTCTTTCAGTAGGTAACTAGTTCCCAAGAGATTTCTTCGTGTTCCGTGTTTATAGAGCTCTCATATTAGAGCTCTCAATATCACTAGACAAAGCATTCATTTCACAAATGAGAAGGAAAACCAATATTTCACTCATAATTTTAAAACTTAAAACCAATAAAAAAAAATGTTCAATTGGATTGGAAAGCAAATTGCGTTTGTAACCTTTATTACCGAAACATATGATTTCTCTTTTAATTTAAATATAATTTTTGATGTAAGCTTATTATGACCTTCAAGTAAAATACCTCCTTCGGCTCACCAATTTTAACCAAAATCTATTATATTATTTATATTGATATAAAAGTCCTATTTACCAAATTTTAGATAATTTACTATATATGTTAATATCATTTTTGATGAATGTTTATTATGACCTTCAAGTAAAGTACCGCTTCCGGTTTTCAAATTTAGACCAAAATCTAGTATGTTATTTAAATCAATATACAAGTTATAAACAAGTTTTGCAAAGTATTTTAATATAATTTTTGATTGAAATCAATTATGACCTAAAAGTGAAGTACCACTTCCGGTGATCAAGCACTGACCAAAAAGGGAGGTTCACAACTAGATTTTCAGAAATTCTAAATACAAAATTTTATACGGCTAACCGTTTTTGAATTATGCGAGATACGCACGTACGTACAGACGTTACGACGAAACTAGTCAATATGAATTCAGGAATGGTCAAAATGGATATTTCTGTTGAAATCTGAAAACCGAATATTTTCGCGATTACAATAGTTCCTTTACTTCGTACCAGGAAGTAAAAATACTTGTGGACAAGTTAGGCTGGATCCAAGTCACTGAAACGTTCTTAACTATCAGAATTTTTAATTTTTATATAAAAAATCTTAAGGATTATAATAATTTTATTCAGGGTGCATATTTGAGCTATATTATAATTTTGTAGTATATTATGATTCTCCTAAGAGGTATTATGAACCTCTCCTAAATAAATATTGTAATATAACAGCATCATATAATATTATGAAATATATAACATTATAACATATTATAATATTATGAAATATATAATATGATGAACCTCCCTTGTGGGTAGTTTATATTCCAACTATTACAGTGAAGAATGCTAATAGTAGAAGACTGGCATACAGCCATTATACATTATATAAGTAATATAATATAAATCAGCTGCTTTTTAAGATTTTTCTTCAGTAACTTGAGACGATCTCTCGTATCCCAACCTTTATAGTGAGTTAAAGTGGCTCTTCCCCTCCACTTGTAGACAATATTTCCTCGGATCTTTCCGATACCAAAGCATCAACTCCCAGCTTTCTTCATCTACAGTCTCCTACAAAATCAAATATTCAGTCCACTCGCTAGCAACAAGACCGCGATTTTCTGACCTCTATACCCCTTCTCGCATAACACATTCGAACGTCCCTCCCTTCTAATATCTGTCATGCTTCTTCCCTAACCTCATTCAAATTCCATCTTTTTCAACACCTCTTCACTTCCCAAAAATATGCTGTATAAGCTAGAAGTTTTAATTACCGGTTAAAAATTTATTAGAAACTTAATTGTTTAAAATGTTTAAGTGTCAATATAGTGATGCAATTCATTATTTTTATAATTTTTTTTTGGTCTTGTTTTTCTGGTTTTGTTCAATACATGTACATTTTTTTCAAGAGAAAAATTAATTTTTATTGTCATTGATGTAAAAACTTACATACTTTAACTATTGTAGTTTTTTGGCCGGATATGTTATTCTTTTTATTTATTCTTTGTTATTCTGAAGGAACTAGTCCTGAAGGAACTAGTCTGAAGGAACTAGTCCCAGAATAAGGCATTTTTCCAATTCTATTTCTATCCTAAATAATAACTGATTTTATATGAGTAATTTAATATAAATAATTACTGGTTTAATGCCAGTAATAATAAAATCCAAGATGGCTGGTGTGGCGTCATTATTATACTGCTTCCTGGTTAAAATGTGTTAGATACCGCTTTGTGTAAAAGTTAAATACAAACAATGTCTCCTATATCATCTCCCCTTATAATTTATTTATATTTTTATACCTATATTTAGCTTTGTAAACAATCAATTTATCTTTCAAATACACATCTACAATGTCCAAGAGATGTATAGTTTTCGAGTTATCGAAAACCTAAACTAAGAAAGCCATGCGGGATAATTGATAACATGTGTACAAAGTTCAAAGCGTCTACATAACTTTTTTTCGGTGTACGCTATATTGGAATATTACTAATGATTTGGGAATGATTTTAGGAAATTCATCAAAATCGTCATGGCGATAATCTGTGAAAAAAGAGGTTTTTAGACTCTTGCGCAGCCGCAATTGCGCAAAGAGTTGCTGATTTGATACACACGCATTGGAGGACAAAGCTCTACCAAATAAAATAATAAACAACAAAATCGCTCAACCCGTTTAAGAGATTGCAGAGGCAAACAGACTAAAAGCCAAAAATGCGTTTTTTGGACTCATGGGGTTGTGGAAGGTATAGATCCGTTCAAAACTGCACATAGAAAATTTTACCCGATTACAATACATTCCTAAATGTTAAGGAAAGTAAAAATTTCAGGTTAGCACTTTATATTTGAATTAATAATCCTAATATAAGACTGCGATCCAACTGATTTCGTATGGATCCATATTCATAATTAATTGTCTTGTACAAAATACCTTAGTTTCACCATAAAAATTTTCGTTATTCGTATTGGTTTGACTGAAAAAAAAAATAGACAAATCAAAATAAACACAAGGATTCGCTGTCATGTGGCGAGAGTAATCGCTTTAGATGTTGCTTCTATAATAACTTCCTGAGAGGGCCTAAAGGGGAAGTTGGGAAGGTCCAAGTTTTGACGTTTCTTCAGGAACGTAATTAATAATACTCCTTAAGGATGGTGGAAGTGAAGAGTTAATTTAACTTCGATGCTTGAGATATATAATCACATTTCTCCAGTGGCAGCTTTGTATAAACATTGTTTTGGAATATTTTAGCCCGGTGGTGGTGTTTTAATGGACCACAGCACTTTTAAGATTCTATGTTCCAACTTTAAGAAAGATTGAGTTTCTTTATTGGAAGCACATTTCTGACTTTTCCTACACCATATACTCTAATAAGAGAAACTTCTATCGATCTGTCTGCAAAGAGGGTCTCGAAATTATGCGGAATAAATTTGCTTAAATTATTAGTATGTGGTTTTTTTTTGAGCACCAAAAATCGATTGGCGCAATCATTTACCCAAGGAACATTTTTATTTATTCATATTTGTATATATACATATATATATATATATATATATATATATATATATATATATATATATATGTAGAGAGAAAAGATATAAATCTATTAAGTATCTAACAAATGCAGGAACACGTTTTGTGCTAAAAATAATAATGAACATATTATACAATAACTAAACGGTCTGAACGGTCTGCTTCGGTTGAAGAAATATACGAGGATCTAGACGTATAATGGATATATATACATATATATATATATATATATATATATATATATATATATATATATATATATATATATGTATATATATATACATATATATATTTTTTTTTTTCTTTTTTTTTTTTTTTTTCGGTTGGCTCTACAGACCTTGTAGATCTTTGGCCGCCTGAACCAGCCTTCTCCACCTCTGCCTATCTTGGGCCACTGCTTTCCAGTTTGCTGCATGCAGCTCTTTCGCATCGTAGCTCGAAGCAATCCATCAGGACGCCTTTTCACAGCGATGAATGCCACAATAGTTGGCAAGCGACCACGTGGAAAACCAGATGGATAGACAGGATATATATATATATGCACATGTTTGATTCAATAACTTATATTTTTTTATTATATTTTTTCTATTGGCTCTATAGACTATGCAGATCTTTGCCCGCGCGATGTGGTCTTCTTTTATATATATATATATATATATATATATATATATATATATATATATATATATATATATATATATATATATATATATACGTCACCTAGCAAGATCGTCTTTAAATTTCTGCTTGACAGTTTTCTATTTTTTAAGCGCTTGTCTGCAATAACCCACAAAAACATGATATTAGGGGCAAGTGCAGACCTCTGATGTGTGACAAGTGTGCGTGGAGCACACTTTCCCTTATTGGCATATTTTGTCGAGGCAATTAAAACAACGATTATTATTATATTATTATTGACTAACGAATTAAAACAAAAATTATTTTTTCAATACTCAAAGAAGATTATAAAATGAGAATCTCAGACAAGCTTTAAATTTGATGATTACACCAGTATAATAATCCTATATTGTACTTAACTATATTGTATACTTATACTTTCCCCAAACCGCTCCTGCTTGAACACCTTGTACACACTTCTCCTTAAGGCAGGGGCAAATACGTATTAAATGTTCAATAAAATTATCAATCTCATTAAAATAGACCTATTTAAAATTTAGGCTTGAATGTAATATTTAAACATGATCGCCTAACAAACTTTAAAATAAAAAAAGAAGAGGAAAAATCTAGTTTCAAAAATAACAATTTTACAGTCCTGTAAAGTGGAACTGTAAAATGTTGTGAACACTTACTCCGCATGCTCTACCTCAATATATTTATTAATCAATATATTTCGTGAAAAGTATATATTTCCATCATATCTGTAGGAATAGTAATTATCATTAATTTCAAACTCTAATGTTAGCATGTAACATATCCTATTCCTTATATATGTTTTTATTCCTGAAGGTCTGTCTCGTTGGATGGTTTTTTTTTGGGACACAAGACCCGAACCCAGAAACAACATTCATCCTCTTATCGCTGCTGATATCGGCATTTGTTACCTCCGTGTCATTAATTTTGCTCTCTCTTATCGAGGGTGCTTCAGTAACTAACAATAACAATAAATCGTCTGCTGTTTTTTATGTTATTCCGCTCGCTTTTGCAATACGTGAGGGAAATGAATATTTGTATAACTCGGTAAGAAACTTCGAGGGGTAGTTTTAATGTTTATTCATAATTAAGTGGCAATAAAACATATATTTTGAATGAAATTAAAAGGTGGTGGAAATTTGATAGCCAGATCGAAAAATCTTGGTTTTTGATCCTCAGCCATTTTGTTTTAAGGTAGAAAATGGCGGAAGGATAATTTTCTAAACTCATCGATGGCATCGTAAATCCATTAGACTGTCTCTATACTCATGGATGGAAACCATCTGGCCGTCTCTTTATTCAGCGATTAAATCCCTGATGACTCGTCTGTTCCATCGGCTTTTTGGATCGATGGATATAACCTCATTACAACCTCCACGTTGTTATTTCTGTTTTTAAAATCAACAACTGATCTCGTACAGTATTTCGTCTATATATCAGTACGGAGAAAGTACAAGTCGTGAATCTTCTTACAATGAATACTACAGTAATAGTGGAAAAGAAGAAAAAATTAAAAATCACTATTTAAATATTGTACAGGCCTACTCAACCGACGATTTTATATCACATTTTAGAATTAGCCGTTCTTCAATAGACTTAATTGATTTCATTCCTGTTATCCCCCCATGGGACATAGGACCCTGATGAATGTCCGCCATCTATCTCTGTCAGAAGCCATCTCTTTAAGGGTTGCCCAAGTATGATTGTGCTTGCTTGTCTCCTCCAGGAAAGAACTCCTCAATGTCTTCCTCTGCCTGCCGATTCGACACTGTCCACTCAAGAACCTCCTGGATAATGCCTTCTTTCATCCTTAAGGTGTGCCTGAACCATCCCCATTCTATTCCCCTCTGCTTGGTCCTTCTCAGTAGTAACTCATTGGAAAAGGTTCCTGGCCACCGAATCCCCAGGATAGACCTCAATTATCTATTGCAGAAGCTTTGCAGACGAGCTGAGGTAAATCGGGCCACCCTCCAGATCTCCGAGCCATAGTATCTCTTCAGTAGAGGCAACAATCTATTATTGGATGTTACGTTTAATGGTACTAGCACGCAAGTGAAAATTAATGTAAACTATATTGTTGAATAAAATTATCTAAACATGTATCTACATGTTTTGCTACCTTCCCAGTGGTAACCTTCCGCTTGAATCGAAGAGATTGTCTCTAATCTCAACGTACAATGGCTATCTATTTTAGGTTCAATCGGATGTTGGATTCCATTGATGGAATAACTGTTGAGTTTAGAATCACCCAAACCTTCTTAGGACTCATAGTAAGAAGCAAACTGTTGTAAGTCCAATTTCGCTGATTTTAATTTTATTATCGTATATGCATTATTCTAGCCATATTTTTCTACTACAAATATTGTAAATAAGTAAAAAATACGCAACACTTCACATATAAAGAGTGTTCACTACCTCCAGCAAGCAATACAATGCCATCTGAAACTTCTTTCTGCTCTCCTGCAAAATTTTGAAAATGTTACGACAGTCTACCTCTGACGTAGAAATACAACGCCCGATTTTTTTTTTTATCGATATCAGTTCAGCCATTTTTTTTTGACAATGTGACAAAAAGATCTGACAGAATGATAACAATTTTACATCAATTATTTGATTTATGAGATAATCAAATTAGTAATAGATATATATGAATTGTATGACATTTTTTTCGTTTTATTTGAACTTAAATTAATGCAAAATAAAGAGGAGAGAGATACGAGATACAGCAATGCAGCCCAAATCAAAATCCCTTGGATTGATACACACACAGCATGTTCATCAATCTAATGCTAGACATAATCATAATACTAGGTTATTTCAAAAGTCCTAATACATTGTATAGCTTTATTTCAGATTACATATTTTAAACATTATTGTATACTGCTTTTCGAAATAAAATCTATTGTTTTCAACTACTTTAACCTATCTTTTTGCCAGTAATTGGATTTGATGCCGGTACTACTACTTCGGTTTTGAGGCAAAGAACGGTTCACATCCAATTTTTACGTTTTCGTAATTATCAAAGATCCGACCTTTTAAAAAAATGAGCAATTGATCTAAATAAACCATAATCTGACGGTTTAATATCTGAGCTATATACAGGGTTAGGAAAAACGTTTACTCCTTGCAGTTCCGATAATTTTTCCTTGGTCAAACGAGAACGATGTGCAGAGGCATTGTTGTGTTTCAAAATGGCTTGGCTCCTGTTGAATGAAGCGGAGTACTTTGCACTCAAAACTGCATAAACTCTGTCTAGCTGTTCACAATAAAGGTTTGAGTCCCTACTACGTCTGATAAATCAGGAGTAGTTGCATGTGGTGAGCCAGAATCCATTCAAGAAGAACGTCATCATCAGCGACTGATCATCTGGGTTGCGCGGCAGTATTTCGATGGATAATTGACTCTCCTTCTATTGCGCAAATGTCTTCGGATGCTGCCTTTGCGCTTATACCATTTTTTCCAGTAATGTCTCAAAAGACCGCGAATCACGATTTTTTCTTCTGACACTGTTCGTGCGTTTTAAAAATGTAAATGTAAAATGTAAATAAATTCCACTCAAGTCACAAGGAATAAAAGGATTAGTCAAAGTAAACATTGACATAAATATTAGGAACAAAAATAATCTTATAGGAATAATTATGAGAGTTGGAATGAATATAATTTTTTTTTCCTTCTATTTTAACTCTAAATACATTAATCTCATTGCTACATTACCATCTTATATCTATTCTTTTTTTATTTTCCATTTGTTCACTGTAATTTCTCTTTTCCAGTGACCCACAACTATTAAATAATTTTAAAAAAACGTTTTTTTTTTATTATTGTTTTTTTTATAAATCAAAAAGGAAAAATAACTGCTAAAATAAATTATTTAAAAACTTAATCGAATGTTCACATTTTAGAAACGCATACCTAAGCATTAAAGTTAGTACAAGAAATAATAAATAAATAAAAATACATGGATAAATAACAATTACAACAAATATATTTAATGAAAAAAAAAATCTGAATGTAATGCAAGAAAAATAAATTACAAAATTGTCTTCAGAAATAGACGTATCAGAATGGATGCTTCAGATACCACTTGGGTTGTTTATTTCTATTTTGGAGTTGTTGTTTTTGTTCCTGTGATCGCCATGATTGCATTCTTTGGAACTAGGGCACTATGGGGAGAATGGCGAGGCGGAGGAAAAAAAAGAATAAGATATTTTCATAACCTTTCCAAGTTTCTCAGGTCAAAGTTTCCATTGTTTTCCGCTGCAATCTCTCCGCTAAAGGAAAACATTTTTTAAATCATATTTGTTCAACCTTTGAAAGGTATTGAACTTTTATTACTCGAAACGTTTTCTCTTCCTAACTTTATATTGGCACGATTCAGCAATTTCAAATGACTTTTAAAACGGTAGGATTATTTGAAACTTAACAGGTATAATACAACTTTATAAGTTTCTATCTGTGCATTTATAAAATGAGATATTTATTTTTATCAAATATGTTTTTGATTTGGAAACAAATCATAAGAGTTATAAGAGATATAATATAGTAATATTTTTAAATCTTCAATTATAGCTACATCATTATAAAAATATCTCAAATATATCATTATAAAGACAGGTGTTTGTCTAATAGAGGCCAATATGGGACAGTTTTATAATTTTAAAATATCTGATGTGGACAACACATGACTTTCTTGTACGCCTATTAAATTATAAATCCGTGGCTCAAAAAGTGATATTGAATTTGGTTACTAATTTCCGAAGATTGCAGCATCTCAAAAACGACACTCGGCGTCGCGACATCCATATATTGACACACAAATGGGGAGGAAAACCAGTATTTTACACTCAATTTTAACATTTAAAACAAGTAATAAAAATATTTAATTGAATTGGAAACCAAATTGCGTTTGTAACCTTTATTTCCGAAATATTGATTTATGTATTTAATTTGAATATAATTTTTGTTGTAAGCTTATTATGACCTTCAAGTAAAGTACCCTTTTCGCCTCACCAATTTTAACCAAAATATAGTAAGTACATTCATTTCGATATAAAAGTCGTATTTACCAAATTTGAGATGTTTTACATTATATTTTAATATAATTTTTTATGAAAGTCTCATATGACCTTCAAGTAAAGTACCGCTTCCGGTTTTTCAATTTACACCAAAAAAGAAGTTTCACAAGTAGATTTTTGAACAACCCTAAATACAAAATTTTAACTTTCTGCGGCTAACCGTTTTTGAGTTATGCGAGATACGAACGTACAGACGCCACGGCGAAACTAGTCAAAATGGATTCAGGGATGGTGAAAATGGATATTTCCGTTGAAATCTGAAAACCGATAATTTTAGCGATTAAAATACTTCCTTTACTTCGTACAAGGAAGTAAAAACGAACATGTCGGTGATAAATCTTGCTATATTTTTCTTTTCTCTGATATGTTTTTTCGTACTAGCCATATTTCGTTGACCTATAGTATTTTTAGTCGTATTTTCCCAGAAAAAAATAGCCTATTGCAGTGGGTCGAATGCATCAACCGACTGCACCCATCAGAAATCTTTATCTGCCAAGAAAGAAAAGAGGAAGAGATCAAATTACACAGGTGCCCCTTCTAGAAATACTAAAACATTTTCCTTCTATCTACGTAATTACAAGGTATATTAAACATATTTCGGTTGAATCTCATCCCAATTGAAATATCAGGTCATTCCATAAGTAAAAATCTGTCTGTTTATGTTGATATTACTAATCCCTCCTTTACAATCGAATTGTGTTTACATATTTTGTTTATTATAGCATTAGGTACTCTTCTACTTATCATGTTTTTGTTGGAGAAAGTTAGTTAGCCTGTGCTGAAATTTCAATTAAAATGGATCTCCACAAAAATCACTTACGCCATGTTGTACTTTGGGAATTCGATAAAGGAGAAAATACTGCTTTAACTTATAAGAAAACTTGGAGAAATATATGGAGAAAACGTCATTAGTGAACGGCAAGTGCAAAAAGGTGGTTTGAAAAGTATCGAGCGGGAAACCGCAAACTTGAAGACGAGCCTCACATGACTTTCTTGTACGCCTATTAAATTATAAATCGGTGGCTCAAAAAGTGATTCTGAATTTGGTTACTAGTTTCCGAAGATTGCAGTATCAAAAACGACACTCAGCGTCACGACATCCATTTATTGACACACACACAAACAAATAGGGAGGAAAACCAGTATTTTACACTCAATTTTTATACTTAAAACAAGTAATAAAAATGTTTAATTGGACTGGAAACCAAATTGTGTTTGTAACCTTTATAACCGAAACATATGATTTATGTATTTAATTTAAATATAATTTTTGATGTAAGCTTATGATATGACATGACCTTCAAGTAAAATATCATTTTCGGCACACTAAACTTAACTAAAATATAGTAAATACATTCATATCGATATAAAAGTCCTACTTACCAAATATGAGATGTATATATTTTTTAATATAATGTCTGATGAAAGTCTAATATGACCTTCAAGTAAAGTACCGCTACCGGTTTTCCAATTTAGACCAAAATCTAGTATGTTATTTAAATCAATATATAAGTTATACTAAATTTGAGAAGTTTTGCAAAGTATTTTAATATAATTTTTGATGGAAACCAATTATGACCTTCAAGTAAAGTACCACTTCCGGTGATCAAGCAGTGACCAAAAAGGGAGGTTCACAACTACATTTTACAAAAATCTTAAATACAAAATTTCAACTTTCAACGGCTAACCGTTTTTCAGTTATGCGAGATACGAACGTACGTACGTACAGATGCCACGACGAAACTAGTCAAAATGGATCCAGGGATGGTCAAAATGGATATTTCCGTCGAAATATGAAAACCTTAAATTTTCGCGATTACAATACTTCCTTTACTTCGTACAAGGAAGTAATTATAAGAGTGAGTTCATCAATACCGCGACTCCTATTAATTTTATTAATCTATTTGCAGCGTTTTTGTCTAGTTTTGAAAACATTGGTAGCTCAAATCTATGACGAAGCTAGATTATTACACACACAACAACCAATTGGGGAAGAATGATGATTCGTGTTTGAAGTTTATCTATTTGGAGATAACAAGCCATTTTCTAATAATTCGCAGCGTTCTTTAGAGCCGTTCGTTCTATTTCCCTTCTTTAAATGTTATAAAGTTTTCTTTCTGTCTAAGTGAGTCCAAGGTATTTACTCTGTCCCTTTGAAGAGTATCGTTGCTACCAATATAAACTTGACAGGTGTAACGTCCAAGTGTGAATGCTGTGTGCTGATATTTCATAATTTAGTCAGGTTTTTATAAGTGCGTAAATCTTAGCTATTTGTCTGAATTAAGTGATTCTCAATGTCGGCGAAGCATCATCTATTGTGAGAATCGCTTTGTCGTCAAGAACAATGAACATTTTACAAAGTATCTTACCTCATTTCCTGATATTAGTAGTTTACTATTGTAATTTGTTTCCACTCACCTGAAACACAAAAATATACATAAACAAACTAATAACCAAGCATTTTTATGATAATATAGGTAATGATGATTTTTATTCAAATACTATTTTAAATTTATAGTCATATAAAACAATAATGCTACTAATATGTATCTGATATTATTGTACACAGTACAGCTTCCATAATTCAATAGGATTTAAAATTTTAAGTATAATACCGTTTTCAACAGTAAGAAAACTAATATGTGTATGTATATATTACTATATATATATATATATATATATATATATATATATATATATATATATATATATATATATATTATTGCTACTTTTTAAAATAAATTATATGATACGTATTTTTAGTAATTATTTTTGGCCTATTAAAATCAAATTTATGTTTTAGAGGCATACCATGGTGCGTAAATGCTGTACAATCAGTGTTTTATATTTCTTCAAATTGACATATGCTGGATTACTCTATATTTTAGTTTTTTTAGATTTCTCCGATGTAAATTTTCTCGGAATTCAAACAGTTCAATTAAGATATCATTTTTGTTATTCCTTGGTTTGTTTAGTATTATTTTTCACAAATATCCTCGTTATTGTTTATATTCATTTCCTTATTTTTAAAAAAAGCAGTGATTTATTTTCGTGTAGGTTTGGTTGCCTTTTTATTATTATAATAAATAATAATAATTAGTAATTAATTAATTAATTAATAATTAATACAGAAACAATATTTAAAAAGAAGTAGAGGAAATTATCAAAGCTCTTGTTCTTCTTCATAATCTATAATTTTAAGCAGCCCCGATTTCTACAATATATTAGATATTTTTACTTCAATCATTTGTACATGTACGAATGATAATTACAATGAAAAAGGAAAATAATTATTATATTTTGTAAACAATTGGAAAATTCCAAAATACAAAGCCTTAAGTCCCTAAAATATCGGCAACCAACTAACTAGTCAACGTTTCGCCAATTCAGGCATCATCAGGACACCAAAAAATCACATATATGAAGATCAAATACAGCACATCTCACATCAACCGTCCAGAAAGACGCATCAAACAGAGACAGCACATCACTCCAAGACATCGTATTCTAACACATCCAATAATTAGTATATGATTGGATGTCTTGGAGTGATGTGCTGTCTCTGTTTGATGCGTCTTTCTGGACGGTTGATGTGAGATGTGCTGTATTTGATCTTCATATATGTGATTTTTGGTGTATGTCCTGATGATGCCTGAATTGGCGAAACGTTGACTGGTTAATTTGTTGCCGGTATTTTAGAGATTTGTGTTTTGGAATTTTCCAATTGTTTATAATAAGTAATTTAAGTCTCTTGTTGAGTTTTCTTTGTTTTTTAATGATAATTGTTAATTAACTTAAAAAAAAAAAGTGACAATTTGAATACTTTTTTACTCTTCCATTTACGTCTTGCCTGGCTCGTCATTTAGTATTTTTCTTTTTTTTTTTTTAATCGATAGAAAATGTATATAAAAGACAAATACTCTTCATTACTCTGATAAATCTTAAAAGGAAATATTGCAAATATATTTTCCCCTTTTCCTATTTCACACAAAACTGAAAAGCGGCTGGAAGGCAGTGAAGAATAGACGAGTGTGGTTTCGGTTCAATGGATCCCTTTCGCCCAGAGACCTCAGAGGGAAATGAAACCTATCTCCACCAAACGGTTCCAATGCGTATTCTGAAATATACCAATAACGACTATATAAAAAATAACAGATTTGGTCAAAACAATCTAACAACCAAGTCCGGGCGCGTGTATGCAAATTTTTTATTAATTAACGTATAATTATAAAGCTGTACCCGCACGGCATTGCCTGTGAAAAGAATAAATGACTGAATACTCCCCCCCCCCCCTAAGTGATAAGTTTTTTTTTTTTGTTTCGCTTAAAAAGATGACGTGAGTAGCACAAGACAAAACTTTTGGTCTTATCATTTCTAATCATCATTTATTATCACTGTAAATTTTGTTCAAAACTTTTACAAATATTATTTAAAAAAATAGAAAAAATTAAGTTTAACTTTGATTTATATTTTATTTTTAACACATTATTTTATATATTACGCATTTCATCATCCTTTTTGCTATATAAAATGAAAGGGAAAGCAAGAGTGTAATAGCGAAGATTCGCCGAGGAAACACATCATTCAATACAATCCCGACTTGCGACTTGCTTTGTCCTGCCTATCTGGAATAAAAGGAAAGGAAGAAACATTATATTTTTTCACAAAAAAATCAGTTTTTTTTATTGTAAAGCTAGCAATATTATAAATGTGATTTTATTACTTATACAACCATAGGTTATTATAAAAAATGGAATTTTTTATTTTAATTAAATCATATATGTTTAATGTTTTTCAAGTTGAAACCAGAATTCTGAAAAAATCTTTCTAAAGGAACTTTAGGCTCTTTTGAATTTGTATGCTTCAATTATTAGAACTCTTAGTGGGAAGGGGTACCTCAACTTTCAACGAAGCAACCGTTTACCAACAAAAATTTCGACTGAAAATATTCCAAGAACAAAATGGTGGAAAATTTTCTCGGTAATCGACTGCATTGTTGAGAATTCGCTTAGTGTTACTTAGACGTTTTCTAGGAACAGAATCAAAATTAAATTAAATTAAATTAATTTTTCTAAATGACAATAAAGAGTCACGTTTTTACACTTAATATCCCTTAATTTTCTATTTTACTAGCAAATGACGCTTTTACATAATAATTTCACTGTTGTTAAAATGTTTTTGTAGGGAATGTATGAAGTTGTCATGGCAACGATTACAAAATTACCCATTATTTAAATTGTTTTTATGAAGTTGTCATGGCAACGATTACAAAATTGCCCATTATTTAAATTGGTTTTCCCCCTTTTTCCCTTAAGGGGAGCATTTTGAAAAATTTAGTTCACAAAAACGTTCTGGAAGAAATTCTCTAAATAATAGTGAAAACCGCATCAGAATCGGTCGACTACTTGTCGAATTTTGCGAGGACAAACATACGCAAGCTGAATTTTTACATACCTAAATCGATATGAAGCTAAATCATTTTGGATAGCTTCATAATATTTAGTCCTAGAAGAATAGATATAACTTGAATATGTTCCCTGGCAATAAGAAACTCAATGCAATTATTTTGTTTTGTTCTTTTTAAATTTATTTAAAAATAAAACAATCTGCAATTATTCAATAAAAAATTTCCAGTACGCTGACAAAATTCGTAAAATCAAAATTCCATAAATTTCGTTCTATGACATAAATGATTGCATAATTACAACAAGGAAGGTATTTTATTCGGTCATTGACTAATTGAACAGTGGAATAATGGAATGGAATGCTGGAGTGCTCAGGGTGAAGAAGATTTCAACGGCTCCACCGATAGCCACTCCATCGTTCCATTTTTTGCCAACTGATAGTGATTCTTCTGTCTCTGGTCGATGCGTCATTCTGGACGGTTGATGTGAGATATGCTGTATTTGATCTTTATAGAGGTGATTTTGGGATGAATATCCTGACGATGCCCGAATTGGCGAAACGTTAACTGGTTAGTTGGCTGACTGTATTTTAGAGGCTTGAGACTTCGTGTTTTGGAATCTTCCAATTGCTTATAGTAATAAATTTATGCCAATTGCTGAGTTTTTGCTCTTTTATAATTATATTATTATAAAAATACAACGATTAATTTTGAAAATAAATCATGATTAAAACAAAATCAGATCCCGCCAATTCGCATCCGTTAACACTTTAGCAAGGTAGAATACTTGTGATTGAACTTAAATTTCCAGGTTACTGTCTCATGGAGCTGGAGTTCGCTTATTGCATTACAGAAAAAAGGGCATTTACTAAGGCGTTAATTATAAAATCTTTCTCTCCGGATAATTTTATATAAGAATCCTATATAAAAATATAATAAATATAAACATTTAGTACTTAACTGAATTATTCTAGAACTAGGTTCCTTCAGAATAACACAATTGAACAAACGAAAATAAGAAATAATCTGCATTTGTCTTGTCTCTTGAAATAATGAATATTGTAGAAATAATATTGTCCTCTTGTAATGAAATAAAAATCTCAACACATGCACAAGCAACAAAATTTGAAGAATTAAAAAAATAGGAAAAGCCGCGCGGCTTACTATGTGCACTACAATGTTTTTCGTCGTTTTCACGGTATAACTAATTATGTGAGTAGCTGACAAATTATCAATTCTAAGAAAATACGTAGAAGGGTTTGATGCACGAATAGAGACAGTAGATGAAAGTGAATGTTCAGCCATCGAATGAATACTCGTACAATGAAAAAATTTCCAAGTGGCACATTTTATACTCCAGAGCGCTTTGCTGGAGGTTTAAAGGTTATTAGAAAAACTTGCCTTGATCACTTACTTGCATAACCGTTGATGGGTTGTAGTGATACAAGATTTTTTTTTCCGAAATACTAAATAAATAGAAATAAATGATTCAATACACTATAATATACCTGAAAACTATCAGAGCTACTTACCTGCAAATAGCAGTAAGCGCCAAGTGGATCAGCTATATACTGTTAAAGATTTGGCAACGAAGAAAAAGGATTTGAAAGAAGAGTTATGAAGTTGTGAAGAAAAGTTTGAAAGAAGCTTTCAGGTTATGAAGTTAGCCTCTCCTCCTATAGGCCTCGCTTATAAAGATAGCAAACAGTATATCTTCAATGATATTTATCTATATTAAAAAGTTATTTCTAAGTTAAGTTTTAACTTAGCTAGGTACTTAGTACTCAGAGCCGTCGAGAACCTTCTCAAATTTTTTATTCAATTTTTTTCTTCAGTAACCATCTCAGAAAGAACTGTTAACAAATTTAAGCTATACACGACCCTTAGTATAATACATATATTAATTTATAAAAATATATTGTTTAACATTACATTTTTTTTTATATTTATAATTGTTTATAATTCACACCCGTTGAGAGAAAAATATGGGAAATCGGTTCGTGTTGTGAATATTAAACTTGTAAGAATTGAAAGAGATACTTCCTTTAATTTTTTATTGTATTCGATTCCATAACATTCCCGTACAGGTAAAATGAGACCTTAATTCGCGGATAACGCGATTTTTTTCGTTTCCATAGAAATTTTTGCTCAGAATTACAAAAACTAGCTTCCTGCAAAGTTTCATAGCATTTGATTGAAACTATTTTTCCTATGAAATACTACGGGATCCTTTAAAATGTTAAAAATTATAAATGTTAACATAAAAATAATAAATTATTTAATTGAGGTCTGTTGAATATATTATAGATTGTCAATGGAAGATTTAAAAACAAACCTTTGGGTCTCTAAAATAGCAGTATATAATTAGTCAAAGGTTCGCCAATACTGGGTATCATCAGCGCAGAAGAAAATATCACATAATTTCTGATTAGAGATAGACATTTCACATCAACATAATTACTGACAAAATAGAGAATAGATCACACCCAGCATAGTTCAACATATACTAATGTTATACACATATTTATACTAATTTTATTTTAAACAATGGTTGCCATTTATTTATTTATTTATTTTTTGTTACAGCCAGACTTCTCTTTTATAATCCTCCGTTTTAAAAATACAGTGTATAGTTAAAATATACCAAAAGTGAAGAACTGTAAATTATTTTTTCTTAGTAAATTAAAAATAATTAAATAATTGTATATAGTATACTTTGATTCTTATGAAAGTAACTCACTTTGACCTTCATGAATACACTGCATGTAGTAGAGGTGTGGGTTTCTCTACAGAAAGCTTTCTCTGATATTATTTTGGTTTTTTTTCTTTTCTCTTTGAGGAGTCCTCAGATCAAAATAAATGTAGAGCTTCATGGAAAGGTGGAAAAATCGTTAGAAGAAGTGCTTTATAATGATTACAAAGAAAAATGGAGGTGTTGTGTTGATACGTGGGCCGAGAGATGATGCTAGGGTTCTAAGATTAATGACTGTGGACTCTGTGGAATATTGCATACGGACTCTTTTCGGAATTGTATTTAGTGTTTTTTTTCCCCCTTTGCTTTAGAATTAAGGTTTGGTTTAGAAAATTTCAATAACTTCTGCTAGTAACAGCTCCTATTAACATCTTTGCTAAAAACAAATGGTATTCATAATCTCAAGCATGCTAAATTGTGCTGTTTTTAAAGTTTCAACGTCATTCTAAATATCAAAATAGAAAACAATTCAAATAACAGGCTCAGTTTAACAGACCTGGATCCTATTTCATATTAAAGTACAACAGTACAAGTACAAGTGGAAATGTTCGTATTTAGAGATTACATGCTGCTTATCGTCATTAGATAATAATAATTGTATTCAATTATTTTTTTTTATTTACTTTTTTATAATAAAACTTTTTAAATATTATCATATTTCAACATATATCATAGTTGATATATACTGTTAAAATATAAAAATAAATGCAGGTTGTTACTATTTCACTAAATTCATTTATTTAGATACAAATTTTCGGCCTTTAAGCCATCCCTCAGGCATATTTCAAAAATGGTTAAAATGCATATAAGTGTTATAATGCGGAGTTTCACCTCTGATGACTGAGACGGCTCCCTAATTTTAAATTTATTTTTTAAAGTTTGACTCGGTCCAGATTGGACTTAATTATGGCATTATATGCATTTTAACAGTTTTTGAAAGATGCCCGAGGATGGCTTAAAGGCCGAAAATTTGCATGCAAATAAATGATAGCCTGTATTTATTTTTATATATAAAACCATTCACCTTAAACCATTCACCTGTTATAATGTTGAAACGCGATAAAATTTAAAAATGTTATATTAAAAAAACAGTAAGTTAAAAAAAAAATATCTGTGAGCAACACATGACTTCCTTGTACGCCTTTTAAATTATAAATCCCTGGCTCAAAAAGTGATACTGAATTTGGTTACTAGTTTCCGAAGATTAAAGTAAAAACGACACTCGGCGTCCCGACATCCATCTATTGAGACACACACAAAAACACACTCTTGTTACAGGAGGTCTCATTCCGTTATTATATGATTTCTCTTTTAATTTAAATATAATTTTTGATGTAAGCTTATTATGACCTTCAAGTAAAGTACCCTTTTAGGCTCACAAATTTTAACCAAAATTTAGTAAATACATTTATATCGATCTAAAAGTCTATTTACCAAATTTGAGATATTTAACATTATATTTTAATATAATTTTTTATGAAAGTCTAATAGTACCACTTCCGGTTTTTCAATTTAAACCAAAATCTAGTATGTTATTTTAATCAATATAACAATTATAAATACTAAATTTGAGAAGTTTCGCATAGTATTTTAATATAATTTTTGATGGAAATTAATTATGACCTTCAAGTAAAGTATCACTTCCGGTGATCAAGCAGTGACCAAAAAGGGAGGTTCACAACTAGCTTTTAGAACAATCCTAAATACAAAATTACAACTTTCTACAGCTAACCATTTTCGAGTTATGCGAGATACGAACGTACTGACGCCACGTCAAAATAGATTCAGGGATGGTCAAAATGGATATTTCCGTCGAAATCTGAAAACCGAAAATTTTCGCGATTACAATACTTCCTTTACTTCGTACAAGGAAGTAATAATAAAAGTATTAGTATCTAAAAAAGATAAGTAACTTTAACCTTTAAACAGGAGCTTTCCAATTGTATTTTTCCGATTTACTTTTGTGAATTATTATGAAATAGTTCCCTGGTTAGTGCTAAATACAATGTCACTCTGCCAGCGCCATCGTGATATGATTTTACATACAATGGACCGTTCATGATCTAGTGAATTTAGCTTGCAAAATAAGATTAACAGTACCCTTATTTTTTTATAGCTTTGCTTATAACTATTAACATTACTACAGTAACGTTTTAATAACATAGTGAATTGCGATGGAAGTTAACTAGGAAGAATAATAAGAGGAATATTTAAATAGTTCTTCAATTATTCCTAGATGTTCCTCAAGTTGAATATTTTGTTATGTCTCAAGCATTATTAAGTTTTCCGAAAATCTGAATTAAATAATCCGTTTCCAAACTTTAGTACGTCACGTGATCGTGCTTAAAATTAAATAATCAAAAGGTCAGAGCCTTCAAAAGACTGAGAAATGCTTAGTCTTTCGCCTATTGTAATCGAGTTCTATATTGCTTGTTAGATGTTAATTCAAAGTTTAAGAAAGATATTTAATATTATTACATGCAATTAATGAGCATTACGATACAAGTATTGGACATGACAAATGTCCATAAAGCAATAGAGATTCCTCTTATATAGTTGTATCTTACAGTATGAGATACCTTATGTGGTTTTATGAATTGTGAGCGGTTTATTTAGTATTAAATCAAGCTCGTTAGCAACATGAAACTGTCTCCCATTAAAGTAACAAAATTATAGCAACATGAATGAAGAATTATACCCCGTTAATTCAAGAACGTACAAATATTGTTTCACTAGATAGTTAAATATGGACGTAATTTATTTATTTATTTTTAAATCCCAACACTTTACTCTTCGAAAAGAAATCTGCCCTCCAATTTACCCCGAAAGTGTTCAAATTCCGCAGACAGACACAATACATTACCCGACCCTGACATTTAACTGAAGAATGACTTGAGGCCCACACATCGAGAATAAAACAAAAACCTTAAATCTTGAAAAACTTTAAAAAATTGATACTTAAACAGAAATCTAACACATACTTACTTTAGCTCATTTGGTATATACGCTCGACAAATATACGGAACAGTCTAAAAGACACATATACGTAAACTTCAAATTTTCAAATCAATAACTTTTAGGACTATAACCAAAGCTCCATGGTACGTCAGCAACATTACCTTCCACACAGACATCTATATGTCAACACTTAACGAACTTTAAACGATATCACGGATATAGAATAGAATATAATAAGAGCTCTAGTCTGAGAATAGGTCTCTTAAGAATAACAGAATTTGACAAACAAAATAGAATCAATATTTGGTCATAAGACTATAAAACAAAAATTAATTAATATTTAGAATATTCTCAATAAAATGAATAGAGAAACAATATAAATTCTTGTATTGAAAAATATAATTAATATGAAAAATAATTATAAAGTTGAAGCTTGTACATAAAAAACTATTATTTACTTCTGATCAAGATGTTAATCTGAAATTGAAATTTTGTAATTAGAGAGCATCTTTCTGGGCAGAAAGGAGGGAAAGGAGGGATTTGAATGACGGTAGCGAAGAAGCATGGCGGATATTAGAAGGAAAGGAATTCCAGAGAGTAGAGGAGCTCATTCAATCCAGACTTGGCCACAACTTACAGCTCCGTTAACATCCGTAGGAGGCTGAAAAGGAGCTAGATGAGGGATCTCCTAGGCTTAACTGTACATAGAAAATCGAGACAGAAATACATGCCGCTGGTATTATTCTACATCATGACAACCACAATACCAAATTTTTAGCCAAAAAATTCAGTGGTTTTCTATTTATTTGACAGGTGCTAATAAAGAAATAATTCTTAAAGAAAAATAATTCGTGTAATTTATCTATTATACAAACATCTTAGTCTTACTTTTATACCTAGAGAGAATTTAAGAATTTTCTGTGCATTTTGATTCATTTAAGTTAAATGATAATTACGTAATGGGTTATATTTTAAACTACTTTGCACCGAATATATCAGGCACAATCTATATTTCATGTTTCAAATACAAACCAATTAGTGAATTTGCAAGTAAATAAAATGTCGCCAAAAAATCTGAGCCATTGCTCAACATTACATTACGATTCAAAGGAATATATAGATAATAAAAACTTAATTATTGCGATAAGCGTAAAAAAAAGAAACAAAAAAAAAAATTAAAATTTCGCAAACAATTTTTGGAAGGGAAAATGCGCTTGGAGAAAGAGTATTGTTTACCTTGGTATAAGTAAAATGAAAGGAATTGATACGCTTGTGTACTTCGCCTTCTCTTGTTATACTTAGATTTTCGTTCATTCAAAGGAAAATCGATGCAAAAACAATCGAGACAAAAGGTGAAATAATATTAATATCTGTATTATTCATGTAGTTCGCAATTATTTTAAGTATTACCATAATTGGACTTCGCACGCCGAATGTCGTATTTGAGATACTGCAATCTTCGGAAACTAATAACCAAATTCAGGATCACTTTTTGAGCCACCGATTTATAGTTTAATGGGCGTACAAGGAAGTCATGTGTTGTCCACATCAGATATTTTTAATAGTCACCATGAGGAATTTCCAAAGGCACCGCCGATTTGATAAAACTTGTACGTTCGCGTTTTGTTTTTACTTTTTATATCTCTCCATTGTTTTTTGTGTTCTCTTCGTGTAGTTAACGTGACGAAAATTTTCGTTTAAGCGAGAAAAATTACATTTAACAATTAGTGTGCATAATTATATATTTTACTATCCACGCCGTTATGAATATATTTAAAAAAAAAGAAAAGAAAAGTCATAAAATTAGGCTTTTACGAGTACCTACATTGAGTATCGATGTTGGTCATATTTACTTGTATCGATTCTTGAACGCTAGCTCATGAACAAACAGAGCCGAAGGACAAGTTTAGATTGGTTTCGGAGACACCCCGCTCCCAAACGCGATCAAACTTCCTTATAGCCAATAAGTTCCAAGTCATTTGTCTTGTGTCCTCCTAATGGCGCGATGCATTCTTTATTTATTCTCCTTGTGTAATATTATCCGGAAGAAGGAGTACGAATCTGTCGGATTCTTAGCAAGATTAACAAGTCTCTCCATGAGGATTAGCTCTTTTCATCAATTGACAGCGACGTCGCGTAAGTCAAAGTATTTGTTTGTTTTTTGGGTTTTAACTTTCGATTCTGGAATTTCAGCTTTAACATTTTCTTTAAGTTACATGGTGGTTAGAAAAAAATAGATTATTTATATTAGGATTTAATTGGAAGATTCTAAAAAGATAACCTTAAATCTCCGAAATTCCAGTAAATAACTAATAAGTCAAAATTTTACCAATTCAGGCATTATCAGAACAGAAAAAGATTAGGTCATATATTTGCAGATCAGATATAGTAGGGGAGACCGGGGTTAGTTGGCATAGATTTTTTTTTTTTTTTTTTTTTTTTTTTTTTTTTTTTTTTTTTTTTTTTTTTAGGGGAGTGGGAGGATAGCTTAACTCTTGTAGCTATCAATATAGCTACAAAATCTTGCAGGACCTATTAATTAAATCCAGACCTTCCTATAGATTTAGGTAATCCCAAAAAATCTTTTCCTAAAAGATAACAACTATGCCAACTAACCTCGGGTATGGGGTATGTATAACATGTACAATGGGTGTGGCCTCGGCCATCCTATAAGTGTTATTCTTCTCTCAGAGCCTTATTTATCGTATTTATTCATTTTTTTACAGAAATTATTTCTTTTTTTAATGATCAGTAATGTAGGGGTTAGTTGGCCTAGGTGTGGGGTTAGTTAGCCCAGGTTTGGGGTGAGCTGTCATAGCTATGCCAAAGACGCCATACCTTACTAACCTCACAGTGATTTCCGAAACAAGATGGATACCCTACAATGCCGAACATCAGAAACAGAAAATAATGATAGGTGCATACAACTACAGTTAACCGCTCTTTCGAAAACCACCATCGGCAGTACCTTAATTCGACTTACAAATTCGAATAACATAATACCCAATTTTTTAGCCAATAAATTCACTGGTTTTCTATTTCTTTGACAGGTGCGAATAAAGAAATAATCCTTAAAGAAAAATAATTCAGAAATAAAATTATTCATGTAATTTATGTAATAAACAAACGTTTTAGTCTTGCTTTTATATCTAGAAAGAATTTAAATATTGTCAGTGCATTTTTATTCATTTAAGTAATGGGTTATATTTTAAACTACTTTGCACTGAATACATCAGACACAATCTATATTTCATGTTTCAAATACAAACCACTTAGTCAATTTGCAAGTAAGTGAAATGCCGCAAAAAAATCGGGGCCATTGCTCAACAGCATAAAGTTCATAAACATTGATAACAATTATTAACTACTGATCAAGATTTTAATCTTGAATTATAATTTCATCATTAGACAGCGTCTTTTTGGGAACTGAGGAGGTGTTGAAAAAGGTGGAATTTGAATGAGGGGAGAGGAGCAGAATGGCGGATATTAGAAGGGAGAGAATTCCAAAGGACAATGGAGCGGACAAGAAAGGACTGTTCGAATGTTTTGGTTCTGTGGGAGGGAATTTAAAGATCAGAAAGGCGCTTGTTGTCAATGGGTGGACCGAGGATTCGAACTATAGGAGGCTGTAGATGCAGGAAGGGTATTGGGAGTGGATGGTTCGGTACAGGAAATATCCGTAGAAATATTGTCTTAAAGTATATGGGAAGAGAAACTTTAACGTATATTGTTTGAATAAAAATAATGGATAATAGCAAAAAAATATCTGATGTGGACAACACATGACTTCCTAGTACGCCTATTTAACTATAAATCGGTGACTCAAAAAGTTATCTTGAATTTGGTTCCAGTATCCCCAAAACGACACGGCGTCGCGATATCTATCAGGTCTCATTCCGTTATTATATATCGTTTTCTTTCAGTAGGTAACTAGTTCCCAAGAGATTTCTTCGTGTTCCGTGACAATATTAGAACTTTCAATGTCACTAAATAAAGCATTGGATCTTATTCTCCTGTTCATCTCGCAAATGGGGAGAAAAAACAGTATTTCACTCATAATTTTAACACTTAAAACCAGTAAAAAAAATGTTTTATTGGAGTGGGAAATAATCGCTTTTGCAGCCTTTATTACTAAAACATATCATCTCTTGATTTAATTTTAATATAATTTTTGATGCAAGTGTAGTGCATGTGTAACCTTCAAGTAAAGTGCCCCTTTCGGCTCACTAATTTTAACCAAAATCTATTATATTATTTATATTGATATAAAAGTCCTATTTACCAAATTTTAGATAATTTACTATATATATATATTAATATAATTTTTGATGAATGTTTATTATGACCTACAAGTAAAGTACCGCTTCCGGTTTTCAAATTTAGACCAAAATCTAGTATGTTATTTAAATCAATATACAAGTTATAAATACTAAATTTGAGAAGTTTTGTATAGTATTTTAATTTTAGAGGAAAATCAGTATTTTAAATTAAATTTTAACACTTAAAACAAGTAATAAAAATGTTTAATTGGATTGGAAACCAAATTGCGTTTGTAACCTTTATTACCGAAACATATGATTTATGCATTTAATTTAAATATAATTTTTGATGTAAGCTTATTATGACCTTCAAGTAAAGTACCCTTTTCGGCTCACCAATTTTAACCGAAATATAGTAAATACATTCCTATCGATATAAAAGTCCTATTTTACAAATTTGAGAAGTTTTACATTGTATTTTAATATAATTTTTGATGAAAGTCTAATATGACCTTCAAGTAAAGTACCGCTTCCGGTATTCCAATTTAGACCAAAATTTAGTATGTTATTTTAATCAATATATAAGTTATAAATACCAAATTGGAGAAGTTTTGCAAAGTATTTTAATTATAATTTTTGATGGAAATCAATTATGACCTTCAAGTAAAGTACCACTTCCGCTAATCAAGCAGTGACCAAAAAGGGAGTTTCACAACTGGATTTTACAGCAATTCTAAATACAAACTTTCAACTTTCTACGGCTAACTGTTTTTGAGTTATGCGATAATAATAATTTGTTTTTAATATATATAAGTATTGGAAAAATATTTAGTATAATGTTTAGCAAATCCTTAAAGAGGCTTGAAGTAAGATAAGTGGACAAGTGAAGGAGGAGATAAAGATGTAAATGTTAAAAGTTCAAAATTCTCCAGACCCTTCTTACTACTTTTCAAGAACTTTCCAGCACCGGGAGGACTTTCTTACCAAGGTAATTGGCTCTGCGAAATAATATTTTTATCCTCTTAAAAGAGATATTTTTTTCTGATTATGTTGTATATTTCATTCTAAGCAACCATATTTTTTACATGGTTTATATATTATTTAAGGATTATACCATGCATTCAATACTGGGGGGCTCGTACATGTCTCATGACCGAGAAACCCCGGTCTTGTCTGATTAAAAAGAAAAGGAATTATTTATATTTGTGAGCGTGAAATAACCACCAATCTCATTTATCTATATAGTTTATTAGTAGACAAATGTTATCCCTGAAGGGACAATTAAGTTAGTGCTTGATAATTGGTATTAATTAACTTAATTAATTATATTTGTTATCAGAGGATTTAGGGTAAGGTCTCATGATATACTCGAAAGAGTGTCTTATCTGAAACAGATGTCATGCCGCCTCAAATTCTCGCCCTTCTTCGTCTCATTGCCTCCGTTTAATATAATAAGCAGTCGACTGTCTGCAGCGAATTCCGTCTCCTGGGACCATAGCAGAAGTTATGTTGTGTCCGCCTCTGTACAATGGGGGGAGGAAAACCTCTCGAAGTGATAAGCACTGGTGAGGTGGGGCTTAATCCTTGCCTATAGAGCGAACGGGCGTCCAGTGTCGCGTCTTCGGCTTTATGCGGCCACCGTCGATACGGGACGGAGCTAAGACCTGGGGCCCCTAAAATATATATAACAAAACAAAGAACAAGAAAATCGGAGGCCGTATAAATCCGACACTGTGTATATTGGTAAAATTATATATTTAATATTTCGTCATTATACATATAGTTTAATGAAAATGCGCTGTTTTCCCTCTGTTTAATAAATCAAAAAAGCTATAACGTAAGTCGGGGTAAGTACATAATGGGAGATTTATCTCCAGTCTATTTTGTTGGGAGATCTGCCTTGTATGATAATTTGAAGTCAATAGAAATTAAATAGTAAAATACCCATGGGTGGTAGCTCTACCAAGAAAACAGATTTCCTCACAATATGCACTTGTCCTGAGTATGCACTTACCCCGAGTATAGAGTACAGAATAACACAGAGAGGTCTTCCCTATACAAAATGTAGTGGAGAGGGCGGGTTCTAGCCGCCCACTCTAGCCGCCCACTCTAGCCGCCCACTCTAATCACCCACACTAAGCCCTCGTTCTCCATAGCATCAAATAGACCATTATTTGTTATGTATTACATATCGTTCTCAATTTTTGATTAAAGCTTACGTAATAAATGAAATAAACTAATGACGCTTACTCGTATCAAAAATTTATTTTCCTTTGAAATGAATGAATGTAATAAATTGTGTCGATATTTTTTATTGTTTTTTTTTATTTAGGATTGTAAATTTGACCTTCGCTTTCAATCGAATCGTTACTTTCAGAAACCCGTCAAGTGTAATTTTCAAAGTTTTCTGGAAACAAAGAAAAACCGTCTATCTTTTATATTAATTTAGATTTTGCTTTAGAACAATTAGGATATTAAAGTATAAATCTTCTCGAAATGGATGCTGCCTGTAATTAAATTTTAACGTTTATTCCAAACTTTATTTAAAATTTTTAATTTTTTTCAATTGACGGTTTTCTCCAATAAAATAAATTTTTATTGCATAGACGTTCATTTTTACGAAGTAAAGGAAGTATTGTAATCGCGAAAATTTTCGGTTTTCAGATTTCGACGGAAATATCCATTTTGACCATACCTGAATCCATTTTGAATAGATTCGTCGTGGCGTCTGTAAGTCCGTACGTTCGTATTTCGCATAACTCAAAAACGGTTAGCCGTAAAAAGTTGAAATTTTGTATTTAGAATTGTTCCAAAATCTAGTTGTGAACCTTGTTTTTTGGTCACTGCTTGATCACCGGAAGTGGTACTTTACTTAAAGGTCATAACTGATTTACATAAAAAATTATATTAAAATACTATGCAAAACTTTTAAAATTTAGTATTTATAACTTATATATTGATGTAAATAACATACTAGATTTTGGTCTAAATTGAAAAACCGGAAGCGGTACTTTACTTGAAGGTCATATTAGACTTTCATCATAAATTATATTAAAATATAATGTAAGACATCTCAAATTTGGTAAATAGGACTTTTATATCGATATAAATGTATTTACTAAATTTTGGTTAAGATTCATGAGCCGAAAAGGTCATAAGCTTACATCAAAAATTATATTTAAATTAAAAATGATATGTTTCGGTAATAAAGGTTACAAACACAATTTGGCTTCCAATCCAATTAAACATTTTTATTACTTGTTTTAAGTTTTAAAATTGAGTGTAAAACACTGGTTTTCCTCCCCATTTGTGAGATCAACAAGTCTGCAGCAGGAGAATAAGATATTAGTTAAGTGGGTTTTTCCGCTTAAAATGTCGAAACTGTCGGTTTTTATTTGGATTTTTATTAAATCAATACTATATTAAAACTGAATATTTTTTATTTGAACACAGAATAATATGCTGAAGTATGAAAATAAAATATTAATTCATTACTTAGGTCTATCCGTATTCGTATTCTCTGTCTATGTTGGGCTCTGCTTCGGTACTTGGTCTCTGCAAGATTTCAGCATACCAAATTTCATGTCTTTTAGTGTAGTTTTTTTAACTTCTTCTGGTTCTTCATCAATTTTTTTGTTATTGGTTAATATCTTTTCCAGCCTGGTGCGCTCTAACATTCTTGTACTACCTTAAGGTATATGTAGAGAATGTAAGCCTATCAATAAAGTATTTGACTATATATATATATAAACTTTCTTAGGTTCTCTTTCTTATATTCAAATTGTTTGACGATGAAACTTTGAATGAGATTCTTTGGTTCTTGAGTACAGTTCTTCCAAATTTTCCGTCTGAGTTTATGGCCTTTTTTGTAAATTTGAGGCCACCAAGATTTAATGCTGAATATATTCTCACTAGTTATTCGGCGAAAGAAAAAACATCCTGTTTTACTGGGTTTTAGAATCTGATTTTTTTTTTTAAATTTCTATCGATAATTTGGTCAATTTTCTATATTACTTCTAGACCTAAGGCTCTGTAGTAAGACCCCTAGTTATTAAATAGTAATCTATTATTCAATTAATCAATTAAGGAGACAGAATCCCTTAGCAGTATTACTTACTGTTAAGTGGCAGAGGACTTTCTTCCAAAAGCACTATGACTGAAACGGGAAAGCAACAATCCCTTCCCCCCACATCTCACAAGCAACAATCACATCCCCCAAAAGTTAATAACCCATATTTTTAATTAATTTGGCCAGCCCTATTGTATTTGTACATATAAGATATTAATCAGAAATTTCACTATTTTAATAAGGGAAATGAAATAAAAAATAACTAAAAATACATATTAGAGAAATATCCAAAAAAAATATAGGAATGTACCTATCACTATTTTCATTACCTGATATAGGAATGTACCTATCACTATTTTCATTACCTGATATAGGAATGTACCTATCACTATTTTCATTACCTGATATGGGAATGTACCTATCACTATTTTCATTACCTGATATAGGAATGTACCTATCACTATTTTCATTACCTGATATAGGAATGTACCTATCACTATTTTCATTACCTGATATAGGAATGTACCTATCACTATTTTCATTACCTGATATAGGAATGTACCTATCACTATTTTCATTACCTGATATAGGAATGTACCTATCACTATTTTCATTACCTGATATAGGAATGTACCTATCACTATTTTCATTACCTGATATAGGAATGTACCTATCACTATTTTCATTACCTGATTTCTAATATCTATTTTTTAGAGCCAAAATTTGATCCATACAGGATATTACTATTTCAGTGGTAATACTTTTCATTGAAAAATAATAAACAACTTTCTGCCCATCAAAAAATAAAATAATATTTTTCATTCATTGGTTTATCAAACCATCCATCCATTTATTCATTAATTTATACATAATTTTCTTAATAAATTCAACAGATATTGTTTTAAACTATAGTATGAATACATTTTTGAAGTTTAAACTATTTTTGGCCCGTAGGGCACTTTTGGGATGGGGTAAAAAAAGCAAATCGCTTCACTTACCATACCGTACCGTCAGCGTCAACACCATACCGTACCCTACCTAAATCCAGCCTACAATTTCTTATCTGTTTATTATCTTCCCGATGAGAGACTTAAAATTTGGAACATATCTTAGGAGTGGATGACAATGCAATAATAACAGGAGTGGGGACCACGCGGCGCAGTGCGCAGCCCTTAGGACACTCTCGGACGACGACTTTTGACATTTTCATCCGTTCTTTTCCTCGTAAGTCTTTGACGGAACGAGCTACGATTGTTAAAGGAATAGCGTTTTAAACAGTAAGAACCTTGCTACATTTCGTTTAGTCATAGCATAGGTCTAGCACTTTTACTTTTTCAAATATTTTAATACGAATTCGGAAATTAACTCTGTGAAACTTTGGATTAATTTTGTTCGCAAACTAAAACGACTAGGTAAATTGTGAGTAAGCCAAAATGAAGCCTGGTTAATCCTCTTCAAAGTGATATGCCATAGAAAATTGTTGCTAAATCATTTGAGAAGCTATGAATTCAAGAACGGCAATAGAACGGGAAAAATCGGATTTTCTAAAAGTTGTCCGTTGGTATCGCTGGCGCAACTTGTGTTTTTTAAAATACGACCACTTTAAAAACCAAAGCGGTTAATGCTTGTTCGATTGACATGCCAATCTTCAAAATCGGACAACTATTTCCGGAGATATTCTAAGAAGCAAGATCTGTCGGGATACGCGATGCGCAATAACGGGCCAGTTTATCCCGCCATTTATGCGATGTTTTCATTTTTCATAGAAGAGATCAAAATATTCAATAAGTAAGCAAAATAAAAATAATTTAAAATAGCAGCTCTCTAGATTTTTTGTTGCTGAATTCACTCCATTTTTCAATTTTTAAAAAGAAGTTTACACTTCCAGCGTGTGGTCCTAAGCACACTCACTTTTTTTTTTTATATGTTACATATATGCAATATTTATAAATGTACCAAACTTGCTTCTAATATTTTTTTTTGTTCAGATAGCAGTATTTTGCTTTTAAAACCAAAAAAAAAAAATAACAACTAGCATTTCAAAATTTATGTTCGTACTAAATGTAGTTTTACTGCATATATTTAACAAAGAAGTATGTTTTAAATCTTGTTTTTAACATTAAACAAATACTGACGCTCAAAATATATAAATAAGGAAGTATTAGGGATTCTGCCGACGTTCAATGTAAGAGGACTTGAAGTTGCGTTCCTTAACCTGGTTCTTCTAAAATATATTGAACTGGGGAGGAGTGAGTCCTTCTGCCGTCTGGGGATACTTTAAACTGACTTGGACGGGATTCGACTAAAAATACAGTAGATAAATAAATCTACATGGTTTGGAGTGCCAAACGAAACATAAAATTATATATATATATATATATATATATATATATATATATATATATATATATATATATATATATATATATATATGTGTGTGTGTAAGTTACATCGATATCTCCAACGTGGAATATCACATTCATCGATATCTCATTTAGCTGGAAGAGTATTATTTTAAAAACGCTGCAAATTATTATACAATGGTTTATTATTTCCAAATAGTAATATTTCAAAAATATCTGGTCTGTCTATTAACAGGACTTTCCGTATTGCTTTGGTTTACAGTTTAGATAGTTAGATTATCTTTTAAATAACCATTTAGAGGATTTCGGGAAAGGACCATGTGCAAAGATATCAACCAAGTTCTGCAAAGAATAAAGCAGTAGGCACCTGTGGAGCAGAAATTTGGAGCTTGATCGCTGTGAGAGTGCCGAACTGGGAATGTTAAGAACAAATTGTGTCAATGCAAGTAGGCTGAGATGGTTAGGTCATGTAATCAGAGAGTGAAATGGTACAGAGGAACATATTGGATGTGCATTTCATTGGGGGGAAAAAGGAAAGACAAAGAAACTAGAGGAAGTGCAGAAATAACCCAAGGAAGGATGAAGTAGAGAGATGCGAGGAAGTCAGAAGCCCACAAGTCAGAAGGTCAAGGCCCCGCAGACCATTAGCGCCGGGGAAAAAATCAACAAAGTTCATTACGCTATATCTTAGCTAATACTGGTCTCATTTAAACGATTTTTTTTTCCTTTTGGAATTTCATCAGCTTTCAATTAAGTATAATAAATATTTATATATATATATATATATATATATATATATATATATATATATATATATATTTTTTTTTAATGCCTTGTTATACTGATTCCAAATCACTAGGCGGATTTTTGTTTTATTCGATATTTGGATTCTACATATCCTACAACGAAAATACTAAAATTTTGACGGAGGGTTAAAAAAAAATTTACCTTGGTCTATTATGAAGGTCTATTATTGAAAATAATAAACTATAAGCATTTATACAGATTTTTTTTTTTTTTTAATACCTTAGTTTGCTGATTCCAAAACACTTACATTTTCCCTCTATCTTTATAAATGGCCGAGTTATGGGCTTATAAAATCTCTTATCGGCCGGTATTTTGAGACAAATAGATGGTAATGTCGAGTTCCGAGGATCATCCTGGGGTGACCTGTGACTTTGGTACCGAATCTCAAGAAAATCGGTCCTGCAATCTCGGAGAAACGCCATGGACGGGCGGACTTTTTTTTATTCGATATTTGGATTCTACGTATCTTCAAAGGTAAAAACTCGAATTTTGAAGGGAGTTAAAAAATTGGTTTCCTTGGTCGATTATAAAGGTCTATTATTGAAAATAATAAACCAAAAGGTATAGGAGAAAGGTTAGAATTTATAAACTTATTCATATCATGATTTTGGCTTGGTAAACGAACGTTGCAATATTATTTATTATTTTCAGGCTATATATTAACATGGTCGTTTACCAATTTACGATAAATAATTGTACAATGTACCACCTAACACGGACAATGACAGTCTTGTGAAACGGAGATAGATTTTTCAGATCATACAAGATTTAAACCATCCGCTAGTGCCCAGTGCATCATGGTCCTTCATTTACTGTAGTGCCCAGTGCATCATGGTACTTCATTTACTGTAGTGCCCAGTGCATCATGTTTCTTCATTTACTGTGGTGCCCAGCAGTAAATAAGTAAAAGATTTAAACGAGAATAGAACCCCGGGACACGACAAACCAATTGCGAAATTTCATAGCTGCCAGAAAACTATCTAATTTTAACAATATACATTTATCAACTAATGTCGCAACAGTGAATCTTAGTGAAAACCGAAAAAAATATTACTAAACATTATACATGCTCACCTTAATGGTATTCCATTCCTCCTTTCATTCGTCGCTCCAATACTCTTCCCACCTTCAAATCCCGCTAATTCAATCATTTTTTTTCCATTCAGTTCCAAAAAAATACTAAATAAATTTTCTTTTATTTCAATCAATATTTGTAAATATGTTGCTTCATTTCTAATGTTTGTTATATCTTATTAACATAAGAAGCTGGTGTGTTTTTTGTTTCAAAACGTAATCAATTAGACCATCAATACCTATTTCATATACAAGAAGTTATTGCAACTTGTTATAATTTTTTTGTCAGTTGACATCCGCATGATGGTATGGAAGGATCAATCTAATTATGGCAATCTAGATGTGGCGAATAACACAGGCCAACGATGAAAAAACTTTTGTACTGAAAATACCTTATTTCTATAGTTTTTAGGGTGCTGAATCCAAATATGATATTAAAAAAGCTGTATCACCCACACTTTCTTCACATTTTTTAGTTTAATTTATTAAATTAGGCGATTTTTAAAGAATTTTACAGCTTTCAGTCTTCCTGAAAAAGGAAGACCTACATATAAAGTTAGGCTTCATGAAACAATTTGTAAAGACTTTACCTAAAGATGGACCATGTTTCAATTATCTCTGCCAAAATATTTCCACGCCGTTCAGAAGCTAAACTAAAAGAAGGCGTCTTTGTCTGACCTGACATTAGAAAAATGATGTTTGATGTTAACTTTGAATCCACAATGACCTTAAATGAGAAAGAAGCATGGGAATCATTCAAGCAAGTCGTTACAAAGTTCTTGGGAAATGAAAAAGACCCAGAGTATGTTTCTATTGTAGCTAACATGTTACAGAAGTTTAAAAAGTTAAAATTTTTGATGAGCTTGAAACCTACGGAAAACTATGGGTGATACAAAAAAACTAAGGCCAGATTTAGATTCAGCACATAAAAATCTATAAAGATCAACTATTAAAGTTAAAAAAGCTTTAAAAAAAAATTTTTTTGTTGGCCTTTGTAATATCAATCTCTATTTTTTATTTTTATTTATTTGTTGACTTTTCTTTCTTTTTTAATTATCTGTTAACTCATATGTTCCTATTCCGTCTACTATAAGGCTCTGAAGCCCACTTTTCATTGCCTGTAATTGCTATTATAAAGGGACTTGTCCTGGAATAAATAAAGAGTTTATTACAATTATTTTACCGAAACGAGGCTCCCAAAAATAGCGAATAATAACATTTTTTCCAACTATAAGCCAGGTTCTAGACACATTAATCAATAATAGATTAACACATTATCATATAACTAAGAAAATATATAACCCTAACCAGTTTGGATTCAGACCATAAAAAAAGTACTATATTGGCTACAAAGCCTCTATACAATAAGGTTAAAAGTTATTTAGAAAATGCATTAGAAATCAAATCTAATTGTCTTATGTTCAAATTAGATATTGTTGGAGCTTCTGGCATTGTGTAGGCACCAATTATATTAGATAATTTGAGAAGTTATATTTCGATTTGTTCTTGCATGTTATAAAAATGCTTTAATAGGATAATATAAATTTACTATAGCGGTATTTGTTCATTTTAGTGAAATATCCTGCTGTTGGACCCAACTATAACCTATGGTTTTATGTATTTCAAACTCTTTGACCTGTTGTATATTTGAAGTGTCCCCCTTATTCTTGAACATTAATACCAGACTTACGAATTCCAGGACCTTTCCAAGTCCCTAAGGCCGATCTTAAAACTGCCACTCGAAAGGGAAGGGGGAGACTGGGTCTTACAACCCTACTTGGAGGAGGAGGGGAGGGGGGAGAGGCGCGGTGTAATTTTTTACTGAAGAAATTTTCAGGACTACTTTTTAACGACTCTCTAACCTGGTCCATAAATAAAGAGGCCCTAAAAGCCAGCGCGGTACTTAAAGGTAACGGCTGCTGCATGAAAGACGTAGAAAAAAGCCAAATTGATGACACACCTCCTTTTCACAAATCCTTCTACTCAGCTAATATTTAATATTTATGTCACAAGTTTGAGAAGCTTCCATGGATAAATTTTGATCACCTTCTGGCGCTGGTCTTCGTGAGGGCAAAAGAAAAGATGAGTTTGTGGGGATAATTATAGTCTTTGTTAAAGTTTATCTTTTAATGGTAAAAATGACTTCATAAAAACGAAATCTTAAGTCTTTCAACTAGAAGTAAACAGCTAAACAGTTTTGCTTACTGAGATATTATCAGGACTAAAAAAAAAATAAGATCACTTAAATGCACATCTCACATCAAGATTTTAAAGAATACTCACTTTATAGAGACTGAATATCACGCCATGACAAATGAAAATTGAGATATCAAAGATAATTCACAAATAATCACAGAGTCCGTTATATAATTGATATTTTTTTTCCTTAAATAAAAATAAAAATTTCTTCACAATTATTGCAATTATCTGATTTTGTTTTTCTTTTTATCCTCCACGTCACTGCGCAATGAAGAAAAAAATTCGTACATATGTCGTATTAAATGCTTTTAAGGAATGCAGATATGCCAAATTTTAAGAATATCGAACAACGCATTTTGTCGTAACTCGAAAGCGGCCAAACTATTACAATTAAAACGACTGTCATTTTGGACCAAAATTCAAAATAAAAATCCACACACGCCGTTTTTTTTTTTGACATCAATGAACAACTGTTTTGAGTTTGAAGATACCGAACGACGTTTGGTCGTATTCGCGAGTTATCAGACAATTATTATTATTAACAGTTTTTATAATAATTATTGTTAAACATTCATTACGGCATTGGTAAGCAACCTTTTTTTCAGCCCTATTATGAGTATCGGTCATAGAGTGACATAAGGCCCCTTTCGGGTAATGGAATAACAAGAAAGATGAAAGGTTCCTCTTTCCTTTAGAAACTTTAACTCTTAATTTATAGCCCTCAGCACCATCCGTCCTCATCTCAGACATTACTGCTCAAGAGTTATTGTGTCTACATGTTAGACTAGAACTGTGGGTGGCCACATCCTCTACGAAATCTACCATATTATTGGGCAGATGTCAACTGTATACTAGAATTATTCCTACCTAGCCGACTCAGTGCAGGAATTCATCTCTCCTTCTGCTCCTTACAACTTCATCCCCTCTCCATTCTCATCCCTATAAATTCTTCTCTAAATTTACTAAAGAGGCATTCCATATCAGAGTAAGCCATGATGTAACATAGCTAAGATATTGAAACTTAGTTTGTAAGAAGTATATTAAATGTCTTTGTAACATTTTATTCGATAATAAAAGTATATCTTAAACTCTTTACTGTTGTTTGTTCGTTAATTCGCGTAAAACACAGGCATACGCAGAGACGATATGCCAAACGGTAGAGTTGAAGCTGGACTTCGCTTAAGTTATGTCCACACTGATCGATTTTCGATGCGCTTTTATTTTCGACATCGCTCTCATACCTGGAAAAATTGAGTTCCTTTTATAAATTATTTCATTATTAACACTACCTATTTCATTCGTCACATTTTTTTTTTTTTAAACCCATAATTCATTTGTATTCCTAAACTCTTCGAAAACAATATATTGTTTATTTTTTTGTTTTTTCACCTGAGATGATATTTCAGGCATGTAAAGGCCATTTTTAGTATAAAACATAGAGGTTTGCTTATAGTGTTATTTCAATTAGTGAGAAAAAAAAAGAAAAAATCAATAACTTGTTTTCTACTGTAAAAAAACAAAACTTGAGTCTCTCAACATAAATCCTGGCTAGAGATAACACATCTCACATCAGCAGATTTAAAAATACTGGCCAAATAGAGATAGAACATAATTCTAAAACAGTCTAACATATACTGGCGTAAAAGACACGGTGTAAAATTAAATATATTGTTAATGAAATTGCTTGTTATCATTTTTTTTTACTTTATTTTTAAATTAATTCTCTATTGAAAATAACACTATATGGAACAATTAAATACATAATACTGCAATTTATTTTTTTTCACAAACAAATCATAAAAAAGATTTTTATTGTAACAATTCACAAGTCAAAATTATTATCATATTAACAGATTTTTATTTAATACCTGGAGACCATGAGGCAAGCCTAATCATTTACATGAAGTGACCCAGTCCTAAAACTAATTCTAAAAACAAAATTCAATATCACTGGATCTGATACTAACCAAACACTTCAATAACTTAATTGAGGAACTAATTATTTTATTGAAGAGGCTGGTCACTAAACCTTATGATAGTGCGCGCTTCAACAGTTCTTCCACCAAGGCTCGGTAATTAACCGTATTTAGAAAAAAAAATGTTCACCTTGCGTTGGGAACTTTTGCCCTCGAAGGGCCATCCTGAAATACTCAAGTGTCTCGTTACCATCCCTGTCTCTTCGCTAAGGGCTCCATTAAAAGTATTAAACTCTCTCTCTCTCTTTCTCCATTATAATACTTACAACATTTTTACAATGTTGTAGTTACAATCTGCCAACTACAATATTCCGTCCGTCCGCATGAACATTCGTGTACTTTGTCAAATTATTTATTAGACTCTTTAAAAATCGTAAATACATGAACTCTTCAGCAGGCGAGTCAATTATTTGAACACCAGCCAGCGCCCGTGGTACAAAGTGGAACGTCTCTTTTGAAAATGATTATTATTTTTGTAATAACTATAATTTTTTTTTTAAATTGAAAATTGTTATTAAGCTTTTCTCTACATAATGTGAAATGAAAATTATATTGAGATTTATTTACAAATAAAAGGAAAAAATAAATAAGAAGAAAATTTCATTATAAATTAATGAATATTATGAATATATAATTAAATAAAACCTAAAACATAATTAGTCGTGTTTTACTGAACTAAATACAAGCATAATCAATCATAGGTTTTAGTAGATTATATTGTATATAACTGAACTAGTAATGGAAGAAAAAATTTTCATTTAAATGAAAAAAAAACAACATAAATTCATCAAAAACTCAGGAATTAAATTAATATATCACATTGAAAACAGTCTCAAATTAAGTATATATGAAGCACTTGAAATAATAAAATCCTTCAAATCCAATTCAGATGTTTGCTTAAATGACCAAATAAATATCTCCAATAGTCCAATCTTAAATTTATTCCCATCCATAGCAGAAAAAAACATTTATTCACTGGAATTACTGGAAAAACCCCGACCCTTAAACCGTTTACCTTTAAACACCCTACCTTTCTTCCATTACTAGTTCAGTCCGGGATCAAACCAATGCAACCTTTTCTGTTTGATATAATCAACTTAAACCTTCTTGACTAACCAACATGTATTTTATTTCTTGTCTTAATTAAATTCATAATTCATAAATGTTTTATAATACTAATTTATATTACTTTTAATTTAATATGTATAATAATACCAAACTGTACTTTGAATTTCTTATTTTTGATTTTTTTGTGTGTTTTTAGAACTGAAGATGATTGTTTAACATTCGAAAATAGTTTTCAATAAAACAAATTATAGAAGTGGCAAATAATTTATCAATCGCCAATTAGATTGATCCTTCTATACCATGATGCGGATGTCAACTGATAATAATGAAGGTATAGGGATAGAAGTGTAAGAGTATAATAGCTACATTAGGAAGGATATAGATTTGAATATAAACTGTTTAGAACATTCTTCGCTAACATGCAGTAATTACGAAAATTCACAATTACGAAAATGTTGCACTGTGTACCCGATGGCGATTACTGAAGGTTAGTATTAATAATTGAATTACATTACTTAATAATTGAAAAATATCGATTGAGAAACTTTTTGGAAACTTTTAAACAACAATTGTCTTATAATCGAATTAGTTATTTTTATACTCAGATTTTTTTTTTAATTTAATTTATGTAAATAAAATATAACACTGTGATAGAGCGAATGTGGTGAATCTGATTATCTTTATTCTCTTAGAAATGAAACAAAAATTAATTAATATAATTTAATTTAGAGAATCTTTCTGAATAATAAAATTAATTTAAACGAAATAAATAAACACATCAAAAGGTCCCTTACATTCGCCGATTTCTAAGGCAATACAATAGAGCCCGTGAACAAATGACAATTATTCTGCCATTGTAAGCTTAAAAGGCGTATCACAAATACATTTAGATATCGCCTATTTTCTCTTCGGAATTCAACAGTTTTTCAAGATACGTCTTATTTCATTAGTTATTTTTCAATAAGATAAGACTTAGGAATAAAATCAAGTAGCTGACAAATATTACTAATCAGAAAAAACGTTAAAAAAAAAATTATATACTTAAGCCTTTCAGATCTAGGAAAAAAGAATAGTAATAGCTTTATTCTCATTCAAACTATATAGATTTTTTTTTTATTTAATAGGTAATAATAATATATTTCCCCATAACTTAAACCATAAAGCTCTCTTTGATAGTTTAGAACTAGCTATAAAGTAGCTTTCTTATTTTAGAATAGAACCCTTACTATGCAAAAGAAATAATAATAGATTTCTACAAATGACTCTTTCTTATAGAAATGAGATCAAGTTAATACTACATATATATATATATATATATATATATATATATATATATATATATATATATAAAAACTTCCATGTACTGTCTCGACTCTCCTCCGCTTTGATGTAATAATTCCTCGTATGCACTTTCCTAGTCGCACTAATAGTACCTAATAGCATAGGAGAATTTGATTCCAAAGTTAATAATGGGCTTCTAAAAGTTATTGTAAATTAGAATTATGAAGTAATTGCTTTATGCGATTAGTCAACTCATGTAACAAGGAGGAAGAAATAGGTTTATATAGAACATCAACTTTTAGTGCGCATGCACCTAGAAATAACCTTATTTTAAAAAATAAAAATCAACAAAACGATTGAAAGAATGTAAAATAAATCAAAAAAAAAAAAAAAATATATTAAAATGGTATACGAGACGATATAGCTATCTGAAGTTACGTAGACTTTTCTAACCCTGAGCGTAACCTCCCGGCGTAGGCTCTGCCCACAAGGCTCACCCTTAAATTGTTGAACTTGTGAGTTCAGATGATGTTGAATAGATAAGTGGAAATTATATGTAATACTTATGAACTAACTAACGAATAGTATGTGTCGATAGTCGTGTAATCAGACATTTGTAACTGGATTATAGGCATGTGATTATGTGATGTAAACTGGCATCGAGGCTTTTAAAGGAATTTAATGGGGTAATTAGAAACATGGGAAATGTGTAGAATTGGAATAAGAAAAGTGTAAAGAAAAAAAGAAAGAAAAAAAGAAAGAAAAACGGAATATATGAGTCATGAAAAAAAAAAATTATGCCGTCACGAGACGCCGGCAGTTGTGAAATATCGAAATTATTTTGTATAGGAAATATGCATAAAAGGATGGTTTATTAAAGGAAATAAATATGGCGTAATAAAAAACAAAATAATCAAATTTTTTTAAGAAAAATTATTTTTTATCTAAACACACTGGCTTGCTCCTAGTTGTATTTTCCCCGAATTCGTTATATATTCTAATGAACTATTTAGAAATAGATTTATTGATAAACGGGCACATTATCGGTCCGATTAAGAGATACATTGTATTCCGAAAACAAGTCCTGCTTTGTGAAAAAATAACTCTACGGACGAATAATAACATCGTAGGTAAAGCAAATTGGAAAAGTACATATAAATTATACATATGTAATATGCAGGTATAATTATAATTTTTTTTGTTATATTTCAAAAAGCTATTGATTTTTACAGAAAAACAATTTTTACAGGAAAACAGGTTTATTAATAATTTATTTATGCCAAAATTGTTGCATTTAAAAAAAAAAAAAATTAACTTACCCTTGGACTTCACTTGGTTTTGTGTCTTAGTGTAATTTTTCTTTTTATGCAAGAAAAAAAGAATTTTATCTTCTCATAGTTTTGAAGAAAAGAAAAAAAAATAAGAACTTTTCTTCGAGAGCACCCCGTGAAGTTGAACCAACAACCTGCACTCCCTACTGAGCTAAATACTATCATTTTATTATCACTTACCGGCAAGATTACCACCACTCCCTGTATTATTTATTACATAACATAAAAGTATCAATAGAATATAGCTTATAAAATTAAAATAACCGTTTTTTTACTAAACGAAAATATATCAACCTCAAAAAAGTATTAAAATTCTGCAATTAGCGCTTTCTTTCTAAATGGGACAAAATCGAATTTTATCTGCTTGAAAGTAAGTTGTGAATACTTTAAAGTCGTGGTAGGGGAGTGAGGGGAGTGAGGCTTTTAGAATGGACGCTTGCCAAGCCACTTAATTTTTAATGTCGAAAAAATGTCGTCTCCGGTGAAGGAATGAATTTGAAAACATCTTAAGCAATGACCGGGCCTTGCAAACGACCTAGCATAATGACACTATGAAATATTCTAAACAGTTATAAAATATTATTACCGGGGTTTTAATTCTGCCTTTTATTTCGTATTCCAGTTTATGAAGGAGTCATAAATTCTATTATTGTCGTCTTGAAAATGAAAAGTCCTGACGACGCACCTTGTCATTCTCCAAGTATTATTAGTGTTTTTCTCTTTTTATCATCCAAATAAAAATATTTAAATACACTGTAATATCATAAAAACTCGAGTAATAAAAGTAATATAGGTTAATTTCTCTAATTTAGAATAAAATATATATAAATTAAAGGTAAGAAAGAGAAAAACTGTATTTCTAAGTCATGCTGTCCAAACACTACAAAACCAAGCATACGTAATAGATAAATAAATATATTACTTCCTTGTACGAAGTAAATGAAGTATTGTAATCGAGAAAATTTTCGGTTTTCAGATTTCAACGGAAATATCCATTTTGACCATCCCTAAATCGATTTTCACTAGTTTCGTCGTGGCGTCTGTACGTACGTACGTTCGTATCTCGCATAACTCAAAAACGGTTAGCCGCGGAAAGTTGAAATTTTGTATTTAGGATTGTTGTAAAATCTAGTTGTGAACCTCCCTTTTTGGTCACTGCTTAATCACCGGAAGTGGTACTTTACTTGAAGGTCATAATTGATTTCCATCAAAAAATATATTAAAATATTATTTCAAATTTGGTATTTATAACTTATATATTGATTTAAATAACATACTAGATTTTGGTCTAAATTGGAAAACCGGAAGCGGTACTTTACTTTAAGGTCATGTTAGACTTTTATCAAAAATTATATTAAAATATAATGTATAACATCTCAAATTTGGTAAATAGGACTTATATATCAATAGGAATGTATCTACTAGATTTTGGTTAAAATTGGTGAGCAGGGTACTTTTCTTGAAGGTCATAATAAGCTTACATCAAAAATTGTATTTAAATTAAATACATAAATCATATGTTTCGGTAATAAAGGTTACAAACGCAATTTGGTTTCCAATCTAAACATTTTTATTACTTGTCTTAATTGTTAAAATTGAGTGTAAAATACTGGTTTTCCTCCCCATTTGTGGTTGTGTGTGTGTCAATAGATGGATGTCGGGACGCCGAGTGTCGTTTTTGAGATACTGTCTGTAATCTTCGGAAACTAGTAACCAAATTCAGGATCACTTTTTGAACCACCGATATATAGTTTTATAGGCGTACAAGGAAGTCATGTGTTGTCCACACATCTACATCTCGGAATGACTATCAAGGGAATGTAGACGATTTTTCTTATTTAAATTTTTTTTTACAATTCTGCATGTATCAAGCAGAACTGTCTTTCGGGTCATTAAATTATTTTAAGTTTCTCTGATCAAGGCCAAGTTCTTCCGTGTCCTCTCTCGTGTTTTTTCAATTTCTGTCCATTCGACGAAATGAATATTGGAGTCACTAGCACTTTTTCATGATGATAAAGTGACTTCAACTCAATGGTAAATTCTTGATACTTAATATATTTGCGTTTATGCAGTATCCTGTGGTCCGTGATTATTTGTTCATCCCTGTAAACTTTAACCTTACCAATTTATATACGTTTTTCTGGGGTTTAGCGATAATAGTGTGCCTCACCACTTTCCCAAGTCCCAATGGTCTGCATTCACTATGGTGATGTATTTTGGCTACACTATTATACCTCAATAGGTAGTCAGTCCCAACCAGTCTCACATCCATTTGACACATGCTGAATAGATTCATCCGTTTTGAAGGAAATGCGACATTAATCTGTGACCGTGTTCTCCTTCAGAATATGTCTCCTATATTCTGTTATTATTATTATGTCTTCTATATTATTATTCTTATCAGGAGTATTCCAACCTTATCTTAGATTCTAATAGCCTTAGTCAACGTAGCACCAAGTCAGGCATCTTCAGGACGAAAGAGAAAAAACAAAAACAATATTGCATAATGCGAACCACGAAGTATCTTTTTTTTTACTTTTCTTTACATATTTCATAATTTCTTCCCTGTATACTATGTTTAATTTCAAAAATGACATTTATTATTATTAATAGTTGTTGTTATTACATTTAGTATTTAGTAAGGTTACTTCTGTATCTTTTTGGTTTATTATTTTCAATAATAGACCTTTGGAATCTGAGATTTTGCCTTTCAAGATACGTAGAATACAAATATCGAATAGAAAAAAAATCTGTCCGCGAACTTCGTAGACTGATTCTTCGGGCGTCTAGTCATCGTGGTCCTAGGCCTCCTGACTTATCTATTCGGCTTTTGACTTCCTCGTATCTCTCTGCTTTATCCTTCCTTGGATTATTTCTGCACTTCCTTTAGCGTTCTTAGTCTATCCTTTTTTTTCCTGCTGAAGTACACATCATATATTTCCTCTGTGTCATTTTACATCCTACTTGCATTGACAGAGTTTTTTTAATTAACACTCCCAGTTCGGCACTCTCACGGCGATCATCTTGTGATAAGATTCAAATTTCTTCCCCTTTGGTGCCTACTGCTTCATTTTTTTTACTTGTATCGAAATAGTATATATATATATATATATATATATATATATATATATATATATATATATATATATATATATATATATATATATATATACAGAATAGATATTTTTGAAATATCGCTACGGAAAGCCGCTGATTTTAACAATCTCCGAGTTCATACCCGTTGAAGCTATTAGGCCCAGAAAAAAAAAAAGAAAAAAAAAAAACCTGTACCACTACAACCCGTGAAGGGTCTTGGGCTCAGTACTTGGGTAAGGACCGTACTGTTTCAAAGCCACCGGTTGTGTAAGGAGGTGATTTGGCCGAGATCACGCTCAACCGCCAGGTTTTTCCCCCAATTAAGGGTACCCACTTTATAGAGGCTGGGTGAGCCCCAGGAGGGTCTCCCGTCCCACAGGGTCGATCCGCGACTGAATACAGAATAAATAATTATCTGCCTCAGCCGGTCTCGAACCCAGGACCTTGAGATTAGTAGCGCAGTGCCTAACCCACTGAGCTACCCCGCTCCCCTTATTAGGCCCAGAAAGCCTATTAGGAATGTCGTGAGGAAGGGTGGGTCGGGTAAGGGGGAGGAGGAGGATTGAATTTATACATATATTGTAACGCTCTACAAACTATACTATTTTTGACGAGGATAGAGGTCCTTCGAGAGGTCCTTATAACAAAAATAGTCGGTTTTAACATTGATACAGGCTTAACTTAGGTTATTTTATAAATTTTTATTTTATCTTGACCTAGTTGTGATGGCATAAATTTAAGTATTTTAAAGTAATGACAGTAATATTGTTATATGAATCTCGAGTTTCGACATCCAAGATATAATGCTAAGATGATGAAAGTAGCAATAAATAGTCGTTATAACTGTCTTATGGAACAAATGTATGTAAGATACTGTAAATACGTTTTCGAAGCAAGCGCTTAATCGTCTCGTTAAATCCATATCCCGAACTTGCAAGAACTTCTGGAGCAAGGATACTAAACAATGATGTATCACACATCAGCAAAGAGTGCTCGCTTCGGTTATGTATAACGAGCTGTAAAGATACCTATCCAATCTATTGATTAAGTTGGATCTTTCAACTTCTGCTGTACAGCTATATCGGTATTTATCCACCACTAGTGCTTTTTTTTTTTATTTACATTTCTCCATGAGAGTTATCTAGTTTTAAAGCGCTAGTCTGCATTTGTCCTGGCAGGACATGATAGTAGGGGTAAGTGCAGATCTCTGTATTGGGATAAGTACGCGAGGTATACAGTTACCCCATCTATCATGCTTTACCGAGACAACTCCGGACTATTTCATTGAAATAAAACTTCTTTTATTCAATATATTTATTCAATCACGTTCCACATAGCACTTTCATGGCTGTCGCTGAAGGTTTTAAATGTGAATCTCAGACTATTTTTAACTTTTTCCGAATAAAACATCAGTATATTAATCCTTATGAATAATGAGTATTCCAGATACCTTGTACGCACTTACCCCTTAAGGCAGGGTCAAGTGCATACTACGTATTATTCAATTAAATTATCAATCTCATCAAAATGGGATTGATTAAAACCTGGGCTTGAATGTAATATCACTACTATATATTATTACGGTCATATAGATCCCTTTTCCGGCTCTCAGGAGCGATGGATTTTGACGAGTGTGGTATCAAAAGAAAGATGTAGACGGAGATGGACGAATTCCAATTTTGTTTCTTAAATTCTTACTAGGGCTTAAATAAAAGTGATGAAAAAACTGGGAGGTTTCAAAGATTTGACGACTAAGAGTCGGCGGATCGAGACGGGATATGTAGGGTTTTAAAGATTTTGACGCGGGAATCAAGATCAGATACGTTCCGCTGGAACGTATTTGTCCAGCGTTTTAAAGCTTAAAAATCTACCCTTTTTGAGATAACGCACGATATAGGCCCGCACGGGTCTCATGCCATCTTGCGTACGTGCCGTTGTAAGCTAATTGCTTATTAAGTATGAACTGTAACTTCAACATAGTTATTATAAACTATGTAGCTTCACCAAATGTGTGTGTTAAATAAACTTTTTTGATAATATTATATTGTTTACTAGAATAAATATGTTTCCCTTATATCGCTTATACTTCTAATGTATTAGGATTGATATCTAATACGAGAGTTCTCGCTCGGGTATACTAGTTTAAACATAATTGTCTAAGGAACTTTTCCAAAAAATAAGAAAAATCTGGCTTCAAAAATTAAGTATTACGAGCTGTGTAAAGTCAAACTTAGTTTAATCTTGTGCCTTGTAAACCTACTTTAGCTTACCGACAAATTTACTATTATAGCTATTCTTGTAGAACGAAGTACTTCCACCAGATTGTTTTAGCTGTATAATAAAGAGTTTAATATAGTAGTAGTATTATAATAGTATAATAAAGCTGTATAATAAAGAGTCAACGTTTTGAACGCAGACTTCCGAACTTTCTTTTTGAGCTAACACTAACATAAATATTTTTTTCTAGGACTTTTTTGCATTGGAATATAACTCGCCCATGGCAGTGGTTCGAATATTTTTTATTATTTTTTTTTTATTTACGAGAATGCGTAGCCTTTATGCCGGCATCTGATTGGAGAAGAAACAAAATGGCCGTATCCAATTTATAAAGGCAAGCCCGGAGGGGGCCCATCCCGCAGTTGATCCATGGTCCGACGGACAGCAACAAATTTCCTTCTCTCCAGCTTTTGGTGCCGGAGCATTATAGTCTTCGTGCCTCGGGGTGAGATAGTCTTCCAGTCCGCTCGTAGGGGAGTGTACCATGTACGTCGAGGATCATTATTATTAACAATATCTTAGGTTTTTGTTCATGAGGAATATGCTATGGGTAATGATTTAAATTTACTGATAAACTAGATGTTTAAAAAAGTTCTCTCAGCAATCGATCGGATATTTTCAAAGAACGGACAATGATTGTCATTTTAATTATGAATGTAAATATCGAATAAAAATATCGATATGCATGGTAGCGGTAGTTTTCAAATACCTATATCGAAATAATAGTTCGATATATAAATAACAAATATCGGTGTTTCGATATATCAGTCATTGATGTTTTATCTTTAAATGAACGAGGGGTTACATTGAATTGAAGGATAGGTTATATATATATATATATATATATATATATACCCTATATATATTAAGAACAATTCTTAGATTTGTGGTAGCTTTAATATAAACAACCCTTATGGTTTTTCAATTATTTTAAGTATTTTCGCACCTCTGAGACCCCTGCAAATTGAGTCGGGGCTAAAAGTCTGTTGCATGTTAAAGGAAGTTAAATTACCCATAAAACAAATGAAGTTTAATCGAAATTGGACCAGTATTAGCAAAGATAAAATAGATTGTTGCACTGGGTCGAAGGGACGGAAGTGCATTTTCTATCCGTATCATAACCCCTAAAAACCAATTATGGAAGTTTTGGATATGTCTGTCTATATATATATATTTCACCCTCACCCCCCGCTGCATTTGAGCACCTCCAGCGTCTCCATTTGCTAGGCCTAACGATCTCAAAAAGACGACTTTAGTGACGAAGCGCTGCTGTTCTCTATTCTTCGGCTATTACTCCTTGCTATTTCTTATCTTTGCTTTATGTTGTTGTAAACACACGATTTCGTACTACAATCCAATCCAATCTTGCTCGAAAAGCACACGCGAAAGAGCTTACGTGTAAATAGACCGAAGAAAACCGGTCCAACAGGGATGAGCGTGTAACTGAACTAACGCAATCACGCGTGTTCCATTTCCTTCATGACACCTTAACACTCACATTCTAACGGAAACGAGCTTACGTGCAAAGCAGCCTAATATGTTATGTAACATCCCTATTTATTGTAAAATAGCAAAAAAAAAAAAAAAAATGGCTCATAAATCAATCCATCTGGATTGCAGTCCATTAAATCAAAGAGATATTGATCTATTTTTCAAATACACCACAAAACTGACCACAACCCGAGAGATAGGGAACAATAGAAGCGCGGCAGAGATCTAACCAAACCAGAATGTTGTTGACTATCCCACTGTACTAATATGGTTATCTGGAAGAGCCAGGGGCAGGTTGTTTGGACTGGGTGAAGGATAGCGGTAAATATTTGGGATGACCCTCGCTCATTAGCCTCGTATCCCTGTGTCGTCCCATATCCCTTCATATCTACATAGTTTTTTTTTTTTTAAATATTTAACCATTTCAAAATTTAAATAAAAACGAATGCATCCGACGGAACATCGAGTATATTTGATTTATTCTTGTCTGTTATAAAACTTTATAACCGAAACAGAAAAATAATTTTAACCTCTTCTCCCTCTCAAAATTTGACAAACACATTCAAGTTTACATTAGAGTCCATCTGCCGTCCTCGACTTTCCTCCGAAACTAGATACGGTACAAAATAATTAATTCCTCCTTAATTCCCTTCCTTATTCACTATCCTGTTCTTTACCTCAATAATTGACCCATCTAAAAATAATTTCACATTGGAGCCACCTTCGATCATCACCTCTCCTGGAAAAAACATATTTCCCGATTCACAAGAAAATCCATAGCCGTCCTTAAAAAAATCCGTGATTCCATTCCCAGCAACTATATCCAGCAACTCCTAGTATCCTCTCTTGATTTCCCCACCTTCGACTACGGTTGCTTGACAATGGGAGGGCCCTCTGCATGGCTAGAGATGAGATTTATAAATTATATCATAAGTTTTATTTCGGGGTTTCCTATCTTACTAAATAGATACGGTGGCGCTGTATGTGCTAAGATGATGCAATTCCTCAAAATTTGAGGTATTGCGTTCCAAGATACGTAGACTGCAAATATCGAATAAAAAAATTCTTCTTTCCGAAAATTTCATACAAGACAAAAAAAAAAAATCATTTAATTCGGACCAGTATCAGATGAGATATAGCGTAATGAACTTTGTAGACTATTCTCCGGCGCTACAGGTCAGCGTGGTCTTATGCCTCCTGACTTCCTCGCACCTCTCTCTGCTTCATCCTTTCTTGGATTATTTCTGTGCTTCCTTCACCTTCTTGGTCTTTCCATTTTCTTTTTCCACTGAAGAAATTCCAATATATTCATTCTTCTGTATCATGTCACCCTCTGATTGCATGTCCTAACCATCTCAGCCTACATGCATTAACACAGTTTCTTCTTAACACTCTCAGTTCGGCACTCTCACGGCGATCATCTTGGGACAAACTTCAAATTTCTGCTCCTTAGATGCTTACTGCTTCATTTCTTTGTGAACTTGGTAGACGTATTTTATAAAGTATTCCGCACATGTTGCTTTCCCAAAACACTCCAAATTCTCATTTAAAATATAATCTAATTATTTGAACTGTGAATGGACAGACCAGATATTTTTAAAATATTACTATCTGGAAATAATAAACCATTTTGTAATAATTTGCAGCGTTTTTGATTTTGCGATCATGAAAAATAATTAAATTGAAAAAACTTCAACGAGTAAACTAATTTTTTTCTTTCCAAATTTTTGCTAAATTATAAGTTTTAATGAAACTAAAATGTAACACAGGGCAACGATAAAAAAACTGTTGTACTGAAAATACCTTATTCTTATACTTTTTAGGGCGCTGAATCCAAATGTGATATTAAAAGAGCTGTATTACCCAGAATTTCTTCACATTTTATTGTTAAATTTATTAAATTAAGCGATTTTTAAAGAACAGCTTTTAGTCTTCCTGAAAAAGGAAGACCTACATATAAAGTTAGGCCTCATGAAACAATTTGTAAAGGCTTTGCCTAAAGATGGATCATGTTTCAAGTATCTCTGCTAAAAGTTTCCACGCCTTTCAGAAGCTAAACTAAAAGAAGGCGTCTTTGACGGACCTGACATTAGAAAAATGATGTTTGATGTTAACTTTGAATCCACAATGATCTTAAATGAGAAAGAAGCATGGGTACCATTCAAGCATTTTCTATTGTAGCTAACATGTTACAGAAGTTTAAAAAGTTAGGATGTTTGATGAACCTGAAACCTTCGGAAAACTATGGGTGATACAAAAAAAAACTAAGGCCAGATTTAGATCCAGCACATAAAAAATCTATAAAGATCAACTATTAAAGTTAAAAAAGTTATCAAAAAAAAAATTTTTGTTTGTCTGTGTAATCAATACGTGCGAAATTTAAAATATCTAAACGCAATGCTTTTTATTGATTAGACCCCAGTGTGACGTCAAATTTCATGTCACATTACTATTTCTTATGTTTGCTGGGTACTTTCTCAAGCGATCGACGATAAATTGAATTATAAGAGTTTTTTCATTAAGTGCTGTGTGAAATCATTAATTAAAATGACTAAAAAGGGATTTGAATTTAAAGGAGTAATCTACAAGATAATTTTTTGATTCCAGTTAGAATTATTATACCTAATATTTTTGTTGTAGATCTCAACGGGAACCGTATAGAGACTCATTATTTAGTATCGCATGTAATTTTCTATATGTTCTTCCTACTAAAACTACTAATTATATTCACATAAAAACATTGATATTCAAATAAATATCCCACAAATAAAAAATTTAAAGTGATAAAAATTCATCAAATTTCCAATCAAATGGAGATCCAATCTTTGAGGTTATGATATTTTTTTTAACATATAGCGAAAAATTGTAAATTTTATTGTATAGGAAACATAGTATTCATTATAATAACTTCAAAATGATCTTCAAAACAATGCAAACTAGTTTTTGGAGATACTTTATGTCTTCTCATGGTTTTGCACCATTTTGCACGTATAGTTGAGTCTTTTGGACCGAGAAATAAACACTCTGATGCACTTTTCGATGAATTCTTGCACATAGGCACAAGACAAACTTTTCCGTTCTTCCTTATTGTCACAAAAAAACAAAAATAAATTTGTACAAAACGTTAGTGAAAGTGGTTGTAACGTACACTTCGGAAACATGGCCCGTTTGCAGTGTTACTATTACAATGTAAAGGGTATTTGTAAGGAAAGTCCTCAGGAAAATTTATGGACCTGTTCTTGACGAAGGGGAATGGCGAATACGAAAAAACATTGAGCTATATGAGCTGTACGGCGAATGTGACATCGTTAACTTCATGAAGGCTAGGCGAATAGAATGGTTAGGATATATAATGAGAGTGCCAGAGGATAGAATGCCAAAGAGGATCTTGTCGGATGGAAACATTTTTTTTTTTTTTTTAATGAAAATGTTTTTATGAATGATTTAATAATTTACGTAACTTTTTAGATGAAAATAATGCATTAAGGTATTTTCAAAAATCATACATCAGTACGATATATTATTACAGTAGTATAGATCCCTTTTCCGGCTCTCAGGGGCGATGGATTATGATGAATGAGGTTTCAAAAGAAAGGGAATTTCATGGAGATGCGACGAATTCCAATTTTGTTCCTTAAATTCTTACTAGGGCTTAAATAAAAGTGATGAAAAAACTGGGAGGTTTCAAAGATTTGACGACTGAGAGTCGGCGGATCGAGACGGGATAAGTTGGGTTTTAAAGATTTGGACGCGGGCATCAGGATCATATTGGTCCAGCGTTTTAAAGCCCTAAAATCTGCTATTTTCGAAATAATGCACGATACAGGTCCGCACGGGCCCATTGTCATTTTGCGTACGTGCCGTTGTCACGGCAACTTTATATCCATTGGAGTCTGTTTACAAAAACTTTTAATGAGTGGGAAATTATATAATGTTTCCCATGTCCAACCCTAAAGGGCACTGCTATTTATGAATACTACACATAAAAAATTGTACAGCTGACTAACTGTTAAATTGAAGATATTATTTCCAGTGTGGTAAGTTAATTACTTAATAAGTATGAATTGTAATTTCAGCATAGTCATTATAAACTATGTAGCTACACCAAATGTGTGTGTTAAATTAACTTTTTTAGTCGTTTTTTCCTCGAAAAAAATTGTGCAGTGGGTCGAAGTCAGCGGTGAGCGGCGGGACTGCGTTTTCTATCCGTTTCATAACCCCTAGAGCACAGCACGATTATTGAAAATTTGGAGATATCTGTTTTATACATATATATATATATATATATATATATATATATATATATATATATATATATATATATATATATATATATTTTTCCCCGCTACATTTGACTACTGTATTTTGGCCCCCTTTGGGTCAAATGAGCTGAAATTTGGTATGTAGGGCTTTCTTCAAGGCAGAACGATACCATTGAAGAATGGGTAAATTCCAGTCAAAATTTCGGTATGTTTACCTGAAAATTCGGCGGTTTTTAAGTTTTGCGCATCGCTACAGCTCAGTAGGTTATAGGACTGAAAATTTGTATGTGAATTGAGTTGGTGTCGGAGAAGTATCCTTTGGGGGTCTCGACTTGGTCCCCCCACCCCCCAGGATTTTCCGATTTTTTAAAACATTTGCGCACCTTTAAAGCCCCTTCAAGTTGAGTTTGGGAGCTCAAAACCTGATGCATTCGAAAGGAAATTAAATTACCTATAAAACAAAAGTTTCATCGGAATATGGGTATGATATGAAAATATGAAATACGGGTATTAGCAAAGATATGGCTATTTCAACTGTTTCAATGCCTTATTAGTCGTTTTTTTCCCCGAAAAAAATAGACTTGCAGTGGGTCGAAGGTCGGCGGTGAGCGGCGGGACTGCGGTTTCTATCCGTTTTATAACCGCTAGACTGCGATTTCATTTTCGGTAAATTGTCATTTCATATGTAATTTTCGGTATGTTAGGGGACTGTCTTTTGTGGGTTTCAATTTTTTTCTTACTCCTCTGTTTTTATCTTTTTTAACGAGAAAATACGACTTGAGTGACAGAGTTCTACTGCTAACGGATTTTTTTTTTGGTATTATTATATTTTTTACACGAATAAAAATATGTTTCCCTAGTATCGCTTATACTTCTAATGTATTAGGGATTAGAAGAAAGATTGATATCTAATTCGAGAGTTCTCGCTCGGGTATACTAGTATACCTTATTGCTACAAACGTTCTGCTCGTGGCTGCGATTTGTTCGGTAACCATTTCTGTTGAGGATTTGTTTCCACTTGTTTCAGGGTTTTTTCTTCGATTCTAATGACACGCATAATTATTCTTGGTACGATATAGCATGCTAAACCGTGAATACCATATTATTATATATTAACTTTATTTATTTGTATGCATTAAATTGGAAGCAAACTACTTTGATGACAGGGCCCTCGAGCCACTGCTATTGACTGATAGTCACCCGAGATCTGGATCAACATTGACATATCGTTAGTAAGCCAGGATTCCTCTGCCATACAAATAGCAGGCGTCGGAAAACCTGGTTTTAGGAGCCCATTGCAAATGTTATTGAAATTTCCTTTTTTTATTATAATTCAATAATATTTTAAACAATTATTTGACTTTCTAAATATTTTTCGTAACCCATTAGAACCAGGGTTATAATACGAGAATACAATGAACCTTTGTTACTACTAGACTGTTTGAGAAAAAAAAAAAATAAACGAATCAGAAGAGGAGTAAGAGATAACATTCTTTTTATTATTTAATCTTGCTGTAAATGAACTTAATAAAAACAATATCTTAATTATATCGCCACAGAAATACTGATATCATAAAAACATTATCTTAATCATATCAGCACAGAAATATCGATATAATAACAATATCTTAATTATATCGCCACAGAAATACTGATATCATAAAAACATTATCTTAATCATATCAGCACAGAAATATCGATATAATAACAATATCTTAATTATATCGGCCCTGAAATACGTATACGTGTGTGGCCCTCTAACAAATCCTTTAAAAGATTAAAAATATCGGGACCCGATATACCACTATTTTTACTTCTTTGTACAAAATAAAGGAAGTATTGCGATTGCAAAAATGTTCAGTTTTAAATGTTACAATCGACTGTAAAATGCTTTTTTTTCCTACGCATTTGTGAGCTGAACAATTCTGCAGCGGGAGAATAAGATATAAGTTGAGCGGGTTCTTTCGCTTAAAATGTTGAAACCGTCGATTTCCAATGCTGTAGTGACATAGATAGTTTGAATGTAATCAAGGAACACGAAAAAACCTCTAAGGAACTTGTTACCAACAGAAAGAAAACGACATATAATAACGGAATGAGATCTCCAGAAACAAGAGCTTATGTGTGTGTCTGTATGTGTCAATAAATGGACGTCGCGACGCCGAGTGTCGTTTTTGAGATACAGTTATCTTCGGAAACTAGTAACCAAATTCAGGGTCACTTTTTGAGCCACCGATTTATAGTTTAATAGGCGGACAAGGAAGTCATGGGGTGTCCACATCAGATATTTTCGATATATCACGCTACTATTTAAATACATTCAAAAACTATCGATTCGATATATATATCGATATTTTTTTCGATATTTATATAGGGTAAAGACATGCGATATCTTCCAACCTCTTGTGGATCCCAAGTCAATATCTCCCCTCAAAAACTGTCTTTGTATTTAAAGTGTTCCTTATTGGCTCTCCATGAAGATCTACCTTCTTAGAGCCATATAACACTTGAGATCATGATTAGTGCAGTAATATTAAGCAAGGTTGGTAAAATACAATAAATTTGCATCATATTGCCATAGATAGCGCCACTGTCCATCCATTTAGCGATATACGACAGTACACTGGGCCGCTCATAATCCTGAATTTAGCATACTAACTAAATCATATTGTAAACTAGCCGTTGTTAATAACTTCTCGGATGGTAAAATATTTATTTTAAAAGGCCATTGCTAGCTCGTTCCCTATATAAACTAAACAGCTATCCAGAAGGGAAGATTCCAAAGAGACGTTGAACTATTCAAACACCTGCAGTGGGTATTAATAAACCGGTTGCGGTACGGACGCGTCCTCTAATAAGGGAGCTCCAGTCAACTGCCTTTTAGAGTCAACTTTATCCAACTTACGCTTTACACTTTACACTTCTCCTTTAGAACTTACCCTTCTCCTAACACCCCTTAAAACATTTTCTCATCTTCAAGAGGTCCCTCCTTCCATTTTCTTTTCTATTATCTTATATACCTGGCATCAATCCACGCAACTTTCATACTAGTTTATTACTTTAACCTAATCTACATGTCTATAAAGGCATCCCTAAATGAAACGAAAATGGAATAAGGTAATGTAGGGTAAATGCGCACTATATTTTAAAAAGTTCAATTTTACTTGTTAGTAAAATATTTATTTTGGAAACTAGATTTTTCCTATATGTTTGTTGAATTAAGGTGAATGCTTTTATATTTTAAAATAAATTCAGGCTGTTACTATTTCACCAGTTTCATTTATTTAGATGCAAATTTTTGTCCTCCAAGCCATCCTTAGACATCTCTGTAAAAGGCCCTTATTTAGTTTAATTTACAACACATCACACTATTAAATATATTTACAAATTCTAATAGCTAACCATATACATAATAAAAAAGTTTTTAAAATGCATTTAACGCCATATTTAATTCCAATCTGGGCCAAGTCCAAATTATACATCGTCATTAAAAAAATACAGAGATGGCTGAGGATGGTTTGGAGGCCGAAAATTTGCATCTAAATAAATGAAATTGGTGAGATAGCAACAGCCTGCATTTATTTTTATAGATCTTTCCTCTTTTTTTTTTTTTAAATGTTCCTTATATTCCAGGCGCTATAGAATAAATATTATAATTTTTTGAAGTGAATTGAAACGATACTTTCTCAACGTGATAATTAGAAGAAAAATAGTGGAAACAAATTTTATATGTTTTAGATAAATACGGTATGTAGGAACATGATGAAAAAAATTCATAAATGTGCCGAAAAATTTGTTTATGAAAAATAAAAAATTAGTACGCAATAGCGTTTAAAAATGCGAAAAAATGAGTTTAAACAATTGATGTCGGTCAACTACTTTTCGCAAAAAAAAATTAAAAGTCGCAAATATATAGTTAGTTTTGGTAATTTTATTACAGGGCTTTTAAATATCGCGGAAAATTGTTTTGGGGCTTTAACTGTGGCTTCTGTTAGTGTCTAACTATAATAAAAACTTTATGCAAAAATAATTATCACTTTTCTCGAAAATTGAGAAAATGTAAAAATAGGTGATCTCGAAAAAAGATTTGAACAAGGGCCAAAGTATTTCTAAAGCCATTTTTCAAACCGCTATTTGTTCCCGAGGAGTTTCACTACTACACTATTTTCATGAAATATATATGAGATTCGGTTAAATATCTGAAAAACGTCTTTGAACATAGGGGCTGTTTATCGCAACGGCCCAGTAAAGGAGAGATAGCGGAGGGGAATTGACGAGGGTGGGGGAAGTCTCTCTCTTCATCACTTTGCAGTGCTCGATGCCCGGCCGTCATTCTTCCCCCGCCCTAATCGCTTCCCCTTATTATTTTCAAACAGATAAATGCTGCATTTTTTTTTCAATGATATGAACCAACGAATGATCAGAAATGCATTTTTTGGACAGAAGAGCTCTGAAACGCATAGAACCGTTAAAATTTTAACCGATTAGAAAACCTTCCTTATCTAGAACTAGGATTCTACATTTGAAAAAGGCTTAAGCGCCAAAAATTCGAAATCTAGGTTTCAATCGATTCCCGCTCATTAAAAAAAAATTGGAAATGGTCTAAAAATCGAATATTGATGATGTCAGTACCAAATATTAAGGATTCTCAGCCGTCATTTTGGTCTTAACCAGTGCTAGAATCCTTTAAAATATATTGTAATTATAAAGCGATTGCCAGGTTAATAAACTCTTACTCTATACAATTAAGAATAAAATTAAAAAAAAAAGAGTTGTTATTTGGGGAAAATCGCTTCATGTGTTTCCTATAAAATTTGCTAAATGGCGTTTACACCTTTTTTCAAAAAACGACGTCGATATCTTGAAACGTAAAACCTCAAATTTTCAGGCGAAGTGGTTATATTTTTTTCGTGTTAAATTGCAGAGGGTCGGTCGTTATTAGAAATAATAAACAAAAAAAAATATTGAATTTTCTATGATTGTTATCGGAATCTCCAGAGACATTCGCTGTTGAAATGGCTTTTCGCTGGCCACCACTGCTTTACTTTTTCGATTCCTTCATATACCCCTGTTCCCTTACCATCATCCGCTTTAATCTTCCAACTTTTTTATTTCAAACCCGTAATTAATTTCTCTTAATACATTCTTCCTCCCTTGCGAAATCTAAAACCTTTTCTTTAAAACTTATGCTGCTTACAAATCCTTCAGTATATTCTCATGCAATTCTCCATCTCTCTCTAATCCTAGGCCGCTAAGCTCTCTCTCTCTTTTTACATTTAAACTCTGTCTTTTTGTTGTTATCTCTCAAATAATTATAATTTCCTATTCTCCTGGATACATATATTTGTAAATATTAATTAACCTTCATATTTACATATGTTAATTTGTTTATTTGTATTATTAAATGTTCAGACCATTCAAGCTTCCTATTTTATTCCACGGGGGATGTCACCCGCATCGGTCCAATATTTGTAATTACACAATGAATATATTATACCGCAGAAAGCAATTATACAAACGAGATAGGAATTTGAATGAGGAAATTACGAACAAGTGAAGGCAAAGGCATTCTATACAATTCTTTCAATCGAAGTTTTTTAATCCCCTGTTCGCAGAATCTCAATTCTGGGAGACATTTTGTCTCTAATTGAAAGAAATTCTATTAGGTTGTTTCACATGAATTGTACGTTCTCATGGAAAGGTATCTTGATAAAAAGTCTTTTTGAAATCGAAAACATTTTATTCAAACAAATCACCTTCTATTTCTTTACGCCCTCTGTGAGTCAAAATTTTTTTAAGACCTGAAAATTCACAGTTTTGGGAAGATATCGTATGAGAAATGAAATTTCTCCGAGAATGAACCAGTCCAAATACCTAAAAAAGGTAAAAATATGTTAGAAGACTTGTCTAGAGAATAAGATAGATCCGGAAGAATTTCGTGGTATACTAGAATTAAAATTGGTTAACAGTTCCTAGCGATGGTCTAAGTTGATGTAGTACCCATAAATTAATTTTTTTTTATTTTTCCTACCTCCTTAAATTGCCTTGAAACAGTGAATGTGCTCGTACTGAGATGTCATACAAAACTTATACGTACGACTCCAAGAAATCATAAATATCAATGGATTTTTTTTGTATACGTAAATGGTTATTGTTAACCTACTACGGCGAAGCCATAAATTACCATTAGTAAGTATGTAAAGATTTTTTGAGCGAACGACACAACCAAATTTCAAGTTTGAGGCTTAAATTATCCCTTGTGATCCCGTGAATGTTTTGAAACATTTTGAGTTCATAATATTAATAAATTAATAAATTCTGTCTGCTTGAGAGTATCTTACGATTTTTTTGAGATAATGGCTCAACCAATTTTAAATTTTGATGGATCAAATTATTTCTTGTGATCCTGAAAATGTTTTGAAATATTATGTGCTCAAAATTTTATAGAAATGTACTAATTGTGTTTGAGGATATTTAACGATTTTTTTTTAACCGAACTGCATGACTGATTTTTAAGTTTGATGCCTCAAATTACTTAGTAAATTCCCGTGAACGTTCAGAAACATTGTGAGCTCAAGATAATGTAAAAACTATTTCATTTTATTTTAAGTATTTTCGTTTTTTTATTTATTTTTTATGTCTTTTTTTTATAACATTTATTGGTTCGTGAGCATATAGTAATAAATTATAACACTTATAAAAGAACAAAATATCTATTACTAATGTAAGTTAATATTGGTTATTTAATTTAGTATTTTTTTTCATCTTTTCTATTTATTTATTATTATTTTTTTCCTACTACTAGAACTTAAAATTATGTTAAACTTATAATTTAAACCAAATTTTATTTTCATGTTAAAGATATCAAATCTAAAACTGTTTGAATGTAAGGATGTGGCATCCGTAATCATATAAAACAATAATTTTTGTTTCTGTAAATTTGTAAATAGAATATTATTTATTATATTATTAATAAATTGTAAATAGCTTATACTTGAAAAACATTAATATAAAATTTAATTTATTAAAAAGTAAAAATCCTGACTACAGAAATAACTCTTATGTCTTACAGCCCTATTAGGAATGCACTTGCATATATGAATAACCTTATTGGTGTGTTGTTAGTGAAGTTGACCTCTATAAATATTGAATTACATGTACATTCCGTCCCATTCAACTGTGCATGTAAATATTCAAAAAGTAAAGTAATGTATTGAGCAAAGAATAGTCTTTATCTTTGTTTCGGTATGGAAGGCTCCCGACTACTACACCAAGGTTTAATCTTCATGGACGTCTACTTCATTAACAACCCAGCTATGCGCTTAAGTAGATATGCAAGTACATTCCATCGCTTTGGACGAATAGGGTTGTAAGATATAAAAGTTATTTCCGAAGTCGTGGTTTTTATATTTTATTAAATTCAATTATTATTACTTTAAATTTATACATGAAAAATTAATGAAAAATTGGTTCTTTAATATATAATTTAATTTTGAAATCATTCAGTTTCACTGCTGAATCCTTTTGTGTTCTTCCACAGTAAGCTTAAGCTCTTCATCGTCTTTTAGAAATATAAATGTTTCAAGGAAAATACATAGGCGCATGCGTAAGCGAAAGTAGAGGATGGAATTTGATAAAATTTATATGAGTTAATTTAGATACTAATCCGCACGACACCTTAATTGTAGGTACACATTAATTGTAAATTAATTAATTAAACAAGTGTACACATTAATTGTAGTTGGTGTTATTGATTTGGCTTCAGTCACGAGACCTTGATGTCTAAAACGTAAAATTTAAATTTAAATTTTCGATTCCGAGGAAATAATTATTTTTTTAATTATTGTATGAAGAAAAGGCTTTCCTATGTTCGTTAGTGAATATCTAGCAATTTATTGATTATATTCCAATTTAGGAAGTAATAGAGCATTTATAACTATTTATTATAATCGTTAAGTTTATTGTTAGTAAACAATAGGAAATCAGTAAATCCTTTATGAATTTCTAAAATAATAAAAATGGTTATTTCATGTTAAATAATCCCATTCAAAAGTAATGAACACTTAAAAAATCATGGAAATTTTTATAGAACCGTTTTTAAAGGCGAAAAATAAATTAACATTTTAACATCACAAAATTGTACATTTTTCTATCCTTACAAAACATTTTAAATTTTCAACAAGAGTAAAAAAAAATATATATTAAAATGTACCAAGCAGTTTGATCGTTGTTTGCATTTGACAGTTAAATTACATTTGGTCCATCACATGAAGAATTACTTAATAACTTTTCCAGGCAAAAATAAATTGTTTACATGTTACACTCTTCATTTTCCGTTCCCAGTTGGCATTTGTTAATATTGGCCAATCACCCTTTAGAGTTGAGGTGATAAGCAAAATAACTAAATAATACACTTTTTAATTATAGTATTATAATTAATTGAGTAAATTGTAATTTTACAATTCGTGTCTATTTGTTTTGTTCCTATCATTTGATAGCGGGCGGTTTAGAAGAAATTGGGCATCTTTCATTAATATTTCAGAAAAATGAAATTTTCAAAAATAATAATAGTAATTTAATTATACCAGGATCGCCCGATGGTCGAAATTCGACCAGAAATACAATATTATTTTAGTTAGTGAGAGTATGGTTGACCGTGGAAAAGTATGTAGCAGATTCTTGGTTGTGGGTGTGGTCAATAAATGAACACACAATATGAAACGTGTGCCGACGTTTCGGCCGAAGTTTTAGGCCATCATCAGGGCTAAGAAAAAACAAGATAACAATAGATATAACAACAGTGGCAATACCAGCAATAATAAGGAAGTTAACAAATAGTAAGATGAAAAAGTATAAAGTACAAAGAAAAATATTTTGATCAAAATATGTTAATATTAATGTAAAAAATAAGGAATATGAAAGAATATGTTAATAAAGTATAAAGAAAAAAAATGTTAACCATAATGTGATAATAATAAATTATAAGAAATAAAGAAAAAAAAATATGTTAATGGATAATGGCAAAAAAATTATTAAGGATAATACAAAGAAAGATAAATAAAATGAATGAAAAGAAAGATATAGAAAAAAAGATGAAAAATACTAATTATAACCAAACTAGAATGAAGAATTAGGAGTATGAAAAGTATCTATCTCCAGATAAATATTACATAAGTATAAATAATAATTATGTAATTATAACGTTATATAAGTACAATAATTTTAAATAACCTTTTTGCCATTATCCATTAACATATTTTTCCTTATTTCTTATCATTTTCATACTCCTAATCCTTCATTCTAGTGTTATTATAATTAGTATTTTTCATATATTTTACTATATCTTTCTTTTCATTCATTTTATTTATCTTTCTTTGTATATTTTATGAATCTATATTTTCACAATAATTTAAAATAACCTTTTTGTCATTATCCATAATAATTTTTTCCTTATTTCTTATTATTTTCACATTATGATTAGCATTTTTCTTTATACTTTATTAATATTATTTATGCTTTATTAACATATTCTTCTATATTCCTTATTTTTCACATTAATATTATCATATTGTGATCAACGTAATTTTCTTTATACTTCATACTTTTTCATCTTACTATTTGTTTACTTTCTTATTACTACGGTACTGCCACTATTGTTATCTTGTTTTTTCTTAGCCCCGATGATGGCCTAAAACTTAGGCCGTAACGTCAGCACACATTTCTTATTGTCATATATGATTTATTAACCGCACCCCCAACCAAAATTCTCCTTCATAATATTATTTTAGTTTTATAATTCATTTATACAATTAAAATAAGCCGAAAGCATTATTTTGTTTATTTAATTTAATTATCCGTAACGACCAAGTTTTTTATTTATTTTTTTATCTTATCTTTACTAACTTGATGCTAAATGTACAATCACCAAAAAAAAAAAATGATCAAAATCGGCGACTGACACATCGTCTGATTCGTTGAAACCTGCACATCGAAAATTTGAACTGGATTGCAATTTTTTCCTAAAGTGGAAAAGTAAAATTGGCTACAAAGTTCATACGTAGGATTTTGTGACCAGCGATTTGAGGTGTAAGTCAAAGTGCTCTTGTCGCATGTAATTTTGAATGTAAATTAAATGCTTCAACTAGTTGATCATTGATAAGTGTTTAGTTATAAATAAGTTGAGTGGTCTGTATTAGTATATTGGCAAAAGAAACATTTATTTACAGATAGGCCAAAAGTATTACACAATAGAGTTGATGAGTTATTGAATTTTGAGTCCTCTAAATGTAATTTAGTCCTGGTCAGTTTAAATGGGCCTTTTTAAACATTTAGTACCTCGTGAGGTTACTGCTAGTTCAGTGGTACGGACCCCTTCAGAGTTCTTCTTCTTCTTCATCTTCACCTCTCACTCTCTCTCTCTCTCTCTCTCTCTCTCCTTCCTCCACGGGGCAATGGGTTACCTGGAGCATACTCGCTCACGATGATTGAATTGAACCAGGTGAAAGATAAGAAGTGCTGCCTGGGTTCGGTCGAACCCTCTTTCAGATCTAAGGCACGAGATTGGTTAACCTGTTTTTTTTCCAGCTGGGTTGAGCAAGTTTCTCCGGCTTCCAAGCGATAGCGACACCTCGCAGACCAGTGAATGCTCCATCCTCTTCTTGATTAAATTGTTCAGAGATGTTTCTTTGTGTAATCAACGAAAAATGTATACTTAAGGAGGAAGAAGTTGGTCGGACACTTTAATTTGTGCTAACGTTTCGGCCTAATTTTTAGGCTATCATCAGGGCTAAAAGAAAAACCAAAATAACAACATTGAAAACGACAGAGGCAGAACCAGCAACAGTAAAAAATGATAAGAACAGAAATTACAAGTAAGATTAAAAAGTATGAAGTATAATTTTTTACTGTTACTGGTACTGCCTTTGTCGTTTTCAATATTGTATTATTTTTTTCCTTTAGCCCTGATGATGGCCTGAAAATTAGACCGAAACGTTAATTAAGCAATTTTATTACTTGCTTTAAGTGTTAAAATTGAATGTAAAATACTTTTTTTTTCCCTCCCCATTAGTGAACAAGTATGCAGCAAGAGATTAAGATATAAGTTAAGCGGATTCTTCCGTCGATTTCCAATGCTTTAGAAGATGTTGTCAAGGAACAAGAAGAAAACTCTTGGAAACATGTTACCAACTTAAATAAAACAACATATAACGGAATGAGACCTGCAGAAATAAGAGCTTATGTGTCTAAGTATGTGTCAATAATGGACGTCTCGACGCCGAGTGTTGTTTTTGAGATACAGCTATCTTCGGAAACTAGTAACCAAATCCGGGATCACTTTTTGTTCCACCGATTTTTAGTTCAATAGGCGTACAAGGAAGTCATGGGGTGTCCACATCAGATATTTTCGATATATCGAGCTACTATTTAAATACATTCAAAAACTATCGATACGATATATATATATATCGATATTTTATTCGATATTTATATAGGGTAAAGACACCTTCCAACCTCTTGTGGATACCAAGTTAATATCTCCTCTCATAAACTGTCTTTGTATTTAAAGTGTTCCTTATTGGCTCCCCATGAAAATCTACCTTCTTAAAGCCATATAATACTTAGGATGATGATTAGTGCAGTAATATTAAACAAGGTTAATAAAATACAATAGATTTGCATCATCTTGCCATGCGATACAGACAGCTATGTTCGGAAACTAGTAACCAAATCCAGGGTCACTTTTTGTGCCACCGATTTATACTTTAATTGGCGTACAAGGAAGTCATGGGGTGTCCTCATCAGATATTTTGTTTTAGTTTTAGCATTCAATGATTATTGTTACTTATATAACTATTATTGTTATTTAATATTTTAATTTGATAACTGGTCAACGTAGTTATGATACTCGCTCCATTTTTAAAAGTTCATCCAAACGAATCACTGATATTATGTTAAAATGGAATAATATAGTTAAAAAGTGGAGTGAGGTAAAGTTGGGCTGCCTGTGGGTGAGCGATGAGAAACGAGTAAATAAAAACAAACTCCCGGACACCGAGGCATCATCTGATGATGAGTGATGGTGTTGAGTCCTCCAGCTCCAGTATCCAACAACCTCTCTCCCTAATTTACCTTCCCCCGACCCTTCTGGAAAAGTCCACAGTCTGAAACTGATGAACTTATTACTATTCAATAATTAATATTTATATCAATTTTTATCATTTTTTATTTTTTGTTAGTGCTCATCACACTTGATACTAATTAATTAAAAAAATATTAACGATACTAAACGATTAGTAGACACGACATTTTCAAGATGATATGAAAAAAAAATTACAGACATTTAAATATTTAGGATCTACAATAACTAGAAAAAACGAAATTCAAGTGGAAATAAAAGCGAAGATTTTCACTTACAATCTCAAAATTTAGATTTACAAAACTATTATACTTCCTACTGTTCCGTGCAAATGCGAAACTTCGTCGCTGTTTAAAGGAAGATCGACGCCTTAAAACCTTCGAATATAAAGTATGATAATGTGGGGTAAGTGCGCACTAGATTTTACAAAGCTCGACTCTACTGGAAAAATCTTTATTTTTGAAGCTAGATTTATCCTCTTTTTTTTTTTTTTAATTTTCCTTAGAAGATTATTTTTGAATATTACGTTCGAGCCCATATTTCAACCACGTCCATTTTGATGAGATTGGTAATTCAGTTAAATAGCACGCAGAACGCACTTGTACCTGCCTTAAGGGGTAAATACGTACAAGGTATCTGAATGAATCATTATTCAAGCAATAGCGGTTGGGAGGATTATACTGATGTTATCATCGAAAAAAGATAAAACTTGTCTCAGAATGACATTTTACGATCCTCAGTGACAGTTACGATCTTCAGTGACAGTTACGATCCTCAGTGACAGTTACGATCCTCAGTGACAGTTACGATCCTCAGTGACAGTTACGATCCTCAGCGACAGTTACGATCTTCAGTGACAGTTACGATCTTCAGTGACAGTTACGATCTTCAGTGACAGTTACGAAATATAATTGAATAAATGTATTGCATTAAAAAAAAAAAAAAAAGGGAATTTTAATTGAAATGCGGTATTCTCCAGTTGTCTCGGCAAAACACGATAGTACTAAGTTTACACCACACAAACTTGTCCCACAGCAGCGTTCTGGGCTTACCCCTACTGTCATGTTTAGCCGGTGCAATTTTCACTAGCTTGAACTTTAAAAATATAAAACTTCCAAGGAGAAATGTAAATCACAAAGTATTTTGAGGAACAGCTTCTGAAAGTTCCAATTACCACAATAATAAAAAATTAAAAAAATGTAAGTCCTAGTGGTAGATAAATACCGATACAGCAGAAGTTGAAAGATCTAACTCAATCAACAGTGAACTGATATCTTGATGATATCTTGATTGGAACTGATATCTTTATAACTCGTTATAGTTCACCTTAGCGAACTCTCGTGGCTGATTTGGGATACATCATGTAACGTGCAAAAAAATATATATATAGGATTGCGCTTGTGAAGTTGAGTATATTAATTATTATTAATGGGGTACTGAGAGAAAATGGCTCTGAGGAGTGCTGCTCTCTGACGGTAGTTGACAAAAGTTAAGAAAGGGAGATAAGAGCCTGCGACGTGTCAGAGGTCTGGCTAGTTCCGCAAGGAAAGGTTTGTTTCCGTCCTTTTTTTGGCTGGTGCTCTTTAGCACATATTTGGTATGAGGAAATCCGAAGACTGCACTCCAGGTAATAAGGACTATTTCCCTTATATAAATGTTTATAAAGTTAGATAGAATCCTTCTCTGGAAACGGGTTATTATTTTTTTTTTTTTGCGTTTTCAGAGGAAGCGGTCTTCTAATTTTGGGTCTTCCATTTTTGGTTTTCAAAGTTTGGACTTCCGATTTAAGAATTCGTGATGGAATATATGTATATAGAGAAAGAAAGACATCTTATTGTAATATGCAAGAAGAAAATATTTTTAGTTTTACAAGGTTTAGTTGGTGTATGCAGGTTGTAAATGGTTAATCTACAAATATATTTTTTTTATTTCAATAATTTATGTATAATATATGCATGAAGATTTAAGGTTGTGTTTATTTTTTTATATTTTGATGCATGTACCTTTATCGTGCTCTGAACGAGCAAAGGGCTTAATAAATGCCGATAAAGACTGTACAATCAGTGTTTATACTTCATACTCTCAAAGGGGCAGTTTTTACAAGTCCAGGATATGGATAAAACGAGACAAGTACGCACTTACCCCGCGTTACCTTTTAACCTTTTAATCGGATCTCAGATACGGCATTCAGCGTCGCGACGTTTATTGGCTAGAGATGTGTCGGAATATAACAGCCTGCTACTTTGTCACAGATACCGACAGGTAACAGTTACGCGAAAACGCGACAACCTAAGAGTAGCAAGTACTTTCAGTCACAATCTTGCATCAGGCGCGCAGGATGAGTAGGAGGAAAAAATCCCCTGGACAATGTTTCAAGGGGCCCAATTTTAATGAGATTTGACTGAAAAATGTATGCGTGATGGCTCAGTGAAGACTGTGCTATAAAAAAAAAAAAATGTGGTGGGGCTGTTGTCCCATTCAGATAATTCTTATAAATGAATTCCTTGGAAAGTCAACAATTGCTTCCGAACGATTTATTAAGTATAAGAATTAGGACTACTAATGAAACGGGAGATGATCTTTTGAATTCTGTCAAAATACCTAATCTTTGAATTATATTATTACTATGAATTTATATAAATAAAAAAAATATTAACATAATGTGTTAGATATATTGAAAATTGGTTTAATTAATCAAGATGAATTTTATTAAATGTATTCAGTGTCTACAAGAGTGAAGACAGATATAGAAATATCATCGTTAGAACATTGATGAAGAAGTAAATCCATCATTCGCATTTAAAAATATATATTATATGATCTCGTATATCAAAACTTATTTCTTTGTCGTCCTGGAAGAGTGTCATGAAGTTGTTAAAAATTCCAATTTAAAAAAAAATCTGATTTACTATCCACTCTAGTTAGGTAGGGTGGTAAACTATAGGAATAACCCGTCTTGTTTGCCTGAGTAGGCGTAGGAAAAAACGTTATACACCCCCAAAAAAATTTAAAAAAATTTAAATATGTGACTAAAAGTATCAAGTACATCTGTGTAACAGGAACAACTTGTCACTGTTACCACTAGCAGCTGTCATAACCCATCTCTAGTATTGGAGTCGGATACTTGTGACGATGACCTTAGTCGTAGTTCTTCTGGATGTGTTAGATTCAGAATATTACTTTCTAAATTATTTTATTTCACTTCTAAAATTGATCGAGAACCATTCAAAATATATTATGTGACCAGCACATGGCCTTCAGCCTATTCAATATTTAAAAGCAGTTTGGAATTTCAAGTAAAGTACCATTTCCGGTTACTGAATATTATCCCCTGTGATGTAAAAGAATCTAATATTAAATTTTAAAAGAATTCGATTAAACTTAGACATTGTTTTTCACCAAATTCTATTTGGAGTGAAAAGTAATGTACAACTTCCGATTGGTATTTGGCAGTCGAAATTGAATACTTAATTAGCAATGGCATAAAGCAATGGCAGTCTCTAATACCAAATTTGAAAAGAAAAGAGAAATGATTTATTGAAAATCAGTACTGCCCAAATACATCGGGTTGCTACAATACACAGTACTGATCAATCCATAGTGGATAAAATATTAAAATTTATTTCTTTTTTTCATTCATAGCCTTTTCGTCTTTATTCGATTACACGCCATTTTCATTTTCTTCTTCTATCTTTTATTTATTTTTATCCATCCATCTACTTTCTCACCTCTCCATAATTCTCTCTTCCAGTTAACAATCAACCCTTTCTTAATCCAGTATATAAACTCTAGACAATTGGAAAATTTATGAAACTAATCAAACATCAATATCTGAACGCACACAAATATAGATCAACAGTACAGGAAAAAAATAAATAAATGTATAAACATATACAAACAATAAAACAGTAAACAATAAAAAAATATCTAATCAGCTCTCCCCATAAAGGAAAGAAACTTAATTAAATACAAAATACAAATACAAAATTTCACACCATTTGGTAAATTAGTATTTGAGCATAAGTGTGTACTACATCCACACATCCATCCAAACACACACACATACACAGATATCATTATAAATTAGTATGGGCCTAGAAACATGCTTATTCATGAAAATCTCAATTTATGATTTTTAGCACGGTTCCTTTTTCTCCCTTCTTAGAAAGAATATGGTAAAAAAAAAAAAATAAATAAAAGTTTCAGGTAAAGTACCACTTCTGGCTAGCCAATTATAACTAAAATCCTATATATTATTTGCATTGGTATACGAGTTTTATATACCAAATTCGTGATGTTTTTCATAATATTTTAATACAATAGCTGATGAAAGTTTAATATGACCTTCAATTACAATTGACCTTATCTGGTTATTCAATTTGAACAAAAATGTAGTATATTTTTAAATTGACATAAATGTCTTATGTAACAAATTTGAAATTTGAAAGACCTTCAAGTGAAGTACCACTTCCGGTGATCACGTAGTGACCAAAATGGAAGGTGCACAATTTTATGTACAACAATACCAAATACAAAATTTCAACTTTCTACTAATAACAGTTTGTTTGCTTGTTTTTTTGTTTAGAGGTTTAAAACCCTTAGGTCATCAACGCCCGTGGATCTACTCAGATTTGGAACATATTTGGAACAAAAAAATATATAATAAAATAAATAAATAAAAAAATAAAATAATAGTTGATTAAATAATAAATTTATTAATAAAGAGAAGAAAAAAAATGGAGAAAATTATATTATGCTATAATTTAGACAAGAGGCGATATACTTTCAAAAACTTAAATACAAATGTTAATGAAGTTTCGTTGTCATTTATGGCGCTACATAAATTTGGTTTCAATCCTGTTCTATTTATAGTTGGGACATTGTGAGTGCATCCCTCAAAAATACTAACCTTTTTTTTTTTTTGAGTTATGCGAGATACTAACGAAAGTATGTACATAAGTCACGACAAAACAGGTCAAAATAGATTCATGGATGGTCAAAATGGATTTTTCCGATGAAATCTCAAAACTGAAAAATTTCGCGATTACAATGCTTTCTTTACTGCGTACAAGGAAGTAAAAAAAACTAAAAGAATGAACCCCTGCGATTTTAATAATAAGAAACATATCCATGATATTGGATTGCAATCGGTCCACAGGATCCTGGAAGAGACATAAGCCGAATCAGGAATGGAATAAATACATCCTGTGGCTGACATGCGGGAAGTCGAGGGAAGATGGAGTTTCAGTGAAAGGTAAAGCTTACGAGTACATGTTCGATTACTTTCGATAAATCAACCATTAATATCTGCCAAGTTCAATCTCCAAGTCTCAACCTCAAGGACTGCTTCCCTCAACCGTCAATTAAACGCTCCGGGAAATATTAGCTGTCTGGAAGCAATCACTTCTCCAGTAAACTTCCATTTCCAAAATATATCCAATCCAACACGTCCTAAGTACCGATTCAATCATATTCGTCTTTGGGCCAGGTAAAGGTGTCAGTTCATTCATTTACTTGGAAAATTAAAAATTAAATCATGATTTTTATACAACAAATACGTCAGAAAGAGTTACTAAACCATAAAAATGAATAAAAAAGCTTTCTTTAATTAAACTCTTTCTTTAAAAACGGAGGACTGAGCTATGCTCGGAAATTTTTTTTTTTATTTTTTTTGTTTGTTTGACTTAGAAGATTAAAATAAATTCTTTAGAAATTTATCTTATTAAATTTATCTAGGAAAACGAGATCTTCCTATTTTTAGTTGAAATCCGCATGATGGTATAGAAGGATCAATCTAATTAGGGATTGATAAATTATTTGCCACTTCTATAATTTTGTTTTATTGAAAACTAGTTTCGAATGTTATACATTCATCCTCAGTTCAAGTTTTAAATGGATTTTATCAAACATATGTTAGTTGTTACTGTTTAGTACAGATTGTTAGTTCAATGCAAGAAGAAACCAGTACAAACTTTTCTGTTTGACATAATCCATTTAAATCTTGAAGTGACGATGAATGTATAAGATTCGAAACTAGTTTTCAATAAACTTCCTATTTTTATTGTTCGTTAATTTTAAACAGCTGTTACCTAAAATGTTTCGAGGTTGAAACTCCATCTTAAGGTCCCCGCATTTAATTGTCACATTGAACTCTAAAAGCACCTTTAAAGTGGAATTTAAAAATGAAATAATGTAACATTCTTTTCAAATATTATTTTAATTATATTTCATTACAGAGTGATAGAAGGTTTACTGTTAAAAAAAGTAAAAAAGAGAATAGATATAATATGATAATGTAGAGATGAGAATAATGTATTTAGAGAAAATGAAAAAAAAAAATGTTGCATATATTATGTGTAACATTAGATTGAGGAGTTTGCTGTGTGTATAGCAACTCAAGGTATTTGGGCAGCATTGCTGTAAATAAAGCATTTCTCTCTCTACGTTAAAGAATAAAGAATAAAATTGTATTTTTAGATTTAAGCATGAAGCATGTTTAGTTTAGTGTATCATAACTTATAAAACCCAAATTAGAATATAAATTAACTGAGTTGGCCTGAAAATGGGATAATGATCCTGAAACGTTGTAGATAACAACTGCTGAATGTTTTCAATATAGAATAAAAATAGGAAGATGTCATTTCAATAATTTCCAAAATATATTTTTTAATAAGTTAAATTGGATGAAAAAAATACAATAGCTATAAGTTATACAGCCACGTACTTTACAATAATTTTACTTCTTTATTAAATACGAGGCATTAGCATTACAATAAATAAAGAGGTAAAAATAATAAAACAAATTAATAAAATATCATTGGTAATATAAAGATAAAGATGTAGGAGAATGTTGGTTGGGGATGCAGTCAATAAATAAACACACGAATAAGAAAAAATCTATTATAATATGTGCCGGCGTTTCGGCCTAAGTTTTAGGCGATCGTCGGGGCTAAGAAAAAACAAGATAACAATAGATGTAACAACAGTGGCAGTACTAGTCATAATAAAAAAGTTAACAAACAGTAAGATGAAAAAGTATAAAGTATAAAGAAAAAAATGCTAACCTCAATGTGAATACTAATAAGAAATAAATACAAATATGTTAATGGATAATGACAAAAAAAGTATTTAAAATTATTGTGAAAATATAGGTACATAAAATATAGAGAAAAAGATAAATAAAATGAATGAAAAGAAAGATATAGTAAAATACATGAAACATACTAATTATAATAATACTAGAATGAAGATTTATGAGTATGGAAAGTATCTCAAGATAATATGATAATATAAGTAATGTAAATGGTTTCTGTGAAAGATATAATGAAATACAGGGAAAAATGCATGTAAAAAATAACAAAGTAAACTAAAATAGTAAGATATAAAGTTATGTAAGCTTATATAAAGTTATTATAGAGTAATATAATCATAAGTAATTAGCCCTGATGATGGCGTAACACTTAGGCCGAAACGTCGGCACACATTATAATAAGTGTTTTCTTATTTGTATGTTTATTTATTGACCCCACACCGGACCAATTTTCGTACATATTCCACGGCCAACCATACTCTCGAAGGCGATTTATTTATCAGAACATATGTTTCAAATTGATTGTATAGGAAGGTTTTATTATTATTTTTTTTTTACAAAATTGGAGTTTTCATGGGGTAAAGTATTACGCCGATTGAGATACTTTTTCTAAAATTTTACGCAAAAATAAAAAGGTCAATCAAGCGTCCAATTTTCTTTTGTTTTTCTTTTTTATATGCGGTTGACCAGCTGTTTAAATATAACATTTCTCAGCTAATGTTACCTAGACTTTCCTTCGATATATGTTGAAATGTTTTAGAATTATCAACTTAACTTTATTGGGTTGGTATTGTGGCGACGAAGTTTACCACATTTCCAGTACGTTACCATCGAGCGATTCAGTCCAATCACTAGCTGCAAAGAAGTAGCTGATGGGACCCCTAACATCGGGCTGTTCAATTTGATTGAGAAACCACGGATTCATGTCAAACCTGTTCATTTAATACTGTTAGATTATCAGTAAAGTCCACTCTCACAAATTAAAAATGTCAGGTGCAATGCAATTTATAAAAACATCAATAAAAAGGAGGTATTCGCTAGACTTGCGATCTTCCCTTTTCTTCTGCAACATAAGATCCACCACTGGCCGTACCCATCTTAATCAAATAGCGCCTAATATAGCTGTGTAGGTCCGCCTTGCGGGTGAACCCCGCCGCTTGCCAATCTTTCGTGGTTCTAGCAAGACTCGCTTCTCAGATAGCATCCATTAAACCTGCATCGGTCTGTAGGACGGGTAAAATCCTTGCATACAATCTTAAGATTGTGGATTCCGAGATCCTCCACTAACCTCGCCTTTCGCTCGGCCTCACTCCCAGCTCACCAATCTGTGAAGATCCCGGAGTTCATAACAGGCGATCTAGCTAAATAGTTCAGGATACTTGACGCCACCTTCAGAGTCGCCTGTACCACCAGCAATGAAATGAAAAATAACTTTATTATTCTGGGGCTGATTTTGGGGCTGCATTTTGTATTGCTCAGGGTAGTTTGACTATAGAGACTTTAAACGTTATATAAATAAATATTTATTTAGAAAGTGACAGTAGAAATAACAAAAACAGAATAATATATGAAACAGAAACAGAGAAAAGAATGGATTACAGATCTGATTGGAAAGGACTGGGATGCTTAATTCCTAAAAACTTGGTATGGAAAGGATGCAAGGAAATACCGACAGCGATAGAATGGGTAGAGCCACTTCAAGTCGGCGTAACACTGAGTTATTGATATTGGCGTATCTCTGGTCCAAAACTAATCGAACATATCATAAGATGCTAGAGTTTAGTTTCGAGTTCACGTGAGAAACCGCCTTGCACCATGCATCCATAGTCAAAGCGGAAGAAAACATGGGAGGAAACTAGGAGTTGTCGAGTTTTGAATGGAAGGCGATAGCGGATATGATAGAATAGCTAGATATGGTTCGACGAAATATTTGTGAGATGAGAAGTTTCCAGGAAAGGGTTTGTTCCAAAGTTACACCAATATTGTTGGCTGGTTTGGAATAAGATAGGGGTGTTGTCCAGAGTAAGATTGGGATTTGTTAGCAATGCGACTATGTATGGACGCACACTGACGGACCTTCCAACAAGATATACCTCAGGAATATGAGTCATAATCTTACAATCACCGACGCAGGATGTTAACGAAGCCATTAAGAACGAGATCAACAAACGCTCAAGACCATCTCAAGAAGAGGAGACAAGGCGTCAATTCACCGCTGAAGACTTCGGAGACAGGAAGCCATCTCAGTTCTTCAGACATATGAAAGGTTTGGCTGCCCCGGAAATACCAACTGCGGATAGAGTCACTTCAAATCGGCGTAATACTGGATTATTGGTATTGGCATATCTCTGGTGATCTTAAACAAATCGAGCATTTCATAAAACGCTAAAGTTCAGTTTCGAGTTCACGTGAGAAACCGCCTTATACCACACATCCATAGTCAAAGTGGAAGAAAACATGGGAGGAAACTAGGAGTTGACGGGTTTTGAATGGAAGGGGATAGCGGATATGATATAATAGCTAGATAGCCGGATCTCCCTGACTCTATCTTGAAGAAATGTCCCGATTGCCACTCACCGACCATTCCCACAGTATTTTTAAAACTATCTATATGAGACAGCAGAATCTGGTTTAGTGACAGATCCAAGAATTTTCTGAGGTGGGCGCAACTGTGCACCAGCTCCTCCCCTCTCTATTGAAATTTTAAAGCACTAAATGTTTTGTTCACGTTTTAAAATCCTTATTAATTAAACAAAATTCAATTTTATATGAAAAAACAAAATAAATTTAAATTATTATTGTTTTATGATGAAAAGTAAATTCATTCCAACTTTCTTATATATCAGAAAAAAAAAAAGGAAATGGAAATTGTAGAGTAGGTACAGTTTGATGAAGTCGCCGACGAATAGCGAGTGGCCCAACTCGGCTCTTTTTGATCCCCTTTGTTCAAGAGCTCCTTCACATAAAGCTTATTATTTTCCTCCAGGTTTCTTCTTGCTGGGGGAACATTCTCCTCTTTTTTTTTTGGAATGTCTTTAAGATCAGTGGCATTAAAAAAAAAAAAAAAAAAAAAATTCTAAGTATTATTTCTTGTTTGTTAAGAGTGAAACGAGTAAATGTGATTAAATAAACAAATATCTGACAAAGTACCAGTGTGATACTACCACATAAATAGAGACAAGGTTTTAAGATTCGGTGATCATCGCATTAATATATACCAAACTATTATAATATATTTGATAGTTATTAAATATTTAATCCTTTTCAAATACTAAATAAAATAATGATTTTAATTAGTATGTTTTTATTAACAATGTATTTTGTCTGACAAGATCAACCAATAGAGAGGCGTATCTAGAGAGAGCTCGTTCCTCTGAAAGGTTCCTTTTTTACAAAAAGCTTGACAGAAGTCTAAATATATTTAACTTGGTAGGAGAGAATCCAATGAAGTTAAGGCTTAGAGATCTTCGCTGGTTATTTAAAATTCGTGGCCTATTCCTGTACTTGAACTCTGTTCCATTTATGACGAGGGATATGGAATTTTGCGCTATGTGCAATTCTTGGAAAAAAAAATATTGAGCTTTTTTTGGCGAAATTTACAGTGCTATTCGAGATGCGTGTTTCTTGTACGAGTCGCGTATTAATTTCGGAGGATTTGCTCTCTCTTATGAATGAAACGATTCTGCGGCTAATTAAGTTGACACGACATGTCTGGAATTTGGCGACTGATTCAACAGTTCAACTTTTGAGTTAGTATCTTTTTCATGTTATTTTATTTTTGTATTAGGACGTAAGCTTACACATTATTTTCTATTCACCTCTTTTCTTTTTGTCGTTTGATTATTATATATTTAATCATTTAATCATATTTAATTATAAATTGTATTTTTTATTTTTCTACCCTTGCAAGACTTACTTTTTTTTTTGTAATTAGTAACCTAGACCTTCAGCAGATGGAATATTTACGTTGCTGTAAAATATTTGATCATTTTTTTTTTAAATTTGTAACTGTATTTTTTTTTTAATTAATCAAGTATTATTGTTATTAGTATGTTTTTATTTTAAATTATAATCCAAAGTTGCTTAGAAAATATATTCTCTAATCTGGTGGGCCCCTTTTCTTAAAGTGTCATGGGGCTCCACGTGTTTAAAGACAGCCCTCTTTATTTTTCAAGTATCGTTTATTTACATGCTTTCTGTCTTGTATTTTATTTATTTTAAGTATTTCAAATTCTCTTCTAAAACAGCACTTTTCGTTGAACTTGAAACGTGACCTGACGTTTCAAAGGGTGAGAGGAGCGCTGAGTAATCTTATCATAAATTCACTTGTTGATCATAGCAGGAGCGTAGCCTTGATTTCTCTCTCCGCTTCACGATATAGAGGAGACAGGATTCGCTCTGAGGAGAGACAGGATATGCTACAAATTCACAAAGGTCTTGGAAGAAAACAAGCGATCCTTGGCAGGAGTGTAATTAAAGGGAATGCAAAGAGCTCGCCTACAGTATGAGTGTACGTGATTCTGGTGGGGGCTCCTCCTAGGATGGGAGGGAGGGGACTTCTCGTCGGGTCGGGATCAAAGGGATGGTAAACACTCATCTCCATCTCCCTCTTCTCCGCTATTTAATTACCTTCTCTCGCCGTGTACATTTTTACAAACAAGGCGGCACAGCCTTATTTTCTCTACAGCTTTCCACTTACAGTTAGCTACTTCCAGTGGTGTACCCTGAGGGGGGAAATTGGGGGATATATCCGTCCCGAAATGTACGAAAATACAGAAATTTTGTATTTTAAGTAGTATTTTTTTTTTTTTTGTAATTTTTATTCTTATGCTTATTCTTACTCTCAATTTGGTGATTATAGAAATTCAAGTGTTAATATATAACAGCAAAAACTCAACTGGAACTACAAGTTGGAACTGGAAGTTTCCAAAATCAAAGCCTTTAGTCTCTCAAATAGCTGTAAACAAGTAACCAGTCATTTTGTGGTCCAATCTATACTATACCTACATTATTTCTAATTATTTAATTATATTTTCTGTCAGGTTATTTTTTATTTTATTCATTTATTTTTATTTTTCCTTTAATTTTTGATCTACTTGTATTTGTATGTATATGTATATAAATATATATATATATATATATATATATATATATATATATATATATATATATATATATATATATATATATATATATATATGTAGTCAGTTGATTCTTGGAAACCCCTAATTATATATACTTTTATTTTCAAAATATTAAATTAGAAATTATCTCTAAAAACTTATTTTATTTTATTTATTTATTCTTCTTGGTATTATTGTCTATTATTATTGTTCTGTATATAAATACTATTATTTGTATTATTCAAAATAGTTTATATTTTATTTTATCTAAATCTAATTATGTATTTTATTTGCATAATTATTTATGTAATCTTTTTCTCGTATTATGTCCAATTTTAAAACCGGCTTCAAACACGTTAAAATCAGTGGCGTAGCCAGGATTTCATTTCGGGGGGTCCATCCAAGGATTTACCTTAAAAAACCCAAGCCCAACCTGGGATGTAAGAGGGTCCTTCCCCTATATAATATTTTCTATTCCTAGTTATATTATTCATAGTGTAAATTTCAAATAGGTTTATACAATTTTTGTTTAGAGATAAGAATAAATAACAGTATTTTGTAATTTCGGTGGGAGGAGGCTGGTCTCCTGGACTCCCTCTTTGGATACGCCATTGGTTACAACTACTGTTATAAATGATATAAAGAATATTATAGTACTTATGTATATTATCTATTTTTAATTAATTAATATTTTATGATAAATATCAATTATACCATTATCATTGTATTAATATCAATAATCTATTACAAGAACATGTACTCTCAGAGTTAAATTAGTAAACGGCTCTCCCACTGTGATAGGTTACTGTGGGTGAGAAGGAATGAAAAAAAAAATAACCAGTAAACGTTTCGCCAATTCAGGCATCATAAGGACATAAACCAATAAATTCACATCTATGACATTTGTTCGCATCTTAACATTTGTCGACATATGACCCCAAATAATAATATATCTAATTTTTTATCCGCAAAACAGCTTATATTAGAGATACGAAAAATTAAGGTTATTTTTTTGAGAATACAATTATATATGTGCGGTTAAATATTTAAGCAATAATATTTGCAAACTTACCTGTTATTGCAAAAATCGTATCTCGGTTCCCAATAACGCTAGAGCAATTTTTTTTCTAAATTTGTGTTGTCTTTTTTTTATAGCAATTCCAATACTGTTTATTGCAACCAATTTAATTCAAAATTCGTTGAGATATAAGCGTTTGTTTGAGTTGTAAAATTGAAATTAGCCCTAAACCAATTTGAACATTAAAATATTTTATTTTTATTTTTAAACGGCCAAAATATTGACTACTCATAACTTTTTGATCGAACTGAAACTGTTCAAAGCATTTAACATTTGAAATACAGGTTTGAATGTTTGTTGTTTTTACTTCCTTGTACGCAGTAAAGGAAGTATTGTAATCGCGAAAATTTTTGGTTTTCAGATTTCCACGGTAATATCCATTTTGACCATCCCTGAATCCATTTTGACTAGTTTCGTCGTGGCATCTGTACATACGTACGTTCGTATCTTGCATAACTCAAAAACGGTTAGTCGTAGAAAGTTGAAATTTTGTATTTAGGATTGTTATAAAATCTGGTTGTGAACTTCTCTTTTTGGTCACTGCTTAATCACCGGAAGTGGTACTTTAGTTGAAGGTCATAATTGATTTCCATCAAAAATTATATTAAAATACTTTGAAAAACTTCTCCAATTTGGTATTTATAACTTATATATTGATTAAAATAACATACTAAATTTTGGTCTAAATTGGAAAACCGGAAGCGGTACTTTACTTGAAGGACATATTATACTTGCATCAAAAATTATATTACAATATATTATGTAAAACTTCTCAAATTTGTAAAATAGGACTTTTATATTGATGTGAATGTATTTACTATGTTTTGGTTAAAATTGGTGAGCCGAAAAGGGTACTTTACTTGAAGGTCATAATAAGCTTACATCAAAAATTATATTTAAATTAAATGCATAAATCATATGTTTCGGTAATAAAGGTTAGAAACGCAATTTAGTTTCCAATTCAATTAAACATTTTTATTACTTGTTTTAAGTGTTAAAATTTAATGTAAAATACTGGTTTTCCTCTCCATTTGTGTGTGTGTGTGTCAATAGATGGATGTCGGGACGCCGAGTGTCTTTTTTGAGATACTGTAATCTTCGGAACCTAGTAACCAAATTCAGGATCACTTTTTGAACCACCGATTTATAGTTTTATAGGCGTACAAGGAAGTCATGTGTAGTCCACATCAGATATTTTTAAATTAGTTTTAAGAAAAGTGATTATAACTTTCAAACGAAACAAGAGTATTTTTTTCTACAGTTTTAACAAATCATAAATCGTTAAATAACTAAAAAAATCTTTCATCTGATCCGGACAAGACTATTTTCCCAGAAATCTTGCATGTATTTTCCATATTTTTCCAACTTTGTCTGGAAAATTATGCCGTGGATATCGGACTAATTCGGATATCACCATATCAGCTCTCCCTTTGTTAATCGATGGGGAATCAACGGTCATTAGTCAGCCATTCTGGTGATTCTAGTTTAGAAACCTGTCTAATACCGTGTAGTAAAATATTCAGAGATTCTCTTCGAATGTTCAGGCTAAGTGAAGATCGATCGTTGAAGTTTTGGTGGGGTCACCACCTGAGTGGCTAAATGTTTGCCGAAGGCAGTCAAAACAAGTATTCGTCCAATTTGTTATTTCCAGTGTTGTTGCAGTTTTAGCATGTTAAACGAGGAAGAATTATTATGTTATTGAGTAATTACTATGTTACTATGTTTTATCTCGGTTACATGGCTAATTTTCTTAGTAATAAACTGACAAAAATGAAGAAAGGATTTTTTTTTTTTTGCAAATGATGAAATCAATTTATTATACAATTTACAATAAATTATAAAGCAATTATCATCATATCTATAACTACGGATTGTTAAATGTTGTAAATAAAACTGTACCACTATAACTCTTAAAAGGTCTTAGATTCATTACCTGGTAAGGACGTACGAGATTTTATGACAAATCAACGATTGTTCAAGTTGGGAGAGGGCGCTACCGTGGCATAAGGGTGGCACACAGCCTTATTAATTAATTGATTGAAGAAGCGACACCAAGAAAAAACTGCTGTTTCAACGTTTTTCTGAGAGTGAATTTCTTAATCGACTTTTTTTTTTTGTTCCGGTGAACTTGTAAATCGAATTAAGATGCTGATGATGGTGGTTTTCGATAGAGTTGTATGCATGAACCATTATTTTTTTAATTCTGATATTTGGGATTGTTTGGTATCGATCTAATAATAATAAAGTTTTATTCTCAATTTTTAAAATTAAAAAAAAACTCTGTGTAATCATGTTCCGGATTTCACGTCCTTTCCATGATTAATCATTTTTAAAACAATAATTAGATTTTACATATTTGCATTGTTAGTATAATAATAGTAGAAAAAATAGAAAATAAAAATCCACTTAAGAAAAAGAAAAATAAATAAATAAAAATAATACATAATTAGAGTAAAATATAATAAATCTGGCACACGAACTATGTTAGGTTAGGAGTACGTGTTTGGTTCTTTTGTGAGTGTAACTTCAAAGGGAATTTTATTGTAATTACCGAACTCTTTTATCAATGGGTTTTCGGAAGCTATTGTTCTTGCAAAAAATGATTTGGTTTGAGCGAAGACGTATTGTTTGGTATCGGTCTGGTTTTAGATACCTCTGTGGGACTAGTTGTTTTAGATACCTCTGTGGGACTAGTTGTTTTAGATACCTCTGTGGAAATAGTTGTTTTAGATACCTCTGTGGGACTAGTTGTTTTAGATACCTCTGTGGGACTAATTGGCATAGTTATGTAGCTGGTCAGTTAGTATAGCTATGCCAACTAACCGCTCCATTACTACTCAGTAAAAAATCAACAACGTCTGTAAAAAATGAATAAATAAGGTTCTGAGAGAATAATAACCACTTATTGTTTTTGGCGATGAGAAAGTATTAAAGAAAAACAGATGGAGCAAATCGTCAGATTTGGATGGTGACCGAGGCCGTTTACATCCATTATACATGTTATCTATATTTTGATAAAATTAAAAGTATTTTTTCACGAAAATTTCTGCTTAAATATTCCTATCCATATCATGCTATGCAAACGTTCTCCAAGAGGGGTGTTTAGTATAAGTTGTATAGTATAGCAATCATTTAGGAAAAGTGTTTTTGGGATTGCCAAAAGACAGATTGTCAAAGAGTAAAGCTATACGCCACATTCACTAGAATCTCTCCAAGCATTGTCCAAAAAAAATAGAAAAATCAAAAACCAATATATATGCTAACTAACCCTGGTCTCCTCTACTGAGGCTGATTATTCCCTGGAAAACTGTCTCAGTCATAGTGTCGATTCATTAATAGTATAAACCACGCCCGAAACGTAGGAATCTGGTTACTTGTCCACTGAGCTACTTCGCTCATTTAGTTTCCGATTTTTTACCTCTCAGATAAGAAAAAGAGGCCTTGTTCAGAACTATACCATCTTCTTTCATCCCGCTAAGAGTCGGTTCCCCCTGACTGCTGGATTCCCCCAAAAGTTGTCGAACTTTCGTTCCATCTTGGCAGTCCAAGCTATCTATTGATCTATATTAGAGGCCAAAGATTGATTAATTGATTTAATAGATTTATTTTCGAAATCTCAGTAGATATCCATATTTCCCTGACACTGCGCCAAGTTGAAGTGGCTTTACCCTAATCAGCTCTGCATGTACTAACTTGCCAAATTCGTAAACCTTTTTATATCCTGAAAATGCCTCGATTATAGTCCGAAATTCTCGCCTGTTATCCTTCGATCCTGTCCTTATATCCATTACTCCACAAAATAAAATTAAAAAAAAAAAAAAAAAAAAAAAAAGGACTGTCTGATGACTTTACCTAAATATATTAGTATTTCTAAAGTAAAATTAATTTTTTAAATAATTATAGTAATATCACTTTGCTTACTTGGTCTCTTCATGATGAGACTATCTTTTAATAATAATAATAATAATAAATTCTTTATTTATTCCGGGACATATTTAGAATAATATTACACGTAAAATCAGTAGAGCTTCAGAGCCTTAGAGTAGAACAAAAAAGAATATGATATTGAGTAAATAATAGCATAAATAAACAAATAAGAGAAAAAAAATGAAATTTTAATAAATAATAATAGCATAACTTTTAAACCTTTAAGGAAAAATAAACATGCAATATTAATACATTAAAAAATAAAGCCAAAAAAAATACAATGAAAGAGAATGAATTTATATTAATAATAAAAGTAAAAATAAATCATTAATACATAAATGGGTGCAAATTTTAGTTGAAAATTAGGAGTACCTATTTACAAATCTTTCTTACAAAAACAAATATAATTTACCTCACACTGCTATTGTTAAAGACTCACTGATTCCCAATTGTGTGCTAGGACGGACTGCTAGGATAAAGTGAAAAAATATCAACAAATAAACTAAATTATACTATTGCAAACATTTTAAAAACATTTCTCCAGTATGCTGGATTAATCTGTATTAAATGCTTCACATCCACAACCCTACTAGACTATAGTATATTATTATTTTTTCTTTCAAAATTCTGCCGTTCAAAGATAAATACATAAATTATCAGTTCGTAAAGTCGATTTGATACTAAACCTGATTTGAAACTTGCTAGAATATTCTTGGGCTAATAAATAGATTTTTACTTTGGTAACCTCCGTTTGAATCTTCAGATGGTAGAAGGAACTCCTTCCCCAGTTGCAATATATTTTAGAAGAACCAGGTTAAGGAGCGCAACTTCAAGTCCTCTTACGCCGATCACCGGCAGAATCCCTAATACATCCTTACCCAAAGCGTCGATATTTTTCATCGTTTACAGTCTTATTTTTATCTTCAGCTATATTATCTTCTTTTTTTTTTAAATTAACACTATCTCTATGCTAACAGTGCATAATAATCTTCCCCATTCAAAGATTAAACGAAAAATATATATAATGCTGACTCTTGTGAATTAATGAGATTTAATAGTTTCGCCACTTTATGAATGAAAACTGAAAAACATAAAATCACATATGCAGAACTCAATAAGACTACCTACCTATATATATATATATATATATATATATATATATATATATATATATATATATATATTTATATGTAGGTATATTATATGTAGGAATGATGTAATATCTCAATTAGGTAATTTTATTGAGTCCTAGATATGTGATTTTATGTTTTTCATTTTTCATTCATAAATTGGCGAAACTATATATTAGATAATCAAACCTACACTGCAAGGGATGAAGGTTATTGTTGTAAGAAAACAAAATGAACAATATTTTATTAAATCTCTCTCTCTCTGTCTGTCTCTCTCTCTCTCTCTCTCTCTCTCTCTCTCTATATATATATATATATATATATATATATATATATATATATATATATATATATATACAAATTCAGCCTGTGTTCGCAAAACTCGAAAATTTGTAGGTCGATTTTGATGCGGTTTTCACTACCATTTTGAGAATTTCTTCAGAAATGTTTATATACATAAAATTTTTCGAAATACTACTCTTAAGAGGAAAATGGGAAAAACCTATTTTTTTTTTAAATAGGTAATTTTTTAATCGTTGTTCTGACAACTTCACACATGTGTAAGCAAGTTTACTACACATTTTTTTTTTAACTAGAGTGAATTATTGTGGAAGACGTTATTCGTTAATAAAATCGCTGATTAAAGAAAAAAAAAAGGTGTAAAAACTTGAAGCTGCATTGCCGTTTTGACAAATTTATTATCATTTTGATCCTGTTCATAGAAAATGTCTAAATGAAATGACACAAATTCTAAACAACGAAGTCAAAATTATCGAAAAAAATTTTCATCCCTTTGGTCTTCGAATATTTAGTCAACATTTTTCTTGGTAGCAGGTTGTTTCGTTGAAAGTTCTGGTACCCTTTCCCCCTAAGAGTTCTAATAATTGAAGCATATAAATATAGAAGAGTCTAAGTGCCTTTAGAAAATGTTTTCAGAATTCAAGTTTCAACTTGATAAATATCAAAGAAACATAACTTAATTAGAAAAAAAACACATTCTTTTCTAATATCCTACGGTTGTATAAGTAATAAAATTATATTTATAATAGTACTAGCTTTGCAATAAAAAATAATGTTTTTTGTAAAAAAAATCTTTTTTCTTCCTTTCCTTTCATTCCACTTAGTCTCAATGTCTCAATTATATATGTTTTCGATCAATTAATGCCATATGAAGCATTAGCCAATAGACAACTACCGAGAACAATAAGGAACTTATCTAAAAGTCTTTTCAAGTTTCTCTAATATAAACATTCTATTTCGAACAAAAATAGTTTTTTCGAGATCGTCTTTGTTGTCTGGGGGTCATAACAGATTTCTTTATTTTCGTTTTAGCGTCTCTAAAACAATGTATAAAGATTAATAAAAGTACTAAGTCTAGCTGACATATTTTCTAGAATGGACATTGCAGCAATGGTTTTCATATACTTTCAGTTAAAAGTAAAATTAAATTATAAATTTTATCTATCTTTTTCCTTCTCTTTGTATATGTTATCTCTTTCTTGATCAAATTTACTTTTTCCTTGTAATGCTGTTGCTTATCTGCTGGTTTTGAAGCCTGTGATTGACTTTTAACAAAGGTTATCAGGCATTCGTGACTAGTAGCTCATTAAATTTTGAAGTGTTTTTAAAATTATTGTGTACTACTATTTCCTAAAGCAAAACAAAGTAGATTTGTAGAAAGTGAAGTTTCCAATCAAGGCTATCTAGCACCTAAATCTGATTTACTTATTTTTAAAGTAAATGAAAAAATGGTAACATTCGTGAGAGAGAACATTCACCATGATTTTAACATCAGCGACCTTCCAAGTGTGCCCTTAATCCGTCGGTAACATTCGCGAAGCAACTGTTGTGATGATTATAGGAGGCCTCCCTTTAAATTTTGTACACTTTTTTCAACCTGTAATTTAAATCGAAATTGCCGTTTTCAAAGAACTTGTGAGTTTTCTGAACAAGTTGCCCCAATTTTCAAAGTCAATAATTTTTTTTGGTACAACTATAGACTAGGGGCGCGTAATCACTTGTTCATTCCGAGATCCCCCGAAGTTTGCCGGACTAGCACACTCTAGTGTCATTTGTGCTAACTAACTGTTTTGCATTCAATTGTAACATTCTTATTCATTGGAATTATTAAAATTGTTCCTGCTTTAATTAGATATTATTTAAAATTACTAGTGCTGTCGATTTCCGCTCATTACGTTCGCCGAAGAACTAAACAAAACATCAACGGATCCTTTTCAGTTGAGGTCGGGTCCTTACCGTAATTTCAAATATCACTCCTTTAAATTATTACAAAATTTGCCCAAATCACCGGAAGTCGACAGCACTAATAGTTTTAAATAATATCTAATTAAAGCAGGAACAAATTTAATAATTCCAATGAATAAGAATGTTACAATTGAATTAAAAGCAGTTAGTTAGCACAAATGACACTAGAATGTGCTAGTCCTACAACCTTCGGGTGACCTCGGAATGAACAAGTGATAACGCGCCCCTAGTCTGTAGTTGTAACTTTTTTTTACCTATATTCAAAAAGTTTGTAAATAACCTGGTAAAAATAACATTCGTCACATTTTATTTTTTAAATATTTTTTGATGCCATAAAAAAGATTCCAATCCGCTTTTAGTTACTTAAAAAAAAAATCAATTTTTAAGCCTTAGCAAGCCAGTATTTGTTTCGCCTCTATGCTATGAGTCATTTCTTCACAAATTAATATCAATGTCGAAAGACAAGAAATGTGAAAAAAAAAATGTTCACCTTTAAATATTTTGGATTGATATACTATCTCTATTTAGTTATTCTTATTGAGTCCTAGATATGTGATTTTATATTTTTCATTTTGATGATTCCTAATATGTATTTACCATGTATACTATGGATATTTATATGAACAAATTATTATATTCTAATTAAATTTCAAGAACGACAGTACAAAATGTTAGAAAAAATATTAAATCCATATGTGAAGCAAAATGTTTCTGATTCGATATATTGAGCAAATGATTCCATATGAAGAAACAAATATAAAAAAGTCTCTCTTTTAAACGAATATCCTGGTTCCCGCTTGCCTGCCAATCTAATTACCTATAACCATGTTTACACTTGGCAATATGGCTATAGGCTTCTCACTTCCCTAACATCAGTTACTCCCAATACTTCTCTCAGTACGGTTCAGGTTTCCCTAGTTATATTATTATTTAAGTAAATTGTAACAGTGTTAGTTTTTGTTTATTCGAATGAGATTTGTTCAGTTACAACGTTTTTTTTCGGTATAACACCTATTTATGAACAAATTATTTTATAGTGTTGCGAAATATAATCGTTCAAATATCGTCATATCAAAAGTATTTATTATTTTAATTTAAAGAAGTAATTTAAAATTATTTAATTTAAACATTCTGTTGAATCTATCAGTATACGGTCAATTAACGAAAGATGAAACAATATATCTACATTATTCATTAAAATATCTAAGCGCTTAAAATTAAATCATTTATTAATTAAAAAAAAAAATGATTACTAATATTATTTTTAAATTTCCGTTAGTGTTAAAATGTAGATCTAGCTGTAAAATTAAAAATAATATTAATTTTATCGTGAATTTCTTTGTAAATGGTCTTTTCTCTTATTTCAGAGCATATCTTTTGTTCATAAAAAATTTAATTTATTAATTTTAAGATTTTTATTAAAACTATCAAGTAACAGTTAAACTTCTAATTTATTTTATATATTCCATAAAATAAGAATAAAAAAAAAATTAATATTTTATTTTATTAATTTAATTTGTATAACATTAATCATAATTTTATGACAAATTTCATTGAAATCACCTGACTGCCAATCTAACAAAAACATTGAAGCATCAAATTCACTTATATTGACTATATATATATATATATATATATATATATATGCATTAAAAATAAGAAACTTTTTTATATAAACTTAAACTTTAATAACTATTCAAATAATGATATAATACTATTTTATACAACCAAACACTTAGGTGTGCTTCAATAAGTTAGATAATTTAACTATTTTTAAGACCTTTATAAAAATTAAAATTTCCATAATAATTTGCAATTTATCTATGAATTACTTGAATTAATAATATTACATATTATAATAAAATACCTGTAAACTAGAGAGAGACTTGTACAGCACTGAAGTCATAACAGCAGTTATAGGAATTCCTGTTTTAGGAATGTAACTCTCGACCAATCAGGAGCCAGTTTACATCCTATAGTCAAATCAGCTTCCCTAACACTTACAATTAGTAAGAGATCAAATAATTAGACTGTGATGAGGTTCGGGCTGTGTCGGGTGTGTTTTTTGTTTTAAATATATGAAAAGTGTTATAGTTGTGATAATTTTATTTTATTTAAAAGTGTCTTCAATGATTTGATCTCTTGTGATATTAATATTTTTCATTTCGTAACCGGCCTGTTCTAAAGAATAGGTAATAGATGTACTTCAAGAAAGAAGGCCATATTGGAATTTTCTGATGTGAGTGATAAATTTTAAATAATGCATGAAAATTATTAATTTTCTCTTCATTCACTTGTTAATAGATATATTTTCTAGCTTTTTATTGTTTAACACACTATTTTAATAAAATTCCCGAAAATTTAAATATAATACTTCATTACCATTATTTGTTGAATATATAATTTAGTTAGTATAAAATTAATATAGTAATGATAACTTGTGTCGATTTCTTTGTTTTGCTGAATCGTATTTAACGTAAAATTTTATTCTCGAAGAACAAGATGAACCAATGTTTAAATTAAGATAATTACTGCCTATATTGGGTTGTCTGTGAATTTTGAACTAAATCTTGCTCATTTTCTATTACAAATCATTATAATGTATTTATTGATAATCCTTTTCGGATATTTCATTTTATAGATAATGATTTTTTTTTTCTTAACAGAATAGCACCTAGAATTTAACATTAATTGCATGTAGATATTTAATATATCAATTCAGAATAATTGATACAGTTATGCAGACAGTATTTGTCTTTTTGAGTATTAAAAACCTCAAAATTTTAGAATTATAAATATCTCTAATGGAGAAAGCTTTCATCTATTTCGAAATGGAATGATTGACTGGTTTTAAAGTAGCACTGTAGATAGCGAAATTAAAAACCCGCCAACTTCACAATGGAAATTTCCACTTGCTAACATCAAATGCATTCTACTGTACTATACTTTATTTTGATAAATCGATTTAAAATTCTGTTTTAAGTTTTTAATTTGTTCCAATAAAACTACCTATATGTAATTCGATTTGTTTATAAAGATAAGAAAGAAACTTGCAGAATACAATACTAATTCTGTACATCTTAAGATATTGGAAAATGTTGCCTAAAATAAATAATTTTTTTTTTAATATAATAAAATTTCAAGTTGAAATTTTAAATTGATTGTCTAAAACTTCTTTATACATATAACTAGATATCATTTTGTGGATGAGAAACGGTTTTGAATTTATCATTTATTCTAAAACACTATTTGAACTATTATAAGCTATGTATATAGGTTATAGCAGGAAAAATATCATTTACATATTTTGTAGTAAATATTATCTTTACATTTTATTTAAAGTATATATTTTTAGTAAATTTATAATTTCTAATATGCTGGAAATTTCCACTTTTTTTAAATATTTCTTTGAGGGGGAGGGGATAAAATTATTAAATGTTCATCCTATGGATTACACTGCAGAGGTAATGTGTATATTGAAATATTGGTAATCTGTAAATATTATAAAATACGCGTTTACTTGTTATAAGTATGTATGCGCTACCTGTTAAAAAATGAAACAATAGAGTGGAGTGGGGCCTTTGAAATCTTAACTACAAGAACTCCAGTTGCTCCATCCATCGTTCCATTGTTCCATCTGGAGTTATTCTCAGTATTTTACTCGCATTAAGGTTAAAGAGGAGTCTCGTAGATATTCTGTAATGTAGTATGTCTGTATACTAAATATAAGACGAATGGCAATAGATAAAATTAAGTAGTTTGATGAAGCCATAATATAACTGTAATTATTATACTTTATTGTAAATAAAAGTATTTAGCTCTCAGCTGGTGGTGAAATTATTAACTCGTTAGGATTATCTGCAACGTTTTCAATATTAAATTCTTTCTTTTTTTTCAGGCTAAATACTGTTTAGTTCGAACAGCTATTTATTTACTAGCTATTTCAAGTGAATAATTCCGTTTTTTTTTCAATTATATTTAATGTTTCGGATAATCCGAATTCATTTTAACCCATGTGAGCAAATTGAATAGATGATAAATAGGTATTTATTTATTAGTCGGTAATATTACAGCTGCTGGGCGTGAATCGGATTCACATCGAAGATTAATGTTCAAATGCTATTCAACTGGTACTAAAATTGGATAAACGATCCTAAAATTTTAAAATAAAACGCTGTATTTAGATGTTCCCATTCAGCCGACAACTGCCTGTCACGTTTTACCATATTATCAGAAAACCGTAAGCCCCTGGGAAATCCTTTGAAAAGTGTGAATCCATCTGAAATTATTAAAACTATGCGAGCTCCAACGATCAAAGGGAAACCTCCAACGGTTCCTACCCAAAGAGAAAATTCACTATGGGCTGAGGTGTAACTGTTCGTGGCTAATGAGTCGTGTTAGCTCATCATCTTTGGCAAATTTATAACAGATAATCAGATCAACATTGGCTCATTGAAAATTTTCTTTGATACTAATTACTATATAATAATAATAAAATATAATAAGGTCTTTATTTACAAATTTACAGAAACAAAAATTATTATTTTACATGATTACAGATGCCACATCCTTACAATCAAGCAATTTTAGATTTGATCTTTAACATGAAAATAAAATTTGGTTTAAATTGTAAGTTTAACATAATTTTTAGTACTGATAGTAGAAAATTAAACAAAAAACCTACACAAAAAAAAATATGAATAAATAATTACTTTGGAGTAATTTGAAAATTAGTATATTTAATAAATTAAAACTTTTATTTAGAATTCGGATTTTGTTGTTATATATAAAACTGATAGTAGGAATTTGAATTATTTTTATTCCAAAACTCGAAGCATTTTAGACAACTCTAATTAATTTATTTGTAGTGTTAGCGATCAGCTGTTTTTTTATTGTAACCTTCCTCTTTTTTGCATTTTATTTCTTATTTATCTAGCATTTATTTATTTTTATTTTATTTTTATTATTTGATTGATTTTTAGAGCTATTTTATACATTTTTGTTAGTTTATTACGCGTAATTTCTGTTGATCCGATGTTTTTAATATAACCTTTCCCAGCTGTAGTCTTGTTACCTCCCTTTCCTTTCAGTTAGTGAGTAGATCGCTTACTAGAGTGCAGTACTGCCTCTAGTCAATGTGCCTTTTTATCTTTTTAAACTGTTGATGTAAGAATCAAATTAATTTATCAAGAATTTGTTCATTTTATTGACTGAAAACGCTCTGCATTTTGTCTACATACAGGCAATGTTATTTTGTTTGTCCCGATGTTCCCTTAATTGACGAAACATCGTGTGCAGAATTTTCCATTTATACCCTAACGATTAATTAATGTCTCTTGTTGAGTTTTTCCCTTCTATATTAATAAATATGAGTGCATTTTTTTTTTTAAACTATCATATTATTCTCAAATCCTATTAGTTATAATGGAACATTTGAAGAGGCATTTTGGACTTCTTAATCCATTTTCTGCTCATTATATATTTTAAGTTTTATTTTTCATTTCTATCAGATCTGAAAATAATTTGAGAACAAATGATTTTAATACTTTGATAGTAAGTGGAGATATTATATAAAATTGGAGAAAGATATGATGATCGGCATGTTTTCAGTTTTTTTTTTTCTAATTTCTAATTTTTTTTATCACCCCACATTCAGATATTTAAAGGATACCATACTAAGTTATCCCTCAAAAGAATTTCTCTTTGCTATATCTACTTTCTATATCTCCTATCTCCTCAAGATTTTTTTTTTTTATCACAAACTGCTACATATTTTGGTAAAGAAATAGCCAGTGAAAACCCACTGATGGAAGAGATCGGTAATTATAACAAATGTAAACTCAAACGATACACTCATAAAAGGACAAAGCATTTATTGTTAAACTAACAATTTTCATTCATCTGTTTTTATTATGTTTTCATTAATTTAATTATAGCTTTAGATTTTTTTGATTTATTATATATATCGTATATATTATTTATTGTCATCAGTTATCTATTTTATTAATTTATTTTTATTATTCATTCATAATTACTATTAATATTGTTATGTGTGTGTAGGTTTTTTGATTAATTTTTCCTACTGTTGTTCCAATATATAAACTCACTTATGAGATACGACTTATTCTCAAACATTATTAATCTCAAAATTCAAATTTGTTGATTTTAAGGATAAGTTATCCGAAATCATGTTAAAATATTTGAAAATATTGTTAAAGTGTAAAATATATGTAATATAAAACTTTCTTCTTCTTCTCCTATATCCTATATCTATAACGTATATCTTTATCTAATTGGCTATATTTCTGCTATATTTCCTTAAAGCAGTATGAAGTAATGATATGCAACGGTTTCAGTCCATAAAATTTACTAATTCATACTAAATTAATTAATTAATTAGAAACATATTCAATGGTAAATTAAACGTATTTTAAGGGTAAATACTCTAAATCATGTTCGGCCGATTTCGATTATTTGGCTTAGCGGAGGTCATAACATTTTGTTCCAATTAATCAGAGTTCATAAATATCTGCTGTGTCCTGCGTAAATACTTTGCTTACCCATTAACACAAAAAATGTTTGATATATTTTCGCAAATCTTAATGTTATTCAGATTTTTTTATGCTAAGCCTTGTAGAAAATCAAATTTTCGTTTAAATGCATATCTGGAATATTCCGAGAAATGCATAGTTTTCGAGATAACAAAAAACTGAACTAATACGAACCTGTTTCCAAAAGAGCATGAGCGGAATATATATATATATATATATATATATATATATATATATATATATATATATATATATATATATATATATATAAATTTAGCTTGCATATGTTTCTGTTCGCAAAACTAGAAAAGTAGCCTGTCGATTTTGATGCATTTTTCACTGTCATTTAGAGAATTTCTTCAAGAAGGTTTATTTCTATTAAAAATAAATATAAGGGATACTATCGGGAAAACCTATTTAAAAAAATAGATTTTATTAGATTTTGTAATCGTTGTCATGAAAACTTCAAACATGTGAAACCAAGTTCACTACAAAAACATTTTAATAAGAGTGATATTTTTGTGTGAAAGCGTCATTTGTTAATTAAATCGGAGATTAAGGAAAAAAGTGTAAAAATGCGAAGCGCGCGAACAAAGTTATATTTTCTTCACAACGTTTTTGTCCGCTTTTTCTAGGAGATGTGCTATAAGCATTTAAAGTTATAAGCCCTCTCATGCAAGATGAAAATTTTTATTATTTATTACAATGGATATTGGTCCTAGCAATCTGGAATGACACTTAAAAAATGTTAAAAAAATTCCTCCTCTCCAAAAAACTGGGTGAGACATATATGGCCAGTGCCCAGTTAAGCACATCAAATTTCGTTTAAGTTTTCTCATATGTATTTTTTTTAATTAGCCCCAATGTGTTTATATTTTCATCTACAAATACAATATATGTATTCTTTAATTCACTAACTATTAAAAAAGAAGTATAAAAAAAAATTGATGATCAGAATAAGACAAATAATTATATAGACTAAAAATATCAATGTATACAAATAATAACAAATAAATGCTTCGCCAAGCTAGGATAATTTTACCAGTTTAGATATACGATCTATAAAATGATGGTTATATCTGTAAAAATACATATTTTTTTTCAATTCATTTCAAGTAATTATAATTATTGTATTTAAATATAACATTAAATTTGTATAGCTGAATAAAAGGAATAAAAAAAAAATAGTTTCGGATTCCTATTATTGTTCACATAGTTACTCATGTTATCTTAGCGAAAATGTAAAATGAAATAAAAATTGCACTAATATTATCTCAAATAATAATATTAAAAAGAGCTTCCCATTCTACCGGGGAAAAACTGAAAAAAAGTTTCAACTACATTGAAAGTTTGTTACCTACGCCTCAAATGTATAAGGTACCTCAAATGGGCACTGCCCAAATTTTTCCCCTAAACGAAGTTTGCCTATACCGAGCTGACAAACAATTCTAAGCCTTCAAGCGTATTTATCTGTAGCTTCTGCCATCTAGTGGAAAATAATCAAACTATTTTGAAAGTAGAATTCCCGCTTTTTAATAGGTGGGACAAATATGATCACTGCCAATTTTTGTCGATAAGTTATATGTTTCTGATTGTACATTATAGCTAATAGATGGAAAATAAATTGGTATTAAATATAAAGGTAGGCTGATACTGCTTCACCAAGTTCATTTATTTAGATGCTAATTTTCGGCCTTCAAGCCATCCTCAGGCATCTTTCAAAAGATATTAAAATGCATATAATGCCATATTTAAGTCCAATTATACAGAGTCAAAATTTAAAAAAAAAAATTAAGAATTAGGGAGCCATCTCAGTCATCACAGCCATCAGAGATGAAACTCGAAACCCCCACTCCTGATCGATGAAACAGGACTTAAATGTGACATTATATGCATTTTATATATATATATATATATATATATATATATATATATATATATATCTAATACATATCTAATATATATCTAATATTTATATATCGTAATATATAAATATTACATATTTAGTGGTTTAATACAATTCCAATGTTCAATTGAAATAAAAACAAAACTAAATCAAACAAACAAAAATAAAAATAAATAAAAATGAAGTATAGCCAAGAAATCACCTACGCTGCCCATCTTTGGTCAGTGAGTCAAAGTCTATGTTTTTAATAAATTTAAGCAAGTCTGTCTTGAATTTAGAAAGCAAATTTTGTTCTGTATCAGGCCATTGTCCATTTCTGAGAATTATACTTTTAATCAAATGAAAACGTTGTTTGTCAAATAATTTACAATCATAAAGTATATGTCTAAAATTTTGGATTTGTCCGTCTTCTTCGCATAAGTCTGTTTGTATAATGTTGAACCGTTTGAGATATTGTTTTGTGTTTCCATGTTCTGTCAGTAGTTGCGTTAGTTTGTAATCATTACTGTGTATAGTTCTGTAATTTTGTGATGTAATATGGGGTATAAATCTGTGTAAGCTAGGTGATTTGGTTGAGTTCACCCATATTTGATCCCATCTTTTAACCAAATCAAATTGTAGATCCCTCTTTATGTATGAAAGCGGTACTTGATGGTATGAGGGCAATAAATCACTTTTTGCTGCTTCTTTAGCAAGGTAATCGGCCCGTTCATACATATATATATATATATATATATATATATATATATATATATATATATATATATATATATATATATATATATATATATATATATATATGCATATATATGCATTCACCTTTCATCAACAAACAGAGATTAGTATTAATTTATTGCATTATGGTATAATGTATATATTATATTTTATAACTTTATATTTTATAAGGTCGTTAGTGCTGGGGTACGTACTCGAGCTGGAGCTATTCTTGTAAGACTTGGAATTATAAAGCTCTCTAAAATGTTTTCTCTTGATATTTAATAAGTCTCTTGTACGCCTACCTCCCGGACTTTGTATTAATAATGTCAAAATATTTTCTAAATCTACAAGGAATATAATATATATTTTAACAACAAGTAAAAGAGAGTGTGTCCTATCTTAGAAGAGAGATAGAAGAGTGGTATTAAAGACAGGCTGGAAACAAAGGCCCTAGCCACTTATATTCTCCAGAGCTGGAATCGATAGCTATCAATAGAGTGTTCAGAGGCCCCAGCTTTTAGGGCCTCACTCCACTGTCCCTGGGGCCAACCAGCTGTCACTCCTCCGGGCCCCTCTCACTATCTCTGTCAGCGACAAACAGGGCTCTATATCCTTATCTAATAGCTCCAAATGCTTTACTGCCTTTTTTGAAATCTTATTTATCAATATGGCGGGCAGTTGGAGTCCTTAAGTTTTTTTTTTTTTTTGTCTTGTTCATTTACGTTTATAATTTATCTACTTATGCTGGAGTATGTAATACGATCGCTCGATAATCACTCTCTGAATCGTTAGTAATCCAAAGACTTTCTAGAAGGAATCATCTGAAATATTCGTTGAGTGAACCTAACAAGACTGAAAATCGTTGATAACGACCCTGAAGGGGATGGTTGGTTTTTGTCCTAGCCGGTGTTCGTTGTCACCGATACCGACTCTGGAAGACGGAAAATTTCAATTCTGTAAAAAACAAATTGTCAGAAACTGGAATTTAACCTAACTTTATCGTTGAATGTATGAAATTTACATAATTTTTATTTTTACAGACTGAAAGGGATTTAAATTAAAAAAATTGGTTTTGTGTCTTTTTAGAACGAACATTAGCCACAGATTAGGTTCTACATGTTGTTCTAATTATTGCGCTTGATATTTGAGGGAAGGTTGGTGTGTGGGGTGATTTGATGCTTGGGGTCCAACTATTAAAATTTCTAACGTTACAATTATGAATTGTGCCACTTTTATTCTGGATGCGCGTTATGTATAATACTTTTGTAATTTTTACAATATTTAACAAACAAAATTTCTCGATTATAGTACAAAGATTGGACATTTAAAAATATTAAATTTGTTTGATAAAAAAAAAATCATCTATGCAGGACTGATTCTAGTATTTGTGTATTGAGAATGTTTTTTAGTCTCGAGTCCCTGTTTGATGTGATGTCGCTAGTAAAAACTTTTGTAAAGCACGAATTGAGTTCCATCGAAAGTTTTGCCTTGAAATTGTTTAAATTGTTTGTTCACATTTTGAGCTGACTGCCTCTACCATTTTCCACTACCGTGGCGTTATAAACGATGTTTTTACTCCCTATCTCAATGCGAAACGAGTCGCTGTAACCGATATGTCGTTACAAGCGATGTCTTTATATCCATTTGAATTGGCATTGTCCTAGTTCAAGGGACCTGAAGATTTAGTCGCTATAGCCGGTTCGTCGTTATAAGTGGCGTAGCCAGAGGGGGGGGGGTCCGCCTTCCCCTCTCTCCCGAAATTACAAAATACTTATACTTATTCTTATCTGTAAACAAAAATTGTACAAACCTATTTTAATGTTATTTCATAAATAATATACCTAAGTATAGAAAATATTATATTTAGAGAGGGCGCCCTTACCTAGCCGGTTGGGATGGTTTCTTTTAAGTAGATCCCTACCCCCCCCCCCTCGAAATGAAATAAAAAACTACGCCACTGGTGGTATCCAGTGTAAGTAGCGGTCTGTTCACACTTGGTTCTAAAGTTGAGACACGTGTGCACCAGTTTATATCGCCGACCACCAAATTCCTCAGTCGAACACAGTACCTTAGCTTGGACTGAAATTTGACCAAATAATGAGCTGTGGCTCTAACGTCAAAATGAAAAGAAATACTCTAAACAAACGACTGAAATTATTCTATTTTTTTTTTTTTTTTACAAATCGTCAAAATTTAAAATTAAGCAGAAATTAAATTCATACACCTTCTTAACTCCATGGGGATGTACCCCTCACAGATTTACGGCTCAGAAAAATATAAAATTCACTTACAAAAACTACAAACTTTCTAATCCAAAATTTTAAGACCAACAAAAAAATTTTAAGCTCCCTGGTACGTAAACAACAAAACTCTACACACCGACTTACATCAGCCAACTATCGACCAACATACGCACATACTTTTTATTTTCATTTTCATATTAACCTTTGCGGACATTACAGCAGTGAAATAAACGAAATGGCCATGTTTGACGAAAAAGGAGCTGGATAAGAGATCTCCTTTTCTGAGTTAAGCGACTAAATCAAGGCCAAGAAGAGATGCTATCTTTCCCCTTGCGTAATATATTTCTTTTTCTATCCTAATATCTGTCGATTGTTACTCGCTGAGTGATGCGAATAAAGAAATAATGTTTAAATATAAAGAAATAAAATAACATAAATAAATTGCTATCGGTTAAATTGATTTGGTTTTAAACCAACACCATTTAGGAATTTAATTGGACAAGAGAGGAATATGATGGTTTAGTGTTATCCATAATCTTGATTCTAAAATGAAGGCAATCAAAAGCTTTGAATCATCTAAAATCAACTTGCAGACAACAGAAATCTTCGAAATGATTGATTGGAGTTTCAATATCCTTTCATCCTTTCTTCGCAGAGCAATGAAGAAATTGAGTATATCGTTTTTAAAATTACTAAGATACACTAAAGACAAGAAAAAAAAAAAAGCTGCATTTTAACCAAATTTAGATGTTTGCACAAACAGAAAAACGTTTCTAGCTTTAAATGAAAATTTGCATTTTTGTTCTCAAAATAAATATTTTTAAGGCCATTGTTGTATCAATAAATTGTGGAATGAGTTCATTTAAAAATGTATTCATGTTTCCTATAGCATTTTGTAATAGGTTATGCCAACAGCCATTTCATAAAAATCTGCATTTCACGTATTTTACAAATTATTTGAAAATTAGTAAAAAATATACGTTTTCTTAAAGTTTATAAGAATTGAGCTACCTTAGGATTGAAACAAAATTTCTCCATACATTTTGCTTTTCTACCCCAAAGGCAAGTTTTCCGCGGTCTAGCACTACGAAAAAAAAATTTTCGGCCCACCCTACTGTTTAGTCTGCCCCGTGTTTATTTATTACAAGGAGGGTAATGTAGTTTGAACGCTAGTAATTATCTAACGATTTTTTAAAAAAATGTCACAACCGATTTTCAAATTTGATGGATCGAATTATTCTTTGTGATCCCGTGAAGGTTTTCAAACATTTTGAGCTCAAAATAATAAAGAAATGTTGTATTAAATGTGTTAAATCTGTTCGTTTAAGGATATTTAACGATTTTTAAGTTTGAGGGGCCAAATTACTCATTGTGGTCCCGTGGACGTTTTGACACATTTTGAACTAAAAAACTTAAAATAAAATTTAATTGAAAAAATAAAATAAAAACTCCGACTACAGATATAAATTTCATATCTTACAATCTTAAGTGACGGAATGTTCTTTCATATCTACTTATTGGTGGGTTGTTAATGAAGTTGACGCCTCTGAATATTGAACCTTGGTGTAATAGTCGGGTGGCTTCCACTACAGGTTACGGCTCCTTACAAGTACAATCCGTCCGGTTCGTCTGTGTATGCCAAAATAAAGAAAACTCCTTGTATCTTTGCATGTAAACATACAGAAAGTAAATTAATATATTGAGAAAAGAAGAGGCATAATTTTCATTTCGGTGTGGAAGGCACCCGACATCGACACTGTTTCCAATATTCATGGGTGCCAACTTCAAAAACAACCCACCAATGAGCTTAAGTAGATATGCAAGATCATTCCATCCCTTAGGACAAATGGGATTGCAAGATATAAAATTAATTTCCGTAGTCGGAGCTATTATTTTTTATTAAATTAAATTTTATTAATAGAAAATCAGATTGTGAATATGGAGAATCAGTTGACAACCGCATCAGTATTATATTAATTTAATTTAATATGTATAACAATACCAAACTATATTTTGAATTTTTTTTTTTTGAATTTTTTGTGTGTTTTTAGAACTGAGGATGAATGTATAACATTCGAAACTAGTTTAAAATAAAACAAATTTATAGAAGTGGCAACTAATTTATCAATCCCTGATATGGAGAATACCTGTATAACTTGATTGTGGAGGGGCCATACATAATTAAGACTAAATAAATATATATTATGTTTCGAATTTGTTCGCATTGCTTATAACCATCCTTCGGACCGCCCCCTCCTTCTTGTACTACATAATTTTAATAATATTATATAATTTATTGTAATATTAACTATATAATTTTAAATATAGACACATGTATTTTCATATACTGTTTTAAAATAGACAAAACTTCTCTCGATGAAATTCGCTGTTTTTATTCATATCTAGATATTTTTTTATTTTCTGCACAAAGATTTAATGTTTTTAGAAGTCAACCATCCGCGAGTTTTTGGACTTGGTCAACAGGTTCAAACTATCTCTGATCTTGTTGACTTAGATTTCTGTCTCTGTTTCAGTCTAAAACAGTGAGAACTAATATAAAGCTATATCCGGCAAGATGAACGTTAAATCTATTTCAACATAGAACTTCGGACGAATCAAATGCTTCCTATGCTGTATAAATTGATGATTTTTCAATTCAGAAAATCTGTTCTCGTTCCTGAATATTTCGAAATTTATCTTAGAAATTTCTGTGTTATAAGATGCGAGATAGCGGTAAGACGTTGCTAAGAGAAAGTAGAAGTAACCAGGGAGAGACTAAGAGGTATGGATGGCCGGCCGAGGGAGTGAATCCCCTTAATAAATACAGGAGGCTTTGGCTATATCCTGTCTTCCACGAGCTACCTCCACCTTCCTGTCTTCCCTTACCTCTACCTCCCGCCCGGTTAGGGGATAAATATAACGTAAGAATAACATCAAAAGGTAATCGGTTACTTAAATCTAAACAAGATTCTGAGCGAAACATTTCGATATTTTGAGTGCCTGCAATATTTTTTGGATTTAGTAAAATATCAATCAGATAAATGAAAAATATAAATAAAATTATTACAGCTTTGGCCCATCATAGTATAATTTATAACCACAGATTTAATTTTGATAATCCCGAAATATAAGAAACCGAAAAAAATTCAAAAAATAGAAAAACATTGGAAGCAATACACATAGCTAAAAATATAAATAAGGTAGTTAATTTCAAAACAGATGTGGTTAACTTAAAAAGCCATTATGCGGACATAATTAATAAATTATATATAAAATAATTTATGATCTAAAATTTAACAAAAGGCGTATTCATTTAGATATATAGAATATAATAGTAACAATAATTCGAAAACAAAAATAATAGTAAGTGTGAAGAGAATGTGTGGGGAGGCATATGACAACAGGGATTGGTACAAAATTCATTTCCAATATTACAGAGTATGTGACAAAGATGGAAAAGAAAAGTTACTCCCCAAATTAATTTTTTTAAATAATGAAACCAGCTAGGATTGACCAAGTAAAATTATATAGATGTCGGAACATGGGGAGAGAATCGTGTAATTTAAAGATAATAAAACATTATTTAATATAGTAACTGAATATTGTAGATTGAGGTATTAATATTTTTGTAATTAATAGTTGATGTTGCATTGTAGAAAGCATATACCCTGATGACGAAGAAGTACTTCGAAACGTCGTAACCTTGTTATAAAAATGTTTTTTTTTTTTAATATAAAGTTATAGATCAAAGGGAAAGTGGCATTCACAAATTAATTTATTAGAAAAAAAAAGTAGGTTGGTTAATATTCTAAGAAACAGTTCCTTTATTTATATTTTTTTTTAATATTATCATATCATGGTTGTAAAAGTATGGTTCCTACCATTTACTACCATAATTCACTAATAGCAACTGTTTTGTTGACTAGCGATTTACTGTGTGAGTCAAAGTGCAATAGTCACGTATAATTTAGAAAATAAAGTAAAATGTTTAAACTGGTTCATTAATGATAGTATTGGTATGAATATATATTTTGGAAAAATTAGCAGGAATTGATGGGCTATGGGCTATGGGCTATGTTGAAGTACAATATTTTTAGTAGGTTAATTAATTTATAATGATTAATGGAGTTTAATTCTGGCTGGCTTTCAAGAGCATTTAGTAAAGATGTAGTACCTTGGTGAAGTTGAACTGGTTTGCTGAGCTGATTTCCTGAAGTTAGCATGCTGCCTAGTTCTTCTGTTTTTATTTTATTTTTTTGTTTTTTTCTTCCTCATACTCTCCTGCGGGTCGGGCCGGTGGGTTCCTTTGGTATTGCTCGCTCATGATGAGTAAATTAATTACGAGAAATAAAAGTTTTCTGGGTTCGGCCGAACTAACTCGCAGATCAGTTCAGAGATTAGGTGATCATATTTTTTCCTGTTTGGGTTGAGCAAGAAGTTCCAATGACCCCTATTAGATAGCAGCACTTTGCAAACAGGCGCTCCATCCTCTTCGTAATTTAATCCTGTTCGTAATTTAACACCAACATTATTTTACACTGATGCAATCTTATTTTACCTGATCCGGAACGGTGTGGGTTCGATTCCTTCTTGATTATAACACTGATGCCAATTTGTATAGCACCGAGAGGCTTCCATCTTCCGACGGCCTTCCCGGTACTGATCCTCTTCTATTTCTATTATCTGTATTGTATTGGGCTGGCCCTACCATAGCATATTTTAACTCGTAGGTTCTCATTTTCTAGGCCCTTAATGCTTGAAGTGAGATTCAGGTAGTGACCTAATCTGCTGTCTCCGGAACATAGCAAGTGGGTTATAGGAGATCAACCTCCATACAAAAGTTATGAAGTTTGGCCCCAAAACTCCCATATCCTGTAAGCAATTCTGAGACCCATTAATCTGAGAGGGCCCATTTTGCTTGTTGCCGTGAGTGTACTGTGGGAAAAACTCTGTCTTGGAGAACTCTCTTTTGTGGTGATCACCTCATTCCCCTCAGATCCATTCTTCAATTGTATCCTCTCGTATGATCTTCCACTTCTTGGTATCTTCCTGATACTCCCACTCTGGCTACTATGGGGGTGCCAGTGGTTGGCAAAAAAGACCAACAATACCAGTATCATTGCCGATATAAACGTTTTTCCTCGTTAAAGGTAACTCATTAAAAAGATTTTTCTATGATATGAAGAAAATTGTCATGAAAATTCCAAATCAAATAAAAGGGTACAGAGAAAATTTTAGTATCTTTCTGAACAATTTAATGGAGTAATAATGCATTTAATTTTTTTTTTTAATGATTGATTTATTTACTTATAAAGTTCTTCATCTAGCTGGTTTTAATATTAACGCTATTTCCTAATATTTTTCTACTCTTCAAATACTTATTTTACATAACATTCTGTGAAAGCAATTATATTTTATTAAGAAATAATCATTAGCTGGTACACATAATAAAAATCAGTAATATTAACTTTCTCAACCAATCGCTATATAGTAAAATTGTTTGTTATTGATGAATAGTGTTTATGCTGGAAGCACAGTGTGCAATAATTCAGCTAAAAAAAATCAATTCTTCGCACGCAGAGATTTGCTGCTGGTTTTATTGAAATATTTTAGGATAGTATTCTACCAAAATCATTATGTATTTAATTTAGTGGATTGTATGTAAGTGAGAAAACATTAAATTTAAAATTAAAACTAAAACACAAGAAAAAAAACCCATAGGCTTACCTTCAATCTTGCAAACCGGTGGTTTAGTACAAAGGGGTATAGGAAACCAGAATAATCAAAACCGTGCAAATTGGCTACTACATTGTTCAAAATGTAACAAGGAAATTTGAAAATGTGAGTTTCTTACTCCTCAGAGTTTGCAGTACCGACAAATTATAAATAATTACAAAAAAAAAAAAAATCAATTTAAATCATTTAAGCCAACGGTATAAACTTAGCGTCTGCTTCGTTAAGCATATCGGTTCAAACAGGATAAATTCAAATCAAGCAACGGAGAGGGTAAGAATCTACATGCGTGGGTGCTTACCACACACACAGGTGAACTAGAATTTTACTGTTAATTAATTTTAATTAAAATTAAAAAAATGAAACGAATTCACGGTAATTTAAACACTTCTTTAAAATTATTTTGACCAAAAATCATTCTTTTTTTATATATTTTTCACAAATGTTCTTTAAAAATCATATGTTTTGCTGGAAAAACCAAGTCGATATTATTTTACAAACCCGATATATAATATAAAATAAATCAGTTTCAGCGTGTGTATTTCTTTTTTCTCAACTCAGATCACATCAGATGATTTTTTTTTTATTTGTAGGAAATTTTAATTTCCTTTCAATAAAGCATCTATATAATCACCGAAAACTGTTTTCTTTTCGAATTATTCGAAAATTAAATATTCCTTCCATCATAGCTCTAATAATCATAGCTCTCTGTAAGGGTTGTTAGGGTTAGATTCATTAAATAAGGAAATTACTTAAGGAAATATCAATATATTTAAAATCTTTAAACAAAAAGAACATGCAAATTATAAACATAAATTAAAAGAAAAATCAAATTAAACATTCTCCTGAATTGATTTTAAAAAATAACTATTTGTATGCCAAAGAAAACATGAAAAAATGTAATTTAAAGTTTACTACTCTGTTGCGCAACCAATTCATAAAATTAAAACAAACTGGCTGTTTTACTATTTTTTACATCAACTACAAAGTACTACACATGCTTAAAGGGTTAGTTACACAAATATAAACAAATATGTATATAATTGGACAAGAACACACAACACTGGCAGTAACAATAGAGGGTTAACCCTAATGTAACCATGGTGATAATCAGTCCCCAGTTGTAATAGTCTTAGATGGTGTTATTACAGGATGACAGTGGCTAACAACTCTTTCCTTCTTTTTCTCGGGGATCTGGTGCAAGTATGGATAGTTAAAGGGCTTTTTGGAGAATATTTTAGGCAAGTTTCATCAAAATCTGAGCCGTTTCAGTGCAACGCTCTACGGAAGAAATGGATTTAGGCTATTGCGCAGGCGCTATGGCACACAATTTGCTCGATTTGGTACATAGGAAAAACGGGCCCAAACTCTACAAAACAAAAAAAGTAACGAAATCGTTCCAAAGGTAATCGTGGGAAAGTCAGAAACAGAGATACAGCCTTAACGGGAAAATATCTAATTTTTTTTTTATATATTGTGGACATTTATTCGATAATACCTATCCAATAATATATATATTTCTTCTCTACTATGCATACGGGTCATCACCCGTATCGGTACGGTTATCGGTACGACAAATAAACTGCTTGCTTATTAAAATATGAATTGGTATTAACAAAAAAAAAATGGGCTCTTAGTAGTAGACTAAATATTAAAGCTGTGATTGTAGGACTTGTTGAAACTGTATATATTTATTTCTTTATTATCGGAATTTCATTTATCTTCATTATTCTTTCGATAAAGAGTCTAATCATTTACGAATAAATTTGTGGTTGGAAGCCATTATTGGCAGAAGCGACTTGATTGATTTATATTTGAAATTATTGAAATTATATTTGAAACGTAAAACCTCAAATTTTAAGGGGGAGGGGCTAATTTGTTAATCTTGGTTGATTACTAATTTAATATTTTGAATTGTTTATTTTTGAATTTTTGTGTTTATAAAACTGAAAACGAATGTATAACATTCAAAACTAGTTTTTAATAAAAACAAAATTATAGAAGTGGCAAATAATTTATCAGTTCCTAATTAGATTGATCCTTCTATAACATCATGCGGATGTCAACTCAAAAGCATTTACTTATATAGAAAATTATTTATTTTTAATGCTATAATATACTAATCTCAAAACACTTAATATTCTATTTTTCCTCTATCTATATACATCGCCGAGACATGGATGTAAGAAACAATTAATCGATCGCCATTTAAATAAACTGCTTGCTTATTAAAATATGAATTGGTATTAACAAAAAAAAAATGGGCTCTTAGTAGTAGACTAAATATTAAAGCTGTGATTGTAGGACTTGTTGAAACTGTATATATTTATTTCTTTATTATCGGAATTTCATTTATCTCCATTATTATTTCGATAAAGAGTCTAATCATTTACGACTAAATTTGTGGTTGGAAGCCATTATTGGCAGAAGCGACATCAGTCTTAATGTTGGACAGAGTGGTCGATTTTATCGGCACTCATCTCCCCGCTTCGACGGAACAGCCGACATGATAACCGGCGATTTAATAGAGCCATGAAACAGGAGGGGGATATTGTCCGATGATGGTACAAGCGATGATGGTACAACAAAAAGAGGTGGGGATGGTAATGAGCTCGTTAGCTGATAATGAAGGATGGTGAAGGACGATAAGCCGTTCCAATCCCCGCGGCATCGCTTCGCTCGGGTGGAGCCTGATCAATCTTCGGTTCGCGAATTAACCTCACCCGACAATATTGCTGGCTTAGGTATCACCAGCTTCCCTATCCTGGCTTGTTCCTCAGCCGTAGGAGAGATCCCTAACTTTATTTATTTTTATAATAGATGTATTGTATTAAAAATACCTGGTTTGAATTATTATTATTATTTTTAATGTTTAACTTTGTAGGCAATTAAATTATATTTTGAATATGCGTTTTGTATATTCCGGGAGATTTGTAATTTCAGAGTTATCAAATAACTAAAATAAGGTAAACTGGTTCCTATTCCTATATGTTCCTCATGTACAGAATACTTTATACGACAGGTCTACAACGTCCAATGCTTTATATCTCTGCTAATGCTCAATTGGGAATTCAATTACAAAAAATACAATTTTTATTATTTAATCTACTTATGTTGAAACGTAAAACCTCAAATTTTAAGGGGGGAGGACTAATTTGTTTATCTTGGTTGATTACTAATTTAATATTTTGAATTGTTTATTTTTGAATTTTTGTGTGTTTTTAAAACTGAAAACGAATGTATAGCATTCAAAACTAGTTTTTAATAAAAACAAAATTATAGAAGTTGCAAATAATTTATCAATTCCTAATTAGATTGATCCTTCTATAACATCATGCGGATGTCAATTCAAAAGCATTTACTTATATAGTAAATTATTTATTTTTAATGCTATAATATACTAATCCCAAAACACTTAATATTTTAATTATCCTCTATCTATATAAATCGCCGAGACATGGATGTAAGAAACAATTAATCGATCGCCATTTTGAAACTATTGACTTTTTAAAAAAATCGATAGATGCTTTATTATGATCAGATAAGTCTTTCTGACGGTTATAGTATATTTTGTCCAATTTTGACTGCTGTATTGAAAATCGCTCAGATTTAAACAAATATACAACAGTTGTACTCACAATCGTATTTAGCATTCTGGATTATTAGGGGCCGAGTATACTATCGCATCTTTCTAAATATACAGAAGCGGTTTCGCTGTCTCTGGGAAAATGGCGCAACTTTATTTTATCTTACTAACCTTGTTTGTATGAAACCTTTACTTTTATTATTTTTAATTTTAAAATAAAGACAAACAATTAAATTAAACCAAAGTAAAGCTAGTAGACAAATAACCTCTTGATACTTTGAAACCTCCTGCAAACAGCTGTGAGTTGACAAAACAATATAGCAGCCATTCAGCGGAGGGCATTGCATTTCGCAAACATACAGTTCTGTTAAACTGAGCCTGTTATTTGACTTATTTTGTATTGTGAAATTTAGTATATTATTAGTGGAATTCGACGAATAGCTATATAGTATGGTTTAGCTTGCTAAACGAGACATTGTGAGTATCGTTAATATCGATATTTGTTAGTTTTAATTTAGAAACAGAATGCTAGATGTAAATAATTGGATTTAGTTGGATATCTCTCAAGTAGCAATGGGCAACTATAAAGTCATTGTTTCGTCAATTTAGGCTTCATCGCGGTTGAAAAAGATAAGGCCTCATAAATACATACTAGGGATATGTTGCACATCCTACATCAACAGTCGAAAAAAAGACTAAGGAAGTATAGAGAGATATGATGAATTGTCTTAGGTTGATCTACTTTATCCCCTTGATTAGTATTTTTTTGCGGTTGATGTGAGAAGTGCTGGCTTTGGTCGGAACTCATCTTATTATCCTGATAGTGCCTTTATTGGAGAAACGTTGACTGGTAAATTATAAACTGGAATTTCAGAGACTTAAGGTTTTGTGATATCTTCCTACCATATATGGTACATTCCTATTTCTTTTCCTTTTTGGTAATTTTTGTTCTTCTTAATTATTATAGAAATGAAACAAATTTAATGCATAATATTATTTCAAATTTTTATTTCTTGAATATTTTAGTATACGATATTTTAAACTTTATGGGATTGAGTCCAGTTTGCCTTCAGGTCTGCTGGAATTGAATTGAAACATGTCAGTTGCATTATGACACTTAGTTGTAAATCTTTATCTCTCGTTGTCCACCTCACAATGACTGTACCTTTGATCTTTGTCAAATCCCTTACACATATGTTTCAGGTCATTATGAGATGAGATTGTATTAGTTCTGTTTATGGCATCTGTTATCGGTAGCGATTGTGTCACTAGCCACAAAGAGGGTATTGTGTTTAGACTGTCCGTTTGTAGGTATCATTAGCAACATAACGATTTATTCACCGAACGGCTCATCCGATATTCAAGTTAGATAGCTCAAAAAAAAAAAAATATGGCTCAAATGATTCAGTGACATTCCGCAAATCTTTCTAAACAATTTGAGCTCAAAATACTGAAACAATATTAGACTGTCGGTTTATATGTACGTAACGATTTTTTGAGGGAACGCCTCAAACTATTTCTAATATGGATGGCTTAAACTTTCAGTGATATCCTGAGAATGTTTCGAAACAATTCGAACCTAAAATACTGAAAAAAAAAATTATTTTATTGAATTTCAATTATTCGCCATATAAAATATAATCGACCATGAAAAAAAAAATCTTAAACCCTCCCTCAAAATTTGAGGTTTTATGTTTCAAGATACGTAGAACCCAATAATCGAATTTTTAAAAAAAATCAGTCCATCCGCCGTACCCTGTCTTCGGCTTTTCTCCGGGACTAGAGGACTGATTTTTTTGAGATTTGGCAACAGTCACAGGTCACTCCAGAATGGTCCGCGGAACTCGACATTACCATCTGTCATTTCGTTTTAAAATGGCGCTCGATTAGAGATTTTATAAGTCCATTACTCGGTCATTTATAAAGACAATGAAAAAACGTAGTGTTTTGGAATTAGCATACCAAGGCATTAAAAAAAAGCTTTTGGTTTACTATCTTCAATAATCGACCATGAAAAAAATTTGGCAATTTAAACCCAAAATACTGAAAAAATATTTTATTGTATTCCAAAAAATTCTCGACTTTTTATCATCTTTAGCATCTTATCATATCATTTGTAAGATTTTATAAGAGCATTGAGGCTACAGAAAGGGCAGTTCATTAAAATCCGTCAACTGTCGAATATTCTTGGGGTTCAGAAGGGTTCTGCCCTGGTCAAGACCTACCTTCGAAGAGAGTTCTCCAACAACAATATAATACTCGTCCTCTTGCCGTTGGAATAAAATTGAAGAACTTGACGGTCTAGAAATTCTACCACACCATGCATACAGTCCTGACATTTCCCCTCTTGACGATTATTTGTTTCGCTCAATGGTTCATTTTCTTCGGAAGGTACCGTTGAATAATCAGGAGGAAGTCAAAAACGGTGTTCGCGAGTTCTTCGGGTCAAAAGTTAAAGACTTGTGCCTGCGAGGTCTTCAACAGTTGACTGGTAGGTTGCTCAAGACAATACAACACGATGGTTCATACTTTGAGGATTGAGCTGTAAGTTGTTATTATTCAAATACAATATGAAGTACAAAACACCAACAAAATTTTATGTCAACCTAGTAAAATATGATTTAATTAAAAAAAATCTGGTGCGGTGCGCGCATCACACAACTTTCCCTTACCGTCCTATATTTATCTATAACACTACTATAAGAAGAAGTTCACATAAACAATACTTGAAATAAACTCAGCAGCATTCACTTCTTCACATCTTTTTCCACTTCAGTACAATAAAACAGTTTTTTCAACAATTTTAGTACATCAATTCTTTACACTACCTATATATTTTAACTTCGTCAAGTTGCAAATATATTATAAAAGTTTCGGTTTAGTTTTCATGGAAGTATTTTCTTTCCATTAAATAATATGAAAGTAGAAATTATTAAGTTAATTTCCGCTTTTGTATTCTTAAATTACTTTATTACAGAGCGTATTGTTTACAACAGATTGGCGGATTGGTGGGAGGAGGTTCGGTCCCATCCGTCTCCTTTCAGATGCGCTCGGTTATCCATCGAGGGTCTTGTACTCCTCATAAAATACGCTGTATCTTTGCTAATACCGGTCCGATTTTGATGATTCTTTTTTTGTTTTTTAGATAATTTAATAAACTTTCATACAATTCTATACATAATTTATTAGAAATTGCATGCTTTTTAAGTTAAGCGCAAATAAAATATTCTTTTCATCATAACTTTTTTCGCTGAATTTCCTCGGTGATGTACCAGATCTTTATGAAGAATAATTTAGGCAAGTTTCATCAAAATCGTTAGAGCCGTTTTCGAAAACTTGTAAAAAAGTGTAAAATCGATTATATAAAGTGGCACTTCCGGTTAGTCGATTACTTAGGGAAAGTAATATTAATAAACGGACTACGGAAATATCGGTATCTCATAATCAAATCCGTCCTAAGAGACAGAATCTACCTGCATGTCTACTTTAAAACATTGTTATGTTTTTATCTATACATAAGTATGGGAAAGGTAGATGGGTAAGAACTCCTGAGCTCATGATCAAGAACTGCATATGGAAAAAAAATCTTTTTTGCTGTTCGAATATAGAGTCAACTCAACACAGTTCAGCAGCTGCCCTTAATCTAGAGGAGGGTTCTCGTATAAATCTCATTTGTTTATAATATTATATTTACTAACTTATTTCCGTGGCACTACGACCCGTGGTGAGTCTTGGCCTACTCAATAATCTTCCGCTATTCAGTTCTATCTTGCACAACCGTTCTCCAATCAGCTCTGGTCCTAAGAAGGCTCCTCGCATCGGCCGCCACCCCATCCATCCATCGCAGCTTCGGTCGTCCGGGACTCTCATGGTGCGATGCAATACTTCAGTCAGAATTTTCTTGAGAATCTCTGCCACATGACTTAATATCTCTTACCATATCAACATCGGCAAATAGGTCATAAAGTTCCCGATTTTTTTCTTTTTCTCCAGACCTCTCTATCATTAATAAGGCCAAATATCCTTTTTAAGAGCTTCTGCTCGAATACAAGGAGGTCCTTCTCGTCGCACTTCAACAGATTCCAAGTCTGAGATCCTTGTCTGAGGACTGGTCTTATTAGAGTTTTTTATAGTCGGGACTTGGTTTGCCACGTGATGAGCCTGCTCCGTATATACTGAAGGAGGCCACAATAGCATCTATTTGCAGTTGCTATTCTACGCCCAATTTCAGCAGAAATATCATTTGCAGAATTAATTTGTACTCCCAGGTAAGTAAATTCTGAGATCCTCTAGTTATTAGTCCCAATAGTCCCAATAGTTATTAAATAAATATAATTTAATTATACTAGGTTGTTACAAAAGTCCTTGTGCATTATAGCTCTATTTCAGCTTACGTATTTTAAACATTATTGAATGCTACTCTTCAAAGTCCATTGTTTCCAACTGCTTTCATCCATCTCTCTGCCAGTAATTGAATTTTATACCAGCACCACTGCTTTGGTTTTGAGGCAAAGAGCTCTTCACATCCAGTTTTACGTCCTCGTAATTATCAAAGATACGGTCTTTTAAAAAATGAGCCATTCATCTAAATCTGGTGGTGCAATATCTGGGCTATACACTGGATGAGGCAGAACTTTTACTCCTTGCAGTTCCGATAATTTTTCCTTGATCTAACGAGAACGATATGCAGAAATATTGTAGTGTAGCAAAATGGCTTGGTTCATGTAGACCAAAATGGTGTACTTTGCACTCGACATGCATAAACTCTGTCTAGCTGTTCACAATAAAGGTTTGAGTCCACTGCCCGACCATCAGGAACAAGCTCGAAATGCAAAACGCCTTCGAAGTTCCACCAAACACAAAGCATCACTTTTTCCTAAACCGATCGTGGCGAATCTCCGGTTGTGCAGCTTCACCTGGGCGTACCCACTGCTTATGTTTGCAAGGGATTTTTAAAAAATCCACTTTTCGTCACTTGTGATAATTTTTTTCCAGAACCTGCCTTTCGGATTTTGAAGCACAAGTTTGCACATATCAACTCGCTACTGGGCATGGGCCTCTGTCGAGTTATGCGGGTCGGACCTTGGTCTTAAATTCCGTACGCCCAGGTTTTTAAGATGACGAGCCACTGGGTCAATAGAAGCCCATTCTACGGCCGATTAACATGTGGGTCCTTGTTCACAAGGAGAACCAAGGCTCATATTCCCATTATTGAAACGCCTGAACAAAAGTGCGGCAGTACTTCGATGGATAGTTGGCCGTACTGGTTAGGTTTTAACACATTTTATGTGTTGCAAAAGTGATCCGAGCAGTTTGGACAGATTTGGAAATCTGAATTAAGAAGGTTTGTATTCATGCACAAGAACCTTTGTAACAATCTAGTATTTATTTGATATTTTTTTTTACAATAATAGGCAAATAAATAGATTATTTCTATATTCTCATAACTAATGATTAAAAAATAAACCGTCAATGACAAAAGACGAGATTATCCATGGGCGAGATAAACCCTAATTCAGAGCGGAGTATAGATAAGCTGCGATCGGATAGCTGGAGCTGCTCCCATGGGCCCCGACCTATTAAATTTGCCATGTTTAAAGCTGCATTTATCGTTGTTGCCCAGGCTATCTCCCTCCTTATAAACACCTGGCTTCTGTTAATCACAAAATTGTGCCCATATCACAAATAATTTAGTTCACTTATCGAGGCTATTCGGCTACTCGTACCTACCGTAGCTTGTACCGTGGGACGTGATAGTGCTAAATCAAACGCTGAATATTGCAGCCCGGCAAATGGTGAAGATTTCCTCTTCATATTCATTAAAATATCATTTTTTTTTTTTTTAAACAAGTAGAAAGTAAAAACTGTTTTTATTTACATAAATAAAAAATAATATTTCATATTATTTATTCCCTTAGAACATTATTCTTATATGAACATATTCTACAAACTTTATGTTGATATTTTAAATTGTTTTCAAGAATAATATTTTTAGCTCATTGGAGCTAAGAAAAAAACACTGTAACTGCTTTATTTTATATCTAGAGTTAAAAAAATGATATCGACATGGTTTTTCCAGTAAAAAAAATTTCATTTCAAAGTATATAAAAGGAAAAATATAAGCATTAAATCATAATTGATTTTCGATTAAATAAATTTAAAAAAATGTTTAAATTATAAAGTAAACTAGCGTTATAGATTTTTTCACACCAAAAATGATGGCAAATTTTGATTCACAACACCAAAGCACCATAATGTTGAAAAATAATCGATAATAAAATTCAGTGTCGAGGAGGCTTTAACTTTTTTTTAAATAAATCCACAAAATTACGTTTTAGTTTGAAGCTCTGTACTTCGTCTTCACTGTATCTGGTATGAAAATGGGAAATTTCTTCTTTTCACAAATAAAAACAAAATTGATTTTTTTTTTAGGCTAATGCTGGTTTTATAACTTGCAAGAACACCAGGGTTAAATCAAATTGCGTAGTTTAAGAACCTTTAACAATGTCCCAAATTTGGTGTGAATCGGCTGGTTTGAACCCCCGGTTCAAAGGGTTCCTTCTTTATGACCGGTTTTATGAATCTTAAAAAAAATTTAGGGTTTACCAATATACTATATTATAGCGCATTATAGCACTTTTTATCTGTCAATTTTAATTATAGCACCCTAATCTGTCAACTCATTTTTACTTTTATATATATATATATATATATATATATATATATATATATATATATATATATATATATATATATATGTGTGTGTAATAATATTCTATAAATTTCATACTTTAATGGTTGTTATCCTTTTTTTTTTTAGTTTTTCCGGGTGAAGGCCTACAACATGAGCTGAAACGTTGGTACACAATAAAAACATAAGTTCCATTTATTTCTATATTTATTTATTTTATTTTTTCACTGGCCGCAACCTCCTACCAACTTCTCCTTAAATTAAACTTTTTAATGAGTGTGAAATTGGGTCAATCCATTGAAGCCGTGAGACTCTGCTAGTATATAATAATAATATATATATATGAATCATAAACTGAACAGACGTCCTACATTAGATGGGACTGTCCATTAGGTTCTCGTCACGTATTTAGGTCTCGTCCCACATCGAAAACTGTCCTGCAAAGTGTCCCACATTGTCCTCCATTGGACAATCTTTTGTCTTTTGGACTAAAAAAATTGGCTTTTATTAATGGATTTTTATGTAGAAATGTCTAGAAAACCATCACGAAAAGTCCACTTCTCCCAGGAGGTGCGTAGACTTTATATGGCACATTTTTTCAAAATGGCCTCCGTATATTTTTACGTTTATACCCAATAAGCCCCAAAGTATTGCAGTTAGCTTAAATATGTAGATTTGTAAAATTTAAAGAATTAAATTGAGCAAATTTTAATATATAACAAGTGTTCGTAGTTACATTTTATTAGAAAAAAAAGTTCATAAACAATTATAATATATTATTTATTCAAACAAGGTGTACAAGATAAAAACATTTATGCTGAACCTTAAGAGCAACGAAAAAGTTCATACGGATCTTTCTCATACTAATGCAGGTTTAAGTTTTGTGTTTTGGTTTATTTTTTAGAATAATGATTCTTTGTAATCGACCAAGAAAACATTTTTTTAAATCCCTCTCAAAATTTGAAAAGATGCATAAAATCCAACTAAAAAAAAAAACCTGTACCACTACAACTCATGAAGGGTCTTGGCTCAGTACTTGGGTAAGGACCGTACTGGTTCTAAGCCAACGGTTGTGTAAGGAGGTGATTTGGACGAGATCATGCTCAACCGCCAGGTTTTTCCCCCAATTAAGGGTACCCACTTTATAGAGGCAGGAGGGTCCTCCGATCCCACAGGGTCGATCCGCGACTGAATACAGAATAAATAATTATCTGCCTCAGCCGGTCTCGAACCTGAGACCTTGAGATTAGTAGCGCAGTGCCTTACCCACTGAGCTACCCCGCTCCCAAAATCCAAGTATCCGAATAAAAAAAAAAAAAAATCCGTCCGTTCGCCATCTATACATAATTGATTAAAAATGAACATTTTTTTTTTTTTGCGCCTGTCCCACATTCTATTGTTAAACATCTAGTAAATTTAATGAAACGTCAAATTAATAAGAATACGTGATTTCTATAGATTTTTATTTTAAGTCCTGAAAATTTCTAGGCATCTATAAGATTTTTTTTTCTCCGTAACAGTAAGTTAATGTTATTCCCTATTTCTCTATTCTACTCTATTTCTCTATTAATGTTAGTTATATTCTACTAGTATACCCGAGCGAGAACTCTCGCATTAGGTACGTATATCTATCTTTCCTAATGCATTCGAAGCGTAAGCAATATTAGGAAACATGTTTATTCGTATAAACAGTATAAAATTACTAAGACAGTTTATTGACCACACATTTGGTGAAGCTACCATACATAGTTTATAATTACTTCGTTTAAGTAACAGTTTACTTCTATTGCTAATAAGCAATTAACGTGCCACACTTGAAATTACCCCTTCAGTTTAACAGTCAAAAAATAAGACTCAGCTGTACCTTTTTCGATTTGTAGTATTCATACTTAGCAGTGCCTTTAGGAATAGACATGGGAAAGAACATGTATTATCTTCAATCATTCATAGAAACCTAAAAACAACGTTTTATTTACAAAACAACGTTTTCACTTTTATTAAAATGTTTTTGTAAAGTTTCGTCAACTTCCTTTAAAGGTATAAAGTTCTCATGACAACGGCACGTACGCAAGATGGAATAAGGCCCGGACAGACCTATACCGTACTTTATCTCAAAAATGGTAGGTTTTAGGGCTTTAAAAGCTTGATGCCCGCGTCAAAATCTTCAGTAGCCAAATCTTTGAAACCTCCCAGTTTTTTTCATCACTTTTATTTAAGTCCTGGTAAGACTTTAACAATTGAAGTAAGGATTCGTCACTTCTCCATGAAACTCCTTTTATTTTGATACCTCACTCATCAAAATCCATCGCTCCTCAGAGCCGGAAAAGGGATCTATACTACCGTAATAATATATAGTAGTGACTAGTATACCCAAGCGAGAACTCTCGCATTAGATATCAATCCTTCTTCTAAACCCTAATACATTAGAAGTATAAACATATTTATTTGTGTAAACAATATAATATTACAAAAAAGTTTATTTAACATACACATTTGGTGAAGCCACATAGTTTGAAATGGCTATGTTGAAGTTACAGTTCATACTTAATAAGTAATTAGCTTACCCCACTGAAAAATGCCTCTTCAATTTAGCAGTTAGGCAATTAGATCCAGCTTTGCCATTTTCTACATGTAGTATTCATATTTAACAGTGTCCTTTAGGGTTGTACATGGGAAATAATATATTAAACTCATTAAAAGTTTTTGTATACATACTATTGATATAAAGTTGTCATGACAACGGCACGTAAGCAAGATGGCATAGGGTCCGTGCCGACCTATACCGAGCTTTATCTCGAAAAAGGCAGATTTTTGAGCTTTGAAACGCTGGACCAATACGCTCTAAAGGAGCGTATATGATCTTGATGCCCGCGTCAAAATCTTTAAACCCCAACTTATTCCGCCTCGATCCGCCGACTCTCAGTCGTCAAAGTTTTGAAACCTCCCGGTTTGTTCATCACTTTTATTTAAGCCCTAGTAAGAATATAAGAAACAAAATTGGAATTCGTCACATCTCCATGAAATTCCCTTTCTTTTGATACCTCATTCATCAAAATCCATCGATTCTGAGAGCCGGAAAAGGGATCTATACTATTGTAATAATATATAGTAGTGACTAGTATACCCCAGCGAGAACTCTCGCATTAGATATCTTCTAATCCCTAATTCCAAGTATAAGCGATATTAGGGAAACATATTTATTCGTGTAAACAATATAAGATTACCAAAAAAGCTTATTTAACAGTTTTGGTGAAGCTACATAGTTTGTAATGACTATGTTGAAGTTACAGTTCATACTTAATAAGTAATTAGCTTACCTCACTGGAAAACATCTCTTCAATTTAGCAGTTAGGCAATGAGATCTAGCTATACCATTTTCTATATGTAGTATTCATATTTAACAGTACCCTTTAGGGTTGGACATGGGAAACAATATATTAAACTCATTAAAAGATTTTGTAAACAGACTCAAATTGATATAAAGTTGCCATGACAACGGCACGTACGCAAGATGGCATGAGACCCGTGCGGACCTATATCGTGCATTATCTCGAAAACGGTAGGTTTTAAGGCTTTAAAATGCTGGACCAGTATGATCCAAAGGATCATACATGGTTTTGATGCCCGCCTCAAAATCTATAAAACCAAACTTATCCCGTCTCGATCCGCCGACTCTCAGTCGTCAAATTTGTGAAACCTCCCAGTTTTTTCACCACTTTTATTTAAGCCCTAGTAAGAATTTAAGGAACATAATCAGAATTCGTCACTTCTCCGTGAAATTCTATTTCTTTTGATACCTCACACGTCAAAATCCATCGCTCCTGAGAGCCGGAAAAGGGATCTATACTACCGTAATAATATATAGTAGTGATTTTTTTCCTGTTATGCGTTTGTAAGATGTTTCTTTTTGTATAAATATGTTGGAATGAAAAATAAATGTAACAGTTACGTCTAATATGATAGTGTGAGATACAGTTGGAAGGAGAATCCAAAATCGATGATCCTTGCCGGACCGTGCCACTTGACCAAGAGGCTAAGCCCTGCCTTTGAACGACAATCCGCTTCGAGTCCCGCCGAATCATTAACAGTCCAACTGAATCATTTATTTGCTGCGGCCTTCTTTTGTTTTTCTTTTCTTGTTTAGCTCCGCCTTTGTCTCTATTAACTATTGATCCTTCCTCATTGTGGTTTCATTCGAGGGATTTCCAAATCGTTTTCAGGAACAGTGGAATTTAAATTCTTTAAGATTTAGGGTCTTTTTCCTTTAACACGCCGACATTAAATTGTTATACCAGTCTTGGAAACCTTCTCACATCCATGTATTAAGACGATATGAACTATTGATTGACTTTTTAAATAATAACGGATTCCGTTAATTAAATAAACGACTATTAGCCATGTTAGATTGATTGATATTTAACGCTACGATACTGTACTACGCAACTCACTTCTACAAAGAAGCGCTTCACACATACTCATACATATGTATGCACGTACCTAAGTGATATGCGTATGCTACCCCTGTCGATTAACATATTATAAACGCCTTAGGTCTATCTCTAGAGCCGTTTTTACAAAAATACGTATGTAATTGTACCTGCCATTAATTAAGGTTTTGCGTGTAATAATATTTATTTATGCACATGAGGGTGTTACTTCATTCTAAATTGTTATTTAATGTTATTTTAGTAGTATTTATTAATAAAAGAGAGGTCATGTTTTTCGGTAATAAACGCGTATTTTTTTTTCCTCCTCTAATTAAACAATTTTATTACTTTTTTTTTAAATTGAGTGTAAAATGTTTTTGTTTCCTTTGTGTCGTTTTTGAGATACTACTATATCCGGAAACTATTAACCAAATTCATGGTTACTTTTTGAGCCACCGATTTATAGTTTAATAGGCGTACAAGGAAGTCATATTTTGTCCACATCAGATAACTCATTAACTTTCCCTTTATCGTCTTTACCGTTTGTTTAAGGCGAATGGTTTCCAATAAGAAGTTGTAGATAAGTAAATTTCCAATAGTAAAAAATTTTCTTATTTTTAGAAAAAATTGACTATTGCACTGGGTTGAAGGTCAGCAGAGATGGGTGGGAGTGCATTTTCTATCCGTTTCATAATCTCTAGAAATTATGGATGTTTTGGAGATTTTCATCCCACATTAGGGTTCATCCAGCTGTCCCGTTTGGGTCAAATGCATTGACACTCCCAATGTAGGGTTCTTTTCTAGATAGAACATACCATAAATATGTATGCAGATTTCAATCAAAATTTCGGTATTTTACCTTAGGTCATCGTAGACGAGCTACTCCTCCAAATTGAGTTAGAGGGCTATAAACCTATTGTATTTGAAAGGTAATTAAATTACCTATATTTTAACATATTTCAAAACTTTGGTATTTTCAATTTTGTATTTCTTGAAGATATGACCATACGGCCTTAGTGAAGGAATTCTGCCGCTCATGCACTTTTTTCATATCTGTTGTAAAGAGACGTACGCTCGTCAAAGTAGCTACAAATAAATAAAATAAAACGTTTTTTCCACTCACATTTTTCATTTACTTTTCCATTTACCTTCTTTGCTGTTAACCAGCGATGAAAGGTTTCTTATAAGATATTATTGAAAATTGTTATACAGATATTACAGATAATACAGTTGGCGCTCGACTAAAAAGCCTCTCTGCCCTGATGATGGCCTAAAACTTAGACCGAAACATTTGCGCACAATAAATGGGTTCTAGAAAGGGATTTCTTCATAAAATATAGATAATCAACTTTCCTTTGGAATACAGTCAAACCTCTCTATATCAAACATGAAGGTTCCTTGAAAAATATTCGATGTATGGTAATTTCTATATACAAAGATTGCAATTTTTCGCCCAATTCAGGCTGAAAACAATTACAGCTATTCTTTAGGGTTAAAGAAGCATCAAGGACAATTTTTGGGGGTTAAAAAAAACAAAACTGAACGATCAATAACACTTATTTGAAAAATTGTACAAATTACATCTGTGATTGCATATTTTTTACAATTGTGCATTTATAATTTAATAAGGACATGTATTAAAAATGAACAAATATACATAAAAATTAATTTATTTTTGTTTTCGCCCTAAATAGCTTCTTATGTATGAGATTTTTTATATATGGAAGTTCAATTTTCATATGCTCGACTGTAATTATACCTTCAATATTGTATCTGCCAAAGTTAGAATAATTTGAAAGTGAGAAAATTATATGAGAGAAAATCATGCATGTTGTTGAACTTTGAATCGGGAATGAAAAAGTGGAGTTATCGAAAACGCTCGTTTTTCGCTCATAGAATGGGTTTTAAAAGCTTAATATTTTGTTTAGGTAGTAAGCTTTTGGTTATTTGCAAATATATCTATTATTCGTTTATTTTTTTATAGAATAATAATTTTATCATTAGCATTTATTTTCATTTCCTTGTAGTAATGATTGCAAAATATATATTTAGATAACGCATTTTTTCAAATTTTGTATGTCCTATCTGTAATGTCGCACATAAACATACATGCAAACATAAAATTATTATTTGAGATTTATAATATTTTTTTTTTTAATTGTTATAAACCTCATGCCGTAACATAAGTGATCGATCAGTCGATTTGAGCACAAGGTTCTTTTCTACTTTAGGACAGCCAGTTACTTTTAGTAACGTATATTTTCTTTTACGTTACTTTAAATTAATCACTATCAACTAACATATGATTAGAATTTATTAAAACAGATTAATATAATATTTATTTTAAGACAATATATAAACTAATTCTCAAATAAATAACAAACAACACTTTAAATAAGGAAAATTTCACAATAATTACTAATGTAAATGTAAACTATGGCACTAACCTATCCCCAAATATTCTTGATACTTGTCATATGATTTAATCAGTTACTGAAAATTTACCTAAGTGATAACATACGCCACTAAAAAGTAACTGGCTGTCTTGAAGTATAAAAGACCCGAGCACAATACTGATCACTCTAAAAAATAATATCAACACATACATTAACTTGTAGTAATAAGTCGGCAACTCGACCATTCTAGACATGTAGATAAAAAAAAAACAAGAATTAAAAATATAAATAAGGTAAAGAGAGACGACTTTTAATGTAAATGCTTTGAGATTCAGTGATTCGATTTGAATTGCTGATCTGAACATTTGAAAACTAATTCGGTATTTGAAGAGGTCTTAAAAGAGAGGCCTTAATGCGGGGGCTTTAGGGGGGGGATTTGGAGGGGGAGGGACGCTCTCTTCTCGGGTTGCTCCGAGTTAATTGGAAATTAACAAGAAGTTCAGGTGAAGATTATCGGCTGTAGCTCCTCCTTCAACCGATAATTTGTAAACATCATGTCTCCCCAGTCTTTGATAGCGTTATTTAAATAATTATTTTATACTTGTTTTATTTTAATTCTTCATTTAACATATTTCAATTGAATTTTTACGGTATGGAAATAATTATATTGCTTTAAAAATTCTTTGAAGCGGTAAGAGAATTTTTTTTTTTACTTTTTTTGAGTCCACTTAACAAAGTCTAGCAAAATGCTGTGTGTTTCAATAGTTACATAATTTTAATCATTAATATAATTTTTCATTATTCAGATTATTTGTTATATCATAATTATCTTGATATATTTATTATATTCCTATATGTGCATACTAGTCTTGCATTACTGTTTGTTACAATCTTTTATTTTGTTACTGGTACTGTCACTGTGATTATCTTGTTTTAATTATCCATGATAATGACCTGAAATTTAAGCCGAAACGTAGGCACACAATTAAATAAGTCTTCTTGTTTGTGTGATTTTGTTCACTGACCGCAACTCCCCTCCCTTCCCCCCCCCCATCAAGCTTCTCCGACAATTATTTCTACTGTCAACTATATTACTACCATAATGTTTTTTTTAAATCATTCAGATATCCTTACGATCGCAGACGTTTCCTTTCACAGCGAGGACAGGTGTTTTTATCCGTGTCATGTTGCCGCAGGAAAACTCACCCGCTACATAAATATTTATAAAGGATAGATAATTCTATTGATAGGCTAAGATCAATATGGAACCAGACATTATGGCTCCCTGGCCCAGATGTGGCCGAGCGAAAGACTTGTCATGAACCGTGCGCACAAAAAAAAAATGGCTCCAATTGCTTTGTCAGTCCAATGTAATTGGAGGGCCCCTTTTGTTGGAACTGTCTGTCGCCACCATTTTGAGTGGTCTTATAGTTGAAGCGTTGACTTTCTTGATCATTAGTTGACAGTGGGCTCATTTCATTGCTGGCAGTGTCTAGAGGTGGCAACAAGTAATCCAATGTCCTTTGACCAATGTATCGTTAATATCGATATTCCGCATTCGATGGTTTTAAATATCGATGTATTTTTAGATTCTAGCTTCCGAAATTGGAAATAAAAATATATTCAGAAATTTTAAATGAACTCCGCAGTATTTGAATGTAAAAGTGGTTTCAATCAAATGCTCTGAAACTTTGCAAGGAGCTAGTTTTTTTTCAGTCTGAGTAGAATTATTCCTGGGCCCAAAAAAATTCTTCGACAGGATTTCGAATTATTCGTGAATTAAAGTCTCATTTTAACTATACCGGAGGCATCGGATACAATAACGTATTCTACGATAAATATCAATTGACTTATACTAATATAGTATTAGGCCAGACATTTTTTTCTGTTTTCTTTTTTACTTGCGCATACTTGTTATTTTTAAGGGACCTAGTTCCAGAATAAAGTTTATTTTTCTATTCTATTCTATTCTCTCTCTCTCTCTCTCTCTCTCTCTCTCTCTCTCTATATATATATATATATATATATATATATATAGATATATATATATATATATATATATATATATATATATATATATATATATATATATATATATATATATATATATAATAAAAGATCGTTGCACAATTCAAGATCAGAGTATGAACGGATGGAAAAGATTGATTCCAGATACTGTACATCAAGTTCTGTACACTAAAGAATAGGCTTAATCTACATATTTTCAAGAATTAGCATATACATTATATATGACAACCTACCAAGGAAAGATAAGCAGCCTGCGATTACCCTTGTATATGCGAATCAGTATGATTTGAAGTAAATACTATTGAATTAATATTATTTTTGTAATAATCCAAGTTTTCAATTATTAAACATAATAAGAATTTTTAATAATGTTACATTCAAGGATTGAAGTATGATATATAAAACGGATGTTCTGATTGTAATGTAACTAATTAAGTGCTATGAGTCTGTCTTAATGATGATCCTGAAACTTAATAATTTTAAATAAACTAACAAATACTCCGTTGATACGCTACGTTAAATACGTTAATTGGGACACGCATGACGCCTTCTCTCTCTGCTCTAGGTAAATAGCGATACCTTAATATGCGAAAAACTCAAAATCCTTTCATAGAAATTTTTCGCGCCCATTAATACATTTGCTCATAATAGCAAAACTATCTTCAAAGTTTCAAAGCATTTGATTGTAATCACTTGTACATTGAAATGCTGCGGGGTCCTTTCTGTGTTATATCTAACAGCGAGGGAAAAAGAAAAGAATGTGATCTCAAAATAAAACAAATAATCGCTAATTGTTATATTTTTGCTTTTTCATTACCGAGTATATTTTGAACTGATGCAGAATGCAAAAAAAAATTAATATCCTTCGAATCGTAAATTTCCAGTCTCGTTTTAGAAACCAAGAAACCAAGAAAGAAGTTTGGTCTTTAGTCAAATCCATACGGGAGCAATATTTTTTTTTATAAAATCAGGAATTGTGCGGGTTAGTACAGAGATAGGCCCAGATCAATTTTATTAAATTCCATCCACTACTTTCGCCTACTCATGTGGAAATTCAGTTTCATATACTCGCCTATATTTCAAAACCGGCTCGTCTGATTCGGCGAAAAGTTTTATCAACCAGTGCTGTTTTTATCAATCAATTAAAAAATTAAACGCTTCTACTCACACACATGTTGTTTCCATTTTTTTGTCCTTATGTACAAATCGAAATAGTGAGGATACTATACTAATCAACTTTGCAGATGTTTTTTTTCTTATTGTTTATACACTATAAAAGAATAATTTATTTAAACATTTACATTTCCTATGCCCTCAGACATTACCCACAAAGGTTTATTATTTTTCCAAGTGTTTACTTTTTATCTATATTTTGTTTTTTACTGCAATGAATATTGGGATTGCCATTAAACGAAATCTTGGAATTAAAGAAAAAATAATCGCCCGACTTTTAACGATAAGTAGTTGACAAGCCAGTGGACTTTGCAGTTCTTTGAGCAGTGGTTAACGAAAACTCCTTTAGTACAAAGACCTTTAAATTAAATTCCGCCTCTCAACTCAGCGAAATTTTCTCGTATACTTTAAGAGTATTTTTTTTTTAAAACTAGTCCACAACGTAAAATTTTAACTAGAAACAAAAGTACAAATGAGGGCTATTCTATCAAAATTCAATATATCCACTCTTGGAAAAGTAATTGAAAAAAATATGCATCTAATGGAGATAATTTTTTTTTATATGAAAATGTCGATTTGTAACACATATTTGACAGGCAAAAATTAGATTTGAAGTAACTGAATAATATTTTGATTGGAGTAAGTTATTGTTGACCATAGATATTATTAAGGAAGAAGTCGGGCTGGTCGGAGGGGAGAGGGGAGGATTGCGGCCAAAGAATAACACACTAATAAGTATGACTCAATAATTTTGTGCCAACGTTTTGGCCTATGTTATAGCCCATCGTCAGGACAGAGAGTCGTAAAACCGAGCACAAACTTAGGCCTAAACGTTGGCACAAAATAAATGATTCATACGTATTAGTGTGTTTGTATTTGGCCGCACTGATCAGCTTCTTCCATAATTATATTTTGATTAGAATTTTACTTCATAAAAATTTAAAAATTTTTTTTTTTTAAATTTTTCGTAAAAAAAAATCATGTTTTATGAAATGTGGATATGTCCTAAACTGGATATCTTCTAATGGACACGTCAGCCATAGCCATATGGTTCATTAGTCTATAGTTATGCCCGTAAAGGTTATTATGTAAATAAGTGAATTTAGAAATAAAATGAGAAATAAGAATTACGTAAATGCCTGGTCGATATCATTTTCCCAGATCGTCAAAACGGAAAATCCGTCATTACTGACTGACAAAATTCTTTAACATGAAACATTCTTTAACATCTGTATCCATTTGATGTGAGTTATTTATTTATTAATTTTTGTTTTTAAACTGATGGGCACTCAAGGAATAAAACAACCTAAAAAAAAAAATCCCAAAATTTGTCTTCTCATCCGTTTATGAAACTAAAATAAAAGGAATGGACCACTTCGATGCATAGTTCCGTTACGGAGACCGACGTTTATAAATTTCAAAACCTTATAAATTGAAGCAGTAACCCTATAAGCTATTCATGGCAAAACATTTCATAATGCAGAATCATTATTTGACATTCATAAAAATAAATTTAGTAAAATAGTAGTACTACTTTTTCTTTCTTTGAACTTTCTTTAAGCTTTTTTGAGAAATTTAGAGATCAAAACGTATGACTAAAATAAAATATCTGATGTGGGCAACACATGACTTCCTTGTACGCCAATTAAATTATAAATCCGTGGCTCAAAAAGTGATCCTGAATTTGGTAACTAGTTTCCGAAGATTGCAGTATCTCAAAAACGACATTCGGCGTCGCCTCATTCATCTATTGACACACACACACACGCAAACACAAAAACTCACACTCTGATTACTGGAGGTCTCATTCCGTTATTATATGTCGTTTTCTTTCAGTAGGTAACTAGTTTCCAAGATTTTTCTTCATGTTCTATGACACCAATAAAACTGTCAATGTCACTGGATAAAGCATTAGAAATCTACAGTTTCGACAATTTAAGCTGAAAAACCCACATAACTAATACCTTATTCTCATGCTGCAGACTTGTTGATCTCACAAAAGGGGGAGGAAAACTAGTATTTTAGACTCAATTTTAACATTTAAAACAAGTAATAAAAATGTTTAATTATATTGGAAACCAAAATCGTTTGTAACTTTTATTACCGAAACATATGATTTCTCTTTTAATTTAAATATAATTTTTGATGTAAGCTTATAATGACCTTCAAGTAAAGTACTCTGTTCGGCTAACGAATCTTAAACAAAATTTAGTAAATACATTTATATTGATATAAAAGTCCTATTTACCAAATTTGAGATGTTTTACATTATATTTTAATATAATTTTGATGAAAGTCTAATATGACCTTCAAGTAAAGTACCGCTTCCGGTTTTCCAATTTAAACCAAAATCTTTTATGTTATTTAAATCAATATAAAAGTTATAAATACTAAATTTGAGAAGTTTTTCAAAGTATTTTAAGATAATTTTTGATGGAAATCAAGTACTTCAAGTAAAGTACCACTTCCGGTGATCAAGCAGTGACCAAAAAGAGAGGTTCGCAACTAGATTTCACGAAAATTCTAAATACAAAATTTCAACTTTCTACGGCTAACTGTTTTTTAGTTATGCGTGATACGAACATACGTACGAACGAACGTACGTACAGACGCCATGACGAAACTAGTCAAAATGGATTCAGGGATGGTCAAAATGGATATTTCCGTCGAAATTTGAAAACCGAAAATTTTCGCGATTACAATACTTCCTTTACTTCCTACGAGGAAGTAAAAAGCTTTTTTTTTCCAATTGAACGTCATGGCATTTTTATAAAGGTACTCTTTTATAAAATAAGATTTATTATATAATTCACATTATGTAATATTGGGTCGGGACAAGGTTAGTTCCTAGAGTAACAAGCAAATAAAAGAAAAACAGACTTCAACGATATATTTTCTATTCAAAACAACTTCTGTTAGCTTCAATAGATTTCTCATAACGCCCGACAGATTTATTTTATCTCTTGTTTGCAGAAACTTTCTAGCTTTCAGTTAATAAATTCGAGGAATGAAAATTTTACATTGTTTTCATTTCGGAATATTTTGTTTTAAAAAAATAAAAATCGCTCTGAAAAGACAATGGTTGTTAGTTGAAGGCAGTGAGAAATTTCCTTTCACGGCGCCGATAGACTAACACGCTTTACAGTCCGATCGTGCAGTCATGCCGAATCCGGCGCCTTTAAATAACTAATTTAGTTTTATTTCTGATAGTGAGAAGTCAAATTTTTGAAAATTATGGAAGCTAATTATAAATACCAACCCCGTATATCCTGAACTGATTATCAGGAATGTACTAATACACCCGACCGATCTGAATATTATAATTTATATTAAAATTTTAAAGATTAATGTTTCCAAAAATGAATAGATATATAGAAAGACTAAAATCGAAAACTGTTTAACCATTTTTTATTACCTTATTCTTTATTTTAATATTGTATTATAATGTTACTATAATATAAGTATATATTATAATTGAGCCAGAAACTGCGAAAAAAAAATGAGTCAACAATTCATTCTACAGGCGTCGTTCTTTATTTGAATCAGACCTAAATAGATTTGCTACAACTTAACTCGTAACGATTTTTCTTGTAGATCATTTCCCCCAAAATTTGAAATATCACTTTTTGGAAAACAGTGATAGATTTTTAATGTGCTGTAGCTCGGAAACTGTTAAACCTGACGTCCTATTTTTCAACTCTACTTGTTAAAAATTTAGCCTACTTTAAAAAAGAAATAGCTACCACACATAATTTTGAAATTATAAGCGATAAACAAAAAATAAGTGTGAAAATTTCGCTGTTATTTCCGAATATTTCGTTAGATAACTCCAGATTCCGATTCAGCACCCCCAAAAAACAGAGACCGATAATAAAACCGAATACTGGATTTTGTAACTTGAAACTAACATTTTTCTGGACTATATTGTCTCAATTAGGTTAGTATTTTCTAGCTTCATCATAATCTTATATTTTTCGCTTCTGATTTTCGCTAAAGAAAAATTTTAAGACGTTTTTCGTGTCATTTGTGAATGCTCATAGATCCGGTTACATAACTGCAAGAATTCGTATCATTTAATAGAGAAGATTTGCTGTTAGAAATTTCAGAAAATATGGAACTACAGTAAGTCAGTAATATTCACTAATTTTTGAGATTTGAGTTGATGACGTCAACGCTTCTCGTTCACAGAAACTAACGATTTGATGATTTTCATGTTAGTATTATTTGCTGGCTTACTTTACACACTTCAAATTTAACTTTCAATGAATTAAATTTATTTCAACAGTAATATATATATATATATATATATATATATTTCCCCCTAAAATAAACATTAAGTAATTCCACGCCGATAAAAACTCGCAGGTTATGGTAGACACTGCCACTTCCCAATATTAAAACTGGTCAAATTTAACCAACCATTAATTGCTAAAGTAAAATAAATTCAAATGTAAAGTAACTGTTTCAGCATTCAAAGCAAATTTTTTGTCAAATTCAGATATTTTGGCGCATCTGTTTTAGAAATAAAAAATGAATAAAAATTAGTGTTGCAGCTTTATGGATTTTTAGAAAACAATCTAAAATAAAAGACGAAATCAATCGAAAGTATAGGATATTTTTTGCCGAAATCGAGATATTATGATTTGAAAATTAATAACAATATTTATATCCTTCAGCCATTTTTAAGGTGAAAAATCGACTCAGGATATGAAATGCGAGTTGTTTCTAACTGGAAATATAGTTTCGTGAGAAATTTCGAAACTCAATTGGCTAAAAATTGATATATAATTAATCCTGTGTTTAACTTTTGAGTTTTCTAAATATAATATAAAGCTTTCTGTTCGTTTTCTAATACTTGTTAATTCAATTAAATCCATCTCTGAAATAGACCGTTGTAAAACGGCAGAAAAATATTTCATTTTTTTTTATATTTCATTTATATTTCATTTTTGACCATTGAATGTCCCACTGTGCTAAGATTGAAAACAACTAAATCAGCAAAGTAGATGATATATATTTAATTAAAATTACTAATTTAGTTTATTCTTTAGCACTACTTTAAAAATATTCTATTTAATAAATATTTTTCATAATATAGTACCATATAACCTGCCATTAATAAAAATATGGGATGTCTCAATTGGTTAATAAATGTAAAATTTACACGAAAAAATGATTGTAAATAAAAAAATGAATGGCTATTAGGTATGTAAAATAATATGAAACCTATCTATTACTCCCCTTCAAATGGCTTATAACCAGTAAAAAAGTTATAACTAACGATATAAAATTTTACCGGAATGTTTTACAGCCCTGTAAAATGTATAAAAATGCAGACAGCTATAAAAAAGGTAAAGGGTTTTCAATATTTGCAAAAGACGTTAACAGCATTATCAGGGCTTCGAGGCCCAATCCTAGCAGCTGTTAGAGAAATCCCATCAGCAATATTCTACATCTGCCGTTGGCGCTTCCTATTGGTCAATCCTTCTTAAATTTGTCCAATCAACCTCGTTGTTTCATAAAGTTATTTTTTGAATACTTTAAATTTTAAATAAAATATATTAATAATTATTATTCCATCTTATAAATAATTGACACAAATTAATGAACCTTAAAATCCTTTGAATAATATTATTTCTCTCTTCTTTTATATTAAATGATGTTTATTAAAAATCGCTTCAATTCACCTGTATTAAACAAAATATTAAAAATAAGTGATCATTAATTTTTAGGAATATGTGTTTAGGCCTGTTTTAAATTTTAAAAAAAAAGTCGCATTTGCTTCGTCACATTTAAACACACTCTGTTAGCGTCACTACAGTTATACCTTAGAAGTGAGTAAATAAAAAAATAAAGAAAATCAAGCAATAAAAAAAAAAAAAAATTCATTCAGATTTCTCGGAGGTTAAAACAGAGTGAACTAGTTATTATTTTCTTGAATATATCCGAAAATTTTTGTATTACAATAATTTGAAATTAAATAATTACGTCGTACAAGAGGCAATAAATTCAGTTAGTTAGTTGGTATTTAGTGTAATTACAAAATTAATTTATTGATAATATTCATCAATTTTGGTTAAGGGAAAAAGAGAACTACTTATTATCATATTCAATACCATTACTTATTATCATATTATTATCATTACTAAATTATGACATACTATCATTTTTTGGAGGATCATTTAAAAAATAATACGATTTTTTTATTTATTTCAAAGAGAATATAGTGAAGACAAAAAATGTAATGGTTGGAAATTCAGAATGAATAATAACATGCGACGATTCTGGCCATTATATTCAAATTGGAGACATTTAGGATTATAAAAAAAATTCATCTTATTCATCTATAATATTTATCATAGGTTTATTATTTTTTTTAAATTATTTTATCTCAATTATGAATATTGTTAATAAATTAATCAATGTTCGTGGATCCGTATCACTTTGTCAGTGCATTTAAATCATCTGTCGTCATGGCTAGATTTGCGATAAACAATTTTTATTGGTTGTCATGCTTCCGTCGTAAAGCTATTATGCTATGTATTTTATTAATATATTTTTATAATATATTATAATTTTATATATATAAAATTATATTGACTCACCGTTACACATGATGGCGAATATGAGAAGCGTGGTAAAGAGGAGTATCCTGAAGGATGGCTTGGTGTTCCTGATCATCTTGACGTGATGATATTGCCGCGGGTGAAGGCTAGCGAGCAAGGCCCGACCAGACTGAACGCCTGCCGGAGGGTAACTGGCCCGCCTGCGCTTCCCCGAGCGGAGGGTCTTCGCCAATCCTCTGCGCACGAACCCTCGCCGGCTATAATACCACTTATAAAGAGTAATATAAACATTTATATAACATAATATAATAAAAAGTAATAATAAACAAGCCAAAAAAAAAAGAACAGAAATAAATGATTATAACATCTACTTGAATAAGACTACGGTTTACAACACGAGAGACAGCACAGTTCCTCGATAAGGGGATTGGTATGACAAAAATCTTGTGGGTTCTTATAGGTAATACCATCCTGATTTTGCGACTGCTATTGAAAATGCCATAATTTTTACTTTATCCATAGGAGAAAAAAAACCTATAATATTTTTGACCGAATGTAATCGAAATACTATGCCCTATTTCAACACGTCTGTCCGTCTGTTTGTTAGGCGATTAAGACGAAACGCGTTGTAAGATTTTTTTAAAACTTAGCATAAATGTTCCTAGTAATCAGGAAAAAGGGCGTAGGAGTAGCTATGATTTTTTAAAAATCCAATCCAGTATAATCCTGTTAATGGCTCCATTAAAACTATGTTTTTTTCGCAGACACGACCAAATACGTTGTTCGATTTTTTTTCAAATTTGACATGAATATTCCTCCAAGGCTTTTATAACGACGTATCTGTGAGATTTTGTTTCTTATACTTTTGTTTTATTTTTTTTTTACTCAGTTCTATGGGTGATGAAGGAACAGAAACAAAATCATCAGTTGAATAATGAGTTCTGTGGTTATTTGTGAATTTTCTGATATGTCTAGCTGGAATCTTGTCAAATCCTAGCGATTTTTTGATATTGAAATTTACAATAGCATCACTGTTTTCGTAAATATAACAAGAGGACAATGTGAACTGAGCCGAAAGAGGTTTGTGGAAAGTCACTTTCGTATACACCAGATTTACGTAGTTATCGGAATAAATGTATGAAAAAAAGGTTCAATTATATATACTGTAATGAGTGATAGAAATAGGTTCAATTATATATACTGTAATGAGTGATAGAAATAGGTTCAATTATATATACTGTAATGAGTGATAGAAATAGGTTCAATTATATATACTGTAATGAGTGATAGAAATAGGTTCAATTATATATACTGTAATGAGTTATAGAAATAGGTTCAATTATATATACTGTAATGAGTGATAGAAATAGGTTCAATTATATATACTGTAATGAGTGATAGAAATAGGTTCAATTATATATACTGTAATGAGTGATAGAAATAGGTTCAATTATATATACTGTAATGAGTGATAGAAATAGGTTCAATTATATATACTGTAATGAGTGATAGAAATAGGTTCAATTATATATACTGTAATGAGTGATAGAAATAGGTTCAATTATATATACTGTAATGAGTTATAGAAATAAATTGTGATGTGGTATCACTGGAAACAGTGTCGGTTTCTTAATAAATTAAGAAATTGGCTAAACCTTTATAAGTTTGCAATAACGGGCAGATTTTAGATTTTCTTCGCGAGGTTTATTGTTATATATATTATAAACAACACCAGTCAAACCTCTATATATCGAACATGAAAGTTGCTTGAAAAAAAGTCGATATATGGAAATTTCGATATATAGAAAGATTCCAATTTTTCATCCATTTCAATAAAGAAAAACAAAACTGAACGATCAATTACACTTATTTGAAAAATTTTACAAATTACTTCTGTGATCACGTATTTTTTTACAAATGTACATTTATAATTTAATATAGACATGTACTAAATATGAGCAAATATACATACAAATTAATTTATTTTTGTTTTCGCCCGAAATAGTTTCTAATTTAAAATACTATTAAAGTTTCTAAAAAAATTATTTTCAAGAATTTTATGAAAAGTCTTTTATGTTTTGTACAAAACTTTTATTAAGTTTTGGTAACCCGGTAATGAATTTTGCTTATAGTTGTTTTAAAATTTTCTTAAGAAAATGTAATTACTTGCTTTTAATTATTTTTGTTTTCAATACCTTCTCTGGGGTGTGGGATTGACATTGAGGGAATAATGGGTTGGATGAGAACTCTTCTACTGCATTTGATACATTGCAAGAAGGATACGTTTATTTGAGAATTTTTTAGGAGTTAAGGAGTTATGTCTATTTTTGTGTAATGTATTTTTGTGTATAATTGATCACCGAAGTCATCTTTAAGAGCTATGTTCACAACAAGAAAGGAAAAGTTCTACTGAATTTAAAATGAAAATGTCAGGAAAGAGATTCAGAGAATTTAGTGTACTCCTGTGCTTCTTTTGAAACAAGATCTACCCCGTATTTGCAAACCAGCGGAACATTTTTTTTTCTTATTTAACTATTACCCATTCTTATGCACATACTCGTAAACTAAGGGCTCTATTTGATGCGAATCACATTTTATATTTCTTTAAATGGGAATTTTTGTTCCATATATAGAAACTTTATTCGATATACAAAATTGTTTTTATAATAAAAATATATGGTTCCTACAAAAAGTTCGATATTTTTGATTTATGGAAGTTTCATATACTGAGGTTCGACTGTTATATACCTGAGCGAGAACTCACGCATTAGATACCTATTTTTTTTTTTCTCCTATTCAAAATGTAAGCGATATTAGGAAAACATTTCAATAAATAATATAATATTACCAAGAAAGTTTATTTAACACACCCATTTGATGTAACTTCATATTTTATAATGACTATGTTATAACAGTTAATTACTTAATAAGTAATTAGCATGCCCCACTGGAAAATATCCTTTCAGTTTAACAGCTAAGCAATAAGACTCAGGTATACCATTTTCTATTCATATTAAACATTTTAACATTTTCTATTCATATTAGTACCTATATGGTTAGACTTGGGAAAGAATATATAATCTCCTCTTTCATAGAAATCTAAAAAAAAAAATTTAACTGGATAATTTTAAACTTATTAAAAAGTTTTTGTATGCAGACTCGAATTGATTCCATACATATGAAATCGTCATGACAACGACATGTACGCAATTTGTCATTGGGCCCCTGCGGCCCTATAACGTGCGTTATCTAAAAAAACGATGGGTTTTAGGGCTTTAAAACGCTGGACCAATACCTCCTATAGTAACGTATATGATCTAGATGCCCAAAACCTCGATCCACCGACTCACCATCGTCCTTTGAAACCTCCCAGTTTTTCCATCACTTTTATTTAAGCCCAAGTAACATTTTAACAATGGAAATAAGGATTCGTCAATTCTCCGTGAAATTTCCTTTAATTAAATCCATCGCTCCTGAGAGCCGGAAAAAGGTAATCTGTATTACCGTATTATGTATAGAGACGATTTTCGCTCAATAGAATACGACATGAAACAATCTTATAGAATCTACTTGATTTATTATTTTATATTTACTTTAAATAGAAAATTTTATGAAATATTAAATTAACTTTTTTTCTTCTTTTCTCTTTCTTCCCTTTTGATGTTAGCATTATATTGAGAGTAATGGACCTTTTAAGCCTTTTGTAGCGCTACTAATTTTATTGTATTATTTTTTTCAGAAGATAGAACTTTAAGATCTTAAAGTTAGAAGTCTTTCTTACCTTTTGATTTCCATTTTTTTTTTTTAATTTCGAAGATTGAATTTATTATTTAACGAGTTTTAATTTAATTTTAATGTGCTGAAATACTGATGAAAGTTGACTTTACAAAGAAAAAATAATTTTCAAGAATTTTATGAAAAGTCTTTTATGTTTTGTACAAAACTTTTATTAAGTTTTGGTAACCCGGCAATTAATTTTGCTTATAGTTGTTTTAAAATTTTCTTAAGAAAATGTAATTACTTGCTTTTAATTATTTTATGTCTATTTTTTGTTTTCAATGCCTTCTCTGGGATGTGGGGTTGATATTCAGACAATAATGGGTTGGATGAGAACTCTTCTTCGATGCATTGTAAGAAGGATACGAGGAGTAGAGAACTTTTTAGGAGTTAAGGAATTATGTCTATTTTTTTCCATTAATCATTATTTGAAATAACAGTAAATAGCTATACTATTGGGAAAATATATCTTTCAAAATGTTTTATCCACGCCCACGCGAAGCCTGAAACCTTACTCTCTATGCATAGCTGATAACTCACCAAGAAGGTTGAAAAGAATATGGCAGCGTGACCTACTTGCGTACAATACTCAATAGGTTACAATCAATAGGAGGTTTCTATACAAGTCAATTTCTCGTCATGAATTACTTAGGGCACATTCAATAATTCTATTGTATGCATAAAAGCGAAAAATAAAAGTATTCCATCAAGTACGGAAGGACTTATTTACTTATTTATTAATACACTATATTAATACTAATATTAATACTAGTAGTTCTTCCAAATATAGATCTCGTCAGCCCAAATCTATAACCTGCTCTTTATTGCTGCTTTCATTACCGGCTTAGCCAATGGTGTCATTGATTAAGGATCCATGTGTCAATGTGTCATACCGAATATCATAATTTGTTCAAGATAAAATTCTCAATACACATTTTTGAATATTTAATTATCAATAAGTCTGATATCTCACCTGTTTAGGGTTTTTGATTTAATTTTTGCACCCGTTCACCGCAATCAAAACGCAAATCTGTTGAATACAAATGTTACTTTTCATTAATCTGTTTCGGCTCAGTTCATTGTCCTTTTGTAAAATTGACGACATTAGTAATATAATTGCAAATCTCAGTGTCGAAAAATCGCTAATATTCGAAATATACCAGAATTTAGTTCTATATCATAGGTCATATATATATATATATATATATATATATATATATATATATATATATATATATATATATATATATATATATGATAAATCTAATAAGTTAATCAACATTGATAATTTTATCATACATTCTTTTATTGATTTTTTTTTTTTAACTTATCATTAGAAATCTTTATATTTAATAAATTAGCAAGTGTTAGCTTCATGCCAGTGTTGTAGTTTATCCTAGTTGAAAGCAATCCATGGACTGTCGCCTTGGAGAAAGTCCAACTAATATCTATATTTAGGAAATCGGTCCATTCAATACGCTATATCTCTGCTAATATGTGTTCGATTTCGGTGATTTTTAATTTTTTTAAATTTTATTTATTTTAATTTTAATTTTTTTAAATTTTATTTTACGTTTGATTGATCATATTAAAAATAAAAAATAAAAATTTTGGACAAACGGATTTTTTTTTATTCGATATTTGGATCATACGCATATTGAAACGTAAAACCTCAAATTTGGAGAGGGAGTGTGGTTAATTTTTTTTTCTTGGCTGATTACAAAGGTTCATTATTGAAAATAATAAACCAAAAACTTTTACATAGATTTTTTTTTTTTTTATACTGATTTCAAAACACTTTTATATAAAATGTTTTTCCTGTATGTATATAAATAGCCAATTTATGAGCTTATAAAATCTCTAATAGGCCGCCATTTTGAAACGAAATGACGAATGGTAATGTCGAGTTCCGTGGATCATCCTGAGGTTAGCTGTGACTTGGTTGCCAAATCTCAAGAAAGTCTCGGAGAACATATTTAGAAAAAATATTTTCTTGGTAAATTACAAAGAATGCTTCGTATTGTTTACCTTCATGATACCAACGTTCAAGCATCGAAGGAGGGGTTTCTCGCTTCAGGCAGTTTTTGAAATTTGGATCGAATTTCCTCCATGAGGAACAGGGAAACTCTGAGTTCTCCTCTAAGAATCGTTGGATAGGTCCAATTTCAAGTTGAAATATAATCAAAACACAACTGAGAATAATATTTTCTCGCAAAATCACCATAACAGTTGATGAGATGCGATAGGTTAACTATCACATCAAGCCTGATAGTGCGACAGTACTGTCACGTACATGATGCCATATGGTTTACAGTATGGTAGTAGCTATGGCAGTTAAAGAAGTGTTAATAAACTTTCTCAAGTCGCAAATTAACGGATATTTTATTATAAGATATAGCTGCAATTGTTCTGTTTTAAATAATGATTCATGTTTATCCAAGAATCCACGTACATCTAAAATGAAAGGGCAAAATCCCTTGTTTTCTTTTCAGCTAGGACATCCTATGTGGCTTAGTTTTCTATGTGCCTTCGTTTTCTATGTGCCTCCCCAAAGAGACAGAGATGGAAGGCTTTGCTCCGCATACATGACCCAAAAAGAGGCCGTTTTCTAGACAAAGAGCTTGCGGAGGCAGAGCCTGAAGATTTTTATACGAGATAAAAGTCCTTTTGGAGCTGTTAACAAGCACCTGTCCCTTTTACCTTTCTTCCACTTGCTTACATAAACAGGTAATCAATTGTAGGATGGCAAAGGGAAAAGAAAATATATCTCTTTTTTTTTATCTCGTGTCCCTTTAATCTTCCAGTCGCTCTACATCGATATTTCCGTAATATTTACAGGGTCCTTTCTAAACAAAATACATTAATAATTTATAAAATAAAAATAATTGCTTTTCAATATTTGAAGTTGTAAAATATCAAAATCCAATGAACAAAATCATCAAAGATATTTTTTTTTTACTTTCCCTTTCCTAGATATTCCCTTTCCTAGGGGAAGTATTGTGATCGTGAAAATTTTCGAATTTGAGTTTTAAACGAATTCGTTTTAAGGCCAAATAGCAACCCTGAGTCCAAATAAGCAAGTCTCGTTAAATCTAAATGTGTGTGTGTGTGTGTGTGTGTGAAAATGAATACGAGGTCGAAAATGAATACGCGTACGAAACTGAAATTACGTATTTAAAGTAAGATTATTCTTGAGATGTTACTGCTACTTTTTCGTCAAAATCGATTAACTGTAAGTACCTATTTAAATAAACCAATTTATACTTTTTTATAATTTTCTCAAAAACAATATTTTATATGGAAATGCGCGAAGCTCAATTATAGCTGCGCATAACTAATTATACATTATATAGTAAATTACTTGTAGAATCATATGAAAAGTAATTAAAGTATTTAAAAAATAAAAAGAATCATCGAAATCTGAAGAATATTAGCAAAGATACAGCGTCTCGGACTAACCGGAAGTGCCAATTATATCATCGATTCAACACTTTTTTTTTTTTTACAATTTTCTCGTAAACGATTCTACTACGATTTTGATGAAATTTACCCAAATTCTTCTCCTTAAACCCTTTTCACTTTTCATGAATGTAGTTTATCAACGAGAAAATGCAGAGAAAAAAATTAAAGTGAAAAAAAAAATATATATTTATTTGCGCATAACACAAAACGTATGCATTTTGTGGTAAATTATATATGCAATCATATGAAAGGTAATTAAATTATCTAAAAACTGATCTAAAAATATTGGAACAGTATTAGAAAAGATACAGCGTATCATAAATGGAATACAAGAACCTGATGGAAAGCCAAGCGCATCCGAAAGAAAACGGATGCGACCGAACCTCCTCTCACTAAGCCGCCAGCCTGTTATCAATAATACTCTTTGTAATAATGCAAAGTAATAATATAAAAGTAGAATTTTTTATAGTATTAATCAGCAGCTATCAACAATGAGTCGACAAGCAGCAAATGAGCTAACTATAGGTTAAAGTAGAAATTAACTTAATAATTTTTACTGCTAAATTATTTAATGGAAATAATATGTTTCCATGGGAAGTTAATGGAATATGGAAACTAGCTCGAAACTTTTAAAATGTCAGGTTGACAAAAGAAACATATGTAGTGTACCGAATTGTGGTACTAAAATTGTTTTAAAAACTAATTTATTGTAATTTTGTGAGAGAAGACTTGAAGTGCATTCTGCTGAGTTTATTTAAAGTAGTGTTTAATTGAACTCTTTAAAATTATGTTAAATGATTATTATTATAAGGTAGTAAGGGAAAGTTGTGTGATGCGCGCACCGCACAAGATTTTTTTTTTTTTTTTTTTTTTTACTTTTCAGCTCTTAATTCGTAGTTGTCACAGAAGAATGACATCACAGAGAAATGAGAATCAGCAAATATTATGGTGATTACAGGTAGACTTGGAATGTTAGACCTGCGGAAGGATAGTGTACAGCAGAACCTCTTGTCCGTCTTGAATTAGTCCCTTAATTGAGGAAAGGAGATCTCTCATCCAGCTCCTTTTAGTCTCTCCTAATGGAATTGTCAGCCGTAGCCATATCGTTTATTAGTCTATTGTGATGTCCGTGAAGGTTATTATGAAAAAGGGAATAAAAAGTACTTGTACGTTGGTCGATAGCTATCGATATATATCGGCATGTAGTTATGTTCTTTACGTACATATATATTTATATATATATATATATATATATATATATATATATATATATATATATATATATATATATATGTGTGTGTGTGTGTGTGTGTGTGTTATTTGCGTAAAAGGTAGCTTCTGCTATCAGCCTCAACATTTTCGATTGAAAACATTGTAGTTTTTGTTAGTGCTTCTTTTTTGCTGGACAGCAAATCTGTGAGTCGTGCATCCATATGGGTTTAAGTAGGTATGTGTATGTATTGTATTTAGTTTCTGTATTATTTTCAGTTTTTACGATTTGAAAAAATTTCAATCGTTTGTTTAAAGTTTTTTTTTTTTTTTTGGCTTCCAGGCCATCCTCTGGTCGAATTATAGTCCTAAGTAACATACTGTGTCCGTCTAAGAAATCTGGCGGTCACCAACATAAGCTGGTGGACACCTGTCACGTCGAAATATGAACGGTATACGTTGTGATTTTTCATTATTAAACCATAAGATGGGATGCAGGGTAAATATAATAACATATTTTGGCATAGATCTGACTTTATTTAAGAGGATTTATTACTTAAATAGTTGGTTTAATAATGCACGCTCTAAATTAATCTGGCTATACCAGAACTATGGCTATAACATATGCATTTGAGTATACAGAATTTCAGTTGCCTATTAAGATTTTGTTATGGTGCCACATAGTATTAAACAAAAATATACACATGAATCTAAGGGACTACGATTTATCTTGTGGTTGCCTTCGTCGTCTCGGGTACTCTCCGCTTTTGCCGCTCGATGGTCTAGTTGCGTCCCCTCAGCTGCGGTCTCGAACTCGCTAACACCGTCTGGGGTGAACTGGTCAGGCGGTCTTCTTGCTTCTTCAGCGGTCTTCACAACTTCACTCTCTCACACTCCACTTCTAACTGACCCTTTTACCGTGTCGCCTGCAAGTGCTCTCTCTTCCTTCTTGAAATATCTATTGTTCAGACATTTGGCTCACACTCTCCTTTTTGGCCTTCCTATTGGTGGATCTTTTAAGAATTTTGGATGGGGGCGTGTCCCTTTCATCGACATCGAATCTGTTTGAAAGTTTTTCTCCATCGTCCCCGTCCTTGGCGGCAAGCTTTATTATACCTTACCCGCTGACCTTGCGCTTAGTTTTACGATGCTTTTCTCTGCCTTATCTTCATGACTGATTGAGCTGTTGTCGGTATCTAGCGAGCCTTCTCAGAGGACTTCGCAGGCGTTTCTTTGTGATAAATAGAAACCTATTTTATATATATATATATATATATATATATATATATATATATATATATATATATATATATATATATATATATACTGATATCGCTTACCTTGGACTTATATTTATGTTTGGGATTTTATTTATCGTCGATTTTGATGTAAATTTATTTTATATTTTTGTTAGACAAAAATAAAAATAAAATAAAAAATAGGGGTGGTTTAAAAGTTTTAATGAAATCCATATGTATTTGGAAAAATATAATTTGCTAACTAAATATTAAAAGATTTTATTTTTTTTATTTTTATTGTGTGCTGGCCTAAACCGTTTAAAACAGGCCAGTAGCCTTTGCAAATCTGAGTAGACTCATCGGGTCCATCATCTCGCAGAGCTTAGGGTCAGTGATCCGGTCACAACCAAAGTGGAGGTACCGCACCCTTGCCAAAACATCGCATCCACAGACTATGTGGCAAGCCGTTTCGTCCTCCATCCCAAATAGTGTACATGTCGGTGACTCAGTTAGTCCCATGTTGTGGATGTGCTTGATGAGTTGACAGTGTCCTGTATATAGTCCCGCCACTCTCCTAAGGTTACACCTATCCATAAACAGAAGAATCTAACTTCTTTTGGGGCAGGTCAATCTAAAAGCAGTTTGGAGTGTATCTGCTTCCTAGTATTTTCCCAGTAGTTCTTAACTTTATTGCCTACAGCCACTCTAATATGCCTTTTGGTATAGCTAAGGCATATGTCACATGTGGGCTCTGGTGTACAAGGTTTCATCTCAGAGCCTCTCCTTGCAAGGTAATCAGCCTTTTCATTCCCCAAAATTCTCGTGTGTACGGGAACCCATTCAACCCTTACCCTCTTGGTTTCAGACAGTTTGTTAAGATTAACTTTGCATTCTTCCACTAACTTTGACCGGGTCGCATAGCATTTATAGCACTTAAAGCCCCGATAGCAGCTTGGCTATCTGTGTGGACTGTAATTAGTCTGTTCCTGACGCCCTCCTCAAGAAGGAACTGGGCACAGACATTGATTAATAATACCTCTGCCTGAAAGACAGAGGTATGCCTACCTAAGGATATCAACATTCCCTCTCTAGGCTTTTCCATCCTCCAAATACCCGCCCCTGAACCTTGTACCGTCAGGGATCCGTGTGTATAACAGTTTACTCCGTCGCATGGTAGATGGGAGTCAGTTCTGCTGATCTTAGCACTATAGTGTCCCTCCCTATAGCTTGGTACTTTAATGTCAGAGTGCATTGCCAACACCTCATCCTGATCAATCCTATTAAACAGAGTCCCATGTCCCTGGTAGACCAGGGATTTGGATCGTGTCCTTAGTTTCGTAAATCTATACGCAGTGCAGAGTGCCTGCGCCTCAATCTCCAGGTGCAATGGTGTTAGGCTCATCTCCTCCATTGCAGCAGTGGGAGTAGTGCTGATAGCGCCAGTTGTCATAAGACACGCCAGCCTTTGTAGTTTACCCAGTATGGCTCGAGGCCTACTAGTATTAGCCCTATGCCACCACACAAAAGCAGCATATAGTACAATAGTTCTGATCACCGCCTTATATAGCCATAATGTTATTTTAGGTTTCAGACCCCATTAAAAGATTTTAGCTGAACGGAATCGAGAGGGAAGTGGCTCTCAACTCTCAATGTTTAATTGTATAATAAATGTTGACGTTTGTCACACTGTATTATTAGTAACCGAACCTCTGTGCCAGTTCCCGGGCCACAACGTGTTATTAATACTAATTGAAAAATGATTCTGAGTACTACAGTATTATTTAATAAAGTCTAAATTTAGGACATAAAAGAAAGCAGAAAATCTGTAATTAGAAATACATATCGAGTTTTGGGAACCGATGTACGGTCGCAGGTTTTTCACAGAATGGATTTATATTTTGGTTCTGATTAAAATTTAAAACCGAAATAAAATCCACTGGAATATGAATATTAAAGTTGCTTCCATTACATTGTTCCCTTGAAATAAATATTCGCTAGCAGAGATAAGAGCATTGAGACAGATACGCGCTCTGCCGGCCGCATACTGCGATAACACCACGCGCATTACTTCGTAGCGGCCTTCTAATGAAAACGAATATTTAATGGTTTTGGGCTTATGTCCCCCGTTTAAATGCCCTATCTAACACAACAGCCTCCCTATGTTTGTTTTTTAATGATATACGATTATTGAAATTTAAATTTTTCATAAATTGAATAGTATTTTTGTTATGCTTTACGATTGCCCATTCCCTGTTTTAGATTACTAATTACAATTGTTAATTTTCTTTGGACAAATCCATGAAATATCATTTCTCATCAAGTCCTAAAAAATCCTCAAATTTAATTATTTAAAAAAATCTGGTGCGGAAAGCGCATCGCTGAACTTTCACTTACAAACCTACTTTGAGTTGAAATTAATTTCTGCTATAGCAGAGCTTGTGAAATTTTGAAAGTATCCGTTTAGTTTCTATGGAAATTCCATTTAATTTCCTTGGAAACATCTAATTAACATAAAAGTAGAATTTATTACTCCAGCAATCACTTAAATTTATGAGTTCTTCGTCATTATCCTTTATCTTCTAAGACTTCATATGTAGAATATTTATTTTTCTAAAATCTTTTGATTTCCAACAGTATATTTTATACATCTATATTACTGTTTTTAGAAAGTTCGTTTTCAATCAAGGAAAATATTTCTCTTTTTCTCCTTTAGATAATTGTTGAATTCTTTAATAGATTATATTTATCCATTTCATTACTACTAACAATGAAAGACGGTTAATTATTTCGAATAAACAAAATTAAATTATTAATTGATAAATTATTTGCCACTTCTATAATTTTGGTTTTATTAAAAACTAGTTTCGAATGTTATACATTCATCTTCAGTCCTAAAAACACAAACAAATTCAAAATTAAGCAATTCAAAATACAGATTGGTATTATTATACATATTAAATTAAATGTATTACAAATTAGTATTATAAAACATTTATGAATTTTTAATTTAATTACGACAAGAAATCAAATGCCTACATGCACCAAGGTTTAATTAGTTTATATCATACAGAAAAAATGTAGTGATTTGTTCTAGCACTGAACCAGCAATGGGAGAAAGAAAGGTCGGGTGAGTATAAGTAAACGGTTTAAGGATCGAGATTTTTCCTGTTATAGATGGGAATAAATTTAATATTGGGCTATTGGAGATATTTATTTGATGTATATATATATATATATATATATATATATATATATATATATATATATATATATATATATATATTTCATATTTATTTAGATCATATTTATTTGATCCAAGCAAAAATTTGGATTGGATTTGAAGTATTTTATTATTTCAAGTGCTTCATATATATTTAATTTGAGGCTGTTTTCAACGTGATGTATTAATTTAACTCCTGAGTCTTTGATGAATTTATGTTGTTTTTTTTCATTTAAATAAATTGCAAAATTGGAATAAAATTGAATTTTTGTATGTTTTTAGAACTGAAGATGAATGAATAACATTCGAAACTAGTTTTCAATAAAAACAAAATTATAGTAAACGGTTTAAGGATCGAGATTTTTCCTGTTATAGATGGAAATAAATTTAATATTGGACTATTGGAGATATTTATATATATATATATATATATATATATATATATATATATATATATATATATTATATATATATATTATATATTTCATATTCAAGTGGCAAATAATTTATCAATCCGTAATTAGATTGATCCTTCTATACCATCATGCGGATGTCAACTGAAACAAAATTAAAGGAATTATAGTAAGCCATTTCAAAAATTAAAAATTTAAGCCCTGTTAGAATGTATAAATGATAACAAGACCTAGCTGATATTACTGAGCATTTAATAGACATAGCTTAATTGTCGAATTTTCAGAAAGGCTTGCTGTAAAGTACCTTTGATTTTTTTTGTTGAAACAATTAACCATATCTCATTGTTAGTAGTAATAAAAAATGGATAAATATAAAATATAATAAACAATTTTCTAAAGGAAAAAAAAGGGAAATATTTTCCCAGATTGAAAACACATTTTCGGAAGTAAAAATAATAATATTGATGCTGGAAATATAAAGATTTTAGAAAAAATAATTCCTAACATATAAAGCCATAGAAGGTAATAGGGAGTGACGAAAAATCCATAAATTTTCTGTAGTTAATAATTTATAATTTTATGGAAACTAAATTGAAGCGTTTATAATTTATTTCAAGAAGCGTGGTAAGTGAAAGTTGTGGGATGCACGCAACACACCAGATTTTTTTTTTTAAGAATGGATGTAAAATAAATAAATGAATTCTATAATCAATTTTAAAAATTCCTTTGTAAGAACATAATTATTATAAATATATTGATTATGTATATCCAAATTTCTATATAATTATTATATATGAATATTAGTGAACGTACTATTAATAAAAATGTTGTTAAACCTTCATAAAGATAAATTAAAGAAGACTATTTTCAATAATAACAATTAAATATACATAAAATAAGATTTGAAAAAAAATAAATATAATTAAATGCAAATATAAATAAAATAAAATAATATAAATATAATAACACAAAAAACAAATATATATATATATATATATATATATATATATATATATATATATATATATATATATATATATATATATATATATATATATATATATATATATATATATATATGTATATAATCATAATCCTATCCTTTTTCTACCGCTGTGCAGTGTAAGGATGCCCTCTATATGGCCTGGACCATGTGTCTCTTTCCCGTACCAACTCTCTCCTGCTCCAGTCCAGCCCTCGCATCCTGGATGCCTCTCGCTCTCCTTCTTCCAAGGTTATCCGACATCTTCCTCCAGCCCTTGTTCTCTCCAATCGTGTCTCGTAAGTAATTCTAGTGCTTCTTTCCTCATTCATTTTGAGGAGGTGCCCAAACCATCGCATTTTATTCTCCTGTCGGATGGTTTCCAATGGTTGTACCTCGAGGTTTTGCCTGATTGTCGTATTACGGATCCTGTCTCTCTTTGTCTTCCCTTCAACCTCTTTTAAAGTGTTATATATATATATATATATATATATATATATATATATATATATTTATTTTATATTGAGCTAGTTATGCGATAATAAGGATATCACCCTTTTAGGTAAATGTTTAAGATGATTGTTGTACGTTTTTATACAGAATCTCCTGAATAACAGGCCTGGACTGATCATCCATGAGGATTGCTTTATCTGGTTCTACCGGTTTTAGTAGCCGCCTAAAGGCATAAAATAATTGTTGTGATGGAATGGTTGATTCCTCATCCAAAGCCTTGAGTATCTAAAATACCAGTAAACAACTAGCCAGTCAACGTTTCGCCGATTCAGGCATCATAAGGAAAGAAAAAACATATATGTAGATCAAATGCAGCACATCTCATATCATAGTTTAAAAAGCCGCATTAATAGAAGAGACAGTATATCAGTCCTAAACTCTCCGTTTCGTAGTTGTTTTCCATTTTCTATTTTCGAAAGATCTCTTATGCCTATATATATATATATATATATATATATATATATATTTTCTCTCCATATATATCCATCAGAGATTAACATTTTCTGTCCTGATAAGCCTGGATTGGCGGAACATTGATTTTTTAATAACTTACCGGTGTTTGGGTATTTTTCAATAATATGTTAACAGTAATAATACTTTTCAGTCACAGCTTCGCTATTCGAAAAGACAATATCTGAAGCAGAAGTGTTATTAAAGGACGAAGTGAAGAGGCTAGGCAGTAATGGGATCACTCACTATTCGAGGACAAGAGGCTCTGGATATTGTGCTCCTGGAGAGGGCTCCTGGAGTAGACTCCTGGAGGAGGCGATTGAGTTGGCTCGGTCATGTATACTGAGCGGCTAGCGGGAGATGGTTCCAGAAGATTACCGGGATCCAAGGAGTCACCGTTAACAGGCAGAGCCTATCTCAATGAGGCAGGGAAGAAGAATATATATATATATATATATATATATATATATATATATATATATATATATATATATATATATATATATATATTTTAATACAAATCATGATACATTTGTTTGGGATCGTGTAACTTCTTAACGACTTGACCGATTAATGCCATATTCACAAAATATATTTGTATATTCGGGAGGGGATACATAGGAGTATTGGAGCTTTAAAGCCAGACTAAAGTCCGAATAAGAAAGTTAGGGATAAACTCCATTACACTCATCATTTTGCAAGCTTGATGGCTGGATCATCAAACTGTAATCGGACAAATTTCCTCCACTCCAAGCCAGTCGAAATTAAAACATTTTCATAATCTCAAGTCTCATAGTTACCAATGATTATATCCATGTTAGTTGCTTCCCATGCTAAACAGGTTCTTTTTTTATTTGCGTACATTATTTTTAAACTATCAACTAATAGATTTACTCTTTACCTTTCTCGGTTAAGAACTATTTTTATGAAGAATGATTGGAAGATCCTTTTTGGTTACTTAATGTTATCGGATTAAGGTGATTTTTTTTTTGTGTGTGTGTCGGGTTTTGTCAGTTTTAATGTTTATTATGAACATAAAATTAAGGTCGATATTACACATAAAAATCATCCGTCCTATTCCGCCATTTTGTTTTTTTATATCAGGTTCCTATTTCAAATTTAATGAGAAAAAAAAATGTAGTTGTTTCAACCTAGTAATTTATTTGGAATTTTCTCCAAGATTCTATTGAAACCGTACAGAATTTCACCAGGAGAGATTTATATGACATCCCTAAGAATTCAGAGGGATGAAAATAGGTTATTAAGCTTGAAGAATGATGGGCTTAATGGAATTTTCACAAACTCCTGACTTGAACATTTTTTCGGTTTTAAGGTTCATAGCTAAGCTAGCTAGTATCCGATAGGTAGCGCAGTTGTCAAGTTATTTGCCGTCCAAGGCTTTTCTCCGAGACTACTGGTCCGATTTTTCGTGAGTTTTGATTTTCTATATATCGACGTCATAATGACGTGAATATGAATATGAAGGTTTAGGCGCCAAAAATTCAAAATTTAGGTTTTAATGCATTATGGGACATAAAGACTACCTCTATCGATTCCCGTTCACGATATATCGAGAAAAAAAATTGGAAATGGTCTAAAAATAGATTATTGATAACGTCAGCACCAAATACTAACGACTCTGAGTCGTCACTCTGGCCTCTATCAGTGCTAAAAATGCATTAAAATGCATTCTAATTATAAAGGTTTTACCACTTTCATAAACTCCTACTGTATACAATACAGAATAAAAAAAAAATTGTTATTTGGAGAAAATTCGTTTCATGTGTTTCCGCGCTAACGCTTTTTTTTTCGAGATTGTTGGAAAATCACATTTATTTTATTTTTTTAAACTTTTGAATACTTCTCATTAAAACGTACTGAACATTTTCAATACCCATTCGTAAGGTATTTCGTGAGGTATTCAAAAGTGTCGAAAAAACAACACAACTTTAAATATGATTTTCCGACAATTTAAAATTTTGAGTTGTATCCATATCCTACGACAGATGCTTTATGTTCCTACACACCTGTAGCCGTGTTCGGTTCTGGCATCACTCAACGTGAAACTTAGAATCAACTAATCAATATGTTAAGTCAGCTTAACCTCATAACTGTCAGAAGTAACACAGACATTATGCCATCGCAGGGGCCCATAATCAGATCGCGTGGGATCAGGTGTATACTGTCAATGCACGTATAGTTGACTTTGAGAAATAGGATAATAATAATTGATGTCCATTAATTTTCTGTAGAAACAAATTTTTGTTAGGATATAATCTGATGTTAAAAAACGAAGCCGAAAGTCGCTCACATAATACTAATTAAATAGCCAGTCAACGTCTCGCCATTTCAGGCAAAATGGCAGAAGAAAAAATCCCATAAAGCAGACTAGAGGCAGCACATCTCATTTACCGAAGGAAAAATAAATTATGTTGAGTGATTAGTAGGATTATTATTATTCGGTATCAATTAGGCTGTTGATGTGAGATGTGCTATATTTGGCTTGCAATTGTGTGATATCATCTTTTTTGTCCGAATGATGCCTTAATTAGCAAAACTAATAACTAATAAACTATTACAGAATAGAATAGAAAAATAAACATTATTCTGGGACTAAGTCCCTTAAGAATAAAAAGTACGTGCAAGGAAAACATAAAAACTATCTGGCCAAAGACCACATTAATTAAAGTCAGTTGATATTAACTATAATCTTAATTATAACATATATGTAAAGAAAAAAATGAGCATTCTTCTGGTAAAAAAATAAAATAAATATAATTGTACTGACAACAAAAAATGAAAAGAAATAACAAAAAAAAAGGAAGAAAAAACGATAATGAAACAATCCAGAATTAAAACAACCTCAAAAACTATTACTCTCAACAAAACAGAATTTCAGGATTGGAGAATATAAAAATGCTAAAAATAATTTACTTTGTATGACAATTGAAATAAATATTTTCGACTAATCAAGATATAATAAGATTGTAATACAATAAGATTGTAATTCCTAAATAGAATAAGTATATTTCATTTTTATGAAATCATAATACTATTCCAGAAGTTAAGATTATAGCCCCTATTAATCTTGAATTAAAATTTCATGATTGTACAACGTCTTTTTGGGATGTGAGAAGATGTTGAAAAATGTGGAATTTGAAAAAGGAGAGAGAAGAAGAATGGTGGATATTAGAAGGGAGGGAATTCCAGAGGATAGTGGAGCTGGCAAGAAAGGAACGTTGGAATGTTTTAGTTCTGTGGGAGTGTGGAGGTCAGAAAGGTGTGATCTTGTATTCTGTGAGTGGACAGAGGATTTGAATTGATGAAGGCTGTAGATGTAGGAAGGGTTCTGGGAGTTGATGGTTTGGTATACGAATGATCCCAAGGTAATATGTCATGCGAGCGAAGAGGATGACGTGAGATCACCTCGAGGTACCGCAGACAAATCTTAAAAAGCAGTTGATGATACGCTTCAATCTGTCCTCGAGTACAACCAAGATGCCACCTTATACCACACAGCCATAATCAAAGTGAGGAAAAATAAATGAGGATACGAGGAGCTTACGGGTAACTTGTGGATGAAGATGGTGGGAACGATGGAATAATTTTAGGTACTTATTAACCGTCGGGAAATTTGGACAATATGTGGTTTCCAGGGAAGGTTTTGGCCAATAGTAATCCCTAAATTTTTGACAGAGCAGCTGTTATTATTAAAGTCGCCAAAATAATTACAAGGAATGAGGCTCCATAGAATACTAAAGTAGCTCTGATATAAACATTTATTTGGAAAGATTGACTATTGAAAACATATTATAAAAAACAAAAAAATGAAGACAAAAGATATATGACTAAAGGATGAATATAAAACAAATTGTAGGCCTTTAAAAAAAAAATAAAAAAATCTAGCAAAATATAAACAGAAGAAAATAATAGAAAAATTAACAGAAAAGACGGGTACTATGTTTTTAGCATAAGAAGCTTTGAAAGACCTCTGTCATTTCCATAGCTAACCTATTTTTTAGCGTGGGGTGTTACGATATATGTATATGATGACACAGAACTGTCCTTAGAATGTCTTCAGCAAGAAAAGGACGTTGCCTCGACCACGATATTGAATATTGCTATTTTTAATATTTGGGGGGAAGAAAAAAAAAAAACATACATATAATGATTCCAATATAGTCGTATGAAAACTTTCATAACCGAGGATCATCCTGGAGTGACCTGTGACTTTTGTACCAAATTTTAAAGAAATCCGCATCATCTGGTAAAAGCCGAGAATGGCGGCCGGACCATTTAAGCAAAAATCTGGATTGGATTTGAAGGATTTCATTATTTCAAGTGCTTCATATATATTTAATTTGAGGCTGCTTTCAATGTGATGTATTAATTTAACTCCTGAATCTTTTATGAATTAATGTTGTTGTTTTTACTTCCTTGTGCGCAGTAAAGGAAGTATTGTAATCGCGAAAATTTTCTGTTTTCAGTTTTCTACGGAAATATCCATTTTGACCATACCTGTACCCATGTTGACTAGTTTCGTCGTGACGTCTGTACGTACGAATCTCGCATAACTCAAAAGCGGTTAGCCGTAGAAGGTTAGAATTTTGTATCTAGTATTACTGTATAACCCAGTTGTGAACCTCCCTTTTTGGTCATTGTATGATTACCGGAAATGATACTTCACTTCAAGGTCATTACGGATTTTCATCAAAAATTATATTTAAATATAATGCAAAACTTCTCAAATCTGACATACAAGACTTATATAAATAACATAATAAATTATGGTAAAAATTAGCAAACCGGAAGTGGTACTTTACTTAAAGGTCATATTAGACTTGCATCAAAAAATATATTAAAATGTAACGAAAAACATCTCAAATATGGTAAATTAGACTTTTATATCGATATGAGTAAAAGTACCTGATAAACTTACATAAAAAATTTTATTAAAATTAAATTCAGAAATCATATGTTTGGGTAATAAAGGATACAATCGCAATTTGGTGTCCAATCCAATTAAACATTTTTATTACTTGATTTAAGTGTTAAAATTGAGTGTGAAATACTGGTTTTCTTCCCCATTTGTGAGATGGACAAGTCTGCAGCAGGAAAATAAGATATAAGTTGAGTGGGTTTTGCCGCTTAAAATGTCGAAACTGTCGATTTCCAATGCTTTATGTAGAGATATTGACAGTTTTAATGTTGAAACAAGAGTATGTGTGTGTGTGTCAATAGATGGATGTCGCGAGGCCGAGTGTCGTTTTTGAGATACTGCAATCTTCGGAAAGTAGTAACCAAATTGAGGATCACTTTTTGAGCCACCGATTTATAGTTTAATAGGCGTACAAGGAAGTCATGTGTTGTCCACATCAAATATTTTCATTTAAATTAATTGCATAGTTGGAATAAAATTGAATTTGTGTGTGTTTTTAGAACTGATGATGAATGTATAACATTCGAAACTAGTTTTCAATAAAACAAATTTATAGAAGTAGCAAATAATTTATCAATGCCTAATTAGAGATTCAAGGCATTGCCCTCCCCCGAAAAAGAAAAAAAATAGAAGCTTTATCCTTGACTTTATTTTTTAATTTAATAAATATAATTGAAGATAATTTCAAGCTAGAACGAGCATGTTACAGGGCAACACGAGACTTGAAGAAGTATATAACGCTCGAAATGAAATTGCCATCTGAAGGCAGGCTACCGTGTTTAACCGGCATTTATTTATATCTCTCTGGAGCGGAGGAAATCGTCAAAAAGAGCGGAAAATTTGGCGTTGATGAAAGAAAAGAGGTGGAAGGAGGTAAAGTTTTCCTCCGGAGAAGGGACTAAACTGATTGGACAAAGGATATCTATGAATGGACTTAATCACAGATGACAAGTTCCCCCACAAAGGAGTGAAGAACTCTTTCATCCCTTCTCGGCTCTCAACCGAAGGACAAAGAATTGCCTTCTGCTGCTCATCCGGTTCGCCCTTCCGATGAAAGGGCGAACCAATTTTTATCAGCTTCGACACCTCCGTTTCTAGTATTCAAAGCTGTTTTGGTAATTTAAAAGAATCCGAAAGTAAACATGACTAAGGTAGAATAAAGGAATATTTATTATTTATGTAGTCTGCGGATATTCAAACGATCATCAATGGTATTTAATGATATATAAACATTAAAATATTTAAATGTTAACTTTCTACTAAAACCACATTAACATGTGAGTATGACAAGAGAGAAGAAAAATCCCTCAGATATACAATAATTAATGAAAACGGTCTCAGAAATAAAATTTTTGTCTAACTTGTTGTGTGAAAGGATGAGGTATACAATTTCTTTAGAAGTGCAATGGAATCAGAATTATCGCATATCCATCGAGAAAGTAACCGTGGAAGTTTAGTTAAACCGGTCATTTAACTTTTGATATCACTTTAACCGGTCATTTAACTTTTGATATCACTTTAACCGGTCATTTAACTTTTGATATCACTTTAACCGGTCATTTAACTTTTGATATCACTTTTTTTTTTTATATCAAGTTTTTCTCTATCTTTCCTATTTTCGAATTATTTAAATTACGTAAACTTACTTAAGTAGATCAATCTGATTCTCTGTTGTTCATCGTTGTAAAACTAAACTATTATTCTTTCATAGCTTGACCATTATAAACTAATAAACTTCAATAGCAAGAGCCATTGGATGTCGAATACATTATAAACTAATAAACTTGCTAATTAGGGATTGATAAATTATTTGCCACTTCTATAAATTTGTTTTATTGATAACTAATTTCGAATGTTATACATTCATCCTCAGTTCTATAAACACACAAAAAATTCAAAAATAAGTAAAAAAAAATGTATTACTTGTTTTAACTTAAAACTTTTAAGTGTTAAAATTGAGTGTAAAATACTTTTTTCCTCACTATTTGTGAGCTGAACAAGTTTACTGTAGAAGAATAAGATATAAGTTGGGCGGTTTCTCCCGCTTAAAATGTTGAAACCGATTTCTAATGCTTTATCTAGTGACATTGACAGTCAAGGAATGTTGTCAAGGAACACGAAGGAATCTCTTGAGAACTTGTTACCAACTGAAAGAAAACGACATATAGTAACGGAATAAGACCTCAAGAAACAAGAGATAGTGTGTTTGTGTGTGTGACTGTATGTGTCAATTGGTGGACTGCTATGTTCGGAAACTAGTAACCAAATTCAGAGTCACTTTTTGAGCCACCAATTTATAGTTTAATAGGCGTTCAAGGAAGTCATGGGGTGTCTACATCATATTTTTTTTCTTACATCTCTGTTAATTCTAATGTTGTGTCACGGTAGACAATTAATGATCACATGTCATAGAGATGAGAAGGTTGCAGTGATAAATTTTGTAAAAAAAGGGTAAAAAAAAATTGTATGAAAACGGCTCAACCGTTGGCCTAGTTTTTTGCATCCTTATTCCTGTACATTGAACCCATAGGGGTGAGATGATAAAGAACTGAAAATTGATCAGAACTATGAGCTTCTATTCCGGATGAACAGTAATATATGGACTATTTCAACTTTAATACAAGTGTAAATGATACGAGTGAGTTTAGTTATTGATATTTGTAATAACTTATTTTAAACGAATTTTTTCCTATATTGACCAACTTTAAAATTTTGTAAATATTACAGAATTGAAATTTTGTATTTATTAAATGGTACAAAGTTAGATTAAATGTCTTTTTATTGGTGAATTATTAATAAATAAAATTTTAAGATTATGATAAAACAGTATTTGAGAAGAGGCGACTTCACGTTTATTTAGACAAGTGTAGTCGACCCGCTCTCCCTCCACTCGGCTAGCCTTACAAATCAGTTATCTAACAAAAATGTTATACGGTACTGTTGTTGCAATTGGTATATTTTTAATCTTAATACTATTCTGAATCATTTTGTGAACACAATGTCTCTCTGCGTGGCTCAGTACTTGTTTGGCATTCATTCACTCAAAGTGACGTTGAGGTATGAAATTCAAGCAATTCTAAGACATTACTGGAAAAGGAAATTTTCAGCCGCCGAAACCACGCGTTTGATACGGGAAGTTGAAGAGGAACCTAGACTTAATGAGCGGACTGTGAGGAGCACAGGGCGGCCATCTGGCTTCAAGATGGCAAAGAACCATAGGATATAATGGACTGTATTTAGAAAGTTAGAAGAAATTTTATGTGTGAAAAAAATAAACTTCATTTTAACCCTTGAAACGGTCATTTTTTTTTCTCACCTTAATATGTCATTTAACAAATCTACAAATATTTTAGGTGGTCCAATCAATGAATGTTAAAAATACATTTTCTCATGCCAGGTTTAATATAACGCACTACAGTCACTGGCAGCAGATGACATTGCACTAGTTATGGACAGTATAGAGAAGTAATGGCAAAGAATACCGAAACTTGCATAGGTGTGCACACACGCACGTAAAATTTTTAATACCTGTCTAGAAGTAAATTAACGAAATATAGTAAAATAAATCATTTAAATTTTTCGCTGCATCGAAGTGTTGATATTAAATCATAATTTCTGGGTTGGGTTTTCTGACTTGTTACACCGGAATAAAGGAAAGAGGGTAGGTTACACATCAGCATGTTTGGAATTTAAGGAATAAATTACAAGTTAACAAGGCTAGCCTTAAAAAGAAAGGAGCTGAGCAGGAGATAAAAGCCGTGAAAACCTCCTTCATCCTTGATCCTTATTCCACGAGTCCCTTTTTCTTTCCTGTTCCTTATCAAATAAACTCAGGCGAGTGCTGCCATTGAAAGACACGTTGCAAAGTCGGTTAACTTGTAACTGAGTTAATTATAACTTCACGCTCAGTTACATTTATTTAATTAGTCTTGGCCGGAACGAGTTAGGTCATAAATACTCCCTCCGCCCTTAAGCCCTTTATTTTAGTGCGGCAACATTTCTATATGTGGTCCCTTTAAGTAGATTTTGAATTATAATTTTTCCCATTTCAAACCTGATTCACGGCTGGTCTTTCAAGACTTCATTCACAGAATTTGTTTTTAGAAAAAAAAAATAAGAAGTAATCATATTCTCGAAAACGGGATACTAAATAAAGACAAACCATAAAAATACTTTATTCGACATGATCAATAACGTAATAATCAATGATTTAATTAAAAGGGCAAAGATATGCAGAGTTCCACAAAATACATAATATAGAGATTTTATTTATGTCATTATTGTGTTTTTTTCATAGCTACTTTATTTTATCTTTTTTCTTACTTCTGAGAATTTTTCTGATAATTGAGATATAAATATAATTGAAATAATAGCACCGTGATGGGCATGCAAAAAACGATTGGACTTTGTAACGAACGTTTCACTGTAAATATAGTTAAACAGCGCCAACTGTTCATTGTCTTCCTGGATGGCTAAATTTCTGTCCGTAGCATTTAATTTAATTGAAGCAGATTAAAAAAAATCCTACTTTTCTTATACTTTTTTATTATTTACATATAACTTTCTCTGCCTTTTAGGCAATAAAGATGTTTACAGAATTTTAATGTTTCGCATGTCTGCGTAACATCCCACTGCTGCTAGAAAAGCAATTTACAATTTTTTAGTCTTGTGTACACCTTGGAATCTTATGCACTTCAGTATCTGCTTCTACACCTCCTCTGCTCACGGCATTCCAGAAGCTGGTCCCCTTCCTCCAAAAGAATTTGAAATCTTGTAGTACGGAGTAGTTTTGTTCGGTGACTAGCTGATGGAAATCCTCCTCTACGGGAACATAGTGTCCAGTTCGCTTCAGCAATTTGGCCGTTAGAAGCTCAAAGGCGGCGCAGTCCATGATTTGCTCAACCGTCTCCGGAACGCTTCTAGGACTTAGGGGGTCGGTATCCTTCCCATCAAGCTTTGCTCGAAAGCCCCCATACCCCGTGAGGAATGGCGAGATCCAGTAGTCCGGGAGGACCCACTTCGCTTCTAAACGTGATCTACAGTGGGAAAGAACTTCATCAAGATGGACCCTTACGGGATTGTCATCCACCGTCGATTCTACTCTTCCATTGTATCCTCCCGGAAGATTGTTTTCCATTTACTGAGAACCCCGTCAATTCACACCTGAAAATTTCCCGGCAGGCCTGGAGAGCTTTCTCTTTTATACGTATATTTCATCAGATCTTCCAACAGGAGCAGGTGCAGATATGCTCCTCCCGCTAAGACCTGGACCGCCTCATGAGATACACTTTGGTACGCCCTGGTGTCTGGTAGCAAAGCAGTCCGCTGTATTGCTGTTTCCAGAGGCGCAGGGGATACATACCTCAGAATACCCAAAACCACTCATTGATGTATCTAAAGCCCCAGAAAGCCACCCCCCTCTCCCACACGACTAAGACCGTTCAAGTCCCTTGATATACGGCCATTGTCGCAGGGTATCTGAAGCCCCAGAAAGCCACCTCCCTCTCCCACACGACTAAGACTGTTCAAGGCCACCCAATTTCTCAGATAGTTCAAGTGTTAATTAGTAGGGTGGAACCTTTCTGTTGTTCCTCAAAAGAATGGTCTGGGCCTAAGAAGCGGCCATTTTCAACTTTTTTGCTCTCGTACTATTCTCCATAATCGTTCTGCTTGCTGTTTTAACCCAACGTTTCTTATACGATGGGAGCGTTTATAAAATTACCTATAGAAAAAGATTTTTTGTGTAAAGTTTTATGTATAATTTTTTAATTAAATAGCCAATATCCCAGTCCCTTTGCATGCCCCATCGAGTACTTTCATCGCCGAGAGCAGCCAGAGAGGTTGAATTACAGGTTAATTTTTTTTTTTTTTTTTTAAACTTCATCACCATGTCGAATCATCTCTACCAGAAGTATTTGTGAAAAGTCATTGGCATTGTTGTAGTCATTTTGAGAAAGGTTACGCTCATAGGATGTCCTCAAGATTTTAGCACAGTCCCGTGACCAAAACTTTTTTTTTTTTAAATATATGAATATTTCGCCAATTACAGGAATAAATGAGTGAAATTTCTGCTATTCCTGGCAACAGTGATCCTACCTTAGTATTTTCTAATTACTAGTTTCCTTCCATTTTCTTCGAATCCACTTGGTGTGAAGAGGTACCTTCGTTAACAGTAGTATTTTTTTGAGTTTCCAGTCCACTGGCGAGATTATCTTCATCACAGAAAAGTAAATTTTAAAATTTCTTCGTTTAAATAATCAGGTATACAGAGAATAAGAAGCTACAAAAATGCTGAATTTTTATGTTATCCCAAAATTTTAAAATCAATATTCTGTTTGAATGCCCAGTCTCCTGGCGCCCAGTCCTCTGTAAATGTTGATTTACAAATGAGAAAGTTTTGTTTTCTCATGATTTATTTAGAAGTTTGTTTTCTTTGTACGTTTATAATTCTTTCAGATATCTCATGATTATAAGCAATCATGTTCCATTTTTAAATTTTCAAATATACTGTAGTCAAGCTCCTTTATAAATAAAATCTCCATTTTTCGTTTTCTGTAATCCTTTTAGTATTATAGTTTTTTTTTAACGAGCAAAACGCTAATCTTAATCGAGTATTCGGCGTATGTATGATCATCAAAAACCAAATTATCCACAATTATTGACCATTTAACAGTCTACTGCCCTCGAAAACTTAGAAATGAATATTATAAAATTGAATATTAATTTTTATGCATACCGAATTCAGATATGTTCTCGGGCATGGCTAATGGCCATCAGATGGGAATTGAAATGTAGGAAACTTCTGCCAGTTCGGAAGAATGATCCTAAAACATCCCAAAGATAGGTCGAAACGTAAGTGGGAGGATTGTGTTAAGTTGGATCATGCATATTTGGGTTGTTACAGACGGTGACAGAAATTGGTGTTATCGTCATAGAAACATGTTATTCCATAAGTCATTTGTTTATTTATTTATTGATAAATCTAATGGAACACCCCTGAATAATTGAATTTAAATTTTTTCATAGAATCAGAATTTTCCTTCTGAAGATTTAGCTCTACAAACTAATACCCACACGCTATTATCCTGAAGTACGAAGGCCCTAAATTGAACATCGGCACAATACAACACTTAAGGTATAGTCCTTCAAAACAATCCACTCATGGGCGGCCTTACATCTCGTCCGGGTCTGCTTTTGTTTATCATTTTAAGCCAATGGTGGGGATTATTTTTGAAAATTGTTCTTTATGATGGAAGATAAAACAAAAGTTAAACAATTCTTTAAATTGCATTTATTTATTTATTTTTTATTAATTATTTATTGAAATTACAATCAAGGTCATTATGAAGTTATTAGCAATTTATTTCTAGATTTATATAGAGATCTCTTCCTAATCAACAAAAGACTTGACAATTGATATCCGCATGATGGTATAGAAGGATCAATCTAATTAGGGATTGATAAATTATTTGCCACTTCTATAAATTTATTTTATTGAAAACTAGTTTCGAATGTTATACATTCATCATCAGTTCTAAAAACACACAAAAAATTCAAAAATAAGCAATTCAAAATATAGTTTAGTATTATTATACATATTAAATTAGATTAAAATAAATCAGTATTATAAAACATATTACAAAATGTTTTATAATACTTTATATTGCTTATATTTGAGTTTTTTGTGTTTATAGAACTGAGGATGAATGTATAACATTGGAAACTATTAATTAATAAAATAAATTCATAGAAGTGGCAAATAATTTATCAATTTCTAATTAAAAACTTGACATTTAAAAAACTGAAAACTTAAATTTCCTACTTTCTGTGAGGAATCAGACGACGGATGCTCTCTACGTCTATTATCACATTTTTAAATTTTCTCTGACATACAGGACTCTCTACATATAGTTCAGCCGCAAAATGTGAGTGTTCTGTTGTGTTTTTTTTCCGTAAAATAAGTAATAACTTCTAACCTTTTGTCATTGGAGTGGTCTCATTTGTACTCCCGTGTCTTTCTGTATTAAATATAGTTTAATAATCATATAAAAACTTCAACTTGCTATTCTTTCGAAGAAATAGTCTTAACGGCATCATCAGACAATGGAGGACTACTTAACCCGCCAACTTCCTCCAATCCTTCTTCTTTACTATTCATTTTCATTGCTTCGCCATGTATCCACGTTATCTAAGTTATTCAACTGTTTTCAAGCAAGAAGTGAGCAAAAGCTAAGTTGGATCGTAATTACCGTCTCCTAATTGCCCTCTTTAATCTTATTGTCCTAATTATCCTATCCATGAACTTTTCTCCGGTTATCAGTTGTCTTATTATCTTTCAGTATTATTCATTTGTTTTTCTATCTTGCAATTTTATATTGGTTATTTTATCATACTCTAATCTGTTTCTCTGAACACCACAAAATATTAAAGCCTAAATGCTAAATGGTCCTCCGCTGTTAATTGTGATTTATTATTACGATTACAACTATAGTGACATATTTCCTAACTATTATTTATTTTATAAATATTTTTCCTAAATATTGTCAAGCCGGTCATCTTTTAGTAATCGTAGGTAAAAAAATATGGTATAAATTAATTCCTTTACCACTACTACTTATTGTCCTTAACTAAGACTGATATTATATTTATGTCTCAATGTTAATACTGCTTCCCACATATATAGACTTCTTAGTGTTGATTGCTAACTAAATAGAATATTACTAATTTTCAAGCTTATATGTACAATTCAATATAATAGGGAAAAATTATATTACAAACATTCACATTTATTTTATAAATCTGAAAAGTAGCGAACCGTTACCGGTAGAGCAGCAGTAAGAAAACGGAAAGTAATGGTCCACACGTTCTAGAAAGTATGGAACCAGATGTATCCAATGGCAAGCTAGATATTGTCAGTTAATATATAAATTGCGTAAAATTATTGCAAAGCGAAATCTTAATTCTTATATCAATTTACATTTCTACATTTTTTTTTCTGAAATCATTGATCCAAATAAAATTATATTTAATTTCCCGTCATAGTAGTACTTCTACGTGTAGGATATTTATTTGGAATAAATTTGTAATTCAAATAAATTTAATCTATTTGATAAATTTTTTAGTAAAATTGATCCAGGAGCGAATCTCAAAAAGTGGAGTAATGAATACAAGCTGAAACTTATTCGACCTAAAATTCTACTGAGCCCTCATATTGTCTATTTTGGTAGTACATACGTCATTTGGTACATAATATAACTCAATACAGAATTTTCAGGAGTAGTAGGTGCTACCTTCAACCATCCTTATATCATTGCATCATGGATGTCGAAACCCGAGATCATATATATAACATTATTAAGGTCGTTACATTAAAATACTTAGTAATGCATTTACTGTCATTGCTGCTGCGTCAAGAGAAAATTTATAAAATACCACAAGTGCTTACATTATCTCAAAAATCTGATGTGGATACCAGATCACTTCCTTCTAGGCTTATTAAACTATAAATCGGTGGCTCATGAAGTGATCCTGAATCAAAGAAGAGGACCCTCACCTCTAAATAATGAGAAAATTCCCTGACTGGGAAATATCACTCCACTTGTATATAGTCATCAGACCTTCAAATACCAACAGGTAGTAAAAGGTAACGTACATCAAGTTTATAATTTATCTAATTATTTGTTTTATTAATGTTCTTTTTTGTTTGAGGGATTAGAAAAAAAAAAAAAAAAGATCCTGAATCACTATTTGGTTACTAGATTCCGAAGATAGCAGTGTCTCAAAAACGATACCCGGTGTCGCGACATCTTTTGGCGTCTGTTACTTGTAACAGTTGTAAATTTAGTTAGCTGTAAATTTGGATGTGTGTTAGACTCAGAATTTTATTTTCTAAAACTGTTATATGACGCTTTTATGCCTGAAATTGATAGAGAACCATTTAAAAAATATATTATGAAAATTAAAAAAAGTCTATTATGAGCCTCAAGTAAAGTACCACTTTCGGTTATCCAAATTCTACAATAATCTTGTCCGTTATTTATAATAATAAATATATTTTTTATACTATATTTGAGAATTTTTTCATTATATTTTAATATAATTTTTGAAGGAAATCTATTATAACCTTTAAGTAAAATGCCACTTCCGGTAATCGTGTAGTGACTCAAAAGGAAGATGCACAACTATATTTTACAGCAATTCTAAATACGAAATTTCAATTTTGTATGGCTTACAGTTTTTGAGTCAAGCGGGATGCACATGATCGGGTCACATAGACATACAAGTTATCAAACGACTATTATATTTAACAATTTTTATAACGATAATTTTGAACACTAGTTTTAATAATCAGTAAACTACCTTTCTCAGGACTTTCCAATATCTTAGGCCATACATATGGTACATTCGGGAGTCCTACTATATGGCAACACCTTGTCAATGTCAGGTCGGCTGACCATTGCTCAGAGATCTGCTGTCTTTCTACCGGAAACCCTGTCAAGCTCAGTTTATTACTACCATATTCTTGGTCAGATGTCAATTGTATACTTTATAGGTAAACCCTCAGAACAGCCCACACAAGAAGTTCACACGAACTTCCTAGGAATTCATCCCTCCTTCTGCTCTTATTTGTTTATTTCAATATGTAAGCCAGAATTATTATTTTTTGCTTGTACAGTATAGTTATTCTTCGGCGATTATGTTTCAGAATAATTCTATTCTACTCTCTCTCTCTCTCTCTCTCTCTCTCTCTCTCTCTATATATATATATATATATATATATATATATATATATATATATATATATATATATATATATATATATATATATATATATATATATATATATATATATATATATCAACATATGGGTAAAACTTAAATCTGTATGTACATCATTGTTTTATTTGGCAGTGCTCTAAAATATAAAGCCGTTTCATCGTAGATAAAAATATATTTTGCCAAATAACTGTTTAATTTTTGTCGATCAGTCATTTGCCACGTCGGGGTCTACTGATGCTTATTTATCCACTCGAAGTTTTGCAACTTTTTTTCTGTCTAGCTTAATATTTGCCTAACAAATCGATGGAAGCTTAAAATTTGGTTCGCCTCCGACGCCTTTTCTCTTATTAAATGCCCACTAATCGGTAAGTTGGCCATTCTTACTCGACAAAATCACTCTTTCACCAGCTTTTCAATTTCATGGCCTGCTGTTCAAAAAAGTTATATTCGAACCAATATTACCCTTCTCTGCTCACTGTAAATTTTTATTTTTTTTTTTAAGTTTCGGCCACTTCTGTTTTTCCCGATGTGAATGTGGGAAGCGAGGGTCTAAATGCTTTCATTATCATTTTTACTAACTTTAATCAATTAAAGTTTTTCTTTTAAAGTTTAAAGCCTTCTTTTTTTTATGCCATTTTCATTGTTCCGTTTTTTTTAAACACGACCCTAATTTTTACACACTAACTAGAATGAACCTAAGGTCGCTTGACAACTAAATAAAAATTGTTAAAATGGACTGGAAGGGGCTAGAAACAAGTTCTTTGAAACAATAGTGATTTTTATGAAAACAAAAATGTGAACACCAACTCTGGCGAAATAAAATTTTAAGAAATTACTTTAGCAGACCGTATTAGCTATATCCGTCTGTCTTTTAAAGATATTATGTCTTCTTTTACCCAACAGTCCGCTTAAGAGAGAATTTTTCGAGACAAAAATGACTAAATCTGTGGTAGCGTCCGTTATTAGGAGGCCCTGTTAATAGAAGTTGAATACAATCTGAAATAAGTGGTATCACGCCGGAGAAAATAAAACTGTCCGGTTATGAGAGGTGTCCGTTTGGGGAAGTTCCACTGTATTGATTTAGTTAATCCTTTTTTAGATTGTTGATGTGGGATGTGCTGTCTCAGATTTGCATCTATGTGATCTTACTTTTTTCTAGCCTGGCATTGCCAAAATTGGCGCAATGTTGAATGGTTTAAAGTATCTAGTTCGAATTTTTATAGATTGCAAGCTCTGAAGACAACTAATATTTCACATCGGATGTTATAGCATGGACAAGAGATTTGACCTACGTGGAATAGTGTAGAAGCCATTTGCAAGAGAAGGAATGGTCTACGCACTATTTGCCCGATACATGGACCACTCTAGTCGTTCTATTAAATATTTAGAGGCAATAAAGGCAAAACCTCTATATCATTGCTGCTTTATGTTCGCTTCGTGTCCAATCTTTGAGGGATTGCGGTATGTACATGTACTGCAAGTGGTGTATATAAAGCTGTTACATTCATTTTAACCTCTGTATTGCATTTTTCTTCATTTAATTTTTCTCTTTTCTTTTTTTTTTTAAACCCTTTGTAGTTTTATAAAATAATAAAATTGTATATGCGAGGACATATTTGGAAGATTCTCCAGTCAAAGTGTCTCTAAAGTGTCTCGAATAGCAGTAAATAACTTACCAGTCAACGTTTGCCAATTCAGGATAAAAAATAACAAAATCACATATATCGCACCTGTCGTAGAATAAAAGTATAACTCAAAATTTAAAATTGTAAGGTAATGTTTAAAGAGTATGAGCCCATTTGTAGGTTATCAAGTGTAAAAAGTCACATCAACGAGGGACAGTACCTCACTCCAAGACATCTACACATATGCTGAAAGAAAATGGAGGTAATATAACAACAGCGGGGAAAGGTTATATTAAAACAGCTGATCAACACAATAGCAAATGCATTTTACTTCTTATTTCCTTTGTGTCTATTATATTTCTTTTTATTATTTAATTTTTTTTTTATGTCATTTTACTATTTTTTTGTAGTTTTGTATGAATAGTTTCTGTTTTCTGCTGATCAGCTGTTTTTAATAAAGTCTTTCCCACCTGCTGTTATATTACCCCTTTCTTCTTTCAGCATGTGTGTAGGTGCCTTGGAGTGAGGTACTGTGTCTATTTGATGTATCTTTTTAGACCGTTGATGTGAGATGTGCTGTATTTGATCTTCTTATAGATACGATTTTCTGGAGTATGTCCTGATGATGACAGAATTGGCGAAACGTTCACTGGTTAGTTCTTTTGGAGACTTAGAGCTTTGTGTTTGCAATCTTCCATTTGTATTTTTACAATTGATTTATGTCGCTTTTTAAGTTTTTTCTCTTTTATATTTAAAAAAATATATATATATATATATTTAATTGAAAAACAAATCAAGAAATCGGTTCGCATACTCTTTAACACCTAAATAAGAACTACAATATTTTATTTGAACAGCAAAAGAATAAAAAAAAAAGCATAATAAAATATAAATAATGATAATAATCATATTATATATAATTATAACAAATTCTGCAAATATTCATCAGTTATGGATTTTGATTATTCTCAGCAGTAATTGGTTTGAAATTAAGGATGTTATAGCAATTAATCGCCTCGGTATTCCTCAGCTGATAAACTGTACTAATTCACTTTTAACTTATTAATAAATATTATTGAAATAATGTTCACAATATTTTATACATATGTAATTATATTCATGTTTTTTTTTTCAATTCAACATATCCTATCATTGTAGGTATACTAAGGGTGATGCACTATTTCTATTTGGTTAGTTATTTTTAGATTGTTGATTTGAGATGCGCTGCTTCTGGTTTGCATTTATGTCATACTTTCCTTATCTGTCCTGATGATGCCTGAATTGTCGAAACGTTGATTAGTATTTTTGAGAAAACCTGGGATCTGAGAGAATTCTGATCCTCCTGAGGGCCACCCAGCCTATATGATAATGGTTAAGGACATTGAGGAATAGATCGAGGAGAGAGGATGCTTACCACATAACCTCCTTGTCGTAGCCGTTGGTTTACTAACAGTACTTCCTTACCGAACGCTGAAGCTGAAAGCTAAGACTATATTGTAGTAGAATAGGTTTTTTGTTTTTTTTGCTTAGAGACTTGAGATTTCGTTTTTGAACCTTCTGATAATATTCTAACTATTTGTTTTGTGAATGTGCTTTTGCTCTCATTAATTATTATTTATATATTCTTTACTTTCCTACAGATACTACCAAAGGAAAGTATCTTTGGTCAAAATTTAGATTTGTGATTTTCAACGGATCTATAAGTTTCAGAGCTCGCTGAGCCGAAAAAAAATCATTTCAGTCATCGGTCTGTCAGTGGATTGATTTTGTTACTTATTTTTTGTTATGCGTACGTGGTATGGTATGTCTGTGCACCAAATCGGACACACTGTGAGCAATATCCGTAAAACGTGTTTTATCTATAGACTTGCCCCTCTCCCCCCCCAAAAAAAAAATCAATAAAAAAATCATCTAAATCGGACAATTAATAGCAAAGGTACGAGGTATTATTAAAAACTCGGCTTTGTCCTGTCTATTCGAAAGCTAATTAAATTCCCTTCAAAATAAAAAAATAACCACCTAAGTCGGTCCAATATTAGCAAAGATGTCGCATATTGACCTTTATGCACATGTTTAATGAAGTCTATATATCGACGTCATTTTTTGAAAAATGCGTAAGCGCCATTTAGCAAACTTTACAGGAAAAACATGAAACAATTTTTCTCCAAATAACAATATTTTTTTTTTTCAATTTTATTCTCTATTTTATACTGTAGGAGTTTATTAAGGTGGCAAAATCTTAATAATTACAATATATTTTTAGGACATCAAGCACTGGTTAAGGCCTGAGTGAATTCTGAGAGTCGTTAGTATTTCCAATTTTTTTTTTCGATAAATGGTAAGCAGGAATCGATAAAGGCGGTGTTAAGGTGTTCACACGATAAGTTGAAACCTAAATTTCGAATTTTCGGCGCTTAAGCCTTTTTCAAAAACGACGTCGAAATGTTCCTGTGGAAAGCGGTTCACCTTTGTTTATTTTTTTTTAAACTTGATAACTGTAAATCTCCCAGAACAATCATGATACTCATTTGAATGATACTTCGATCGTCTGTATAGCTAAACATAAAAAGCCGGATTAAATCAGAATCTGATTAAAATTATCGAAGATAAAGCAAACAGTTTTTTTTTTTTTGGAGTTTGTGAACCGTTTTTATTAAGAAATATATTTTTCATAAAAGGAGTAAAAATTCTCTTATATTCAACATTTTATTTATGGCATAAACATTTTTTTTCCCAGAAGATATTTCACAACTCACTAACTCAAGATGAATATCGGGCCTGCCAATATATATTCGGTTCATTAGTAAGAGGATCCTAGGGACACCTCCTAACAAGAACATGAGATACAAAGAAGGAATCCTTTATTACCTTCCTCATCCTTGTTTATAAAGGACCTCTGTCCAATGTATCTTCTGCTCCAAAACGCTTCGGGGAACTTTAATAGAAGTCCCCTCGTTGGGAAGGTGGTACGATCAAATGGCTCAGTGGATACCCTATACCCTTTGAGTCCTTCATTCGTTATTTTAATTGGATAATATAATATTTTACTTTCCCTTACTTAAACATGAAATGTATAGTAAGGGGGAGTATTGCGATCGTGAAAAATTTCGTATCCTAGTTTTTAATGGAAATTTATCTAATCTAAGATTTCCAGAGTCGTTATGACCTAATCTTGCAAAATGGCTTGTGTTTATGTGAACATCCTAGCTCAAAAAAGAAAAGTGCGAAACTGAAATTCCGCATTTAAGTTAGGTTGGTATAAGCTTGGGTTGTTACAGTAACTTTGTATTATGGGCGCCTGGCTGTTTTAAACTAGCCGAGAGTGAATTATTTCACCTTAGAGATAGATATTTTTTTATTTTTAGAAACTGGGTGCATACCCTGCCATACAATAGTCTACAGGCTTTGCTCAAGTTAGACGGGCTGGATCATGCACGCATAGCAACTAATTTTTAGGTTTTCCAATCCTCTACATATATGTTATACATAATATCAACGAACAAAATAAGATAAGTTATGTGCAACAAAAAAAGAAAAGAAATATTTACAATAAAGCTATATATACCTGTATACAAAAGCTAGCACAAATGATGCTTAAATATATGTTTAAAGATATAGTAATAAAGTGAGGTCGTGACGGCCGAGTACGTTGGGACGAGGGTCCCAGAGTGCCCGGTTCGGAACGTTGTGGGTTCGATTCCCACCTGGAACGGTTAATATTTATTTCGTGGCGATCCCGCGAAATGAATCTTGAAACTCCGGTCAGTACGCGGCGGTGACGTAAAAGTAGCCGTCAGGGGTTGGCAAAAAGGACCGTACCCATACCAGTACCAGTATAGTAATAAAGTGCATGCGTTAGAGAGAGATACAAGGAACTTATCCTAGATTTTTCACCGTTCTCCCACCTCTCTGGCATTTCCGACGAAGCTGCCAACCTTGGTTTCAAAGTCAATTAAACTTTTTAACTCTCTCTAAAAAAAAATATATCTAAATCGGAGCAAATATAAAGTGTATTGAGCTACAACAGCTTACAGCCCGAACCTAGACGGAATGCTGAGTGTGTCCGAAAGCAGATGGAGGTCACCAAAGTGCGCCTTCCCAAATCTACATAATTCTGTTCTCAACAACACACTGTGTTCAACTCAGTTGTTTCCTTCACGCTTTTTATTATTATAATACGCTTCACCGTAATATTTTAGAATGGTAAAGGAAAGTATTGTGATGCGCGTACCACATCAGAATTTTTAATATTATTTAATAGGAGTGGGGTAGCGTAATTGTAATATTAACTCCTAATATTAATTCCTAGGCTTGGGATCGAATCCCGCATATTTTTTACTAATTTGGTTATATCAGCCATGGCTCTAGAGACTCTCCTAGGGCACTCTCAGCCTCTTTGAAGAGTGCATTCGGCTTGGGAATAAACTAGGCGGCTGAGGTTGGATGCTGGCCACATCACCTCCTAATATAATGTTGCTCAATTAACAGGTGCTGAACCGTGAAAGCTCTTCATTATTTTTAGTGACACCTGCCAGGAAAAATAATTGATACAATAGAAAAATGTTGAGCTGATAGAAACGGCATGTCAAGCATAAAAATAAGTACACTTGAAGTTTCCTCTTTAAAGTTTCGAAAATACTAACCAACAATACCCTACTTTTCAACTTCAATACTTTTATAACTTAAAGTTAAATCCTTCAACTTTAACTCTATAAAAAACCGTTCCGGATAAAAAAAATTGTATTATGCACGTTCTTGTATTATACTATCTGTGAACTTACTTTTATAAAGCAGTTTATTTTACAATTTATCGTATAACACACTTTTAAAGCACACCCTTAGATTTAAAGCTAACGGATGTTCTTTGGAATCAAGTTTGTTTTCCTTAGCAACAGATATTTCATATGATCCAACATACTATTCATCAAATACGATTCGCTGGTTTTTGACAATATTACTATAGATAGTTGTAGTGTTAGTGTTAGTTAAAATATTAATAGATATAATCTTACTATTTTTACTTCCTTAAAATTGGTGAGCCGAAAAGGGTATTTTACTTGAAGGTCATAATAAGATTAGATTAAAAATTATATTTAAATTAAATATATAAATCATATGTTTCGGTAATAAAGGTTACAAACGTGATTTGGCTTTCAATCCAATTAAACATTTTTATTACTTCTTTTAAGTGTTAAAATTGAGTGTAAAATATTGGTTTTCCTCCCCATTTGTGTGTGTGTCAATAAATGGGTGTCGCGACGACCAGTGTCGTTTTTGAGATACTGCGATCTTCGGAAACTAGTAACCAAATTTAGGATCACTTTTTGAGTCACTGATTTATAGTTTAATAAGAGTACAAGAAAGTCATGTGTTGTCCACATCAGATATTATTATTTGATTGTTATTTAAATATAATCTTGCTACACCCTCTTAAGTTATGTACGAACTGCTCGATGTTCGATGGGCATTCGTTTTTTACTATATATAGTATCACTATCTAGCCCTCTCGTACCTTGAAAATTTCAGTTCCTTTTATAAATTATTTCTTTATTTCATTATTATCACTACCTATTTCATTCGTCGCATTTTTCAAACAAATAATTCATTTATATTTCGAAACTATCCTAAAACAATATTTTTTTTTTGTTTCTTGAGATGATATTTCAGCCATATATAGGCCATTTTTTAAATATAAAAAATAAAGCATTGCTTATAATGCTATTTTCATTAGAGAATTAATGTATTAGGCATTGCTTTCTGCATAGATTCTGGCCAGAGATAGCACATCTCAGATCAGCAGTTATAAATAAGACTGGCCTAATAGACATAGCACATCACTCTAAAACAGTTTAAAATACAGTGACATAAAAGAGGCGAGGTAAGTTTGTTACCATTATCTTACCGAGTAATGATATTGTTTTTAGTTTTTTTTTATTTTTCAACTTGGCCTAACATTTGACAGAAGAATGGCTTGAAGCCCATACATGAAGAACAAACAAACAACGCTAAACCATAGACGCTCATTTCTTTCAGCATGATCAAAATTGAAACTTAGAAAGAAATTAAAGAAATTGAACACTTATTTACACTTACTTACTTAAGCCCATTTGGACCTGCACTTAAACTAAAACACTTTTTTAGTCAAAACCATTTATGACTATAACTAAAGCCCCATGATTTATCAGGAATAGTACCTTACATACAGACCCCAATATGCCAACAGTTAACGGGCCCACTACAAACGGTTTCACAACTTACACGAACATCCTAACACACTCATACAAGGCAACAACATGCCTGACAACACTCGCAGAAGGCTGAAGAGAAGCTGGATGAGTGATCTCCTTATCCAACTATATCGAATAATCAAGACAGGATGAGTGCCGGTGGGTATTATTCTATATCATGCCACAAAACCAATTTTTTAGCCAACAAATTCACTGTCTGTCAACATTGACAGGTGTAAACATGAAAATAAAGCTCCTACCTCCCCCTCCACCTCCCCCCCCAAAAAAATGTTGTTTTATCATCTCATTAATTAATAAATTCAATTTATTGAAATTTAAAAGTAATGCAAAATATATTAATTCTCGAATATACAAACCTTTATTTTTACTTCCTTGTACGAAGAAGTATAGGAAGTATTGTAATCGCGAAAATTTTTGGTTTTCAGATATCGACGGAAATATCCATTTTGACCATCCCTGAATCCATTTTGACTAGTTTCGTCGTGGCCTTTGAACGTACGTACGGTCGTACGTTCGTAACTCGCATAACTTAAAAACGGTTAGCCGTAGGAAGTTAAAATTTTGTATGTAGGATTGGTGAAAAATATAGCTGTGAAACTCTCTTTTTGGTCACTGCTTGATCACCGAGTGGTACTTTACTTGAAGGTCATAATTGATTCTATCAAAAATTATATTACTATGCATTATAAATACTATGCAAAACTTCTCAAATTTAGTATTTATAACTTATATATTGATTTAAATAACATACTAGATTTTGGTCTAAATTGAAAAACCGGAAGTGGTACTTTATTTGAAGGTCACAATAGACTTTCATCAAAAATTATATTAAAATATAATGTAAAAATCTCCAATTTGGTAAATAGGACTTGGATATCGGTATTTTTAACTCTATTTTTGTTAAAATTAGTGAGCCGAAAAGGGTACTTTACTTGAAGGTCATAATAAGCTTACATCAAAAATTATATTTAAATTAAAAGATGAAACATATGTTTCGGTAATAAAGCTTACAAACGCAATTTGGTTTCCAATCCAATTAAATATTTTTATTACTTGTTTTAAGTGTTAAAATTGAGTGTAAATGACTGGTTTTCCTCCCCATTTGTGAGATGAACAAGTCTGCAGCATGAGAATAAGATGTTAGTTAAGTGGATTTTTCCGCTTGAAATATCGAAATTGTCTATTTCCAATGCTTTATCCAGTGATATTGGCAGTTTTAATGTTGTCATGGAACATGAAGAAAAATCTTGGAAACTAGTTATCTACTGAAGGAAAACGACATATAATAACGGAATGAGACCTCCAGTAACAAGAGTGTGTCTGTGTTTGTGTCTCAATAGATGGATGTCGGGACGCCGAGTGTCGTTTTTTACTACAATCTTCGGAAACTAGTAATCAAATTCAGAATCACTTTTTGATCCACGGATTTATAATTTAATAGGCGTACAAGTGAGTCATATGTTGCCCACATCAGATATTTTATTTTAAAAAATGGCCTGGATATGGCTGATATATCTCAATTAAAAAAAACAAAATGTATATTGTTTTTGAATAGTTTCGGAATACAAATGTTTTATTTATTTATTTTTTTAAATTGCGAATGAAATTGGTAGTGAATGAAATAAAGAAATAATTTATAAAAGGAACGCAAATTTTCAAGGTATGTGGTTTAGGTAGCGATTTAGAAAACCGACCAGTGTGGATATAGCTTTAAGATGAAAATAATTAATATAGCAGTTGATTTTCGATCGAATTAAAATTGAAAATAATATAATAGAAGAGGTTGTTGGTGAAGTATAGGACAGAAGACAGATGCAAAGCACAATTGGAACAGAGAATACAAGAATAAGGAATAAAGAAGAGAGAGAGAGAGAAGGGAGAGAAGGTTAAATAAATAACGAAACTGTATCAGACGGGAGGCACTCTAATGAATACATAAATACATGATCCCTCTCTCTGACACGTTGCTTCTCTAAGGTGGATACAACTTTTATACCTCTGTCCTTCGTCTCTTGGAGATAGTCTGCTAATTACACCGAAGCGCAGAGCTTTGTCTTATTCAAGCGTTGGCTATATCATTCTGTAATATAGGATCAAACTGAAATATAAATGTAATAAGATATTGTGGGGCAAGTGCGCACAAGTTCGACTTTAAATGACTTTTCCTCTGTTTTTAAAAATTTACCTTAGACGATTATGTTTAAATATTACAATATGCAAGAGCAAAAACTCAAAATGAGGCATAAATAATTGTTATTATATAAACGGAAAAATCCAAAGAAGAAGCCAAGAGTGTCAAAATTAACAGAAAAATATAAAAAATCACCTGTCGATATTCCGTCAATTCAGGTATCAACAGGACAGTATGAGAAAAAGAAATAAAATATAAAAAAAAAACTATTAAATAACAAAATGCAGCAACATCTCACATCCGGAGTAAAAAAAATCACTAACCAGAGACAGCACCCCACACCAAGACACCCAGGCACATACTGAGGGAAAAGGGAGGTTGCACGACAACAGCTGGAAAAAGTTGAATTAAGAACAGCTGATCATATAAAAAAAAATACTCATACTAAAAACAGAAAGATGTATAAAAGATCATAAAAATAAATTAAATAATTAAATAAGATATGATCAACCAAATGCACGAAGAAAGGGAAAGTTTATACGCACGGAAGAGGAAGACAACAGTGGATACACGGCTATTCCACAAAATATATGAATATGCAAGAGTAAAAACTCAAAATGGGACATAAATAATTGTTATGACAAATGGAAAAATCCAAAGAAGTCAAGAGTCTCAAAATTAACAGTAAAATATTTTTTTAAAAATCACCTGTCGATATTTCGCCAATTCAGGCATCACCAGGACAGTAGGGAAAAATAAATAAAATATAAAGAAAAAAAAACTATTAAAGAACAAAATGCAACACATCTCACATCCACAGTAAAAAAAAAGTCACTAACCAAAGACAGCACCCTACACCAAGACACCCAGGCACATACTGAGGGAAAAGGGAGGTTACATGACAACAGCTGGGAAAAGTTGAATTACAAACAACTGGTCATATAAAAAAAAAATAATAAAAAATATACTCATACTAAAAACCCAAAAATATATTTAAGATCATAAAAATAAATTAAATAATTAAATAAGATACAAGAGCAAAAACTCAAAATGAGACATAAATAACTCTGGCATAAATGGAAAAAAACAAAGAAGAATCCAAGAGTCTCCAAATTAACAGAAAAATATAACAAAATCACCTGTCGATATTTCGCCAATTCAGGCATCACCAGGACAATAGGAGAAAAAGAAATAAAATATAAAGAAAAAAAACTATTAAACAGCAAAATGCAACACATCTCACATCAACAGTAAAAAAGTCACTAACCAGAGACAGCACCCCACACCAAGACACCCACATACTAATTTTTTTTCTTTTTTTATATTTTCTTTCTTTCTCTTCTACTGCCCTGGTGATGCCTGAATTGGCTAAATGTCGACAGATGATTTTTTTTTATATTTTTCTGTTAATTTTAAGACTCTTGGCTTATTTTTTTTTATTTTTCCATTTATGCCATTTTAATATTACATTCAAGCCCACGTTTCAGTCACGTCCATTTTTATGAAATTTATATTTCAATTTAACAGTGCCCAGTACACAGTTGCTCCTTCCGTAGGGGTATGGGTGTACGAGGTATCTCAAAGAGTCATTATTCAAGGATTAGCGGTTCCGAGCCAAGTGCGAAATAGTCCGTTTCAGTAGAGATTATTATACTGATGTAATGGTCGAGACAAATTAAAAGTTGTCTGTGATTCTCATTTTACAATCTTCAGTGAGTTATGAAAGTTGGATATGGAACAAAATTGAAAAAAATTGTTTTACTTTTTAATGCGCTATTCCGGGATCGCCTCGGCCATACATGATGGTAGGGTAAGTGTCCCACAACAGAGTTCTGCACTTACCACTGCAGGTATATTTTTCACGAGTATTTTTTAAACAATAAAAAAACTATGAAAAAATAATATAAATAACAGAGTATTTTGAAGAGCAGCTTCTGAAAGTTCCTCTTAGCGCAAAAAAAAAAAAAAAACCGACGCAGCTGTACAGCAGAAGTTGAAAGATCCAACTTAACCTGTTGAAATTAATTTCTTTGCAACTCATTATACTTCACCTTAGCGAACTCTTGTGGTTGATTTCTGCCACATCAATGTTTGGCTTCATGCTCTGTAAAGGGCAGCTCTTATTAGTTTTGCTTACGAAAGATGAAAAAAAAAATAATTTAAATTAATTCGGGGTTGGCCAAAACGTATAAGGGGAGATTGTGTTGTGTAATGAGGAGTTGAGTTTTGATGGAGTTCAGTGTTGGGAGATTTGTAGGCGAAGACTGCTATCGGCATCGAACTTTAGGGTTTTGTGAGCATTTGATTATTATTGTTGTCTCATTAAAAATAGTTCAGACTTATTATGTCTTATCCTTATCCGTAAAAAATTTTTTAATATTTATCTATTGTTTTTCAATCGGTTACATGCACTCGTGTGGTTTAGTTTATTATTTTCGATTATGAACATTCGTAATCGACCAAGAAAAAACATTTTTACCCCCTCTCCCTCTCTCATTTGAAGTTTTATTTTTCAAGATACATAGAATCCAAAAATCTAATAAAATACAACTACTGCGCCGATTTTTTTTAGATCTGGCACCGAAGTCACCAAACCCAGGAAGACACCTGGAACTCGTCATTGTAGTCCAACATTTTGTTTCAAAAGAGGCCGATTAGATGTTGTATTCGCCTAAAAAATATTGTATGAATATAGAGGTGAAATATTAAGCGTTTCGTAATCAATAAACCGAAAAAAAAGTAAATAAATTTGGAATACTTTTTATTTTTTTAATCTTAGGATAACAATTCTGATATACTTTTAATAATATTAAAAATAAATTTGAAAAAAAAAGTTAATCATAAACCATTTTAATCATAATTTGCATCGTTTTTACATACGTGTGATAAATTCAACACTCAAAACCGCTAAACTGTTAGTTTTTCCTATCATTATCATTATTACCATCAAATAGTATATTATTTTCTTTATATTATTATATTTATTATATATTATTATTTTATAGACTAGAATAATGTATCACGGTCAAATAATATCGTAATTTTCTCATTCAACAATTCACACTCACGTAATGAGTAATTCTAGAATAAATAACTGATGAGCTGGGTTTAGTAATTTACAAAGCCGCAAGGGATAATTAAACTGCGTACTGAAACCGCCTAATTCCTAATCCCGATATTTCATTTCTTGGTTTTGGGCAAGTTGTAATTTATTACTTGGAATTAATTTCCTGACACCGGATTTAAAAAAAGAGTTAATTAAATTAGGAATATTTTTTAATAGAAATGAAATCCGTCAACGATATTGAAGAGGAAGCCACAATTTTAGGTTTTGTTCCTAAATTAAAATTTACGAGGTAACTTTTTGCTTTTATGATTGAATCTAGAAAAATTATTTTTCATAACATTATTAGGTCATTTGACATCCGGATGATGGTATAGAAGGATCAATCTAATTAGGAATTGATAAATTATTTGCCACTTCTATAAATTTGTTTTATTGAAAACTAGTTTCGAATGTTATACATTCATCCTCAGTTCTAAAGATACACAAAAAATTCAAAAATAAGCAATTAAAAATATAGTTTGGTATTATTAAACATATTAAATTAGATTAATATAAATCAGTATTATAAAACATTTATGAATTATGAATTTAATTAAGACAAGAAATCAAATACATGTTGGTACTCACCAAGGTTTAAATGGATTATATCAAACAGAAAAGTTTGTACTGGTTTTTTCTCGCATTGAACTAACAATGAACGAAATGTAGGTAGCATGTTTATAGGTAAACGGTTTAAGGGTCATGGTTTTTCCAGTATTGCTGGTGAGTAATTGTTTTTTATATTATAGATGGGAATAAATTTAAGATTGGACTATTGTAGATATTTATTTGACCATTTAAGCAAAAATCTGTATTGGATTTGAAGTATTAATATAAATCAGTATTATAAAATATTTATGAATTATGAATTTAATTAAGACAAGAAATCAAATACATGTATTTGTATTAATTATACATGTATTTGATTTCTTGTCTTAATTAAATTCATAATTCATAAATGTTTTATAATACTGATTTATATTAATCTAATTTAATATGTATAATAATACCAAACTATATTTTGAATTGCTTATTTTTGATTTTTTTTTGTATTTTTAGAACTGAGGATGAATGTATAACAATCGAAACTAGTTTTCAATAAAACAAATTTAAAGAAGTGGCAAATAATTTATCAATCCCTAATTAGATTGATCCTTCTATACCATAATGCGGATATCAATTGTCAAGTTTTTTGTTGAATAGGAAGAGATCTCTATATAAATCTAGAAATAAATTGCTAATAACTTGACCTTGATTGTAATTTCAATAAATAATTAATAAAAAAAAATAAATAAATGCAATTTAAAGAATTGTTTAACTTTTGTTTTATCTTCCATCATAAAGAACAATTTTCAAAAATAATCCCCACCATTGGCTTAAAATGATAAACAAAAGCAGACCCGGACGAGATGTAAGGCCGCCCATGAGTGGATTGTTTTGAAGGACTATACCTTAAGTGTTGTATTGTGCCGATGTTCAATTTAGGGCCTTCGTACTTCAGGATAATAGCGTGTGGGTATTAGTTTGTAGAGCTAAATCTTCAGAAGGAAAATTCCTGATTCTATGAAAAAATTGAAATTCAATTATTCAGGGTTGTTCCAATAGATTTATCAATAAATAAATAAACAAATGACTTATGGAATAACAAGTTTCTATGACAACATCAATTGTAGATACCTCCGTCCGTAACAACCCAAATATGCATGATCCAACTTAACACAATCCTCCCACTTACGTTTCGACCTATCTTTGGGATGTTTTAGGATCATTCTTCCGAAATGGCAGAAGTTTCAATCATGAGATATCTGAAAGAATTATAAACGTATAAAGAAAACAAAATTCTAAATAAATTAAATAAGTTCTTAGAACTGAGGATGAATGTCTAACATTCGAAACTAGTTTTCAATAAAACAAATTTAGAGAAGTGGCAAATAATTTATCAATCCATAACATTATTAGATTTTGTAGAGTATTACAATTAACGATATAAAGTTTCATACCAATATTCTTCTCATGCCCTTTCTTAAAATAGTTAAGGATTTTTATTGTTGGTTTATTATTTCCAATAATAAACATTTGTAATCTAACAGGAAAAAAAATAATCAACTCTTCCACAGGATTTGAGGTTTTACATTTCAACATACGTACAATCTTACAATCGAATAGTCCATGAATTTTCTTTGGAACTAGTGTGCCGATGTTTTTCAGATTTGACATCAAAGCCACAAACAACTTTAGGATGATCTTTGGCATTCGATTTACTATCTGTCATTTCGTTTCAAAGTTGCGACCTAGATAGAGAAATATAAAGTATTTTGCAACCATAATACCAAAGCCAAAAAATCATCAATCATTCTTAATGTTAGGATAATCTAATTGGGGATAATAAACAAACGTGTAATAATTTGCAGTCTTTTTTAAATAATTTTCCCTAACATTTTGTTACGTTTCATATTTTCAATAAGTTTAAAAGAGTACAATAAAATATTAGTAATAAATTAATCATTGTTAGAAGTCCAATGATTGTTCTTAGTTAGGAGGTCCGGATACCGCCTTCTTTTCAAAAGCTTAGGGGTTTATGTAGAGTAGAATGAGAAGTAAGGATAGTAGGTTTGAGTGATTATAATAGGTTCAAAACAATATATCGAAATATATAGAGGTCAATATGGGTAATTTAATTTTACACAGTAAGATACATTGAGAATTTAACCAAGAATTTTAGATTTTATTGATTATATACGGGAAGAATATAATAGTTTACTTGAACCCAAATCATTACCATTCTTTTGAATAGATTTTGTTTATAAAATTTATGTAAGTGGTTTATAACGTTTATAAGATTTTTCATCTTTAAAAAGATAAAAACTGGGATTTTATATTATTTTGAATAAATAATCATTGATACATTAAAAATCTAGTTATCCCAACAAAAATATAATTTTATCAATAAAATTCTAAACAAATTATATGTTAAATAAATTACATCATACATTTTTGTGACGTTTCGGCCATTGTACTAACCATTTTAAAACTTCTACATTCACTTACAAAATCAGTTGTCAAAAATTAAATAAATTATTTTGTACAACGCATGGGAAATACTCGTTTAACATTTTTACGAATTAATAGAATATTTGAATGGTAGAGACTGGTAAAGTTTAATTAAGTATTGCAAAATCTGATGGAAATATACATTTGAACTTATTAAGGAATTTAATTATTGAATTATGTAAAGGTGCTTTTGTTTATATTTACATTTACAATATAATTGTGTTTTATTTATTTTTAGGTTTTTTATTGTTTTGTTAAGTGGTATACTTATTATTATTACATGGAAGATTGTATTTATTTTATTTTATATATTTTTTATTTGAGAATTATAATAGAAAAATATTATTATTTTATTATTTTTTATTAGTTATCTAAGATTAATAACTAGGAAGTGGAATTAAGATCAACTCCGGGCTAACGGTGAAATAGACTAAGCCCTAATAATGTTTGGAATTGTAATTGAAATTATTTATACATAATAATTAACAAACATTATTTTATTGTATTATATTCAACTAGTTTAACGTTTTAAAAACTTCATAATAATATGTCCTCCGGAAAACCAAATCAAAAGCAAATATTATTTGGCTGGTATAGCCAAAAAGTCATTTTGTTGGTAACTTTTCTAAAAATTTAAAACAGAATATTTATTAATAACACAATTAAAAAAATAAGATTAAAAATTACTTTATAAATTTATGACTTGGTAAAATGTATTTTATCTTGGTATAATGCATTAAAAAACTCTTTAATTAGGGATTGATAAATTATTTGCCACTTCCATAATTTTGTTTTTATTGAAAACTAGTTTCGAATGTTATACATTCGTCTTCAGTTAAAAATTTATCAATCACTAATTAGATTGATCCTTCTATATTTCTATATCATGAGGATGTCAACTAAAAAACTCTTTATTCATTAGTATTTTAAAACTATTACTTTATTCAAAGAATCCTTCACTACTATCATTATTAAGAACTAAAACACCTCTCACACATGGGATTCCATGCGGTTCTTTTTAAATCTTTTAATGATTATTTATTAGAAATTAGTATATTTTTTCGATTTTTTATATGTTTATTCTTGATGCCGATCGGTAAAAAAATTAAAAATTTGTTTATAAACTCTATTCTATTCTATGCGATAAATAGTCATTGATGATAAGAAGTTGTCATAGGTGGACAAAAAAAAATGAAGAAAAGAACAAACTGTAAATATCTATATATCGAATCTTTTATAAATTGTTAATTTAAATAAAAAATGTGATCATCAATTATAAATAGACCATATTCTTTAGCAGTTAGTCCTAAATCCTTCAGATGAATGCTGATAAATAGTATGGCTTCTAGGATCTTGACCTGTTTAGATACGAAATCCTTAAAATAAAAATATAAAAAATGGAGGAAAAAATGAGTTGTCTCTATATTTCATTAATTGGTCGGTGTATATTGCTACAGATTGTCATAGACCTTGCTCCAAAACCCCTGTAGGCCTTGCGAGCAAGCGACTCCTTTCTAAATTATTTTTAGATCAACAGCTGATTGTCACACACTTGCTAAATAACCGTTGCCAAATCTAGAAGCTTCTGGTACTAGATTTTCTGCTTCGATAACATTATAATCATAAATGTGTGCTTGTGAAACTGTCACTAATATTCTACAGAATTAGGTAGTACGGAGCTTGGATTCTCTGCGCTCCTGAGGTCAGCTGGCATTTGCCACTCTTAACGCGTCCACTCCAAATGGAGCGATGGAAAGGAATTTCTGGAGTGCTTGGATTACAGAAGATTTCAAGGACCCCACCAAAGACCAATTATTTCCACCGATACATTTTTTATCTCAAATAGTATAAGACGTATCTTATAATATTAATGCTCTACAAATATTTCAATTTACAGATTAATATAATTCTTGAGAATTAAGGGGATATAAATGTGCCTCTAAAATAGTAAGAGCATTGAATAATTTAATCTTTGAAATTTTATGCATGTTAGAAATTATAAATCCACAAACTAAATTCATAATTACATTTTTATCATAATTATTTGCTATAAAAATGGAAAAAAATTCATATTAATCAAAAAAGTTATTCATATTAATATTTCTGTAACATTTTTTATACAATCAATATCGTAAATTTTAACAATACTGTATTTACTGACAAACAATTTTTATTATTATCAGAAGAGCATAGTTTAAAACTGTGTGAAAAACTGTGCCGTCCATTGTTTCACTCCTTCAGTTTTCCACACTAACAGTCAGGCGTAGTGATTGGATTTTGGCATGGCATGGTCGGTGACATATCCAAATATGATTGCACATTTACGGTCGTTCTATATTCCATTTGGCGTGGAACGTATAGAGTGGAATGTTCGTCAGGGACCCCTTGAAATTGCTTAAAGTACGTACAAAACAGTACATACCTGAAATTTTGAATTTACGCTCCACCACATATATCTCTCTTTCTGTATGATTTTAAAACGTTATAATTTTTTTATTATTATTATTATCGTCAGGTATTTCGTCTGAGATTGTACGGTGTAATATAAGGTATGAATCTTTGTCAGCTCGGACACCAAAAGTTGGGCCCAAATTTTTACCAAATCAAATAGTAAATATGGTATTATTGAATATATACACACTTTATATTTCATCGTTTATTATTATTTTTTATCTTAATTTATTAGAATATTTTCTTTATTTATGATTGATGTTTATTTAAATTTCACTTTTTTCTTTACTTATGATTGATATTAAATGTACAAGAATAACACAGGCCACCAGTAGTTTTGGTGCCGGAGTATCTGGAGCTGATTTCATATGAATTTGGTGCCCGGAACAAATATGGCATTACTTTTTGCTATGGAGGTCAAATTTCTAAGATATAACGTTTTAGCTAAATGTACGTTTTGCGTACGAAATCCACGAATCAAATCTAAAAATTATCAATGAAATTTTTAGTCGTATTTTTCCCGAAAAAAATAGACTATTGCAGTGGGTCGAAGGTCGGCGGTGAGCGGTGGGACTGCGTTTTCTATTAGTTTCATAACCCCTAGAGCACGATTATGAAACTTTTGGAGATTTCTGATAAATATTTTTTTTCCACGCTACATTTGAGCACCTCCAGTGCCCCCCATTGGTCAAATGTGCTGAAATTCGATATGTAGATCTTTCTTCAAGGCAGAACGATGCCATTAAAGAATGGGTATATTCCAGTTAAAATTTCGGTATGTCTACTTGAAATTTCAGCGTTTTTAAAGTTTTGCTACAGTTCCACGAATAAGTTTATAGGGCTAAAAAATCGTATGTGAATTGAGTTGTTATTAGAGAAGTATCTTTTGGGGGTCTCAACTTGGTTCCTCCACCCCTTCGGGTTTTTTAATTTTTTAAAAATATTTGCGCACCTTTTTCATTTGAAAGGAAAATAAATTACCTATAAAACAAAAGAAGCTGATCCCCGTTGGATCAAATGAGCTGAAATTCGGCATGAAGGGTTTTCTGTATGGAAGGTCAGCGGAGAGGCAGAACAATATAATAAAAGTATGGGTAAATTTCGTTAAGTTAGTCTTTTGTGGGTCTCAACTTTTTTCTCACTCCACCTTTTTTATAATAATTTTATTCTAATGAAAATACGACTTTAGTAACGGAGTCCTGCTGCTCACGGATTTTTTTATTATTAAATTATTCAAATATTATTGTATTATACAAAAATTGTACCAAGCCATCGTACACTTTGGAAGCTTCTTTTTCGTGACCTTGAATATATCTTGGAGCGTACCCCATCTTGATGAAATCTTTCACCTTGTTCCTCACTGCTGTTTTATAAATTTTCAGGAAAACGATCCAGATGACTGTGTAAATAGTGTACCTTAATTCCTTAATGTTTTGCCCAAGGGATTTGAAGCTTACCGTTTACGAGTTCAACGTGGTTTTCTGCTCTTCGTTAGCCCAGAAAATTTCCGACAACTGCAACAAATGAAATCCAGGATTTTCGCTCATCCTCATTCATGAAATTTGCAAAGGATTGTTCCTTAATGATTTTTTTTTTATTTCTGGTCCTTTAAATTTTTTCCTTTGTCAACTAAGGCCTTTTTTCCCCTATAAATGCAAAGCATGATCCGTCCTTATCAAGAGTCTTTACAAGCTGCTTCATAAGGCCCGGCTTGATATGCAGTGGGGGAAAGATGGTTTTTCTCTTTCAACTAAGGATTCGTTAATAATGATATTTTCTCTTCTCTCTTAGGCCACTCTTATCTAACCCAATGGTGTATTTTGTCTCTAATTTCCATTTACACAAGAAACAAGGATATTTGGTATGGCCACTTTGCTGTCTGAGGAGAAAATTTACCAGTTTTAAGTCCACAAAAATCACCAATTGGTGTTCACGATATCTTCTCCTAGACCAAAGCTATGTTGCTAGATGTTTCATTCATTGTCTTTGAGTGAGCAATTGGCATTGAACTATATTTGTTCCCATTTTGCAGAAGAACACATTTCAAGCTTCGCTTTGAGCTATCAATAAATAGGCGACAATTATCTGGAAAATATTCAGGGAGACTCATTTTTTCCAGGAGTCCTCTCATATCGAGACATACAATTCAACTTTTTCCAGCTGTTGTCGTGCAACCTCCCTTTTCCCTCAGTATGTGCCTGGGTGTCTTGGTGTGGGGTGCTGTCTCTGGTTGGTGACTTTTTGACTCTTGATGTGAGGTGTGCTGCATTTTGTTTTGTATTGGGTTTTGTTTTCTTTTTATTTTATTTATTTATTTATTTCTGTCCTGATGATGATGACCAGAATTGGCGAAATATTGACAGATGATTTTTTTTATTTATTTATGTTAATTTTGAGACTTTTGTTGGATTTTTCCATTCATGTCATTCATGTATATATATATATATATATATATATATATATATATATATATATATATATATATATATATATATATATATATATATTAACTATGTATTGAATATCTAATTGTAATACATTTAATAAAAGTGTTTTACTCCATTCGATACAGTTATTTAATTTACAATTTAGATGGAAAAAGTATTGAATTTAATTAGTAAATTTCGAAATTAAAAAAAAATAATTCATTGTTGGATATTATTATTGACTGTTTTATTAACAAAAACTTAACTAATATTTAATATTTCTAGAAAACTGAAAGTTTTGAAATTCTTGGCTTCTGCATTGGATTTTTCCATTCATGTCATATATATATATTCACTATGTATTGAATATCTGATTGTGATACATTTAATAAAATGTTTTACTCTATTCAATAGAGTTATATTAATTTACAATTTAGATGGAAAAAGTATTTGATTTAATTAGTAAATTTCGAAATTAGAAAAAAGAATTCATTGTTGGATATTATTATTGACTGCTTCAATATCAAAAAGTCAACTACTATATTATATTTCTAGAAAACTGTACAGATAAATAAGTACCTGTGATTTTCCCTGTGACAGATATGGTTAGATTCGATAAAGGTTTTAATATAACGTATATTAAATTATCCATACTACATTTGACTTTATTTTAGTACGGTGAATGGGATATTCGAAAATATTTGATTTATTTTTAAATATTTTAATTATATCTTCATACTAATTTTGCCAAACCTATTTTAAAATGGATCCAAATATATACATAGATCAATTTATATATTTCAAATTAAATAAACGATATTGTGAAGAACAATATGGAAAATAATGAAAATCCACCGTACTGTTTTAATTGGCCAATTAAATTTAATTCCTCTGAGAGATAATATTAAAAGTCTAATTCAATATGCATGATAATCCATTGATACCCGAATTCAGTCCAGGAGAGGTATTTATTTATACAATAAAACAATTCGTTGGTTCTCTGAAAATATTTATAGAAATAATTGGGGGGTGCGGTCAATATAGAAAACACGCAGTAAGTGTAATATTTATTTTAATGTATGCTGACGTTTCACCCTGAGTTGTAACCCTTCATGTGGGCTAAGCATGAAACATTTATAAAAGTAACGAAGACGTATGGTAGAACTAGTTCAATGGGAAGAAGAAAAATTCTAACTATGCATCAGTCGAATAACCTATTCCATTATTCCATAACCTATTCCATTATTCCATAACCTATTCCATTATTCCATAACCTATTCCATTATTCCATAACCTATTCCATTATTCCATAACCTATTCCATTATTCCATAACCTATTCCATTATTCCATAACCTATTCCATTATTCCATAACCTATTACAAATATTCCATTATTTATTATTCTTCTGTCCTCTGTACTCCTATTGTCAAATTTTATCCATAATTAATTTCATACGTATTGCAAACCCCAAGCAGTAATTCTGCTTTAAATAGAATATAGTTATTAAATAACATACGAAATTAACTATGTATAAAATTAAAATAGGAGTATAGAGGAAAGAAGAAGAATATATGACTTAAGAGAACCAAAAAGAGATTGCGGATTATGACAACTCAACATGACTGAATATTCGGCGCTATTATCTAATCGCTTTCTTGACGTTGTTAGCTGGAGACATAGTTGGTGAAACGTCGACTGGTTAGTTATTTACTAATATTTGAAGGTCTGTTACCGGTACCGGTACTAGTAAAGGTCCGGCAAGTGGGCCTAGTGGTCCTTTTTGCCAATCCCAGGAATGGCCAATGGAGGTAACATTTTTTTCCTCCGTATCGAATCTTCTGGTTTTCCTGATCGAATTCAGAAGATATGTCCATTCAATGTAAGAAGCCTCTCGTTCTCGGATTCTGTCAGATCCTGGAAGTCTATACCTTAATGACGCATCCCAGTCGCAATCTGCTATGTAGTGTAGGGCACTCTCTGGTGCCTGTCCACAGAAGTGGCAAAACTCGTCCGCTATTACTCCACAAATCTTTAAATGTGTTTTAAGACTGCAATGACCTGTGAGTACTCCGATTATTAGTCGGGGTTCTTTTCTGTTGAGGCCCAGCAGCCACATGGTTCTAGAAGGAGAGCGTTTTTTTGAATAGTAGCTTAGCTTGACTAAGGCCTAAGCAATCCCTCCACTCCTTACCTGCAATTCTCCATGTCCAATCGTGGTTCTCCTTTCGCTGATGTCTTTTCGAGATATCTAACGAAGGTTCTAGCTCCAAGATAGGGATCTCAACACCTTCTCCTGCACGCTGGTCAGCCATCTCGTTGCCTAAGATTCCTTTATGACCAGGAACCCAAACTAATTTCAAACTCTTGGAGCAAGCAAGTAACACTAAAGCCTGATTGTACTCTTTTACCAGTGGCTTGAAGTGCTGACTGACTGAATAGATAGTAATACCAGCCATATCACAGCTAATAACTTCCGTGCATGTTACCGGCGATAATATCGCATACACTTCTGTCTTTGTGTTTGTCCAATGGGATGCTTAAATTAATGTCTAAATCCTCTATATAGACTCCCGCGCACGTTAAGCCAGTCAAACCATTCCTCGATCCATCCGTGAAACAGGGTAGGTTTTCTATTGGGTTTCTATTGATCCTTGTTCCCAGTCGAGTGACCTAGGCTACAAGTAGCTTACTTTAGAATCTAAAATGAGGTTTATATCAAGTGGTGTATTATTGTCCACGGTTAGAGGTTAGATTGATTAGAGATAGTTTTATTAAGATTGACAACAGATAAGAGATAAGATTTATATTGATAAGAGATAAGATTTAGATTGATAAGAGATAGTTAGATTGGCAAGAGGTTCACAGAGGTTAGAAGTTTTAGTGGGAAACCATGGGCGCCGCCATATTGCTCCGGAGCCCTGCGCCAGGACCGGCCTTTTCTATCTACTGATAGAGTCAGGGATGTCATACCGAATTTCGTTTCCAGTGGCGTAGCTAAGTCAACTGGCGCCCGGTGAAAACTTCATTAATACCGAATCCCAGGACTGGAACTAGAGGCTGCAAATTTTGAGTTTATTATTTTTGATAGTTTTGGACTTTATTCAGCCAATAAAACGAGTTACTGTTATGTGATGATATTTAATTAGGGATTGATAAATTATTTGCCACTTCTATAATTTAGTTTTTATTAAAAAATAGTTTCGAATGTTATACATTCATCTTCAGTTCTGAAAACACACAAAAATTCAAAAATGAGCCATTCAAAATACAGTTTGGTATTATTATACATATTGATTATTATACATATACAGTGTAATATTAATTAGTATTATAAAGCATTTATGAATTATGAATTTAATTAAGACGAAAAATCAAATACATGTTGGTGCTCACCAAGATTTAAATAGATTATATCAAACACAAAAGCATGTATTGGTTTGTTCTCGCACTGAACTAGCAATGGAAGAAAGGTGGGGTGTTTATAGGAAAACGGTTTAAGGGTCGGGGTTTTTCCATTAATTCCGGTGAGTAATTGTATTTTTTTTTGTTATATATCGAAATAAATTTAAGATTGGACTATTGGAGATATTTATTTGGTAATTGAAGCAAAAATCTGACTTCCATGTACGCCTATTAAACTATAAATCGGTGGCTCAAAAAGTGATCCTGAATTTTGTCACTAGTTTCTGAAGATTACAGTACCTCAAAATCGACACTCGGCGTCGCGACATCCATCTATTGACACACACACACACAAATGAGGAGGAAAACCAGTATTTTACACTCAATTTTTTAACACTTAAAACAAATTATAAAAATGTTTAATCGGATTGGAAACCAAATTGCATTTGTAACCTTTATTACCGAAACATATGATTTATGTATTTAATTTAAATATAATTTTTTATGTAAGCTTGTTATGACCTTCAAGTAAAGTACCCTTTTCGGCTCACCAATTTTAACCAAAATATAGTAATTACATTCATATCGATATAAAAGTCCTATTTACCAAATTAGAGATGTTTTACATTATATTTTAATATAATTTTTTATGAAAGTCTAATATAACCTTCAAGTAAAGTACCACTTCCAGTTTTCCAATTTGGACCAAAATCTAGTATGTTATTAAAATCAATATATAAATTATAAATACTACATTTAAGAAGTTTTGGATAGAAATTTAATATAATTTTTGATGGAAATCAATTATGACCTTCAAGTAAAGTACCACTTCCGTTGATCAAGCAGTGAATAAAGAAGGAGGTTCACAATTAGATTTTACAAAAATTCTAAATTCAAAATTTCAACTTTCTACGCCTAACCGTTTTTGAGTTATGCGAGATAGAAATGTACGTACGTACAGACGCCACGACGAAACTAGTCAAAATGGATTCAGGGATGGTCAAAATGGATATTTCCGTAGAAATCTGAAAACCGAAAATTTTCACGATTACAATACTTCCTTTACTTCGTACAAGGAAGTAAAAAGAGTAATTTTCTTTCTATAAGTTTATGTAAGCTCAGCTACCTCGCTATAATTCTTAATTCCTAATTGTTATCATTAGCACATGTAACGCTTTTGATCCGTTTCAGAATTACATTGAAACACTTTCAATCATAACAGAAAACGCGACGAAGAGACTTAATTATGTTTTTTTTCTTTACCTGTTAGAATGAATGGATCGTTTAAAAAGATTTGGTATCGCGGCTAGATTATACGACTTATGAAATCCGAGCCATAATATTCAGTTTGAGTGAAGAGGGCAAAGTGTCCTAAAGTTTCGGCGGTCTTAAAAGGTTCTGCAGTAACTTAGTCGGTTGTCAGGATTGCTCAAATTGTCCCAAGTTTTCTTAGCCTTTGAAATGCCCTGACTTTCCGACAAACATCTCGGGTAATATTATCACCATTGATGAAAATGGTATATTATCTACCTGATTTTCTCATTTCGTTTCATAATATATTATAATATAATACATAATATATTTAGAAAGAATTTAATTTTCTCAGTTCATGTCCAAACCGTTCTTTTCTATAATTATAGTTATTATAATGCAATACTAACTCTCAGGGCCGTCCTAAGATATTTGGTGCCCATGGGCTACTAAAAATTATGCGCCCCTTTTCGTAAGATATGCAAATTTAATACATACTTTCTATTTTATTTAAAACAGGCTATTTGCTTATTTTCGTCATAAAATGGCTTTGAATAAAAATAACTTAGAAACTAAATTACTAATAAAAACAAAAAAATATAACACCGATAAAAATTGCCACCCCCAGAAGGCTCGGACCCCCGTTAGCTCAAGTCTCCTAGCCTCTGGTTCATTTAGCCCAGTGGTTAGGGTGGCCCTGCTAACTTTCGAATGATCCAGATGTTTGTTCTTGAACCATATTTCATACTTCATTTTGAATATAAAAAATAAATTACATCATGCCTAAGCTCTCGGTATGAAATTATATGCATTTATGTTAGTCTCACTTATATTACCAGTTGCCATGGATGAGCTACTACTTAATGAAAATAATTAATCAACTATATTCTTAAAAATTTTAGAGACACGTTGTAGATTTAAAGTTTGATAGATATGATTTAATTCTCAGACACAAATAATTTAATTTTTTTTAAAGTACGAATACGGAAACATCTCTATTCATCCTAAGGGACGGGGTGTACTTGCATATCTGCTTAAACACATTGGTGGTTTTTAGTGAAATTGGCGTCTATGAATATTGAAACCTGATGTTGTCGGATGTCTTCCACATCTGAAAGAAACTCAATTCCTTAATTTACATTTTATATGTTTACACAGACAGTTGCAAGCAGTTTTCTGTATGTTGACGTCATTGACAGGTGACAGGTGACAAGTATATCAACTGTGGTGCTGCAGCGCCCTCATTTCAAGTTGATATTATCAATAACATTCAATATAATGAGTCATTTTCTCTTTAATTATTTCTTTTAACTTGTCAATATATAATTCTTGAGCTTAGTACCAGTAGTCACACTATACATTACAGTAATTACAGTATTTTTATTTTTTTATCGAACTTACTAAGAGAGAGTACCGACAATGAGGCACCGATTTTAACCACATTTTTCTTGGCAATTACTCATTCAAAAATATTGAAAATATGGTTCCAATAGGCCCAAGATGCCAAGACAAAAAAATTAAACAAAAAATGATATCTACTTATTTTAACTACCAAAACGTTCAATCATTGTTTTTCTGAATATATATTAAAGGAAAAATGTAAATTTAATAAAATAATAGATTTTTTCATCATCATATTCCGATCTTCTTTTACCGCTAGGCCATGTAAGGATGTCCTCTACAGCCTGGGCCAAGGGTCCCTCTCCTGTGCCAGCTCTCTGGTTAAGAAAATCTCTTAACGCTTTCTTATTTTTTTGGATTTTCTTCTTGACATCATCTGACCATCAAGGACTTCTTTTAAAGTCAGAAAAAACACTTTTTTCTCAAATTATAATTGTTTTTTATGAAATATATTTAAAAGAATGTTTAAATTGTTGTGTAAACTAGTCTTATAGATTTTTTTACTTTTATGAAATATATTTAAAAGAATGTTTAAATTGTTGTGTAAACTAGTCTTATAGATTTTTTGACTTTTATGAAATATATTTAAAAGAACGTTTAAATTGTGTAAACTAGTCTTATATATTTTTTTACTTTTATGAAATATATTTAAAAGAACGTTTAAATTGTGTAAACTAGTCTTATATATATTTTTTTACTTTTATGAAATATATTTAAAAGAATGTTTAAATTGTTGTGTAAACTAGTCTTATATATTTTTTTACTTTTATGAAATATATTTAAAAGAACGTTTAAATTGTGTAAACTAGTCTTATAGATTTTTTGACTTTTATGAAATATATTTAAAAGAATGTTTAAATTGTTGTGTAAACTAGTCTTATAGATTTTTTGACTTTTATGAAATATATTTAAAAGAACGTTTAAATTGTGTAAACTAGTCTTATATATTTTTTTACTTTTATGAAATATATTTAAAAGAATGTTTAAATTGTTGTGTAAACTAGTCTTATATATTTTTTTACTTTTATGAAATATATTTAAAAGAATGTTTAAATTGTTGTGTAAACTAGTGTTATAGATTTTTTGACTTTTATGAAATATATTTAAAAGAATTTTTTAAATTGTTGTGTAAACTAGTCTTATAGATTTTTTGACTTTTATGAAATATATTAAAGAATGTTTAAATTGTTGAATAAACTTGTCTTATAGATTTTTGATTCCAAAAATTATGTTATAATTTTTTATGTTATAACCGTTATATTGAATATACCATCGGAAAAAAAAATAATAAATAGCTTCAAATCGAAAAGTAATTTCGTAGGTTTAAAAATTTCCTCAGAATTGAACTTTTTATTTTTTGTTTCGGATGATATTAATTCAGGCAATTAATAAAAATCTGTAAATTTTGGAACAATTTTCAATTTATTTGACCAAAAAGCAATTTTTTATATTTTTCCTTTAATACACTCTGAAAAAGAAATATTTTGGTGATAAAACTACGTCTACATCAAACCAATAATCAAATAAAGAATTTTCAGTGTGTTTCATTCTTGTTTTTTTTCGGCTCCTAGGACCCATTTGAACGAACGCCAGTACCTGCGACCAATATTTTTGGATGAGGAACCACCGAAAAAAATTTGTTTAAAATTATTGACCCATTGACTGTAATTTAATTAGTTTAATGCCAGTAACACTGCTTTTCCATTCGTTTGTGTGTTACCTTGCGACCTTTTAGTTTGAATTATTAAGTTACTACGATTGTGTTAATGGTGAAAAAATTAATTATTTATCTTTACCACCAGCTAATGCGGCTGGTAATGCGGAGTTCTACTTTGTGTGCATATATCAATATATGGTTATCAATATTCAGAGCTCAGTTGATTGAGTTAATGCTGACAAATTAATTATTTATTATTACCACCACTTAATCCGGCCTGTAATGCGGAGTTCTACATTGTTTGTGTGTATATATATATATACAGGGTGTCCTTTTTAAATGGCCCGGCTGAATTTCTCTTGAACCGATAACGTTATGAAAAAAATAAAAAATAGGTATTTAATATTTTTCAGTCTAGTTTAAAATTTATACCTGTTTTTGAAAAAAAAATAAACGGTGTCTCTCAGATTCAGTACAACTTTAAAATTTCAAATAGAAACCTCGTCTTCAGTTTACCCGATATCGACGTTGTTATGCTCGTTAAAAAGAGGGAAGGTTCTTTATTTCATACAATTATACAATACTATTGCATCATCTTAGATTGTATGGGTAAAAAAAGGTGATTACCATATAAAAACAAAATTGAGGTTTTTTGCGGATAACGTTGGTTCTAAATGCCGTTGAAACATCACGATTAAACCAAATCGCGTTTTTTACGAACCTTTACCAATGCACCAGATTTGGTTTGAATTGTTCTAAGGGTTCCTGATTTATGAGCGATTATTTAAATCTTTAAAAATAATTGCAAATTTTTGCAAATATTTTCATAAATTATTTCATTAAAACAATTTGGTCTCTTTAATATTTAATATTATTTTTTCTATATTACACAAATATACGGCCTTAAAGACTAGGTTCTTATCCATGCATATATTATAATATAAAGGCTGTAATCGCTGTAAACATTAAAGTAGAAAAAAAAAAGTTGAAATGAAATACTCAAATTTTTTGCGTTCTGATAGGTTTATTGAGTTTTATGTAATATAGAACAGTATTTTTATAGGGTAAAAATATATTATTATGCTACGATAATGTTTATTATAGCGGTGGTGTGAAGGTGTAATATTTACTATTTCTTGACATCAAGTAATCTTTTTATGTTACGATACATGCATGGTTAGGAACCCAGCTTCACCATAGTAAATTGAATTTTATATGAATATTCAAGGCGCTGTTTAAAGTATTATAATTTAAAAACATTACTCGTGATACAGAAACAGTAAATTTCTAGGGCGATTCAATTTTTTAAAAATGAAATGATTGAATTTTAGAGCTAGTCGTAGGGTATATAGTCGGAGTGAAATATATTAACAGACTTTTTTTTATTCAAAAGGTTCTAGCACTTTAAAAGACATCTACGTACAGATTTTCGAGCGAATCTAAAATAAAAACTTTTAGCCTAAAAAATTTGCCAAGGGTCTATCCTTCAATTTTTTTTAAAGATTTAAATAGTCGCTCAGAAATCAGGAACCCTTTGAATTATTCAAATCAACTTTGGTGCATTGGTAAAGATTTTTACCTAACTACGGGATAAATTTAATTAACTACGCGATTTGGTTTAACCGTGATGTTCCGACCAACGTTATCCGCAAAAAATCTCAATTTTGTTTTTATATGGTAATCACCTTTTTTTATTCAGACAATCTAAAATGATGCAATAGTATTGTATATGTATGGAAAGAAGAAACTTCCTTATTTTTAACGAATCTAAGAAGGTCGATATCGGGTAAACTGGAGATGAGGTACAGAGCTTCAAACCGAAATGTAACTTTGTGGCTTTAAAAATTGGAAGCACTCACGGAACCGAGAATTTTTTTTTGTTGTGATTTTTAAGCATTACAGTTATTGGATGTGCTGAATCCAAATCGGCCATCATTTTTGTATGAAAAAATAGATAAGGCTAGTTAATAATTTTAACATTTTTTACTTCCTTGTACGAAGTAAAGGAAGTATTATAATCGCGAAAATTTTTGGTTTTCAGATTTCAACGGAAATATCCATTTTGACCATCCATGAATCCATTTTGACTAGTTTCGTCGTGACGTCTGTACGTACTTACATTTCTATCTCGCATAACTCAAAAACGGTTAGGCGTAGAAAGTTGAAATTTTGAATTTAGGATTTTTGTAAAATCTAATTGTGAACCTACGTTTTTGGTCACTGCTTGATCACCGGAAGTGGTACTTTACTTGAAGGTCATAATTGATTTCCATCAAAAATTATATTAAATTTCTATCCAAAACTTATTAAATGAAGTATTTATAATTTATATATTGATTTTAATAACATACCAGATTTTGGTCCAAATTGGAAAACTGGAAGTGGTACTTTACTTGAAGATTAAATTAGACTTTCATAAAAAAATAGATTAAAATATAATGTAAAACATCTCAAATTTGGTAAATAGGACTTTTATGTCGATATGAATGTATTTAATAGATTTTGGTTAAAATTGGTGAGCGAGAACGGTACTTTACTTGAAGGTCATAATAAGTTTATATCAAAAATTATATTTAAATTAAATACATGAATCATATGCTTAGTTAATAAAGGTTACAAACGTAATTTGGTTTCCAATCCAATTAACCATTTTTATTACTTGTTTTAAATGTTAAAATTTAGTGTAAAATACTGGTTTTCCTCCCCATTTGTGTGGTGTTTGTCAATAGATGGATGTCGCGACGCCGAGTGTCATTTTGAGATACTGCAATCTTCGGAAACTAGTAACCAAATTCAGGATCACTTTTTTGAGCCACCGATTTATAGTTTAATAGACGTACAAGGAAGTCATGTGTTGTCCACATCAGATATTTTTTTTATTTATTTGACCAAAAATCAATTATTTTTAATTGTAAAATTTTCCTTTGATATACTCTGAAAAAGAAATGTGTAGCTGTAAAAACCATACCGATATCATTTTTCAAACACGAGATATAAAATAAAGCTTTTTTTAGCATGTTTTATTTTTTTTTCTCAGCTCCTAGGCTCCATTGGATAAAACGGTAGGACAAGGGTCAACTTTTTATAATGTAGAAAATCAAAAAAACGTTGATCGAAATCGGCGACGGACACATTGTGCACTTCCCACGTCAGTAACTATTACAGTTCTCCTGTTCGTCATTTTAAAAATCAGATGATCGTTTTTCGTAGCACATTTAAATCGTTTTACATTTTTTTTTAAATTTGGGACTAAAAAATACAAAGTTAACTTGAAACTGAATATTGTTGCTAGTAAAAAAAAGGCTTTTGTGTGTATCATTGGCCTGGACTCCTATAGACATTCAGAGAGAAAATGGATATTTACGTTTCTATGAGTTTCTATTATAGTAAATTTGAGTAAACATTGTTACTACTAATACCTTAAGTACTACAACTAGTACAAAAATTAATTAAATTTTTAACCGTAACTTTAACCATCCAGGCATATGCTAATTTTAACAACAAAGTCTTGTGGATGTTCCGAAAATTTGATCATTTGTGTTTTTTTGGAGTAGTGAATACGAATTTCACCTTGCCACTTTATATTTTTCCGCAAATATTTTTAAAAAATACACAAAAAATATTTCTTTTTCGGAATAGCATTAAAATCGTGTATATTTCTGTAATAGTGACATATATTAATTTTAAAAAAAAAAGAGTAAATTTCTTAAATTTTTTTATGATTTAGTTTTTTGTTCGCAGTGTCTCTAAGGAGCATCCACTGATTAGTCCAGTCAATGATGTTAAAAAAGGAGTCCCGATGGAGACGTTCTAAAAATTTGCAAGATTAATTTTTTTAATTTTATATACATATATATATCAGGCATAAATTGGATTTTTCCACCGAGACCTCTTTTTGGTTCTCGTTAACTGGACTAATTAGCGGATGCTCTTAAACGATGCCGAAGGCGAAATAAATTATAGAGTACAAAAATATAAAGAATTTACTCTAGTTTAGTATTTGTTGATGTTGCTAAAAAAAAAAAAAATGCAGGGTTTTAATACTATGGGAGAAATACCGAAAAAATATATTAATTTTTTTAGCGTTGTGCGTTGTTTTTTTTTAATTCCGGGTAAAATTTAAGGTGACAATGTTTGAATTCGTTATCAGCTTCCCAAAAAACATAAATCGGAAAAGTCCAGAACTTTTCAAAACATTCCACCGAGACGCCTTTCAGATCCCTTTTAGACTAAACTAATAGTAAAATTGTGGATCTGTCTACACTATTTTTTCAAATTATTTTTATAATGAAATAATAATACAGTTAATGGTAACTCACAGCACGTCGAGTAAATAATGAAGACAGACTCATTAGCTTAATTGATTTTAAGTGGTACAAATTAAAATATTGCAACAAAATTGAAATGTTCAAAAATTAGATGATTAAAAATAAATGTCGATATATTTACAAGTATGAATCGATTTTAAAGAATGATCTTAAATTATCCTTTACAAGTGTAAGGCACTGGTCTCCTAACTAGTCCAGGTTTGAGTCCGGCTATGGCAGATAATTTAGTTATTGTATTGTATGAGCCGTGGATCTACTCTGTGGACACACCGCGGCTCAATGAAATTGATCTCCTTAATTTTAAAGCTAAATTCGAGTTCTTTCGAGAGTTTTCATGTGAAATAACAACAACAAAAAGTTCCTTAGAAACATATTATCCTTCTATATGTTTCTAAAGAACAACATAATTTATTTACCGATTTATTTATTTACATCTTAATAAAAATATAAAAAAAATGAAATTTAAAAAAAAAATCTGGAAATACACGATCAATGGTAGGCAAAACTGTAGTAAGGGGCAGCAAGATGGCTGTGAGCCAGAAGAGGAGATGGTACAGTCCTGATGACCGGATGGTTGCGGTGGACGATCCTGAGGAAGCTCTGGTAGGAGGCGGGGTTGCCTACAAGTGAGGAGTACCTAGGATATGCAGCTGAGGAGAGGTATGGTTCCTTACCCGTCGGAACTCTGATGGTTGACGTAGCAGCGACCATAATTAGCAAGATCAACTGTAACAATACAGTTTTAAATATTAAAATATATATATATATATATATATATATATATATATATATATATATATATATATATATATATATATATATCACTAATGTATACATATTTGGTTGTTACAAAAGTCTTTGTGCATTAATTCATTGCTGACATTAATGTCTCCATTTGAATCCAACATGCAACACTGATGTAAACAATGCATATATCTAATTAGGAATTGATAAATTATTTGCCACTTCTATAATTTTGTTTTTATTGAAAACTCGTTTCGAATGTTATACATTCATTTTCAGTTCTAAAAATACACAAAAATTCAAAAATAGCCAATAGTCCAATCTTATATTTTTTGTTGTTGTTATTTACACATAAATTCATCAAAAACTCACTTTCAAAGGAGTTAAACCAATACACCACGTTAAAAACAGCCTCAAATTAAATATATATGAAGCACTTGAAATAATAAAATCCTTCAAATCCAATCCAGATTTTTGCTTAAATGACCAAATAAATATCTCCAATAGTCGAATCTTAAATTTATTCCCATCTATAACAGAAAAACAATTACTCACCGGCATCACTGGAAAAACCTTGACCCTTAAACCGTTTACCTAAACACATCCTACCTAACTTTCGTTCATTGTTAGTACAATGCGAGAAGAAACCAGTACAAACTTTTCTGTTTGATATAATCCATTTAAACCTTGGTGAGTACCAACATGTATTTGATTTCTTGTCTTAATTTAATTCATAAAGTTTCATAATACTGATTTATATTACATCTAATTTAATATGTATTATAATACCAAAATATATTTTGAATTGCTTATTTTTGAATTTTTGTGTGTTTTTAGAACTGACGATGAATGCATAACATTCGAAACTAGTTTTCGATAAAAACAAAATTAAGCATAAGTAATTAAGCATATAATAGAAGAAAATAATTTAGCGGGTTAACGCACCTACTCACAAACCCAAAGTTTGTGAGTTCGAATCCCGGTACCGGCATTAATTTAATATAATTAAATTAATAATTCGAGCAATTTATCACCTTCCCCCCGGGTATGTGAGGCCCGTCAGCCTACTTGGAGGCAACTCGCATAGGCCGGGCGTAGGAGTGATGACCCTACCCAGTGTACCTAAATTGAGAATCGCGGTGTGGTCTTCCATGTATGAATATCACATCGTGCGGCCAAATATCTCCACGGTCTATAGTGCCAACCGAAAAAGAAATAAAATATATATATATATATATATATATATATATATATATATATAAAACTGGTGTCCGGCAAGGGGATGGATTGTCTCCGCTCCTCTTCAACCTTGTCTTAGATAAGGTGATGAGGGAATGGGAAAAAGAACTGAAAATAGCTGGAACCCAGTGAACATTGGGACACAAAAAAAAAGCTTGAAATTCCATGCTTAGCCTTCGTTGATGACCTGGCCCTATTGTCCAGCGATGATGTCACAGCGATAAAACAAGTTGAAATTCTCCAAGAATGTGCTGAAAAGATCGGATTTCAGATCTCCTTCCAAAAAACCGAATTTTTCTGTACAAAACATCCCTAATCTCAATACAAAATACGTACAAATCAACAGAGTCCCTCACTTCAATACCTAGGCGAAATCCTCGAACCAACCGGACAAGAAAAAATAGCCCAAAACAATCCGTGTTCAAAAACTCAGAAGAGCGTATGGGAGACCAAGACAAATATATAAAAAAAAATGTATGTCCCTCCACGTTAAGATTAAACATTACAATACTGTAATTAAACCCGAGGCTTTATATGCGGGGGAAACTTTAACGCTTCATAAAAAGGGCGGGCTTGAAAATATTCTAAAAGAAGAGCGAAAAATTATGAGGAAAATTTTAGGACTAAGACACACGGAAGAAGGGTACCGCCTCCAATCCAGGAAATCCAAAGAAGAATTATGTAATATTGCGGCAGACCTCAGGAAAAGAAGGCTAAAATTTTATGGACTTCCAGACACCAGACTAACCCACCAAATTCTTGAAAGAGTTGATAAACTGAAGAATTTCCCTTGGACACAACAAACAAAAGCGGACATGAAAAATGCACAAATTCAACCTGAGGAAATTTTGAATCGAAATATGTACTGAAAGAAAATTTACAGGTGGGAAGTTACTCCAGAGAATGAAATATCAAAAAGAGTAGGTACCAAACGGAAGGAAGAAATGAAGAGGATCTTCAGTGAACAGATGAAAGCATCCTGGATCCTCTGCAAACGATATCGTAATAAAGCTTCCTGTGTTCCCAAAGGGACCATTCACCCAAAATAATATATAATATAGTTCATACGGGTGTATATATTTCAAGCGATCTAGCATTTGTTTGCTTGACCACCTCAGAATAAAAAAAAATCATAATTTTTAGGTTCATTCAATGATGTTTTGGTAGTTCCCAAATATAATTTTTAAACATATTTATTATATCTGATTTGCAAATAGCCACCATTTCCCCCACCCTCCCGTTTTTCATTCATTTTTAATGTTTGCAGAAATGTGTGGTATTCTAAATGAGTCAACGCTAAATTGCAGTGCTTCCGTACAAAATAAATTATATACAAAAAAATATATATTAAATATTGTTAATTTGAATTTAAAATATAGTATTTATATAACGTATTTTCTCCTAAATTATTTTTTTCTACTCTATCTGAAAGATATTTGACTTTTTATAGTGACTGTGGCTTTAAAAATTATTTGATCGTTTTAGTTTCTGGAACTCAATGCTGTTACTTGTTCTTTATGACCTGATTTCTTAGAAATGATTAATTTTTATTAATTACTGAATATATTTTTTTCAAAGTAATTGCAGACATAAATGTAAAACGAGGACCCTAATCCAACTGGTTAAACTAGTTAGCTACTTGCTGCCGGCTGCGGGAATAGCGTTGCATTATATATGAGTATGAAAGGAAGAAAATATACTGACATTTAGATTTTTTTCATTTAAGTTTTTTTAAACATCTAGGTACTAGTTTTCAATTGCTTCCTTTCCTGTTATTACGAGTTTCGCCTACGATCGTAATTATGAAACATAAAAAAACAAGTGCAGTTTTAAAAGTTAATCAATAAGGCAAGGCTATAGATTCAAGCCTCTACTTCTTCGAATACTGTATTACAAAATATTTTTAAAGTAAATTAAAAAGATATTTTTTATTCAGTCTTATTTTGTTGCATCGGCTTGACAAACAATATAACAGACACAATATGTGATGTGCCTGCAACATGTGTTTGATGAAACACTCTTCGAAGCTTCTATGTACAACTTAACCAGTGTTTAATGTTCCGTCTGATAAAGGTGCGATATAAATATGACAAACTTTTATATTGTTTATCAGTTTCTGCCATAGTTTTATTACTTATCGTAACCAATAAGCAACCTTTATCGAATAAAAATTAAGTTACAAAAAAACATTATTAACTACGTTTCGGGCTTATCTTTGCCCATTTTATTTGTACAACAAAATAACTTTTTATTTATTTATTTGTAACGTTCCTTACCTCTCGACAATACGGTAATACATAATTAGTTATTATAACAATATTTTAGAATTATTAAATGGGCAAATAAGAATTTTTTTTATGCAAATATAGAGTAATGTAATAATAATTCAGATTTTATAAAAATTGATGTAGAACTGGCAGATTTAAAGTAAAACATTAAAAGTTTCAAGGATTGGACTGTTCATTTGGCAAATTCTCTTTTAGACATTACTGCATAGAGATATGAGTAATTTAACAACTACCATTAAATAGAATAATTTTATTTATTCATTGCACGTGTATATTTAATAATAACTTGAATAATTGAAATTGTTATACGGTTTGCAATTAATGTGCAATATTTTGTTGTAGATTACTTGAGGATGGGCCAAGGAAAGTCCGAAACGTTGTTAAAAATGAAAAGAAGTACATAAGAGGTAATTATTTTCCTGAATTAAAATAAATTTATAAAATTCTTATATACCGTTATAAAAAAACTTGGAAGTAAGATTTGTAACTGAAAACAAAAACCTTTTTTTTTAGATTTAGGTACTTCTTCATTGACACCTGCGAAAAGAATTCGTTTAAACTCGTTTAATTTCAGTGCAATTATAACTTATGAATACATATTTTCTTTTTAGTTTATATACACAAAATATTTTATGGAACTTCATCAATTTGCCATCTGCAAACTATTTTTGCAATAAGCAAATCTGCGCTCATCCGGATAATCCTTAATCCGGATAAGTCCTTGTGTAAGAAGTCGTTTGACGCATAAAATGGCGCGTCCACTATTTTTTTCAATGGTTTCGACTTGGAACGACTTAATTCTTTGGATGTTTGAAGTCTTGGCAGAGCCTAATAGATCTACCCTCTATAAAGTTTTAACAGTACTTTTTTGATGTTAAGTCTGTTAGGGATAATTTTGGAGCTTAAATCGAGTAACCTGGATAATAGTCATAATCGTTAGTTCACTTGTTTTTTTTTAAGTTTGAAGTGGGTCCTCTGTGTTGTCCAGATGAAGTCCCAAATATCGCACATCCTCAGAAGTAGGTATTGGTACAATGTTATAACACACCTGAAGACATGGTCCATGATTGAATGTGAAGACAACACACTCTTCGTTACATTCATCTTTACTTTCCACCTGGTAGCCCAACTTAAAATCACCTCTAGAATAAAATAAAATAATTCATATATTTGAATAAATAGCTCATGTTCTGGTTTTGTATGTACTGAAATTATAATAGTCATAGTAACTTAATAATTAGCAACCAAAAAAATATTTATGTATTCTTTAAAAATGAGGAACATCTATTCACATATCCACTTTTCAAAAAAAAAATATTTTTTGAGAGATTCAACATCAAGAGGTTATTTAATTTTCCTAACAACTTCAATTTTATCTTGTCTGATAATTATTTAAAATAAGCCTGTTCTATCAAAATTTAAATTATCTACAAGAGATATGCCATAATCATTTTCCCTATTCCTATTTTTAGGAAATAATTGTCTGAAAATGGATATATTGTGTTTTAATTTTTTTAAAGAATATCTTTCAAATATATTTATTTATTCTTTTATGTTTATTATTGTCATTATTATATATTATCATAAATACATATAGTATATACTATATATATATATATATATATATATATATATATATATATATATATATATATATATAAATTGTAAATATTATGACAATTTTTAAAATATGAATGATTTGCCCGTTTAAATTTATTTAATTTTATACGTTTATTTGTGTAGTCGTCATGGTGTGATGTGTCTATTGATGCGAGATGCATATATATTTGTATATATGTACATATATATATATATATATATATATATATATATATATATATATATATATATATATAAATTGTAAATATTATGACTGTGGCGTTATGGCAGATGTTGATATTTAATTTTTTGATGTTTTCGGCAATGCAATTTTTTATGTGAATCATAAAACAGCTCAATTAGCGTTTTCAGTCCAAATTTTTTATATTTACTACTACAATAATCCTTCGTTTAGAGGAACTCGGTTAACGCGAAATATCGGATATTTCGAACTAATTTTTTAATCCTGTCAAAATCAATGCATTTACGGGCATATTTTTTTAAAAAATCCACGGCTATGACAAATTATTTTTTTAACACGAGCCTTAAACTATTTTAGGAAACGGTAGATTGAAATTTTCGGCCTTCACGAATTTATTCTAGGCACGAATATTTAGTAAACAATTCTTAGTAAGCATTCGCGCGCGATGTAAATGGTTCTGATCTCTTCTTCCTTCACGTCCAGTATCAACTGTATTCTTTACACGAAATCTCCCATTTCGTAAAAAAATTAAAATGTTCTGTTAAATTGTATTAAAAAAATTGTAGTTATGAGCGAAAATTTAAATTTAGGGACTGATAAATTATTGGCCACTTCTATAATTTTGTTTTTGTTGAAAACTAGTTTCGAATGTTATACATTCATTTTCAGTTCAAGGTTTAAGTAGATTATATCAAACAGAAAAGTTTGTATTGGTTTGTTCTCTAACTGAACTAGCAATGGAAGGTTCAGTGCGTTGGTTGGTTTGTTCAGTGCGAGAACCAGCCAATACAAACTTTTCTGTTTGATATTATCAACTTAAACCTTGAACTTAAGATTAATGTCATTCGAAACTATTACTTCCTTGTACGAAGTAAAGGAAGTATTGTAATCGCGAACATTTTCCGTTTTCAGATTTCAACGGAAATATCCATTTTGACTAGTTTCGTCTTGGTGTCTTGGACGTACGTACGTACGCCGTTTCGCATAACTCAAAAACGGTTAGCAGTAGAAAGTTGAAATTTTGTATTTAGGATTGCTGTAAAATCTATTTGTGAACCTCCCTTTTTGGTCACTGCTTAATCACCGGAAGTGGTACTTTACTTGAAGGTCATAATTGATTTCCATCAAAAATATATTAAAATACTTATTCTCAAATTTGGTATTTACGACTTATATATTGATTTAAATAACATACTAGATTTTGGTCTAAATTGGAAAACCTGAAGTGGTACTTTATTTGAAGGTCATATTAGACTTTCATCAAAAATTATATTAAAATATAATGTAAAACATCTCAAATTTGGTAAATAGGACTTTTATATCGATGTGAATGTATTTACTATATTTTGGTTAAAATTAGTGAGCCTAAAACGGTACTTTACTTGAAGGTCATAATAAGCTTGTTTTGGTAATAAAGGTTACAAACGCAATTTGGTTTACAATCCAATTAAACATTTTGATTACTTGTTTAAGTGTTAAAATTTAGTGTAAAATATTTGTTTTTCTCCCTATTTGTGTGTGTGTCAATAGATGGATGTCGCGACGCCGAGTGTTGTTTTTGAGATACTGCGATCTTCGGAAACTAGTAACCAAATTCAGGATCACTTTTTGAGCCACCGATTTATAGTTCAATAGGCGTACAAGGAAGTCATGTGTTGTCCACATCAGATATTTTTTCAATGTATTTATTTATTCTTTTATATTTATTATTGTCATTATATGTTACCATATATAATAGAAACAAATAATATAAGTGGCAAATAATTTATTAATCCCTAATTAGATTGATCCTTCTATACCATCATGCGGATGTCAACTGTAAATTTAAAAGTTTAATAGTGGTATTATCGGAAGTTCAAATAAGGAAATCATAGACTATCATAGACTATGGCTTGAAAAAGAAAATCAGTTAGCCAAACATATATTGATCTAAAAACCAAACTGAAAATTTTAATAGAAGTGAGTAGTGGTATGATTTCGAAAACAAGAATAATTAAAAAATTTGTATCTTTTCGTTTCTATGTCAACAATCTTTAAAAATTTTCTATACAGACACAAACAATACCAGCCATAATCTATTGAAAGTAAACGATCTGCTTCACCAAACGGTTTTCAATAAACATTGAACTTAGCCTCAGTTAGAGAAGATTACGACAAGGAGCGCTTGATTCTTCTTAATAATGTTCAAGTTGTGTTCGGTGAAGTAAACTTTTTGTTAGCGTATATAAATGAGTTTCATTGAGTTAGTGGAAGCGATAAAATATGAAGATGATGCTGTACCTTTTTTTTTTTTTTTCAGGAAAAATAAATTTTACATAATTTTACGCAGCGGTCAATGACTCTTAGGGCGTCCCCGTCACTAAAAAAAATATCTATTTCAACAAATTTTACAAGATACAATTGCCTATTGGTCTCTAGAATAAAGGTAAGCATTTTATATTTGTCTGTGTCTGTGTGGAAAAAGATTAAAGACTGTTGATTCATAACCGAAAAGATCCAAAAATTTAATGCTCCGAAATTAACAATCATTAAAAACTATATATTAAAAATTCAAGGCAAAATATATGTAGGTATCAAATCCGAGATAAATTGTATAAAAAAAAATGAATACATGAGAACTTAATAATATATGTTTTGATAAACTTTTTCTCAATAGGATATGACAAATATTTTTAACAGGAGCTTGAGAATTCGGTCGCCCATCGGATTCGTGTTAACGAGAGACTACTGCACTCGTTTAATCACAAGCATATCGCATAAATCCTAAAAAAAAAAAAAAAAAAAAATTGATCTATTGTATATTTCACGAAAAGATTAATTTTCCGAAAACATGTAAAAATGACATCTGTCATAATACAACAGGTATGTTTGTTATAGATTATTATATTCTACTCTACATTATGAGACTTTTCCCGAAAATAAACAGAAGGATTCTTATGGATTTTCACTACAAAAAAAAAGAATAATTTATTTTTAAACATCGCTTGTAAACATATATTCAGAAATAACCATAAAATAAAACTTACCAACTTGTACATGCCGTTGGATAATGAGAGATCTAGTAAGACTAGTCCAGTGAACTGTCTTGGGAGAGATCGCCCTGTATTTATCCATTCGATCCCTTCCCATGCAGTTGGGTCAGCAAGGTTACATTCACTGTTCCTTCCAGTTTGCATTAATTATGCACTGCTAGCATTTGCATAAATGTGCATACTTGCATTACCGCGCAGTTGGAAAACGCATTGATCGAGACCGTCTGAGATATCCGCTAGGAAGTGTGTGATTTACCGAATCTAACTCGATTTCTTTCCTTATGTCTGAAAGTGACCTTCAAAATAGAAAATAGTTCTAGATATAATATAATCAAATCATAATTTGTTTAACTATTTTAATTTTTTTTTTTAGAAAATGACATGTTCAAATAGATTTAGATAATTATATGGAACAAAAAATAATTTTAAAAAATATCCTACCAAACATATCACATATGTCAGAGAATAAAGTTACAACTCAAAAAATTAAATTGCTGAGAAATCAGATTTAAAGTTGTTGCTCTACACTTTTGAATACTTATACATTAAAATATTCTCAACATACGTAATCCATAAAAATACGTAAAACCTTCTCTAATTATTTCCTACATAAGTATTCGAGTAGCCCATTGTCAGTTGATTTTATTTTTGGCCAATAGTGGAGGAATATTTTGTTGTTTTTTCGAATTTTTTGAGTCATTAAATTAATATCTAATTACTTAGAAGCCTGATCAAAACTTAAAATAATAATAAACAATAGTAAGAACTAGGGCAATAAACTATAATACCAGACCAGACTATATGGGTCTGTGGAATATAACACTTCATATGAGGGAGTGTACAAGAAAATATGTTAGTTAATTTTTAAATTGGTTTTTCATTAATTTTTAAACTTAAATATTTAATAATACTATATTGGTATTAAATTTACAGACTTTTTTTTTTAATGAAGGAAATAAGACAAGTAGTATAGAATTACTACAAGAAAATTCAAAATAATAAAAAAGAAATACGAATATTTTGTTGGTTGTATCTCATTTTATTTTGTATAGTTTTTGATAATAATAGACTTTTAATATAAAGTAACAATATTATACAGTATAACGTAAATATACTTTATATACAGTGGGAATATATTATATATATTCGTAAATGAGATGCAAGAAGCATAAGCTAAGAAAAGGAAAACAACAATCATAAGATGCAAAACTCAAAAATTTTATTAAATTTTTTTGAAATTTCATTCAAAACATTAAGTATAATTACAATAATTATTAAATAAATTATAAAAATAACGCAGTCATCATTATTGTAGTATTTGAGAATCTTATAAAAAGATTCATGCCCCATACTACATTTAAAATATAAAATTCTCCAAGATAATTTCTATATATTCCCAGGACCCTACTAATGTAAAATATAAAATTGGTCGGTAATATACAGCAAATAAAAGCAATATTAAAAATCAGTTTTCCAAACTGCCAAGACCTTGCTACAAAGAAGTTCAAAACCTAAAGTTAAAAAATATAAAATAAATACAGCAAGTGGAATATACAAAATTGTAATCCTGATTGAAAATTTTAAATTGAATATTATTTTAGAGACTTATAAAATTCAGCATGAATTGGTTTAATGTATCAAAAGGATTTTTGCTTTTAATAATTGAATGTTAAGTGAAAAAAAAACAGGTAAGGCACTTTTTTTTTCTTTCTTTTTTTTTTTTTTTTGTAGGGACTAGAATGAAAATGTAAATTTTTTCTATGTTTAGAATACGGAAAAAAAATGGTTATAATTTTATCGCATCGATGAAACTTCAACAGCTAATATTTCTTGACTCTCGTGATTATTTTCGCATTTTAATGCCCTGAAATAATGTACATTTTCATCCTTCTCTATTGAAAAACAAAAGTGACTTACCTGTTTTTTCCCCTTACCTTTTAACTGTTGTTTTCTTTTTCTTTGCTCATGTTTCTTACATCTCGTGTACGAATTAAGTTGGTAACGATGAAGAAAAATGTTGAAATCTTCCTTGAAAAAATATAACATCTCAAAGTTTTCAAAAAACAACACAATATTCCCCCACTATTTTTTTTTATTGTTATCCTATATAAGATTGTTATTTTATATTAAAAGTCTATTATTATCTAAAACTATATTAAATAAAATGAGAAACAACCAACAAAATATTCATATTTCTTTATTATTATTTTGAATTTTCTTCTAGTCTGTAAATTAAATACCAATAGTATTATTAAATATTTAAGATTAAAAATTAATGAAAAACCAATTTAAAATTCAAAAAATTAACTAACATATTTTCTTGTACACTCCCTCATATGAAGTGTGATATTCCACTGACCCATATAGTCTGGTTTGATATTATAGTTTATTGCCCCAGTTCTTACTATTGTTTATTATTATTTTAATTTTTGATTAGGCTTTTAAGTAATTAAATATTAATTTAATGACTCAAAATGTTCGAAAAAACAACAAAATATTCCTCCACTAATAAAAATAAGATCAATTGACCACCGGTTGCTCTAGTAATAATATAGGAAAGAATTAGTGAAGATATTACGAATGTTCAGTGTGATTTAGTGAAGAGGCATTCAAAAGTGCAGAGCTAAACCTTTAAATCTCATTTCCCAGCAATTTCAATTTCGAGTTTTACCTTTATTCTAACGATATCTCGAGTCTCTAAAATATCGATAAATAAGTTACTAGTGGACGCCACGCCAATCCAGACAGCATTAGGACAGAAAAATTATAAGATCACATATATAAAGTACATCTTGCATCAATAGACACATCACACCATGACGACTACACAAATAAACGTATAATGAAAAATAAATAACTTAAACGGGCAAATCATTCCTATATTAAAAATTGTGAGCATTTTTATCAATTTAACAAGTTTTGAAATTATTAAAGAATTTTTAACTCCAGGTATTTTTTTCTTTCATCAATTTTAAAATTTGACTAATTCTTTTAACCAATAAAACCTTCTTATATGAAATAGTTACCTTTTTACTTCCTTGTAAAGGAAGTATTGTAATCGCGAAAATTTTCGGTTTCCAGATTTCAACGAAATTTTCCATTTTGACCATCTCTGAATCCATTTTGACTAGTTTCGTCGTGGCGTATGTACGTGCGTGCTTTCGTTTCTCGCATAACTCAAAAAAGGTTAGCTTTAGAATGTTGAAATTTTGTATTCAGGATTGTTGTAAACATTAGTTGTTAACCTCCTTTTTTGGTTACTGCTTGATCACCGGAAGTGATACTTTACTTTTAGGTCATAATTGATTTCCATCAAAAATTATATTAAAATACTATTCAAAAGCTTCTAAAATTTAGTATTTATAAATCATATATTGATATAAATAATATAATAAATTTTGATTAACATTGGCAGACCGGAAGCGGTACTTTAAGTATGTATATTAAAATTTCATCAAAAATTATATTAAAATATAATGTAAAATATCTTAAATTTGGTAAATAGAACTTTTATATCGATATGAATGTATTTACTAGATTTTGCTAAAAATTGGTGAGCCGAAAAGGGTACTTTTACTTGAAGGTCATAATAAACTTACATCCAAAATTATATTTAAATTAAAAATCATATTAGGGATTGATAAATTATTTGCCACTTCTATAACTTTGTTTTATTGAAAACTAGTTATATTTTATAATATACTATATTTTGAATTGCTTATTTTTGAATTGTTTGTGTGTTTTTAGAACTGAGGATGAATGTATAGCATTAGAAACTATTTTTGAATAAATCAAATTTATAGAAGTGGCAAATAATTTATCAATCCCTAATTAGATTGATCCTTCTATACTATCATGCGGATGTCAACTAAAAGGTTATAATAAACTTACATCAAAAATTATATTTAAATTAAATACAGAAATCATATGTTTCGGTAATAAAGGTTACAAACGTGATTTGGTTTCCAATCCAATTAAACATTTTTATTACTTGTTTTAAGTGTTAAAATTGAGCGTAAAATACCGGTTTTCCTTCCCATTCGTGAGATCAACAAGTCTGCAGCAGGAGAATGGGATATTAGTTAAGTGGGTTTTTCCGCTTAAAATGTCAAAATTGTCGATTTCCAATGCTTTATCCAGTGATATTGACAGTTTTAATGTTGTCACGGAACACGAAGAAATCTCTTGGAAACTAGGAATTGAACGAAAACAACATATAATAACTGAATGAGACCTCCAGAAACAAGAGTGTGTCTGTGTGTGTGTTTTTTGTGTGAGTGTGTGTCAATAGATGAATGTCGCGCCGCCGAGATACTGCAATCTTCGGAAACTAGTAACCAAATTCAGGATCACTTTTTGAGCCACCGATTTATAGTTTAATAGGCGTACAAGGAAGTCATGTGTTGTCCACATCAGATATTTTATCTGTTTTAATTTTTTCAGGAAATTAAACATATATTGCACGATATACTTAGATTACAAAATATATACTTATAAGAATAATAGTACCAAAAATAATTGAATTGGTTTAGAGATCTAATATATTATTCTTAGATATTTAACCTTTTATGCTTGACCTTTCCTGATTCACGAGGTCACGCCTGTGACATCCATGGATCCTCGAGTTAGATTTTATATATCCTCAAGGAATCCATTTCCTATTTTTAAGAAAGATGAGCAGCTACTTGAATAATGTAGTAGCTCATCTCTGAAATTGAGCGTAACGAGAGATATGGGCGTATGAAATCTCTAATCGGTCGCAACTTTGGAAAAAAATGGCGAGTGGTAATTTCGAGTTCCGAAGATCATCCTAGGGTGTACCTGTAACTTTGGTTCCAAAATCGATTCTTTAGTCTCAGGCGATTCGAATTTTAGATTATACGTATCTTGAAACTTAAAACCTCAAATTTTAATTTTCAAGGGTTTAATTTTTCTTTTTCTTGGTCGATGGCAAAGGTTTATTATTGAAAATTATAAAAAAAATATTTGATGTGGACAACACTTGACTTCTTTGTAGGCCTATTAAACTATAAATCGGTGGCTCAAAAAGTGATCCTGAATTTGGTTACTAGTTTCCGAAGATTGCAGTATCTCAAAAACGACACTCGGCGTCGCGACATCCATCTATTGACACACACACATACACACGCGCACAAATAGGGAGGAAAACCAGTATTTTACACTAAATTTTAATACTTGAAACAAGTAATAATAATGTTTAATTGGATTGGAAACCAAATTGCGATTGTAAACTTTATTACCGAAACATATTATTTATGTATTTAATTTAAATATAATTTCTGATGTAAGCTTATTATGACCTTCAAGTAAAGTACCCTTTTCGGCTCACCAATTTTAACCAAAATATATTAAATACATTCATATCGAAGTCCTATTTACCAAATTTGAGATGTTTTACATTATATTTTAATATAATTTTTGATGGAAATCAATTATGACCTTCAAGTAAAGTACCACTTCCGGTGATTAAGCAGTGACCAAAAAGGGAGGTTCACAAATACATTTTACAACAATCCTAAATACAAAATTTCAACTTTCTATGGCTAACCGTTTTAGAGTTATGCGTAATACGAACGAACGTACGTACGTACAGACGCCACAACGAAACTATTCAAAATGGATTCAGGGATGGTAAAAATGAATATTTCCGTTGAAATCTGAAAACCGAAAATTTTCGCGAATACAATACTTCCTTTACTTTGTACAAGGAAGTAAAAAGGCTCGCCTAGCTTATCTCACAAACCATATCGTCGTTCACACCAAAACATCCTAAAATAAGTTATGTGATTTTGATTTTATTGGAAACGAGATTATATCTTATATGTAATGGGGAAAATTATTCGTGTGCTAAAAAATCGTCACGTTATTTAAATTGATCAAAAAGAATCCTCCTATTGCTTGTTTTTATTATAAGCATCAGTAACCACTAGAAATCATCCATGAGACACTTCGAAGACAGTCTTTACATAGTTGGTTCACTTTCACTATTCACCTACCATGTTCTAATGTTTATAATTAGTTTATAAAATTATACTGCTCATAAATCATGTCCTGTAAAATCATGTGTTCAACACTAGAGATGATTAATCCCCGAATTACTTTTATGATTTGAGTTTTTTTCAAGAGAATATACTTATGAAACGTTAGTGAAGTACATAAAGTACTTAAGATTTATACCTGATCACAAAAAGTACTTAGCCGTTGATTAGATTTGAGTACATTTACATTTTTCAAATAGGCACTCCATCGTTATTTTGAAAAAAAAATTTTCAAAAATATCTTCAATATTAGTTCAGTGTTCATTATCATTGGGTTATTGGAAGTGCAGTTTTTTAAAAATATCATCGATTTTAAAATTCCGCGCTCACATATCGATTTATTAAAACTTTTAAAATGTCTTCGATATTGTGATCCACTATTATGTTTTAGGGGTCGCACTTCTTGAAAATACGATCGATTTTAAGATCTCGCGCTCACATATCTAATTATTTTTACTTTTCCAATTTCTTAGGTATTGAGGTCCACTATTTTGTTTTCGGGGCCGCAGTTTTTGAAATTACTATCGATGTTACGATCAAACGTATGTTATTAACAATTATTTTGAAAATGTTAAGATTTCTTTGATATTAGGGACCATTATTACATTACCGCTGACGCACTTTTTCAAAATAAAATCTATTTTAAGATCGATAAGAATTTAAACATCGGTTTATTTAAATTTTTCTAATTTAATTGGTGTTGAGGCCTAATAGCATCTTATCGGAATCGCGGTTTTTAAAAATTCTATCAATTTTAATATCGAAAAATTCGAAAAGTTTGCAAAATATGTAAGCGCGCATCCTTTAAATCGATAGTATTTTTTAAAACAGCGCTACCGATAATAAAATATTGGGCCCCGATATTGACAAGACAAGAAAAGTTTTAAAATAATCGATTTGCGAATGGGCGATCCTAATATCGATAGTATTTTCAAAAATTGCGGTCCCGAAAACATAATAGTAAAACTCAAAATCGAAGATATCAAAAAAATTTAAATAAATCGATATGTTTGCGCTGAATCTTAAAATCTATAGTATTTTTTTTAAAAAACTGAACCTCCAATAAATCCAATAATAATGGACTGCGAATTAATATCGAAGAAATTTTAAATGAAAAATCGTTTCTCTAAATGTCGATGCAGTAGTTGAAAAATGGAAGAATACTCAAATCAGGCCAGCGTCGGTATACTTTTAATAAATTAATTTAATAAATTTTAAGTAATTTTTGTACTTCACTAACTTTTTAAGCATACTCCTTTGAAAACTACTCAAATCATAAAAGGCGGTAAGGACTAGACTATATACAGTAAGGACTATATACAGTAAGGACTATATACAGTAAGGACTATATACAGTAAGAAAAGGCCACCTATTTCTTGAAATTATGTGGATTGAAGTATTATCCCTATTCAGTCAATTTTTATCGAGCTGTTGATAAGAGATGAGCTATCTGATATGTGATCTTATCATTTATTGTTCTGATGGATGCCTGAATAGACGAAACGTTGATTGGTTAGTTATTAACTGCTATTTAAGGGTCTTCAGGTTTTGTTTAGGATTCTTCTAACAATAATTTTTGCTCTTATTAATTAATTGTTCGTTTAGTATTATGAAATAATTAACAGGCTTTAGTTCGGCCCTGCTAATTTGCCCAAGCCGAGTATTGATAGGTTTTTTTTTATGTTTTTACCTGTCCCATTGTTCCCGATCCAGCACTAACAATCCCACTCTTCTATTTACGGAGTCTTATCCAATGTCCCTTTCCTTGCTAAGCTTCCGACATATTCCACCTTCTACTTTTAATTAACATACCTCAAAAACTAGACTCCATTCGTCTATCCTTAAAGAGGAATAGAGCCTTTCAAGTCTTAAAAGGAGTACCTCCATGAAATTAATGGAAGATGAGGTTTTAATGTAATTTTGACTGTATAAGATAAATAGATGAATTGTTTATTAGATTTAATTTTATATAAAGGAAAAGGTGGGGTAAAGTGGCCATTCTAAGGGAAATTGTATGTTCACCAAATGCTTATTGCTTATACATTTCGAATCTACCATCGCTATACCACACCATATATTTGCAATTAGGAAAAAAAAAATATGATATACATGGCCGGTATGCATTTTTCATGAGGCATTCATAGTGGGCAATTTTCTCAACCTAATGGGGTAACCAGTTTTCCTTTATCAATTCTCAGCATAAATACAAATGTATGGGATTGCAGTGTTTATTTTACAATTTATTATTCTTAATGCAATAATAATAATTACACAACTAAAATTAATATTGCAATGTATTTTAGTTATAATAACTCAACCAATGATATGTATCATTATTAATCATTAATTCATCAAAGACTCAGGAGTTAAATTAATATAACACATTGAAAACAGCCTCAAATTAAATATATATGAAGCACTTGAAATAATAAAATCCTTCAAATCCAATCCAGAATTTTGCTTAAATGACCAAATAAATATCTCCAACAGTCCAATCTTAAATTTATTCCCATCTATAACAGAAAAAACAATTACTCACCGGCATTACTGAGAAAACCCCGACCCTTAAACCGTTTACCTAAAATCATCCTGCCTATTTCTCATTCATTGTTAGTTCAATGCGAGAAGAAACCAGTACAAACTTTTCTATTTGATATTATCCATTTAAACCTTGGTGAGTACCTTACATGTATTTGATTTCTTGTCTTAATTAAATTCATAATTTATAAATGCTTCATAATACTGATTTATATAATTTAATATGTATAATAATACCAGCTATATTTTGAATTGCTTATTTTTGAATATTTTGTGTGTTTTTAGAAGTGAGGATGAATGCATAACATTCGAAACTAGTTTTCAATAAAACAAATTTATAGAAGTGGCAATAATTTAATAAATATAATATAATTTATCAATCCCTAATTAGATTGATCCTTCTATACCATCATGCGGATGTCAACTGATAAGGATTTTAGTCCAATTCAGTCATGACAATTTTATCAATGAAAATTATTTTAATCATTTCCGAATTCACACTTGAATTTATCGTCCATCTCTTCTTTACAACCAGCATACATTTCATGAACCCATGGCTTACAGCTCCAATATCTAATTCACCACAATTCATTAGATATTGAAAACGCTTCATTACAATAATATAAGTAATTGAGATTACATCTGACGAGTGAAAATCAGAAAAGCTATACAGAATATTGAAGGACAAGCTTCCTTTGTCATATTGACTAACAACATTAATTGTGTCTATTAGAACTAGTTTAACCGCTTCCTGGCAGGCAGCAGCACTTTCATGCAAAAAATATATAATTGCCACTTTTCCCTTTCTTTTCCTGCATACTATTTAGAATTAGTTAAACATATTCAACACTGACTGATGGTCCTTTGCTGGAAGCTCAAATTATTCTTTTTCTTTTGTTATGCATTAGATGAAATAAGAGTTCATACCTATCGCTCATTTGCTGTGACAACGTTATTAATAATATATTAATACCTCGGAGACAATTACAATGATTTGAACTCTTAAGTAGTAGAGTGCCATTTCAGACCTTTCAAGACTAATAGTCTCATTTCTTTTATTTTGTACAGAAACAATGCAATATTTAAAAATTCAAATGTTGCTGCAAATGAATTATTAAATGATGGTCTGAATATAGTTGGTCGTAGCTGTATTTTTAAGAAGAAGTTGGTCGCAGTCTGTGGTCAATGAAGAACACACTAATAAGTTTAACTTAATTTATTGCGTAGCAACGTTTCGGCCTAACTTTTAGGTCATCAGGGCAAAGAGGCGTAGAGCCGAGCGGCAACTAACTGATTTTTTTTTTTTTTTATCTTTTTCATCTTCATTTATCTTCCCAACTTCTTCTTAAAAGCATATATTAAATGATTATATAGGCAATAATATTGATACAATATAGTAGTAAGTTATAGCTCATGGTTTTTAGATGCCAAAAAATGAAGGCTATAAATGGAAATGGGATATAATGTAATTTTAAAAATTAATGAAAAATAAAAGAGTTAACTAAAAGTCACTGTGGTGGAGACTAGAATTCACAATCAATTTCCATCGTAAAAGATACCTTATACAGCGTCCGGCAGTGAAAGAGATGATTTCAACATTGAATTGCTTATTGAAGAATGTATTTTCATATATAAATATACAGTATAAAAATAACCATTCGGCGCATATAACAAAAAAAAAAATTTCAAAACTCTACTTACGTCAAATTGATATATTTATATTCTTGGAATCTTACCTAAAATGTTTGTATTGTGAACTGATCGGCCACAAATACTTTTATTTTTTTGTTTAAAAATTCGCTAGCCATCAAATCAGGAGAACGAGGGGACCGAGGATAATACCCGCTTGGAGAAATGACTCGGCCCGGGAACAAAGCATTTTACAGCATTCATTCACCCTCGCTGTGAACCCCATTACCACCTCAATTCCATCTCAAATCATTCCGTTTCACAACCGCACCCACGTAAGCCACTTAGCGAATGTAGTGTTTAGAAAATAGGCCTTTTTTCGTTTTCTACGCCAAATAACTTTGTACATTAAATTTATTCATGAAAAATTAACAAGTTTTTTTTTTTTTTTTTAATAAGTAGTTGAATTTTGAAATCAACTTGTTCCAAAACAAAGAAGTACTCCATTAGCAGGTGGCAAGACATCTATATAAGAACCCCTCTTCGATTATTTTAGCAACACTGACCTTAGAAATCTTACATTCCTTATCCCATCAGCGGTCGCGCCCAGGTGTTGAGTACAACGTTTTCGCAATTTAGTGTTTTTTTGTGTGTTTTTTCACCTGGAAGGTTAGAATGCTCTAAGCAGTTTCTATTTATAGCTACACTTTTTCTAAAGCTGACATGATTTTCTGACCCTTCTATTTCTTACCATTTAGTGTCAGATGTGATTTGATATATATATATATATATATATATATATATATATATATATATATATATATGATATATTTGTTGCACTATATACAAAGCGTGCCTGAGTAAATATTCGTTATTTAATTTTTTCTTATTTCGTTAAAATAATTATAAGCATCTAACTAAAAAGTTGCTTCCTAGAACTATAAACATAAAAAGGCTAATCAAATAAAGGTCTGTATGTGATTGTGTTTTTTTAGTGCAATAAAACAAGAACGATAATTTTCGTAGCTTTATAATTTTATAAAGCTCTCTATCTGTGTACAAATCATTTTTGTTTGTAAAATCATTTTATTGATTTATTATTTATATATCGATTATTTTATTATATACACACACACAAACATATATATATATATATATATATATATATATATATATATATATATATATATATATATATGTATGTATGTATATATCAGCCAACTGGAGGCAATTCACATAGACCTTATGTAGAAATGATCACCTTGCCCCGTGTACCTAAATTGTGAATCGCTTCGTGGTTTTCCACGATGTAAAATAGCCACCGGTTTGGTTCATGAACGGTCAGCTTCGGAGAAAGAAATATTGGTCCTCGTGCGCCTGCTGACCCCGATCAGCCATAATGCGTGAATTTAAACCGGTTTGTCACTTTCCTTGAACCCGAGCGAGTCGGTGGGAAGGACTCTGCCGGATTGGTCCCAAATGGATCGGTTATGTAGCTATGGATAGCCTGCCGCTGCAGGATGGAAACCATCGTTCATAGCAATGTGAGGTAGGATGACCCCCTCCAGGCTGTCTGTGCGCCCGCAAGCAATAAATGTCTATTAGAATACCACATTGCTCGACCAAAGATCTCCATGGTCTAAAGTGCCAACAGAAAAAAAAAGATATATATATATTTATATTTATATATTTTATATATCATTTATATGTATCTATTTTTTTTATTCATTTTATATATATATAGTAGGTAGTAGTATATTTTCTATTTTATTTAATTACACATTGCTTAAAATATTAATAAGGCAGTTAATTTCAAAGCAGATGCGGTTAATTTAAAAAGCCATTCTGCGGGCATAATTAATAAAGTAAATCTAAAATAATTTATGATCTAAAATTCAACAAAAGGCATATTGATTTATTAACAATAATTAGAAAACAAAAATAATAGTAAGTGTGAAGAGAATGGGTGGGGAGGCTTAGGACAACAGGGATTGGTACAAAGTTCATTTCTAATGATATTACAGAGTATGTGCCAAAGATGGAAAAGGAAAGTTACTCCCCAAATAATTTTTTATAATGAAATCAGCTAGGAATGACGAAGGAAAATTATACAGATGTTGGGACATGGGGAGAGAATCATGTAATTTAAAGATAATAAAACATTATTCAAAATAGTTGTGTAATTAATAGTTGATGTTTTATTGTAGAAAGCATATATCCTGATATCGAAGAAGTACTTCGAAACGTCGTAACCATTGTCATAATTTTTTTTTTTTAATATAAAGTTACAGATCAAAGGAAAAGTGTCATTCACAAATTAATTTATTATTTTATTTAATTTTTATATTCTTAATATTCAATACTTGACATAACAACTTATTTGTTTTAAAAACAAATTATAATTTTTGATGAAAATTTATTTTTTGCCTTTATTTATAAATAAATCTCAATATTATAAGCGTTCCATATCTCGTTATGAAATGCAGAATTATTAATCTCAATTTAAACAATCAAGGTAATAAGAGATGTTGCACTTTGTGGCACAGGCGACCGCGGGTGTGTGCGGGAGAATTGGTGTCCCTTCTGAAGTGTTAAGAACACAGGAAGTAAGGATATTCAGGCATAGGAAAATTATAGAAATACTCCGAAAAGAAGAAAACATAGAAATTTATTATATTATATCACATTTTATAATTATAAGTACATATACTTGTGCCGAACTTTCCTCGCAGAGATAAACTGGTGTCAGTGGTAGTCGAATTTGAAGCTCGGAGGTGTGTGTATCGGAGCGTTGGACATCGCCTTCCCAGAGGAAGCGTCCACGGGCACAGAGTTGTCCACGATGCTCAGTTGGCTGTGGTAGGAGCTGGCCTGGCCCGGGGGCGACATCTGGAGGACTGCCGCCGAAGCAGCGGCCACTAGTGCGGGCAGCAGCAGCTGTAAAAGAAGAAAATATTAAGCGAATAGGATAAACACGAATATAATATTTGATCTGGCGGTCGGCAGGCCATGAAAATCCAAAGAAAGGATTATCTAAATTTTGCTAATGTTGTTACTTAATAATAATTCTTGATCGCTTATCATTATGCTATTATGGGAAACTTATTATTATGGCCCATGCTGTATTTACTACTGAAAATATTTTAATATGCTTTTATGGTGAAATATTATAATTACTGGTGATTGAGTATAAGTAACAATAAGTAATAGTGATAAAAACAATCATTCATTATATATTTACAGATCATAAAATAAATTAAGTAATAACGAAACCAATATTGATATTGGTATTGGTAGGAGGGGAACTCAGTAAGTGTTTTTTTTTTTACTTTTTTTTTGCTAATCCTTAACAGCTAGCTTGCAGTTCCTGTACCATACTAAACAGAACACGAGTGCCAAGATTAATTTCTCGTCGCGAAATGAATATCAACTTAAGTAGGTGGGAATCGAACCTACACCGTTCCGTACCGGGCATTCTATGGCCCTCGCATCAACTTGATCGTCCTTCACGGCTTCAGCGAAATGATTAACTGAATAAAAAATGTAATAAATAAATAAATAAAGCAGGCACAACTTTAATGGATCCATGGAGTGCAGGGAGGGGATTTGGCAAGGATCACACTCAACCCCCCAATTAACAGTATCCACTTTATAAAGGCTGACTGTACCCAAGGATCCACCCACCGCTAATATTACAGAGTAAATAATTGTCTGTCACTGCCAGACTCGAACCCGGACCCCAGTGCATATGACCACAGCGCCTTACTCACTGAACTACTCCACTCCCCAGATAACAAAATTAAATAAAAATAAAATAAAATTTAAAAAATAATAATATAATTATATTATGGTATAATATAATAATAATATTATACCATTGGTATAATAAAATTAAATTAATATTTTGAACACAGGCCTACTTATGTACAATATTTGCACATCCTGGGGAACTCGGAACCAATATTGTCTTTCCACTTCTCTTTTAAATGCGACACTGGCATTGAAAGCCAATGGAGGCTGAGTAAGAGCCACAAACTCTCAATACTTGATTGAAGAATTTACTCATTGACGGAATTCCAGTATAATTATTTTTGGAAAAGTTCTTAGAACCACTGCCGTTTTAACCTTCCAGGATTGATCAGAGCTAAATAGAGTTTTGCTAAAAGATGTCGCTGATAAGTAAGGATCTGCTGGAATTTGGTGGATTCGGATGCAATGAAGTAAAAAAAAACAAATGAGTATTAAGGTCATGGTGTAGGCTATTTTTTGTAAAACGGTATGGAGCAATCTATACAGGTCACCTTTACACATTGTTTTAACATTTCGATTGACCTAATTCGTAAGTTGATTTTAATTTCAATAACAAAAGTTTATTGTTAGGCGCATGCGTATCAATAGGTTCTTCCATAAGTCGTTTACCTATAACTGAATTAAGATAAATTGTTGAATGTCGGAAGTTACAATTCTTACAGCATAGTTGTAATTTTTGTAGAGCGGGTTATTAATGATTTTCATGGAAAAGTTATGTGTTCTTTCAAGGTTTCTATAATTGGTTGCACAAGTTGAATTCCGCACGGGTAAGGAATAACGAACGCCGAGAATATTATAATTAAAAAGAATGTTTTAAATTAAAAGCAATGTTAAAATGTATATCCCAGCCGAGAGCTTCATAAACCTATGTATAACGCCTATGAAGCATAACTAACTTTGAAACTAGTACATCTAATATATACAATTAATCCACTTGTTTATAAATTCTGATTTTCAACAAAGATTTCCAATCAAATAAAATAATAATGAGAAAAAACTTGAATATTTGTTTTGTCTTTACAAATGCAGCTTTTGTTTTTCTTTTCATTCCTTCCTTTATATTATATTTCTTGTTTTTTATTTAGAGTTTAATCCCACGCCTCTTTCTCGTTTCAGAGCAGAAAATCCATTTCAGATAAAAAGTTCCAATATATATTTTATTTTTTTCATTCATCCAGAAACAAAGGGGCTATATGAAGATATTGAGGGGCTTTGTAGTTCAGTATATATATATATATATATATATATATATATATATATATATATATATATATATATATATATATATATATATATTGGTTATTTTATTTATTTATATTTTACCTTTTGGCACTATAGACCATGAAGATCTTTAGCCGCACGATGTGTTCTTCTGACAGACATTTTTTGCTTGCTGGAAAACAGGTAGCCTGTAGGGGGCCACCCAACCTCAAGTTGCTGTGAACAATGGTTTCCAGGGTGGAGCGACAAGCTACCTATAGCTCCACTTGGAGTCCTTCCTACCGACTCACTCGGGTTTAAGGACAGTGACTGATCGGTCTAGATCTACGGATTAAAACCAATGGGGGTCAGTAGAGCACAATGGTCTATATTTCTTTCCCCGAAGTAGAACATCCATGGATCAAACTTCCGGGGCACTATTTGACATCCTGGAAGACCATAACACGATTCGCGATCACGGTACACAGAGTAGGAGCATCACTCGTTACAAGTTGCCTCCATTAGGTAGACGAGTCTCAGATACACGAATGGGAGATAATCGCTAGGGGAATCTCTGCTTACGTGGCTTCCATCATTAGGCGGTCACCTATCCAAGTACTAACCACGCTCGTTGTTGCATTACTTCGATTTGCAAGTGCCTTAAAATTGTTACCTCTTAATTGTGTCCGATGATAGATAATTCTTGGTTGCTGTTGTTTGACTCATCGCTAAGGAATTTCGTTAAAATACAGGAGTTTTAAACTTTTATTCTAGATTATTCGTAACTTCTTTCCGAAAATTCTTAGTTTTAACTATATTTTAGAGTCAGACTCAGCTTAAAAATATCTGATGTGGACAACACATCACTTCCTTGTACGCCTATTAAACTATAAATTGGTTGCTCAAAAAGTGATCCACAATTTGGTTAGTAGTTTCCGAAGATTGCGGTGTCTCAAAAACGACACTCGGCTTCGCGACATCCATCTATTGACACACACAGACACATCCTTGTTTCTAGATGTCTCATTCCGTTATTATATGTCGTTTTCCTTCAGTAGGTAACTAGTTTCCAAGAGATTTCTTCATGTTCCGTGACAACATTAAAACTGTCAATATCACTAGATAAAGCATTGGAAATCGAAAGTTTCGACATTTTAAGCGGAAAAACCCACTTAACTAATATCTTATTCTCCTGCTGCAGACTTGGAAAATCCAGGAAATCCAGTATTTTACACTTAAAATTTTAACTCTTAAAACAAGTAATAAAAATGTTTAATTGGATTGGAAACCAAATAGCGTTTGTAACCTTTATTACCGAAACATATGATTTTTAATTTAAATATAATTTTTGATGTAAGCCTTCAAGTAAAGTACCCTTTTCGGCTCACCAATATTAAGCAAAATCTAGTAAATAAATTCATATCGATATAAAAGTCCTATTTACCAAATTTTAGATAATTTACATTATATTTTAATATATTTTTTTATGAAAGTCTAATATGACCTTCAAGTAAAGTACCACTTCCGGTTTTTCAATATAGAACAAAATCTAGTATGTTATTTAAATCAATATATAAATTATAAATACTAAATTTGAGAAGTTTTGCATAGTATTTTAACATAATGTTTTATGAAAGTCTAATATGACCTTCAAGTAAAGTACCGCTTCCGGTTTTTCAATATAGACCAAAATCTAGTATGTTATTTAAATCAATATATAAATTATAAATACTGAATTTGAGAAGTTTTGTATAGTATTTTAATACAATTTTCGATAGAAATCAATTATGACCTTCAAGTAAAGTACCACTTCCGGTGATCAAGCAGTGACCAAAAAGGGAGGTTCACAACTAAATTTTGCGTCAATCCTAAATACAAAATTTCAACTTTCTACGGCTAACCGTTCTTGAGTTATGCGAGATACGAACGTACGTAAGTACAGTCGCCACGACGAAACTAGTCAAAATGGATTCAGGGATGGTCAAAATGAATATTTCCGTTGAAATCTTAAAACCGAAAATTTTCGCGATTACAATACTTCCTTTACTTCGTAAAAAGAAAAAGAAAACATAGAAGCAATATTAAATATGGTAGCATTTATTTTAGAGAATTTTTTTTTTTTATTTCAAATTTTTGTTTTGCTATTTATTGAGATCGATATTATCTTTTCAATTATATTGAACTGAATTTGATAAATAACCGTAATATTTTTTTCCCAAAACAATACAAAAAAAAACAACCAAACCATAAAAAAAGAAAGAATGAACGAAAAAATTAGTTCAATAAATATTATATTCCAGGGAAATATAACACATATTGTTCTATTGTTCAATACATTTACATACAAAAATTTTATACAGATATTTCACTTTCTACATTTCAAATTTTGAATTTGGATATTCCCATTCATGAAAAAAAATGGTGTTACTCATATCATGCTATAAAAAACAGTGTTGTTCTTGAAAGGTGGCATTTATAAATTAAATCATTTGACGCTCTATATTTAAATTTGTAGCTTTTGATCAAAATTCATTTTCGATCAACACAACAATTCTATTTTATAACAATTATTATTACATCATGCGATGCGGTTTATTTTTAACGTTATATTTTGCTATGGTTTTTTTGCCGATATATATTAATTTTAGTGTTATGGCGCTTTAACAAGTTTATTTAAACCGTTCCAACACTTAGTAACATAACCGACTTATACAATAGTTTTTTGCTGGATGAAGAAACTGAAACATTTTTGGTTGGAAAACATTTTTTTCTTTTTTAAATGCCCTTCCTTTCCCTTAAGCATGCGTCGAATTTTCTTGAAATGATGTACTGTCTCTATTTAACGAGTCTTTTTTTTCTCTTGACGTGAGATGTGATCTTATCTATTTCTATCCTGATGATTCCTGAATCGGCGAAACGTTTACTGGTTAGTTATTTACTGATATTTGAGAGACTGAATGTTTTGTTTTTGGTATCTTCCAATAACATCCTAATGATATTAAACAGCAGCAAAGTTCATAAAGAAATGTAATTTAATGTAATTTCTGTAATAATTTTTTTAATGTAATTTCTCACAGCATATTATCAGTTTTGAAGATGGTAATAAAGGATTTATTTCGTTTAATAATTTCTTTAAAAAAAAAAAACTAAACTGGATTTTAATTACACTAATAGTCTTTCTAAAGGGAATAGAAAAAAAAGTGTATTGTTCGTCTAGGACAGCGATGGAGAAAACTTTTTCTCTTCTAAACCTCTTCACAAAACGTAGTTGAGTTGTCAGAAATTATAATCACCTAATGGATTATTTGAAATTTAAAATTCTTTATTTAAATAAAAATCTACCTACTTTATCTTAATTAATAACTTCATTACAATTCCATTAAAAGGATTAATAATTATTTCAGTCAATATGAAATATGTATGGATGATGTTCGAGAGTAAATTTGAATAGATTATGCTATGACATATCATGTTTTGAGTGATCTCATTTGTCCCTCAATTTATGTCTATGTCCAATCAGAATGTTTCTTAGAAAAATCATATGTGTTATATTATTCATTTTGTAATTAGATAGAAGAATAGAAGAACTATGCAATCATAAAATAAAACAGTGCTATTTTTCAAATTAACTAATTTAATGTTTGAAATCTCAACAGATTATTGGCACGGATCAAGTTAAAAACTAATAGTGAAGTTTTGCGTGTCAGAAACGGTAAAAGTGAGCAAAACTCTAAATCTCTTTTGTAACAGTTTCGTGGTTTGTTTATTAGGTTTATTTCGAGGACTGACTCTGAACTTAAGAATGCTATACATTCATCTTCAGTGCTAAAAACAGACAACAATTCAAAACCATAAGCCTTTCAGATTTAGAAATATCAGTAAAAAACAAACATCATGAATTTAGAATTTACCGGAAACTCACCCACACACATGTTATAAACTATGAAGCTAAGAGACCGAACTCCTAACCTTTAATAGCATGATTTACCGTCTTTTAAACATACCATTAAATGAAAAGAACTATAATAAAGAAATTGAAATAATATATTCCATAGCAAAAAATAACGGGTATAATAAAACCACTATCGATCATATTTTAAAAAACTAATACAAAAAAAGACAATTAATTATATCTATTCAACAATCCCCGAAGATAGGCCCACCCCGAAACATTGTTTTGATTCCATATTGCGGCCCTAAATCCACCAAATTCGGAAATAAATTGAGAAAATGAGGATTAAACTCTGCATTTAAAATAGAATAAACCCTATCCTCATATTTCTCTTCTCCTAAAGACAAAATAGACCCTTTCATAAAAAGCGGAGTATACGAACTAAATTGTGCAGCCAAATACACGGGAAGAATTGGAAGATCGCTAAATCAGAGATTAAAGGAACATATACGTGCATATAATAAGACAGAGAATTCCAACTTTGCAATTCATTTAAATGAAAATAATCATAAATTCATCAAAGACTCAGGAGTTAAATTAATACGTCACTTTATACATCTATTGTAACGTTCTATAAACAATACTATTTTTGGCAAGGATCTAGGTCATTCGAGAGATCCTTATAACAAAAATAGTCTGTATTAACATTATTAATGACTTGGCTTGATCCTGCCTTGATATTAAATCGGAACGGACTATGTTAGGAAATATAATCGCGAAAATTTCCGTTTTTTTTTTTTTTTATTTCAACGAAAATATCCATTTTGACCATTTCTGAAGCCTTCTGAAAAAACATTAATGTTTAAAATTTCAATACGAAATTATGTATTCAGATGGCTTTATTAGATTTTTTTACAGGAAGGTTTTAGGTCTTATTTTTCAATAAGAAAAATAAACTCTAAAACTATGTGATTTAAAAACTTTACGAAAAAAATCTGCTAATACCATCTTAATAGATTATATCGTACTGAAATTTTAAAAATAAATATTTTTCCAAAAATGATTAGAAGCTCAAAACAAATTTAAAGAAAGTCTAACATAAATAAGAAAACTATATAACCATTTTAATTTTTTGTAAATATAAGGCAATCATTAGATCTACAGGCGCCTTTAAAGCTAAATGGATTTGCTACAACTTCACTTATAAAAATTTTCCTCATCGGATAACCATTTTCCCCAATGCTCCGACTCAAAAGGTGACCCAATACTTAAAATTTCTTTTTTTAGAAAAATGACTGCTGTAACTCTTGCTATTATTTAGATTTTTTTCTTTCTTTTTTGTTTATACCATATTATAGGGAGATGTACCTTATCTTGTTTATTTGGTTGACATCCGCATGATGGTATAGAAGGATCAATCTAATTAGGGATTGATAAATTATTTGCCACTTCTATAAATTTGTTTTATTGAAAACTAATTTCGGATGTTATACATTCATCCTAAGTTCTAAAAGCACACAAACAATTCAAAAATAAGCAATTCAAAATATAGTTGGTATTATTATACATATTAAATTATATAAATCAGTATTATAAAACATTTATGAATTATGAATTTAATTAAGACAAGAAATCAAATACATGTTGGTACTCACCAAGGTTTAAATGGATTATATCAAACAGAAAAGTTTGTACTGGTTCCTTATCGCATTGTACTAACAATGACCAAATTAATATCCCCAATAGTCCAATCTTCAATTTATTTCCATCTATAACAGAAAAAACAATTACTCACCGGCATTACTGGGAAAACCCTGACCCTTAAACCGTTTACCTAAAAACATCCTGCCTATTTCTCGTTCATTGTTGATACAATGCGAGAAGGAACCAGTACAAACTTTTCTGTTTGATATAATCCATTTAAACCTTGGTGAGTACCAACATGTATTTGATTTCTTGTCTTAATTAAATTCATAATTCATAAATGTTTTATAATACTGATTTATATTAATCTAATTTAATATGTATAATAATACCAACTATATTTTGAATTGCTTATTTTTGAATTTTTTGTGTGTTTTTAGAACTGAGGATGAATGTATAACATTCGAAACTAGTTTTCAATAAAACACATTTATATAAGTGGCAAATAATTTATCAATCCCTAATTGTTTAATTGGTTTATTTTAATTCTTTTTAAATTAATGTAAAAACTTGAACTCACCGGTGGATCTCAGTCGAGACTTTCCTAGATGTAAATAATACCTTATTGTTATAAATGTTTATTAAAATAAATAACCCTTCACCGAATAATCCCGTTTCTATTTACAAGCCTACGCTGTAGACTGAGGTGTGATAGGCTAAATTGGCAAGTTGGAAGAGAGGCAAATGATCCATTAACTCAATAGCTAAATTGTCTTGTTTTTTTTCTGAGGTCACCATCGCCGGACTCATAGCCAAGTAGGCCGTCCTGCTTTAACCAATTTGATTAGATTAATCCAATTGTCAATTAGACTTGATAAATAAATTCAAATAAATTATTTGATCATTCGAAGAGTACTGGCAGCAATTTGTAAGGATGGTATTTGTTATTAATGACAGGAGAGAATCCCTCCTAAAGTCCGTTGGCCATAATTGATTAGTTACGGAATTCCTAAAAGGAGTTGATAGCGTGAGCTGATTGCTTTGCTGCCCGATAGTTTATTTTATTTTCTAATAAATTTCTAATGGGCTTTCTCAACGCGATAAATAAGAGACAAATAGTAAGAACAAAGTGTGTATATGCTTTAGATAAAATCGGTATGTAAAATCGGTATAAAATCGGTAGCAACCTGGTGAAAAGAATTCATAAGCATGTCGAAAAATATTTAAGATGTGATTTTTTTAAAAATAAAGATTAGCACGTAATAGCGTTTAAAGAGGCGGAACAATGAGTTTAAAACATTTAAAGTCGTTCAACAACTTTTTACAAAAAAAAAAAAAAAATTAGGAACCGCTAAATATGGTCATTTTGGTACAACTTCATAATCGGGACGCCTTATCACTGGCTCTTGCCGAAGTTACCCGAAGGTCGCCGTCAAATACAAAAAAAAAGACAATTAATGATTTCTATTCAACAACCCCCATCCCGAAACATTGTTTTCATTCCATATTACGGCTCTATATCTACTAAAGTCGGAAATTAATTGAGAAAACGAGGATTAAACTCTGCATTTAAAATTTAAAAAACCCTATCCTCATATTTCTCTTCTTCTAAAGACAAAATAGACCCTTTCCAAAAAAGCGGAGTATACGAACTAAATTGCAATGATTGTGCAGCCAAATACACAGGAAAAACTGGAAGATCGCTAAATCAGAGACTAAAGAAACGTATACGTGCTAAAATTGACATTATAGGTTAAATTAATACATAACGTTGAAAACAGTCTGAAATTAGATATATATGAAGCACTTGAAATAATAAAATCCTTCAAATCCAATCCAGATTTTTGCTTAAATGACCAAATAAATATCTCCAATAGTCCAATGTTAAATGTATTCCCATCTATAACAGAAAAATCAATTACTCACCGGCATTACTGGAAAAACCCCGACCCTTAAACCGTTTACCTATAAACATCCCACCTTTCCTTTCTTTCATTGTTAGTTCAGTGCAAGAAGAAACCAGTACAAACTTTTCTATTTGATACAATCCATTTAAACCTTGGTGAGTACCAACATGTATTTAATTTCTGGTCTTAATTAAATTCATAATTCATTAATGTTTTATAATATTTATTTATGTTACATCTAATTTAATATGTACGAGTAATACCAAACTGTATTTTGAATTGCTCATTTTTGAATTTTTGTGTGTTTTTAGAACTGAAGATGAATGTATAACATTCGAAACTAGTTTTCAATAAAAAGAAATTATAGAAGTGGCAAATCATTTATCAATTCCTAATTACTTTGATCTTTTTACACCATCTTATGATGTTAACTAAAAATATTTTGTTTACTCATCAATAACTTCAAATTAAGCTGATGATATTATCCATATCGATGAATTGTCTGATGTTTGATAATTATCACTTATCGAAAAAGCATATATTTTTCCAATCTGCTGGTCTGGATGATTCCGTCTTGGGAGTTAAAAGCAGTGAGATCTAACTGATTAGAAGAAAAAGAATGAGTTCATTCTCAAGAATGCTCGTGCTAAAAATAATAATATTAGCCACTGTATAATATTATTAATTATTATATTTTATTATAATTACTATTATGTATCATATTTTGAATTCCGAAACTTCTGAAGAAATCATGGACAAAATCATCAAGATTTATAATCTTAAAAATGAAGATCAAACCAAACAACTTTTGCAAAACATTTTTAGTTGGATCAGTTCCACCGATCGCGTTATACAGATTGCAAGCTCACTGCAAAATATCGCGTTCCACTTGAATGTGCCTCAACAGAATATCTCAGACGAAATCTCTAGCGATTTTGTCTGCACAATATAACAATTTCAGTACTCCATGACTGAACAGTCATTTCAGTCTACAGCCAACACTGAACGTAATATCGATAGCCTAATAATCGATAACGTAATATCGATATGGCCCGACTTTCTGTGGAAGGAAACAAAGTTGAAGGAAGAACTGAATCATGAGATAGTACTGTATTCAAAACCTCACTAGTAGAATTGTTTATGGATATTGATATAAATCACAAATTCTTATACTCAGGTACCGATGTTTGCAAGATCATTTGCTAAATTTCATATATGAAATTTTGGTGAAAAATAACATGCAAAACAATGAAAAATTCTATAAATCGAAAAATAATGGTTCCCCATGATGAAATAAGCTGTCAAACAAATAAAGACTTACAATTTTGTACATCTCCCTCAGTTCAAGAAATCAAGACTGCCTCCAAAGATCTGGGGGGCGGTATATATCTCTTCTCGATAAAACTGCTGGAGGGGAGTTCGCGATGTCCCAATAATGCTTTGTCTTCTGGGCATGTCATAATATGGCCAATCAACCGTGAATTGGGACTATCAACTTCTTTCAGGGGTTACGTAGTATCAGTTTGGTACGGTAATCAAAGAATGCATAACTTTTCTTATTACGGTCGTACACAATTTCACAAACATTGAATACACGAAAGAGACTAACGATTTTATATATATATATATATATATATATATATATATATATATATATATATATATATAAATATGCAAGAGCAGAAGCTCAAAATTAGAAATAAATAATTGTTATGGCATGCATGGAAAAATCGATTAAAGAAATCCAATAAGTCTCAAAATTAACAGAAAAAAAAAATCATTTGTCGATATTTCGCCAGAGTCAAACATGCCACTAATCAGATACAGCCAGGCACATACTGATGGAAAAGAGAGGCTACATGAAAACTGCTGGTAAAAGTTAAATTACAAACAGCTGATCATAAAAAAAAAGGAAATACTCATACTAAAATACAAAAAATGTATAAAACATCATAAAAATAAATTAAATAATTAAATAAGATAAGATTAACCAAATACAAGAGGAAAGTGAAAGTTTATATGCATAGAAGAGGAAGGTCCTTATAAAAACAACTTATATATATATATATATATATATATATATATATATATATATATATATATATATATATATATATATATATGAGTCTTATTAAATACTTAATTAAATACTAAATATTAATTACTTAATTAAATTAAATACTTCAAGCAATTTATCCCGCCCTACTCCCGGGTATGTGAGCCCCGTTAGCCTACTTGGAGGCAACTCACAAAAAGGCCGGGCGTAGGAGTGATGACCCTACCCCGTGTACCTAAATTGGGAATCGCGGTGTGGTATGAATACCACATCGCGCGGCCAAAGATCTCCACGGTCTACAGTGCCAACAGAAAATATATATATATATATATATATATATATATATATATATATATATATATATATATATATATATATAGCTTCATCTGGACGGAGAAAGATATGATCTCATTAATGAAAACCAGAGACAGCGCATCTCACATCAACAATCCAAAAACACGAAACTAATAGATAAAGTAACAAACATATAATGGCTACCGGGAATCGTACATGCAGAATGAAAGAGGCACTCAAAAAAGTTCTAACTTCAGAAATGCTCATCGTTGGATCGAAATCATCTCAAAGAGCAGTAAGTGATCCCTCAAGTATCAGGCCAAACCAATAGACACAATACCAGATGGCGCGGTGCGCCCAAATCCATGATGCCAGCAGGCGCGTGGTGCATCAAGTGCGCCATTCTCATTTTCTTAATATTAAACTAAATTATCTTATTAATTACATATTACTTTTTAGTTATGAGAGATAAGAAAATAAATATGATATAACTGAAAAAAAATATATTACTACTTAACTCCTAATAAAGCAGCAGTTTGCTACTCGTTTAGTGATTTTATAAAATCTAATCATAATTATTTCATGAAGAACTAGAGTTAGGATGAAAATTTTGAATAAAAGGAACAAATGATAGACATGATGATGGTATTTAAACCTCCCGATTCATAAATCTGAAAAATTCCTGATATAAACCGAAATAATAAAAACATGAATATTTCATGATATGAATTTTTATTAAATAAAATTCAAAATATTTTGAGAAAAAAAATTAGTTGAACGTGTATCTGAACAAGAAATTCTCTAATAACATTGGTCTTGTTTCTTCAAATAATTAATATAGTAGAAATAATATCATTATCTTGAAGTAAAATAAAAAACTCAACACGTGCCCAAGAAAAAAAACTAAAGAATTTTTTAAAAAATCACAAACGTGCGCGCGGCTTACTAAGTGTATGTCGTTTTTCGTCGTTTTCATGTGATAATTAATATTGCGAGTGACAGAAAAATCTAAAATTCTCATAAAACACGTAGAAGGGGTTGATGGACGAATATAGAGAGGGGATGAATGTGAAAGTTCAACCAACGCTTGAATATAATGAAAAATCCACCAAGTGGCGCACTTTATACTCCAGAGCGCAAGCTGTAGTGTTACATGCAGCAAAACTATGACTTGTAACCGTCATAACTTGTTTATTATTTCTTGTAGTTTATTTTGAGAAAGAAAATCTATTGTTTAATTGTACATTTAAGTTTATTTGATTAAATAAAATAAACATAAACTTAGTTTATATTCATAGAAACAAATCAAGAACTTATCTTTGCCTGAGATAAATATAAAACACAATAGACAGAGGGCGGTCAGTCGGCTGCAAATAAATCAAATCAATATTTTATACAGGACTGGTAGCTATAGTATCATTCAGGTTACTGGAGTTGAGCCTATAAAATATCTACAATGGTCTCCGTTATCAATTGATGAAGGGGTTTCATTCACCAGATTTTTTTTTTATGTTTTTCAAACTCATCTAAGTGCTGCATCCTTATTAAGCGGTCGACCATGTATTCTATTGGTTTCGATCATTGGCTACACTGTAAGTTTTTTTATCAGTTCTGTGTTTTCTATATTAATATAACTTATTTTATAATAAGTTAAATGTTTTGTGCCATTTTTCTTATGGTTTTAGTGACGAAAAATAATAAAAACTTGGAAATTACATTCTAGGGAAGGAAATGTATTTTTTCTTTCTAAGTTACATAGGATGTGAGTTTTATATTCAAGGATATAAATTGGGATAACAGGAATCGCTTGTACTGCATCGGATGCATGGAAATGCAGTAATGGGCATGATATTTCCATTACACAAACAACTAAATTTAAATTACGGCCTCGACTTCCTGAATTACTCAGGTCCCGAGCCCTACTGAAAAGGATCCGTTAGAAGTTTGTTAATCTCTTGAGCATGCGTAGCGAGCGAAAGTCAACGGTTATGATCTGATTAAAACAACAATAATTTTAATATCCAATAATAATCCCAGTGAATACGAATTTGTAACGCCGCGCCAACACATTGATTCAAAATTTTGGAATTATTCCATTTTTTTATTAAGGAATTTCAGCAATGAAATGTAATTAAAATTTAATTTTTAGCGTCAAAAAATTAACATAATACGGATATGATACCAGATTATGGTATCGGGTTATAACCGAAAACAATAGAATATTTCCCACTGTTTAATGCGTAGCTACCATTTAAGTTTTTACTTCCTTGTACGAAGTAAAGGAAGTATTGTGATCGCGAAAATTTTCGGTTTTCAGATTTCAACGGAAATATCCATTCTACCATCCCTGAATCCATTTTGACTAGTTTCGTCGTGGCGTCTATACGTATGTACGTTCGTATCTCGCATAGCTCAAAAACGATTAGCCATAGAAAGTTAAATTTTGTTTTTAGGATTGATGTAAAATCTAGTTGTGAACCTTCCTTTTTGGTCACTCCTTGATTACCGGAAGTGGTACTTTACTTGAAGGTCATATTAGACTTTTATCAAAAATTATATTAAAATATAATTTAAAACATCTCAAATTTGGTAAATAGGACTTTTATATCGATATGGATGTATTTCCTAGATTTTTGTTAAAATTGCTGAGCCGAAAAGGATACTTTACTTGAAGGTCATAATAAACACATCAAAAATTATATTAAAATTAAATACAGAAATCTTATGTTTCGATAATAAAGGTTACAAACGCAATTTGGTTTCCAATTCAATTAAACATTTGTATTACTTGTTTTAAGTGTTAAAATTGAGTGTAAAATACTGCTTATCCTCTAAATTTGTGAAATGAACAAGTCTGCAGAAGGAGAATAATATGAGATAAGTTGAGTGGGGTTTTCCGCTTAAAATGTCGAAATAGTCGATTTCCAATGCTTTATCAACTGACATAGACAGTTCTAATGTTGTCAGGGAACACGAAGAAATCTCTTAAGAACTAGTTACCTGCTGAAAAAAAACGACATATAATAACGGAATGAGACCTCCAGAAACAAGAGTGTCTGTGTGTGTGTGTCAATAGATGGATGTCGCGACGCCGAGTGTCGTTTTTGAAATATTTCTATCACCGAAAACTAGTAACTAAATTCAGGATCACTTTTTGAGCCATCGAAGTATAGTTTAATAGGCGTACAAGGAAGTCATGGGGTGTCCACATCAGGTATTTTCAATAAGAAAAATCATTCGATGTACTTATGTTATGCAATCGTTTACGAATATATGAAGCATTTTTGAATCAATAAAAAAAGTTTGAATAGATTTCTGAGAGGGATTTTTTTTTATAGAGTAAATTAAGTTTATAATAACAGAAAAATTATTAATTTACAATAAATAAACAACGTGTATGCATGATTTTGATAATTAATGGGAGTAGATTCTCATAGAGACCAACAGTGAATTGCTAACCAAGAGTTCTTAGTGATGGTAGGATGGAGCTTCGACGTGATGTACGACTGGAACATGATGGACTACTGGAACGTGGGAGACGACTGGAACATGGTGTACTACTGGAGCGGACTTAACTTTGATCTCGACTGGAACGGAATCCTTGACGTAGTTTACTTGGTTCTGGGTCGAGTATGCGTGTTCGTGGGACTCGTGATGATCGTAGGAAGCGGCGAAAGCCACAGCCACGACAGCGGACAGGATCAGCTGTAATCGAAATATTAATTACATTAATTAGGTATATAGTAATTAATTAAAGCAAAACCTCAAAAAAGTTATAATTAACAATTCCAATACAAAGTCTTAAGTATCTAAAATACCAGTAAATAAATATAAATAACCATCTCAAATCAACAGTTAAGAAAAGATTAACCAAATTGAGATATTACTTCACTCCAAGATAATTCAAAATATACTCTATATATTGATCGATACAGAGAAACTTGTTTAATTCGAAGAAGTTGAAGGGACCACTGAAAAAGTTCGTCTTATCCAATATTTATTAAACATATTTTTTTTTTTTTAGGTTTTCTATTTATACCTACACTATAGAAATATTTTTTTTGATATCTATAAAAAGTCGATTGTGATTATTGAACCCTCTGACTTCGCTTATATTAGTTTTTGGGAGAAAAATGTATTTAATATGTCCAATAATAAAACACTAAAACAATTCTGGAAAACAAATATAATATGTCATTTAAGAAAAAAAATATATAAATAAAATAACTGTCTTGTCTTGGGTTTTCTACTTGGTAAGGATCGTACTGTTTCTAAGCTAACGGTTGTGTAAGGAGATGATTTGGCCGAGATCACGCTCAATCGCCAGGTTTTTCTCTCCAATTAAGGGTATCCAATTTATAGAGGCTGGGTGAGCCCCAGGCGGGTCTCCCGATCTCACAGAGTCGATCCACGGCTGATCACAGAATAAATAATTATCTGCCTCAGCCGGTCTCAAACCCGGGACTGGGAGCATAGTAACACAGTGCCTTATTACTGAGCTACTCCGCTCCATCATGTCATATAGGGCTTTCTAGTTTTTGAAAACTAGCCATGAATTTTACGAATTTATCTCAATATATTTTTTTACAAATTATTTGCCTTTGCATAAAGTGATGTGGCTGACCTCCATCAATACAGTAACTCTTTTTACGAACATATCTGTTAACATTTACGAAAAAAAAAATTCTCCTTGATAAATGTGCTGTTGATACTATTATGTAGAATACATCTATTTCTTTTAGTTTTCTCACGAGAATAACAACATAAGTTTTACTTCGATTTATTCAAATAAAAATCGAATTACAGACGATTTTTACTTTCACTTAGCTATGTATGAAATATATAGTAAGGGTAAGTAATGCGATCGTTAAAAAGTTCAAGTTTCAAACGGAAATACACGTTTTAAGGTCCTCTGTGTGTGTTTATGTGGTAATTCTAGCTCAAAATCGACATCGAAACGAGGGCCCCAGAGTGCCGGGTTCAGAACGTTGTTGGTTCGATTCCCACCTGGGTCAGTTATTTATTTCGTGGCGATCCCGCGAAATGAATCTTGACACTCCCACTCTGGTTAGTACGCGGCGGTGATGTAAAAGTAGCCACCAGGGGTTGGCAAAAAGGACAATAAGGCCCACTTGCCGGACTAGTTCCTTCCACCAATACCAGTACCAGTACAAGTACCAGCTCAAAAACGAAAAATTGTACTAAACTGGTATTCCGTATTTAAGGTAAGTATATGCCTGGGATGTTACTTGAACTTTTTCTCCAAAATTGACTTACGAGATTAATGACTTAATTGAGTAATGATTTTGCAATTTTCTCAAAAACGATTCTGATCAAACTTGTTATGCCAACGTACAATTAAATGTTCCTTAATATCAGCCAGAACTTATCCTCATTCAAATAGTCTGGCATGGCTTAAATGCCGAATTTTCGCATTGTCTTCATTTGAAGAACCTTTAAATTTGATTATTTGAAATAATTAACGGTCTCTTCTTGTTAGGAGTAATGAAAAATGCATTAATGTATGATACTATGAAAGGAATAATATTTTCCCAGGTTGAAAACAAATTTTCAGATGTAAAATATACCGCTGGAAAGCCAGAGATTTAAGAAAAAATAAAATCTATGAAGTCGTAGAACGTTATCGAGAGTGAAGAAAAACGCGTAAGCCTAAGTAATCTTTGTTGATAATAATTGCTATTGCTATTTTATTTATTAGAAACATAATATTACCATGGAAACTAAATGGAATTTCCATGGAAACTAAATGTAAACTTTTATAACTTATTTCAAGTAGGGAGATAAGTGAATGTAGTGTGATGCTCGCACCAGATGTTTTTACTTTATGTTAAATAGAAAAATCAAAGTACCGATATAAAAGATGGAATTATCCAAGATTTCAAATTTAAAATATTCGATTGCCTAAGAGTGATGTTATGTTTTTCTTTCCTGTTGATACCTGAATTGGCAAAACGCTTAATGGTTAGTAATTTACTGTTACTTGAGATAATTAAAAGATTGTTATGGAATATTTCATTAATATCATATGGTTAATTATACAATTAAGTTACGTTATTGGTATGTTAATTTGTTAAATAATAACACTCACAAGCTTGTACATGTTGACGGTTGAATGTGACTAGCCTGGCTCTCCTTTCGATATATATATACAAATCTTCTAGCACCTTCACTAAATAGGAGGGGGTCTACATTGCAGTCCGATGTCAAGGATTTCAAACGAAAGGTATCCCTGTATCGAAAATCTACATCAAAACTAGAGTAAAGTCTGACGATGACAAATCCTCGAGTCTGGAGATGGAAAAATTTTTCTCCAACTAAATTTCCAATATAAATTCAATTTTTTCGAGCAATTTGAAAATATATAATTTGTAATTTATTCAATTAAACAATAGTTTATAATTTCTTAATTATTTTCAATTGTTTAACTTCCATATTATTGTCTTTAATAAATATGCCTTGAGGTCAATTTAAAAAAAAATTAATCATTCATTGACCGAGTCTCATTTAATTAGGGATTGATAAATTATTTACGACTTCTATTATTTTAGTTTTTATTGAATACTAGTGTCGAATGTTATACATTCATATTCAGTTCTAAAAACACAAAAAAATTAAAAAATAAGCAATTCAAAATACAGTTTGGTATTATTATACATATTAAATTAAATATAGTATAAATTAGCATTATAAATATTTATGAATTATGAATTTAATTAAGACAAGAAATTTTGGTTTAAGTGGATTATATCAAACAGATATGTTAATTCGTTGATAAATTTGTTAAATTTAACAAACTTGTTAATTTTTATTTGGTTTTTCGTCTTAATTAAATTCAAAATTCATCAATGTTTTATAATACTAATTTTTATTATATTTAATTTAATATATATAATAATGCCAAACAGTATTTTGAATTGCTTATTTTTTGTGTGTTTTTAGAACTGAAAAAAAAAACCTGTACCACTACAGCCCATGGAGGGTCTTGGGTTCAGTACTTGGTAAGGACCGTACTGTTTCTAAGCCAACGGTTGTGCAAGGAGGTGATTCGGCCGAGATCACGCTCAATCGCCAGGTTTTTCTCCCGATTAAAGGTGCTTTATAGAGGTTGGGTGGTCCCCAGGAGGGTCTCCCGATGCACTGCTGATAACAGAATAAATAATTATCTGCCACAGCCGGTCTCGAAACCGGTACCGGGAGCAGCACAGTGCCTTACCACTGAGCTACTGCGCTCCCTTTTAGAACTGAAGATGAATGCAAAAATATAAACAAGAGTTAGAGTGTAAATAAGATTTATTAGGATCAATGAGAAGGATGAAACTGTTCATGTTGGAACGACAGATCATCATAATTTGGTTCCCTGGCTGTTAGAAAATTTTAGTCTGAGATGCAGTTTTGCAAACCTAAAGGCTGTTCCTTTTTTCCAATTAATGGCTACAAATGTTGAAAAAGTAACTTCGCTTGCACAATATTGACAAGTAACGAATTTAAAAAAAATATTTTTCTATGTTCAGAGCTCGGAGTACCAAACTCTTCCCGTGTATCTCACTTTGCAAAATACAGTGATAGAGAAAACACCTGCGATACATGCCTCTTTTTTTTTATAATTATGTACGATTATATTATTCCTATTTTATTTAAAATGTCGCTCAAAATATTCATAATGACCTAATAAAGTTTTGAATAAATTCTTGAGAAATGTTTTTAAGAATGCTCAAATTCTTCTTTCATAGCATGCCTTAATTCTCGAAATTTAGTATAGAACAAAGTTCAGATCAACATGCATATACATATCATATATATGTTAGGATAGGTCGGTAACCTGTATGATAGCCTGTCCTGTCTGCCTTAATAGGATAGGAAAGGATGTTAAACCTCAATAAAATATAATTAATAAATAAAACAATATATATATATATATATATATATATATATATATATATATATATATATATATATATATATATCAAATAAATGTAGAGTGATTCAAAACGTGATATATTTTAAATTCTTCACCTTATAAAAATTTTATAATTTTTTTCTGAAATATATACTTATATATATTTCGTTTTTATTTTATTTATTTACCAAGGTAATAAGAATATTTTTTGTTTTTCTCTAAAAATTCTCTTAAGAGCTTAAAAAAATTAAATTAGTGAGTTCTGGGGCGAATAAATTCAACTCATTCCACCAAAAATACGCATTGGTCAGGTACACTGCTTGCTTCCAGAGCGGCTCAATCCAAAAAATAATTTTAAGTAACTTTGAAATACTAAAACATTGAAAATATGCCTCAAATGATTGATGATATACCCTTCCTAATATCACTACATACAAATAGCTAGACCGTAATACATATATACTCATAAACGTTTTTGGCTGTATACTGATATATATTTCAGAAAAAAAAAAATTTGAAAAAACGATAGAAAAAAATAATCAAATTTTTATATTGTCAAAAATGTAAGAAAAATTACGAATATTTTTGTGAGGCACTGTCCATTATGAACATCGGTTCGAAGCTGCCAGACCTTATCGTAATTTAATATGATTCAGTTTTTTTCGTTCATGCCCCTCGGTTAACAATCATTACATCATTCTCAGATACAACTTAGTATCTGTTGTGAACACGTCTCTTCAAGCTGTTCAAACGTGTTACGATATGTAACGGTTTTCCTCATTGGTTGAGCAATTTCTTATTCGTAACAGTGTCAATCAGTCTGAAGACGACAGCTCTAAGTTGCATAAATCTCTTCTGTTGGTATCAGTAAAAGTACGGAACAGGTTGACCACTTTTCATTCGTTATCAACATGTTACTGTTCCCTATTCGGTGACTATTAAACGAATCCCTGGCTATGAAATGGACCAGGATGTGAATACTGTCCACATCACTTCCTTGTATAATACGGTGGGTCGAAAAACAGGAAAAAGTAAAAAAAGAAATCAAATAGATTCATATCATCCGATCGCTCATAAGGTTAATATTGCAGAAATTTTGCTAAAAGTCACATTTTTACGCAGATAATAATTTATATTATTAATTAACTTAAATCCACAATGCAAATGTCTCGTCTATTATTATTAGTTCATTATTATTCCAATCGTTAAAGAATTAGATAAAATAATGTTTTAAATCGATGAAAGGCTTCCTTTCGGACTGAGGTCTGAGCCCAAAAAAAGTGTCTGATTTGAAAACGATTTTTGTTCGTACTCTCACGATAAACAAGTAACATTAATAATACTTACGAAAGTTGCGATAGACTAGAAATATGGACATCTGCCATCCAAGATCGGTTGCAATCAAACTTTATACGCCAAAGAATTCGTCATTTTCGTCACATTTTTACTTCCTTGTACGAAGTAAAGGAAGTATTGTAATCGCGAAAATTTTTGGTTTTCAGATTTCAACGGAAATATCCATTTTGACCAACCCTGAATCCATTTTGACTAGTTTTGTCGTGGCGTCTGTACGTACGTTCGTATTTCGCATAATTCAAACACGGTTAGCCGTAGAAAGTTGAAATTTTGTATTTATGATTGCTGTAAAATCTAGTTGTGGGCCTCCCTTTTTGGTCACTGCTTGATCACCAGAAGTGGTACTTTACTTGAAGGTCATAATTGATTTCCTTCAAAAATTATATTAAAATACTATGCAGAACTTTTCAAATTTAGTATTTGTAACTTATATATTGATTTAAATAACATAATAGATTTTGGTCTAAATTGGAAAACCGGAAGCGGTACTTTACTCGAAGGTCATATTATAATTTCATCAAAAATTATTGTTTAAGTGAACTCTATTAAATTATATTAAAAAGATAATTATTATAGGACGGTAAGGGAAAGTTGTGTGATGCGCGCACAGCACCAGATTTTTTTATTTACTTATTAACTGAAATTTAGAACTGTATATTTTGATCTTAAAAATAGGAAACAAATTTTTTTAATAAAGTTTCACAATTGCTTAGAAGCCTTCATTGATGTTTAGAAACGTTATTAAGGCATCTCAAAATAAGGAAAACAAAAGTAAATATTTAACTAATTTACTTACGTATAATAAAATTGAGTCTAATTAATAAATGAAAGTAATTTATTTGAATATTAATATTAAATCCTCGTTTACGCAGTGATTGTTTAAACGGTTGTTGACGGTTAAAATTAACTACCTTATCACCTGTAATGGCGATTGCGGGGAAAACATGTCTCACGTATATTGTTGTTTCCATTATTTCTCAAATTTAAATTGATTCAATCCAACGTTTCGACGTTATTCAATTATTGGATTATTTATTTGTCATTTATTTTAGATATCTTGGATCCTGTATTTAGATAGTTTTTTTATTAATTTCGTTTACATTTAAAATAGTTATTGAAATTAAGTTTCTAGATTTATTATTAATATTGTTTTTTATATAAAGGAATAATCGTTCCTATATCCGCCAGTTTTCCTGCTGATGGCCATCCGTTGGTTGAAAGATGAGAGTGAGTATGTCACGGACTGTGATGAACATTGCCCAAGAGATCTCTGACAATGTTAATGCCAGGAAAATTTATAACTGTCTCTGAGTGAAAGCGTACCTCTTATACCATAATATTACCTATCTCTGGAAATGGAGCTGCAGACAGCTGTCTTATCTGTTAATAGCTGTCTTATGTAATCCAATCTAGATTTATTTAAATAGATTTATATTATTCCTTTAAATAGATTGTTTCACTTTCTATGTATTCTTTTATACCTGAAAAACAAATAATTAGTCATAATTAGGAGTAAAGAGAGTTAATAATGATTTTTATTTCTTGGGGTACAGGTGTACCCCAAGTGTCTAAACGAGTAACAAAATATCAGGCACATACGATTAATTGAGCCATATGGGTAAATGTGGACTATTATGAAACTCATAAATAATTAAAAATGGCATTGTGGTAAATTAGGTTTAAGGTGTTTCAGTTATAGTCCATTCTAGTAGGCTTTGGAATTAAGAAATTCTGAAAATAATTTTAGCTTGATATTGAAAATTACACCTTTCGCACCCCGACTCCTGCACTTTAAGGAAATAATCTAATATAAAATTGTACATTTTAGACAATATTTACATTTATTTATTGATATATAATTTACAATAAATACATAAATAATTTTCTTGGAAGGGGATGAAGGGAATAAGGATGGGATTAATTGGGTCGGAGGAAGGGTTGTTTGAATTTAGTGGTGGTAGGACGGAGCTTCGACGTGATGCACGACTGGAACATGATGGACTACTGGAACGTGGGAGACGACTGGAACATGGTGTACTACTGGAGCGGACTTGACTTTGATCTCGACTGGAACGGAATCCTTTACTACGTGGACATGGTTTTGGGAAGAGTAGGCATAACCATGAGAATCGTCATGGCCGTAGGAAGCGGCGAAAGCCACAGCCACGACAGCGGACAGGATCAGCTGCAAGTATAATTAATTATAAATATAAATCAGTAAATAAATATTAAAATGTATTAATTATTTAATGAGTAAATAATACTCACGAGCTTGTACATGTTGATGGTTGAATGTGCCCTGTCTTCACCAGAGGACCGATATATATACAGCTAATCAACCACCCTTCACTGAGTAGAGACCCCCCACTAATGCAGTCTGAGACCTTGGTTAATCTGTATTCTCAAACGTTCAATCTATTTGACTGATTAATAATTGTACCTATCATTTTTTTTTTTTAACTTTCCTTACTGCCTTGGTAAGGAAGGAATTGAATTCTTGGTCAAAATGTTGGTTCCAGTTTTCAACACATCATTGCGTTTCAGAACCCTTTGAGTAGAAATCAGAGTTAATAATTTATGAATATCGATATATATCGTTTAATCGAAATATCAGTGGAAATATCGTAATATCGATATTAATATTTGAGTATCTGAAACCAATATTCTTTCCAAAAAAGAATTAAATAAACAAAAAAATAATAATAAAATAAAAAAATATCTACAAGGTCTTATAAGTTTGATTGAATTTAAAAAACAAATATGATCACATATCATTAATTTTCCAAAAAATTAACACATATTTAATAATATAATGTCAAATTTATATTCTTCCAGTTTAATTCGTCTTACTTAAAATTAAATATATATATATATATATATATATATATATATTTTTTTTTTTTTTTTTTTTATAATTACTTGTAAAACCGTATAGTAAATCAAGATGGCGATGGTCTGGATGGCTTTAAAGAATAATGTATAAAATGATAGGAGCTATTTATTCAATGCTGACTTTTTTGGTCCACATTGTAGTTCTTCATCAGGGCTAAAAGAAAGTTACAAAGAAGGAATATTGTAGGAATACAAATAAAGGCATTTATATTAAATGTAATATAAATTAATGATATAAAACATTTATGAATTATGAATTTAATAAAGACAAGAAATTTTGGTTTAAGTAGATTATATCAAACAGACATGTTAATTCGTTGATAAATTTGTTAAATTTAACAAACTTGTTAATTTGTACTTAAACCAACTTGTATTTGATGTTTCGTCTTAATTAAATTCATAATTCATCAATGTTTTATAATAATAATTTTTATTACATTTAATTTAATATATATAATAATGCCAAAAAGTATTTTTAATCGCTTATTTTTTAATTCTTGTGTGTTTTTAGAACTGAAAAAATAAAGCTGTATCGCTACAGCGCATGGAGGGTCTTGGGTTCAGTACTTGATAAGTCCCGTACTGTTTCAAGGCCAACGGTTGTGCAAGGAGATGATTTGGCCGAGATCACGCTCAGCCGCCACGTTTTCCCCCAATTAAGGGTACCCATTTTATAGAGGCTAGGTGAGCCCCAGGAGGGTCTCCCGAACTCGAATCGATCAACGGCTGATAACAGAATAAATAATTATCTGCCACAGCCGGTCTCGAACTGACATAAAAATGGACACAATGTATAATAGAAATAACAAGAAATTTAAAGATGAAAACAATAGTAATTGAAATATAACTGAATTAACGATGAAGAACAGATGAAAAATATTTCGAAAAAATAATAACTGATAAAGTAAAAAATGATAAATAATAAAAGTAACAACAATAAATAACTCATAAACCAATTATAATGAAAAAGTATAATTGCGCTGAAGTGATGAATGATATTAATGAATGAATGAAAAGTAGTATTATTTATCATTCATTACTTTTTCAGTATGAATGGACAATTCCTAATTCATTGTTCCTTTCTTTTCTTCCAGTATGCTTTCATCTGTTCACTATGTTTCTTCTTTCTGTCGTCAGACCATTTTGAACCAGTCTTGTATCGGACGATAGCGAAATTCCTTTTCTATATCTTCCTTTGATCTTACCGACACTAGCCGGCTGGCATATTACTTACATTACTTATATATTTTTCAGGCTACTTCATAACAAAGTTATACAACTTTTAGAAACCAGTTATGTAACTATGTTTGTTATATAGTGTGTTATATAGCTTCAAAACTGTTTGGCAATATTTGATTCATTCGCTTCATTTCAGGATTTATGATGGTTTAAATTATAAAATAATAATTTGTAGTATGATTGGTGAATTTTTTTTTCTAAATCCATCATTAATTTATATAAAATTTTATCTTTTATTTTATTATTTTTTGGTATAATTTTAATGTTTTTTGTATAATTTTAATTTTTTTTTATATAATAATTATTCTATTCTTTTAGATTTGTTATTACATTAAATTATTCTTGTTTATCTATATCTATTTATTTTGATTGAATATCGGTACAACTTTACAAGAGGGGCGCGTTATCACTTGTTCCTCCCGATCTTACCCAAAGGTCGCCGGATTGGCATACTCTAGCGTCATTTGTGCTAACTAACTGCTTTGCATGCAATTGTAACATTCGTGTTCATTGGAATTATTAAAATTATTAATGCTTTAATTAGATATTATTTAAAATTATTAGTGCTGTCGACTTCCGCTCATCCCGCTCATTACGTTCGCCCATGAAATAAACAAAACAGCAACGGATCCTTTTCAGTTGAGGTCGGGGTCTTACCGTAATTTCAATTATTACTGCTTTAAACAGATCACAGCTGACGACTTCCGCCCGCTACGCTCGCTCAAGAGACAAACAAACCCCAAAAGTTCCTTTTCAGTTGAGTTCGGATCCTTACCGTAATTTGAATTATCACTCCTTTAAATTATTACTAAAACTTCCCGAGATCACTCCAGATCCGTTACTGTTTTGTTTATTTCTTGGGCTATCATAATGAGCGGAAGTCGACAGCATTGATTGATTTTAAATAATTCTGTAATTGCAGTAATAATTTTAATAATTGCAATGAATACGAATGTTACAATTGAATGCAAGGCAGTTAGTTAGCAGAAATGGCGCTAGAGTGTGCTAGTCCGGCGACCTTCTGGTAAGATCGGGGCTGCCAGTGATAACGCGCCCCTATTGTAAAGTTGTACCTGGATATCTTTCTTATTTATAGGTAGCGTTTCTTATATGGTAATTTGATATTATTCTTCTTATATATTTCATTAAAGGTACGATTCTTGTTTATTATTTATATTATTATTTGTTTTATCGACAATATTTTTTATTACTAGTCCTACTTAGATTAGAATTTTGTTAGGTTGATACGGTTTAGGATAAATATCTTATTGTTCAGTAATTTATTACCAAAATTATAAATGTTATAATGCTAGAATATTAACTATTTTGAGTAACCGTATTGATGATGTTTCTGTTTTAATTGGTATTGCTTTATTATTAATTATAGGTTGTCGAAATTATATATAGTTTTTAGGATTTTTAGATTATAATACATCAATTTGATTAAGATATTTAATAGTTTTATCTGCTTTTACAAAGAGTGCTCTGATTCCGTCTTATTCTTGATTACTTTCGGTACTGTTTCTGACTTTGGTGCTTATTCATTAGTCATCAGATAGCTTTGAACGAGTCGGAATCGAACAATAATCGATTATCTTTATTGTCTGGAATGAATGAACCCCCACTTCTTTACAGTTGGTTTAACCAATCGAAGCTTATTCGACGTCCCTTCATCCTGTAAACTTAGCCATTTATTCCACATGATTTCTTCGAGTGGGCGAAACTATGTACTTATGTTGCTGCTCTGCCAGCCATCTCATTCACTCTTGGCTCAATGTCACTTGGTATTCATAAAAAAAAAAAAAAAATATTCGGCACGAAGTTTTATAGAGTGCAGTTGATGGTATATTTCTCTGAATAGGGGTTGTTTATGCAATGGAGGGCGTTCCAGAGATAACTGGAGTGCTTATATATTTAAATGAAAATAAAATTAAACGAATTATATATTGAATATATTAATTATACAAATTAAAAGAAATAAAATATTGTCAATTATCCTTATAACTTAACAAAACAAAATATGTTTTATCTTTTTCTATGCTTATAACACATTAAGCATGAAGAAACGTTGAGTGGTGTCAGCGTGTTCAGGATTTGTTGCGTTATCTCGCGTGAACTGGAAGAGTTGAGTTCCCTTCATGATTGGCCGTAGAGTAGGGACGTAAATATCGAACAAAAACATAAATATATTGTATAGATAGTTTTGAAATACATCGAAATAGAACTTCGATACATCAATAAAAATATCGATATATTATAGGGTCTCCATAATTTTAATTTTTGAAAGGAGGACAACAGGGCTTATACTGAACTGAAGGTCTTGAATTTTTAAAAGCTATAATTAAATATTCATATATTGCTTATCACAAAAAAAAGTATCAATTTGATTTCGTTAAGGCCAATAAAAAAAAAAATTCCGTGAGCAGTAGAACTCCGTCACTAAAGTCATATTTTCTCGTTAAAAAAAGATAAAAAAGGAGGAGTAAGAAAAAAATTGAGACACACAAAATACAGTCCCTAACATAGCGAAATTTACATATGAAATGAAAATTTACCGAAAATGACTTAAAAAACGCCGACATTTCAGGTAAACACACCGAAATTTTGACTGGAATTTACCCATTCTTTAATGGTATCGTTCTGCCTTGAAGAAAGCCCTACATACCGAATTTCAGCTCATTTGACCCAAAGGGGGCCGCTGGAGGTGCTCAAATGTAGCGGGAAAAAAATATTTATATAAATATATATCAGACATCTCCAAATTTTCCATAATCGTGCTCTAGGGGTTATGAAACGGATAGAAATCGCAGTCCCGCCGCTCACCGCCGATCTTCGACCCACTGCAATAGTTTACTTTTTTTCGGGGAAAAACGACTAAAAAAAAATAACATAAACTTATTACTAAGAGTTTGAAAAAAAAATTAATTAAATTGCTTAAACATAAAAATAAAGTAAGAAAATCAATATTGAATGAATAACTAAAACCCCATTAAAGTTCCGGCATGACAGAAAAAATAATTTTTCTTTATTTGAAGGCTAATATAATCATATAATATAAATAAATTATATTTAAAAAAACATAAACACAGAAACAATATAATTTATATATCATATTTTTATCTAACAATGTAAGCATATCATATATTTATAAACCCTATGATATATAGAAATTATGGTGACATGGAGAAATCGCCCATTTTCCATATTATTATATTTTATTTTTAAAAAGTCTAAACACTTCCACCTCATCTAGTCAATTCAAGAAAAATGTTATAAATAAACAAAATAAAATTTATTGTGTTTAAAGTATAAATAATTTGAGTAGTGTGTATCTGAATTGTATGAAGCAAAAATCTTTGTAGAATACATTCTCTATGGGTAGATGTATTTGTAAAATAAAAATTCTTATTATTAATAATCAGAGAAAAATTAATTAAATTGCTTAACATTAAAACATTTTAAAAAATAAGGAACGGCAATTGATTTAATAATGATTAATATCACCTATAAAACTATAAGACCTTGTCGACATTCTTTTCAATTTTTTTTTTTTAAATATCTGTTTTAGATACGCATATTTTAATATCGATAATACGATATATCGAATTAAAACTTAAGAACTAAAATATCGATGTGTTTCTTTTAAAATATCGATATTTTTTCAAACATATCGTGTATATAGTCCGTCTGACCCCTGTGTTCATTATATTCGAACACCCCGTAACTAAAATATTGTTAATAGCTCACTAAAATATTTGAGAACACTGTACACACTGGATTAGGCTTCCATAGTATACGTATTCGTATTATAAAGTACATAAAATAAATGCGTTCGGTTCCGAACAGCAGTAAAATTAAATATTCCATTTTATATTAAAAGTATGTTGACGACTGCGTAAGTTGTTGCACTGACCCAGAAATGTTGACATTGGGTGCCAGTCAGACCTCAATGACAGTCACACTACAGGTTGATTTGGCAATACTTCATCAACTCAACATTCTACTTATGGAATAGCTACTTGTTTAATTTGGTTCGTGCTCCTTGTGAATAACTGTATAATTAAGGACAGCGATCTGATAACTTTTTTTTTTTTTTTTAATATTGTCTATTGTCTAGGTTTTATAATTGTTATTGTCCAATGGATTGATTAGTATGCTGTGTCTTGTAGCAACCCAGTTTATTTGAATAACATTGCTTGATAATATCTTTCTTTAAGTACTCCCATCGCAGCCTTTGAAAAAGGATTAAAATATTCTTATTAATCCACACTAACATCTTCGCTATTAATCCTACGGCCAGAGGCGAATGTACATTATTGCCGCTGAGAGTGAATTAGCAATCGACTGTCCCTCCACTGAGAAAATTCATTAACTAAAAAGTACCCTAACCACAGGGGTAATCATTAGATAAGATGAACAAGGATAAAAAATATGTACTGAGGTAAAAAGTGATCTTAATATATTTCTCTATTTAGAGTATATAAATAATATTACTTTTAGATTTAATTTAGATCTCATGATAATGTAATTGCTTAAACTAGCCAGTTATAGCATTAAAAAATTGTAAAATATAGACAAAGCTTTTTAATTATTATAAATTATTTGTTTATAAATTATTATAATTCTCAATTATAATAATTTCTTTTTGTTATTCATTATAATAAATCTCAATGTTTACCATGATGTTTTCTCCTATTTTTACTTCCTTCTACGAAGTTTCTTGAAGTAATGGTAGTATTATAATCGCGAAAATTTTGAATTTTCAGATTTCAACGGAAATATCCATTAGGGATTGATAAATTATTTGCCACTTCTATAAATTTGTTTTATTGAAAACTAGTTTCGAATGTTATACATTCATCCTCAGTTCTAAGAGGACATAAAAAATTCAAAAATAAGCAATTCAAAATATAATTGGTATTATTATACATATTAAATTAAATTAATATAAATCAGTATTATGAATTCATAAATGTTTTATAATACTGATTTATATTAATCTAATTTAATATGTATAATAATAACAACTATATTTTGAATTGCTTATTTTTGAATTTTTTGTGTGTTTTTAGAACTGAGGATGAATGTTTAACATTCGAAACTAGTTTTCAATAAAACAAATTTATAGAAGTGGCAAATAATTTATCAATCCCTAATTGGATTGATCCTTCTATACCATCATGCGGACGTCAACTGGAATTATCCATTTTGACTATCCGTTCGTACGTTCGTTCTTACCTCGCATGACTCAAAAACAAATTGCCGTATAAAGTTAAAATTTTGTATCTGGTATTGTTTTTAGATACAGTTGTGAACCTCCCTTTTTTGTCGCTACATGATTACCGAAAGTGGTACTGTAGCAGAAGGTCATATTAGATTTTCATAAAAATATATTACAATATAATATAATACATATCAAATTTAGTATGTAAGAATTTTATATTAACAAAAATAATATTATAGATTTTGGTTTAAAATTGGCTTACGGAAGTGGTACTTTACATGAAGGTCATAATAAACTTTCATCCTATGTTTGATAAAGAACTAACTTTTCCACACGCTATTGTGCCTGCTATTCCAATTTTTGTCGGCTGTTAATTTCGGGTTAAACTATTTTTATATTATAAAGAAACATCTTTTAAATATAAAATAAAAACATATTAATATATAATTTATATAAATACGAAAATATATTGATGCAATGCTAGCATTTATGAAGCCCATCCCCAAATAATAAGGTCGGATTCAAACACAGACAAGCAAAGCCGAGCCAATCAAAACTACCTCCTTTACACTGTTGGTTTGTAAAGGTTTGCCAAGGTTCGGCAACGCACCTTAAGATGGACCCGACGTCCTTTGACTCATAAACTACGAGTAAACGTTATTGTCTCAGCTAGGACCATTCTCTTTTACAACGAATTTCCAAATCTCTTAATGAGTAATCATACACCGCAAGTTTGTATTTTGTCGTTTGAACTTTCCTTGCTCGGGTAGCATCTCCAATTCACAGCTTCAGGCTTAAAGAACTTAAGTCTATTTTCGGTCTATATACCTGGCGAGAGCAGGATAGCACCTGTACCTTCCATTTATTAAAGCTTTTTTTGGAATAGAACTTCTTAATTTTACTAAAAATTTGCCGCCCCTGAAAAGTTTCCGCTCTGGGCTACATCTCTTATAGCCCCCTAAACCCATCAATGCCTACGGCAACCTATCACCTTTTTAAAATTATAACCGAACAATATTTTTTTTTTGAGCTGTATTGTAAATATTAAAAAAATAAGTCTCGTGAGCAAGTTGTTTTTTTGTTTGTTTTTTTATCCTTAATGAACTCCTACTCTATACAATAAAGAATATAATTTAAAAAAAATTATTGTTATTTGAGGAAAATTCGTTTCATATTTTTTCTGTAAAATTTGCTAAATGGCGCTTACGCCTTTTTCAAAATATCTGATGCGGACAACACATGACTTCCTTGTACGCCTATTAAACTATAAACCGGTGGCTCAAAAAGTGATCCTGAATTTGGTTACTAGTTTCCGAAGGCGTCGCGGCGACATCCACCTATTGGCACACTCACAGACAAACTCTTGTTTCTGGAGGTTTCATGATAACTGAAATCTCCAAGAGATTTCTTTGTGTTCCGTTACAACATTAAAACTGTCAATTTCGCTAGATAAAACATTGGAAATCAACAGTTTCGACGTTTTAAGCGTAAAGAACCCACTTAACTTGTCCTCCTGCTGCAGACTTATTCATCTCACAAATGGGGAGGAAAACCAGGATTTTACAATCAATTTTAACACTTAAAACAAGTTATAAAAATTTTTAATTGGATTGGAAACCAAATTGCGTTTGTAACCTTTATTACCGAAACATATGATTTATACCGAAACCTGACGGTAGAGCTTGCTGGTCACAACACCAGGTAAAACCGTTGTTCAAGAACCAGTCAACTTCTTCAACATTTTCTAAACTCAAGGCTCTGGGTTGTTTTTTATTTCTAAGTACGAAAGTTGTCTGTAAATGATTATTTAGGAACGGGTAAGAATTGGATATTATTACCTATTCGTATGTTTAGTGAGCAACCTTACGATTTGTCCTTATGCCTTAAGAAATTTCAATGGTCAAAGTATTTTAGGATGAGCCCTAACAAATCTTCAGGTTTAAGAATAGTGACCTATGTAGTATAATATGTAAATATGGGTGACTTTACATTAAAAATGGTAGAGATTATCTGGCTATAATATTAAATTAATTAAATTATACTAAAGTAGAAAATTTCATGCGATAAACTCGTTCCTTGCCAAACTATGATCCTTTGAAAATTAGAAAATTGTACAATTAGAAGATTTTAAAGACAAATATAAATCGAATATGAACTCTCACTATTAAATTATTAAAAGCCTAAATGAACAAGAAGCATAAAGTTTCTGACACCTTGTCAATGTCGGATACCCCCACTCGGTGAAGGGTGATTTGGGATCTGTATATATATCCAACGGAAAGGTAGACAAGACACATTCAACCGTCTGTCTCACATTCAACATGTACAAGCTCGTGAGTATTATTTACACTTCAGTTCAATTAACATAATTATTAATATAACTTAATTATACAACATTTAATATACTTTCAGCTGATCCTGTCCGCTGTCGTGGCTGTGGCTTTCGCCGCTTCCTACGGCCATCACGAGTCCCACGAACACGCATACTCGACCCAGAACCAAGTCAACTACGTCAAGGATTCCGTTCCAGTCGAGATCAAAGTCAAGTCCGCTCCAGTAGTACACCATGTTCCAGTCGTCTCTCACGTTCCAGTAGTACACCACGTTCCAGTCGTGCATCACGTCGAAGCTCCATCCTATCATCACTAAATTCCTCCCCCGACCTTAAAACACCCTTCTTCCCCGTTTTCATCCATCAAAATTTATTTATATATTTATTATATTTGGCACATAAATAAATAAATATTCATTTCTTAAAATAATGTTATCATCACAATCCTAAAGAGGAACCAAATTTTCCTTCCCATTCTTATAATTAAAAAAAAATCAATAGATATATAGCTGTTTCTTAATTAAAAAAGCCAACTTACAATATTTCAATTAATTTTGTAATCAATGTTCAAATCAAATTCAAATATCATTAATGCTTAAATAGTGTTCGAAAATCACAATACAACAGTCTTTTCATTTTTTTTTTTTTTTTTAAGGCGTTGGTAAAAGATTATAAAATATTTCATATTTTTCTCTATCTTAATAAATGGCCGAGTTATGAGCATATGAAACCTTTTATTTGCTGCCATTTCGAAATGAAATGGTGGATGGTAATGTCATGCTCCGAGGATCATTCTGGGGTGATCTCTGACTTAGGTACCAAACCTGAAAAATCAGCCCGAGACGGCGTTCGGGCGGATTTTTTATTCGATTTTGAGATTGTACGTTTCTTGAAATATGAAACCTCAAATATTTAGGGCGAGTTAAAAATTGTTTTTCTTGGCCGATTACAAAGGACATCCGCATGATGGTATAGAAGGATCAATCTAATTAGGGATTGATAAATTATTTGCCATTTCTATAAATTTGTTTTATTGAAAACTAGTTTCCAATGTTATACATTCATCCTCAGTTCTAAAAACACACAAAAATTCAAAAATAAGCAATTCAAAATATAGTTTGGTATTATTATACATATTAAATTAGATTAGATTAGATTATACTGATTTATATTAATCTAATTTAATATGTATAATAATACCAAACTATATTTCGAATTGCTTATTTTTGAATTTTTTGTGTGTTTTTAGAACTGAGGATGAATGTATAACATTCGAAACTAGTTTTCAATAAAACAAATTTATAGAAGTGGCAAATAATTTATCAATCCCTAATAATTTAATAATAATTACTTTTAGTTTTTGTCCATTGAGAGCAAGATTTTTATAATAATAGAAGAGCAAAAATGCGCCAATATAGTTGCTACTAACTGTCAACTACTGTCACGTTAATCCAAAGATTCGTGCATTTATATAAATTATATATTTCTATTTTATATTGTAAATTGTTTCTTATCAAAATAAAAATAGTTTAAACCGAAAATAATACCCGTCAAAAGTTTGAATAGCCGTGAACAGTGGAGCGTAGGCAGGTTATTTTACTAACCGTTTGTAATCCATGTTTGCAGGTTTCTATTGGGTTTGGCATGGGGCTTGCTTGCTATTATTTCGCAAAGGTGTAAAAACACCTTAAAATATTTAAAATTAATTGTTTGCTAATTAAGTGTATTTCAGTACATTCACGATTCATATATCTCCACTAAAGTGAATTATTATACATTCGACGTTACATAGTGGTGCAGAGTTTATATGTTATGTTACATTTGAATCAAAAATGTGAATATTCTAATAGTTATTATTTTTCATATGTATAACAACTCTATATTTAAAATTTATACATTAACCTATTAAGATAGCATTAGCACACAATAGGTAACTAGAATATTGTTTTTATTCAATTATTAGTAATTGATATACCACTATTGTGAGATGCCTAAATTGGCTTTCCTTAACAGGTAAGCCATTTAATTCTATTTGAAAGAGTAAATAATTTGTGTTGGAATTTTAATATAATATTCTAATTTGTATCCCTTTTTGAAGTTATTGCTACTTCTTTTGGTGCATTGAGGGTAAAATTTATTGTAAGAAGTACAGAAATCCGACGAGATGAAAGTTGCTAGTAACTGTCAACTGGCACGTTAACGTCCCACATGTAAAACGTATCAGATTACGTATATACGTATAACTCATGGATTGCGTAGTACCACATGGTCGATGTTATGGAGTTTATATGCTACATAGTTTATATGCTATGATTCATTTGAATTTTAAAACGTGAATATTCTAATAGTTATTATTTTTCATATGCATAACAACTCTATATTTAAAATTAATACAATAACCTATTAAAATAGCATTAGCATACAATAGGTAACTAGAACATTATTTTTATTCAATTATTAATAATTGATATACTACTATTGTGAATTGAAATGAACCTTATTATTTTGAAATTGTAGCACAAAAAAAAAGCATATTTTTATTTAATTACCATAAAAGTTACATTTCTTTTTCTATCACAAACCAAAAGTTACATTTGTAAAACTTCAAGAATAAATATCAGTCATTCAACTATATCAAAGCTTCATCAATTATATTTATCATTTCCTTTCACATTGTATTATTCAATTCATATATATCATTAACAAATAGGTAAATATAAATAATCACAATTACGTCATAAAAAGTATAACATTGATACTTAAGTATAACCCAAATATATATTTATTTATTTATTTTAGTTTTTTAGTTTTTGTTCTCTCGACTGAAATATTTATTAACAGCGAAATCGGCTGATCATTTATTTCAATGCGTAGACATTATTTATAATTAATATCTGGGTCTTACTCTCCGCTACTATCATTAAGGGCAGTACTCCATTTCAATCAAAATATTTTTGTAATGTGATTTCTAAACACTATTTCATCATCAACAATTTAATTATTAATTCAAATAGTGTACGTTGATTTTTGTTATTAATAAGCAGGCATATGTCTATTGAATTGTTTTAATTAAAAATAATCATAAGAGTAGGAAGGAAATTTTTGTTCCTCTAAAGGATTGTGACGATAGAATAAATTAAGGAAATGAATATTTATTTATTGATGTGCAAAATATAATAAATATATAAATAAATTTTGATGGATGAAAACGGGGAAGAAGGGTGTTTTAAGGTCGGGGGAGGAATTTAGTGATGATAGGATGGAGCATCGACGTGATGCACGACTGGAACGTGGTGTACTACTGGAACGTGAGAGACGACTGGAACATGGTGTACAACTGGAGCGGACTTGACTTTGATGACGACTGGAACGGAATCCTTGACGTAGTTGACTTGGTTCTGGGTCGAGTATGCGTGTTCGTGGGACTCGTGATGGCCGTAGGAAGCGGCGAAAGCCACAGCCACGACAGCGGACAGGATCAGCTGAAAGTATATTAAATGTTATATAATTAACTTGTATTAATAATTATGTTGATTCAACTAAAGTGTAAATAAAACTCACGAGCTTGTACATTTTGAATGTGAGACAGACGGTTGAATGTGTCTTTTCTGCCTTTCCGTTGGATATATATACAGATCCCACATCACCCTTCACCGAGAGGGGGTATCCGACATTGACGAGATATTCCAGAAACATGGATCATTCTTTTTAACTCAAGTTTTTATTATTTGTGAGAATTCACATACGTCATATATTTATATTAAAAATATTTTATTAAGATGTAGGGGGAGGTGCGTTTTGGGGGTATGCGCGTAATTGTATTGTATTTAATTGTATTGTATTGAATTGTATTGTATTGAATTGTATTGTATTGTATTGTTAAATCCAAACCCTCAACTGCTGATCTTTACGAAGCATGAAGCCTAAACAATGATGTATTAGAAATCAGTAACGAAAGTTCACTAAGGTGAAATATAACGAGCTACAAAAATATTAATTCCAACTTGTTAATAAAGTTGTGTCTTTTAAGTTTTGCAATACAACAGTATCAGTGTCTATCTACAACTATACTTTAATTTTTTATTTTGTTTTGTCGTGAGCGCAGCCTAATGAAACTGTTCTTCAAAACAGTTTGTGATTTACATTTATTTTTGACAGTTTTCTATTTTTTAAGCGCTTGTCCGCAGTCACCCAGCAAACCATGATAGTAGGTGCAAGCGCAGACCTCTGTTGTGCGACAATATATAAAATATTGATATGGATAACTTACAATTTTGTTTATTTTTTAATATAAATTATGTTGAAAAGATAAATATTAATTAAAAAGGAAAAAAAAAAACATGTTTGCGGATTTACTTATAATTTTTAATATGCTTAAAATTTCTTCTATTTTTTTTTTTTCAGGTGTTCGTTAAAATTAAATTATTTATTGTTCTTGTTATTGTTTAGGCACTATTTATATCCTGTTAATTCTCAAGAGTTATATTAATCTGTAAATTGAAAAATTTGTAGACTGTTATTATTTTAAAATGCGTGTTAACATGAACATGAATTATCTGTCGGAAAAAAAATGGAACGATGGAGTTGAGTGATCGTCAGACGGGCCCTTTAAATCTTCTTCACTCCAGATCCAAGCACTCAGGTCACTCCAAGCATTCCAGTCACTCCATGCACGCCAGTCACTGCAAGCACTCCAATCACTCCAATCACTCCAGTCACTCCTACAAATATGGAAATATCAGAGAAATGGCAAGCCATGTGGGACGCAAGCCCCCTAGTAAATTAAAAGTTGTCAAAAAGTAGTAAAACTATGGTCCACATCCTACCGCAGCTGCCGCAGGAAGTCGCCCTGACCCGCTTAAGAATAGGCCACGCTGCACTCACACCTTATCAGAAAAATGGCTCCTCCATCATGGCAATATTGTAACTCCGTTCTTACGGTTAGATATATTTTTGAGGAATACACTCATTTTGTCCCAACAATCAATAGAATAGGACTGATCCCAAATTTATCTAGCGCTCTTAATGGCAGTGAAACTTTGGTAACATTGGTATTTAAGTTTTTGAAAGCACATCGCCTCCTGTATAAATTATAGTATTATAAATTTCCTCCATTTTTTCTCTTTTTTAAATAATTTATTTTTAATCATATATTATTTTAATTATTGGTTTTTAGGTATTTTTTATTTTATTTTATTGTTATTATTATTTTTTTATGGTTATTAAAAACAATTATTTATTCTTAATTTATTATTTTTTTATTTGTTTCTTTTCTTCAAAATATGTTCCAAATGTGAGTATATCTAAGAAATCATACATACGTTAATGATCTAAGGGTTTTACGTAAAAAAAAAAAAAAAATGGACATTTCGCCTATTTGTATATTTAGTTACTAACCCTCTGGTTTGGGCTTATGTCCCTGAGAAATTTAAAGGTCAAATGAAGATTTTTAGGCGACAACTGACGATATGGAGCTAGAGATAGGAGCGACTGGAGTGGTTGGAGTAACTGAAGTGAAGAAGATTTCAAGGGTCCCTCTGACGATGACTTCACTCCATCGTTCCATTTTTTCAGACAGATAATTCATGTTCATGTTAACAACCTTTTTAAAATATTACAGTCCACAATTTTTCAATTTACAGATTAACATAACTCTTGAGAATTAACAGGATATAAATAGTGCCTAAACAATAACAATGACAAAAAATAATTTAATTTTAGCAATCCCTTCCCCCCCAAAAATAGAAGAAATTTTAAGCATATTAAATATAATAGGTAAATCCGCAAACATGTTTTTTTTCCCTTTTAATTAATATTTATCTTTTCAACATAATTTATATTAAAAAATCAACAAAATTGTAAGTTATCCATTTCAATATTTTATATATTGTCGCACAACAGAGGTCTGCGCTTGCACCTACTATCATGGTTTGCTGGCTGACTGCGGAGAAATGCTTAAAAAATAGAAAACTGTCAAAGAGAAATGTAAATCACGAACTATTTTGAAGAATAGTTAGGCTTTTTTCGTTGGGCTGCGATCACGGCAAAACAAAATAAAAAATTAAAGTGTAGTTGTAGATAAACACTGACAAAGTTGTACTGAAAAATTTGAAAGACAACTTTATTAACAAGTTGGAACTAATATTTTTGTGCCTCGTTATATTTCACCTTAGTGAACTTTCGTTGCTGATTTCTAATACATCATTGTTTAGGCTTCATGCTTCGTAAAGATCAGCAGTTGAGGGTTTGGATTTAACAATACAATACAATACAATTCAATACAATACAATACAATTACGCCCATACCCCGAAAACGCGCCTCACCCTACACCTTAATAAAATATTTTTAATATAAATATATGAAGTATATGAATTCTCACAATTACTAAAAACTTGAGTTAAAAAGAATGATCCATGTTCCTGGAATATCTTGTCAATGTCGGATACCCCCTCTCGGTGAAGGGTGATGTGGGATCTGTATATATATCCAACGGAAAGGCAGAAAAGACACATTCAACCGTCTGTCTCACATTCAACATGTACAAACTCGTGAGTATTATTTACACTTCAGTTCAATTAACATAATTATTAATATAAGTTAATTAAATGATATTTAATATACTTTCAGCTGATCCTGTCCGCTGTCGTGGCTGTGGCTTTCGCCGCTTCCTACGGCCATCACGAGTCCCACGAACACGCATACTCGACCCAGAACCAAGTCAACTACGTCAAGGATTCCGTTCCAGTCGAGATCAAAGTTAAGTCCGCTCCAGTAGTACACCATGTCCCAGTCGTCTCTCACGTTCCAGTTGTACACCACGTTCCAGTCGTACATCACGTCGAAACTCCATCCTACCACCACTAAATTCGTTTTCAACCTCAAAACACTCTCATTTCCCGTTTTCATCCATCAAAATTTATTTATATATTTATTAACTTTGGCACATCAATAAATAAAAATTCATTCCGTAAATTTATTCTATTGTCACATTCCTATTTTAAGAAATCCTAAAATTTCTTTCCTATTCTTATGATAGATAAAATATTTTGATTGAAATGGAGTACTACCATCAATGATAGTAGCGGAGAGTAAGACCCAGGTATTGATCTAAAATAAATTTACGCATTGAAATAAATGATCAGCTGATTTCACAATTAATAAATATTTTAGTTGAGAGAGCAAAAATTAAAAAAAAAAGAAGAAGAAAAATACTGGTTATACTTAAGTATTAATGTTATCCTTTTTGACGTTAATCTGATTATTTGTAATCCCCTATTTGTTAAAGATATATATGAATTGAATAATAGAATGTGATAAATATAATTGATAAAGCTTTGATATAGTTGAATGACTGATATTTATTCTTGAAATTTTACTAATGTAACTTTTGGTTTGTGTTAGGAAAATAAATGTAACTTTAAATAAAAATATGTTTTTTTTTTGTGCTACAATTTCAAAATAATAAGGTTTATTTCAACTCAAAATAGTGGTATATCAATTATTAACAATTGAATAAAAATAATGTTCTGGTTACCTATTGTATGCTAATGCTATCTTAATAGGTTATTGTATTAATTTTAAATATAGAGTTGTTATACATATGAAAAATAATAACTATTAGAATATTCACATATTAAATTTCAAATGAATCATAGCATATAAACTATGTAACATATAAACTCCATAACATCGACCATTTGGTACTACGTAATCCATGAGTTATACGTACATATGTAATCCGATTCGTTTTACATGTGGGACGTTAACGTGACAGTAATTGACAGTTACTAGCAACTTTCATCTTGTCGCATTTCTGCACTTCTTACAATAAATTTTATCCTCAATGCACCAAAAGAAGTAGCAATAACTTCAAAAAGGAATAAGAAATTAGAATATTATATGAAAATTCCAATACAAATTATTTACTCTTTCAAACAGAAGTAAATGGCTTACCTGTCAAGCCAATTTAAGCATTATCAGTACAAGAAAAAAGATAACATAAATTCAGATCAGGGATACTTAACTTACCATTTCATATCAACATTTTTAAAACGCTTCAAGTTATTATACTATGGTTTATAATTTCCAAATTGATATATAGATTAAGAATTTATTTTTAAGGCTTTAGTAAAATGATTCTAAAATATTTCATATTTTACTGAGTGAGTATATTTTACACTATCTTGCGATGGATGATGAAATAGCTCTATTAGGTTGATCTTTTTTTTAGGCTGTTCGTGTGAGATGTGCTAACTCTGAACTGTACTCATGTTTACCTGAACTAATAATCGGCGAAAAACTGAGTAGTTGGAGCCGCCGACAGCTGAGCTCGGGCCCTGGGCGAAATAATATAGCCTCCCCCAGGCCTCCTCCAACCACTCAACATAATAATAATAATTTATTAATAATTACTTTAGTAAAGGACTCGTAATATTTTTTATTCAAATTAACAATTATTCACAACACTTCTTACCTTCTTTTCTGTGAAATTTTGAATAATCGCATTAAAATTCAATGTTCTTGTTAAATTAGATTCAATAGACAATAGTTTGTTTTCTCTCTAAACTATAACCATCATAAATATTCACAATTTCGGCTTTACTGTTGGAGTATGATAAAAATGCTTGATATTATTTATTATAAATTCCATAATTTTTTAATTAGTATATATTTGTTTAACAAATTTTTTGATTTAGATTTTTTTTTTCAACCCCTATCACACCCTCCATCTATCCAGGCCCTGGGGACATCCCCACTCCTCCTTGGCGACATGCTTGTCACTTGAGAGACTTTATTCTATGTATTCAAATCCTGCTATAATATCATTGTAAATTTTTTGTCATTGTCTAAGATACTAATGTATATAATATAATGTGTACATAATTTTTTATGTTTGTTATTTTTTTTTTCGTTCGATAAAAATATTGAAATGTAAAACATTGAAAGTGCAAATATTTCTGTTGAAAGTTTAATAACATGCTTAGTAAAATTGTTCGGAAAAATTATCGAATTCTTAAGCGATTTCATATAATCGAAATTTCATATGCATGAGTATCAAAAGCTGAAATGGGTTAATTAGGTATCTATATACAATAAAATATTGGAGTATTTATACAAATTGTTTCCAGTAATAAAGGAGATTAAGATAAATTCTGATTTGAAATTAAAACGGTTCTTTAAATTGATGCAATGCAATGATTAAAAAAAAATAAGGATTAGACTAATTAAGAAAAACAAATTATTTTAGTTTTTGTTCTTAAAAAAAAAACTTCTTAGAATAAAAAATGTACAAGAATGCAATTTTAATTGTAAAAAAATTAATTAAATTATTTAATTTTTTTTTTGCATAAGCTTCTAAATTTTACATTAGATAAAGAATTAACTAATTCAAGAAACGGAACAAGTAAATTCAAAAAATTAAATAACTGCTCCCAATAGACGCGTTTCCAACCAGTTTATATCGGAGACAGCCAAATTCCTCAGGCGTTCACCTTGAACAAACTGACGACCCACGGGTGTCCCTCTTAGGTCACGGGAACGAATTAATTGCTCCGATTATTCCGAAATAGGATATCATTATCGCTTAAAATAATATACATATGTATTTTATTAAAAAAAAAATAGAAAATAATAATTATATATGCATCTGGGTTTTTCTCATTACCAGAACAACTGAACTTGTATGACTCTATTCTCACTTAGAGGCCTACAATTACGCTGTTATACAGTATTATGCATGATATATGCTTTGTAAATGATATTGTAATATACGTAAAAGGAATTAAAACTTGAAAAAAAAAAATGATTTAAGCGATAAATATTTATTTATTGATGAGCCAAAAATAATAAATATATAAATAAATTTTGATCAATGAATTTAGGGAAAGGAGGGTGTTTTAAGATCGAAGAAGGAATTTAGTGGTGGTAGGATGGAGTTTCGACGTGATGCACGACTGGAACGTGGTGTACTACTGGAACGTGAGAGACGACTGGAACATGGTGTACAACTGGAGCGGACTTAACTTTGATCTCGACTGGAACGGAATCCTTGACGTAGTTGACTTGGTTTTGGGTCGAGTATGCGTGTTCGTGGGACTCGTGATGGCCGTAGGAAGCGGCGAAAGCCACAGCCACGACAGCGGACAGGATCAGCTGAAAGTATATTAAATATGATTTAATTAACTTATATAAATAATTATGTTAATTGAACTCAAGTGTTAATAATACTCACGAGCTTGTACATGTTGAATGTGAGACAGACGATTGAATGTGTCTTATCTGCCTTTCCGTTGGATATATATACAGATTCCAAATCACCCTTCACCAAGTGGGGGTTACTTTAGACATTGAAAAGACGGGAGTGCATTGAAATCACTTTTGAACTTATAATTAAGACAAATTTTTAATCACCAATAATACAATAATTGTCGGTGAAGAAAGATGCGGAACTGTCTAGGACGGTGGGAGATTCAGACCACTCCAACCGCTCCACGCCTAATGGAGTGTGGAATCACTGAGAATGTGAAAATCTGTGTGGATTTAGTGCGATATGGAGCGGCTGGAATCCCATGAATCCCAAACTCCATCACGCCATGTCAAAATCTAATCACTCCAACCAAAAGTTTTTAGGCTGTTGCGATAATAATAATTGTTTGTCGGTAAATACAGTACAGTTAAAATTCAGGATATTGATTGTTTAAAATATTTTTAAAAACTATTAGTTTTTTAAAAAAAATATTAATTATATCAAAATATATAACTATTAATTAAAAGAAAATAAACATTTTAGTAGATTCTTTTTTCTTTTTTTTTTCTTAACCCTAATTTTAAAAGTTTCTTACAGTAATGTACAAGGTCAACATTATTTTACTGTATCTTAGATATATTTTAAGGTTTTTCTGATTCATTTTTTTATCTTAATTTAACCAACTTGTTCATAATTTCATAATATATTAGATTTAAATATGCTTAAAAAGTCTAATATTTTATTTAATTAGTGTTCTTGCTATTTTAGAGACTTTATTTATATCCCATTAATGCTCGAGAGTTATATTAGTCTGTATACTTAGTTTTTAAACTGTGCAATAATAATAATTGTTAGTCAGGAAATACAGTATTGTTAAAATTTATGATATTGATAATGTATAAAATACGTTACAAAAATATTACAGTTTTTTCTTCTATTAAATATGTTTAAGAACATAACACTTAATTAAAAGGAAATTAACATTTTTAGTGGATTTATAATTTATAATATAATTAAAATTTCCACTATTTTTTTAAATTTTAATATTTTGTAATGATATGCTTTTTAAACGATGTTGTAATATAGTAAAAGAATGTTAAACTTGAAAAAACAATTTAAGCGATAAATATTCATTTATATGCCATTCATTATTTTATTTTAATTTAACAAAATTTTTCATAATTTCATAATAATAGTCCACTATTTTTTAATTTTATGATTGAGCATTAATTTATTTACTGCTCTTACAATTATATAGGCGTTATTTACCATATATCCCATTAATTCTTGAGAGCTATATTAATATGCACAGTGAGTATTTGTAGACAGTATATATCATAAAATACGTGTTTAGGTGAATATGAATCACTAATACACGTTGGTAAACGGAGTGATACGCAATAGCATCCAAGTCAAATAACTGGCTCAGTTTCACAGGCCAGATTGTGTGCTAAAAGCAGTGCCACCCTACTAAATGACCCCCAATTTTGTCAACACAGTTGTTGTTTGTTTACATGCTTTAGTTTGTAATGAACAAAAAGTAAGATTCGCTTGAATTGATAAAATATTCATAAACTGACAAGAAAAGTAAAGGTAACATAAAAACAAGGTTATTAAATTAAAATAAAGTTGTACCATATTACGGCAGACAGCGCCACCACTATTTAGCAAGCTTAGTAAGCTAAATAAGTATTCTTTTATATGACCATGGCCCGGTTGGGAAGCTAATATATATGACCATGACCCGGTTGGGAAGCTAATATATATGACCATGACCCGGTTGGGAAGCTAATATATATGACCATGACCCGGTTGGGAAGCTAATATATATGACCATGACCCGGTTGGGAAGCTAATATATATGACCATGACCCGGTTGGGAAGCTAATATATATGACCATGACCCGGTTGGGAAGCTAATATATATGACCATGACCCGGTTGGGAAGCTAATATATATGACCATGACCCGGTTGGGAAGCTAATATATATGACCATGACCCGGTTGGGAAGCTAATATATATGACCATGACCCGGTTGGGAAGCTAATATATATGACCATGACCCGGTTGGGAAGCTAATATATATGACCATGACCCGGTTGGGAAGCTAATATATATGACCATGACCCGGTTGGGAAGCTAATATATATGACCATGACCCGGTTGGGAAGCTAATATATATGACCATGACCCGGTTGGGAAGCTAATATATATGACCATGACCCGGTTGGGAAGCTAATATATATGACCATGACCCGGCTGGGAAGCTAATATATTGTGATTTCAGTTGTAATATTCATTTTTTTTTTTTTTTTTTCAGGTGCTTCTAATGATTGAGACACATTCAGGACAATAATCTTCCACGAGGTTAGTCAAAATTAAAGTAAAGTAGGAAGGGAATTGTAACTGTATGTGAGATATATATTTTGATTCAATAAAATACTTAAGATGTCAGCTATGTGCATTAATTAATAAATATGTGTTTCGATATGCTCTAAAAAGGATGAGGGCTATTTAATAGCCGCGAAAAGGTTTATAATCAATAGGTATATGAATTTTTTTTTTAAATTATTTTGTTTTCCAATAATTTTGCAATATTTTAACCTATAGATCACGTCTGGTTATTATTACAGTCCGAAGGACATGCTTGGGTGTAAAATTAAAGATAAAATAATTAAACTTTTGACGTATCAGTGTAAACTCTATTTTATAGTGTGCTAAGTATCTTATTTAACTAACATAACTCAAACTAGATTTTCTTCGGGTTCAAACCATCAAGATTCGAGGCATCCTTATATTCTGATGAAGGTAGCACCAAACATATATAGACCAAACTTTACAGATTACTATGTAAAGATTATTATTACTTACATCGCCGCTTTATAGCGATAGTAATTATAGTAGTATAAATTATACTACTTATAGTAATTATAAGTATAATAGTAGTAGTAATCTCAAAATTTAACTTTTATGTTTTTTATCACTTCAGTTAGTTCAGAGTACTGCGGATTTGATGCAGAAGTAATATATCTCTGTCTTTTAATACTTAACAATAAACTTGGCAATGTGTTCTTTTATTCACTTATTATCATCATACTATTATTCAAATTTTCTGCCAAGTTTAGGGACATAGATTTTTTAAGTAAATTATTTATTAAAAGTATTAAATTAAAAAAAAAATATGTAATTTATAGATATTTTTTAATTCAGAAAAATTGTTTTCCAATATTATGGTTGAGCTAGAAGATCTTGGTTTATACAAACAATGAAAAAAAAAGTAAATTTAGGTTATAAAATTTAGTTTTTATAAATTTTAGTTTAGTTTTCGGAGTTAAGCTAGTTCTGCTCTGAAGTAGTATTATATTATTATTTATCTTTTCAAAATTTCTAAATAGATTTATTTCTTTATATATATATATATATATATATATATATATATATATATATATATATATATATATATATACTATATATATATATATATATATATATATATATATATATATATATACTTTATATAGTTTGTACTCAAAAGTTCAGGCGGTTGAGATGGATTTCTGGAGGAGGTTCTCCCGTGTCACTAGGCAGGATGGAATTAGGAATGAAGTAAATCGCCAGAGGATGAGTACATCAGTAAATGAAAGGATCGAGGCACGCCGCCTAAGATCATGTGAAAAGAATGTCGGACGAATGTTGACCGAACCGAGTCCTGGATTGGGTTCCGCCTGGGAAGAGAGGACGCGGACGGCCCAGAAACGGGTGGATGGAAGGAATCCAGGAGGAAATGGCTGGCCGGGTTCTACAGGAGGATCATTGGCTAAGATCGAAGCACTTGGAGCGCTGCGCTGACTAGTTGAGGCAACCCTTGTTGGAACGCCTGTAAAAGTAGAGTAAATAAGATTAAATATAAAAAATTTCGTTTTCGTTTTTGATTGTTTTGATCTTAATCCAATCAATAAAATGAGTTAATAACATGATATGATGATATTTATTTAAACATATATTACCTAAAATACTGTTGTTGAATTTCATTGAGAGTGAGATGAAAGAAGGGCCGCCAAATTAAGTTTGCCATCCTTTCAAAAAAATCTAGTTCCAGCCCTGGGTAAGTTTGCTAAGCTTCTGTAAACCCAGTTTGCAGGTTTGCCATCTGGTTTTGCGTTTGAGTCGCCAAGGCTTGGCGAAGGTGTGAACGTATCTTAATGATTGAACGCGTATCTCATTTATAGCATAATTTTCATATCCTAAATAAAATTATAACTGGTTATTTTTTTTTCTTCCCCTTAGCCTGGTGGTATGAAAATTTTTCGGTTTGAAATAAAACATAGATAGATAAAATAGATCCAAAGGACTTCCTTGTTTGAAATAGTGTCTAGGACATACTTCCGGTTAACGTCAACGTATTCACGTTGAACAAGAACGTTCCCCTGGTAAATTAACTTCCGTTTTCGTATTAAGTTTTCTATAATTCCTTTTGTGAATTAAAGTTACATTCATAATAATCTAAATTACTATTTTATCACAGTATAAGGAAGATAAATACTAGGAAAAGTAATAATTCTTAATAACTTTGTTTCTGCTTAAAAGTATAAATCAATAACATCTACCAAACAATCTGAGTAATTACGTAACAGTTCTCGGGTTAAATATTTTATTGATTATTGCAAAAGGAATCGTAAAACATAGTATATTCAAAATAATATATAGGTACTTCTTTACAGGCATAGGAAAGATGTAGGAAAAGAAATGTATTTGAATCTGGTTTGGTAGGAATGGCTATACAATAGATCAAACAAGGATTTGTAACTCAGCTGAGACGGTCACAAGTGAATGGAAGGGACTCTTAAGCTTTAGTGATATATTTTTGTCAACAACAGTAGAAAAGCCTGCTCCATACAAGATGGTTAGCCAAGCCGGATAGTAATGTAATAAAAAATATTCTTTTATTCTGATTCTAATGTTTATTCGCAGGTAGAAGTAAAGTGAAGTGAGAAAGAAAATTTACGAATTAAACCCTAAAATATTTTATGAAATTAATTTACTTGTCTATAGCGAAGCGATAATGATATTTTGAGACCATTTTTTCAATTAAATATTTCAATTTTTTTTATATAAACTGTTTTTATTGTGAAATGAAATATTAAAAAAAAACTGTCGTAATAAAGGGCAATACTAATAGCAATATAGCTGTTCGTCCTCACCATATTTACTGAAAATGCAAATATATCAAATAATAGTCAGTTGACACCCGCATGATGGTATAGAAGGATCAATCTGATTGGTCAGTTGACATCCGCATGATGGTATAGAAGGATCAATCTAATTAGGGATTGATAAATTATTTGCCACTTCTATAAATTTGTTTTATTGAAAACTAGTTTCGAATGTTATACATTCATCCTCAGTTCTAAAAACACACAAAAATAAGCAATTCAAAATATAGTTTGGTATTATTATACATATTACTCTAATTTAATATGTATAATAATACCAACTATATCTTGAATTGCTTATTTTTGAATTTTTTGTGTGTTCTTAAAAATTGAAGATGAATGTATAACATTCGAAACTAGTTTTCAATAAAGCAAATTTATAGAAGCGGCAAATAATTTATCAATCCTAATATCAAATAATAGCAAAATAGAAGTATAAAAAAAGAAGTAATTTAAGCATCATATGTAAAAGATTTACATATCTTAGGTACTTCGATCAATGCTTGTTTTCGTCCACATGTGATGGGAAAAGCAGGACTCTAGGAGCCCCAGCGCTTCTCTCAATCGAGTCACAGGATTGTAAGCAAGTAGAGGCTGATCGAGAGTACTATAGCCGCAGACACATTGGAATTGTACTAAAAATCTATAAATATTCTTTGGAATTTAAAAATAATTATTTCTTGGATACATTTTCGAAGAAACTCTTTTTGGCGCAACGATGAGCTATCAAATTTTGTATTAAGCTTGGAAAGTCCGACACCGAAACGTTTCTATTAATTCAGCTGGCCTTCGGGAGTGACTGCTTGTCCAAATCACAATTCCTCCGATGGCACAAATCGTTCAAGAAGAGCCGAGAGGATGTCGCCGACGAACCTCGCCGTGGACGTCCATCAGCCTCACGAATGTGACGCGTGTGCGTATTGTTTGAACTCTGACCGTCCTTTTAGCCTTCCATGGATATCAGAACCACTAAGAGGGGCGAAAACAACCGTTCATCGCATTGCAATCGAAGATTTGAAAATGAAAAATTGAGCGGCAAACTGATCCAAAAAATTTTGACGAACAAACAAAAGAAGATACGAGTGTTCCGGTGCCAAGAGCTCAAAAGAGCCTGCTCAATTAATAAATTGTTTGGTAACGGACTTTTTTTCTTGGGTTTAACGCAAAATTTTATAATCGATCTTCCAGTTTTTCTCGTGCATCACAGAAATTCCGTAGATCACTAAATCAGAGATTAAAGGAACGTATACGTGCATACAATAATAAGACAGAGAATTTCAACATTGCAATTCATCAAAGACTCAGGAGTTAAATTAATACATCACGTTGAAAACAGTCTCAAATTAAATATATATGAAGCGCTTGAAGTAATAAAATCCTTCAAATTCAATCCAGATTTTTGCTTAAATGACCAAACAAATATCTCCAATAGTCCAATCTTAAATTTATTCCCATCTATAACAGAAAAAACGATTACTACCGGAACCACTGGAAAAATCCCGACCCTTAAACCGTTTACCTATAAGCATCCCACCTTTCTTTCATTGCTAGTTCAGTGCGAGAACAAACCAGTACAAGCTTTTCTGTTTGGTATGATTTACTTAAACCTTGGTGAGTATCAACATGTATTTGATTTCTTGTCTTAATTAAATTCATAATTCATAAATGTTTTATAATACTATTTATATTGCATTTAATTTAATATGTATAATAATACCAAACTGTATTTTGAATTGCTCATTTTTGAATTTTTGTGTGTTTTTAGAACTGAAGATGAATGTATAACATTCGAAGCTGGTTTTCAATAAAAACAAAATTATAGAAGTGGCAAATAATTTATCAATCCCTAATCCTAGTTTTATTAACTGAACTAACAATAAAGTAAACTTCATGCTTAGCGAGTTTAATCTAACACATTGAAACATCTAGGACGAGTCTAAGAAATATTATCGATTTAACATCCCCGAAAAATAACATACAATCATTTCCATTCTTTATTTGCCAAAGATCTATCATAAATGAACTTTAAAAAACTAAATAAATGTTTAATAAACAAAATATAGTAATAAGCATTTCTCTCTTTGTTTTGCTTCGTAATTCCACTGAACTGGCAACTGGTTGAGTAAATATTACGTTATGTTGTTTTTCTTTCAGTAACATTACGCTGTAAACAATATATTTAGCAACGCACGAGTCCCTCGAAAGAGCATGTAATGGTAATTCCAACTGAAAAGAAATAACTACTGTCTTTTCCTTTTTGTGTCCGTTTTTTAATATTAAATCATAGCCTATAAAACATGATTATCGAATTTTACTACCACATCATATTTTATCTAATATTTCTCTTCGAAAAAATACTCTTTGAACTGTATAGAGCGTTATAAAAACCTATTGTATTATTAGGGTTTATTTGATTAAAAAAGGGAATGAGCTTGTTCAGTGAGTAAGGCTATGAATTCTTAATTCGGAATCGGTTTGTGGGAGAATATTTATTTTCTTTTTTATGACTCTGAGTCCATAAAACTTCTATGAAGTGGGAATATGGCTCTTCATCGGGTTGGGGGATAAATCAGGAGCTTGAATGCTGACCACTCACTTCCTTGTAAAACCGTTGGCCAGGAGGTAATAGTTAACATCAGAAAGGTTCAGAATGGTCAAAAGTAGGGGAAATGTGAATTTAGCTTCCAAAACCTTTTTAGTAAATTTTTTTTTCTTAAATACAGGTGTTTTATGTGAACTCAGATATTTGTATATTTTTAAATAATTTTATTCTAACATTATTGAACGAGGTAACGAGTTAGTGGGTTTTCGGTGTTAGCGTGTAATTGTCTCGTTAAATCTAAACCCTCAACTGGCTAGATCTGTTCTTTACGAAGCATGAAGCCTAACTACTGAAGTTTCAGTAATCAGTCACGAAATTTAACGAATTTAAAGTATAACGGGTTGTAAAAATATTAGTTACAAACTGTTGATGTTTATCTTCCAGTAGGTCTCTTTTTTTTTTTTTTTTTGCAGTATGCGGAACCGATAGGAACTTCAAAATGCTTTGTTAATTACATTTCTGAATGGCTGTTTTCTATTTTTCAAGCTCTTGTCTTTTAAGTCACACAACAAAAATGCAGATCTCTATTGTGTGACAGATATGCGTGATGTACATTTGCCTTGCGTTGGAATATCGAATTAGAAAAACCGATATTTTCTATCGATATCTTAACATCGATATTTGACAATGATATATAGGTGATACTGATATTTTAAATTTTATTGTTTTATTTTAATTGGAAATTTTCTTTATTCATTATCACATTTTTAATTTTATCCGTGAGCTGTACTTTACATTATAGCTTAATTGTTTAATCAATCTGTGACGCTGTCTATAGGCTGTTGTCGTGGATGTATCCGAATTCAGTCCCGGCTATATTTAATAATTATAATTAATTAAAATAATTAATAACTATTTTAAATATTATCGTGTTTCAGCATTTCACAGAGTGTCATATGAGTTGTAAATAATAAGTCTACTTGCACTTGTGCTTTTGTACTTTATTATGAAATAGTTCTCAGATTTTTCCTCCTTACCCTTCAAATAAACTTGAGAGTTTAAGATTACCAAAATAAAAAATAATATGGATCGACCACTCACCAAATTAAAATAAAATAGACAATATTATAAATGTAAATAAATTGCTGTATATATTTATTGACTTAATCATTGGTTAAAATATATCACATGTTAATTCATGGATATAATCGAGTAAACGTGAGAATAAATAATATTTAGTTAACAAACAATAATCAGTAGATAACATTGAAGTATAAATATTGTTAATTAATCCTATGTAAAGACCAATAGGTAATATTATAAAAGAGGGTTGTACTGAAATGTATATCAGATGAATTACATGTGTTTAGATTAATATTTTGAGAATGCTCAATGTATGAGTATGCATGGAAATTGTCTAAAAAAAAATGTTTAGAAGTTTGAAGGTTTTAATTTGGAAAAATTTGTAGAGGAATACAATATATGAATAATGGCAATAAGCCTTCAAGATAAAAAAATGTGTTTTATTTACCAAAGTATTATTTTTACTTCCTTGTACGAAGTAAAGGAAGTATTACATTCATTTAAATTGTTGCTGTGGATGGAATATTTTTCTTAAATTTGAAATCGATTTATATGTTTTTCTCTCGCTAAGTAGGCATTTTAAAAATAAATTGGAATAAATTTAGCATGTAAATTTTTTATGTCAAATAATCTTATACCCTACTCTTCGAAAGTACAAGTGTTCAACTCAAAATTTAAATCTATAATGGCGTATGAAGCACAAATATGGGGGAATAAACAATATTATGAAATAGAAAAACTTGTATACTTATTCATTAGAAAACTATTCGGCCTACCGCAATATACACCAAGATTCATAATTCACTTGGAAATCGGCTTAGAGCCTCTTTTTTTCTAAACATTAAAGATCCATCATGATTATATATTAAAGGTATTAAGTATGAAAGAAGATAGATTACCAAAATATTTAGCAAATGAGATTATTCAAAATAAATTGTTTCGGTTTAAGGATTTAATTCAACTTGCAAAAAGCTATTATATGGAACATAAGGTTAACCTTGAGAATATTTTAGATATGAAAAATGTCTTGCAGAAACAAAGTGCAACTAAGCCACAATATAAATACCATAGAAAAGAAAAACAAGTCTATTAAATTTAATTTATATAAACAGCTATCTCACAACTTAGGGAAAAATAATTATTTATTCAGCAACAGAAAAATAAGTGATATCAAGTGGATATTTAAGGCTAGGGGTGAACTATTGAACTTAAATTATAAAATATTCAATGAGGAAGAAGCTAAGATATGTTCACTATGGAACACCAGGGAAATCGAAAATACGCAACATTTTCTCGCCGTATGCCCAATCTTATCGGAGATTCAAAGGGAATCCTTTAATACGAATTAACTTAACAATAACGAAATTATATATTATTTAAATGGTAAAAATTGGGACAGTGTAATAAAATATTGTAGAATAGCTTATAATTACAGATAAGAGCTGATAATGGAATTTAACTATAATTGATGTTGGTTAAACTTTATGATAATATGTATTTTAAATTATAATCATTTAATATGAAAATTTTAGTGTTCTATACGAGGAGAAACTGATTTGTTTATTTTGTTCTATAAAGTGTTTGTTTTTATTTTTATTTTATTTCTTTTAATTCTAGGTAGAAAAATATAAGGCAACTAACACCGGGCTGACGGTCACTAGACCAAGCTCTAATAATGTTTTCATAACATCCTCGTGTAATATATATATTATAAATAAAACATTATTCTATTCTATTCTTCATAAAATTATCGTGATAATTAGCTTATCTGTTGGAAAGATTGAAATTTATGGTATATCAGATATTGGGAAGGGCGGTACCAAGTATCTCTCATCCAGCTTCTTTTTTGTTACCTATCGTATCGATGGGCATGTCAGCAGCACTCATCATTTTTAATATTTTGTTGGTATGTCTGTGAAGTTTATTATTAAAGCTGGGACAAAGAGCAGGTATGTCTTGGTATATTGTTGGTTGAAAGTCTAAGTCAGCAGGTGAAGTTATGCTGTATACGTACCAAGGGATTCCGTTATAACTCTTAATATTTAAGTTGAAAAGTGTTATATAATATTAATACAACTTTACAGGCTATTTAATAAGTGGGTTTTTTATAAATATGATAAAACTGCACTGTTTTTAGATAATTACATTTGTTTATTGGCACGGAATTTACAATAAATACATAAATATTTTGTTTTGGGAAGAGGTATGAGGAATAAGAATGGGATTCATTGGGTCAAAGAAAGGATTGATTAAATCTAGTGGTGGTATGACGGAGCTTCGACGTGATGAACGACTGGAACGTGGTGTACTACTGGAACGTGAGAGACGACTGGAACATGGTGTACTACTGGAGCAGACTTAACTTTGATGACGACTGGAACGGAATCTTTGACGTAGTTGACTTGGTTCTGGGTCGAGTATGCGTGTTCGTGGGACTCGTGATGGCCGTAGGAAGCGGCGAAAGCCACAGCCACGACAGCGGACAGGATCAGCTGTAATAATAATTATATATCATTATTTAATAAATTTTATATTAATTAATACACCAATTAATCCAGAGTGTGGATGAAACTCACGAGCTTGTACATGTTGATGGTTGAATGTGTCTAATCTGCTCCCCTCTCGATATATATATACAGATCTCAAGCCTCCCTTCACCGAGTGAGAGAGCCTTCATAGTGAGAGAGCCTCCATAGTGTCTGTAATGAAACCTTAGTATCTGCAATACGTGTACAATAATTCTGATAAGTATTCTTAAATTTTAAAATCAATAAATACATATGGAAAAATCTATTTAATAGACCTATCGAATCAATTTTATTAAATAGATATTTCCCTATTTAATAGGTAGGTCCTTCGAGATGATACAAGGTAATGAATAAAAATTACAATTTTTATATTTACAAAATATCATATAATGACCATTAAATATCTATCAGTTTGGATTTACTGCACCCAAGAATTTGAATAATAAATGTTAAAATGAGATAGTATCAAATAAACATATAATATATTATTTGGGTTATTTCTTTTCTGTAAATATTCAACCTATCATACTTCATATCCTTCATTCGCTTAATTCGTTCTATACTACGATTCGGAATTATTTTTTCCTATTTAAGTGCCTTACTTCCTGTAAGTATTTTCCAATTTTTTTGCTCATTCTTATCATAATGCTTCTTTGTTCTTATTTGAATTCCTTTCTTTTTTTTTTGCTAGACATAATCTATTAATTTTCTCAATTTATGTTTATGGTTTCCTATATTAGTTTCAGCTGATAAGTACTCTATCTGCACTTTAATATTAGGGAAACAGGAGATAAAGAAAGAAACCAAAATAGCTTTATTTAAAACAATGTTTCTGCCTGTCCTTCTAAATGGTACGGAGAGCTGGACTGTTCTTGATAAACATGCGAGCAAAGTAACGGCCATAGAAATGAGGTATCTTAGGAGAGTACTTGGAAAAACAAGAAGAGACTGCTGGAGAAATGAGAGAATAAGAGAGGAACTGAATGTAAGACTAGTAAAAGAAATTATTGAAGAACGCCAACTGAAATGGTTTGGTCATGTTTACAGGATGGGCGATAACCAAAAGGCTAAATGGCTCTTGGAAGCAAAAACAGAGGGAAGGCGACCTAGAGGCAGACCCAGGATGACGTATCAAAACTATCTGGAGAGACATGGGCGAGCCAGAGGAAGCATGATGGTGGATATGAAAAGAAGGGCCAGCGAGAGAGATCAGTGGGCGAGATGGGCCGAGGCCGTTCCTCCACGCTGATGGCACTAAGGAGGGAGTGAAAGAAGAAGAAGATAATAATAAGTTGAATGAATATTTTATTTGCTTTCGGGGTATGCCCAATACAGATAGAATTGGCTACAATGATGATGGCTACAATATCTATAATTTTGTAAAAATATTTAAATATATAAAGTGAAAAAATATAATTTGACTACGTTGCTATATCAACGTCAAATAATATATCAACGCTGATATTAAGTTAGAAAATAATAGGCATCAATTGAGAGAACTAATATAAACAACTTTTAAAACACAAAAACATTAATTCCACACGCGAAGCCTTGAGTTCCGAAAATATCGGTAATAAACTAACCAATCGACGTTCCGCCAATTCAGGTATCATCAATACAGAAATAATATCGCATATATGTAGCTAAAATACAGCACATCTCACATCAACAGTATAAAAAGACCCGTCAGCAAGGAATAGTTGGCAATTTTTTTCAGTATGTATGTCGTATTTAGGAGTGAAATAAGATATTGTGAGATAAGTGCGCTATAAATTTCAGAAAGTTCGACTTTACAAGACTGTAAAATCTTTATTTTTGAAGGTGAATTTTTATAGGCGATTAATTTTAAATATAATATTTAAGCCCAAAATTCTATCACGTTCATTATAATGAGATTGATAATTCGATTTAGTAGTATTTAGTACCCAGTTGCCCCTACCATAAGGGGTAAGAGCATACAAGGTATCTGGAAGACGCATTATTCAAGCAGTAGCTCTTATGTGGCAATCGCAAAATAGTTGGTTTTCAGAGGATTATTATTATTATTATTTTGGCTCTACGGTCCTGCTAGAACCCGGGTCTCCAACACCACAGCCGACCAATCTCCGCGATCCTGTGCTATCCTCCTCCAGTTTCGCACGCTCAGCAGTTTCAGGTCCTCTTCGACATCATCTAGCCATCTGATCCGAGGGCGTCCTCTGCTTCGTTTACCATCCGGTTTCTCATTCTCCTCGCTATCCTGTGGTCCGAAATTCTTTTCACATGTCCCATCCATCTCAGTCTGGCTTTCTTTATTAACGCCACCATGTCCGGCTCGCCATATAGCTCCATCAGCTCCTGATCATACATCATTTTCGGCCGCTCCGCACCAGATTCTTCTTAATATTTTTCTTTCCCATGTGTTGACCATAAGTTCTGATTTTTTGGTCAGATTTTTTGAGGATTATTATACTGTTGCAATATTCTAAAAAAGTTAACACCTGTCTGAGATTCACATTTTAAACCTTCAGTGACAGTAATGAAACGGGAACGTGGAACATAATTGAAAAAATGTATTGAAAAAAATAAATTTTGTTTTTTAATTCGCTAGTCTGGAGTTGCTTCGACAAAGTATGACAATAAGATTAAGTGTACATCACGCACACTTATTACAAAACAGAGATCTGCACTTGCTCCTACTGTCATGTTTTGTTGGTTGACAGCGAATTGGCGCGTAAAAAGTATAAAACTGTCGAGGAGAAATGCAAATCACGTGATATTTTGAAGAATAGATTCTGTAAGTTCCGGTTTACGGCAAAGAAACAAAAAAATCTATTGGTGGATAAACACCGACACAGCTGTACAGCAGAAGTTGAAAGATCCAACTTAATCAACAGGTTGGAACTGATATCTTTACATACTCGTTACACTTCACCTTAGCGAACTCTAGTGGCTGATTTCTGAAACTTCAATGTTTAAACCTGATGCTCAGTAAAGGGCAGCTCTTACAAGTTCAGGAATTGCGGTTCGACGAGGTGCTTACGCAGTTGCCCCACATAACCTTACTGTTTCTAGTTGATGTGTCTTACTGGACTGTTGATATGAGATGTGCTGCATTTTAGCTTCATATATTTGATCTTATTTTTTCTGTCCTGATGTTGTCTGAATTGGCGAAAAATCGACTTGTTAATTATTTGCCTGTAATTTAATGACTCTATGCTTCGTCTGTGTAATTTTCAATTTATATCCCAACAATTATTTTGTGTCTCTAGTTGACTTTTCGATCTTCTGTGTTAAACGGTTAAATTAAGATAAACTCGCCGGAAAGACATAGTTTATTAAAGAATAAAATTTATTAAAATCTATTAAATTGTTAATTATTAATTGAACGATTTAACTATTGAACGATTTTAACCATGTTTTTGTCGAAGATGGAAACATAATTATCACGAAAATCCTTAGCACTAGAGGTTTCTTGTAATGCTGTCTTTCAAAGCCTGAAATTGCCATAATTTTAATCAGTGGGGTTCATGAATTAAAACAATAAATCGCTTAAATCATCTTTCATTTCTGTTATTGCCATTATATTGAGATTTTTTTTTTTCAACTTCTGCGCGCTACCTTTGTTTTTACAAGATTGTAACTGATTTTTTTGGCTAAAATGAGATTATTGGTAATTCTGATTCTCCTTTGTCTAATGTACAAGAGAAACTAATTATTTCTGCGATCTGTTGAAAAATAGCCATTTTAATTTTGTGACTGAACTTCAAAGTTTTACTAAAGTTCTAAATGAAGGAGTTTATTTACTTTATCTAGTTTATAAATTTTTTACATGATGAGAGGTATGTATAAGTACTTTCTAACTTTTTTGACCATTCTTATCATAATGCTTCTTTAAATTGACATTTGGGTAGGAGTCTGAGCATGTCAGTTCTACAAAGCGTCTACTCCATTCCGCTAAGACTTCCGACTTATCAGTGTGAAGGTTACCTTATTTGTCCAGACAATAGGTCTGTACGTTGTTTGAAGGCTTCCTTAGTTTATTTATTCTGCGGAAGAATTCTATCGATTATTTGCTTCCATGTAAATCTCCCTCTAATAATCTTGATTTACTTTTACACAGAATAAATATATATAATATATAAAATAAATTTTATTTTCTAAAATGAAATAGACAAGCAATATTTCTCAAGCGTATTAATTTAAGAGCGTATTTCTCTAACGTACGCATATATTTTGAGTTCATTATAAAACTTTTCTAACTAATTACTTAGAGCATTGTTAACGCCATTTTACACACCTCTCACCACTTTACCTTTTCTTGTCAGTCCTAAAGACGCACAAGAGAGTTTACCATCATTACCTCGACAGTAGCAGCCAAGACAGTAACTGTCGCTGTCACTGCCAATGGAAGATCAGTCTTTTATAACAATTTCGGTTTTTTAATAAACTCAAAATATATTCATTCGCATATATAGCGTCTTGACGTTGCAGAAATTTATTGTTTTTCTATTTTATTTTAGAAAATAAAAGATATTTATTTAATTTAAATTATTATTTACATCTATTCTGGACAATCTGAAATTAAGATTATTGGAGAGATAAGAGATTGAAGGAGAAGCGATTACAATCGCACTATCTTTAATTAAAAACATTTATGTTAAGTGATTATGGTCAAATTACTTGGACCACTGTATCATTCTTGAATTTTGTTTTAAGAGAACACCTGTTCCAGCAAAAATAAATTTATTTTTATATTATTTCATTTTTATGAAATTTGATTCGATCGGGAATAAATAAATGTTTAAAAAAAAAAATCTGTGAATAACGCAACCATTAGAAAAATTATTTTTATAAGTAATGTAGAATCTGGTTAAAGTTCCAAACAGTGCCAAGATGTCTAGGCACCGAAACTTGATAGGGGAAGCAATACATCCAGAATATTTTACTGGAAAAAAAATAATATGATTTAGCCAAAGAGCGTTATTGGGAAATGGGACAGAAATATGGGAGTCCTTGATGGGCCACTCTCTTGTATTGGGCCAGGGTGACTTGTGTTGGGCAGCCTACAGCCAGTGTCGCAAGATGTCCTCCTTCGCTACCACCCAACTATTCCAGAAATATTGAACTCATTTCCTTCTTAGTCAATTGACAATGTCCCAGGGGCATTATAGAAACCAGAGGAATAATTTATTTTGCTTCAGAAGATATTGGCTAAATTAAGGTTTTCAAAATTAACTGCTTACATCGAAGAACAATGTTCATCTGAAGTCATAATCTAATGCGTTCTTTTCGTTAACTTTACCTTCATTACATCATTAAATCCCATTATTAAGGCAAACTATAATTTTTACATAATTCTAGATATGTTTAATATATCCATTATAACCTGCACAGACCGATCAGTACTCTGTATAATGTATGCTTGTGGTGGGCGTTGCAGATGTCAATATTGCAGTGGGAGTATCAGAGCTAGGCTAAATGATGCTCAATATCATTTTGATTTGAATGGGATCGAAACGTTCGTCAGGAATAAATTAATTAGGAAAAAGTAATTTAATTTTTTTTTTTTAAATAATTTTTAGTAATTTTAATCATTACTCATTTTTACTAGCTTGTAAGCAGCAAAGAAAGTATTGTAATCGCGAAAACTTTCGGTTTCCATATTTCAACGGAAATATCATTTTGGCCATCCATGAACCGATTTCGACTAGTTTTGTCGTGCGTTAGTTCTTACATCGCATAACTCAAAAACTGTCAGCCGTAGAAAGTTGAAATTCGGCATTTGGGAATTTGTAACACCTAGCTGTGCACCTTATTTTTTGGTCACTGTATGATTGCCGAATGTGATGCTTTACTTGAAGGTTTATAAGAGATTTTCATCAAATATTGCATTAATATACATTACAAAACTTTTAATATTTGGTATATAAAATTTATATATTAATATACATAGCGTACTACATTTTGGTAAAAATTGGTAAACTGGAAGTGGTACTTTACTTTAAGGTCATAATAGACTCATAAAAAATCATGTTAAGTGCGAAAATTCTCAAATTTGGTATATAAGACTTTCATGTCAAAATAAATAATATACTAGATTTTGGTTAAAATTGGATTATATATTCACCGGTTTATAGTTTACTAGGCGTAAAAGGAAGTGATGTGGTGTCTACATCAGACATATAGGATGTATCTATACATTTATATATCTATTGACACAAACGTGTCAACCTATTAAAAGTTAATTTTGGATTTATGCCATTAACATTATGTTTATATCAGTCATGTCGGGAGATTCTACTTTTAATTTATATTAAAAAAAAATAGTACTATATTATATTGAAAGCATTTACTCATGAAGCTATTTAATTAATTAAACATTCATAAATTGTTAGGTTCATTCTTGTTTACATCAAATATCCGCAAGGGCATATCCAGCTGAAAACAGTAGGGAATGGGATCTTCTTCAGGTAAATAGGTCAAACAACCTTCAAAAGAACACAATTTATTTATTTTTTAAATAAAAAATATATAAATAAAAATACAAAACTGCGAAATTTTAAAATGTTTCCACCATCTCCAATAGTCCAATCTTGAATTTATTCCTATCTATAACAGAAAAACCAATTACTCACCGGCATTACTGGAAAAACTCTGAACCTTAAACCGTTACCTAAAAACATGTTATCTACCTTTCGTTCATTGTTAGTACAATTCGAGAAGAAACCAGTACAAACTTTTCTGTTTAATATAATCCATTTAAACCTTGATGAGTACCAACATGTATTTGATTTCTTGTCTTAATTAAATTCATAATTTTTTTATAATACTGATTTAAATTACATGTAATTTAATATATATATAACAATACCAAACTATATTTTTGAATTGCTTATCTTTGATTTTTTGTGTGTTTTTAGAACTGAGGATGAATGTATAACATTCGAAACTAGTTTTCAATAAAAACAAATTTATAGAAGTGGCAAATAATTTATCAATCCCTAATAATTAAGTGTATAAAATAAGGTAGTGGAGCAAATATCGTCCTTATAGGTAAATAAATTCGCTGGTCCTCCCAGTATTAAGATAATATTGATCGTCTGGAAGCTTTCTGATGCTGGTACCAAATAATACTCTATCCTTTGTAGGAATATCACTCGATGGAATATAGTACAATAATTTGCATAATAGTCCATGCAGCATGTGGAACTTAGGAATGGTACCCACTACGTTGACCTAGTAACATACAAATCACCTTTAATTTACAAGGAATTATCCATTTCTATTCGGAATATGACAGATCATTAAGGATAAACTCAAGGATTCAATGCGTTTGCAATAAGTTCCCTGGAGCCTTCGATATTTAATTACAAATTAGAAAGGAGCATAGATTTGGAATTTGTATATTCTCAATGAGATACATGTATATATACACTGTTTCGATGTATAATACATACTATGGTTTAATATTTATAAGCTAACTTATGGAGAACGTAGATAAGAATTTTAGATAGATACAGTGGTCAAAATAAGTATTCGTACACTGAGTTTTTAGAATAAAAATATGTTTAATAATTTATTGAAATTTAAATAATTGAAGGATATGATAAAAAAACAATATTCCGCATTTATTTTTGCAGGCGAAGGAAATTAGAAACCCCCTTTCAACCTAATTGATAACAAAAATTGAACAATTCATCTTTTCAGACAGAAATTATTCATTTCGATTTACGAGCCATTTTGTGGAGGATGGGTTGTTAAACTAATGAACAATAAAAATTATAAATTTATCATGCAAAAAATTATTCTTGCAGTAAAAGTTGTCGTGAAAATAAAAATTACTCTTTTCAGATGGAACTTCATCATTTGATTTACGGCCCATTTTGTGGAAATTCGGTAAATTTGGCTCATTTTTGGTTTGTATTTGAATAATAGATTATGTATTAAGTGAAAACGATGAGCTGAGAACAAACTAACAAGTTATTATAAATTTTCAATGTTTGTTGTTAATTCATTACTAACCCATTCCCTCTAAAATGGATCGTAAATAAAAATAATTAAGTTCTACCTGAAAAGATGAATTCTTCAATTTTTCATGTTAATTAGTTTTTTTTTCTAATTATCTTCACCTGTGAAAATTAATGAGGTATACTGTTTTTTATCATGTCCATCATTCAATTTATGTTCAATAAATTATTGAATATATTTTTGAACTTCGTTTTTACTTCCTTGTAAGAAGTAAAGGAAGTATTGTAATCGCGAAAATTTTCGGTTTTCAGATTTCAGCGGAAATATCCATTTTGACCATCCCTGAATCCATTTTGACTAGTTTCATCGTGGCTTCTGTACGTACGTACTTTCGTACGTTCGTATCTCGCATAACTCAAAAACGGTTAGCCGTAGAAAGTTGAAATTTTGTACTTAGGATTATTGTAAAATGTAGTTGTGAACCTCCCTTTTTGGTCACTGCTTGATCACCGGAAGTGATACTTTACTTGAAGGTCATAATTGATTTCCATCAAAAATTATATTAAATTACTTTGCAAAACTTCTCAAATTTGGTATTTATAACTTATATATTGATTTAAATAACATACTAAATTTTATTCTAAATTGGAAAACCGGAAGCGTTTTATGTATTTATATTAAATACATAAATCATATGTTTCGGTAATAATGGTTACAAACGCAATTTGGTTTCCAATCCAATTAAACATTTGTAATACTTGTTTTAATTGTTAAAATTTAGTGTAAAATACTGGTTTTTCTCCCTATTTGTGTGTGTGTCAATAATTGGATGTCGCGAAGCCGAGTGTCGTTTTTGAGATATTGCAATCTTCGGAAACTAGTAACCAAATTCAGGATCACTTTTTGAGCCACCGATTAATAGTTTAGTAGGCGTACAAGGAAGTCATGTGTTGTCCACATCAGATATTTTTAAAAAGGCGTAAGCGCCATTTAGCAAACTTTACAGGAAACATATGAAAAGTTTTTTTCTCCAAATAACAAATTTTTTTTTTCCATATTTTATTGTATGTAGTAGGAGTTTATTTATCGGGCAAAACCTTTATAATTACAGTGTATTTTTAAGGCATAGCTATAAGGTTTGGGCCAGAGTGACGACTGAGAGTCGTTAGTATTCGGTGCTTACGTCATATTTGTTCGATCTTTTTTTTTCGCTACATCGCGAGCGGGAATCGATAGAGGTGATGTTTATGTCCTATTATCAATTAAAACCAAAATTTCGAATTTTTGGCGCTTAAGCCTTTTTCGAACAACGACGTCGATATTTTAACCACTGTTAAAGAGAGCTTTATTCCACGATTAGGTTCCTTAAGAATACCAAACATGTATAAACAATAAAGAAAAAAATCTAGTCAAATGATAACCCTAGTAAAAATCAATCAATATTTATTTTGTCATCATTAACAATGTATTAGCTATAAATGAGAAATTCTTTCCGTGAAAAGATGAAATTGAGGAGAACAAAAAAAAAACGAAAAAAAAAAATAGACAAAAAAACCTAAAGTTGAAAAATAAGCATTAAAAATAATACTTTACTTATAAATAAATTTATATTATTACATTAAAATATCATTATTAGAGAGCGTCTGTTTGGTATACTATAAGATTTTAGAAAAAGGGTGATTTGAATGAGGACAAGGAAGAAGCATGGCGGGCATTACAAAGGAGGTAATTCCTGAGGGTATTGGAGCGGGCGAGAAAGGAACGTTCGAATGTTTTAGTTCTGGGAAAAGGGATGTAGATGTCAGAAATACGAGATCTTACGTGAACCGAGGATTTGAATTGTAGGAGGCTGTAGATGTAGGAAGGAAGCTTTCAGCTGATGGTTTGGTTTAGAAAAGATATTGTCCACAAGTGGAGGCCACTTAGGTCGCCGTCTACATAGGGCATTGATACTACCTCGAGGTGTGTCCACTCGCACGACTTACCTTACCACATTGGGTTAAAGCCATATACAAAAAATGTTTGCTATATCTAATATTAGTCCGGCCAGTGGCGTAGCCGGGAAGGAGGTCCAAGGGTTCCGGACTCTCCTCCCTCCGAAATCACAAAATACATTACTTATTTACAAATGCTTTAATCTATAAACAAAAATTTTATAAAGCTATTTGAATGTTTGAATTTTGCAACATATAGCCATTGAGTCTGGTCCACTTAGTGTTAATTTGGTTAGTAATTATTTGAAACATTAACAACCATAATTATTGTATTCCGACTTCTATAATATAGGTAAGATAATATATAGCATATTGTCATTTAATTACAGTTATATTTATTTGCATAATAATACAATATGTAATGTTTTCTTTTTATATTAACACTGATTTAATAAATAAATAAACAAAATTTAAGTCAGGACAGAATAGCATTAATTATAATAACAGAATAATAATTTTCTAAACAAATGACGTAAATAAGGCATGTACCTAAGGAAATAGATAAATTGAATGGAATTAAAGTATTTAATTAGTAACCCGCAAATACTTCATTGCAACAGTTATCTAATTAGGGATTGATAAATTATTTGCCACTTCTATAAATTTGTTTTATTGAAAACTAATTTCCAATTTTATACATTCATCCTCAGTTCTTATCTTAATTAAATTCATAATTCATAAATGTTTTATAATACTGATTTATATCATTTAATATGTATAATAATGCCAACTATATTTTGAATTACTTATTTTTGAATTTTTTGTGTGTTTTTAGAACTGAGGATGGATGTATAACATTCGAAACTAGTTTTCAATGAAACAAAATTATAGAAGTGGCAAATAATTTATCAATCCCTAATTAGATTGATCCTTCTACACCATCATGCGGATGTCAACTAACCAATCAGATTGATCCTTCTATACCATCATGCGGGTGTCAACTGACCAATCAGATTGATCCTTCTATACCATCATGCGGGTGTCAACTGACCAATCAGATTGATCCTTCTATACCATCATGCGGATGTTAACTGACCAATCAGATTGATCCTTCTATACCATCATGCGGATGTCAACTGACCAATCAGATTGATCCTTCTATACCATCATGCGGATGTCAACTGACCAATTAGATTGATCCTTCTATACCATCATGCGGGTGGCAACTGACCAATCAGATTGATCCTTCTATACCATCATGCGGATGTCAACTGACCAATCAGATTGATCCTTCTATACCATCATGCGGATGTCAACTGACCAATCAGATTGATCCTTCTATACCATCATGCGGATGTCAACTGACCAATCAGATTGATCCTTCTATACCATCATGCGGATGTCAACTGACCAATCAGATTGATCCTTCTATACCATCATGCGGATGTCAACTGACCAATTAGATTGATCCTTCTATACCATCATGCGGATGTCAACTGACCAATCAGATTGATCCTTCTATACCATCATGCGGATGTCAACTGACCAATCAGATTGATCCTACTATACCATCATGCGGATGTCAACTGACCAATTAGATTGATCCTTCTATACCATCATGCGGATGTCAACTGACCAATCAGATTGATCCTTCTATACCATCATGCGGATGTCAACTGACCAATTAGATTGATCCTTCTATACCATCATGCGGATGTCAACTGACCAATCAGATTGATCCTTCTATACCATCATGCGGATGTCAACTGACCAATTAGATTGATCCTTCTATACCATCATGCGGGTGTCAACTGACCAATCAGATTGATCCTTCTATACCATCATGCGGATGTCAACTGACCAATCAGATTGATCCTTCTATACCATCATGCGGATGTCAACTGACCAATCAGATTGATCCTTCTGTACCATCATGCGGATGTCAACTGACCAATTAGATTGATCCTTCTATACCATCATGCGGATGTCAACTGACCAATCAGATTGATCCTTCTATACCATCATGCGGATGTCAACTGACCAATCAGATTGATCCTTCTATACCATCATGCGGATGTCAACTGACCAATTAGATTGATCCTTCTATACCATCATGCGGGTGGCAACTGACCAATCAGATTGATCCTTCTATACCATCATGCGGATGTCAACTGACCAATCAGATTGATCCTTCTATACCATCATGCGGATGTCAACTGACCAATGAGATTGATCCTTCTATACCTTCATGCGGATGTCAACTGACCAATCAGATTGATCCTTCTATACCATCATGCGGATGTCAACTGACCAATCAGATTGATCCTTCTATACCATCATGCGGATGTCAACTGACCAATCAGATTGATCCTTCTATACCATCATGCGGGTGTCAACTGACCAATCAGATTGATCCTTCTATACCATCATGCGGATGTCAACTGACCAATCAGATTGATCCTTCTATACCATCATGCGGATGTCAACTGACCAATCAGATTGATCCTTCTATACCATCATGCGGATGTCAACTGACCAATCAGATTGATCCTTCTGTACCATCATGCGGATGTCAACTGACCAATCAGATTGATCCTTCTGTACCATCATGCGGATGTCAACTGACCAATTAGATTGATCCTTCTATACCATCATGCGGATGTCAACTGACCAATTAGATTGATCCTTCTATACCATCATGCGGATGACAACTGACCAATCAGATTGATCCTTCTATACCATCATGCGGGTGTCAACTGACCAATCAGATTGATCCTTCTATACCATCATGCGGATGTCAACTGACCAATTAGATTGATCCTTCTATACCATCATGCGGATGTCAACTGACCAATCAGATTGATCCTTCTATACCATCATGCGGGTGTCAACTGACCAATCAGATTGATCCTTCTATACCATCATGCGGGTGTCAACTGACTAATCAGATTGATCCTTCTATACCATCATGCGGGTGTCAACTGACCAATCAGATTGATCCTTCTATACCATCATGCGGGTGTCAACTGACTAATCAGATTGATCCTTCTATACCATCATGCGGATGTGAACTGACCAATCAGATTGATCCTTCTATACCATCATGCGGATGTCAACTGACCAATCAGATTGATCCTTCTATACCATCATGCGGATGTCAACTGACCAATCAGATTGATCCTTCTATACCATCATGCGGGTGTCTACTGACCAATCGGATTGATCCTTCTATACCATCATGCGGATGCCAACTGACCAATCAGATTGATCCTTCTATACCATCATGCGGGTGGCAACTGACCAATCAGATTGATCCTTCTATACCATCATGCGGATGTCAACTGACCAATCAGATTGATCCTTCTATACCATCATGCGGTTGTCAACTGACCAATTAGATTGATCCTTCTATACCATCATGCGGATGTCAACTGACCAATCAGATTGATCCTTCTATACCATCATGCGGGTGTCAACTGACCAATCAGATTGATCCTTCTATACCATCATGCGGATGCCAACTGACCAATCAGATTGATCCTTCTATACCATCATGCGGGTGTCAACTGACCAATCAGATTGATCCTTCTATACCATCATGCGGATGCCAACTGACCAATCAGATTGATCCTTCTATACCATCATGCGGGTGTCAACTGACCAATCAGATTGATCCTTCTATACCATCATGCGGGTGTCAACTGACCAATCAGATTGATCCTTCTATACCATCATGCGGATACCAACTGACCAATCAGATTGATCCTTCTATACCATCCTGCGGGTGTCAACTGACCAATCAGATTGATCCTTCTATACCATCATGCGGATGACAACTGACCAATCAGATTGATCCTTCTATACCATCATGCGGGTGTCAACTGACCAATCAGATTGATCCTTCTATACCATCATGCGGGTGTCAACTGACCAATCAGATTTATCCTTCTATACCATCATGCGGATGTCAACTAGTTATCTTATTCTTTCTATACGTTAACATTAAGATATTGTAGAAGTATATGAAACTATTAACTATGAAGATTAAAAATCAAGTCCTGTTTTTTTTTATCTAGCTCAACAAGTCTATCGAAACATTTTAGAGGTAATCTATAATCAGTTTTAACAATTTTCTTTAGGATTGTTACGGTAACTGGGTTACGACCTGTTCCTAGTACAATATAATTTGGAGTACATTTCTACCAATAAAATAGATATTTTAATTGAGCTACTTCGATGTTTGTATAATAGTTTAAACTCCAAATTTCTGGAGCATAAAGGAGTGTTGAGGAAGCCATAAAATCAAAGAGTGTCAGTTTTGTCTCTCATGCACAACTTTTACCTCTTCTGAGAATGTCTCTACTTTCGCACCTGCTACGTTAGATTTCTCAATAAAATGCTCAGATGACAGAAAGAACCTTCCGGAGGATGAAAATGGGACTCATAAATAGGTGGAAGATTTTGTATATTCCAGTATTTTAGCATTCCAAAATAGTGGCTTTAGTTTTTTTATTTTGGGGGATTTATACAACACTAATATTTTAGATTTTTCGGGATTTTGAGCGCAATATAATTCCATTAATTCTAGGTTTCTATGAGTATCATGCCATGAAGTATTTATTTAATAGAACTGGTATATCGTCGGCTAATAGAAGCATTTTAACTTCGTTTTTATCATCAATAGGGACTCCTTTGGCATTATTTTTAAAATTAAATAGCTAGGTATAGAAAATATTTTATATAGGGAGGAGGCCTCCTTAATCTACGGTAGGGGTGGTTTCATTTAAGTATATCCTTGGGTGGACCCCCTCTCCCCTCCGAAACGAAATCCTGGCTACGCTAGTGAGTCCGAATAATTTTTATTTTTATTTTATGTGTAGTTTCGTAAACAATCAAATTATCTTTCAAATGCACAAAAAGTAAACTAAGTTGAACAGGTGTGCATAGGAACATGTGCGAAATAATTTATAAGAAGTATTTAAAGTTCAAAATGCTATATCTTTGTTAATAATGGTCCGATTTGGAAGATTTTTGTTTCGATTTGTATAGAATCCAATTACATTTCGAATGATTTTGCATATAATTTATCAAAAAAATGTATAATTAATTGAATTAAGTTTTATTTTATTTTTAACTTTGTTTTACTGTTTTCTTTCGGGGATGCGCTATATAGAAAAATTACAAGTGTTTTAGGGGGAACATTTTAAGTAAGTTTTATCAAAATCGTGCGCTACAGACCAGAAAAAATACCTTTTTCGGCTATAACGCAGTGGCAATTGCACATACAGGCTGGCCGATTTGTTACAGACGCATCGAAGCCATACAAAACAAAACACAAAATAATCAATTAAATCGGTCCACCCGTTTTAAATGATTCGTGGCTCAGATACACAGATCAATGGGCAAAATTGAGTTTTTTGGACTCAGTGGCTTCTAAAGCGTATGGATCCATTGACTGCACATCGTCAATTTGACCCGAATACAGTGTATTCCTTATCTATACAGTAAGGAAAGGAATAAAATGTTAAATACTCTCTCGATTTGTCAAAGGCTTAAGTATCTTAAATCGCAGTATAATTAACCCTTCAACGATTCGCCAATGAAACCATCATCATTTCAAAAATAGATCACATAAATGCAGAACAGAAACAGCACATCTTACATCAACATTCTAAAAAAAGATTGTCTATGTTGAGTTAGTGCATCACTCCAAGATAGTTCAACATATACTTAATAAACATAATGTTTTATTCCTAATGCAAGGGCAATTTTATTCAATTTAATACTAAATAAATTAAATGTTTCTCATAGAAGAATCTCATAGAACTGACATATGCTTCCTCAGTTTTATTAAGAGTTTCCTGGATATTCTCGATTGATTTTTATTTTATTTTCATTATTTATTTATTTTTTTCCTGACTATTCAACCTTAGGAAATAGAAATACCAATTTACTTTATTTTGTTTTCTGATTGTTCCTAGAAAAAAAACCAGTATCGATTCAGTGTCCCTTGGCCTGAGTTGAAAAAAATAGAGTACACTGCAGAGATAGCACAGTGGGAATCTTATTTTTGACTTGATTGCAACATTTTTCTTTCATTTATCGCTCAAATTCTTTTTTTTATATTAAAATACAGTTTTATATCATTTTTAATGTTTGAATCAGTTTAGTTTACTTTTTGATGCTTTCGTATGCCTTTAAAAATATAATATTCCAATTAACTTTATTATAAGAAGCATATATATATATATATATATATATATATATATATATATATATATATATATATATATATATATATATATATATATATATATATAATATCAAAGAGCAAAAAATTAACAAGAGATATAAAATAATTGTAAGGATATAAATGGAAAATTAAATATCTTGGAGATAGATGCCTTGGATTGATGTGCTGTCTAAACTGGATTTGTTGTTTTAGATTGTTGATGAGAGATGTACTGCATTTGGTCTGCGTATAAATGTACTATATATAGCAATATAATATAATAATATGTTACTATACAATATACAAAACTTTATAAAAATCCTTTAAATAAATATATCTACACTTGTATCTAAAAAAAGTTTATTAATCTTCTATTGTTGATTTGTTGCGATTTTTTATATTTTTATTTTGTTCCTCTTAACTCCCATTTTCTATGTAAAATTTACATTTTTATAACGTATAAAAAATAAAAATAATTAAAAATGTAAACTGAACATCCCATACTATGCTGCATAGAATGTGTTCACGCTGTAAATAAACTCTTCTTTAAACGCGGCCCGAGATTCTCCAGCCGATTAGCCCCTTCAACGGGTATTTGAGGCCTGTCAGCTTACTGGAGGCAACTCAAACAGACTGGAGTAGGAGTAACGACCCTACCTCGTGTGCCTAAATTGTGTTGTGGTTTTCCAGGATATAAAATAGCCGCCCAGAAATTTGGTCCATGGACGGTCTGGTTCGGGGATAGAAATAGAGGTTCTCGTGCGCCTGATGACCCCAAACAGCCATAATCCCTGGATTTAGACCGATTTGTCCTTGTCCTTGAAACCGAGTGAGTCCATTGGTATCAAAGGATATGGATATGGAGCTACTGGTGGCCTTCCGTTGCACCATAGAAACCATGGTTTGTAGTAAAGTGGGGTTTGGTAACCCCCTCTAGACTGTCTGTGCTCCCGCAAGCGATCAAATGTCTATAAGAAGACCACATCGCGCGGATAAATATCTGCATGGTCTATAGTGCCAACAGAAAAATATATATATATATATATATATATATATATTATTGACACTCAACAACTTGCTACTATATTTTGTCGAACATTTTTTTTTTTTGAGGAATTAATTATGTTTCCTATGCTGGTGCAGTTATCACCAAGTATCATTTGGAGATTTTTTTCCAAACTATTAACTAATATTAGTTATATACTAGGTAATATGTACATATATTATAACATCTGAAATGTGTATACACATATTATAATGTTATTATATGGATAAAAACATTAATAAAAAAAAAACAGAAAAGACAAATTAAAAATCATTATTGTAGTTAATTATATAGCATGATAAAATTTAAAATAGTTGGATATGGGACATGAGATGAGAAAGTAAACTGATATGTTTACAAGCATCTGTATTGATGCTATAATTTTTTTTTTTTTTTTCGGTCATCGTTGCTTATGACGGAATGGTATATAAATAAAACAATAAATTTGTATTGTATTATTACATACAGCTTTTAATGTTTTTCTTTATATATTTTTTTAATTATTTCAGCCTTAATTCATGCCCGTGAATACAGTACCAAGAAGTTAAAGTTCATAGAATATCGTAAACATCAAGAAAATAAAATTCTTTCTTCTTATCTTCCTATATTAATATTTGATCAAAATAAACTTTATAGAGAAAGCCTTTTCCCAACCTTGAAACCTTGAAACGTCCTGGACAGGTGGCCGCTTGGTGAAGGGTGCTCAGTGTTTGTGTATATATATATCGAGAGGGGAGCGAATTGGGCACATTCAACCATCAACATGTACAAGCTCGTGAGTGTTATCTACTCTCTGGATTAATTGGAATATTTATTAACATAAAATTGAATAATTAATGATTTATAATTATCTTTGCAGCTGATCCTGTCCGCTGTCGTGGCTGTGGCTTTCGCCGCTTCATACGACCACCACGAGTCCCACGAACACGCATACTCGACCCAGAACCAAGTCAACTACGTCAAGGATTCCGTACCAGTCGAGATCAAAGTCAAGTCCGCTCCAGTAGTACACCATGTTCCAGTCGTCTCTCACGTTCCAGTAGTACACCACGTTCCAGTCGTACATCACGTCGAAGCTCCATCCTACCATCACTAAGTTTCTTTTCCGACCTTAAAATACCCTTCTTCTTTCCCAAAATTCCGTCCATCAAAATTTATTTATATATTTATTACCTTTGGCATATCAATAAATAAATGTTTATATCTTACTTGTATTATTTTTATTGGACTCGATAATCCCACCACAGAACAGAATGTTCTTATGTTTGGTTTGAGTATGTAAAAATGTAAATAGTATATTATTAATGAAAATTAAACAAAAATGATTTGAGTTGAGCTGATCCCCTTCGACACACACTTTTCCTCACACATAATCCTTCAAAATGCATTTATTACTTATTATTATTTTTTTTATTTTTATTGTTTTGTGACTGCTCAAATAAATATTAAACCCTCGAAAAAATCTTGAATAGCCCTAAAGTAAACGAAGTCCTGTTTCAAGTCGGCCGTTCGTCTGTCTGTCTGTTACGTGATTACGACCAAACACATTGTTAGTTTTTTTTTCAAATTTAACACGATCATTCCCCGACCCGTCAGAAAAAACGACGCATGTGTATGGAGTTATTTTTTAAATTCGGCGTTCGTTTTATTGGCTTCGTTTCATCAAAATTTGTTAGTTTAGCTGTCACGACCAAATGCGTTGTTCCTCGATTTTCCTCAAATTTAATATGAATATTCCTTAAAGGCTTTTAAAACATGTCTATTTTTTTGTATTTCCTGTTCGAATTTTATTTTATTTATTTTATTTTTTTTATTTATTTTTTTTTTATTGGCATTGATGAAGGGGAAACAAAATCATAAAATTATAGAAGATAAAATTATTTTTTGAGTGAAAAAATTATCAGTTGTTTAACGGTAAGTAAGGGTATTGTTTTATTAGTTTATTCTTCATGAAATATTTTTTTTTTAAATTAACTGTCAATTTCAGTTACTGTCACAGAATACAACAAAAATTTCCAAGACAGGCCGATTTGCAACATGAACTCCCTTAGCACAAACATTTACATCCACCACGAACCCATATAGCCCACCCTGACGGGTTTCGAGGCGGTGGTTTAGTAACTTGTTAAGTTGGCCGCTATGCCAGGACGAGCGCAGATTTGCTTATTGCAAAAATAATTTGCAGATAGCAAATGAAATAAATGTCAAACTAAATAAATAAATAATTATAAATTTACTGTTGTAAATGTCAAATATTTATGCCGCCGCATTTCAGGAAAATAGATATTAATGATACTCTTATAACTAACCATTCAAACGATATTGACGGGAAAAAAAAATTAAATCATAATAAAATAAAGGAAATTAGTATTAATATAACATTAATATCAATACAGCACATGTTATTATTCATTATTTAATTATAGCTATAAAGAAAGAAAAAAGAAGGAAAGAAAGAAAATATAAGCAATTAAGAATATTATGATTCAAATAAAAAAAAGAAATACCAGAAAAGTAAATGACCCATGAAAAATTATAAATAAAAACTAAAATGAAATAAAATAATAATAATGAAAATTCCATTTATTTATTTAAAACTAAAATATTAAATGAATATGAAATGTATTTGTAATTCGTTTGTATTAATCTATGTTTACTGTTTATTTCCGACAGTATATTTGTATGAGGTGTTGTTCGGAAGCAAATAAAATAATTAATATCTCCTAGAAGTAAAATCAAATTAATTTTACAACTCCTCAAATATTTTCAAAACCAGGCTAATATTTATTTTAAAATGTATTGGAGTATTTACATTTATTTGAGGTGTAATAGAAAATAAAAGATAAATAAATTTTGATAGAAGAAATGCCGGATGAGTTCAGATGTATTCAAATAAAATCCATTTAACTCAGTGTTCCCGTCGCCTTTTTGGAATAAAAAAAAAAATGGATAATTCTACGTGGAAAAAATGTCGAGATGTGTCCACTGAGACCTACAGGCTGAGAAAAAATAAATAAAACATCTTGAAAATATTTTATTTTATATCTCGAGTTTGAAAAATGATATCCACATGATTTTTCCAGCATAACATTTATTTTTCAGAGTATATCAAATATATTAATAAAAACATTAAACAATAATTATTTTTGATAATTGACGTAATTAATATTTGATAATTAATCAAGAGATGAAGAAAGGTTCGGAAAGAAATAAAATTAGAAAAGAGGAATCTATGGAGAGAGAGGTTTTCAAAAAAATTTAAAAAGGTTTTATGAATTGAGGGACTCCATAGGAGGATCAAAACGGAGACTCGGTCCAAAGTGAACTGAGAGAAGGAAAATGAAGAATGGGGAAATGATGAGAGAATATTAGAAAGAATTAAATAAAAAGAAATAAGGAACAAAAATTAGACAATCTTACGCGGTCTGTAGTAGAACTCGTTAAAAAAAATTTTTGATCTAATATATTTCTAAAAAGTGTTAAAATTATTAAGTAAATTAGTCTTACAGATTTTTTCAGATCAAAAATGATTGCAGATTTTGATTTATCAAACCAAACCGCATTAATATTGAAAAACTCATCGTTATCAAAAAAAACCTTTTTTTCAGTTGAGAGAGTTCTCAAAAATTTTATCCATACAATTTTATGAAATATTCCACAAATTTCCGATGATCTGGAACCCTTTGAACGATTCAAACCAAATTTGGGGCGTTGGCAAAGGCTCTTAATCTATTCAAATAGCTTCAGCCTTGGTCACATTTTTTTTTTTAATAACTCTCGAAATAATAATAAATAAATAATATAAATATGATATATAAATATTATATATATATATATATATATATATATATATATATATATAATATAAATAATATAATAATAATAATAAATAATACAATATTTTTTTACATGGTTAGACTCCAAAGTCCAAGAACGTCGAGACGAAGCTTCAAATCTAAACGTAATTTTGAGGCTTAAACTTTTTTTTTGCATCTTCGGAACTGAAAATTGTTTTTTGTTTTCGATAATTTTTATCAACATTAAGGTTTTATGGTATGATGATTCAAAATCTGTCATCATTTTTTTTTTTTGTGAAAAAATCTCTAAGGCTAGTTTACTTATTAATTTAAACTATCTGCGGCTATATTCTCCTCGCTGAGTCTCCGCTGGCTTCTAATGCCAGTGACGCGATTGAGTGATAAGCGCTGGGATATCATGTAGTCATGCTTTTCCATCCATTAGTGGGGGAGGGGAACAAGCCTGACTCTGGGTTCCCTAGGCCGATTGTAAATAGTGTATATGAGTATGCCTGCGTTTAATATGTTATGTTTATTTTATTTTATAAAGTTTATTATTTTTTTTTGTATTAAGATTATTTTTTATTTTGCTGTTATTTCATTTTTTTTTTATTTTTCTGTAAATATGGTGTGAATGAACTCTTTGATTATTATTATCATTGTCCTTGCTGAGACAGACTGTAATATTACTCAATAAAAGAAAAAAGTAATAAAATAATTTAAACACTTTTTTTTTTTATTTGTTTGACCAAAAATCAATTACTTTTTTTATATTTACATTAATATACTCGAAAAATACTTGTTTTCCGGAAAAAAATGTGAATATCATTTTTTAAACTGGGGATATAAAATATAGCAGTTTCAGCGTATCTTATTTGTTTCTTTCAGATACTTGGACCCATTGGGCAAAATTGTTGGATACATATCGACTTTTTTTCAATGTAGAATCACCAATGTAGAATCACCAATGTAGAATCACCAATGTAGAATCGCCAATGTAGAATCACCAATGTAGAATCACCAATGTAGAATCACCAATGTAGAATCACCAATGTAGAATCACCAATGTAGAATCACCAATGTAGAATCACCAATGTAGAATCACCAATGTAGAATCACCAATGTAGAATCACCAATGTAGAATCACCAATGTAGAATCACCAATAAAAACTTAATCAAAATCAGCGATGGATACACCGTGTATTTTCAGTCAAATATAACCACATTATCAACTTAAAATATAAGATTTCTTAGAAATATAGTATATATATTTTTACAAACTCAAACCAAACCTAAGAACATTCTGTTGTGTAGGAGGATTATCGAGTCCAATGAAAATAATATAGGTAAGATATTAACATTTATTTATTGATGAGCCAAAGATAATAAATATATAAATAAATTTTGATGGATGACTTAGGGGAAAGAAAGGTGTTTTAAGGTCGAAGGAGGAATTTAGTGGTGGTAGGATGGAGTTTCGACGTGATGCACGACTGGAACGTGGTGCACTACTGGAACGTGAGAGACGACTGGAACATGGTGTACAACTGGAGCGGACTTGACTTTGATCTCGACTGGAACGGAATCCTTGACGTAGTTGACTTGGTTCTGGGTCGAGTATGCGTGTTCGTGGGACTCGTGATGGCCGTAGGAAGCGGCGAAAGCCACAGCCACGACAGCGGACAGGATCAGCTGCAAAGATAATTATATATCATTATTTAATTAATTCTATGTTAATTAATATACCAACTATTCCAGAGAGTAGATAAAACTCACGAGCTTGTACATGTTGATGGTTGAATGTGTCCAGACTGGCTCTCTCCTCGATATATATACATATTCCCTCAACCTCCGTTCACTTTTTGGGGCCTTCGCGCAGATGTTGAACTAGCAAGGTCAGGTATTTAGTTGATAGAATTTTAATAGTGATGCTTAATTAAATACCAGAAAAGTTTTATAAAATAATTTATAGTGTAGTAATGAAAATATTAACTTAAATTTTTTTTTTAACCCCCGCTAAAGCAATGAGGCCCTTATACGCCGTTGATAAAGCATTTTATACACCTTCCTATCGAATAGATGCAATAGCTAACCGTTTACACCAAAACTTCTACAAAATTAACAAATATTTCCTAAAATGTTTATAAGTTACGTTTCATGTTTGTTTATAAGTTAAAAATCAATCCAAGAAAATCCGAAGCCATACTTTTATAAAGCCCCGACCACATATTCACATTTTCATTAACTCAGCCCTGATCCCTTGGTTTCTAGACAGATCTTTCGCATTCAAAAAACACATCAATAGAAAGATAAAAAAAAAAAAAAAATTCAAAATGTTCACATATTTTAATAAAAATATCTGATGAGGACAACACATGTCTTCCTTGTACGCCTATTAAACTATAAATCGGTAGACCAAAAAGTGATCCTGAATTTGGTCACTAGTTTCCGAAGTATCTCAAAAACAACACGGCGTCACGACATCCATCTATTGACACATGCACACAAATAGGGAGGAAAACCAGTATTTTACACTAAATTTTAACACTTAAAACAAATAATAAAAATGTTTAATTGGATTGGAAACCAAATTGCGTTTGTAACCTTTATTACCGATACATATGATTTATGTATTTAATTTAAATATACTTTTTGATGTAAACTTATTATGACCTTCAAGTAAAGTACCCTTTTAAACTCACCAATTTTAACCAAAATATAGCAAATGCATTCAAATCGATATAAAAGTCCTATTTACCAAATTTGGGAAGTTTTGCAAAGTATTTTAATATAATTTTAGATGGAAATCAATTATGACCTTCAAGTAAAGTACCACTTCCGGCTATCATGCAGTAACCAAAAAGCGAGGTTCACAACTAGATTATACAGTAATCCTAGATACAAAATTTTAACTTTCTACGGATAACCGTTTTTGAGTTATGCGAGATACGAACGTACGAACGTACGTACGTACAGACGCCACGACGAAACTAGTCAAAATAGATTCAGGAATAGTCAAAATGGATATTTCCGTCGAAATCTGAAATTCGAAAATTTTCGCGATTAAAATACTTTCTTTACTTCGTACAAGCAAGTAAAAATCCAAATTAAGTCCACAAAATAAATTAATCCTGTACAATATCCAACCTTAGGCCACTCATGCCTCTCCCGTTTGGAGTTTAGCTATTTTTACAAATTACAGTAAATTAAACTTAAAATTAAAACTGTAAAGAATACAAAATTTATCAATGAGGATTATAAACAACTACTTTCGCTACACAAAAATATCTACCATGCAACACTTTCAACTCCCTTCAATACAACAACTTGTCTTAAAACAAACTGCTACATAGTTCAGTAAAACGATAGCTTCTGAAAATCCATTAATTAAAGAAATTGGTAACTACAACAAATCCTCTCTTAAACGCTACAGTTATAAATGAGCCAAACATGTAAGTATATATTGTTTATTTAATTTGTTTTTATTTCGTCTTTGCTTATGTTAAATTATGTTCGTCTTTACTTGAAATTATGTTAAACTTATAATTTAATAATAATAATAAAAGGCTTAGCGAACCCGGAGGTTCGATGCCGATACCACTAATCGCTGTCTACAAATCTCGGTCCACCGACTACCTTCCAAACCCAAATTCATTAGATCACTCTTAATACAATCCTCCCACCTACGTTTCGGTCTACCCCTCGGACGTTTACCAGTCGGCTCAGCGTTTATTAACTTTTTAGGAATTCGTTCGTTACTGAGCCCAACAACTTTGCAAGCCCATTTCAACTGTCGCGATGGTATCACTTGGATTATATTAACAGGGTGCATGCTCCGCAATTCCGCGTTGTGTAATCTCCTAAATTCTCCAGTTGACTCATCCTTTTTCGGACCAAATATTTTACGCAGTACCTTATTCTCGAATACCTTAAGGCGTTGTTAATACCTTCAAGGTTAGCGGCCATGTTTCACACCCGTACAGAACTTTAGGCAAGATAATAGTTTTGTATATTCTAAGTTTTAAGTTTCTGGACAAAATGCGCGACCTAAGTAATGTTGACACCGAAAAATAACAAGCATTTTCCGCCTTTAACCGCCTTTATTTCCTCTTGAATTTCGTTTTTTCTAGTAATCTTATAATTTAAATCGAAATTAATTTTCATGTTACATATATCACTTATATAAAATTGATTTTAAGGATGTGGGATCTGTAATCATGTAAACTAGCCATCTTTGTTTCTATAAATTTCTAAATAAAAGCTTTATTATTATTATTGACTTAAAAGTAGTGGTCATATTGATATATTGCTATGATATGAAATTGGGTTATTATTACGATACAAAAAAAAAAAAAAAAATGGCAGCATTTCTTGAATATAAAGTCCTTAGTTTGGAAGAAGGGTGCCAGAATACGAAAAGGTGGGATTTTGTTGGAAATACTTTTGAAGTTTGCCTATTTAAATTTATCGCTGTCTAATCTCACTGATCAACTCGGACATTTTTTTAGTACAAATGTACTTTTTTTTGGACATTTACTACTCAGATAAATTTTTGATTGAAAAAAAAAGAAATTTAATTTTCATATTTTGACCATCTATTTATGAATCATGAATCAAATTATGATAGCTTTTCATAAAAAACAAAACAAAAAAAAAACGTGAAACCACCTTTATATTTTATGATGCATAAACTTATAATAATAAAATACATAAAAACAAGAAATCTTATTAAACAATAAATTAGACTTGGAAATAAAAATCAACTCAAAATATTTGATTAATTTTGTTAAAGTTTAAAATAATATTTTTCAGATAAATTATGATTTTTTTTTTTAAATTATCTAACCCCGGCTGAAATTTGATCCCACAAGCTTTGCTCAATCTTACCAAAACTCATTAAAATATTTGTTAGATACATATTTGTAATCACATTTTTTTACACACATCTGAAATAATGTAAGGTTTGTCTATATGGATGGAAAGAAAAAAAACTCCTTTTTCAAAAGAGTCCAAGAACGCCGAAATTAGATAAAAAGTGAAGACGATGTACAAAACTTCAAAAGGAAATGTTATTTCGTGGTTTTAAATTTTTAATTGCCTCGGATCTGGAAAAATGGTATTTTCAATATAAAGGTTTTTTGGTGTAATGAATCAAAATATGTCATGAGTATAATTGTAAAAAACCTATAAGGCTAGTTTATTTTGTTTAATAATTTAAACATTTTAAAAAAATTATTTGTCCATTTGATAAAACTCTCGAGCATGTTATGATTTTTTTTTCAATGTAGAATAATCAAAAATGCAGTGAATCTTACCTACACTCAATAAACATATTTCTTTGACTCAGGTATCCTATTTATGTTTTTTTTTTTTGTTATTTCTGCAATGCTTTTCTACTCCTAATTCACAAGCTTCCTATAATAAATATCCTTCGGCACATAATGTTAGCTTGTATTTTATTATATTGTTTTCATTAATTATAAAAGAAAAAGAAAATAAACTTCAAATTCAGTATTCCTCCACAGCGATGCGGACCTCCAGGACGATACCTTCCCTCCTGAAGGACACTTAGGACAATGCAGACGATGCTGAAGAGGCTCTGTCATTATTCCTGGAATAATGTTGCTTCGGCCTCGGCTGCCAATTGTTATCGGATTATTGGAAATCGTTAAACCTCGCCGAGCTTTATCATTCAGTCCATGCGTTGTATTATTTTATATATTCGAGGCATTATCAAGACTCGAAAACTTAAGATGACGCATACACATAAATACATACCGGAGATAACACATCTCACATCAACATTGCAAAAAATACTAAGAAAATAGAGACGGTACATCACTCCATGATAAATCAACACATCCTGAAGGAAAATGGAGGCAACACGAACTTCATTTATATTAACTTAATATTACCTTCCATTTCCTTCAGTATGAGTTGATTTGTCTTCACTTATCTAACAACCGACTTATTTACAAAGGTGGCCCTACATGATCAGTTTTTTCATCCAGCAGAATCGTCGGAGGGAATCATGGAAAATGGTTGGGGAAAACTGTCAACATATATATATATATATATATATATATATATATATATATATATATATATATATATATATATATATATCCTGAGGATTGGGGTGGTTGTAAGTAGAAGAATGAAATGAATTTGTCGTGTATTTATGTATAAATGAATATATGTGTATATATAAGTTAAGTTGGGACTTACATTAGTATAGCCACTAATTCCAAACCAGCATTATAAACATTGTAAATTGTATATATAGAGGATTAGAATCTGAATAAAGTTAGTGTTTAACCAGCCTTCCTGTGAGTACTTTATCTCCCCATTTCCTCTTTTTTTTTATGTTTCGTGCGTCGAAGCTCTTAAGTGGTGCCGAAACCCGGGATCTTTTTTAGCAGTTCGCAGTGAGAATTTTTTTTCTTTTTCTTTTCCTTTTTTTTACGGAAGAATATTTTGATTTTGTTACTTATCAATTTTTATTTCTATTTTTTCTCACTTTTTGTTTAAAACATGAATGAACAAGGACAAAGAGAGATCCTTAGGCCAGCAACGTTAACGCTGGAGCCTTCACAGCCAGAATCGGTGAATCCCGAATTCCCGCCATTGTCATCAGCAACTCTAACAATGGCGCGGGCGGACTTAGCTGCGCAGGAGGCGAATAGAATCGCACAGGAGACGAACGAACTAGAAAAAATGAAGCTGAAAAAGGCAAACGCACAAGATATCAGAAGAGAAATTTCCGACTTAGAGAAATTTAACGGAGATGTGGGGGAGTTAAATCATTTTCTCAAAGGCGGGGACGGGATTATGAACAGCATACAATCCCAGGTAGCAGTAGATCTTCTAGAAGAATCAGATGCCAAAAGGTTACGAGTGGCCCTAGCACGGCGGGTCAGAAGGAGCGTCCTAAACCTGATTCAAGCGGATGAGGATACCGCGTGGCAGGTAATTAAGGAAAGACTGAAAAAAGCCTATGGAGGAGGGCGATGGGCCCCAGAAGAAGATATGCTTCAAATGTTCCGAGACATGAAGAGAACGAACCAGACAAACGGTCAGTACGCTGCAGGTCTCCTCGTGAAGCTAAATAGGATAAATGAGAAGTTGCGAGAGGTAATGGACACAAGTGCAGTCGAGGCATGGATGATATTTATGACCACGGTACTGAAGGTACAGTTAGCCAGAGATACGGGGAGGAAGGACGGTCTACCCAGAGATAAATCATTTATAGAATGTGCACAGGAAATGGTAGACGCGAGCGCACGTGACGAGGAAGAGAGAGAGGAGGTTGAACCAGGGTGGAGCAGGGTGTCTTACCGAAGAAACGAGGCAGGAAGGAATAGAGTAAGACAGGATCTGGGAAGAAGGAGAGAGGGAGAGTTTGGGAGAAAAGAAAAATTACCGAGAGAGAGAAGGCAATTTGTGGACAGGAAGAATGGCAGAAGAGATGAAAGGAAGTGCCATGAATGTGGCAAGACAGGGCACTTGGTAGCCCAGTGCCCGCGTACGCGGTGTTTTGAATGCCATAACGAGGGACATATGGCCAGACAATGCCCATATATACGGCGCAGGGAACACGACCGAGGAGAACCAATGGAGATCAACGCTCAACGAATGTGGCGGAGGAGCAGAATACCGTCGGAATCGGCCAGATCTTCAGAGACTTCAGGGTCCGAGACGGAGAGCAGCGAACCCGGCGGCAGGGGAACCCCCGGAGGAAGGAGCAAGCAACGGAGTGCAGGGCGGCGAACAGAGCAGGTAAAGAGAGAATGAGGATCGTGTGAACGGAGGGGCAACCTTCTTTGTGTGAACAGTGTTGTAAAGAAGTGTGATCGGTTGCCTATTATAGAGTTTTGTAAAGGGTGGAAGTGTTTGGTAGACACAGGAAGTTCCTGTACATTAGTGGGTAGGGATAACTTGGAGTTGTTATTTAAAGGAAAGAGTAAGCCAGATGTGAGACCATGTCAATGTAAAGTGGTCACTTTGAGTGGGCCCTGTACGATAGAGGGGGAAGTTGACTTACCCTTAGAGAAGTGGGGAATGAAGGAAGGGGTAATGACAGTGCATGTTGTGGAAATCATGCCGCGTGAGTATGGGGGAATTTTGGGATGCGATTTGTTTAGCAAATTAGGGGCGAAGATCCGTAGTTCAGGAGGTCAATGGGTAATTAGGATCGGGAAAAAGAGGTACGAAACGTCGCAGGACGCGAAGGGGAGTGTTAGGTGTGTTGGGGTAATCACCAAAGGTGCAGATTGGAGACAAAACGTGAGGGAGGAATTCACGGATATTTTTTTTCGCGAGGGAGACCCACTGAGCGCGACGGGAGAGACTCTCCACGAAATCAATTTGAAATCCGACAAGGTTACCTACGTGAAGGAGCGGAGGTACCCACAAGCATTGAGGGGACACATTCGTGAGGAAATCGAGGAGCTAAAGCGTCAGAGGATCATCGTGGATAGTACTTCGCCCTTTAATAGTCCACTATGGGCAGTCAAGAAGAAACCCGTCGACGGGGAAACAAAGGAGCGTTATAGGGTAGTTGTAGACTTCCGGCAATTAAATGAAAATACGTTAGACGAGAAGTACCCCATTCCTAGGTTGGAGGACATCTTGGACAGACTGGGAGGAGCATCGGTGTTTAGCACACTTGATCTGAAATCAGGATATCATCAAATTCGCATGCACCCCAGAGATCAAGCAAAAACAGCGTTTACTTTCGAGAGGGGGCATTATGAATTTACCCGTATGCCGTTTGGCTTAAAGAATGCACCCATAACGTTCCAAAGACTGATGGACGAATTTTTGCGTGGTCTGGATGAAAATATGTGCCAAGTGTACATGGATGATCTCTTGGTTTTTAGTAAGACTGAGGCAAACCATATAGAGGATCTGCGACAGGTATTCACTAGAATACGACAGTTTGGGCTGAAACTATCGAAAGAAAAATCGATATTGGGTCAAACGCAGATTAATTTTCTTGGACACGTGATTTCGGCGGATGGGGTACGGCCAGATGGAAAGAAAGTAGAAGCAATCGGGAAAATGGCAATGCCGAGTGATGTGAAGGGGATCAGGAGATTGTTAGGAACCCTCAATTACTACCGGCGATTTGTTCCGGAGATGGCTGACAACCTGGTACCTTTGAACGAACTTTTGAGGAAGGGACGCACGGTTAAGATTACGCCAGAGATCGAGGCGAATATCAGGAAGTGTATGTTGCGGTTACAAACGGAACCAGTCCTCGCATTCCCAGATTTTTCCAGACCATTTTCAATCACTACGGATGCCAGTGAATATGCACTGGGGGCGGTTTTATCGCAGGAAGGCGAGAGGGAGGAAAGGCCCGTGGCATATGCGAGCAGGAGGCTTACGGACGCGGAGTCCCGGTATAGCGCACTTGAACGAGAATTGTTAGGGGTTGTATGGGCAGTGCAACACTTTCGGCCGTATGTATTCGGAAGAAGGTTTAAAGTGCACACAGATCATCGTCCTCTGTTGTGGGTGGGCAATTTGAAAGAGTCCTCGGCGAGAGTCACACGGTGGAAGGAGATTCTGAGTCAGTACAATCTCGAAGTAGTGTACAAACCGGGAAAGGAGAATGTCGTAGCTGACTGGTTATCTCGCGCGTTACAGGTAAACATGATGGAGACAGAGGTGGGTGAAGCATCGGGAGACCTACAAAGGTTCGTGCGGGAATGGACGCCAGACGGGGAAGGAGAACGCGGGGCTGACCGCCAAAGCAATGGGGACCCCTCGGATGACGAGTCAGGGGACGAGAGACCAGCAGAGATGGAGGAACTTGACGAGATAGTTAACGACAAGACTCGACAGGTCATCTGGAAAACAAGGACTACGGGGCTGGTAAAAATGGACTTCTCCAAATATGATAGGCATAACATCGTCACTATTTGGTCCCAACCGGGAGTCAAGGAGGAGCAAATCTGCCGAGTATTAAAGGACGCATCCAAGGTAGGCGCGACCCATTATTTATATGTCGGCAACGCGGCGGTGTGGGAAAAAATCCGTGTCTTATGGAGGACTGAAAAAATAGGGATAGACAGGACTTTTATTCGTTGTCGCTCTATCGTGGAGACTATTCGCGATCACGAACAGCAAAAAGAGGTAACGATTGCATACCATCAAGGGAAGACAAACCACCGAGGAATCAACGAGACGTTGGCGGCCTTGAAAAGAAGGTATTATTGGGTAGGGATGCGGAAAACGGTAGAAGAGGTAATGAGGAGCTGCCACATTTGCCACACGGCTAAGTATGACCGGCATCCCCCCGTAGGACTACAAACAGAGACGAGGACACCTACGGTACCGTTAACGGACCTCCAAGTTGATACCTTTACGTGGAGAGGGTTTAAATGGGTGACAGTAGTGGACACCTTTAGCAAGATAGCGATGGCCCACCCCGTGAAGGAAAAATCGGCGGCAGCGGTTTGCAGCGCCCTCCAAACATGGTTCCAGTTTTATGGGGTGCCAGATACGATCTCCTCGGACGGGGGCAGGGAATTCGACAACGCCCAGTTACGACAAGAGACGAAAAGGCTAGGAATTTCGTGGCACTGGAATACGGCCGGACATCCCAAAAGTAGGGGGGGGATCGAACGGCTCCATAATACCCTGGGTGAACATCTCCGAGTATTCCACGCAGACAAGGGGTTGGAAGCAGACGAGGCGATGCCCCGAGCCATAGCAGCGTATAACCATTCTATACATATGGCTACTGGGTTTTCCCCTTTCGAGGCCCTTTTTGGTTTACGCGCACGAAGGAGGGACGAGCGAGATACGACCGTGGATGAGGACATGGCGGAAAAACTAACCGTGAATAGAGTAGAAATCGAGAGAATGTGGGGGAAAGCGCATGGGCGTATGGTAGCGGAAAAGAGTAAGAGAGTAGCGCGGGAGAACGAGGGTGTAAAGGATATTATGGGTAATATGAAAATAGGCACTATCGTTTACAGGAAAATTATGTCGAATCGCGCAAAGGAAGTTCTGAGGTATGAGGGCCCATTCAAAGTGATTACGATTAGGGAGCACAATCTCGTCACTATTCAGAGTCTGGAGGAGCCTAGGAAACGGAGGACTGTACATATCGAGCAACTTAAGGTTCCAGTGGGGGAACCCAGACCATAAAAGTGTATTTATTTGTATTATACGTTTTCTGGAAGAAAAACATGTATTTTTAGTTTTTGTATATAGAGTTTTGAGGAAGTGCCTTAGGTTATATTTTGTATACTATGTGAAGTAGATTAAGTTAGTATTATGTTAATTTTTATATATAGGTTAAGTTGTAATTTTTTGTTATTTACTTTAGTTTGCAGTTTGGTTTTTTGTTTTTGTTATTGTTTGTTTTGTTTTGAGTTTACGAGGATGTTCGTAAACTGGCAGGGGGGAGTTAAGTTGGGACTTACATTAGTATAGCCACTAATTCCAAACCAGCATTATAAACATTGTAAATTGTATATATAGAGGATTAGAATCTGAATAAAGTTAGTGTTTAACCAGCCTTCCTGTGAGTACTTTATCTCCCCATTTCCTCTTTTTTTTTATGTTTCGTGCGTCGAAGCTCTTAAGTTATATATATATATATATATATATATATATATATATATATATATATATATATATATATATATATATATATATATATATATATGTACATAATATAGATTCAATTTTGATAAACTTATATCAAAATTGAATCAATAATGGTCCTACCAAACCAAATCCATAAAGTATCAATTAATACATTTAAATTATAAGCTTAATTTTTCTTTCTTTTTTTTTTTTTTTTTTTTTTTTAGAAAACTTCCCTAAAAGATGATCTGTTAACATAATCAACATCGAACAATAATTATTATTATTATTTACTTTCCTCAACATATGAACACTGCTCGGAGTACGAATTTAAATGCATAATAATTAATGTGATCGGAGCATTAATTAATTATTCTGTCCAAGTTTTAGTTATGAATCATTCGAAAGGAATGATTAAAGAAATCTTAGTCTATGATTTGGGTTTTTTTATTTTTTTTCTTGATATGTAGATGTCATTCTTCGGTTAAATGTCAGAGCAAGGTAGTATAAAAGTAGTGTCTATAGAATCTCTGTATTGTAAAGTACACTCTCTGTATTGTATAGGAAAACTGGAGTACACGTTTCTATAATATTTAATTTATTTTATTTTTTCATTTATTCTACAATCAATATTCCCTAAGAATGATAATGAAGTAGAAAATAATTGGCCTCATTATTCCGGTCCATTATGATATTGATCGGCCTATTTAATAAGCCTTTTCATTATTTTACTTTATGTAGAGGTATTCTATTTATAGATTTATATAGCTGCTTTCTATGTTGTTTACGAAATTTGATACATTTGAGAATTGAACCTGAATCAATTGTGAAATCGTTGCTGCTGATTCTAGCAAATCACTTTTACTGATGGTTTGACCTTCATAGCCTAATTGACTTCTAACTTGTTCTAGCTGAATAATTATGAGGCTAACATTCTCTTGACTACTGCTGTAAAAAGTTACATTATAGCTTGTTTTCAATTTAAAAAGAAATAACTTAAAATAAATTTACTTTATCGATTTGAATATTTCGAAAATAATTTTACTTTTATTAAAAGATTCGCTTCGAATTTTCATATTTATCCACTAAAAATACATACATATACAGTGTTTTTACAAAAATATTCGTAATTTTTTCTTGCTATTTTAACGACAAGTCAATTCCTAAAAATGAATGCAAAATGAAAGTAATATTATATATATTCATTTTTTTAAATTGTATTTAAAAAAGGTAAACCACTTTTCAATAAAAAATATTACATTTATTGACACTACAATAGTGGTTCTCAACCTGGGGGGGGGGGGGGTGGAGGGGCGTGATAAATCGAAAGAGGGGCGCGAGTATATCCAGAAAAAATTTATCGACAAAAACTAAAAAAAAATATTTATTTTACAGAAATTACGGTTTTCAGATTTCAACGGATATATCCATTTTGTCTATCCCTGAATCCATTTTGACTAGTTTTGTCGTGGCGTCTGTACGTACCTACGTTGAAATTTTGTATTTACGATTTTTGTAAAATATAGTTGTGAACCTCCATTTTTGGTTACTACTTAATCACCGGAAGTGGTACTTTACTTGAAGGTCATAATTGATTTCCATCAAAAAATATATTAAAATACTATGCAAAACTTTTCAAATTTAGTATTTAAAACTTATATATTGATTTAAATAACATACTAGATTTTCGTCTAAATTGGAAAACCGGAAGCGGTACTTTACTTGAAGGTCATAATCGATTTTCACTAAAAATTATATTAAAATATAATGTAAAACATATCAAATTTGGTAAATCGGTCTTTTATATCGATATGAATGTATTTACTATATTTTGATTAAAATTGACAAGCCGAAAAGGGTACTTTACTTGAAGGTCATAATAAGCTTACATCAAAAATTATAATTAAATTAAATACATAAATCATATGTTTCGGTAATAAAGGTTACAAACGCAATTTGGTTTCCAATCCAATTAAACATTTTTATTACTTGTTTTAAGTGTTAAAATTTAGTGTAAAATACTGATTTTCCTCCCTATTTGTGTGTGTGTGTGTGTCAATAGATGGATGTCGCGACGCCGAGTGTTGTTTTTGAGATACTGCAATCTTCGGAAACTAGTAACCAAATTCAGGATCACTTTTTATAGTTTAATAGGCGTACAAGGAAGTCATGTGTTGTCCACATCAGATATTTTTGTTTCCTTTTGGATAGATGAACAAATCGCGAGGAGAAAAAAAATTTAACCTTCTTCCAAAACTAATTATAGAAAATAATTATTATGATAATTAATAATTTCTATTTTTTATTTTTAATAATTTGTAGAATTGAATACTTATTAATAATAACAATAAGAAATAAACATTATATTTAGAGCACATTATTAGATTTGTTATTTTCCCCTTACCAATTTATTACATATGAGAATGAAACTGTTATGTATAGCAAACGTGACCAGAAATTTTCTGCCCTGAAAAGGGATACCCAGTTTGTTTTTTGTTAAAGTGGGAGGAAGAAGGACGCATTGAATCAGTGATGTTTTTTTATTAAGTTAGTAAAATCTATTGCTATTAACACACTATATACATTTTTGTACATATTATATACGTTTCGTATTTATCATTTGCAAAAGTGCACCTACTCACAAACCCAAAGGTTGTGAGTTCGAATCCCGGTACCGGCATTACTTTAATTTAATTTAAGTAATTAATAATTAAAGCAATTTATCACCCCTCTCCTCCGGGTATGTGAGGCCCGTCAGCCTACTGGAGGCAACTCACATAGGCCGGGCGTAGGAGTGATGACCCTACCCTGTGTGCCTTAATTGCGAATCGCGGTGTGGTTTCCCAGGACGTAAAAATTGCCGCCCGGAGGTTTGGTCCATGGACGGTCTGCTTCTGGGAAAGAAATATAGGTCCTCGTGCGCCTGATGACTCCGAACAGCCATGGTCCGTGGATCTTGACCGGTTTGTCACTGTCCTTGAACCCGAGTGAGTCGGTGGGAAGGACACTGCCGAATCGGCCCCAAAGGGACCGGCTATGGAGTTTTGGATAGGCTGCCGCCGCACCATGGAAACCATGGTTCGTAGCAACGTGAGGTTGGGCGACCCCCTCCAGGCTGTCTGTTCTCCCGCAAGCAATACATGTCTGTATGATTACCACATCGCGCGGCTAGATCTCCAATACAGATCTCCAAGGTCTGTAGTGCCAACCTAAAAAAAAAATAATAAAAAAATATATTAATTTATATTATATTTATTTATTTATTTTATATATAATATAGACCAAATATGTTCAAAATATGAGTAGATTAAACAAAACAGGCGTTAATGGCATAAATGTTTTACGCCCATAAACAAAAACTAACAAGATAAAAAAATTTAAAATGTTCATGAAATGTGTACATTTTTTTGAAATTATTATAATAAATGGCAAAATTTTTAACGGAACAATATTGTATTATTAAAAAAAATAATCAAATAAAACATTTTAAAGTCTAATGGGCTTTATGATACCTAAATAGCTAATGGATGTAACATTGTAAAGCCTGTAATAATTTACATTTATATAACGACCCTTTCAGGTGTGTTTGTTTTCTTTATCGTATGTCGGTTCCTCTCTGGAAGGATTAGCTTAGTGCGCCTAAAGGATAACCTCTAAGAAGGTTAACCCCTCCTTCCTACTCCAGATAGAGTGCATTAAATGATTTAAATGAGTAATAGAAAGTCATTTCTGAATATTTCAAATGAAGAATGAGGTAAACTTCTTTAATAGCCGTCGTCACTTTTTCTTTTTTCTGAATTTTAGTTTGAGACCTAACCTTGACACAGTTGCCAACTCAAATCCCGCCTCTGACGCTCTATATAAGGAACTAGTTAGTATTACGTCAAGATTGGCTTTGCGAAAGGAACGGGACCATACGGTTTTCAATATCGCTCTAATTTCGGTTCGATGACATACCACCAAGTTCAAGATTTTTAACTTTAGGAGGTCAAATTACTTTTTCTTATGCTGAAGATGAAATTTTTAAATTTTAAATATTAATTATTATTATTATTAATTAATATTATTTTAAATTTTTTACTTTAATTCAATACTGGCTGACCCGGCAAAGCTTCGATATATATATATATATATATATATATATATATATATATATATATATATATATATATATATATACAGAGAGAGAGAGAGAGTGAGAGAGATTTAATAAACACTATAAAAAGATTAATAAAAATTATTGTATGTATAAACTTATAAAACGTTGATGAAATCTGGAAAAGTGGTTGGCCTCAAAATAAATACGGATAAGACGAAATATATGATTAGCAATAGAAACAGAGGCGATTTTTATGATATAGATATAGGAGAAAATATGTAAAACACTTTGAGAAATTTAAGTAATTGGGGTCTATGATTATTAGAAAAAAACGAAATTCAAGAGGAAATAAAGGCGCGATTAAAGGTGGGAAATGCTTGTTAATTTTCGATATCAACATTACTTAGGTCGCGCATTTTGTCCAGAAACTTAAAACTTAGAATATACAAAACTATTATCTTGCCTATAGTTCTGTACGGATGTGAAACGTGGCCGCTAACCTTGAAGGACGAACAACGTCTAAAGGTCTTCGAAAATAAGGTATTGTATAAAATATTTGGTCTGAAAAAGGATGAATCAAGTAGAGAATTTAGGAGGTTACACACCGCGGAACGGCGGAGCATGCACCCTGTTAATATAATCGAAATGATATCGAAGCGACGGTTGAAATGGGCTTTCAAAGTTGTTGGGCTCAGTAAAGAACGAATTCCTAAATTGTTAATAAACGCTGAGCCGACTGGTGAACGTCCGAGGGGTAGACCGAAACGTAGATGGGAGGATTGTATTAAGGGTGATCTAATGGATCTGGGTTTGGACGGTAGTCGGTGGATCGAGGTTTGCAGGCAGCGATTGGTGGTATCGGCATCGAACCTTTTGGTTCGCTAAGCCTTTTATTATTATTATAAATTTAATGTGATAAAATGGAAGAAACTGAAGTTAAAAATAGAATTATATAGCCTGTTCAAAAGATAAACAGATCGATGGCCTAAAATACGTTTGTTTTTTTTACTCAGGGTGATAGTTGAAAACTACACATCGAAAATTTGACCTGATTACACTTTCCTTACCTAACGCGCTTATGTTCTGCAGTTCCTCTGGCCTGCATGCAGTCAGGTCGGAAAATAAAATTATGGCTGTAGTGTTCGATGCACTGTATCTTTCCTAATAATGGTCTAACTTCTTGTTTTTTGGTTGACATCCGCATGATGGTATAGAAGGATCAATCTAATTAGGGATTGATAAATTATTTGCCACTTATATAATTTTGTTTTTATTGAAAACTAGTCTTGAATGTTATACATTCATCCTCAGTTCTATAAACACACAAAAATTCAAAAATAAGCAATTCAAAATACAGTTTGATACTATACATATTAAATTAAATGTAATATAAATTAGTATTATAAAACATTTATTTATTTATTTAAGAATTTAATTAAGACAAGAAATCAAATACATGTTGGTACTCACAAAGGTTTAAGTAGATTATATCAAACAGAAAAGTTTATATTGGTTTGTTCTCGCACTGAACTAGCAATGGAAGAAAGGTGGTGTGTTTATAGATAAACGGCTTAAGGGTCGGGGTTTTTCCAGTAATTGCGATAAGTAATTGTTTTTTCTGTTATAGATGGGAATAAATTTAAGATTCGACAATTGAAATATTTATTTGGTCATTAATGCAAAAATCGTTTGACTTGATTACAGCATGCTTTCCATACGTAACGCGGTTATGTCCTGCAGTTCCTCCGACCTGGAGTGATAGGAAAATAAAAGCATGGCTGTAATGTTCAATGCCCTATATCTTTCCTAATAATGGCCTAATTTCGATAATTTATTTTTTGTTTTATAGGGAATTTAATTATCTTTCAAGTGAGGATTCGTAACTATTCGAGTTACGCGCAATTAAAATATTCTTTCCCTCAAAATATATTTCTTCTTTTTCTCATGGATGTAGTTCATATACGGATACTTAAAGGACTTTAGGCAAGTTTCATTAAAATCCTCTCAGCCGTTTGAGTGGTTTTTCGGCATTTGCGCAACCGCTGTTTCGATATCAGTTGATTTTATTATTGAGAAACTATCTAGAAACCATAAATATGATATAGTTAAAATTTGGTAAAGATTGGTTCTGCAGTTTCGGAGATTTTAGATTAAAAAAAAACGAACATTTAAATTTTTATTTATATAGATTTTGTTTATTTGTTTCTTATTTTTCTTCATACTTTATTCTTTAGTGTATTGCAATGTTTATTTTTATTTTTTCAATAATGAATGATATCAAATGTAACTAAAATATTACTATATAGACAGTATGGCTGTTGGAGTATGGAATTTTACAAATACACGACCCTTTCATTAGGTTACTATGTAAGAGAAAAAGAGAAAAGAAAAAATACTTAAGATGAAATTTGGCTTTCAAAGAGAAAAAAAATTAGGGTCGAAATAAACTACAGAAAGGCATATTTTTACTCGGAAAACACTAACAGCTTTCAATTAGGTATAATTACATTTTTTTTTTAAATGAATAATACTTAACGCTCTCATATCTTTTACTTTTTTTAAAAATTATTAAGTTATATTTATTCGCAAACTTATAATCTAATTAATTTCAAATATCGCTATTTTTTTTTCTTTCTAAATTCTCAAATCTTTCATAAATGTAAAAACTTATTAGTAATGCAATGCAATACAAAATTAAAGACAATATATGTATTATAAAAATATTTTATTCAATTAAATATGTATTGTGCACTTTAAGAGTATCCCGTTATCCATTCTTGCTGACTTAAACTATTGGGGTTCAATTAAATAATACTGGAAGATTATTTCATTCTGATGTATAAGGCATCAAAAGAACGTTGATTGTTATTTTTTTATTTCATTATTAACAATAAAAGAGAAAAAAAAAATTAAAGCAGCAAATGAACCCTAAACTACAATTATAATTTATATTATATAATCATGTGTCTAATTTTTTTGTTTTATTTTTAACATTGAAGAAAATCTGATTTTTAAAACAAAATATGATTTGAAATTTATTGTTTTAGAAATTTTTTTTTTTTTTCCATATCCCTGCTTTATTATGCAGAAACCCAAGAATACCCTTTATAATTCGTTTATTATTATCATTTTAATTTTTTTCTAAACTTTTCACATTGTAGAAAATTCGTTTTTGGTAATTTTATAATAGTTATCAAGAGCATAAATACTTATTTCAAATCGACTAAAAATTATTTCTTTACTAGATGATTCTAACACCTAGAAATATTTTATCGGACAGAAATCACGGCTCAGGTAAAAACTGTAGTTTTTTTTTGGTACATACACACACACACACACATATATATATATATATATATATATATATATATATATATATATATATATATATATATATATATATATATATATATTTAAAGTCGATAAATATATATTTTAATTAAAGAAATCTTTTTTCACCACTCTTTCCCAATATAAACCTTCCACATAAATCCCTGTCCGAATTTTTCACGCCTTTTGCGAAATACGGATCATTAGTTTCACCTTTTGTTTCCATTGAACGAGAAACATTACTGGCACTAGGCTTGGACTTTTTCGCGGTATAAAAATATAGCTACATCTCATGTGCATATTTCTTTGATATGTTTTATTTTTTTTTTAAATAATTCTAAATTGTAGGTTTTACTATACTATGAATACCAGTATACTATAAATATCTCATAAATACTAATTTATTAATAAATACATTTTTTGAGTTTTTGATATATAATTACTAACTTTAATTTCTTTATTAGCTAATTAAAAAATGTTTTTTTCTTTAAATATCCCTATGCTAATGACAATAGGTTGGAGGTGATAAGCAGACAATTAAATATGTTAATTTAAAAAAAATAAATGTTCTATTATAATGACTTTACACTTTAGATTAATGTGAATTTAAATAACTCATACCCTAGACTTGTTGGCTGTTGAATATCAGTTGTTGCAAACTGTAGCAATATGACAACAGTGCAGTAGTCATTACACATATGTTTCCCCACCATATATAGTGTCATGGCGAGAACGCAGTGAATTTAGGCTGTCAGAGACAGTTCCAAACAATGGAACCAATACAAGTTCTCTGTCAGCCAAGCTTAATATCATGGCTTCCATAGTAGATGGAATATTCAAAATGATTTTTATTTAACAAATAATTGAAATGATGTTAATGACCATAAATGGAAAGTGATTCATAATTCATTTTAGAGGATAAAATAATTATTGAATTCGAGGACATAATTTATAACCGCATATTGAATAGATTAATTTACATTAATTGTCCTATTTTTAAAGGCCGTATAATTTTTTTATTTTTTTAATCTACATACGAATTGTGTTGAAAATTTATCTTTTTAATTTTATTCAAAGTTTTTTTTAAATCATATGATATGTTTAGTTGTTATTTAAACAATCTAGGCTTCCTAGTTTAAATGTTCATTTATTCTTTCCGATTTAGGAAAACATTCTTGTAAATTCTAAATTTCAAGTTTCTGGAATGAAGGCATTTCCCGCCTTTATTTCTTCTTGAATTTCGTTTCTTTTTAATTAAATAAAAAAAATATCCTAATAATCATAATTACGTTTTCTATACTAGTCTCGCTGCTTCATTAAGTAACTACTCGGTTATTTTAAGTACAGTGAAACCCCATTATCCGAAATGATTGGTACCATATTAGCAAGTTTTTTTAGGATCAAGCAAAATCATTCTTGAAATAAACTTGATTTACGTAATAGCGAGTGATAATATAAATAATACTACGTATGATTACACAGTTTATTTTATAATAAATCTGAATCTCGGTACGAAATGGGCGATCAGAGCGTAACGCTGCCTAGTATTTGGCAAACAACTTAACGAAGGAAGGATCTTGTTGGCGAAGCTTAGGCCTTACCCTCAAAGAGGAAAAAATCTCTCTCTAATTAACTTCGGACAGCTATCTTATCAAATAGACCATCTTGAAATTTATTTTATTATTTTGGTTTGTTATACATTGCGTGCACTAATTCGTTAGTCGATTGTTATTTCAATTACAAATTGTTTGCTATGTTTCTGGCAAACTGCTTTTCTAAGGCAGGTGGGGGTTCCAGAAACCACATTTACTCAATTTACTGATCTAATTTAATCTCTATTTGCATCGGTTCCAGAAGGGAGCCGATAAATCAAACTATATTTGAAAATAAAAGGCTAGAGACCGCAGACCCCCCTGCTAAGGTCAATAGCTTGGGACATTATAAATACCATTGAAGAACCTTTCCAAGGGTGTCGTGTTCACCATTTCACTTAATTAACTAGATGATGGCATGCAGGGTAAATAGAATGGTAGATTTTCTTACAGATCTTACTTTATTGATGTTACGTTATTAATTAAACTATTAGTTTACTAATTTCTAATCTAAATTATTCTCATTGTAAAAATCTACAGACTGTAACATGTGTATTTGAGAATACTGGGAGAACTCTTGCTTATTTAATATATTATCCGGATGCCACATAATATTATACATTGATGTACACAATGAATCAAAGGATTAGCACTTATCTTATAGTTAGAAGTTGCCGGAGCTCGATGGTCTAGGCTTCTTTCTCCTGTGGGGGCCTCTAGCTCCGAACTTCGTCTCTCGATGGACTGCTCCACTGTTCCCTCTGCGGACCTGCGTCTTCTCTCTTCTAGCTCAAGAACTACACTCTTCTACATTCACTCCAGAACTCCCCTTTCCTCTTTCTCTTATACTATTTCCCCTACTTCTTGTTGAAAAGATGAATTTTGTCCCCACTCTCCTTTTGGAACATCTTATTGGCTGCCGCTATAAGAATATTTTCAAAGGACTTGTAACCTTGGGCGGCAGATTTTATTACACCATGTTGACCTGGCCTATCTCTAGTTTTATGGTGCTCTTACTTTCGTTTATCTTTAGTGGCCTATTGGCGGTATTGAACTGCACCCCCCCCCCCCGTTCCAGGTACTTCCAGGTAGAGACTCGCTTCTCTTTGTTTGAAAATGCAGAGGCATCATTATTTAATTTATTCCTTATTTAATTACTATTATGAATCTTAATTATTTCCTTCAATCCCAGTATCCTCAATACATAACAGGTTATTGTTAGGTGCACGCGCACTAAAAGGTTCTTCCTTAAGTTGTTTACCTACACAGTGTTTTAGCGATTCGTCACAGATGTCGACAGAAGCATATGAAAATATTTATGAGTGATTGCGAACCTAAGATCTAAGAGATTTTAGATGATCCGTAGGTCGCTGAAATATTTTTGAAAAATCTGTCAACGTCTGTCTGAGTCGAGAATGAAAAATATTTTTTCGAAATCAACTGTTTTTAAATTTTCCCGATTTATGGGAATTTTTTTTTTTAATATAATTTTTATTATAGATATGCACCAACAAAAGCCACAATTTAAGTTCCAAAAGTAGTTCCAGCGATAATTGAAATCCCTGTAATATAATGTCCAAAATTGGCCATATTTCGCGGTTTTTAATTTTTTTTTGCGAAAAGTGTTGACGACTTCAGTTGTTTTAAACTCATTTTTTTCGTATTCTTAAACACTATTACGTACTATTCTTCATAAATAATTAAACTTTCGGCACATTCATGAATTTTTTTCACCATGTTGCTACATACCGATATTATCTAAAACATATACAATTTGTATCTACTATTATTCTCCTGGTTATCACGTTGAGAAAGTCTCTTGGCGATTAATTTAAAAATATAAATTAACGCGCCTAGACTATTGAAAATAGTCAGTCAGTAACTGGAGCAGATGACAGACGGAAGGTGTCAAGTCCGAAGTCTTAGCAGGGAAAAGTAAGATCCCTCCAGTTCTGAAATTAATTGTGTCTTTTTTTTTATCGAGAATAAATAAATAAATAAATTAATGTTGGGCAACACTGGGTCACAACATCATTAATCCTTTGTAAGAGATAGCTACAAAGTTCTGAATCGATAGTTCGACCTTCTGGTATGAATTCATAATGAATTATACCTTTGTAATACCAAATAATGAAAGCATTGTATTTTTTTACGAATTTGATTGCAGTCTAATCATTGTTTCATGGTCTTAAGGTTTTATTATTCAATTACATTTTTCAAAATTAATTTTTTGTTGCTTATTGACATTAATGTTAAAACTAACTGTTTTTAATATTGTAGTCTTTTGACCAGATATGTTTTCTTTTTTATTTGTTATTCTCAAGGGACTTAGACCCAGAATGAAAATCTTTTTCTATTATACTCTTTTCCGTTGACATCCGCTTGATAGTATAGAAGGATCAATCTAATTAGGGATTGATAAATTATTTGCTACTTCCATAATTTTGTTTCAATTGAAAACTAGTTTCGAATGTTATACATTCATCTTCAGTTCTAAAAACACAAAAATTCAAATAATACACCATAAATTCATCAAAGACTCAGGAGTTAAATTAATACATCACGTTGAAAACAGTCTGGAATTAAATATATCTGAAGCACTTGAAATAATAAAATCCTTCAAATCCAATCCAGATTTTTGCTTAGATGACCAAATAAATAAAGTGACCAATCTTAAATATCTACAATTACTCTTCGGAATTACTGGAAAAACCCCGACTCCTGAACCGTTTGCCTGTAATCACCTCACCTTTCTTCCATTGCTAGTTCAGTGCGAGAACAAACCAATACAAACTTTTCTGTTATTTATGTTATTTCTGTTATCTGCTACTTAAACCTTGGTGAGTACGAACATGAATTTGATTTCTTGTCTTAATTAAATTCATAAATGTTTTATAATACTACTTTATTACATTTAATTTAATATTATAATAATACCAAACTGTATTTTGAATTACTTATTTTTTAATGTTTGTGTGTTTTTAGAACTGAAGATTTGATTTTTAATAAAAACAAAATCATAGAAGTGGCAAATAATTTATCAATCCTTAATTCTATTCTTTTATTACCGATATTTCAAATTTCAGTGTCACATTGTTTTAACTTAATGCTAAGACTAAACTGACGAAAAGACAGGTCATTTTGTTTCATTTAGTATACTCTAGAGATTAACCTTAATGATATTAACCTTAATTGAAATTAAAAAAACAAATAAAGCCAATCAGGCGATTAAAACGAAAATGGCCATTTTTTATTACTCAACCCATTATATTACTTTGTATTATGAACTAAATAATGGGCCTTTATGTAAATATCCATTTTCGCATAAATAATTACGAAGGGTAATACAATTTCTTCTCTATTAGCTATTGTACTAGCTAGACCTTTGCCTAAGGATTGTGAAATCATTATTGTGCCAGAGCTCTGCTTAGAATTCCAGGGAGTATTCCCTCTTTTGACTACCTTTCCTCTCTTTCTTATATAAAAGCGCTTTTTGAATATTGATAAGTAAACGATTCTTGAATATGATAAATCATTGTAATAATAATTGATTTGGTTAAACGTTTAGTTTTATCTCAAACTCTTTAACCAAGATAAGAAGAAAAGATTCAATGTTTAAAACACATCAGAGTTCTTTCATTATATCAGAACATATACATTTGGAATGATAAAAAAAAAAAAAAAAAAAAAAATAGTATTGGGTAGATTAAAATCAATAATTGAATTTGCTCGTTTTCTAGATTACAAATGACATTTACTGCGAACATTGCAGCCATGTCAACCGTGAAAACTGTCTGATAGTCGCCGTCATGACATCATTTAGGATTAATCTGATATTTGACAGTACCTGCCGCGACAGTGATTTATAAAATTAACTTACTTTTCAACTGTATGTATTGATTACACAGGCTAACGATGAAAAAACTTTTGTACTGAAAATACCTCATTCCTTTATTTTTTAGGGTGCTGAATTCAAATATGATATTAAAAAAGCTGTATCACCCACAATTTCTTCACATTTTATAGTTAAATTTATTAAATTAAGCGATTTTTAAAGAATTTAACAGCTTTCAGTCTTAGGCCTCATGAAACAATTAGGCCTTAAGTTAGGCCTCATGAAACAATTTGTAAAGGCTTTGCCTAAAGATGGGCCATGTTTCAAGTATCTCTGCCAAATGTTTTCGCGCCTCTCAGAAGCTAGGCATCTTTGTCGGACCTGACATTAGAAAAATGATGTTTGATGTTGGCTTTTAATACACAATAACCTTAAATGAGAATGAAGCATGGGTATCATTCAAGCAAGTCGTTACAAAGTTCTTGGGAAATGAAAAAGACCCAGAGTATGTTTCTATTGTAGCTTATATCTTACAGAAGTTTAAAAAGTTAGGATGTTTGATGAGCCTGAAATCTACGGAAAACTATGGGTGAAACAAAAAAAACTAAGGCCAGATTTAGATTCAGCACATAAAAATCTATAAAGATCAACTATTAAAGTTAAAAAGTTTTTAAAAAAAATTTTTTTGTTGGCCTGTGTTATTTATGTACTTGAAATTTATTGTATCCAACGTTTTTGAGGATAAATGCTGAGCTTTTGAATCTCCTTGATGACCATTACTTCGGGCTGCACCATAGAATACCCAAATATTGTTCCCATAATTAAAGATATCCTTAAATTATGTATAACAATAATAATTAAATAAGTATAAAATTAATTCAGAGTTTTATTAGCGGTAGTGGCTATACGTACGTATCCATACGTAAAACCCCCACTGCTGCTGAAACCCCGTATGCCAGAAATGGCCAGGTAGGGGGAATAAAAAAAAAAAAAAAAAAAGTATTACTTCGTGCATTTAATACAGACTGGACATCTGAGATGGGCGTATTCCACGATGACATGGCAACGAAGTACCCCCAAAAAACTTTACGAAAAACTTTAGGGGCGTAGAGATGTTGGAAGACTTCGCCTGCGTATTGTGGATTTTGTGTGTTAATTGATTCCCAGGCAATGCTGTGGATTAGAAATCCGAAACCCGTAGCACAAAACAAAGAGGACTACTCCAACTTCAGGAAGCCTTGACTCTTCATGAGTTGTAGCGCCATCGAAGAATGAAACGAAGAACGTTTTTGAAGTTATTTAATTCTTGAAGAAACTATATTTAGTTTTTATGATGACATACAAATTGCAAGTATTCAGCTAGTTGTTTTATATCCGCCATTTTTTCAACTTCAGCAAGATTTACAGTCAGCTTCTATGCCACTGGTGGTACGCAAGAACGTTCCAGGTGGTACAGGAACGAACAAACAAAAGTAATGAATAAAATCATCTTTTTAACACGGTCATTGAGAGATAAAAATTATTATTCAATGTATCAATTGTAATATCGTGTTTATTCATCTTACAATTAATAAAAATGATTCAGGACAGTTTTGAAGAGGACTTAAGAATCAAGTTGAGCTACAAAAAGCCTAATATTGAGGCTATGATTGTAAATAAAGAACAAAATGGTTCCAACAGAAAATTATTGTCCAAATTTCTTTTTCTTCTGATGGATACCCTTTTATTTACAGAATTTATGGTGTTAATGTTACTACTGCTGTTGTTTTTTTTTATATCAATTTCACTTTTGATTACGGATTTTTTAACTTTATTTTCAACAGTTTCCTGGACTTATTATAATAACGTAATATAATAATTTATAGTATAATTATATTTATATTATACTATATTATATTATGAGATTATAATATATTATAATAAGGAGTTAAAATATTAAGGTCTTGTAAATTTAGGCTTTTTTTAAATTTCTTATGTGTATCTAGTATTTGAAAAATGAAAGTAATTATTAATAAGTATTATAAGAACCCACACTTTTTCTGCCCATCTAAAACCTCGAATATTATTTTTAAGCTTTCAATAAACTATAGGAAATTGCAAATTTTACAAAATAAATGCTTGCGGTTAGTTGGAAATTTCCAAAAATGGACTCCAATTGAAATAATTCATCATACTTTAAACGTGCCCAGGATTTCCACCTTTATTTACAAACTAACAATAAACTTTTTTAATTCATGTGAGGCTAGTTCTCATAGACATATAAGAGAAATGGTCAACTATACCAAAGCATATCTACCTTATAACATTTATAAACACAAAAGATTAAAACATATAGTATTGTAAATTAGATAATAGTTTTATGTATGGATATATATTTTGTTTCTGTTTTGTCATTTTGTAGTCTTATTTTATTTTATTTAGTTATGTTTTTTTTTGTTAGAGGTTTTTTTTTTTGTTATTTTTTTATCCTCATGTATTTAATTATTGTAGAGCATAACCCTAATTATTATAAAACCAGAAGTAGTATTTATAAAAGCTCATACCTTGAAACTTATAATTATATAATAAAAACAAATTTTGTGATGTAATGTTAAGAAAATAAAACATTGTTCATTCCAAAAAAACCTTTCATTTTCTTTGTTTGCATAAGAACTAATTGTGGGAAGGTATATAATGTAAATATAGTTAAAATAAATGTAAGTAAACATTTGAAAATATTTTTTTTTTTATGGAATTAATTGTTTTTTTAATTTTAAGTACAAAGAATCATCAATCATAACCATAATGTATGTAGGCTACGACTTTTGGTTTAAAAAATCTTAATTCAGTATGGTAAAAATCGTAATAAATAAATTCCATAAAATTAAAGTGACGTAATAATAATATATTCCTTCATAATATCAGAGTGACAAATTAGTAATCAATTCCATCATAATATAAGAGGGACAAAATAGTTAATAAAATATCGGAATTACAAAAGAGTTAATAAAATATTAGAGTGACAAATTAGTAATCAATTCAATCATAATATCAGAGGGACAAATAGTTAATAAAATATCAGAATTACAAAATAGTTAATAAAATATTAGAGTGACAAATTAGTAATCAATTCCATCATAACTTCAGAGTGATGAAATAGTAGTGATTTCTATCACAATTTCAAAGGGACAAAATAGTAAATACAATTTCGGAGTGACGAAATAGTAATAAAGTCCATTATAATATTACAGTGAGGAAATAGTTAATAAAATATCAGATTGAAAAAATAGTAATAAATTCCTGTTTTAACTTTAAATCAATCCAAAATTGTAGAAGGTATGTTGGGGCGGAATGGGCGTGGGCGCTCATCCCCTCTCCGGCCCTCAATCTACACAATGCATTTGGGCAAGTTTGTCATTTCCTTTGCTCTTCCATCCTCTTTGTGAAAACCCAACATCAGATCTGAACAAGATATTCTGAGAACCTATTCAAAGTGTAGAATCCCCTTCGTTTGTTGAGGCTATTTACCTTCTAAATGCCTTCTCTCTGATTATGGTCCTCCTGGAATTGATTTTATTTCAACATTTCCATTCTAAAATTATAATAACATAACTTTTCCATTATTGCCGTAACAGCAGAACGCAGTAGCACCAGCGGTAACGATTCTGGAATGGTTATGTTACTTTGGTATTTATTTTCCTTTGTCCTATTTTCTATAATAACTGGTGTATCCTTCTAGGTGCATAATTTAATACAAAAAATATTTGTTGAATTTTGTATTTTCATCGAGTTTTTTTTTATACATTTTCAGTATTTCCTCATACCTGCGATGTCGCATCTGGCATTTAAATTACGTGCCCGGATCAAATTCACGGGTAATCCTCCAGTTAACAAAGTCGATGAATGCAAGTCTTAAAAATAACTTTATTAAGCAGAGTACAAGTTACATGATATAAATAATGAGCTACTGAGTGACAGATTTTTTTTTTTTTTTCTTTCTTAGCCCCTTTTTGGGATGTTGGGATTTGACATACGGAGAATAGGATTTGATAGGATCTCTTCTTCTGTACAGGGTACATTTTAAGAGAGGGATGTGGAATAGTTAGGTTTTTGTTTATTTATTTGTTTACTTAAACATCTTCTTCCAGTGACGGGGCTCACCGGGCTTTTGTAGTTCCTTTTTATTTATTTTTGCTTTCTCAGTCTAGGCTGAGGCTTTTTATATAATTTTGCCATCTTTGTGGCCATCCTGTAGGAGTTAGTGTTCTGAAAAGAGGGTTAGTACAGTGTTGGAGGTTATCAAAGAATTTGACATGCCTCCGTGTGATGAAGTCTGTCACCGTTGGAAGTTCAAGGGTTGTGTGCAGTATGTCAGTTTTTGTTCTCTTTAGTGTTGTATGTCTAACAATACGTTTCAGCACATTGTTCTGAAACTGTTGGAGTCTCTTCGCAGTGTTGGGCGTTATGTTTGCTAACAACGGCGCTCCATGAAGGAGTGCCGGTCTTAGGACGCTCTTGTATATCATTAGTTTGAGGCGGAGGGATAAGTTCGGAGATGTGAGGAGGTGGTTAAGTCTGTACGACTTGGTCCTAACCATCCTGAGCTTCTTGTTACAGTGGTGAGCAAGTGTCAGGTTCCTGTCAAGAGTGACACCTAGATATACTATACTGCTCACCGGTCTGTTTTCTCTCCCCGCTACCTTATAGATCTTAGGGAGTGGGCGCTTATTCCTCTCCTTATTCCTCCAAGGAAAAAATAATACAGTCCGTCTTCTTGGGGTTAACTGTAATATTTAATCCCTCCAGTTTCTTGGTGATTTTCTCACAGACCTCCTCCGCCGGTCGTAGAGCTTTCTCCGCGCTTATAGAGCTGCTGTAGATCGCTATGTCATCGGCGTATGCCGCGACAGTAGCTTTCCTGTATCTTGCCCCAACAGTTTCAGCCGTGTATACCGAAAACAGTACTGGGGATAGCAAAGACCCTTGTGAAACTCCGCAGGTGTGTGCGATGTCTTCGTGTGTGTGACAGATAGACTAACTAAAGATATTATAAATAGACTTAAAGCTAAACATAGCGAGAGTGATAGATACTAATTCTTACATTGTGATACTGATTCTTATTCTAGTCCTACATTCTAATATGTATTGATATTGTTAAATATTATCGTTATAGAATTTAAACAGACCAGGTGTTAACAAAAGAAATAAGGGACGAGCAGGTAGAGAAGGGTAACTGACAGGCGATGACAGATGTCACCACATAAGTGATAAGGGATAAGTTAATTTAAAAACCCTACTGAGAAGTTAACATTGTAACAATGCCAAAAGCTGGAACATCTAATCAATTTTAAGAACTGGTCCCCTTAGGCTTGGCTGGCCTCGAGGAAAATGTGGAAAAGGTCGCAGATACCGGCTGTTAGGACAAGGGGTGGAGCCATCCGATGAAATCCCAGAATTTCCTCCCTCTATAAAACTAGTCGGCCAATGAACAACGTTTTCGACCCCCTCTAAGGCAAAATAAGAGAGAAAGGGGGAAAGAAGGAAAGAGGTGAAAAGGAGAGACTTAGGAATTGATCGAGGCTGAGAGAGGGCTTCTAGACTGGGCTTGGAGACTGATAGGGGCTGATGCAAGACTGAGACTCTGAAGATGAGAAATGCGCTCTGGCTCCATGACTGAAGATATGCAGGGGAACCCGAGGGAGAGATGCTGAGGAACCATCAACACCAACTAGTACAGATAAGAGATTTATGTTAAAACAATAAATGGCTAAGTCTAGGCTGAATCATTCCATGGTTAACTTTTTATTGTAATAGTTTGTTATTTTAATTTTGAAGAATAAAGATAAGTGTTAGGAAGGAGGTTGTTCTTTAGTAACCAGGTCCATATTTAATTTGAATATATTTCATTAGCTTTGATTAACATTAGTATTAAACTTAAAAGTAGGAACATTATCTTGGTTAATTATTAAATAATGGTAAACACAAACCAGGCCTTTGGAAAGGTACCCAATTTAGAGGACAAGGTAAGAAATTCAAAAGTATTCATAAGCTTACTTAATTTTGGGATAATCATCTTCAATGATTGCCCAATGGCATCCCTATATATATAGATAGACTAATGTATTAGAGTTAAATAGTAATCAAGCTCAACCCAAGTTAGATAAAACATAGCAATTCTAAATACTTATTCTAATACTACATTCTAGATATTGGTTGATCTGTCCCTTTCAGATAGGCTTTTATACATACAATAGGGGAAGGGATGATAAAGGAAATAGAACTTGTTTTAATGCTGATAACCAGGAAGCATAACAAGAACTTCCTGGGTTATAAATCCTATTTAATAACAAATACTTCCTGGGTCAATGGCATTTGTTAACTCTCCGATCGTTACAGTTTTCTTGTTATAAATAAATTATAATATAACAAATATTATTCTATCGACTTATACTTACAAAAAGAAAGAGAAATGTACTTGTAAGAAATATAAGTAGGCAAAATAATTCACTCGCCTAAGTTAAAAAAAAAATTATTAGGAATTAGTTAAATCTCGAATGATTTTTCTAAATATATATATATATATATATATATATATATATATATATATATATATATATATATATATATATACATATACATATATATATATATATATATATATATATATATGTATATACATATATATATATATTATAAATGATTCTCAGGCGGAACCTTTTATTTCTGAAATTTAAAATATAAAGTTAATATTTTTTTTTTTTTTTTTTTTTTTTTTTTTACGCTCTAATACAATTTATAATCGAACGAAATGAAAATAATTTTGGAACTTCAAAGTACCCAACTTTAATGGAAATGGGCGGAAAGTATCATTACAGCTGGTGAAAAGGTTAGAACTTAGAGAGCGGAGTAGTTTGTCCTCTTTTATATTTTCCCCTTCAGCTGTTTTAATTTTATTTTCTTAAGAAAATTGTTTTCCCCAAACTACTTACCGACCGGAGTGGGGCTGACATCTTAATAAAGATATATTCCAAAAGCGGTTCAGATAAAAAATATAAAATGCTTTTCTCGTAAAGATGAATTTAATTTATAATTCTTGAATAATATGAGTGGGCTATGATAATTATAATGGTATAAGTTAAGTTTGGTTTATTTCGAGAAAAGTTATTAAATGATATATGGATATTCAGTGGCGTAAGTATGATTTTGAAGGTCTGTGGTAACTGTGTTATGAGACCCCCTAAGCTTTTTACTCAAAAGTTGAAGATGTTGCTGTGTGTTATTCATAATAATATGATGTTATTCATTAATTGAATTGCTTTATATAATATTTTGATATTGTATTTAATTGTTCGAATTGATTTGAAGTAAATGTACACCCTCGTGTATATTATAGATTTATAAAACATTCACTTTCTCGATAACACCCAAACTTTACTTACACCACTAACATTCTAAACCCCTTTTACGGGCTGGGACAGAAATATATTTTGAAGGAGTGTAAAATACAATATGTCTCTAGAAAAAAAATGCTTTTATTTTCAAGAAGTTCTTGAAAATCGTTTTGTTTCAGTAGGTTTTAAAAATTTCAACTTCCGAATGTCGGACGTAATTGACTATCCGGGAATTTTAATAGTGGCGTAGCCAGAGGGGGTTCCAGAGGGTCCGAACCCTCCTCTCCGAAAATTCAAAATACTTTTACTTATGCTTATCTGTAAACAAAAATTGTATTAACCTAATTGAATGTTATTTTATAAATAATATACCGAGGCATAGAAAATATTACATAGAAAGAGGGTCCCCTTACATCCCCAATTGGGTTTCTTTAAAGTATATCCTTGGATGGACCATCCACTCTCCCCTCCAAAACGAAATCCTGGCTACGCTACTGCTGTCATTGAACATTTCCTTCAAAGGTGCAAGCGACCGTCGAGAAACGAGAACTGTGGAATCACGCACTTCGATTTCATCCTTAAGGACGTAGGGTAGTTTTCAATATGTGCCCTTCTAAAAAATGTTCTGACTGATAACACCGAATTCATCAAACACCATCCACAGCGACTTCTCGAAATGTGTCGCTCCACCATGAATGGCTCGAAGGATAATAGAAAATTTCCAGGAATGCGTAATCAATAATAACCTAAATTTATTAAAGGAGTAACTTTGATAGAGAGGTTGCAAAAGAGATTTTTAAAATATTAGTTTTTTAAGAAATTTTCAAACTATCCTGGTTAGGAAATCTCCTATAATTAGTTAATGCTTGAGTTTAATGTCAAACACACTTTAAAAAATAGGTGTACGATATCAGCCATTCGCCACCTTGTTAAACTCGTCAAGGGCAATATTGATGACATCAGCACGCTTGGTAGACTTGATTTTAGAGTGGGAAGGATGAGTAGCAGGCAGAAGGAGGGTGAGTAGCTGGCAGAAGGAGGGTGAGTAGCAGGCAGAAGGAGGGTGAGTAGCTGGCAGGAGGAGGGTGAGTAGGAGGCAGGAGGAGGGTGAGTAGCTGGCAGGAGGAGGGTGAGTAGCAGGCAGAAGGAGGGTGAGTAGCAGGCAGAAGGAGGGTGAGTAGCAGGCAGAAGGAGGGTGAGTAGCAGGCAGAAGGAGGGTGAGTAGCAGGCAGAAGGAGGGTGAGTAGCAGGCAGGAGGAGGGTGAGTAGCTGGCAGGAGGAGGGTGAGTAGCAGACAGGAGGAGGGTGAGTAGCTGGCAGGAGGAGGGTGAGTAGCAGGCAGAAGGAGGGTGAGTAGCAGGCAGAAGGAGGGTGAGTAGCAGGCAGAAGGAGGGTGAGTAGCAGGCAGAAGGAGGGTGAGTAGCAGGCAGGAGGAGGGTGAGTAGCTGGCAGGAGGAGGGTGAGTAGCAGGCAGGAGGAGGGTGAGTAGCTGGCAGGAGGAGGGTGAGTAGCAGGCAGAAGGAGGGTGAGTAGCAGGCAGAAGGAGGGTGAGTAGCAGGCAGAAGGAGGGTGAGTAGCAGGCAGAAGGAGGGTGAGTAGCAGGCAGAAGGAGGGTGAGTAGCAGGCAGAAGGAGGGTGAGTAGCAGGCAGAAGGAGGGTGAGTAGCAGGCAGAAGGAGGGTGAGTAGCAGGCAGAAGGAGGGTGAGTAGCAGGCAGAAGGAGGGTGAGTAGCAGGCAGAAGGAGGGTGAGTAGCAGGCAGAAGGAGGGTGAGTAGCAGGCAGAAGGAGGGTGAGTAGCAGGCAGAAGGAGGGTGAGTAGCAGGCAGAAGGAGGGTGAGTAGCAGGCAGAAGGAGGGTGAGTAGCAGGCAGGAGGAGGGTGAGTAGCTGGCAGGAGGAGGGTGAGTAGCAGGCAGGAGGAGGGTGAGTAGCTGGCAGGAGGAGGGTGAGTAGCAGGCAGAAGGAGGATTTTTATTTTACTATTAATAAATCGGGTTGTAGGAGCCTTACATTACAGAACTGTGGCGCACTCTAGGTGCCAGATTGGATCTCGGTCTGAGTTTTTCTTTGAATCATGTTTTAGGAAAGCATTTGTCAGTCATTTAATACATAATATTTAGTTACGGTCTGGAATTTTAAAAGTACTTATTCATGTAATTACTATGATTTCAATACAATCATATAAATCAAATAACAAGTGGCATTTTAAGCTGGTTAAGCATTAATAAACAAAGTATAAATGGAATGGTCTTACGTCGTCTGCCTGAGTTCAGTATTATATACAGTTTAATACAAACAAGACAGAGAAATACAAAATAAATAAATTAAATAAACTTTCTTAAATAACAAGACTAAAAAGTAACATACTCTAGAATAGAAAAAACACAAAAATAAAATAGTTTATCACCTAAAAAACAAATGATTCATCATAATAGCTTAGAAATAGAAACAGGTAAACAAATAAAAAAAATAAACAAATAAAATAAGAAAAAATACAGAAACAAATTTATTGGAGGAGATCTGAGACCCACTCATATCTTAAATCATCTATAGATTGATCAGTTATAAAAGTCTCCAAAAGAATAAAAATATCAAAACCTGTAATTAAATTAATACAAAGAGAATCATTAAGTTTCGATTTCAATCCTGAAATGTTATAACAAATGATGGAAATGTTGTCAAGATGTAAGGTGGTAGAGAGTGGTAGTCCTATAGACGGCTGTGATCCTCAGGGTGACTTGTATGAGTGTTATCGTTAAATCGTTTGTAGTGGGTCCGTAAGTGTTCGTTAACTGTTGGTATATTGAGGTCTGTATGTAAGGTAATATTGCTGATATAACAAGGGGCTTTGGTTTTAGTCCTAAAAGTTTTCGACTGGAAAATTTTATGTTTTTTTTTTGTATCTGTGCCCTTTTGGCAGTCCCGTATAACTGTAAAGCGTAGGCCCTGATGGGCTCAAGTGTTCAATTTGTATCTAAATTTCAATTTTAAACGTCTTGAAAGAAGTGAGTATAATAATGTTTTTCTTTGGTTTAGCGTTTTTGTTTGTTCTTGATGTCCCATGTTATTAATGTAGTCCGTTCTAATTTAATAACTAGCTAGGATCTATCGAACCCTTTATCAACATCCTCTCCATGGCTAGTTTTATTTTTAGAACGTTACTATGGATTTATAAACTCCATACTTGGTGAATGGAGATAAGAAATTTAACATCAAGATAAGAAAAATTGAACTTTACCAATTTTTTTTTTTTTAATTTTAAAATTGAAGTGCTTCTTAATACTGGGTATCTAACGAATACCATTTCAGATGTGATTAGAGGCAATAAATACCTATTGTAAACAATACTTGAATGCTCCTGAATTATAAATATGAAGAGATTTAGTTTGTTTTATTTATAAAAAATTGTAAATGGCTAATAAAAAGTTTAACATTTGCAATATTATTTCATTTACTTTTCATAGTAATAAATATAATTAGTTATCTGCCGATTCAATACTGATGTTTGGAATTTCTCCTCTTCATTAATGAAAACACGAGTCTCATATGAAGGTCATATTAAATTTCTCTATCGTTTTCACCGGAACTGAATACGTATCCCAAACTTTACAATATTAATGAATTTCTTTGAAATTTCCATTTGAAAAATTTCTTCGATAGCTCTTTGGTTCTTGAAGCTTTTGAATTCGTTGCAGTTTCAATTAACAAAAGCACGTCATTGAATCAAAAATTTGTTAAGAGTAAATCTGAATATTTTCAAAGCCGTTTCATGTACGTTTATTTGAGTTGGGTAAAGGATTTATTACAGGACCACAGGGGAAGAAACCCGGACTAATTAGGTAAATCCCGGAAACCTTTCATCTTTACAGAACCTTTTTCCTGATTTTTCTTATTATTATCGATCTCTTTAAATGTTTTTTTTTTTTTTTTTTACTCAAAGCTAATTCAAACCCTCGTTTAAAAGTTTATCCTTCGGCCTCGTTATCCGTTCTAAAACATAACACAGCGCCCTTCAACAATCTTCATGACCGCTGGATTTTAAATATTTACCAAGTCTATTTTGAATCTAATTACTGGTAATTTTTGCTCAAGTCCGTTTCTAATTGGAACCGTGTAATTTGTCCAGGGAATTTCATCACTATTCATTAACTCCTACATAACTGTAACAGTAACACAGTAACAGGACCTCCTACATAAGTGTAACAGTAACCTTGACTCAGAAATCAAGGAGAAATCAAAGTACGACTTTTCAATCAAGTTTCGTTCACATTTAATTGGTACCTAATTAAAAGATAATATAAATTCAAATTACAATAAATATTTAAATTTTTCCACTCACTTTCAGTTTACTTTCAAAATGTTACAATAAAATTTTACCAATTATTCAATGCATTATTGTATTCATCATACTATAATTAAGAAAACATATTAATTGACGTACGCGTGATAGTATAGAAGGATCAATCTATTTAGGGATTGATAAATTATTTGCCACTTCTATAAATTTGTTTTATTGAAAACTAGTTTCGAATGTTATACATTCATCCTCAGTTCAAGGTTTAAATGGATTATATCAAAAAGAAAAGTTTGTACTGGTTTCTTCTCGCATTGAACTAACAAGTTATTGTTTGTACTGGTTCTGAGAAGAAACCAGTACAAACTTTTCTTTTCGATATAATCCATTTAAACCTTGAACTCAGGAGGAATGTATAACATTCGAAACTAGTTTTCAATAAAACAAATTTATAGAAGTGGCAAATAATTTATCAATCCCTAATTAGATTGATCCTTCTATACCATCATGCGGATGTCAACTGATAAATTATTTGCCACTTCTATAATTTTGTTTCAATTTAAAACTAGTTTGAAATGTTATTAAATTCATCTTCAGTTCTAAAAAACACAAAAATTCAAAAATAAGCAATTTAAAATGCAGTTTGGTATTATTATACATATTAAATTAAACGCAATATAAATTAGTATTGTAAAATATATATGAATTATAAATTTAATTAAGACAAGAGATCAAATACATGTTGTTCTCGCACTGAATTTCCATTACTAGTTCAGTGCACGAACAAACCAATGTAACCTTTTCTGTTTGATATAATCTACTTAATTATTGGTGAGTACCAACATATATTTGATCTCTTGTCATAATTTATACATGTTTTATAATACTAATTTATATTACATTTAATTTAATATGTATAATAATACCAAACTGTATCTTAAATTGCTTATTTTTCAATCTTTGTGTGTTATTATAACTGATGATGAAGGTATAACATTTGAAACTAATTTTCAATAAAAACAAAAGTATAAAATGGCAAATAATTTATCAATCTCTAATTAGATTGATCCTTCTATACTATCATGCGTACATCAACTAATATGTTTTCTCAATTATAGTATGATGAATATAATAATGCAATGAATAATTGGTAAAATTTTGAAAGTAGACTGTTATAAGTTAAGTGAGTGGAAAAAATTAAATATTTATTGTAATTTGAATATATTTTATTAAAGAGAGCAAACACTTCTTTTTAATGTTTTCCTTCAGTGTGTGCTGATTTGCGTTGAAGTGATGTGCTGTTTCTATTTAGTTAATATTTTTTAGACTGTTGATGTGAGATGTTCTGTATCTATCAATGTGCATGATCTGATTCGCTAATTATTTTTCATCCTTTTTTTTCCCAATCGCAACACAAATCTGATGAATACAAATTTGACTTTTCATAAACCTGTTTCGGCTCAGTTCACATTGTCCTCTTGTAATATAATTGCAAATCTCAACGTCGAAAAATCACCAGTTTTCGACTCGATTCGTATTAAGAGAAATTAAAGACCATTAAGAAATAATTAATTACAGAAGGCATTATTTAATTGATCAATTATCTGTATAAAAAAAAAAAAAATTTAATCTCCTTAAAATTAATTTTGTATTCCCTGAGTTGCACGTGCTTGTAGAAAAAAATAAATAAAAGATAAACAAAATAAAAATTGATTCAAGTAATAAAAATTCGCCCATATTTCGTTTTAAATCCCTTCTAGGAATATCCCCAAAAAATTTCACAAATAATGATAAATCGAATTATGCACTTGATAATTTTTTTTTCATAAAAAAAATAATTTTTCTCCCCGATTAATTTTTTTCCCTTCATCATTCGTGCCTAGGCGTAAAAAATAAGTAAAAATAAGATATAATAAAAAAATTAATAATTTTAAAAATAAAAATGGACTCAAGAAATAAAAATGCTTACAGTCATCCTTTTTAAATGCCTTTAATGTATAATCATGTAAAATTTGATGATAATAATTTATAATTAGAATTATTATTGTATAAAATGTAGTATATATATATATATATATATATATATATATATATATATATATATATATATATATATATATATAGAGAGAGAGAGAGAGAGAGAGAGAGAGAGAGAGAGAGAGAGTGAGAGAGAATAATTAAGTTTGTTTTTCATATTAATGTCTTTTTAAATATAGATGATTATGGTGCTGTAAATCAAAAGCTTCTCAATGAAATAAAATATAAATGAATTCGTGACTCTGAACGGTATTTTTGCCTTTATCATATGAAAATAAATTCAATAACAGTCTGCCTACAGTCGAATTTGTAGAGTATTGATGGACGCATTTGATGGTTAGTGCGATATAAACAGTTTTTTTTTATGATAGAATTAAAATTATCATTAAAACCATCGCCATTTTGGATCGGAATTAAAAAATAAATATCCAGTCGCTTCTTCTGACTTCAAGGAAAATTTGAAGAAAGTCAAAATTTTTTTTTTGGTTGGCGTTTAGTCGGAATCACACAACAGACAGACAGACAAACAGACAGAATGGCGAACCGTCGCTTTGAAACAGGATTCCTCTTGCGCTCAGTCTATAAGCCTTATGCGAAATTAGGGGCGAGGCACAATGCCTGAAAGCACCTGTTGCTTGAATTAAAGCATCAGCCTTACTTTAATCTGCATACTTGATGACTTTGTCCTTTGCTTTTCTTTTGTTTCTTCGTTGAGTCTCGAGTGTCACTTAACTTACTGCCTCGAGCTGTTCACCATTTCCCAAAGGTCAATGTTTTTTTGGAAAAAAAGCTAATATCACTTGAAAACACCGACCTCTATGGTATCGAATAATAATCCCTATATGAATTTAATCTGTTAGCAGGTAAACGTGAACTTTCGGGCCTCCTATAATTATTTATTGTGATTAAAATTTTGGCATGAGGTAGTCATGAATGTAGAACTAAGTTGCAGGCTCAGAGAAACCTCATTTATTAAATATATTAGTAAAATGCTGCAATTTATTATTTCCAATGTTTTTTTTATTTCCAAATAGTAATATTTCAGTTGACATCCGCATGATGGTATAGAAGGATCATTCTAATTAGGGATTGATAAATTATTTGCCACTTCTATAATTTTGTTTTTATTGAAAACTAGTTTCGAATGTTATACATTCATCTTCAGTTCTAAAAACACACACAACTTCAAAAATAAGCAATTCGAAATATAGTTTGGTATTATTATACATATTAAATTAGATGTAATATAAATCGGTATTATAAAACGTTCATGAATTATGAATTTAATTAAGACAAGAAATCAAATACTTGTTGGTACTCACCAAGGTTTAAGTAGATTACATCAAAAAGAAAAGTTTGTACTGGTTTGTTTGTTGGATGGTTTGTCTTCCATTGCTAGTTCATTGCGAGAACAAACCAATGCAAACTTTTCTGTTTGATATAATTTACTTAAACCTTGGTGAGTACCAACATGTATTTGATTTCTTATCTTAATTAAATCTATAATTCATAAATCTTTTATAATACTAATTTATATTGTATTTACTTTAATATGTATAATAATACCAATTTTTGTGTGTTTTTAGAACTGAAGATGAATGTATAACATTCGAAACTATTTTTCAATAAAAACAAAATTATAGAAGTGGCAAATAATTTATAAATCCCTAATTAGTAATATTTCAAAAACAAACGGTGTATCAATTCACACGATATTCTTACAACGTTGGTTTATAGTCCTGACAATTAGATTATCTTTCAAATAAGCATCTGAAATGTTCCGAGAGATGTAACGTTTTCGAGTTATCAAATAACTAAACAAAGGACAACCGGTTTCCATAGAAATATGAAAATAATGCTTTATAAAACATATCTACCAAGTTCAGCAAAGACATTAACAGCAGAATAATGACAGGTAATGGAGCCTACTATACAAGTCTCAATTGTTTTCTAAAGCAACGAAATTAAAATTATGTAAATCTCTTATAAAACCTGGCCCGTATTTCATAATAAAGTACAAATGGAACTATTCGTTTTTAGAGGTTGCAGATTACTTATCTTCATAAAATAATTATAATTTTATTCATTTTTTTTTTAATTTGCTGTTTTTCAATATAACTATTTTAAATGTTATCATGTTTTAACATTTAAAAGTGTAAGTCATGGGAGTAGTAAGTCATAGGCTAATTTGTAATTGTACTTTTGTGCTTTATTACGAAACAGAGTGTGTCTATAAAGTGCAAGATGTCATCTGTCGTCTAAAAGGTAAAATATCCTAACTCAAAATCATTTTTTTAAATACATTTTTGTATTGTACGTGAATTACTCTTAAAATTAAAACTTTTTACGATATTAGAAAGCCCTAAAACCAATGATTAGGATGTAACCAATTTAGGGCTATAGGGAGAATTTAGGGCTTTCTAATCCCATAGGTGTAGTTTAGCAGATGTAGCAATTCGGGTACAATATGAGGATGTATTTCAAAAAATGATTTGGAGTTAGGGTCTTCTAGCTTATTATGGCAGTTATATAGTTTTTATATATTTTTAAAATATTATTATAATATTTAAACCCGATAACATTTAAACTGGTTTTATTAAAAACAGTAAATACAAAAAAAAATAAATAATGAAATTATTATTATTTAATGATGATAAGTAACTTGTAATCTCTAAGCACGAACCTTTCCACTTGTGCTTGTACTTTTGTACATTATTATGAAATAGGGTCCAGTAGTCACCTATGGAGCAGAAAATTCGTGTTTGTCGCAAGAGAGTATTCCCAATGAAACATTATCAATGACGATAAATTTCAAAGAAAATTGTACCTTTCAAAATTCTTTTCCTTCTTTATTGATTTCATTAACAACGGTAATGTAATAAAATAACGGGTACAATTTTCTCTGAAAATTAGGGTCTGGATAAGATTAAAATAAACATTCCTCACAGTTAGCTGAGATATATATCAACAACTTTATCATATAAATTAGACTAAGATGGGCAGGGCATAATAATCAGAATGGAGGGTGAAGTGGTACAGAGGCAAATGTTGTAGGTCCACTTCATAGGTCCGCGTACCTATTTGAAATATAATTAAATTGAATTGGACTTTAAGGAAATTCCTCTGAGTAAATACTGCAGATATTGTTTCTGTTGTTTCTTCCTTTACTGCGTACAAGGAAGTAAATATTGATTGCTCGTAGTAAAAAATATTCTATCTCTGAAAGTTTCATCTGGTTCTGGTCAAATGTACATGGAACCACCCCCCCTCCTCTCCCCAAGGAATACACTTTTGATTGAAAAAAAGAACCATAGAAAGTATTTCAATAATGCCGAAGATATGAGAGAACATACATAAAAACAGAGTTTTCATCGGATTCTGGTAAAAATTTGGAACCACTCTGGAGCAGTGCCTTTTTGATTAAAAAAATAATCACAGCAATCTTCAAGACTGGCGAAGTTGTGTCTGGACAGGCACACTACATAATATTTTTGGAGTACATATTTATCGTCACAGCATGCACTGCCTATGAGGCACTGAGGGAGACAGAGCTCTATGTTCTGACGGAGAGCGAGTTCCCTCAGCTGATGACGGAAATGAATTATCCTTATTTCAAGACCTTTGTGTGTGGTTGGAAGACGATAGTGGGTCCAATACACTTTTCCTTGGGAATGAGAGACGGAACTTTGCCAGAGAGGCCGCCGGACAGAAGGAGCTATGCCAGAGAGGCCGCCGGACAGAAGGAGCTATGCCAGAGAGGCCGCCGGACAGAAGATCCAGGAGGGGAAGATGGTGGCCAAATTGATGAACCGAAGAGCAGGCTGTGTGCACAGCTACTGAGATAATTGTAATCTGTTTTACTTGCAGCAATGTGTTGTTAAGCAGAAATGCATAACATCACACTCCTGCAAACACCCGTATTGCCTTCTAGGCAGGGTAGGGTGGAAAATAAAATAAAAAATAAAACAAAATAACAGTACATAATGTCGAACTGATATCCTCCCTTTTTTTTTAATTCGGTTAGAAATGATTATTATTATGTAAACGGATCTCAGAAGTTAAATGGATCTCAGAAAAGTTCCATACATTAAAAACCTTCCGCTCTTTCGCATTTCTCCAAACCTCACGACAGAGGCAAATGTTGTAGGTCCACTTCATAGGTCCGCGTACCTATTTGAAATATAATTAAATTGAATTGGACTTTAAGGAAATTCCTCTGAGTAAATACTGCAGATATTGTTTCTGTTGTTTCTTCCTTTACTGCGTACAAGGAAGTAAATATTGATTGCTCGTAGTAAAAAATATTCTATCTCTGAAAGTTTCATCTGGTTCTGGTCAAATGTACATGGAACCACCCCCCCTCCTCTCCCCAAGGAATACACTTTTGATTGAAAAAAAGAACCATAGAAAGTATTTCAATAATGCCGAAGATATGAGAGAACATACATAAAAACAGAGTTTTCATCGGATTCTGGTAAAAATTTGGAACCACTCTGGAGCAGTGCCTTTTTGATTAAAAAAATAATCACAGCAATCTTCAAGACTGGCGAAGTTGTGTCTGGACAGGCACACTACATAATATTTTTGGAGTACATATTTATCGTCACAGCATGCACTGCCTATGAGGCACTGAGGGAGACAGAGCTCTATGTTCTGACGGAGAGCGAGTTCCCTCAGCTGATGACGGAAATGAATTATCCTTATTTCAAGACCTTTGTGTGTGGTTGGAAGACGATAGTGGGTCCAATACACTTTTCCTTGGGAATGAGAGACGGAACTTTGCCAGAGAGGCCGCCGGACAGAAGGAGCTATGCCAGAGAGGCCGCCGGACAGAAGGAGCTATGCCAGAGAGGCCGCCGGACAGAAGATCCAGGAGGGGAAGATGGTGGCCAAATTGATGAACCGAAGAGCAGGCTGTGTGCACAGCTACTGAGATAATTGTAATCTGTTTTACTTGCAGCAATGTGTTGTTAAGCAGAAATGCATAACATCACACTCCTGCAAACACCCGTATTGCCTTCTAGGCAGGGTAGGGTGGAAAATAAAATAAAAAATAAAACAAAATAACAGTACATAATGTCGAACTGATATCCTCCCTTTTTTTTTAATTCGGTTAGAAATGATTATTATTATGTAAACGGATCTCAGAAGTTAAATGGATCTCAGAAAAGTTCCATACATTAAAAACCTTCCGCTCTTTCGCATTTCTCCAAACCTCACGACACTCAAACCACTTTAACCTTCTTCATAAATTTACAAGGGCAAACTCTTTCGCGTGATTTAATAATGCATCCATTCCTACAATAGACTGACTATATATGCGCCCTAGAGCTCCGGCCATTCAATTTGCACGAAGGTCTTGTGCTAGCCCAAAACGACCAGACACTGTAAGGACGTTCAGGTTTTTCAACATTTACTTAACGTAACGTTGAAAATTTCAATTCGTTCGTAAGATTTCGAAAAATTAATAGTTAAAATGACTTTCGAATGTGATTTGTAATGGACTAATTTTTTGCTTCCTTAGACGAGTCCTTTTAGATTTTATTTATGAAGATTGATCGAATTTGATTCTAATTGGTGATACTTTAAACTATTCATCGTGACCCCGATAGGAAAGGAAACAGTTAATATTTAAAAACTATTCAGGATTGACATTTCTTTAACCTCCCTCCTACTCCCCAGAGAGGTTCTGACAAGAGGAGCCAAAGGTGTTCGTTATAAATATGACATTAGGTCCCGAGATGGCAAAGGGTAGCAAATTTCTAAAAATAGTAAATTTATTATTCAACATAGAAGCCTGTGTTGTAAAGCCCTTGCTTTAATACCATAAAATTATTTGATAAATTCCTAGACGTATATGCATCTACATTTAAGACAGAAACAACGAAATCGCGTATAAGGGCAGCACGCCACTTCAAGACATCCAATCACACACTGTAAGCCTGTGTGTCTGCCTGACGTCTTTCGTGCCCGCGGGTACAATTATCCGCCCAACATAACCTGTTCTAGCGACCACTAACTGTTTTATATTCTCTGATGAAGATCAACGAGTTTTCAATAAAATATTTTTTACTTAATTTAAAAAAATATATAAATATCTGGTAATTTATTGGAAATATAACCGAATTGTTGGAAAATATTAATTTATTTATATTATAGATAGTATTTTATGTTTTTCTGTCAATTATCATCATTGTATTACCTGGATTACTGCAGATCGATGGGGTTTCTATACAATATGGAATACCTATATATTTATTTTAAATATGAAATAATTAACAGGAAAATTAATTATTTAATCATTATAATTAGTAATTATAATTATAATAATTATAATTAATTAATAATTTTAATAATTTAATAATTAAAAGGAAATTTATTTAAATAAGCGAATATATTTTAAAATGATATTTAATTTATTTCGTAGCATTTTATGTTTTTCTGTTAATCGTCATTTTTGTTTTGTTTATTACCTTTTGAAAATAGAATAACAGTGTTGGTAACACTCTTTTCAACACCTCGTTATAACGCCCTTATTGTTTTGAATCATTTTTTAAAATTCAAATCTGAGTATGTGTGAATCTAATATAAGAAAACGAACGTATAATTTTAAAAACTGGGAGAAATCTTATTGTTTTTTCAATTTTAACGATTTGTTTGTACGTTGCGTGGTAGTAGTATTGTAATACTGAATGAATATAACCTTCAGCGTCACCTTCCAGGGTATCATGCCACTATATCAATTTATACGAAATATCATATTAAATCCTGAACATTATTAACAAATATTATTAGCGAGAGCCAACAGCCATTTTACGTTGTATAGAAACACACAAAACTATACCATAAAGTCTCTGCCGTTTGGCAGATATAAAATATAATGCATATAAATGTAGAAGAAGATTGGGAACTCCTGTCTTAAGGTATCTTTATGATAAATATCTGTGAACGGTGGGATTTCCAAAAGCATTTGTACAAAAAAAAATATGATAAAATAATTGGAGTGATGAGGCTTTGCTTTATATGAACGATATTAAAGGACCTATTTTATTTGTTGGCCGAGTTCTAAAAATAATATTTTTTAATTTAATCATCATACTTGTTTGACCGAAATAAAATGGTACATGAAAATTGCTTCTGAATTATTTCCTCTGTTATCTATGTTATTTATTTATATTGCAATCTGAAAATGCTTTTATTACTTTCTTGTACGCTGTAAAGGAAGTATTGTAATCGTGAAAATTTTCGGTTTTCAGATTTCGACGGAAATATCCATTTTGACCATCCCTGAATCCATTTTGACAAGTTTCATCGTGACGTCTGTATGTACGTTCGTTCGTACATATCTCGTATAACTCAAAAATGGTTAACCGAAGAGAGTTAAAATTTTGTATTTAGGATTGTTGTAAAATCAAGTTGTGAACTGTTTTTTGGTCACTGCATGATTACCGGAAGTGGTGCTTTACTTGAAGGTCATAAATGATTTCCATCAAAAATTGTATTAAAATACTTTGCAAACCTTCTCAAATTTGGTGTTTACAACTTGTATATTGATTTAAATAACATACTAGATTTTGGTCTAAATTAGAAAACCGGAAGTGGTACTTTACTTGAAGGTCATATTAGATTTTCAATAGATAATTTTTGTAACCCCCCCCCCTCAAAATTTTAGGATGTTTTACGTTTCAGATACGTAGAATCCAAATATCGAATAAATAAAAATCCGTCCGCAAAACAATTTTTTTTTTTTTACTTCCTTGTACGAAGTAAAGGAAGTATTGTAGTCGCGAAAATTTTCGGTTTTCAGATTTCAACGGAAATATCCATTTTGACCATCCCTGAATCCATTTTGACTAGTTTCGTCGTGGCGTCTGTACGTACGTAAGTTCGTACGTACGTTCGTATTTCGCATAACTCAAAAACTGTTAGCCGTAGAAAGTTGAAATTTAGTATTTAAGATTGTTGTAAAATAGTACTTCACTTGAAGGTCATTATTGATTTCAGTAAAAAAAATATATTAAAATGTAAAGCAAAACTTCTCAAATTTGGTATATTAGACTTAAATATGAATATAAACTAGTTAATAATTTTTACTTAAAATTTGCAAACCGGAAGTGGTACTTTACTTGAAGGTCATATTAGACTTTCATAAAAAATATAACAGATAAGACGTAGCTGTGAAGAAAGATCGTATTTGCCAGTGAATAGGGGTATATTCCAGACAAAATGAACTTGTTAGGGATTGATTCTTCTATAAAATCATGCGGATGTCAACTGAAAATGAACTTACCTCAGAACGATCTCCAGTATCATATTACAGTTTTCTCCCTTTTAATATAGAATTTGGCCTTTACATTTGGATTCCTGATGTTTCTAACTTCATTATTTTTTTTAAGATGTTCCGGTAAATTATAAAGGATAATGTAATAAGGGATTGATAAATTATTTGTATAATTTTGTTTTTATTGAAAACTAGTTTCCAATGTTATACATTCATCTTCAGTTTTAAAAACACACAAAAATTCAAAACTAAGCAATTCAAAATACAGTTTGGTATTATTATACATATTAAATTAGATGTAATATAAATCAGTATTATAAAACATTTATGAATTATGAATTTAATTAATTAGGGATTGATAAATTATTTGCCACTTGTATAAATTTGTTTTATTGAAAACTAGTTTCGAATGTTAAACATTCATCCTCAGTTCTAAAAACACACAAACAATTCAAAAATAAGCAATTGAAAATATAGTTGTTATTATTATACATATTAAATTATATAAATCAGTATTATAAAACATTTATGAATTATGAATTTAATTAAGACAAGAAATCAAATAAACAATCAAATAATTGTCTTAATTAAATTCATAATTCATAAATGTTTTATAATACTGATTTATATTAATCTAATTTAATATGTATAATAATAACAACTATATTTTGAATTGCTTATTTTTGAATTTTTTGTGTTTTTAAAACTGAGGATGAATGTATAACATTCGAAACTAGTTATCAATAAATACAAAATTATAGAAGTGGCAAATAATTTATCAATACCTAATTAGATTGATCCTTCTATACCATCATGCGGATGTCAACTGATTTTAATTAAGACAAGAAATCAAATACATGTTGGTATTCACCAAGACTGATTATGAAGCGAGTCAACTGATAATGTAAATAGTGTTCTTATAATATTTTTATAATAATACATACGTAATTATTATTTCTCGGTTTATAGCTCACACCAGTAAATCTCTTGGAAACAGCCTCGAAAGTCGTATGGGATGCATGGGTTCGTGGCGGATCTCTGTGTTCATTTTAAAGGGTTCATATTGGGTGTCAGTCTGTGATAGAGAGTTTCTTTGTATTGGACAACACTAATCGCTGGAAATATCACTAATTCAGAGCTTATTATGGATGCCTGGATTGACGAAACGTTGACTGGTTCGTTATTTGCTGGTATTTGAAAGACAATTCTGGAGCGGGTGCTTGGTGTACAGGTGTCTCCATCCACCGTACTACGTGGATATTTTTCATTTGAACTTGTGATTTTCAGGGCTCCAAAATAACTGTGCACTTATATTTCGAAAAAATTCTTGTTCTAAATCAAACTTTTTCTTTGGACCTTTTTTAAAACAGTTCCTACTAGAATGTTTTTGTCAGGACTTATATAGTAAAAGTTTTTTTAAAACTTTATCGCAAGAACTTTTATAATAAAAGTTCTATATTAAAAAAGTTCTCTTGAGAACTTTTTAGTGAGATTATAATAAAAGTTCTCATTATTAAAATTCCCAATTAAATATGAAAAATGCATATACAATTGTTTCTTGAAAGTTTTTTTTTAAATCTTAAAATGCCATCTTTAAATCTTTAAATAAACCTACAGAATGGTGATTTAATTAAAATTATAGCAATTTTTTTATTGAAATTAAAAAGTAAATGTTAAATAAAAACAATATCTGATGTGGACAACACATGACTTCCTTGTACGCCTATAAAACTATAAATCGGTGGTTCAAAAAGTGATCCTGAATTTGGTTACTAGTTTCCGAAGATTACAGTCTCTCAAAAACGACACTCGGCGTCCCGACATCCATCTACTACACACAAAAATGGGGAGGAAACCCACTATTTTACACTCAATTTTAACACTTAAAACAAGTAATAAAAATGTTTAATTGGATTGGAAACCAAATTGCGTTTGTCACCTTTAATACCGAAACATATGATTTATGTATTTATTTTAAATATAATTTTTTATGTAAACTTATTATGAGCTTCAAGTAAAGTACCCTTTTCGGTTCACAAATTTTAACCAAAATATCGTAAATACATTCATAATGATATAAAAGTCCTATTTACCAAATTTGAGATGTTTTAAATTATATTTTAATATAATTTCTGATGAAAATCTAATATGACCTTCAATTAAAGTACCACTTCCGGTCTGCCAATGTTAACCAAAATTTATTATATTATTTAAATCAATATATAAGTCATTAATACTAAATTTGCGAAGTGTTGTATAGTTTTTTAATACAATTTTTGATGAAAATCAATTATGGCCTTCAAGTAAAGTACCACTTCCGGTGATCAAGCAGTGACCAAAAAAGGAGGTTCATGACTAGATGTTAGAACAATCCTAAATACAAAATTTCAACTTTCTACGGCTAACCGTTTTTGAGTTATGCGAGATATGAACGTACGTACGTACAGACGCCATGACGAAACTAGTCAAAATGGATATTTCCGTTGAAATCTGAAAACCGAAAATGTTCGCAATTGCAATTCTTCCTTTACTTCGTACAAGGAAGTAATAATTGTTTTTCTATTTGTTCTTTTATCTCGATTTTATTTATGATCTTAGTTTTTTATTAAAAGATTTTTTTAATTTTTTCAACAATACTGCTGTCACCCGAGGTTTCCTCCACCTCCCGAAGATCTCTCTCAAGCTTTGCCCCACAAGTATGTGAAAACTTATATTTAAAATGTTGTACTAATAACTTCTATGAACAGAACTTTCGTAAAAAAAATTTTCGGCAAACACTTATATTAATATTAATAATAACTTATATTTTACTCCAAGGAATTTTTTATGTGAAGGCTCTTTTTTTTAGACCTTTTATATTAATACTTTGTAAAAGTTCTTGCTAAATAGTTTAACTGAAACTTTTTGAAAACGTTCAATAAATGTTTCGATGTTTAGTGATTTTACTTTATTTGTGGGTTTAAACAACTAGCATATCAAATAAGCAACAGTGTTATAATTTTTTTTTTCGAAACTCAATGTGCTGTTTTTATACATACAGTACACACTATACTTATACCATGCTTATTTCTAAATTTTCGAATAAGATTCAGTTGTTCAGGAAACCAAGGAGACTACGACAAGGAAGGAAGAATTTACTTTAGGAGGGGGGTAGTGAAGGAAGTAATAACACATTCGCAAAGTTACAACGTTGGCCAACACCTTTTAACCTCCGATCCCTGCTACACGAACTTGAGAGAAGAATAAAGGCCAATTATTCAGTGGTTCGCTAGAAGTTGCGAATAAAGCCTTGAATATTCTCCGAAGATTCGGATTGGGACTTAGTTAAAAATACAAGCAGTTATTGACACTAATGTATTATTCATAGCGAGAGGTAGGTGTATGCAGATAGCGGCGGGTCGATTCTCGCACACAGAGGTGTCTTGGAATAATTTGTCTGCGTGAAGACATCCTCCGCTAGGGCGCGCTTTATTTTATAGCGCCATCATCTGTCTTGAGCGGGGTCCTTCAAGCGTGCAAGAATAATAGAGCCGCGATAATCCTCTATAACAGTTCCTCCGTCGCCCGCTTTTATCTCCTCCGGGTTTTTGCCAACCGCAATTCTGTCGAGCAGATCCTTCCAGCTCGCGATGATGGAGTATCCTGGAATAAAAAATAATCTGTAGTCCATATATTATCTCCAGTCCGCGTTCTGCATTATCCATCATTATTAATTGGAGTTGTTACAAGGGTCAGTAAGCAACGTTTAAGTATTTATTTCTTCTAATATCAATCATCCTTAATAATATATATATATATATATATATATATATATATATATATATATATATATATATATATATATATATATATATATATATGTATATGTATATATACATAGCAAATATATTTTGATCAACTAAAAATTATTAATTAAATAGCGCTAATTCAATTAATTATAGAAATAAATATTATTAATTTAAAACATATTCAAAGTTTTACAGGAACATAAAGAAGTGCAAGATTGCACTACATTGCCTCTTGTGGATTATGGTCTCACTTTATATTTCAAGTGTTGCATATTTTATTGCCCTTTGAGGTTATTTATTATACCTGAAATAGTAAATAGTGAAATAAGGGATGGATTAGAGAGTAATAGAAAGTCTATAGCAAACAAAGGGAAAAGAAAAAAAAAAAAAAGGAATAGATATAATATGGGTAATGTAGTGATAACTATAATATGTTTCGAACTAGAATGAAAGGGAAAAAAATGTTATAAATATTATGTATAATATTATTGTATGTCTAGCTATAGATTGATAAATATGCTGTGTATATAGCAACCCAAGGTATTTGGGCAGCATTGCTGTAAATAAAGCATTTATCTCGGGAAAATATATATATATATATATATATATATATATATATATATATATATATATATATATATTCCTCGATATAAATGCTTTATTTACAGCAATGCTGCCCAAATACCTTGGGTTGCTACATACACAGCATACTTACATACTACATATATACTATACATATATACTACTTACATATATACATACTTACATATACATACAGCATACTATATATATATATATATATATATATATATATATATATATATATATATATATAAAATGTAAATGTGATAATAAAATAAAAATCAGCAAAAGTGGACTTACGACAGTTCTGAGGTGCAGAATTGGTAAACATGGCACCCCTTGGATAGGTTACCCAATAAAACCTAATTCCATAAGAGGGGAGGATCTTTGATATCTAGCGACATTCCATCATAAAACCTAAAGACATAAAGACATTCCAAGAAAGCTGTAACCATATGCTATTAATATATATATATATATATATATATATATATATATATATATATATATATATATATATATATATATATATTAATATTATATATATATAGGATATAAATATTAATATATATATATATATATATAGGATGATCGATTTATGAAGCTCATTAATGAAGGAACAGAAAAAAAGAAGATATGCTCGGGATGCGGTAAATGAAGAAAGCACAAATAAGAAAAAAAAAATTATATTGCGTTTTTTATAAAATATATAAAAATATTATAAACATATAAAACTTAATATTATATTACGTGTTCCGACGTTTCGGCGCACAATATAAATTTTTCTTATTTGTGTGTTTCTTCTTTTATCGCACCCACAACCAAGCTTCTCCTACTGATAATGATTTTAGTTTGCAAAAAAGGTTAGACTATATCGATGTCCTTTTCTTAAAAAAGGCTTAAGCGCCGAAAATTCAAAATTTAGGTTTCAATTGATTATGGGACGCAAAAAACACCTCTTTCGATTTCCGTTCACGATATATCGAGAAAAAAAATTGGCAATGGTCTAAAAATCTATTATTGATGGCATAAGCACCAAATACTAGCGACTCTCAGTCGTTACTGTGGCCTAAACTAGTGATAGAACTCTTAAAAATATATTGTAAATTTATTTGGCAGGTAAATAAACTCCTTCTGTATACGATAAAAAATAAAAATTAAAAATATATTGTTATTTGGGGAAAAATCGTTTTATGTGTTTCCTGTAAAGTTTTCTAAATGGCGCTTACACCTTTTTCAAAAAACGATGTCTCTCTCTCTCTCTCTCTCTCTATATATATATATATATATATATATATATATATATATATATATATATATATATGCGTATAAGATATAATATAAAACATATATATGTATTTCCTACATGGATTTCTCAGTTATTTACTTACCGTGTTGGGATTTTTATAATTAGTTTTAAAATTATATTTAATAACATTGCGTATAAATCAAGATGGCAAATTTGACAAAGTAGCTGTCAGAAGTAATATAGAGGGAGAAGACTTGTGAGCGCAACGCGACGTTCTCTCATAAGCTGTTTGATCCTCAATTTCTGTCCAAAATCGCCAAAACGTAGTTTACTAGTATTTGAGGCTTCTTTCATTTTTTTCAGTATTAAATTGAGTAATTTTTTATATGTAATAAATAAAGCTTTAATTAGCCAGACATGAACTGGAGGTCTAATTTGATCCATGGATTGGGTGCTGCAGGAACGAGTTAATACATTAGAGTTTATAGGAAGTAGAGTTTATAGGAGTTATAAATAAACTTACTGGACTCCTCGAGAACTAATGGACTTTTATTGGTGTCCTGGCTCACTTTAATGTCTCCAGGCTGTTCCATCACTATTTTCTGTATAATTATCTCGAGGGATAGAACGGAAAAATTGAAGGCAATTTCTTTATTTATTACTGCATTAGAGATATAACAATAAGATAATCGGCTTCACAAAAAGTTTCGGTTTTACGAAAACACCCACAGCCTTTATAATACTACAGCCTCCCTTAAGATAAATTTTCGCTGGTACTACCGACCGATAGGAGGTGCATTCTGAGGCCTAAGTGTACCGTAGACTAGATAAAGGAGTCGTGCTGGGCATCCTGAGGTATGCATCCCCTGTCTGGAGTCATTATCTCACACAAAAGCAGAAGAGGAAGAGGAAGGAACATCCAGAGATTGACACTGCTGACCAAGGCATACAGAACCGTGTCGCACGAGGCGGTGCGGGAATTGGCATCTCTCCGCTCTTGGATCTCATCCTGGGAGAGGACAACATCAAATTCAATGTAAGGAGGCAAGGGCTTTATGCACTTCCGGAGGGACTGCAGCAGAGGATAGGTGAGGAGTCCAGGAGGTGGAAGAAAGTGTTGAGGGAGGACTCACTGGATGAATGGAACAGACGGTGGGTCACTTGTGAAATGGGTGCAACCCTTAAGAAGTTTTTTCCTACTGTACACTCCAGAATAGCGCCGAAGTGGGTCCATCCAATTACTGGTCCTCACAGATTCTGACAGGCCATGGGGGTTTCCGAGAGAAGCTGTGGAAGCATGACAAGAATATAGATCCCAGGTTCCCCACCTGCGGTGGGTCTGATACAGCCGGGCATGCAGTAACATCCTGAGCCGCCATGGATGGACCTCGAGCCTGGCTATTCAGGAAAACCAGGTTGTACGTCTTTGACGAGGCCTATTTCTCGATGTTGGTAGAAGAGGGGAATTTCCCCTTCTTCATGGAAGATATAGGAAGGTGGAGAAAGCTCTGGGCAGTGCAGAGAGGAGGCTCAGAGTGGCAAATCAAAGTTACACGAACCCTGACTACACGAATTAGGAAGGAAGGGCACAAAGGTGCAGCCCCATCAGTAAACGGTGTGCGGGCTGCACCCTAGAGTACCCAAATATTGTTTCCATAATTAAAGACTCCCTTAAATTATATATGACAATAATAAATAATTAATTAAAAAAATAAATAAATAAAGCTGTTTTATTGGTGGTAATGGCATATGTACATCTCATACATACATACATCTCAATCCGCGTATGCCAGAAATGGCTAGGTAGGGGGAATAAAAAAAAAGGTACTGCCGACCGTAACGGTTGACAGTGACTGCCGCACTTTGACTACTGTTTGGAAGGACTACAACGGAGCATACTTTGTTGGCACTGCTCGACTGTCTAGGTCACCGTCACCACCACTGCGGTATTTCAACCTTTCAATCATTCTTATTTAACAATATTTTAACCTAGAAAGTTAGTAATGTTAATATAGAAGGAAGTTGGCCGCTACGGTGAGCAGTTTCTGTGAAATTTAACCTTTAAGCGGTCAACATTAATGATGCAATACAGAAGATGCCCCTCAAATGAATCAATAGCACGGTGGTAATGTTTCGTCAATTACGATCTTCCATTCTCCAAAGGCGTATTTTGTTTCTATTTCCTGAATACGAATAATTGTAAATATTATTGTAATTATTATTCTAATTGGATTGGTTTTGGCATTGAAGAAGAAGAGAAAAAGAAGACGAAGAAAAGTGTGGGCCAAGCGGTGATTAGAGCGATTTGAAATTTCTGAATTTCATTTAAGTCTTAATCGATATTTGACAAAACCATCCAATAAATACACTACACATCACATTTTAGCAATAACGGATTAATATTGCTCAATATTCCTCTTACACTTACAATAAGAGCTAAAAGGACCGCCTTTTTAGAAGTCCTTACTTAACGGTTAATTGTATGGCAATACCCCCATTAACCCGTTTTTTTTTTACTATTACGTTACTGACAAAAAAAAAACAAAAAAAAACGCTAATTATTATTTATCTACATTTATAAGATGTCAGGTCTGAATGCTCAACAAGGAGGCTTCCTTAGGAATTAAAATATAATTGGGTAATTCTTCGAAAATAGGGAAATTACAGTCTCGTGAAAAAAACGGGCTTTTTCGATGAATCTGACAGACATTTTTTCATTGATTTTAATAAAGTATGTATGTTCTTAAACTGTTTAATCAGGGATTAAAATTCATGTTAATAATAATTTTACATATGTAATCATGTTCTAAACATTAAAATCCTTATTTCCTCACATCTCTCATTTTTTTAATTGTCTGCATTGATTTTGTTCTGCAGCCAGAAAACCTAACCTATCGCTATAAAAATAAATAAAACTGGTATACAACCTCAGTATTTTCCGGATAGAAAATAGCAAGTTGACAATGCTTACCAGTTTCCTCCAGACCAAAATTGTAACTGATGTTGAGAGAAACCTCCACTAACGTGCTCTGGCTGTGAGATGTTAAGTTAAAAAATGTGCTTTCCGTTTGGTAATCCTCACTCCCTCACCTCCTCATAGAATAAAGAAAGTAATTATTTCAGTATTACTTCCAAAGCTCTCTTTTAATGTGAACAAGATATGCGTTGAAAGCTGCTGTACCTACAGCGTGATATCCCAGCATTGAAAGCAATAAAAAGAAAATACGGAAAACGAATCCTATATAAACAAAAACAGTAGAGCGGATAAAGCGGAACCCTGACATGGAATGTGCAGTTTGGGGGGCAATTTAATCAGGACTCCGCCCCCGAGGGGACACCCTGTGATAGCTCCCGCGGGAACTGGTAAAGATGCGATTTACCGCCGAGTCTGTTCTGCGATAATCGAATTATCGCGAGGATATTTATCTGTTTCCTGTTGGAAAGTTCGCGACGGCGTTGAACTCTCATTTATCTTCTACCAGTGCCTCGCTATCATGGTTTCTATTGACTCAGAAGTTGAGAGGAATTCGATAGTCCAAATAATCAAGCAAGGTAGGGAAATAATATGAAAAGAGCTATGTTGCATAGGGTACTGTCTCTAAAGGTTAGTCTTTTTTAGTTTGTAGCATGATATGTGCTATTTTTCAACTAAAAAAAAAAAAAAAGAAAACGATCTTAACTATTATTAGTTTTTATATAGCAAAGTTATTATTTTCTTAATACAATAACAAAGTCTTGAATCTCTCGTACATTAAATAACTAACCCCAAATATAGTAAACTAGTATACCCGAGTGAGAACTCTCGCATTAGAGATCCTTTATCTCCTTTAATACATTCGAAATGCAAGCGATAATAGGGAAACATGTTTATTAGTATAAACAAAATAATATTACCAAGAAAGTTTATTGAAGTTTAAATTATCAGTAGAAATTAGCTTGTCCCACTGGAAAATATCCCTTCTTTAACAGTTGAGAAATAAGACTCAGGTATACCATTTTCTGTTTGTTGTATTCATATTTAACAGTGTTCTTTAGAGTTAGACACGAGGAACGAATATATAACTCCTCTATCATTCATAGAAACCTAAAAACAGCATTTTATTTCCGAAACAATGTTTACAGGTATAAAGTTGCCATGACAACAACACGTACGCAAGATGGCATAGTCCCCTTGGGGCTAGTGCGTTATCTCCAAAACAGTATGTTTTAGGGCTTTAAAACGCTGGAGAAATATGTTCCAGAGGAAATCTTCCAGCGTCGAAATCATTAAAACCCAACCCGTCCCGCCTCGATCCGCCGACACCCCATCGTCGGAGCTTTGAAACTTCCCAGTTTTTCCCTCACTTTTATTTAAGTCCTAGGAAGAATTTAACAATTAAAATTAGAATTCGCCGCTTCTCCGTGAAATTCCCTTTCTTTTGACACCTCATTCGTCAAAATCCATCGCTTCTGAGAGCCGGAAAAGGGATCTATAGTACCGTATTATATATAGAGAAGTGATAAACCGAAACAGTTCAACATATTCTCTCTATACTGAGTGTTTTAACCTGTTTTAGGGAGAAGTTCTGTCTCTATTTAGTATCGGCCCTTATGGACATTGACATTTTACTGTCTCTACCTCGACAATTGCAGCCATCATAACAACCGTCGCAGCCGCAGGCATAGCGCTAACTGTTTAACAGTTTCTGTCGTGACAGTACTCTCAAGTTTTGCGTATTGATAGTAAATGTGAAGGTAACTGTTGCATTTATACGCCTTGATAGTGCACTATCGCATCTTTTCAACTATAATGGTAATTGTGAGAGAAAACTTTAATCTCAAATATTATTTTTCGATTATTTCTTAAGTTACTTCATAACTCAGGATCAGTGTTACCAGGTATTTTCTCCCTAAAACTCTCTAAATCCCTCAAAATTCTAAATTTTCCTCTGAATCTACCAATTTTAATGTTTAATTCTTATTTTTCTATAAGTATAACCAAAATTAACCCCTAGTATAAGATAATAATAAATGATTAGAAAAGTAGAAAATACCCCAGAGATTGAATAAAGTACTAAATCTAAGAGGAAAAACCCTAATATACACTGCTCAGGATGTAGGAGCCCTACTCGGTACATTGCTGAACTGTGGCGCACTCTAGGTGCCAGATTGGATCTCAGTCTGAGTTTTTCTTTGAATCATGTTTTAGGAAAGTATTTGTCAGTCATTTAATACATAATATTTAGATATGGTCTGCAATTTTAAAAATACTTATTCATGTAATTACTCTGATTTCAATACAATCATATAAATCAAATAACAAGTGGCATTTCTGGGAATTATCTTTCGTATGTTAAAAGTTCAATATAAATTTAAGATCATTAAAACGTTTCTTACTTACGTTTATATTTAAATGACTCAGAGCCAAGGCTGAATTTTCTTTTACTAAAATTTATTTTTCCATTATTCAATTTGTTTAGTTGTTTTACGTTTCATTTTTTCTTTTAGTTTTTATATTTTCTATATTTTTTCATTTTTATTTTTTTTTTGTATATGTATATATATTTATTTTTCTTGTACTGTTGATCTATATATGTTTGTGTGCGTTCAAATTTTGATGTTTCATTAGTTCCATAAATTTTCTAATTATCTAGATGTATTCTAGATTAAGAAAGGGTTGATTGCTAACTGGAAGAGAGAATTATGGAGAGGTGAGAAGGTAATTGGATGAATTAAAATAAATAAAATATAGAAAAAAAAATGTAGCGTAATTGAATAAAGATGATAATGCCATCCATGAATTATGTAGATGAATGATTAAGTGATAAAAGGGAAAGGGAAGGATAAAAAAGAAAGAAATGTATAATGTGTGTATATATATATATATATATATATATATATATATATATATATATATATATATATATGTATTATATCCAATTAAGGATTGATCAGTACGCTGTGTATTGTAGCAACCCAATGTATTTGGGCAGCACTGATTTTCAATAAATCATTTCTCTCTCTTATAAAGATATGTATTTATAGTTATTTTGATATATTAAGCACTATTTTGTTTTGTTTTACCGCCTGTAATTAGTCTGTTGGTGGATGCTGTTTATAAATAAATAATAATGGCCGAACCACTGAAATAAAATTATTTTCAATATACTTTTTGAAAATAAAACCAGTTTTTTTCTATATACCTTGGTTGTTTTGTTTTTTTACATCCCTTCGAAATGTGTCTGATATTTCTGTTGTTTTTTTTTGTATATTAAAAGATCAATATAAATTTAAGATCATTAAAATGTTTTTTACATGTGGGCTGATTTTTCTTTTTTTTTTTTTCTTCTTGGTTCTTGGAGGAAGACACCAAATTAATTTAATGAACTTACTTCATTATTTCACTGTAATTTAATTTCTATAAGTTTCAGGTAGATGATATTCCGGCATTGAAAGACAAAACAGAATAATCGAAAGGCCTAGAATATGTAAATATATGTGAAAATTTTACATATTTTTTTCAAAAATTCTTACGCAAACCTTCAGGTTTATAGAGAAGTTTTATTTATCATAGATCTCATATTTAAGAAAGGAACTTCTGTATTATACTTCAATAGATGTTATTATAATTCATCAATTTTTTATATGGATACCTTTAGAGATGACTGAAATAAAATTAAAGAAAAATGGTGGTTCAAATCATTGAGTAAAGTCCTGAGTTCTCAAGTCATTCTTTTATAAAGAAAAGCAGAGAGCTGTTCCGAGCATTATTAAAGGGCCGGGTAATTATCGCCTAATTTTCAGTAATTGTCCAAAGTTCGAACGTCAGATGTTAGCTCGTTTGGAGTTGCCAAGAGCCCCTCCTAATTGTTTTAGTTGAGACATAAAGGTGTCGGTTCCTGGCATGTGTGCCTCCGTCTAACGGCCTAGGATTACGGCTACTGCTGGGTACTACTGCCAGAATATTATCGCTACAACTTCCTCCCAAGGTCCCAGTAAAATATTAAGAGGCTTCTTAAGATAGGGAGGGGGGGGAGGAAGAGGCCGCCCCCTCTTCCTTAATCCCCAATCTCAAAACTCAATCTCGATTAAGCTTGATTACTAATCTGGTAGCCTCCTCCAGCGCGCCGGGCCAAAACTGATTTCGCAAACCTCATAAAACCTTCTCGCCAAACTCCTTTAGAAGGGAAGTAAACCGTAAATAAGAAACGTGCTTCAAATACGCCCGTCTCCCCCCAGCTACCATAAACTTATGTAATTTTCCCTATCTGAGGCCTTTAATAACCGAAGTTATCAATTCCACTGATACTGAGTTTTAATTTTTATTGCCTTTATAATGATACCGAACGAGTAACAACTTGTTGCTTATCCAATATTCTTAAAAAATAAGAGTTGATTCTTTCAATTACAGAGTTCTTTAAGCATCGTAATTCGTAAGAAAATTCGGTCTTGCGAATTTATTAGAAATAAAAAGTCCACGGGGAAAAGCTGGAGTGTCATCCAAAAGCCAAACCGAAAAAATCAAGTTTTAAAATTTTTAGCTTAATAACTTAAACTGTTTTAATACTTTTTTTACTTTTTAGTATGTCATTTTATAATATGTTTTTCATATTATAATAATTTTACAGACTTTACAACATTCATCATCATCATAATCTAAAACCTCTTTTACCGCTTACACATTGTGAGATTGTCCTTTGCAGAGTCTGGACCAGATTATCCTCTCTTGTACCAGCTGCCTCCTCCTGCTCCAGTCTGATTCCCGTCTCTGGAACGCAACCCTCACTCCTTCCTCCCAGGATATTCGGAGTCTTCCCCTAGGTCTCCTGCCTTCCACTTGAGTCTCCTAAGTCTTTCTGGCAACTTTATCTTGGCTCATCCTGAGAAGGTGAACGAATCATCTTAACTTTTGTTCTTCTAGAATTGTATCCACGGTCTTTATTTTGAGACTCGCTCGGATGGTAGTGTGCGAATCCTGTCTCGTCTAGTCTCTCCTTCGACTTCTTTACAGCATTATCTAACAAAACTTCATGATTAGTGCAAACTTTAGAAAATTGGACTTAACCAATACAGATTCCAACATATCACTTTTACTCTTCGACAAGAAATCTGCCCTCCAATATACCTCGACAATGTATTAATTTCGCAGACAGACAAAATTCGATACCTTGGCCTGACATTTGACAGAAGAATGACATGGGGCCCACACATCAAGAATAAACAAAAAACGCTAAACCAAAGACTTAAACTGTTATATTCACTTCTTTCAAAACGTTCAAAATTGAAACTTAGACATAAATTAAGCACTTACACTTACTTACTCAAGCCCATCTGGACCTACGCTTCACAGATATACGGGACAGCCAAAAAAACACACACACAAAAACTTTATCTTCAGTTTTTCAGGTTTCAATTTTCAGTCAAAAACATTTAGGACTATCACCAAATCCCTACGGTAAATCAGCAGCATTACCTTACATTCAGACCTCTAATCGATAACTTACACGGACTTCCTAACACACTCATACAAGACTACAACCAATATGCCTGACAACACTCGCAGAAGACAGAAGAGAAGCTGGATGAGTGATCTCCTTGCCTGACTATATACAACAATCACGACAGGAAACTATAACAAATGTTTGTTTTTGGTTGTCAGTCGATACCTATGTAGAGTTTTTTTGTTTACGTACCAAGGAGCTTCTGTTATCAGTCTTAAAATTTTGGATTGAAAAGATTGTAGTTTTTATAAGTGAGTCTTTTGTACTGAAACGTGAATCTGAGAGGCGTAAGTCCATATGGCTTGAAGTAGCTATGGGTACGAATTTAGTTTCTTCCTAAATTTGGAAAAAAAAGAGATTACAGTAATTTCAGTCGTTTTTTTAGAGTATTTTTATTCATTTTCACCATAAAGGATAATTTGTAATTTATGCTAATTTTGCTTGAATAAAATGTTCTTATACAGGTATTTTCCTTTTAACGAGATAGACAGACTTACAAAAAGGTACAAACAGATCAAGGGAAATAAGCTTGGGCATAAGACTAAGACCTGTCCCGTGATGCTCCAGCGACTGTAGGAGATCAGGGCTCGGAGCGACTCAACCAGTTTATTTTACATCTCAGAAGATTTCTCAATGTTCACCTTTGAAGGGTTCTTAATTTCCATTCCATCTCAATCGTTTAATCTTTTCGCTACTTGAGCAGCTTTTAAACTGGAGTGGAGTCTTCACCAAGTTTGTTGCAGAAGTTGTTTGTAATGTTAATGATAATCCTTTAAGAATCATAATCATGTCTTCAGAGCCTAAATACATTGATATCAAAATTACTAAATATATATATATATACATATATATATATTTGATATGACAGGGGCTGGAAAAAATTACTTTGCACTTATGTTTATGCTTTTTTTTTTTTTTTTTTTTTTTTTTTTTTTTTTTTTTTTTTTTTTTTTTTTTTTTTTTTTTTTTTTTTTTTTTAAATAGCATTTTACAATATAAGTACTACATTCCAGGACAATAAGTAATAGTTATATTTATTCTGGGGCTTAAGAATAACCCTTTTGAATAACAATTACAGGCAATGATAGGTGGGCTTCTGAGCCTTAGAGTAGATGATATAGGAACATATGCGTTAACAGATAATTAAAAAAGGAAAAATAAAAGTCAATAAATAAATACAAATGAAAATTATATATATATATATATATATATATATATATATATATATATATATATATATATATATATATATATATATATATATATATCTAGTATCATAATTAGGATTGGAATATCGAAACCCGATATATCGAATTTGAAAAGCCGATATATTATATCGTTATCCTAACACCCGATACATCGATGATATCGATATTTTACACCTATCGGTGATATTGATATTATAAACTTTATTATTTTATTTTAATTAGAAATTTCTTTTATTCTTATCATATTTCTAATGTTATCCTTGAGCTTAACTTAACATTATAGCTTAATTATTTAATCAATCTAGGACGCTGTCTTTGAGCTGTTGTAATTTCCTTACTGTTTTAACTCATAGGCTTCACTAACGGTCTCTTAAATTATTATTGCAACTTCCCAGATGATTGCATGAATACGAATTCATGCAAACCAGTTAGTTAGCACAAATGGCGCTAGAGTATGCTAGTCGGGAGTACCAGTGATAACGCGCCCCTCTTGTAAAGTTGTACCCTTATTTATTTTCTTATGTATTAAATTGATAAAATTTGATTGTCTTTAAGCGTTTGTTTGGCCAGAGTTGCCTAGTAACGGGCCGAAAATATTCTTATATTAATCAGCTGTTGATAATTATCTCATTTTATATTTCTATAAGACCCCTACTGAGGGAAAAACTACTGACCAAAAACAGTGTTAATTTATTTTCTTTATTACATTTGATTATCAATTAGGAGCCAGTGCATAATCATTTGGTAATTGTAAAGTTGTTATTAAAACCTTTATAATTATTATATATTTATTATATTACTAGCAACCTATCTATCTATAGGTAATACGATTGTTTCCCCAAAGAGTTGCATGTTGGTTGCCATCGTGAGTGAAAAAATTATTGTAACATGTTTAAGCACGTAAGATATACTATCTTAATTTGTAATATACCAATAATAAATTCACTGAAAAATTTCAAAATATTATACTATCGTATCCAACTAATACGTGTAACGGATGTTAGTAAAAAAAAAAAAAAATACATAATTCCAAAAGGCGTGACCAGTATATTTTTTGGAAACTTCTCCGAAGCGAGGAGTGAAATCATTCATCAAGTTTATTTAGAGGGTGAGTGCATTAAGCTGACAGGGCTCTAGAATTAGTGGTTACGATGTTGAGGAGGGGGGGGGGCTTTTGATTAAATGAAACTCCAGGTAATATGGGCTAATGATGAATCACCGAGTTACCTCACCTTGTTTAAATATTCTTTTCAATATTCTACACCGTTTGCAATTGGACTTCTGACCTCTCGCTGATGGTATTCGTGCGTGGTGTAAATAAACTCAGGTATGGTAATTAGCAAATTGTGGAGTAGACCTGTTTTCAGTTCTAAGATATGGCGTTTATGGATTCGGAATGGATCGTTATAACTATGTAAGGTTCTTAAGAAGGATTGATTGATACGAAACTGAAGCTAAAACCGAAAAATAAAATAAAATAAGTATAATTAAGGATGGAATAAAATTAAAATTAAAAGATCCTGCCTTTTTTACCACCATTACAACTCAGTAGACTCCTTAAAATGGAATTATCAGAGAGATGGCAAGCCATGTGGGACGAAAGCCCCCCCCTTCCCCCTAGTAAATTAAAAACCATCAAAAAAGTAGTAAAACCATGGACTACATCCTACCACAGCAGCTGTAGGGAGAAGTCGTTCTGACCCGCTTAATAATAGGCCACTCACATCTTATTAGAAAACCACCTCCATCATGCCAATATTGTAACTCTATTCGTATGGTTAAATATATTCTTGAAGAATGCTCTCACTATAGCCTCATAATATTCCATAATAGAATAAGGGTTACCCCTAATTTACCTAAAGCATCAGTCATATTGTTATTTAATTTGAAATAACAAATGAACTTCCCACTTTTCTCTACAGGCGAAACATCGCCGGTAACTTTGAAATAAGAACAACGCCTTAAGGTCTTCGAGAATAAGGTATTGCTTAAAATATTTAATCCAAAAAAGAACAAGTCCTCTAGAGCTTACACTACGCGGCATTGCTGTGCATGCACACTGTTAATATAATTTAAATGTAAGTATCGCTACGGTTGAAATGGACTTGTAAATTTGTTGGGGTTTGTAACGAATAAATCGGTAAAAAAATAATAAACGCTGAGATGACTTGGTAAATGTACGAGGGGAAGGCCGAAACGTAGGTGGAAAGCATAGGCGTGCGCATGGAATGTACCACAGGTGCACAGGCACCTACTAATGGGTTTGTATTATATCATTTTTTAGTCCGAGAGTGTTAAATTTTTGGTTTAATTTTAACTCAAAAATTGTTTAAAGTACATATTAGACAGCATATTGTTTAAAGAATTTTGTAGGGGGAGTAAAGAATATGCCCGGGCACAAAGCTGGAATGATGTACATGGTAGAACCCCTCTTCCCCTTTACTTGAATTCGTGCTTATTCGAATAAAGGATGATTTGAGAAGTTGAAGAGAGGCTACCGCTCCTCTCTTCAACGTATCCAAGGTTACTCTTAGACACATCTGCTATCGACAGAGCCTTGTGGTCACGCGTACTCCAGCAGTTGCAGATGCTGCCCCCCGCAATCTGTATGCTCTCCTGAGATTACCTTCTAGAGGGAATACCCACAGAACTCTGTCCTAGACCCGGTGGAAATCATTTTTCGGTGAGCTTCTGTAAGTGTCAGAGGATCAGCGGTTCCAAGTTATTAGTGCGCTCTGCTGACCTAGAACGCTGGAAGGAGAATGACGATGGCTGCTGCAAAGTCCAAGCAATCCTTCTAAGGGGCATGACTGAGACGGCACACCCTATCATCTTAGGAAATCAGAGAGAGACGATTAGTCCATCTAAGGTTTGGAAGGGAGTTCAACATGACACCTCACTTGGACTACTCAGCAGAATGACTATCGCCCTGAATAGACTCATTCGTATAGATAGTATCTTCTGGGGCACCTGGAACCTGGACCTGTCTGGAGAGTACTGGAACAGTAGGTCTCTACAGCCTTTAAGAAGAAGATTTCTCTCTTCTCGTCCTTAAAGAGAACTACCCATACTACAACATTGGATCCAGTAGAAGGCAGCACTCGTCGTCGGAAATGTTTCGGAGAGATCTCGAAGAAGTTGACGGACTTCTAAATTGAAATGGGAAGCAATTCATTTTACTGCTTCATACAATAAAATCGAATCCCGTATTGTCGATCGGTAAGATAAAGTAAAAAAAAATATAAAAAGTATTCCAAAAATCTTATTTTATATAACCGTATTACTTATTTACTGTTTAGTTTGAAGTTGATCTTTATTATATAGTGATCCTAAATGTGACCAGGTTGTGAAGATGAGTGATAATATATCGATGAGAGCCCTCCTGCTGATGGAAACATTGAAGTTACGCTCGTGAAGAGAGCCTGGCTCTTGGACGATCGAGCCCTCAAGTAATTGGATTCGCGATAACTCGATGAGGATGCCTTCGCCGTCATAGCCCTCGCCTCCCTATCGGGTCATCTCTCGTCGGCTAAAATATTCAATTAGAATCGTCGAAATGAATTTGAAAGCGAATGGTATTTTCAGATGAAATGGTTAGCACACGTACGTGCTGATTCGACAAATCAATATTGTATTACACATTATTCCTATGAAAAATTTACTAATAGTTACGCGGATTTATAATATATATTGGAATTCTTCTGAACCATAAAACCGTGTTTTTAATATAATTTCAAGGTATTATATTTATAAAAACTAAGCAGATGAGATATACTAATACAAAAGAGATAAATAAAAATGAAGAAGTTTACATTAATTGGAATAGACAGAGGAAGTTCTGCAATTGAAGTATTGCAATTGAAAAATCGGGATAGTGCCATCTCAATTCGGCATAGCATCAAGAACACGGGAAAACCTGAGAACCACGAAAATATTCGTTTTTTATGTATAATTTCATGCCTACCGGACAGTCCACCGTATACAAGGCATCCATATAAGTAGAGGAAAATTTGGGAGTAAATTACGGAATATTTAGTCCTTAACGCAGGGACAAGTGTGTACCAACAAGGAGAACCGATTTCAACCAAATTTTTCGTGCTGATTCTACATCCCAAAATAAAGAGTACGCTGAAATTACTTTTTTATCTCGAGTTTAAAAAAATGATATCTACCTGTTTTTTTTCACCAAATCATTTGTTTTTCAGTTTATATTAAATACAAAATACTAACTTTAAAAATATACTAACTTTTTGGTGAAATAAATTGAAAAAACTTTAGATTATTGGGTAAACTAGCCTTATAGATATTTCTATACCAAAAATTATGGCAGATTTTGATTCAGCGCACCGAAAAACTTTTATATTGAAAATATTATCACAAACAATTTTTTTTTTTCAGTTTCGAAAGGGTTTATAATTTGGTTGACATCCACATGATGGTATAGAAGGATCAATTTAATTAGGGATTGATAAATTATTTGCCACTTCTATAAATTTGTTTTATTGAAAACTAGTTTCGAATGTAATACATTCACCCTCAGTTTTAAAAACAAACAAAAAATTCAGTTTGTCCGATTTCGATTTTCTCGTATTCTTTAGAAAGAGGGAAGTTTCTTCTTTCCATAAATATAAACGGCTAATGCATTATCTAGAAGGTCTGTGTAAAAAAATAAAAACAATACTGAGGCTTTTTGCTGATAACGTTGTTTCTAAAGCACGTAGAAACACCACAGCTAGAGCAAACCGCGTAGGTTAAGAACCTTTACAGACGACCAAAATTTGGTTTTAATCGTTCAAAGGGTTCCTGATTTATGGGCAATTATTTAAGTCTTTAAAAAAAAAAATTAAAAACCTTATATTATATTTTTCATTTAATTTAATATGTATAATAACACCAAATGTGTATAATAATGTCTGTATTTTAAATTGCTTATTTTTAAAACTGAAAATGAATGTATAACAAAAAAAAAATTATAGAAGTGGTAAATAATTTATCAATCCCTAATTAGATTGATACTTCTTTACTATCATGCGTACGTCAACTAAATACCAAAAATGTTACCCTATAATTGATAATGCTTCGGAGTAATCACTGGTTCGAAAGGCATATTTACAACACTGGAAGTCAGTTAATTAATTACCAAGCGGGGGAGATTGTAAGCTGATACCCGCCCGACGTGGGGCCCGCTGTCCCTAAAGTTTTCAAAGGTCCGCTTCGAGTGCGAGGACTTGAACCCTGACAGCGGCCGACTGCTAAATATGTGTGAGGCGGCTGCTAAACTTTAGAGCAGTTAGCTGATGGATTGAGTGCTATCAAGAAGGGCTTGTTGGAATCTGCTTAGTTCAATATTTGTATGTTTTTTTTTGTGTCTCCATAGTATTCATTTACAAATATAATATATATATATAGATAACTGAAACTAAAAAATATGATATATCGTATTTATAATTTCCAGATTTGGCCTGGAAGGTCTAGGCCAGGGGTCGGCAACCTTTTGGTGGAAGAGCCAAATCTATATTGAAAAAAAAAAAAAAACATGAAAAAACATAGAAGTACCGGTTTTATCTTATTCTGTGGCATTTTGAATATTATGTGTAGAGGGATCAAATGCCTTAAAAAAATTGTATCTAAAATTTGGAATGGTTTTTTACTGAAATATTTAATATTCAGAGAGTCACAAAATTATCTAAAAGAGCCGCAGGTTGCCGATCTCTGGTCTAGGCTAAGGAAACCCACTGCTTTAGTGGAAAAATCCTTTAAAAAAAAATAATAAATTTTACTTTCACTATATATATATGAAATATACAGTGAGGGGTACATAGTAAGTAGTTAAGATGGTAACTAATTTCTAATCCGAGTTTTCAACGAAAATACAGGTTTTAAGGTTCCCAAAGTTCAAATAAACAAGTCTGCAAAATGGTCAGTTTGTTTGAATTTTACACTTTTTTACAATTTTCTCGAAAACAGCTACCACGATTTTGATGATACTTGTCTAAAGTCTTCTGCTTTATATATATATATATATATATATATATATATATATATATATATATATATATATATATATATATAAAACTATATAATAAACTATATAACTATATATATATATATATATATATATATATAAACTATCCATATATATATATATATACGTAATATATTTCAGAAAAAATGCCGGAAAAAAATTATGATGAAAAGAAAATTATATTTGCGTATAACTCAGAAACTAGGCATTTTATGGTGAATTATGTGGAAAATCATATGACAGGCAATTAAATTGTGTAAAGTAATATATCTAAATCGGATCAGTATTAGCAAAGATACAGCGTAAAGAACTATAACAACTTAGAGCCCGTTCCTAAATGGAGTGCCAAGTGTGTCCGAATGCAGACGGGTGTGACCGAACCAAAACTTCTCCCACCTAGCTATTCTCAACAACAACGCTGTGTTAAACTTCACGTTTATTATTATATGGTCGTAAGGGAAATTGTAAGATGCGCGCACCAAATCACATTTTTTACTATGGCCGATGGCAGATTGATATTACTTAAAAACTTCTTACGGCTCTATTTAACAACGTAAAAACGTTTCATCGAAACCAGTCAAGTTCTTAGCATTCCAACAACATAAAAAAAAAAAAAAATGCATTATTATTTTTAAAATTATTGAATTTCAGGAAGATTTCGCTTATCTACTTCTTCACAATATATCACAAAGTTTCGGGCCTACTCTTGTCCATTATCAAGTGATTATTTCACTATATTCAATCATTTGGTCCTTCTTCCTTTCCATATTATTCATAATTCTACCGCAACAGTTCAAAACACCACTGCCAAGTTTTCATAATATATACAACTTTCAAAATTATTAAATTTCTGGAAAATTTCCCTTATCTACTTCCCCAGTTCATTCACAATTCATCATTAATATGGAAAGGAATAAATACCATAAGATTGAATATAATGAAATAATCACTTGAAAATGGGCAGGAGCAAGCCCAAAACGTTGCGATAAATTGTGAATAAAGTGAGGAAGTAGATAAGAAAAATTGTCCAGAAATTTAATAATTTTAAAAATAAAAATTTATTTTATCTACTTCCTCACAACGTTTCGGGTTTACCCTTGCCCATTTTCAAGAGATTATTTCACCATATTCAATACTATGATACTTCTTTCTTTCCATATTAGTGATAAATTGTGAATAAAGTGAGGAAGTAGATAAGGAAAATTTTCCTGAAATTTAATAATTTTAAAATTTAAATTTAAAAATTCGAAAATTTAAAAGTATTATTTTAAAATTCGAAAACTTGACAGTGAGATTTTGAACTGTCTTGGAAGAAACATTATTATTCTATTTTATAAGATGATAAAGCTAATTTTATGATCAATAAAAAAGACTAAGCCATCTCCTGTATGTTAACATTAGTAAACAAACTTTCAACATCAAAACTGAATAAGCAAAAATTATTGTCCACTATATTAATGCTATATAATATTTGTTTAATCTCTATTGAATTTTTAAGATCATAAGTGTTTTGTGAGTTCAGATTATTAAGTGTAGGGTTAAGGTACTTGGCCAACCTTTCAGTAATTCCATTAATATTATTGATAATAGGTCTAAGTGGAGCATTATTTTTATGTAACTTTGCAATACCGTAAATTCTGGGCGTATTATAATTTGGGTTTAATAGTTTTATTTTATTTTCTTTCTTAATAAAATTGCACTTTATTAATTTATTAACATAATTTTCTATTGTTTTATATGCTGTTTTAGATGGGTCATATCTAATTTTTCTATAAATCCTATTATCATTCAAAATCTCCTTGAGTTTTTTGTTGTAATCTTCATGTTCAATAACAACTGAGGATAGTAGGCCGAAAATTTGCATCATAATAAATAAAGTGGTGAAATAAAAGCAGCCTGCCTTTATTTTTATATATTGGAGTGTTCACCTTAATCAACAAACATATATTAATAATAGTGTTTATAGAACATTTATTTAAAAATCATGTTTAAGCAATTCATTTTACAAAAAAGTGAAGCTAAAAAATGGTAATTGTGCAGAACATTCATATATCTATATTCCACGCCTATTTACTATTTATTATTTGACTATCCGAACAATGCAAATTGTTACGAAACATGTACAAAAGAAAAGGCAGTTTAAAACATTTACAGCATAAAAATAAAACAACTCTTCGTTTGTGCCCTACTGACAAACGGCATGACAGACTAATAGGGATAAATAGAAAAATAGACAGAGAAGCTGGCTTTGATGGAAGGACGGAGTGATGGAAGGACGCTAATACTCAGATCTCAAAGCGGACAAAGGAGCCAATGTCAAAGCGCTCCCTTTCGCTAACGAGCCTCCACAAAGTCGGCAGATTATTTACAAAAGGCAACTGACTCCCGCCAGAGAGCTCTCCGGTAGCTCTGCAGCTGGGAATGGAGTGATTAATTGTCTTCCCCAGGCCGGCTCCTGTCTGTCATCTTCGGCTCTATTCACTGCCCTAAGGTTAATTTTGCTTATTATATCTTTAATATCTATATATTAAAAAATAATTTCCTCAGAAATATTAACAAATACTTTTACACGCCGCTCAGTAGGGCCAAGGTGGAAAAAACCTCTAAAGTAAAATTTAAGTAAGTTAAAAAAATTCTTACGAAAAAATAATTATTAACAGTCCGATATTTTTTATAGCTCCGATAATAGCGTTTTTTCACTTTTTTTTTCTTATTCATTAATTTTTACGCATAACATTTTTAATTTAACTAAAATTAAAAATGTATAACATTAATGAACAATAATGCTTTCGATTTTTTAACCCCCTATGAAAAATCGAGTTTTTACGCTTCCAGATACGTAGAATCCAAAAATAGATTTTTTTAAAAATCTGGCAATCGGCGGTTTTTCTCAAAGGTTACTGGACCGATTTTTTTTTTTTTAATTTGGTACCAAAGTCAAATGTCACTCCAGAACAATATTAGAAATTCGAAATTACTTTCTACCATTTCGTGGCAAAAATAGCGCCCGGCTAGGTACTTTGTACGCCCATAACGCGACCTTTTATGATAAAGAAAAATATAAAGTATTTTGGAATTAGTGTACCAAGACATTAATTTTTCTTTTTAATCTATATAAATGCTTTTTTGCATTATTTTCGATAATGAACCTTTATAATCGACCAAAAAAAAACAAAAATTAACTCTCCCTTCTCTCTCAAAACTTGATGGCTTATTTCTCAAGATAATTAGAATCCAATAATCGAATAAAAAAATTTCCTAAATCGGACTAATATTAGCTAAGACATATCAAACGTATTTTTTATTGGACTATTTTCTCAAAACAATAAGGAAGTTGGGTTATTGGACACACCAGATATTTTTTATATATTATTATTCGGAAATAATAAACTATTGTGTAATAATTTGCTGCGTTTTTTTAATTTTTCAGATTAACTAGGGCTACTTAAAAAGCTCCTCAGATGTAATATAAATCAGTATTATAAAATATTTATGAATTATGAATTTAATTAAGACAAGAAATCAAATACATTGTACACTGTATTAGATTTCTTGTCTTAATTAAATTCATAATCCATAAATGTTTTATAATACTGATTTACATTAATCTAATTTAATATGTATAATAATACCAAACTATATTTTGAATTGCTTACTTTTGAATTTTTGTGTGTTTTTAGAACTGAGGATGAATGCATAACATTCGAAACTAGTTTTCAATAAAACAAATTTATAGAAGTGGTAAATAATTTATCAATCCCTAATTAGATTGATCCTTCTATACCATCATGCGGATGTCAACTGATTAAGAAATTTTATAATATAAAAATCATAAATTAAATTTAAAGCTTTACTCAGGACAAAATTTATTATATTCACACCAACTAAAACAATTAAAAATATTTCTATTTTACTTTTATTTTTCATTTCTTAATTAATTATTTAAAATACAAAAACTATTACGTTTTGAGGGTCATACTTGACTGGCAACTATATTCATTGTACTAAAACTGAGAGTAAGAACGCTCTACGGGGACTTGTTGAAATTATTTTTGTTTGTAAAATATAGAAATTGTATAATATTTTATTTCTTAATTTTATTTAGCAATTCCGAAAATTTAATATTGATTTTTCTTGAATCTATCTTAAAATTAATTGCATTTTCCAAATTTTCTGTTATTGTAATGGCCTCTAATAATTTACTTCTGGAAGTATTTTTTTTCTTTGTAAAGAATTTTAGCTTCTTAAAAATCAAAATTATGATCTTTTTCTTATCCTTGTTTTCAAAAGAACCGTGGTTGTGTTTTTAAAGGAGTGCCTTATTGCTTCTTCCTCTACCACTAAAAATTTAACTTCTAGGAAACACTCCGCAATTTAATAATGAACAGAACTTGTCTATTTTAACAACATCCTTAGATATTTATTCAAAGAGAAACTTTTTAGGAAGTTAAACAAGCAAGCAGCTAAATCTATCTAAACATTTAAGTTGTTTGAGAAAGTTGAAGTAGTGTTATTTTATAATTTATGTACTCATAATCTGTATTTTGCACAAATGAAAATCAATTTATTAATGAGAGGAAAAACTTAAAAAAAGAAAAAATAATTATTTTTGGATATTATTGGAATATTCCATAACAAAGCCCTAAGTGTCACAAAAACCAGTAAATAACTGCCCAGTCAACGTTTCGCCAATTCAGTCATCATTAGGATAAAATTAAATAAGATCATGCAGAAAAAGACCAGAGGAAACACAACTCACATCAAGAGGTAAAAAGGACTTACCCAATCGATATAGTAACAATTAATCACACCAAGACAATTCAAAATGGAGTTTATTATCTTTTTCTGTCCTGGTGGTGACTGAATTGACGAAACGTTGGTTGGTGTGTTATTCAATGTTGTTCTTCAAAGCCACAGCCATCATCATCATCATCATCATGTTATATACCCACGAATATGTTTATCTAATATGTTTGATTTAATTTCTTTTAAAACGTCATATTTAATAAATACAATATTATTATTAATTGTATTAATCTAGTAACTATTCATATTCATATAAAAAATCTTATTTTTTGTTTTTCAGATACTTTAAACTTCCTAATGTTTTACTTTACACATGCCACATACTGTCATAATCGCCGGTAGTGATTATTTTTTATTAATTTGTGACTTTACGATCGAAATACTTTAAAAAATTACCACTACAATCCACGAAGGTTCTGGAGCTCAGTACTTAGTAAGGGCGTACTGTTTCTAGGCCAACTGTTGTGCAAGGAAGTACTTCGGCCAGGATCATAGTCAACTGCCAGATTTTGTCCCCTTAATAACCAATTTATAAAGGCTGGGTGTGCCCCAGGAGGGTCTCCCGACCCAAAGATTTGTCCATGGATGATGTAACAGATTAAATAATTATCTGACACGGCCGGACTCCAACCCGGGCCGCAGAGATAGGAGCAGATTGATTTACTCACTGAGCTACCCCGTTCCCAACTCTTGAAAATAAATAAATTTGTATATAATTTTTTCTTCTGTTCTTATTTACTTGTGTTCCTTAGGCATAGTTGCGTCACACTTCTATATAATAAAACTCTTAGAATTTTTTTAAAACATCATTACTATTATTTAAATTTTAAATTTAATTTAATTAATTAAAATTAAACAAAACTTCAGGATTGGTGCAAACTTTGGAAAATTAGACTTAATCAAGACAAATCTCAACATATCACTTTTACTCTCCGACAAGAAACCTGTCCTCCAATATACCTGGACAATGTAGCAATTCCGCAGACAGACAAAATTCGATACCTTGGCCTGACATTTGACAGAAGAATGACATGGGGCCCACACATCAAGAATAAACAAAAAACGCTAAACCAAAGACTTAAACTGTTATATTCACTTTTTTCAAAACGTTCAAAATTGAAACTTAGACATAAATTGAACACTTACACTTACTTACTCAAGCCCATCTGGACCTACGCTTCACAGATATACGGGACAGCCAAAAAAACACACGTACAAAAACTCCAAATTTTTCAGTCAAAAACTTTTAGGACTATCACCAAAGCCCCTTGGTACATCAGCAACTTTACGTTACATACAGACCTCAATATGCCTACAGTTAACGAACACATACGGACCCACTACAAACGATTTCACGATAACTTACACGGACATCCTAACACACTCATACAAGATATGGCGACAACCAACATCCCTGACAACACCCGCAGAAGGTTGAAGAGGAGCTGGATGAGGGATCTCCTAGACTAACTACATCCAATCATCACGACAGGAAGAGGTGCCGCTGGGTACTACTCTTTCTCATGCCTTTCATGCCACGATAACATGTACATAGCCAGCACATTCACTGGTTGTCTCATAGACAGGTGTGAATTTAAAAATAAAGTTAAAAAAAAAGGTAAAAAAAAAAAATTATTTAAAATAGATACGGGGCAGGCTATACAGTACCCGCAATACTGAACGATTGTGAGCGTTTAGCGGATCTAAACGACGGGCACGATCGAACCGCACACCGTGTCCTTTTAGACCCGCTAAACCCTATTGCGGGTATAGTATGCAGTGCCCCCTGCTTATTTCTAGTGGTAACGAAAATAGAGAATACCTGTAGACAACTTTATTATGGGGGGGGGGGGGGGGGAGAGAACAGGAATAAATAAGTCAATATTGTTTTATATATTTTCCTAGTGATTGCAACCGTACTTGGGACATAACCCCCGTAGTATAAAGTAAGTCATCATCATTATCATGTTACATGGTCAGGAATAGCTGGCTCCACTTATCTAATATATTTGATTTGAAACTGTCAAATTTGGATTTTGTCATCTTTAATGAATGTAATATTATTATTAATTGTATTAATCTAGTAAAAAACATCATTCAGAACAAAATACCTGCACTTATTTAATTATATCAATCCAAAATTTTCACCAATCATTAGCCCATATTCATATAAAAAAATCTTATTAAGGAATGAGATGGTCCGGGAGGAGATCAAAAAGTGGAACACTAATAGTAAAAACTATTTATTAAGGAACCGACATTTCGACCCACTTTGCAGGTCTTCTTCAGGGCTGAATGAACAAGATAAAAAAATAAAAGACCCGCCCATTAGAACCCCCATCACTGTTTTCATTTTTTTTCTCACTAAATCTTTATAATTATTAATTCATTCACTGTATATACAATTGTTTTATTCTTATTTTTGTATCTTGTTTATCCAGCCCTGAAGAAGACCTGCAAAGTGGGTCGAAACGTCGGTTCCTTAATAAATAGTTTTTACTATTTGAGTTCCACTTTTTGACCGCCTTCCGGACCATCTCATAAGTTTTACGGTCAACCATTGATTCAAAAAATCTTATTGTTTTTATTAATTACTTACTTCTATTATCAATTTTGTTGATAAGCTAATGGTGTATATTTTATATCATCATTACGAATAGAAATATGCTGTTTTAACCTAAAAAAGTGTTATAAAACTTTTTTTATGTTTTTACTTCCTTTTACGAAGTAAAGGAAGTATTGTATTCGCGAAAATTTTCGGTTTTAAGATTTCAACGGAAATATCCATTTTGACCATCCCTGAATCCATTTTGACTAATTTCGTCGTGGCGTCTGTACGTACGTACGTACGTTCGAACTTCGCATGACTCAAAAACGGTTAGCCGTAGAAAGCTGAAATTTTGTATTTAGGATTGCTGTAAATTCTAGTTGTGAACCTCTTTTTTTGGTCACTGCTTGATCACCGGAAGTGGTACTTTACTTGAAGGTGATAATTGATTTTTATCAAAAATGATATTAAAATACTATGCAAACTTTTCAAATTTAGTATTTATAACTTATATATTGATTTAAATAACATACTAGATTTTAGTCTAAATTGAAAAACCGGAAGTGGTACTTTACTTGAAGGTCATATTAGACTTTCGTCAAAAATATATTAAAATATAATGTAAAACCTCTCAAATTTGGTAAATAGGACTTTTATATCGATATAAATTTATTTACTAGATTTTGGTTAAGATTCGTGAGCGGAAAAGGGTACTTTACTTGAAGGTCATAATAAGCTTACATCAAAAATTATATTTAAATTAAAAGAGAAATCATATGTTTCGGTAATAAAGGTTACAAATGGATTTATAATTTAATAGGCGTACAAGGAAGTCATGTGTTGCCCACATCAGATATTTTCCAATGTGATATAGACATTTCATTCTCTAATCACCTGTGAACTATCTGTCCGAACATTTCCGTTTGTCCGATAGCTATGAATCGATCTCTGATATAGTGACTTTAGAAGCGAGCTTATTATCTAAACTTATCAAACAACTTGAACTTAAACTTACATTACTAATTTACAATCGGAAGCTCTAATAGCTCCGGAGAACGTTTAATAGTTGAACCGATATCTAGAAACAGCAAAACTGAATTTAGTGTTTTGTAGATAAATTATAATAATTAACAGTTAACTTTGTATCTTTTGATAGGAAATTGGCTTGGGGCTCAAACATAAATAAAAAATGCAAGAAGTTCAATCGAAGAAGTAAATTATATGTTAAAGTTCAAATTAAGCCAGAAACTTGCAACCTAAACAAACTTTTTTATGGTTAATTATTTTAGCCTAAATTTTACGCACAACAATTAATTATTAATCTTTCCTAATAGATAGTACTTTACTTGCTGGTACTCAGTATAAAAAAAAAAATCTCAATATTAAAAAAAAATGATTTTGTAAACGTTTTATTTGTTTCTAGTGAAAGGTGAGGATTCCATAGCCATGCGGTTTCACATTGAGACGGACGAAATGCTTCCTGACAGAAAAAAAAAACACGCATAAAAAGACTTCAAACATTCCAATTAAAAATATCAGAAATCCAATTAAAAAGGTTACGAACACAACATTACGTACCAACACATGTTAAATACAACCGGACTCACTTATGTTCAGTAATAATATTAATAAAGATGAATAGATATAAGGACTCTTACACAACAAAATTTTCATTTGATAGACTAATAACTTTCTTTTGCCCCTCAAGTTTTTATTCACATGTTAGGTCATCATCATGAGGACAAATCAATGGCTATTATCTTCATTCCATATTCCATATTTTTATATCTAATTACGACATGTGATGAGTAACATGAAATTTATTTAAGAATAAATGCAGGCTGTTACCATTTCAACAAGTTCATTTATTTTCATGCAAATTTTCGGTCTTTAAGCCATCCCTCAGGCATTTCTATAGAAGGCTCTTATTTAGTTTAATTTACAACATAGCACACTGTTAAATATATTTTTTTTATATTGTCTAATATTTAACCATATACATACTTCAAAAAGTGTTAAAATGAATATTAAGTTCATAATTAAGTCCAATCTGGACCAAATCCATTTATATAGTCACTAAAAAATAAATAATTATAATAAATACAACAATAACAAAATTGAAGTCAGGATTAAATTTCATAACAATTTAATATGTAAACATTTTCATAAAGTTAAAACACTTACAACTTTAAAAAAATATCTGATGTGGACAACACATGACTTCCTTGCACGCCTATTAAACTATAAATCGTTGGCTCAAAAAGTGATCCTCAATTTGGTTACTGATTTCCGAAAATTGCAATATCTCAAAAACGAAATTCGGCGTCGGGACACCCATCTATTGACACACACACACATACTCTAGTTTCTGGAGGTTTCATTCCGTTATTAAATGTCGTTTTTTTTTCAGTCGGTAACTTGTTTCCAAGATATTTCTTCGTGTTCCGTGACAACAATAAAACTGTCAATATCACTAGATAAATCATTAGAAATCGAGAGTTTCTAAATTTTAAGCAGAAGAACCCACTTAACTAATATCTTATTCTCCTGCTGCAGACTTGTTCATCGCACAAATGGGGAGGAAGACCAGTATTATATGCCCAATATTAACACTTAAAATAAGTAATAAAAATGTTTAATTAGAGTATAAACAAAATCGCGTTGGTAACCTTCATTACAGAACCATATGATTTCTCCATTTAATTTTAATATAATTTTTGATGTAAGTATATTATGGCCTTCAAGTAAAGTACCCTTTTCGGCTCACCAATTTTAACCAAAATCTATAAAATACATTCATATTGATATAAAAGTCCTATTTACTAAATTTTAAATGTTTTACATTATATTTTAATATAATTTTTGATGAAAGTCTAATATGACCTTCAAATAAAGTACCTCTTCCGGTTTTCCAATTTCGACCAAAATCTAGTATGGTATTTAAATCAATATATAAGTTCTAAATACTAAATTAGAGAAGTTTTCCAAAGCATTTTAATCTAATTTTTATGGAAATCAATAATGGCCTACAAGTAAAGTACCACTTCCGGCGATTAAGCAGTGACCAAAAAGGGAGGTTCACAACTAGATTTTACAACAATCCTAAATACAAAATTTCAACTTTCTACGGCTAACCGATTTTGAGTCATGCGAAGTACGAACGTACGTACGTACAGACGCCACGACGAAACTAGTCAAAATGGATTCAGGGATGGTCAAAATGGATATTTCCGTTGAAATCTGAAAACCGAAAATTTTTGCGATTACAATACTTCCTTTACTTCGTACAAGGAAGTAAAAACAAAAAAGCAATGTACATAATACTGTTTTAATTTTCTCTCAACTTTGCCTCAAACTGTCTCAATTTGGCCTCAAACGATCACTATTTGGCTATCACTTTAAACAAGCTCCTGGGGTTCAGCCATCTCAGCCATCACAGATGGAACTCCTAAGAAGAAGGCAATGCAATGTTACAATTAATTATGACCACTAAAAAAATTTACTAAGTAATCATTGACCAATATGCAAAAATTAATGTACACAGAATGAAACCTCAAAATACAATCTATTAATTTATAAATCTAATATACATATTTATTTAAATAAATTAAAATTAAAATTTAGTAATTATGTTTGCTTATGTGCTATTCAAGCCATTAGTATCAGATTTAAAATTTCACAGTCTATTTAATTTTTTTTTTATGTGTATGGATTCTAGTATTAAACTAAATAAGGGCCTTTTACAGAGATGCCTGAGGATGGCTTAAAGGCCGAAAATTTACAACGTAATAAATGAACTTGGTGAAATTATAAAAGCCTGCATTTATTCTTATTATATATATATATATATATATATATATATATATATATATATATATATATATATATTATATTATTTTTTTTCGGTTGGCTCTATAGACCTTGTAGATCTTTGGCCGCGCGATGTGGTGTTCTTACAGACATTTATTGCTTGCGGGAGCACAGACAGCCTGGAGAGGGGTCACCCAACCTCACGTTGCTAAGAACCATGGTTTCCATGGCGCAGCGGCAGGCTATCCATAGCTCCATAACCGGTCCCTTTGGGGGGCCAATTTCTTTCGGCAGTGCCCTTCCCACCGACTCTCTCGGGTTCAAGGACAGTGACAAATCGGTCTAGATTCACGGTTCGGAGTCAGCAGGCGCAAAAGGACCTATATTTCTTTTTCCCGAAGCAGACCCTCTATGGCACAAACCTACGGGCGGCTATTTCACATCCTGTAATAGCACACCGCGATTCACAATTAAGGTACACGGGGGGTAGGGTCATCAATCCTACGCTCGGTCTGTGTGAGTAGCTTCCAGTTGGCTGACGGGCCTCACATACTTCGAACTGACAACCTTTGGGTTTGTGAGTAGGTGCACTTTTGCAAGCGCGCTAACCCGCTCGACTACCCCGACCCCCCCATTTATATTATATATATATATATATATATATATATATATATATTCTCTAATATACACTGGTTTCATATAATATTCATAACTTGTATTTTCAATATATATTTTTGGCAATGTTGTACATTTAAAATTCTACGATTCAATTTCCTTGAAGGATAAAGTATAAAGCGAATAATTAGTAAAAAAAAACTTTTATTAGGGCATATTATTATAACTAATCTTTTATTATTATTATGACATATTATTTAACTAATCTTTTATTATTATTATGACATATTATTATAACTAATCTTTTATTATTATTATGACATATTATTATAACTAAACTAATATTGTTCACTTGAAGAAGAGTTCAAAAATATGAAAAAGTGGAATTTAAAAAAAAAAAAAAAAAATCATATTGTAATATTCTCCCGAATGAACGTTATTGTTGTTCTCTCCTGGGAGATTTAGCTGAGGAAAGTGCACTAACATGATTTTTACTGTTTTATCAGCTTTTCAAATAGTTAATTTGTCACTAGTCAATATTCCCAAACTTTGTAATTTTACAGGATATAATGAATATTTTATTATATTTTGGTTAAAATTGGTGAGCCGTAAAGGGTATTTTACTTGAAGGTCATAATAAGCTTAGATCAAAAATTATATTTAAATTAAATACATAAATCATATGTTTCGTTAATAAAGGTTACAAATGCAATTTGGTTTCCAATCCAATTAAACATTTTTATTATTTCTTTTAAGTGTTAAAATTTTGTGTAAAATACAGGTTTTCCTTCCCATTTGTGAGATGAGCAAGTTTGCAGCAGGAGAATAAGATATAAGTTGAGTAGGTTTTTCCGCTTTAAATATCGAAACTGTCGATTTCCAATGCTTTATCAAGAGACATAGACAGTTCTAATGTTGTCAGGGAAGATGAAGAAATCTCTTGGGAACTTGTTACCTACTGAAAGAAAATGACATGTAATAACGGAATGAGACTTATTTCAAGACCGACAATAGATGCTCCATCCATCGCATTTGCTTATTGTGTTATAGATATGCCAATATATAGCTGGAAGGTAAAATAAAAATAAAAAACTGTGAGCAGTTGAGCTCCATCACTAAGGTCGTATTTTCATTAAAATAAAAATTATTAAAATGACGAAAGAGGAGAAAATTCATACTAATTATCAGTTCATTCCCAAAGGGGTAGCTGGAGGTAATAAAATGTAGCGAGAAAAAAAAAATGTATATATATATACCGAAAATGAAGGTTCCTTGAAAAAAGTTCGATTTATGGAAATTTCGATACATAGGATATGTATATGCAGTTTTTAATCCTTTTCAGGCTAAAAATAATAATATATTTACTATTACAGCTAAATATATAAAATAATTACAGCTACTTAAGGGTTAAAGAAGTATCAAAAGTAATTTTTTTGGATTAATGATATAGCAGAGAAAATTTTGATGATCAAAGAAAAACAAAACTGAACGACAACAATCCGAAAAATTGTACAAATTATATCTGTGATTTCAGATTTTTTACAAATATACATTTATAATTTAATAAAGGCATTTATTAAAAATATGCAAATATACATAAAAATTATTTTATTTTTGTTTTCTCGTAAATTAGCTTCTCATGTCTTATTCTGTCTAACTGACCACCGAAGTCATCTTGAGCAGCAATATTCACAGCAAAAGAGGGAAAGTTAAACTGAATTTAAAATTAAAATTTCACTCCACGTTAGGAAAGCGATTCAGAGAATTTGGGTACTCCTGTGCTTCTTCTGAAAGATCTTCCCTGCATTTCCATTGATTTGCAAACCAGTGAAACTTTTTTTTTTTAATTTAATTATTACCCATTCTTATATATTTAAACTAAGGGCTCTTTTTTATGATAATCATATTTTATATTTTTTTAAATCTGAATTTTTGTTCGATATATAGAAATTTTATTTGATATATTTTTTTCTGATAAAAATTCAAGGTTCCTACAAAAAGTTCGATACATAGAGATTTTGGATTTATGGAAGTTCGATATGCATTTGCTCGACTGTGTGTGTGTGTGCATATATATATATATATATATATATATATATATATATATATATATATATATATATATATATATATATATATATATACATCGCGACAAAGGCCAGCTAAGGACCACGCGTATATCAGTTCATGGCTTTCAGCTCACACCTTCCTCATCTTTTCCCTTCTACGCTCCTCCGTCCACCTCCTTCCTTCCTCTCTTTTCCTCTTCTCCACCGCAAGGACCTTCTTATCATCCTTCTAAATTTCTCACTGTCCTCTTCTCTGATCCCCAGTTTCTCTATTTCTTCCTTTATCTACTCGGGTTATCCCTTGATGTTTTTAAGTTTGATCACCCTGTCAAAGATCTGCTTGCTCACTCTATCCTTGTCCATCCTCTTCATGTGACCGTAAAATTTCAACCTCCTTTTCCTCATTGAGGTCTCTAGGTCTTCAATGCCTTCGTACAGGTCTTTGTTCTTTTTTGGCCAGTACTCTTCTCCCACTTTCCTTGGCCCAAGGATACACCTCAATATCTTTCTCTCTGTTCTCAGCAGTCTCTCTGTGATGGTGAAACCCGCTGTTTTCGACCCATACAGTATCACAGGTTTTACTACCGTCTCGTAGTGTCTGACTTTAGCCTTTCTGGAGAGGTTCTTCTAGTTGTGAATGTTTTTTACTTAACATCTCAGTCTGTCTAAATTTTCTCAATTTAGACAGACTGAGATTATCACCCCCTCCCCCGGGTATGTAAGGCCCGTCAGCCTACTTGGAAGCAACTCAGAAAAGCCGGGCGTAGGAGTGATGACCATGTACCTAAATTGAGAATCGCGGTGTGGTCTTCCATGTATGAATGCCGCATCGCGCGGCCAAGGATCTCCATGGTCTACAGTGCCAAGCGAAAAATATATGTATATATATACATATATATATATATATATATATATATATATATATTTATATATCAGACATCTCCAAAACTTCCAGAGGTTATAAAACGGATAGAAAATGCACTCTCGCCCCTCTCCCCTGACCTTCAATACAGTGGAATAGTCTATTTTATTCGGAAAAATACGACTAAAACAAGTTTTTGAGTTAAAAAAATAAGATATCAGACAAATGTTATATTCGGACATCGCCTATTCGGGCATTTTACAAATCTCATAACAGGGTACTTTCCTATAAATGCTTACATCGAAAGGAAAATATTCCGGTAGTAAAAAAGTCGAGTTTTATAATCGGTCCAACTCAGAACTCCCAAGATGCTTATTCAAAATTTAATAAAGAACAGGGGAAACTAGAAGTAAAAAAAAAAAAAAATCGTTTAATAAGAAGGAATACTTACAAATAAAAAATGTAAAAGGAAAAGGATGTGAGTGACAGAGATTTGAGTAAGTTGTGATTTATTGTGGCCCTGAGTTGTCGCCCTGGTCAAATGAGCTTTACAATAAATCAAGGAACCGGGCACATCTGGGATAACTTAGCCATTCCTGTCTTCTAATTGCTTTTGTCATCTCCCTTCTTTGCTCAGCTTTAATTTGAATCGATGCTCTTGTCAAAACTTTTATTGAGCTCTTTAAAGTTTTATTTCTTAATTGAACTGAGCAAAAACAGGCAAAAATTATTGTTGGTACATGATTGGAAGAATAAAAAAAAAATCTCTCAAATAGTAAAGAATGATTAACCTGTCAACGTGACTTCTGTTCAGGCATCATTAGGAACAAAAACGTAAGAAACATAAATCAGAAATAGCGCATCTCATTTTAACAGTCTGTAGCAGCGGTTCCCAGGCCGTGGTACGCTTTACCTGACCACACTGTCTTAATTGGTAATAGAACCAATGATTTCAAGCTCATTCGAAGTTCGAACCGAAATAAGTAATATTGAACTTTTTACCAATTTGGGAAACTGATTAAATAAAATACAGATATTATCGAAACAGAAAGTGATAAGAACAGATAAATGCAAACCCGAGTGAGCGCATCTCACACCAACAGCCTAAACAAGACTAATTAAATAAAGATAGACCATGACTCCTAGACATTCATGTCAAAGATCATGAGAGTCATCGGTTGCTACTCAATATTTGTCTGAACTAGAAGTAGAGGTTTGAAATTAAATTAGGCTGGCGAGGAGAAACATATCGTCCCTACAATAATCAACTATCGAATGTGAAATAATGTGATTATCATTCTTATATTAAAATATAATCCAAAACTTTTCAAATTAAGTAAATAAGGTTTTTGTCTAAATAAGATATACTTGGCTGACGTACCGAAGGAATGGATGAGGCAATGTAGGGACTACGGAATTTATTTCGATGACGATAAGCTCCTTACACTGTTCTTCGCGAATGATCAGCTGGTGATAGCGGAAAGTTTTCCTGGAGATGGTGGTCTTCCAGTTGAAAGAAGTTTATGAAGCGGCAGGTCTCAACTTCCAAAAGACTGAGTGTGTGGTGGAGAAATGAGGAAGACGATCTGCGCGTAGATCAGGTGTGCAGAAAGGTCAAGGCCTTCAAGTACCTAGGGTCATGGAAGATGTAGGGGACGTCGGATGTAGATGTCCGAAACAAAGTGGGGCTCGCAAGGAAAGCAACTAGGATGCTGCACCCTGTTCTCTGGAACAGCACCATTCCGAACGAGAACAAGCGGCGAATCTTATCGGCTATAGTCGAATCCATATTAGCCTACTGATGTGAGGTATGGCCGATGAATAATCGCTTGTATGCCAAAGTTCGGAGTGTATAAATGGATTTTTGGAGAAGGTGTCTCCAGATAACAAGGCTGGACAGAGTCAGAAGTGAAGTGGTTAGGCAGCGAATGTATGCAGCGAATACCGTCTCTGAAGGAATCGTAAAACGGCGGTTGAGGTGGTTTGGGTACTGCAGGAGATCGCCGGAAGAGCATTGGTCGAACAGAGTGCTGGACTGGCAACCGCCCGGAATGCGTAGACGAGGACGACCCAGATCCACATGGATAGGATAGGAGATGGCCGGCCGATGTCTATGGGAGGGAGATTGGGCTGATATAGCTTGGGAGCACAGCTCTGACCTGAAGCGGTATCCCATATTGGAACACCAGTAAAAGAAAATAAGATGTTTGTATTAATATAAATAGCATACCAGATTTGTAGGATAAAATTGGCAAACCAGAAGTTTTACTTTACTTGATGGTCTTCATAGACTTTCATCAAAAATTATACATATATATTTTTTTTTTATTATTTATTGATATTACAATCAAGCTCGTAATTAGCTTATTAGTAATTTAGTTCTAACATACATAAAAAAAAAATATCTGATGTGGACAACACATGACTTCTTTGTACGCCTATTAAACTATAAAAGTGATCCTGAATTTGGTTACTAGTTTCCGAAGATTGCAGTATCTCAAAAACGAAACGGCGTCGCGACATCCATCTACTGACACGCACACAGAAATGGGGAGGAAAACTAGTATTTCACACTCAATTTTAACACTTAAAAGAAGTAATAAAAATGTTTAATTGGATTGGAAACCAAATTGCATTTGTAACCTTTATTACCGAAACATATGATTTATGTATTTAATTTAAATATAATTTTGGATGTTATCTTATTATGGCCTTCAAGTAAAGTACCCTTTTCGGCTCACCAATTTTAACTAAAATATAATAAATATATTCATATCGATATAAAAGTCCTATTTACCAAATTTAAGATGTTTTACATTATAATTTTATATAATTTTTGATGAAAGTTTATTATGAACTTCAAGTAAAGTAACGCTTCCGGTTTTCCAATTTAAACCAAAATCTAGCATGTTATTTAAATCGGTATGTAATTTATAAATACTAAATTTGAGAAGTTTGGCATAGTATTCTAATATAATTTTTGATGGAAATCAATTATGACCTTTAAGTAAAGTACCACTTCCGGTGATCAAGCAGTGACCAAAAAGGGGGGTTCACAACTAGATTTTACAACAATCCTAAATACAAAATTTCAACTTTCTACGGCTAACCGTTTTTGAGTTATGCGAAATACGAACGTATGTACGTACAGACGCCACGACGAAACTAGTCAAAATGGATTCAGGGATGGTCAAAATGGATATTTCCGTTGAAATCTGAAAACCGAAAATTTTTGCGATTAAAATACTTCCTTTACTTCTTACAAGGAAGTAAAAACAAAAAAGCAATGTACATAATACTGTTTTAATTTTCTCTCAACTTTGCCTCAAACTGTCTCAATTTGGCCTCAAACGATCACTATTTGGCTATCACTTTAAACAAGCTCCTGGGGTTTTCGTCGTTCTAATCTTCTAACTAGGGTATTAAAGTTGAGGATATGGACGGCCTCAGCATTGGTGTGCCCTTGTAGTCGCTCTTCGTGTGGCTCAGCGAATTTTTTAATTTCTTCCTGAATTGTAGCTATATGAAGATCTCGATGAAATCATCATTTCTGATGTACCAGGGTTCATTGACAATTCCTCTAATAACTTTATTATGAAACCTTTGTATAATTTTTCTATTGGAATCAAAAATACAAAACTTCTCAAATTTGGTATATGAAACTTTTATGTCAACATAAATAAGATACTAGATTTTTGTAAAAACTGGATAACCGGAAGTGGTACTTTATTTAATGTTCATAATAAATTTTTATAATAGATTTTTAAATGGTCCTCTATCATTTTTAGAAATAAAACGTCAAATATCAGTTTTAGAAAATATAATTATGAGTCCAACACCTCCAGAATTACGATTCAGGGCACTGTCAATATAGACGTCGCGACGCCGAGTATCGTTTTTAAGATAGTGCTTTCTTCGGAATCTAGTAACCACATAGTAATTCAGGATATATTTATGAGCCACCAATTTCTAGTTTAATAGGTGTACAAGGAAGTCATGCGGTGTCCACATCAGATATTTTCACATTCTTTGGGCATGCTAGGAAGGATATAGCTACACTATATACGACTACTAGTTGGAAACCAATTCAGCTGCCCTCGAAGTTTATCCTTGATGTTGGAATTTATTTACTATAGAACCCTCTCCCTCCCCCTCTGTACCTCTCCTGTCTATTTTACTATTTACCATTGAAATATCATTGCATTATATTATAAGGCGGCAAATAAAAGACGAGGATTCCCTTTATATCTGCCATTTCTGCCTGCTATGTAAATTTATGCTGTCAGCAACTGTCCAGAACTCGGAGCTCATTTGCAAAAGCTACTTTGACAAAGAGGCTTAAGTGATTTTATTCAGTTTACGAACTCATTACCATCAATATCAGATTTCCAACGATTACAAAAGAGCCACGGTTTGTCTTGGAGCACTGCCGTATCAAAAAGTTTATTTTCCGAGGCTCTAATGTAATCAGCTAAAAACTAAGTTTTAAACCAGCCGGTTACTTCGGATGTTGTTAGAACGACCTCGAAGATCAATAATATAGAATATAATAATTCACATAATAAGAAAAATATGTTATACAACGGTAATTTGACGGAACAAAGTTATAATATATATATATATATATATATATATATATATATATATATATATATATATATATATATATATATATATCCTATGCCCGAATAGGACACGCAAAAAAAACAATACTATAACAATAATAGCGGGGAAGCTCAATGGTAAGGCACTTTATATAATTATCAGCCGTAGATCGATTTTGTAGGATCGGGAGACTCTCCTAGGGGTCACCCAGCATCTATAAAGTCGGTACCCTTAACTGGGGACAAAACCTGGCGGTTGAGCGTGATCTCGTCTCAAATCACCTCCTTGCACAACCGTTGACTTAGAAACAGTATGGTCCTTGCCAAGTACTGAATCCAAGACAATCGTGGTTTGTATTCGTTGGGTTGTATTGGTACAGATTTTTAATAATATTTAAAATAATATAATGTAGGAAATTTTTATAGAATATCCTGTAAATAACTAAACAGTCAACGTTTCTCTGATTGAGGCATCATGAGGGCAAATAAAAATAAGAACATATAAATCCAGACCAGAGAACGTGCATCTTACATCAACAGTCTAAAAAAAATCCAAAGCAAATAAAGGTGGAATACATCGACGTCGTTTTTTAAAAATGGCGTAAGCGCCATTCAGCAAACTTTACAGGAAGCACATGAAACGATTTCCCCCAAATAACAATTTTTTTTTTAAATTTTATTCTGTACTGTATAATTTAGGAGTTTATTAAATTGGCAAACCTTTATAATTACAATATATTTTTAAGGCTTCTTGCACTGATATCAGAGTGACGACTGACGTCATCAACAGTCGATTTTTAGACTATTTCCAATTTCTTTTCTCGATATATCGTGAACTGCAATCGATAGAGGTGATGTTTACGTCCCACAATAAATTGAAACCTAAATTTTGAATTTTTGGCGCTTAAGCCTTTTTCAAAAAACCGACGTCGACATGGTGGTCAAAAGTGTTGAGGCGTCACCTTAGCAATGTCGATTCAAAATTTGGGCGGGCCAACATTTTTTTCATGATGGACCCACGGAATGAATCTCGACCTTTCCACTCTGCACTATGAAAAATGGCCAAAAATAACACCTAGCTGGATAAAAGCCGGATTCTAGGTTGAGCGAATACTTTAGCTGTATGTTTACTTTTCTTAGCGCACGTCCAGGCCTTTCTGTCTCTGTTTGTTCTCATTCCAACCCTCGCCTGGGAAGATAAAAACATCTGCGAATTTAGGATTCCTAGTTATAGGAGTAGCCAATTCTCTTTATCAAGGTATCAAATTCTTGCAATGAGTAAGAGCTATCATGTTAAACATTTAGAATTATTTGCTCACGACTCTTTTCTTTATTACAAAAAGCTTTATTAAAATTTTATGCAAAAGTGATTGCGGCTTTACCTCTATTGAAATTCAAACAAACCTGAAAAAAAAAAAAAAATGATGTCCAATCAGTTTTATCTTTTGTGTTGTCTTGTAGCCCTAAATTTATATGTATACTTGCATTTCAGATTCTGTGTACATTTTTGCCCCTTTTTTTGGAAATAAATATTTATTTACAGACGTCAATATAACGCGGTCCGTAAAACATACTTGTTATGTATATGTTATTATGAAATTAGAATAACTTATAATCAGAATGAGTGCAAATATTTAAAATACTGAAATATAATGCACGTACTCACAATATGTGATAAAATATCTATTCAAATTTATATTTAGCACTGTAGTCCCAAATAGAACATATTCAGCGTGGTTATTTCAACGAGTGACCATCTACCGGAGAAAGCCACACAGCCCGCGAGTATCTGAGGCCCTTCAACCTACTGGAGGGAACACAGACTGGACCCTACCCCGTTTACCTAAATTGTGAACCACGGTGTGCTTTTACAGGATGAGAAATAGCCTTCCGTAGGTTTGTGCCATAAAGGGTCTGCTTTGGGGAAAGAAATATAGGCCCTCTTGCGCCTGCTGACTCCGAACAGCCATAATCCGTGGATCGAGACCGATTTGTAACTGTCATTGAAATCGAGTTAGTCGGTGGAAAAGACACTGCCGAATTGGCCTCAAAACTTCCTCCAGGTTGTCTGTGCTCCCACGGGTGAATAAATGTCTGTTAGAAGACCACATCGCGCGACTAAAGATATGTAATTTCTATACTGCCAACATAAAATATATATATATATATGTGTGTGTGTGCGTGTGTGTGTGTGTGTGTGTGTGTGTGTGTGTAATTGTGTGTGTCTGTCTGTGTGTATAAGCATAGGTTTTCTTCTACATTGAAATGTAAGATATCTACTTTCCTTATGAAGGTTATGTGGCCCTAGAGAATCTTTAGAAGAGTAATTTCTTTAAAAATGGGACAGAATAATCCTGAAAGATCAAAATTATATTAATTGTTGTAAACCTGCCAAGAAGTTTTTTTTTTTAAATTACAGAGTTACTAAATAGCTATCTAACTCCCACAGCTACAGAACGGACATAGCAAGTAAGAGTTAGCTAATCAAAGTTTGCCAATTGTAGAAGCCGGGATCGGGCCGGTCCTAGCAACTGATTAACAGTGTCTAATTCCCCAGGCCAAGGACAAGAGTCTGTTTGCTTCTTGCCAAAACGATCCTCTTAACTACCAGAATACTCCCTTCGTCGCATTCAATTGATGTTTCATCGTAACCGATAATTACGATCCAGAATTTGAATCAGTTTATCAACATTTACCTAAAAGAAAACTTCATAAACAAATTTCTAAAAGAAAAAACATGTGATTAATTATTAATTAAAAGGAGATTTTTATTAGTTTGGGATGTAGTTGATCCTTCATTAATCATTATAGGTGGAAAGACATAGAAATATGTATAAAGGATGAGGCTGAAATAACTGATATATTTTGTCTATAGAATAACAAACCAAAGTGTCTAGAAAAAAAAAAAAGGTTTTGTTTTCAAGACGTAAAACGTAAATAGTTTAATTTCAGTGGGTAATAATAAATACATCTTCGAAATGTCGGCCGTTATTTACTATGCATTGCCGAAGAAGTTCCCTGAAATTTTCCATCACTTTGAGTCATTTCTACTGGATTGGCAGTGATTTATTATTGTTTAATCCTCTTCTTTAAATCGCCCAGAGAACGAAGTCGGTCTTTAAACCAGTCTAGGTGATATATCCCTAGAGAAAATATCTGATGTGGACAGCACATGGCTTCCTTGTACACCTATTAAACTATAAATCGGTGGCTCAAAAAATGGCCCTGAATTTCCTTACTAGTTTCCGAAGATTGCAGTATCTCAAAAAAGACACTCGGCGTCGCGACCTCCATCTATCGACACAGACACACACACGCATAAGTTCTAGTTTCTGGAGGTCTCATTCCGTTATTACATGTCGTTTTCTTTCAGTTGGTAACAAGTTCCTAAGAGATATCTTCGTGTTCCTTGACAACATTAGAACTGCCTATGTCAGGAGATGAAGCATTGGAAATCGACGGTTTCAACATTTTAAGCGGAAGAACCCGCTTAACTTATATCTTACTCTCCTGCTGCAGACTTGTTCAGCTCACTAATGGGGAGGAGAAAAGTATTTAACACCCAATTTTAACACTTAAATCAAGTAATAAAATTGTTTAATTAGAGTGGAGAAAAAAATCACGTTTATAACCTCCATCACCGAACCATATGATCTCTCTATTAAGTGTTAATATAACTTTTGGTGTAAGTTTATTATGACCTTCAAGTAAAGTACCCCTTTCGGATCTTCAATTTCAACCAAAATCGTATTATATTACTTATATTGATATAAAAGTCCTATTTACAAAATTTGAGATGTTTTACATCATATTTTAGTAGAATATTTGATGAAAGTTTAAGGTGACCTTCAAGTAAAGTACCACTTCCGATTTGCCAATTTCAACAAAAATATATTATGTTATTTATATTAATATGTAAGTCTTACATACTGTATTTCAGGAGTTTTGCATTGATATACTACATACATAAAGAGTTAAAGGGCTTTAAGGAAAAAGTCATCAGGCAACTTTCATCGAAATCGTTAGAGCCGGTTACGAGAATATTGTAAAAATTGTAAAATCGATTAAATAAAATGGCAGATCCGGTCAGTCGATTTTGACTCAAATATTGCTGCTACATACCAACCTTAAATACTTATTTTCAGTTTCGTATTACTTTTCGTTTGTGAGCTAGGCTGTTCACATACACACAGGCACACAGACTATTTTGTGAAAATTGGCTACTACTTCCTTGTACGAAGTAAAGGAAGTATTGTAATCGCGAAAATTTAAGGTTTTCAGATTTCGATGGAAATATCCATTTTGACCATCCCTGAATCCATTTTGACTAGTTTCGTCGTGGCGTCTGTACGTACGTACGTTCGTATGTACCTTCGTATTTCGCATAACTAAAAAAACAGTTAGCTGCAGAAAATTGAAATTTTGTATTTAGGATTGTTGTAAAATCTAGTTGTGAACCTCCCTTTTTGGTCACTGCTTGATCACCGGAACTGGTACTTTACTTGAAGGTCATAATTGATTTCCATCAAAAATTATATTACAATACTATGAGAAACTTCTCAAATTTAGTATTTATAATTTATATATTGATTTAAATAACATACTAGATTTTGGCCTAAATTAGAAAACTGGAAGCGGTACTTTACTTGAAGGTAATATTAGACTTTCATCAAAAATTATATTAAAATATAATGTAAAACATCTCAAATTTGGTAAATAGGGCTTTTATATCGATATGAATGTATTTACTAGATTTTGGTTGTGATTCGTGAGCCGAAAAGGGTACTTTATTTGAAGGTCATAATAAGCTTACATCAAAAATTATATTTAAATTAAATACATAAATCATATGTTTTGGTAATAAAGGTTACAAACGCAATTTGGTTTCCAATATAATTAGACATTTTTATTATTTGTTTTAAGTGTTAAAATTGAGTCTAAAATACTAGTTTTCCTCCCCATTCCTGAGATCAACAAGTCTGCAGCAGGAGAATAAGATATTAGTTAAGTGGGTTTTTCCGCTTAAAATGTCGAAACTGTCGATTTCCAATGCTTTATCCAGTGATATTGACAGTTTTATTGTTGTCACGGAACATGAAGAAATATCTTGGAAACTAGTTACCTACTGAAGGAAAACGACATGTAATAATGGAATGAGACCTCCAGTAACATGAATGTGTGTTTTTGTGTGTGTGTGTGTGTGTGTCAATAGATGGATGTCGGGACCGAGTGTCGTTTTTACTGCAATCTTCGGAAACTAGTAACCAAATTCAGTATCACGTTTTGAGCCACGGATTTATAATTTAATAGGCGTACAAGGAAGTCATGTGTTGCCCACATCAGATATTAACATTTGTAAACTCGAATTCGAAAATTTTCACGATCGTAATACTTCCTCTTACTATATATTTCATATATAGCTAAGGGAAAGTAAAAAATGGATATATTGTCTTCTATATCTCCGAGCTACAGACATATTTTTATTAAAACAACTGACAGAGGATTATTCAAACATCGTATTTTTACTCGGTTAAAGTAAAGCGTTTTTTCGATACTGCCACTCCGTCTAACTATTATCATTTTTCACCTTCGCATGATATTAATTTTTTAGGGTATACAAGTTTTCATTCTTCGCCTTTCATAAACTTTTTATAAGAAAAAATTATTATCTTTGGAGAAGTTTTCATGTTCTTTCTAAAATAGTTTTTGATTTTCTGTTAAGATACATATTAATTTATTATAATATAGAAGAGCAAAAATTCAGAAAGAGACACACAACTATAGTTGACCTATAAATGGTGTATAAAATAATAGAAAAAATCTTACGTGTGGACGTTCTCCAATTCATCATCAGTTCAGGCAGAAAAAAGAACATATACATGCAGCATATCTCACATCAACGTTCTAAAAAGATACATCAACTAGAGGACAGCACCTCAATCCAACACTCCTCAATCCAATACACGTACTGAAGGAAAATATCGGTTACGTAAACAACAGGTGGGAAAGGTTAAATTAAAAACTGCTGATAAGCAGAAAACAGAAAATTCAAAAATTAAACAACCAAAACTGAACATAAAACTATAAAAATGAATCTAATTTACTCTTTAATAATTTCAGCAATATATCTGATTTGATATAAATAGGGTCGCTATACGATTCCAGTAAATTTCAAAAGCAAATATCTTCTGTCGTTTAATTTCTTAGGAAGTTCTTATGAATATATTAATTGAAGGGCAATATATAACTTCCGATATAATCTTCACTTAATTTGTTATGTTTACGTTTCGGGGAAATATTTTCTCATCTTCAGAACAATCGTTCTAAAATCAACAAATATTTTATCTATGCATCTATAATCACAATTCATAGTTAAATACACAATAACTAAAATATGTACGTACATTCATACAATATTAATAATTTAGTAATAACTCAGCTTATATTTCTCTCCCAATGTCAGTTATATAAACATTTCCAGTGTATTAAAATCAAACTGTTTTAGTATAAGATCATTGATTAACAATTAGCATGACTCCTTATAACAATTAGCATGACTCCTTATAACAATTAGCATGACTCCTTATAAACATTTTTAATCTTGTTTTATATTTATCTCTTTATTTATCCTAATTATTTATTATTTTGATTTCTAATTGGTTCATTTCTATTTTAAGCTATTTTAAAAAAATAAAAAGAATTGTATAAATTAAATATGCAACTACTGATATTATGATTATTGAACTGTAATTTTGTTAATTATATCTGCATAATGTGTTCCCAGGTGTTTTGTGTCCGTTTTATAATTAACTATTGTCTTGTTATTCTTGATAATATGGACAGCCTCCAGTAATTTTCTGTTATTAGTTATTATTGCATAATCTGGAATTTTCGTAGTCAAATTTCTGTTGCATTTTTATTGGAACCTTCCAATTAAAAAATATATTTAAAAAACACATATTACTGAGGTAAAGTAATACTATGACCATCATGAAAAATTATGTAACATCAATTTATCAATTCACTTTGAGAACTAAACGATCGCTTTGAAATATATTTTCACGACATTTATTGATATACGTATTGTCGTGTCAAGACAGGAAAATAGATTCCTTTCATTGGCACAAAGTAATGGCTGCAGATTGTTAACTTCCATTGGGATAATACGTTATTTACTTTTGATTCCTATGGAATCACCTCTTAAATGTTTTGGCAACCTGTTATTTATTGTTAGGTCTCATCGACTAATGTAATATATTGATTTGTCCTTCTTCTTGTAACTTTATTCACAAGTTATATATATATATATATATATATATATATATATATATATATATATATATATATATATATATATATATATATACATATATATCAAAATTGTATTTATTACGTTTTATTACATTTATTAGCAGTAGTGATATAAAGGTATGGAATTAAAACAATGTTGAAAGTATGACGCTTTTATAAATAACCTGTAAAACTAGAGGTAATCTACTGCTATTTATTTGGCAATCTGCTTTTCCAAGGCAGGTGGGGGTTACAGAAACCGAATTTACTCAATTTATTTATGTAATGTATACTGTATCTATATCATTTCCAGAAGAGAACTGATCGCTCAAACTGTATTATCGATTTTTATTAATTTAAAAGGCTAGAGACCACAGATCCCCCTGCTACGGTCACTAGGTTGGGATATTATTAATACTATTGGAGATCTTTTCCAAGGATGTCGCGTTTACCAATTGACTTAACTAAACTATATGTGCCCATAATTCTGAAAGTGGTCTAAGTCAAAATTAAAAAAAAAAATTAATTTATCACTTATTTCACACGACATGATTTTAAACTAAATTTATTCAATGTAATTTTTACGATATCGTCAAAAATGAACCTTTAGATAGTAGTTGTAATTGCAACGTTATACGGAATTCATTTAGTGTTAATTATGAAAGTGGTCTAAGTCAACAATTTAAAGAAATTATATAAACATAACAAACTATTATATAAACCTAAAAGAAGAAGACCAAAAATATACAAAAATATTCAATTATTTCCATTATACAACACCACTAGACCAGTAACCGAGGAAAAACATAAAGATCTTACGTGTTTACTACCATACATCCCTTCGTTTTTTCAAGAACATTTTAAAAATCTAAAAAACTCGAAATTATAATAAAAATGGATTACTTGTTAAAAATGATTAATAAATGTTTATGAATTATTTCGTTAAAGTTGTTGTTTCAAATAAAAATCACAATTTTTTATTACTTTAAGTCAATTATAGGACATTCAGTTAATTTTGAAAATGGTCTAAGTCAATTCAAGTTTCAAAAACATTTTCCTATGAAATTCACACAAAATTTCATATCTATAATAAATTTCCATTAATCAAGACTAATAAAATTATAAATTTAAATGTCGCATAATATAAAAATATTTTTTAGTTTATTCAAATGCGATTCATTAAATATCTCAAAGCAAGAAATATATGACTTAGACCACTTTCATAATTATGGGCACATATGATGGTATGTATATATAATAATGGTATATATAATAATAGATTTTGGCATGGATCTGACTTTATTTAAGAGGATTTATGAACTAAACTGTTGTTTTAATAATTCACAACCTAAATTACTCTCATTATAAAAATTTAAAAAAAAATTGACTATAAATTATGTATTTGAGAATACTGGGTCTGAACTGCTTATATAAATCTTACTATAGTGCTACATAATATTTAACAAAAATGTGCACAATGAATGTAAGGGACTATGACTTAACTGGTTTTGTCTTCGTCGTCTCGGGTACTTTCTGCCTTGCCGCTTGATGGTCTAGTCTCCTTGGCTGCGGTCTCACAAACTCCAGCTGCTCTTCCTCCTTCTACTCTCACAACTTCACTCTCTCACCTTCCAGCTCTAACTTCCTCAGACACCAGCTATAACTCTCCAACCTGACTGACTATTCTTCCGTATCGCCTACCTATTCAGCTTCTCTAGTTACTTAAATCGATCTTAAAGAAATAGATGAGAAAAAAAAAGTTTAATAAATTAGGATGTATTTAATTTTTCGAATTCGTGCATTACAGCGATAATGAATTGGGCTATCGTAATGTAAATGTAAAGTTGCTTGAGGGCCGATAATGTGGAAAGGAAAGGAACCATGTCCACCTTGTGTACGTTTCGTTGCCTTGATTTCTCATATTTTTGTGGCCAACATGTAAATATGCTGCAGTTTTATATTATTAAGTGCAGGATGAAATTTATATACAAAGCCGTGAGAGACGTATTAGTCGGGTATCATCGGCTAATTCCGTAGGGCAACACCTGAACCTGCCCTTGGAAGGCGGAAAGTCCACGGTAAGTTCAATTCCGAACCAAGTTGATTACACAAACATTTTAAAAATGTGAAATGACTGTTTGAAAGCGTTATTTTCTAAATAAATAAAGTGGCACGTTTTTGCCCTTTTATGTTCCATGAAAATATCAGTAACGAACAACCGCGGGGCACAGTTAGATTGTTGATAAAACTTATTAAAAAAAAATATTATAAAGTATAATTATATGTTTTGATGCTTATTTATTTTCCTGTCGATAAACATTTTCAATTGTATACTAATTTACTTCTTAGCACCTGTGCCGTGAATTTCCCAAAATATATCCAATACTTTTATTTAGTTATTGTGACGAAGCGTACATAACATTTAAAATAATTTAGTAAGTTAAGTAATAAAAAAAAAAAAATTGCCAATAAAATCGTCTATTCCTCCTTCAGTCAGTAGCGAAAACTTACTAAAATATCGATGCTATCAATAGTGGCCAATTTTCAACTATCTCTATTCATACTGAGAGGTTGTAGCAGCGGGAGAGAGAGCTGGCAACAGAGCATCTCCAGTCGATTCACGGCATCCCCTCCCGCCCGCATCTGACAACACCGCGCTAAATAACACCTTCTTCCCAAATATACAATTCCGTGAGCCCAACTATAGTGTTTAACCAACTTTAGAGCCCAACATCTAAAAAAAATAGTAAATCAAAGAAAAAAGTATTAGAACCAAAGAAAGATGAATTAGGCCGATACACAACGCTGAATTGCGTGACCTTCGAGATTTTAATACGATTGGAATGGCAATGAAAGACAAATGAAATGGGCGTATGACGTAGTCAATCTGCGTAATGAACTAATCAATACAAGGATTAAAAGCGCGCTAAAATGAGGGGTAAGAGTCCTAAGGGTCGACCGAAACGTAGATGGGAAGATAATGTAAAATCCGATCTTGAATATTTGGGTTTTGATGTAGTTGAGTAGAGGAAGAGTTTTATCAATCACTACAAAATAAATCCTTTCTTCTTTAAGTTGTATTATGGATTGAACTATAAATATAACCTGTTTCACTACAACCCATGAAGGGTCTTGGGTTCAGTACTGTGGTAAGGACTGTTTCTGAGCCAACGGTTGTGCAAGGAGGTGATTTGGCCGAGATCATGCTCAATCATCTGGTTTTTCTCCCTGGTTAAGGGTGCCCACTTTATAGAGGCTGCGTCCCCAGGAGGGTTTCCCGATCCCACAGGGTCGATCCACGTCTGATAACAGAATAAATAATCATCTGCCTCAGCCGGTCTCGAACCCGGTACCGGGAGGATGGTAACGCAGTGCCTTACCACTGAGCTACTCCGCTCTCTATGAATATAACGGCTAAGTTATAATTATGAAAGAATTAATTTTATATTAATTATTAGAAAGGAATGGGTGTATTCTATAATCTACAAGACCCTCCCTCCTCTCCCCCTTCTTTCCTCGAACCGCTACTACTTGCTATGTTGAATCTATAACCACATAATTACTTGAGCCACGCTCATTAATCTAGGCCTTCCTTTCATGATTAAAAAGTAATTAATATTCAAAGTTTTCCACTAACTCATTTACGATATTGAATTACTAATTTTCTTTAAACCTATTAAAGAATTATCACAACTCAACAACTGGCTTACTATTTCTATCTAAAACTTATTTTATAAGAACTAAAAGTAAATTTGAATATTAAAAAAATATAAAATTTTGATCATGTATAGCTATTACCCAGGGAGTGGAGTAGCTGAGTGAGTAAGGCACTGTGCTTCCATCTTCCAGGCCCGGGTTCGAGTCCGGCCGTAGTAGATAACATTGCTCTGCAAAAAAATTTTGTTTTCGAATGAATGTGTGTTTCTAACCGAATTTTTTCGCGCTGAGTTGAATAGTTCAATTCGTTTAGTGTTTGTGGGTTAGCTAGAGGCCATTGTGAAATACAGATTATCAGCATACTGTTACATTTATATCATAGTTAATGAACATTTATCTTTAGTAATTCATACATTTTTGGGTTGTCCTTATTGATTTTATCCATATAATAAAATTCTTGTATATATAGGTGTCTGTAGTCGTTGACATGACAACTTCATACCCTTGGAAGCAAGTTCACCGCACTCTTAGAAAAGTTTATAACTTCATTTATCAGGTTATTTTGTATTTTAGGGGTTAATAATCTTAAAAAATACAGTTTATGACTATCTTAATGGTCATTGTATTTAATTATGTTTGTGCAGACATTGATTACTGCTACCGGTTTCCCATTTTTTTCATGAAACGTAGTGGAATAAATAAATACATATTTTTTTAATCGTATTCTTCCGCTCGTTATTTTAAAAAATGAAATCGGTAAATTTGGTTCGGAAACAAGATTGTAACATTGAAATTTGGTTCGGTTAAAATCTTGTTAGCTTGAAATATTTAGACCATTATCATTAATTTTTTTTACTTATACTTACCGAACAGCATTTACTCTTTATTTCGTGATGTTTTAATTACAGAATTTATTAAATTGAGAGGAAATCTCGCTTAATGGATTTTTGTTAATTCAATTCATATTTATATTAAAGTAAATAAACTGAATTTTAAATTCAAATTGTTCATACCGTTGTTCATATATATAATCATTATAATATATTATGTATTAGGTGTATTGTGAATAATAAATCTTCCAATTTTAATTTTCCTTTATTGATTTATATATATTTTTCTCAACTTTTGGAAAAATTTTCTCCCACCCCTTCATCTACATTACAACTACAATTAGGCATTCATTTATGATTACTTGTTATATCACATTAGCAAGCAAACATTAATTTCATAATTCATGTGTTGTTGCTAATCCTAGTTTATATGGTAGGCCAGTTTAGATTGTTTGAGGTAAAGAAAAAAATAAAGTGTTTTTCCAGTTTATTTTAAATTTATTTAATCTTGTATTTAGATTTATTTTATTTGTATTAAATTAGTTATTTAAAAAAATGTAAGGGGAGATCTTATAAAAAATTAAGATGATACCTTTGTTCATTACATCCCCTACACTTCACTTTAGCTCAAAGAGAGGTGGAGGAGTGACTTAGCAAAATGGTAAAGTTATTAAGGAGGCGGTGTAGGAGTAGTAATTAAGAATGTCATTAATAGTTATATAGAGAAGGATCTCATTATATATGTGGGTTGATAATAAAATGTATAAAAGAAGAATTGAAAATAGATGAGAAGAAAGGAACATTTGTAAATGATAAAATGGTCAGAGGAGAAAATGAAAATTTTTTATATATATATATATATATATATATATAATGGTAAAAATTTTTACCATTTTTTACCATTATATATATATATATATATATATATAAAAAATTTTCATTTTCTCCTCTGACCATTTTATCATTTACAAATGTTCCTTTCTTCTCATCTATTTTCAATTCTTCTTTTATACATTTTATTATCAACCCACATATATAATGAGATCCTTCTCTATATAACTATTAATGACATTCTTAATTACTACTCCTACACCGCCTCCTTAATAACTTTACCATTTTGCTAAGTCACTCCTCCACCTCTCTTTGAGCTTCAAGGTACTAAATTTTGTCTGTTTATTTATTTTCATTTCACTTTTTACTTATTTAATAGAGTTTTTAGTTATTGTCATTTCTCTTCTATTATTATTATTATTATTATATAGCCAGTTTTATTAATAATCAGCTTATTATATTAATATTAATTATTTATTGTTAGTTATTGTTATTACTCTATCAGTTACATGAAATTTATCACTGTTTTCATTTTTCTCACTGTCTTTTTAATTATTAATTTTAATTCATTCACTATATATATCATTGTTTTATTTTTGTATCTTGTATATTCAGCCCTGATGAAGACCTGCAAAGTGGGTCGAAACGTCGGTTCCTAATAAATAGTTTTTACTATTTGTGATCCATTTTTTGACCGCCTCTCGGACCATCTCATTCCTTTATAAAGTTCTACGCTCGACCATTTATAATTTAATAAAAAAATGTAAGTATAACCGATAAAAATAGTAGTATAACTGATTTGCATAAATTCAATCATAAATCAGAGATACTCCTGCTAATATATATTAAAATATTTCAATAATAATATTAATCGACAAAATAATTGTATATATGAGTTTTGACTTAATTTAAAAGTTTTTATTGAAGAATTATATCCTGAAAATGGGTCAAAATCCCAAAACGTCGTTGGTTGAAATGTGTTGAGATTTAATAAAACCATATGGAAGAAGGAAATTTTTTCGAATCCCTCATTAAATAATAATTATTATACTTCCGATTTAGAGTATATTATTGAGAGTAATAAATAAATAAACCAAAAATTGATTAATATCTTCTAAAAGACTTTTGATTCACATACATTCACACTGCTTTTGTCTATTCATCTAAGCCAGGGCATGAAACAGTTATTGATTTTTTTTCAAAAAATTTATGTATAAATGTTTTACATAAACTTATTTAGTATTTTTTTTTTAATTATTTTCAATTTCTGACCTTACATATTATATGTTCATCTTCAATCAATTTGCCTTGAAGTCAAATAAAAAATTTGTAGTTTTTTCTATTTATTTGCATACGTTTCGGTGTTACCTTGCCCGTCTCCTCATCATCTAAATAATATCCCAAAATGTTGAGTGCATCACTTAACTAGTAATTTAAATGAGACTTGTTCAATGAATGTTTGATCAGTGATCAAGTATCATTTAAAGTACAAATTAAGTGACACGCCCAACATTTTGGGATATTATTGATTGACCTCAACGCAAATTGATTGAAGATAAACATATAATTAAAGTATTAACAGAAATGTCAAACCTTCTGATAAAAATATCATTAGACATTTTTTATAAAAGTTCTGTTAACATAAGTTTTTAATAAAACTTTTTTTTATAAAAGTTATAATTGAAGTTCCTACTATAGCATTTTAAATATAACTTCTCACATATAAGCTTTCGCACACTTATTGGGCATATCTTCTTTTTTTTATAAGATTATATTTTATTTTATTCATTTGAATGAATGCAGAGAAGACAACAAATAATCTGTCAAACAGATACTCAAGACTCAATTCCATGAACATTAATGGGAACTTAAATAGTGATAACTTTTATTATAATAACTTTTAATTAAAGTCTTAATAAAAAGTTCTATAGAGAACATTTGTAATATAAAATTTCTGGACAAACAGTTCTAGGAAGATCTTTTATTACAGAAATGCTTATGATAAAGTTCTTATGAGAACTTTATGATAAAATTTCTTACGAAAGAGTTGTTGCATGAACTGTTTCAAAAAAGTTCCTAATAAAAACTGTAAGTTAGAACAAGAACTATTTCAAAATATAAGTGCACAGTTATTTTGGAGCCCTGATTCTAAGCATGTAATATCCGTTTATTGGTGGCTTGAGAATAGGGATTCCCTGTGGAGATTGCAGTACCCAGGCATTGACATACCTCAGCGGTAATTAACTTAGAACGTGTTCTGTTCGGCGTAAGTGACGGTGCCATGTTGCGGTGGGGACGCTGAGGAAGAAAGGAAGATGAGTTATTAATTGTGCTGACGGTAAGAGGAGGAGGTTGGTAAGGGCAGGGCAGGAGACAATAGGGACTCCTCCCTAATTAGTGGTAGCCATGACAAAGCGCCCTTGTCCAAGTAATTGACAGTAATGCGATCTTAAGGGCTTGTCTTAATCCTATCTACGCCCTTTTACTGTTTCAATAACTTTTTACTGATTTTTATTCCAATATATAAAGTATTTTTAATCAATTTTTATCTTATCTTCTCCTTTCTTTCAGTGTGTGTGTAGTTGTATTGGAGTGGGGTACTGTCTCTAGGTGACGTTTCTTTTTATCTGTTCGCGTGAGATGTGCTGTTTTTTGTCTGCATATATGTAATCTTATTATTTTCTCTCCTGATGATGAATGAATTGGCGAAACGTCAACTTCGTGATCGGAACCTCTTCCATTTATATTTTAGTGTAATTGGTGGTCGGGGTACGGTGTACACCAAATAAATGTCAATAATTAAAATCAGTATTTTATTTTCAACACAAATGGTACATAAGAGGAGTACTATAGAAGAACAAAGAATTATACAGGCAATAATACACACACACAGAGAACTCTATTCAGTTTCTTCTTATCAGGGAGGTAATTATTAGGTTTCCCACTAAATATGGAAGATAATTTGGCTATTGAAATTCGAGATAAGAAAATTAGTTAATTAATAATATGTAGCGGGAAAAAACGGAAAATGAAATGATTAATTTTATATATATATATATATTGGCAAACCTATTTTACATCAATAACCTCCATATCACTATCACTGCCTTCCCGCCACAATATCATTACATTGTAATTTATCAATTAAATTCATCTTATCTATAGAATCTTTTCTGGTTCCATATTATGAAGAACCATACCAAATCATTCAGGGCTACGATTTTCTTTTTGATGCATTGATGTGAATGCGTCTTATAAATTTGCTACTGTATTGCAGGTAGATATAGTTTACAATTTCAGCTCCGAACGTTTCGTCTGCATCCAAAATTCAATTACACCAGTAAATAGTCCATTGAGACTGCAACGCATAACGCGCCGCTAAGGGGGTATACCGAAAATATTGTGTTCGTTTTGCAAACTTTCATACCTTAGTAGTATGTAGCTTTGTATAACTTTTGACAGGGTAGACTATGGCGTTCGTTTTAGTTTTATCCAAGATCAATCGACTGAGTGTACAAAAAAAAAACTGTATTAAAGTGATTACTGTCTATTTAAATAAGGTTCAAGTTAAAAACCACAAAACGAAACATAAAAGTCGTATATGGTAGAAAACAGGTGCTGAAGAAGAATGCAATGATAGCCATCAAAGCCAATATGATCGATATCTGATTTCAGTGCCGGTAAGGCAAACAGTCGTGGCGTCCTAGCGTGTCAACAGCGGCGCGAATAGGTACATTTTACGCGGAAGCGACCGAGCCTACTTCTGCACATCAGAGGTAAACAGCTATCGTAAGTAGAACCTTGAATATTTTGGTTTTACTATCGGATTTGCGTTTATTTGTAGTGTAGCATATTTTCTGTCTCTTTTGACGAATTAAAAGTAACAGATGTGCAATTAAGTATGCTTCACTTCAAATACAAAGATCGAACACTATTCACAACCAGCAATATTGTGTGATCTAAAGCTTCTTTTTTAATCTTCCGCTAAACTTTGAAGATGTTTCTTAGGGCAGTGTAACTCTGGTTATTATTAACCCTATCCTATTCTATCTGACGGCGCTATGGACCTTGGCCTCCTCAGTGATCCTCTTCCACTCAGACCTATCTTCGGCTGCGCTTCTCCATCCTTCGACACCCAACGACCAAAGGTCATCTTCCATATCCTGCAGCCAGCGAAGTCTAGGTCTCTCTCTGCTTCTTCTGAAATCTGGGTGTCCCTCTATCATCATTTTAGGGAGCCTGCCACGTTCCATTCTTTGTACGTGTCCCAGCCATCTTATCCTGGTGGAAAGTAAACTCTTAAAGGTGAAAACAATATCGTGGGTTCCAAAAAGGTTCCTTGCTTCCTCATTGGTCTTCATCCGGCAGCGCTCTCCATTTGTAGGGCCAAAGATTCTTCTGAGGATTTTTCTTTCACCTGTTTAATAGCTTTTCATCATTAAGGGTCCCTTTATTACCGAAACATATGATTTATGTATTTAATTTAAATACAATTTTTGATTTAAGCTTATTATGACCTTCAAGTAAAGTACCCTTTTCGGCTCATCACTTTTAACCAAAATATAGTAAATCCATTAATATCGATATAAAAGTCCTATTTACCAAATTTAAGATGTTTTACATTATAATTTTATATAATTTTTGATGAAAGTTTATTATGAACTTCAAGTAAAGTACCGCTTCCGGTTTTCCAATTTAAACCAAAATCTAGCATGTTATTTAAATCAGTATATAAGTTATAAATACTAAATTTGAGAAGTTTTGCATAGTATTCTAATATAATTTTTGATGGAAATCAATTATGACCTTCAAGTAAAGTACCACTTCCGGTGATCAAGCAGTGACCAAAAAGGAAGGTTCACAACTAGATTTTACAAAAATCCTAAATACAAAATTTCAACTTTCTACGGCTAACTGTTTTTGAGTTATGCGAAATACGAACGAACGTACGTACAGACGCCACGACGAAACTAGTCAAAATGGATTCAGGGATGATCAAAAGGGATATTTCCATTGAAATCTGAAAACCGGATATTTTCGCCATTACAATACTTCCTTTACTTCGTACAATGAAGTAAAAACGCTGCAAATTATTACACAATGGTTTATTATTTTCACTTAATGAAGCAACCTTACTCTAAGAAATATAAATTTTGCTGATCGCATTAATGAAATATCAGTGAATACAATAATTATTATAATTATAATTATAAATATGTTTGTTTTTTTTCGAATTTCCAGCACCTATTCACACAAAAAGCAGTAATATTACACAATGGTTTATTATTTCCAAATAGTAATTTTTCAAAAATATCTGTATCAAAGCAAGATGGGGCATATAACCAGAGGGTGAAATGGTACAGAGGAAAATGTTAGAACACTTCTAGTGAGTTTCTAAGAAAAGAAAAAGGAAAGACCAAGAAGCTAAAGGAATCTCTGTCTCGGCAATAAGGATAATAAGAAAGGAGTAATATCTTAGGAAGAATACATCTCAGTTAATTCTGGTACAATTTCTTTTTCTTTTTTTTTTTTTTTTTGTAGGCAATTTCATCACGTTTTAGTTGCTCAGAACAAATAAAATGGACGGACGGATTGTTTTTTGAGAGGGTTAAAATAAAAATTTCTTGATCGATTACGAAGGTATATTATTGAAAATAATAAACCAAAAGCATTTTCTAATATTATTATTTTTTTTTTCGTAATGCATTGTGGTGCTGATTTCAAAACACTTTACATTTTCCCTCTATCTTTATAAATGGTCGTATAATATAAATGGGCTTATAAATCTCTAATAGGCCACCATTTTGAAACGAAAAGACGGAAGTTAATATCGAATTCCGAGGATCATCCTGGGGTGATCTGTGACTTTTTTGCCGAATTTCAAGAAAATCGGTTCCGTGGTCACGGAGAAAAGCCGCGTACGGCGTACGGACGGATATTTTTTTATTTGATATTTTGATTCCACGTATCTTGTAAACGTCATAACTCAAATTTGAGGATAATTAAAAATTGTTTTTTTAGATCTCGGTCGATTATAAAGGTCTATTATTGAAATAATAAACCAAAAGCCGAAGCGTGTTTTTACATCCTACCGCTTTAAAATAGTAATCGGTTAAAATGTTGAAAGTATAGTAACCGGTTCAAAAATTCGTCGTGCAGTTTTCAACGAATCTAAGCGTTTCTGAGTCCAAAAAATACATTTTCAGCCATTGGTCTACCTGTATGTGTGACGGTTATCTTACGATCACCAAATTTTGTTGCAAAATTTTTTAAAAGTATTCTGCTCATGTTCCAATGATAAATCCTTAACTTTTTTCTAGTTCTTCGAATAAGCCAAAATTATGCATCTCCCGGAACATTTCTGAAGCTCGTTTAAAAGATAATTAAATTATCTACAAAGCTGAAATTTAAAAATACGTCCAGGACTCGCTTCCATACACAACTACTGGTTGCAGGACCGTACGGTATACTCTTATTTTGAGGGCTCCGGATGTATTCCGATTTCGAAACATTTTCATGTTATTGTTAATACCTCTCGTAATTATTAACCGCACGTTATCAGGCTTCATGCTCAGAGAGTTTAATTTGTCATCGTTCGAAAATTCACTATCAACGCCAGGCAATGCCTGTATCGATTTAACGTTCACCAAAAATCTCAAGTATGTCCTATTTTTTGTAACCTAAATAAAATTATAACTGGGTAATTATTTATTTGATCTATTTTTTTTCCTGCTCCAGGCGATAAGAAAGTTTTTTTTGTCTCGAATAAAACATAGGGATCCGAAGGACTGTTAGTGCTCACATCATCTTCAATTAAAAAATTCCTATTAACGTCGTTGTATTCATGTAGAACTAGAGTTACGCGTATTTATATTCATTAATATACGAATACTAAATGTAATCACAGATATGGTCCTTATGAATATAAATACGAATGTATAAATGTTCGTACTTAAACGTTTGAATACGAATTGTGTATTCGTATTCACTCCTGTAAATATGAATACCTATGTATTTACAGGCGTGGAATGCTCAGTACTCTCAATCTGCAAAGAGATCCCTGAGATATAGAATGACTCTTAGATTTTCTACTAACATCAAATTTCACTTTATATTGCTGTATTTTATAAAATAAAAAACAATTTTGAAAAAAAACGAATAAATTCTAATGGGTTAACAATAATTGAAGAAATGAGTGGATGAAGATTTTATGAAACAAATTTTCAATATTGATTTTTTCCGAAAAATAAAATAATTATGTTTTTATATCCGTCTTGTACCATATATAACCCAAGATTCTTGGATAATTATATGATTTATCAATGAATATAATTTATCATATCTTTAAAAAATTGCTTTTAAAAAAGTTTATTTATAATTTTTTCAAAACTTTAAATTTGTAGCATGATGCATTCATGTACTCTTGTCCACTCCAATTACCATGTTATTCTTCGGCGATAAAAATAAAGTAATTTTCATTGAACCAATCAATATCGAAAGTGGGTTAGTTGCGAGTAATTCTGGTCCTTACGTACTATATGGTCGACTGTCAATTGAGTTTATAACTTGACATCTTAAGCTGATTCGCATCTATACGAATTTAGGCCCCAACCTCAAGTAAAAAAAATCTGTTGTGGATTCGTTTACCTCTTGAGCGAGCGCAGCGAGCGGAAGTCGACAGCTTCGATCTAAATAAAGCAGTAATACTATACTAAGTGTGTAGATTATAACCCACAACAATGGTCGGCCGTATAGTAAATGTCCAACCTTTACGGGGAGTTAAAGCGGCTCTTCCCCTCCAACCGTAGACAACATTTCCTCGGATCTTTCCTATGCCAAAATATCTCCACCCAGCACCCTTCCTACATCTACAGCCCCTACAATTCAAATCCTCGGCCCACGCACTGGAAACAAGACCTCGCCTTTCTGACCTCTATACTCCTTTCCACAGAACCAAAACATTCGACCGTTCCTTACTTGCCCGTTCCACTGTCCTCTGGAATTTTTCTTTTCTTCTTCTTTTCGCCATGCTTCTTCCGCATCCTCATCCAAATCACTCCTTTTCCAATATCTTGGTTGGATAGTTAGATGCTATCTAACCATAAAATTTTAATTTAAGATCAACATCTTGATCAGAAGTCAATTATGTTTAAGTTTCAACTTCGCTAATCAATTCATTCATTTTATCTCTTTTCCGTTTTTTTTATTCCATTTTTTTTCTCTTTAATTATATTTTTCGAGACTTTATACTATTTGCTTATTTATTCTACTGAAAATGTTGTAAACATTAACTGATTTTTATTTTGTTTTTATGGCCAGATATTGTTTCTGTTTTATTTGTTCAACTGTATTATTCCTGAGGGACCTAGTCCCAAAATAAAAAATATCCTTCTATTCTAACTATCCATATTTCTTTTATTGTACCATGTATTGAGCGTACCGATAGAGGAAAAGGAAAATGCGTTAAACTAGGTTCTTTTGCCGATTAGCCCCGACAGTTATTTTTAAACAGGAAAGGTATCTGTTACAGAAAAGTATCAGTTATATTTGAATCAATGTTGTTATTCTTCTATTATATATAACTCTATCGTTTACACTTCTGAAGTATTATTGAGAAGAAAGATAGATGTCGAATGCGTGAGTTCTCGCTGGGGTATACTAGTTGATACTTTATAATTTAGTATATATGCTTAAAGGATTAGTAAATAAAATGGCTGTGGAATCGAGGAGGTGAAGATGTTGACGAGTACTCCTGTAAACAAGAAAGGCGATATTGAGACTGGCACAGGTGGCGCTCTCTGTTTGCAGAGCCAAATTGCTTTTTATGGTGAATTTATCCATCACTTTAGCCGGAAATATTCTATTCCATTTAGAGAAGATCTAGGCCCAGGGTTGCCAATCCACTTGGAGCGCCCTCTTCAGCGCAAGGCAATTTTTTTTATTGGAATCGATTCCCAACAGCTGTGATAATTAAAAATGTTCGCTTGTTTGATTATGACTAGATCTCCGAAAATATTCTTTCTTGTGCTTACTTAAATTCGATTAATAATTTAAGAGTATTTTGCAGATTAGCCCCGCCAGTTATTTTGTAATAGTAACCTGTTATTTTACGTCATTAAAGAAACACTCATGATATCGAAAGCTTTAATTATAATTAACCTCATTCACATTTTTACTTCCTTGTAGGAAGTAAAGGAAGTGTTGTAATCGCGAAAATTTTCGGTTTTAAGATTTCAACGGAAATATCCATTTTGACCATCCCTGAATCCATTTTGACTACTTTCGTCGTGGCGTCTGTACGTACGTACGTGCGTTCGATCGTATTCCGCATAACTCAAAAACGGTTAGTCGTAGAAAGTTGAAATTTCGTATTTGGGATTGTTGTAAAATATAATTATGAACCTCCCTTTTTGGTCACTGCTTGATCACTGGAAGTGATACTTTACTTGAAGGTCATAATTGATTTATATAAAAAAGTATATTAAAATATAATGCAAAACTTCTAAAAGTTTGTATTTATAACTTATATAATGATTTAAATAACATACTACATTTTCGTCTAAGTTGGAAAACCGGAAGCGGTACTTTACTTGAAGGTCATATTAGACTTTCATCAAAAATTATATTAAAATATAATGTAAAACATCTCAAATCTGGTAAATAGGACTTTTATATCGATATGAATGTATTTACTATATTTTGGTTAAAATTGGTGAGCCGAAAGGGGTACTTTACTTGAAAGTCATAATAAGCTAACATCAAAAAATATATTTAAATTAAATATATAAATCATATGTTTCGGTAATAAAGGTTACAAATGCAATTTGGTTTCAAATCCAACTAAACATTTTTATTACTTGTTTTAAGTGTTTAAATTGTGTGTAAAATACTGGTTTTCCTCCCAATTTGTGTGCGTGTGTCAATAGATGGATGTTATCTTCGGAAACTAGTAACCAAATTCAGGATCACTTTTTAAACAACCGATTTATAGTTTTATAGGCGTACAAGGAAGTCATGTGTTCTCCACATCAGATATTTTTTTTAATGGTTTTCACATGGCCAAAATTTTTTGATATTTAGTAATATTGTCTTAAACAAATCTTTTCCGCGGTGTCTTCTCCGCCAAACAAATTCACATAAATATGAGTCCATCATATCGTATCAGTTAAATAAACTTAAAGGCTTTCCTCTTGTCGACATTCAAACTGGAGTTTAACCTATTTTGCTAACCAAATGAATAGCATGCTAAATCGAGCTATTTGTGCTATTCGTAGAGTTTCAACAACTCAAATAACAGTCTCATAATCAGTTTCACAAGCCTGATTAAAAATAAGACCAAAATAATTTTTTGTTTTCAATTTTGGTCCAATTGTCTGCTATATAAAAACTGGTCTGGCTGCTATTTTCCGACGACTTTCGACTTCCAGAAAAAACAATTCCTTTTTTTTAGAAAGGAAACATAAAAAAATTATATAAAATCAAATATATGTCTTCCCAATTACTTTTTGAAACTGTAGGGCTATTTTGAGCGTTTGCCACAACCGATTCCGAAGGATACATTCTGCTAGACAATGGCATGTTATTTTGTGGTAGATGAGTTATGTAATAAATTTATATCTTTCCGATTAAATTGGCATGTCGCCGGCTTCTGTACTATAATTGTCATTGAATATTCTAAAATGTGAATCTTAGGCGTGATGATTTTTTCCGACGATTAAATTAGTAAAATAATCCTTCGGAAGCTAACTATTTTACAAATGTCTCACTACAGATACTGTACCTTGAATAATGTGTCTTCCAGATACCTCGTACGTACTAACCCCTAACTAAAAAAAAAAAAAGGAGATTTGGAGATAACCTGCTTCTTATTATTTAAATCCTACTTTAAATAAACATGATAAAAACAATATCTTAATGACATCGGAAAAGAAATATCGATATTGCAAAAACAATATCTTAATTATATCGGCATAGATACATCGATATTATAAAATCAATATCTTGATTATATGGGCATAGAAATGTTTGTATTATATAATTAAACTATATCGGCATCAAAATATCGATATGTGTGTGTCACTTTAAAAGATTAAAAGTATCGAGTCTCGATATATCGAAATTTTTTTCGATAATTACATCCCTAGTGGGGAGGGGATGTCTGCAATCATCGCCTTGTGTGCACACATTACTTGTGCACCAGAGCACCTTCGGGTCCAAGGATTTTTCACAACAGCTGATTTAGCGTACACAAGTTTTTTTTATTTTCACTGCATCAATAAACTTATTAATAATAAATGAATTACTCTTTATTTTCCATATGAAAATGACGCTTTATACCATTAACCACAGTTCTAAGCCTTCTAGTTGTTTGCAAACTGCCTGCTCTATATAGACTTTGACGGAGCAGTAAAACGTCAAAAGGTGAAGATCGATATTTTTTTCGATATTCACAACCCTAGTGCGCACTTACCCCAAATTACCTTATAGTTTTCAAAGATTAAATAAATGTATCGTCAGAGTCAATATTACCACAATATAGTATATATTTTTTAATAACTTCCGCTCTCTAAATATTTTCTAAATCATTTGAATTTAGATGTTTACAAGTTAAAAATATGTTTAAATATATTTAGTAGGTAATGTGACAAGATAATAATTAACAATAATATAATAATATTGTTATATACTGTTAAATGAAGCTAGGACCTTACTAGGGTGACCCCGCGATTGGCCTAGCACAGATCGTGCTGTAGCTCCTCCACTCCAACCTTTGTCCTTCAGCCAACTCCATTTTCCCTCCAAGCCTCTCCTCCTCCTCTCCCTCTCCATCCCCTCACGACGAGGAGAGGACCCTGTCTCATTAAACTAAACGGGAAATGTCAAGAGTCCCAGATCGTGATTAAATAACTTCAGCAGCATAAAGATGTCGCATTTCATTAAAACTTCAGTTTATACTGTAAGCCGAATAATCACTGAAGTCAGATTTGGTTGGCTGCGATACAACGGATACAAATTTTTGAAAATATTTAATTTTTTTACTCCCTTGTACGCAGTAAATTGTAATCGCGATAATTTTCGATTTTCAGATTTCAACGGAAATATCCAGTTTGACCATCCTTGAATCCATTTTGACTAGTTTCGTCGTGGCGTCTATACGTACGTTCGTGCATAACTCAAAAACGGTTAAACTTAGAAAGTTAAAATTTTGTTTTTAGAATGACTGTAAAATATAGTTGTGAACCTCTTTTTTTTGGTCATTACATGATTGCTGGAAGTTGTACTTTACTTGAAGGTCATTATTAATTTTCATCAAAAATCATCTTAAAATATAATGCAAAACTTCTCAAATTTATTATTTGCTACTTATATATTGATTTAAATAACGTACTAGATTTTGGTTTAAATTGGAAAAAGCGGAAGCGATACTTTACTTGAAGGTCATTATTAACTTTCATCAAAAATGATATTAAAATATAACGGAAAACATCTCAAATTTGTTAAATAGGACTTTTATATCAATATAAACAATATATTAAATTTTGGTTAAAATTGGTGAGCCGAAAGGGGTACTTTACTTGAAGATCATAAAACAATTTCTGTCCTTTACAATACATAAATTATATTTTTCAAAATACATATATGTTCGTACATCCAATAGCCTTTCATCTAGTATAATTTTTTTCATCTTCTTCTGTATCACAAAAAAAAAAAAAAAAATCCTGTACCACTACCACCCATGAAGGGTCTTGGGTTCAGTACTTGGTAAGGACCGTACTGTTTCTAAGCCAACGGTTGTGCAAGGAGGTGATTGGCCGAGATCACGTTCAACCGTTTTTTCCCCAACCTAATTTATAGAGGCTGGGTGAGTCCTAGGGTCACCCGATCGATACCATAGGGTCGATCCACGGCTGTTAACAGAATAAATAATTATATGCGGTATCGAACCCAGGACCCCACACTGTTATAGAACCTACCCCACACTGTTATAGTTATAGACTCCCTGAATCAGAACTGTAATTAATGGAATATCTGCTAAGGAAAATATGGAAAAATATCGACAAAATACTAAACTATACTGTGTAAAAAAAAATTGAAAAAAGATTTACTGGAGGGATTAAATGGTGATTTTTATGATTATTGAATATTCAGTTTATTAATTATATGTGCGTATTGTTATGTTTGTATATAAATTGTTTTGTATATGTTTTGAAATTAACAGGAAATTAAAAAAAAAAAAAAAAAAATACAGTACATAACAAAATTAAAATGAAATCCAATAATGCTATAAAATTACCCTAAACTATTTCCTTTAAGGTTAAAATTTGTCCATATTGTTTTATATACGTCATGCAACTGCTTTATTTTTTTGCAACTGGTTTATTTTATTTAAAGTGAAATATAAAATTATTTCCTCACGTTTTATAATTTTATTTTTTTTTTTCAAACTGAAAATGAACATTTTTCCAGTTAGGGAAGCCTTGAAAGTAGTGCGGGAACGGAAAAACGGGAAGCGGGAAGAAGCGTTGGGTTTCCATGTTGCACTGATGAGCTGACAGATGGCTAAGTGCGGGAGGTTCTATTGAGTTAGTTGCGACGGGTTTAGTGTCAGTCAATATGTCACCTCAGCTACTCCTTTTTCTCTCCTCGTCTTCTTCGGCTCATAGTCTCATAGGAAATCATTGAATAGGAAAAATCATTAGTTTTCTTCTAATTCTCTTATAATGTGTACTACACTCCCGTATTGATCCATATATAATTATAATATAAAAGCCCATAATTCATAACTTCCCGAGTGGTTTTCTGAATTCCAAGATGAGTGCAAGGAACCATTTTTCTCCATTAGCGGTAACACTCCTGACAAAACTCCTTTTCCAGTTCAAATTTTCAAAATGAAATAAAAATATCTGATGTGGACAACACATGGCTTCCTTGTACACCTATTAAACTATAAATCGGTGGCTCAAAAAATGATCCTGAATATGGTTACTAGTTTCCGAAGATCGCAGTATCTCAAAAACAACACTCGGCGTCCCGACATCCATCTATTGACACACACACAAATAGGGAGGAAAATCAGAATTTTACAATAAATTTTAACACTTACAACAAGTAATAAAAATGTTTAATTGGATTGGAAACCAAATTGCGTTTGTAACCTTTATTACCGAAACATATGATTTATGTATTTAATTTAAATATAATTTTTGATCTAAGCTTATTATGACCTTCAAGTAAAGTACCCTTTTCGGCTCACCAATTTTAACCAAAATATATTAAATACATTCACATCAATATAAAAGTCCTATTTACCAAATTTGAGATGTTTTACATTATATTTTAATATAATTTTTGATGAAAGTCTAATATGACCTTCAAGTAAAGTACCGCTTTCGGTTTTCCAATTTAGATCAAAATCTATTATGTTATTTAAATCAATATGTAAGTAATAAATACCAAATTTGAGAAGTCTTGCAAAGTATTTTAGTATAATTCTTGATGGAAATCAATTATGACCTTCATGTAACGTACCACTTCCGGTGATCAAGCAGTGACCAAAAAGGGAGGTTCATAATTATATTTTACAAAAATCCCAAATACGAAATTTCAACTTTCTACGACTAACCGTTTTTGAGTTATGCGGAATACGAACGAACGTACGTACGTACGTACAGACGCCACGACGAAAGTAGTCAAAATGGATTCAGGGATGGTCAAAATGGATATTTCCGTTGAAATCTGAAAACCGAAAATTTTCGCGATTACAATACAAGTAAAAATATTTGCCAAGTAGGTAAGAATCACATCTTCGTCATTTATATTGGGATCATAAGGAAAAACGTTGCAAATAATTATACAATGGTTTATTATATTAATTTGTGTATATTATATATATATATATATATATATATATATATATATATATATATATATATACACAAGACTTTCCTTATCGCTTTGATTTAGAGTCCAGACAATTAAATTATCTTTGAGATGAGCATCTGGAATATTCTGGGAAATATAACGTTTTCGAGATATCAAATAACTAAACAAACGTGAATGAGTGTGTTTAAGATGACTTCTTTCATTTTTACTTAACTTAATTTTTCTTTTCTTGGTTGCTTACTTATTTTGTTATTATTTAAATTTTCTATCTATTCATTTTTACTAGTAATGTACATTTTTTTTTTCTTTTTATATATTTATTATTTTTATTTTATTTCCTTGTGTTTTTTTGTTGTTCTTTTTTTTCGTTTATCTTGTACATATGGTATGAATGGATTCTCATAGCCCTAATACCTATTTTCCTTGAGTGTGGCAGCTTGTATTATTTTTCAAAAATAAATAAATAAATAAACGTGAAGCGGTTTCAATAGGAATATGTGCAGAATACTTTATAAAACATATTTGCCACGTTCAGCAAAGACATTAGTAGCAGAATAATGACTGATAATAGAGCCTACTACACAGAACTGAAACTTATCAAGTTTTTGTCTAAAGCAACTAAATTTAAATTATGGACCTACTTAACTTAGAGCGAAAACTTTGTTAGAGAGTCAATCAAATCAATAAAGCATCCTGTTCTTAAAACGTTATTAGATTTTTACATTAAATTGAGATAGGATCAAACATTTCAATTTGAATATGGAATTAAAAACTACATTAAAACCCATTTTATTTTACCTAAAATTGAAGATGGGTAAAGTAAGCTTATGAGATAAAAAAATTATAGCAATCTGAGGGCGCGGTTTCATTTTAAAGGGCATGGTGACTCGAAAATTAACTACTTTTTTTTTAATTAGGGATACATAAATTATTTGCCACTTCTATAAATTTATAGAAGTGGCAAATAATTTATCAATCCCTAATTAGATTGATCCTTCTATACCGTCATGCGGTAAACTTCTTTTTTTTAGGTTCACCCTAATCATGATTACATAAATATTTTCGATTATATGGATTTATTAAGATCACAATTATTCTTTCGTTCTGGTAATTAGGGATTGATAAATTATTTGCCATTTCTATTCTAAACTAGTTTAGAATGTTATACATTCATTTTCAGTTCTAAAAACACACAAAAATTAAAAAATAAGCCGTTTTCAATAAAAACAAAATTATAGAAGTAGCAAATAATTTATCAATATATAATTAGATTGATCCTTCTATACCATCATGCGGATGTCAGCCGGAAGCTAAGTGTTTGTCCCAAGATGATTGTCGTAATCTGAGCGTGTTCGAAAGTAACTGTATCAAAGCAAGTAGGCTAAGATGGGTAAGGTATGAATCAGAATGGAAGGTGAACTGGTACAGAGGAAGATGTTGGAATCGTACTTCAGTGTGAAAAGAAGAATGGGAAGACCAAGTACCTGGTGGAAATGGAGGATGGATCCAAGGAAGGATGCTGTAGCGCTGGGCAGGTACTCTAAAAAGTTCAAAACGCTATATCTCAGCTAATACTAATCCGATTTCGATGCTTTTTTTTTTTTTGTCTTTTAAAGAATTTTATTACCATTCTTAATAAAAGAATTATTCTTGGGGTTTTCACTAATATTTCGAAAACGATGTTTTGTGTTGAAAAAAAAAGTGTTCTATCTAAAGTTATAGCTGGTAATATTTTCTTAAAGAATGTTAATATTCATTTTATTCTTATCTAATGTAGTCTTCGAGATTATCGTTATAAATGGCCGAGATATGGGCAATATTTTAAAGGAGATAATATTGAATTACCTACCTCATTAAATGCTTTTTTTTGTTTTTTTATAACTTTTATATAAAATTTCTGGCCATATTTCGTAAACTGACTACCAGAACTAGGTTTATGCGAGAATAACCGTTATGAATAACCGTTATGAACAACCGTTATGAATAACCGTTATGAAATATCATGTGAGCCTTATTTCTGTTCATGAAATCACTCCGGTGAGCACTTATACAAGATCTTATATCTTAATCAGACTAAGAATAGATTTAATGAATTTCTTTTTGGTTTCCTTGAAGGTGGAGAATATAAGAATTCTTATTTATGTCATACTAATAATACTTGTTAGTAGAAACTTCAAATGATCCATCAAATTGAGTAGTATGGTGGTGTTGTATAAGAGATCAGGGTGGCAGTTATCCAACCGACCCAACAACATTATTTATACCTCAACAGTTATCGAACCGGCATTGTATAAGGGTATAAAGGTCAAGTACTTTTATAGATATCTCTTTATTCACTTTTTTTTAAGGTTATAATTTAATCCAAATATTTTGCTGAAAAAAAAGTTTTCTGTTTAATTCTATTGTTTTTACTTCCTTGTACGCAGTAAAGGAAGTATTGTAATCGCGAAAATTTTCGGTTTTCAGATTTCAACGAAAATATCCATTTTGACCATCCCTGAATCCATTTTGACTACATTCGTACGTGCGTATCTCGCATAACTAAAAAACGGGTAGTGGTAGAAAGTTAAAATTTCGAATTTAGGATTATTGTAAAATATACATGTGAGCCTCCCTTTTTGGTTAGCACATGATTACCGCAAGTGGTACTTTACTTGAAGGGCATTATTGATTTTCATCAGAAATTATATTAAAATTAAATACAGAAGTCATATGGTCCGGTGATAAAGGTTACAAACGCGATTTTTTTCCACTTGATTTAAACAATTTTATTACTTGTTTGAAGTGTTAAAATTGAGTGTAAAATACTTTTCTTCCTTCCTATTTGTGAACTGAACAAGTCTGCAGCAGGAGAATAAAATATAAGTTAAGTGGTTTCTTCCGCTTAAAATGTGAAAACCGTCGATTTCCAATGCTTTATCTATGATATTGATAGTTCTAATGTTATCACGGAACACTAAGAAATCTCTTGGGAACTAGTTATCTACTGAAAGTAAACAGCATATAATAACGGAATGAGACCTTCAGAAACAAGAGATTGCGTGTGTGTGTGTCAACAGATGAATGTCGCGACGCCGAGTCTCGTTTTTGAGAATCTGCAATCTTCGGAAACTAGTAACCAAAGTCAGGGTCACTTTTTGAGCCACCGATTTATAGTTTAATAGGCTGCAAGGAAGTCATATGTTGTCCACATCAGATATTTATTTAATTATTTTTCTACTATAACTATATTACTACTACAAGCACATAACTAAATACCAAATTACTTTACATAATGATATAATTTAATTTTCTGAGGTACCAAGTCTCTACAACCAGTCGGCGTTCGGCGAAATTCAGTTTTATCATCAGAACCGAAAGATCACGTATATGCAGACGAAATGCAGCACATCTCACACCAACAGTCTAAAAAGATACATCAACTAGGAACAACACCTCTTCAAGGCGCATACTCTTTAGCATGCGCAGCATCCTTTATTAGAGGGTGCGCGAGCCATAGTACTTGGGAGTCCTTCCTTATTCCTCAGTAGGCGTGAGGGGCGTGGGGTGAGGGAATATTCTTGTTTCCCCTGGAATTTTTTTTAAAGGTTATGCTGTCTAAAATATATTTTAAACAACTTTGTACTCAAATTTAACCAAAAATGTAACACTCTTCGCTACAAAAAAGTTTTAGTTGAAGTTTCTTAACTTCAGTTTTGAACTACATTATCTATTTTTTTCTTAAAATTGAATCTTTAAAATTCACTCATCGATTCCCTAAAATCCACGTAAAAATTAAGCTATACGTATTTTAATAATTTTATCCTATTAAATTATGAAGATAACAGATCAAACAGAAATATCTCATTTTTTATTTATTTCTTGTTGGTTTTGAAAATGATTTTATGCCAATGAAACAAACATTATAACGGAAAGTGACCTTTTCAACCTCGAATCTAGATTCATGAATTAAAATTAAAATATTTCTTTTTGAAAATTTAGAGAGATGGGATAAGAAATGGATTGGACATTCTAATAGATATTATTACCTTTGGGTAAAAATATGGGGTAGGATATCTATCTGTCATAGAAATTTCGTTCCTAGCTCTTTACTATCCCGGACTAAATAAACACAATTTTTCATCTTTTGCTCCACATTTTTCATTGTTCTACGGGTGAATAGGTGGCTGCTTGTTATTTTTAAACTTGGCCAAAAATGTGCAGATCTAATATACATGCTGTTTATAAAAAGTGAAATTTTAAGTGTTTTAAATATATACGTATATAAAAATATTATATATATTTATGTGTTAAATAGCATGCATAAAAGGAAAAATGTTGTAAATGTATTTGGTAAGGAATTTCGGGATAAGACTAAGGCCCAAGAAGGAGAAGGTTAGGGCGGGAAATTTCACGGGATCTGAACACGAAATTGGTGGAAAAAATATATCTTTTCTACCCTCCTGGGAATAACCTGTTACTTCAGAATCTAATGAAATATGATAAATGTTTTATTATAAAAAATAATTTATGCTTCTTCAAAATAATATATTATTTCGAATTTAATAATGGTTATCGATGGCAGCCGGTTTTATTTTAGTTATTTATTTTTATTTTTAACTTCATCCAGGATTTTTTTAAGTAAAATATGATGGAATAATTTTTAGCTTAATTTATATATCTGTTCAAATGTCGTGAAAACAATTAAATTCCTTATAAATATTTTAGATCCTACATTTAGCCCATTCGGTGTAATGTTTTTTTTTATATGCACACTGTATCAACTTGAGGACAGAAACTCTTTTAAGATATATATAATCTGATACGTATAATCGAATAAAAAATATCTGATGTGGACAACACATGACTTCCTTATACGCCTATTAAACTATAAATCGGTGGCTCAAAAAGTGATCCTGAATTTGGTTACTAGTTTCCGAAGATTGCAGTATCTCAAAAACAACACTCGGCGTCGCGACATCCATCTATTGACACACACACACAAATAGGGAGGAAAACCAGTATTTTACACTAAATTTTAACACTTAAAACAAGTAATATAAATGTTTAATTGGATTGGAAACCTAATTGCGTTTGTAACCTTTATTACCGAAACATATGATTTATGTATTTAATTTAAATATAATTTTTGATGTAAGCTTATTATGACCTTCAAGTAAAGTACCCTTTTCGGCTCACCAATTTTAACCAAAATATATTAAATACATTCATATCGATATAAAAGTCCTATTTACCAAATTTGAGATGTTTCGCATTATATTTTAATATAATTTTTCATGAGTCTAATATGACCTACAAGTAAAGTACCACTTCCGGTTTTCCAATTTAAACCAAAATCTAGTATGTTATTTAAATCAATATATAAGTTATAAATACTAAATTTGAGAAGTTTTGTATAGTATTTTTTACAATAGAATTTTATTTTTTATAATAGAATTTTTATTTTTTATAATAGAATTTTTGATAAAAATCAATTATGACCTTCTTGTAAAGTACCACTTCCGGTAATCAGGCAGTGACCAAAAAAGGAGGTTCACAACTAGATTTCACAACAATCCTAAATACTAAATTTCAACTGTCTATGGCTAACGGTTTTTGAGTTATGCGAAATACGAACGAACGTACGTACAGACGCCACGACTAAACTAGTCAAAATGGATTCAGGGATGGTCAAAATGGATATTTCCCTCGAAATCTGAAAACCGAAAATTTTCGCGAATACAATACTTCCTTTACTTCCTACAAGGAAGTAAAAAAATCCGTCCGTTCAAAATTATAGTGTTTAGTGAACTGAACTTTGTAGACTAATTATCCGGCGTTCGTGATCCTTGGAGTTATCCTTTTCCATTTCTTCCTGTCCAGCGCTTCCATCTTCCAATCGCTCTCCACTTCATCCTTCCTCGGATCCATCCTTCACTTCCACCACCTTCTTGGGCTTTCCTGTTTGCTTTTCCCACTGAAGTGTGCTTCTCTCATTTTCCTATTCTAACTAAATATTCTGTTCATCATAGCCTACTTGAGAATGGGCACACCAGATATTTTTTAAATATAACTATTTAGAAATAATAAACCTTTGTGTAACGATTTGCAGCGTTTTTAAAAAACTAAGACTTCTTCTTCAATGAAATGATCACATTATGCTCTATTAAATATTGTAAATTTTTTTGACAGTATATAAGGGAAATAATTAATTCATTACTATCGGGGAATTGGGTTAGTAGAGCCAAGTCACAGGTGGAGGAAGGAATTAACGCAGTGCTCCAGCCGGTCATTAACATTTACAATCCAAGCAGTTTGACTTTATTAGCGGGGATATTGAGTTCCTAGCCAAAATTAACTCTTAGCCGGACTCGAACTTTCTTCAGGTTAGCCTGGGATGTACTATTATCGTAAGTATTCACTGCTAGATCCTACTTCCTACCGCGCCTGCCTTTGCCTTGCTAATATTCCAGCTCCAGTTCTCTCTTCTCTAACTGTCTCGAAGGAACTGCTTTAATCCAGCTGTTCACTGGAAATGATCTCCAGCCCTTCTAATATCTGGGATCCTACCACTCGATAGAAATATAGTTCAAATTTTTCATTAGAAAATATCAATACATAATTTAATAATAGAAGAATATTAAAAAAAAATTAAAATACATTATCATTACTAATACATACATAACACTAAATACATCATTCGTTATTGATATATCAACTCTCGGTAATTTCAGCTTCAAGTGAATGTGAAACCACTTCCAATTATGTATAGTTACAGTTAAAATTAGTTTCGAGATGGTACGGGTGGTGGTCAAGAATAAACTATTTATTCAATACCGACTTTTCAACCCACACTGTAGGTCTTCATCAAGGCTAAAAACAAAGATGCAAAGGAGTAACCTGTGGGATCAAGACATATATAAAAAATAAAACTAAGATTGAATAAATAGAAAAATAACAGAAAATGAAAGGAGTAACGTAGCAGAATAAACTCATATAAAAAAACGCTTATAAAAAATAAACATAAAATTGAATAAATATAATATAATAACATATTTATAACATAGTTAATAGAGAAAGATGTTATTTTCTATTTGTTCAATCTTATATTTATATTTTATGTCTTTATACAACTACATTACTCCTTTGTTGCTTTATCTTTAGCCCTGACGAAGACCTACAATGTGGTTTTTGATACGTCGACATTAAATAAATAGTTACAACTATTTTATTTTATCCTTGATCGCCACCCGGTCTCGTTCCTGATTTGCCGTACGGTCAACTATCAATACATAAAATGTAGAGGTACTATATTCATTTAAGATTCAAAGGCTTAAATGAAAAAAAAATGGGATACAGAGATAAAACATGAATGTATAAAATGTATTTTCACCCAGCCATTACTTTTATAATTATGGTGGTGCATTTAACTTCATGTATATAATAATTATCTTTTATTTACAATTTAATAACATCAAACATAACTCTGACGAAATCTAACCAACGGTAATTAAGAGATTTTTTAATAAATTTAGCTGTTTTATATTTGTAGTGATAAAATATCTCATGCAATAATTTTGAGTTATTCTCTTACTTTTTTCAACTCAACAATGTTTCCTCAAGGAATCAGAAAAAAAAAATTCGCGTTATCAAAGAATTCGAGCTACTGAGGTTCGAGTTATCGAGAGTCGGCTGTATTTATCAATATAAGAAAACTAAGAGATGCACTTATATCTATTACGATGGTCACAACCGCAAAAAAAAAAAAATCTTTTCATATTAATAAATAATATTGATGGTCAATTTCACAGATGTTGTAAGTACAATTTGTGCTTTACACCACTAAGACTCGGAAACTGTTGAAAAATGCCTTATGTACATTACATATCTGTTTGCAACTAATACAATAACAACATCAAAATATCCTAGTATAAAAGCGAATTAATAAATAAGGAATTACTGGATGCTGAAAAAAAATCTTAATTTTTTTCTCGAAACTGTAAAATTTGCACTTACAACATCTGTGAAGTTAGCCATCGATATTCAGATATACTAACAAAATGAGAGATAGAAAAAATAAAGATAAATATAACGGAATTTGAAATAACTATTTAAAAAATGAAGAAATACAATTCTGTCTGAGCATGGTTACAAAAAAAAAAAAAGATATCACATAAATGCATGCCAGACGCATTATCATCTCTCATCAACAAACTAAAAGAGACCAACTCCTTAGAAATAGGACCATCACTGCAAGACATCTCAACACATCCTGAAGGAAAATTTAGGCAAACACTACTGGGAAAGGTAATATTTGATCAGCTATTCTGATTAAAACACACTTTACTCAACAAAAATTAAATTCAAGTATGTTATTTTTTAGGTTTATTATATTTCTGATCAGCTGTTAAAATAAAATATTTCTCAGCTGTGCTAAAGCACATAAAGATTGAAAGAGGCACAACTCAAAATTTGTAAAGTCAGAAATATAACTGCTACCCTGACCGTTCCAGAAGGAGTCAGACGGTCGGCAGTACGGTTCTAGGTTATGTTATCGTGTCGAAGCAGAATTTTGATAATAACGCTAACATTTCGACTGTTCTTATTCTACCTTTATTTATTTTTTCATCATGCGAGACAAAATTAGATGATATATTATTAAAAATTAAAGCAAAGCTATAGCCAATCAATTTTGTATTATTGACGTAACAACAGTATTCATAACCAAATCATTTATTTTGTTCCCAATATAAATGACGAAGATGTGATTCTTACCTACTTGGCAAATATTTTTACTTCCTTGCACGAAGTAAAGGAAGTATTGTAATCGCGAAAATTTTCGGTTTTCAGATTTCAACGGATATATCCATTTTGACCATCCCTGAATCCATTTTGACTAGTTTCGTCGTGGCGTCTGTACGTACGTACGTTCGTATTTCGCATAACTCAAAAACGGTTAGCCGTAGAAAGTTGAAATTTTGTATTTAGGATTGTTGTAAAATCTAGTTGTGATCCTCCCTTTTTGTTCACTGCTTAATCACCGGAAGTGGTACTTTACTTGAAGGTCATAATTGATTTCCATCAAAAATTATATTAAAATACTTTGGAAAACTTCTCAAATTTGGTATTTATAACTTATATATTGATTTAAATACCATACTAGATTTTGGTCTAAATTGGAAAAAGCGGAAGAGGTACTTTATTTGAAGGTCATATTAGACTTTCATCAAAAATTATATTAAAATATAATGTAAAACATTTAAAATTTAATAAATAGGACTTTTATATCAATATGAATGTATTTTCTAGATTTTGGTTAAAATTGGTGAGCCGAAAAGGGTACTTTACTTGAAGGTCATAATAAACTTACATCAAAAATCATATTAAAAGTAAATGGAGAAATCATATGTTTCGGTAATAAAGGTTACCAACGCGATTTCGTTTATACTCTAATTAAACATTTTTATTACTTATTTTAAGTGTTAATATTGGGCATATAATACTGGTTTTCCTCCCCATTTGTGCGATGAACAAGTCTGCTGCAGGAGAATAAGATATTAGTTAAGTGGGTTCTTCCGCTTAAAATTTAGAAACTGTCGATTTCCAATGCTTTATCTAGTGATATTGACAGTTTTAATGTTGTCACGGAACACGAAGAAATCTCTTGGAAACTAGTTACCTACTGAAGACATTTAATAACGGAATGAAACCTCCAGAAACAAGAGTATGTGTGTGTGTCAATAGATGGGTGTCCCGACGCCGAATTTCGTTTTTGAGATATTGCAATTTTCGGAAATTAGTAACCAAATTGAGGATCACTTTTTGAGCCACCGATTTATAGTTTAATAGGAGTACAAGGAAGTCATGTGTTGTCCACATCAGATATTTTTAATTTCAGCACTGATTTACTAATCACATAATGATAAACGTGATTTTATTTCATTGTAAATACGTATAAGATATTTGTTACTATAATAATCTTAGGAATAACAGCCATTATTGTCCATAGTATTATATTGAAAATCAGAGATACACCTTCAATTCTTTAATTTTCTACTCATAATACTACAAGAATTTGGGGATTAGTATGTTGTTTATTAGTGCAATATGGTCTAAACAGGCATAATCTAGCCTTATTATTGGGCCAGGCAAAATGCCGTGTATTTGATTAAATATAATCACTATTCAGCCACTGCATGTATTTCTGTCCTTGCGATATAAATGAAAACCATAATATTTAAGCCTAATATTTTTGAAGTGTAAACTTCTTTTGGCACGTTGGGCACTTTTGGGATGGGGTAAAAAAAGCAAACTCGCGTCACGTACCGTGCCATACCGCATCCTACCTAAATCCAGCCTACAATTTCTCATCTGTTTATTATATTCCCGATGAGCTAGAGACTTAAAATTTGGAACATATCTTAGGAGTGGATGACAATGCAATAATAACAGGAGTGGGGACCACGCGGCGCAGTGCGCAGACCTTAGGACACTCTCGGGCGACGACTTTTGACGTCTTCGTCCGTTCTTTTCCTTGTAAGTCTTTGACGGAACGAGTTGTTATAGGCATACAGTTTTAAACAGGAAGAACCCTGGTACATTTCTTTCCATCATAGTATATCATAGTAGGTTTAGCATTTTTACTTTTTCAAATATTTTAATACGAATTCGGAAATCACCTCTGTGAAACTTTAGATTAATTTTTTTCGCAAACTAAAACGACTAGGTAAATTGTGAGTAAGCCAAAATGAAGCTTGGTTAATCCTCTTTAAAACGATATGCCATTGTAGCTCAATCCTTTGAGAAGCTATGAATTCAAGAACGACAATAGAGAGGGGGGAAAATCGGATTTTTTAAACGTTATCCGTCGGCATCGCTCGCGCGACTTGCGTTTTTTAAAATACCATATACCACTTACTAGAAACTAAAGGAGTTAATGCTTGATCGAATGACACGTCAACCTTCAAAATCGGATAACTATTTCCGGAGATATTCTAAGAAGCAAGATCTGTCGGGATACGCGATGCGCAACTATGGGCCAGTTTATCCCGCCATTTATTAGATTGTTTTCTTTGTTCATAGAAGTGATCAAAATATCCAATAAGTAAGCAAAATAAAAATAATTTAAAATAGCAGCTCTCTAGATTTCTTGTTGCTGAATTCACTCCATTTTTCAAATTTTAAAAAGAAGTTTACACTTCTAGCGTGTGGTCCTAAGCACACTCACTTTTTTTATTTATTTATCAATATTTTAAACTAGGACGTTTAGTAAGAAAAGAGTTGGCCGCTAAAGTAAGCAGTTTCAACGAACTATTCAAGCGGCAACAGTTAGCGGTAACGGTAGGCAAGACAGTATGTCTTGAGGCTCTTGATGTAAGATGTGCTGTATTTGTACAGCATTTGTGTCATCTTATATTTTTCTCTCCCTATTACAAAATAAGGCATAACTCTTAATTAAAATGTACATTCCGTATCATTCAAGGAGAATATAAATTATACGGAATTGAAAAGATGAATTTTAACAGTTTAAATCTTTTAAGAAAACAGAAACATCTCCGTGAAAGAAGAGAAAATAACATGAGAAAGCTTAAGAGAAATAAAAGGCTAAGTTGAAGAAAAGAAAAGAATGCGGAAGATGGAATAGATTTCCTTGAAACTATTTCCCAAGCGGAAGCAGTTTAATTTCCCAGGAGGCTATCAAAGAGAATATGTAATATATATGTCGTCTTTGCTAAATGTGAGACCCTCTCCTCCAGCTCTTGTTCCGGCTTAGTTTCAATTATAAAAGTTTATCTGTCTCGGAACTGAGTCAGGAAATTAGGTCGAGTTGTTTTATCCGAGTGTGTCTTGTGTCGATTCTTTCTCTCTTCCATGTTTTTTATCGTCGGAGAGGGCGAGAGGAAGAAATATCAGCGTTGTCACCGAAGGATTTCTCAGTTCACTAGGGGCTCAGGGAATAGAATAATTAATAATTTGTGAAATTTAAACTAATTGAACTGGGTACAACTTTACACTAGGGGCGCGTTATCAGTGGTTCGTTCCGAGATTACCCGAAGGTTGCCAAGCTAGCACACTCTAGTGCCATTTGTGCTAACTGCTTTGTATTCAGTTGTAACGTTCGTATTCATCGGAATTATTATAATTATTATTACTTTAATTAGATATTATTTATAATTACTAGAGCTGTCGACTTCCACTCATTACGTTCGTTCAAGATATAAACAAACCCCAAAAGTTCCTTTTTAGTTGAGATCGGGTCCTTACAGTAACTTTAAAATATCACTCCTTTAAATTATTACTACAACTTCCCCAGATCACAGGTAGTCGAGAGCACTAACAATTTTAAATAATGTGTAATTAATGCAGTAATAATTTCAATGATTACGAATGTTACAATAGAATGCAAAGAAGTTAGCACAAATGGCGCTAGAGTGTGCTAGTCCGGCGACCTTCGGGTAACTTCAGAAGGAACCAGTGATAACACGCCCCTAGTGTAAACTTTAACCTTGAACTGCAATACAGGCTGGTATCATTGTTCACTTAATGAGATTTCATGCTTTGATACGTTGTGAATTCAGCCGACAAAGATCACACTAAAGAGGATTAGCCAAAGTATTTCGCATCAATTTCGATATAAATTTCGAGTCTTTGAATCCTTTATCTATTAAATTAAAATGTATCATTCCTCTCATACAATAGCTGAAATGAATAAAACTGAGCAAGTACGCATTCCTCAAATAACTGAGCAGCTGCTGCTCTGGTTCGATTTGTATAATTGAAAATTATACATTGAAATACTTAAATTCTCTATTATTATTTATTTAAAATCGATTTTCTTTCTAAACTAATTTTCTTTATTATTATTTTACAAATCTTTTAATTATATTTTTACGAAGTGTATGGAGCACTTGTTCCACAAATATGGACTGATGGACATCCCAATCCATTCTTTCGTAGCCACATCTTACTGAATGCCAGTTCACATAGCATGAATTCTCACCTTTTATTCTCTTAGAAAGGTGAGCAGGTATTCCGAATCAATAATCAATATAGATATCTATAGATCACGTGTTCCATATACTTAGTAAAATATTCATTCACTGTTGGGCGCTACAGTCCTTGCAGGACCTGGGCCTGTTCCCCATTCGTCGCGGTCTCCAGCTAGGTTCCTCTAATTTCCGATCCCATCCTTCTCAAGTCGTCTTCCAGGTCATCAATCCACCGACGCCTGGGTCTTCTCCTTTTCCTTTTTCCTCCCGGTGCACCATTCAGCATTTTAGGCAGCCTACCGGGCCCCATTCTTTCTACATGCTCCAAGCATCTTAGTCTGCTCTTCTTGATAGCGCAGAGGATATCAGGCTCCCCATACAATTCCATCAGTTTAGCATTGCTTCTGATTCTCCACCTGTGCTCTTCTTTGACGGGTTTAAAGATCTTTCTCAGGACTCTTCTCTGCCAGACCGGAAGAACTCTTCTGTATTCCTTTGTCAGTCCACGTCTCGCTATCATACATTACTTCCGGCCTAATTATCATTTTATACAACAAAAGCTTTGCTTTCCTGGAGAATTTTGTATCGAAGAGCTTTTTGCAGGGCACAGAAACACCTGGTTCCTGCTACCATCTAGTTCCTTTTAGCATCTAGTTCCTGCTACCATCTAGTTTCTGCTACAATCTAGTTCCTGCTACCATCTAGTTCCTGCTACCATGTGGTTTCTTCTACTTAGTAAAATAATAACCAAAATTAGTTTTGGACGAAAATCGGTTTTAAATAAATGTTAATAATAGAGTATTTAAGAATTACATTGTGTAACTTCTATTTCTGGCACCTGCTCAATTTTTTGAGGAATGAGTACGTCCTCTGTTTTATTCATTAGTTTTCCCTTCCCTGGAAATACGAATTAAGGCTCGTCCACACCTAGGGACAGTGTCGTGGGTACACCTGTATCGGGACAAGTAGAGCAGTTCCAGGATATTGTTCCCTTGTTCGGAACGAGGTCATGTCGCAAATATCCCGATGGAAATGGATAACAAGATGTAGGTGCATAAGTTACTCATGATCTTTTTAGCTGTCATATATTATAAACCTGATAATAATAATATGTCAGTCTAAGGTATAATTATATGGCATTATACATCGAAGAAATAATAAAAAACAACCAATTTTATGTTTAATTTACTTGGTTTTGCAATTTGGTTTTATGAGTTCATTACATTTATTAATTATTTCTTTTAAAACTTAATTCTCTGTTATTGCAAAATGGGACAAACAGCGACGTAGTGACATAAATCCTCAATTAAAAATTCCAATTACAGAGAGTACACAATTTTAGTTGTTCACTCCTCATCAGGAGGGTACGCAAAATTTTTTTTCGAAGAAGAATTTAAATTTATTTAGAGGGGATTTAATAAGAAGAAAACAAATAATCACCTAAATTTCTATAGTCGCCTAATTTAGCGTAAATTTTATGGATAAACATGAAATTTGGATCAAAAAAGATTGTTAAAAATAAACAATAATATTACTCAAAATACAAATTTTATGTTGATGGGTATGAAAATTATATTTTTTTTCGAACGCCACTGATCCTCATTACTTCAGTACTGTTTATATTTACATGGTTGTTAAATTATGGAAAATATATATATATATATATATATATATATATATATATATATATATATATATATATATATGAGGGAGGTCGGGGTGGCCGAGCGGGTTAGCGCGCTTGCAAAAGTGCACCTACTCACAAACCCAAAGGTTGTGAGTTCGAATCCCGGCACCGGCACTACTTTAATTTAATTGAAGTAATAATTCAAGAAATTTATCACCTCTCCCCCCGGGTATGTGAGGCCCGTCAGCCTACTGGAGGCTACTCACACAGACCGGGCGTAGGAGTGATGACCCTACCCCGTGTACCTTAATTGTGAATCGCGTGGTGGTTTTCCAGGACATAAAATAGCCGCCCGGAGGTTTGGTCCATGGATCGGGGAAAGAAATATAGGTCCTCGTGCGCCTGCTGACTCCGAACAGCCATAATCCGTGGATCTAGACCGATTTGTCACTGTCCTTGAACCCGAGTGAGTCGGTGGGAAGGACATTGCCGATTTGGCCCCAAAGGGACCGGTTATGGAGCAATGGGCAGCCTGCCGCTGCACCATGGAAACCATGGTTCGCAGCAAGGTGAGGTTGGGTGACCCCTCCAGGCTGTCTGTGCTCCCGCAAGCAATAAATGTCTGCAAGAACACCACATCGCGCGGCCAAAGATCTACAAGGTCTATAGAGCCAACCGAAAAAAAAAATATATATATATATATATATATATATATATATATATATATATATATATATATATATATATATATATATATATAAATCCACCAAATGTCATCCATTCTTTATATATATCGACGTTTCGGACTTAGTTGCCTATTTTCAAATCATCTATCTACAAAAAAATCTTTTATATATGTTGCCCTTCTTAACATCACGGATTTTGGTCCAATAATGCTCCTTTTTTTTGTTATAATTTTCTTATTTTACGCATAAACTAAATTGCTTATTTGATCAATGTCTTATTAATTATTATTCTTTACAATATACAATGTTAAATCTATTTATAATGGTGAGAGTATCGTTAATAATAATAATAAAGTTTTATTCTTAATTCGTTTTAAATTACAAAAACACTGCGTAATCATGTTCCGGATTTCACATCCTTTACATGATTAATAATTTTTAAAACAATAATTAGGTTTTACATCTTTACATTGTTCGTATAACAGTAGTTGGAAAAATAGAAAATAAAAAAAAAATATAGAAAAAAGAATAATATATAAACAAGAATAATACATAACCAAAGTAAAATATATTAAATCTAAATTCCCTTCGACGTCACACTCACAAGACTATTGTTGACCGTGGAAGTATATGTAGGAGGGGCTTGGTTTGGGATGCGGTCAAACACACAAATAAGAAACAAATTAATTATATAAATTATATTGTTTTCTGACGTTTCGGCCTAAGTTTTAGGACATCGTCAGAGATAAGAGATTTTTTTTTTAATCTTATCGCGTTATCTTTTTTTTCTTTGTCCTGATTATGGCCTAAAACTTAGGCCGAAACGTCGGCACACAATATAATAAGTTTTTACTTAATTGTGTGTTTATTAATTTACTGCATTCCCAACCAAACTTCTACTTAAATTTATTAAAATTTGATTGAATAATCAATGGTTAACCGTAGAATTTTATGAAGGAATGAGATGATCAAAATATTATTAAATTTTCAGATTACAATCTACAGTGGCTCTGGTCTAGGATGGGATGTCGAAAGAAAAATATCGATATTGATATTGGTTAACAAGATCGATATGTTTATAATATCGGCATAAAAATATCGTTTATATTTTTATATGATTAAAAAAAAATGTAAATAAAAAATAAATAGTTTTTACTATTTGTGTTCCACTTTTTTGACCGCCTCCCGGACCGTCTCATTCCTTTATTAAAATTTGAAATACTTTGTGATATTATAACCCTGGTGATATTTACTATTTAATAATATGCCAAGCAATTAAAGCAGGATATATTGTTGTTTTGTAAAAGCTTTAATAAGGGCTGTATCCTTGGGTACAAGTTGCCACCCAGGCATCTGCTCGCTGCTCGCTAGTTCGTATTATTCTCCTCCCACGCTCCGCTAAAGGGCAGAAGGCATCAAATACGATCCCGATATTGGCCCGGCGTTCCAGCAGAGTCTACTTGCCCTCTACCAACAAGCCAATGACGACTGGATCTTAAATTATACCACTATCTATGAAAATATAAGTCTCTTATGAAATTATCTGGATTGAATACAAAACCCGTTTAAAAATAACTGTTGAATGGTGTTTTATAATAATTGTATTATAATAATTATTTTAATATATCGGCAGTGGAACGATCGCTTTCCCTCCTGCGGCTCTGAAAATAACTCCTAATTCTGCAGCCTTCCTTTTTAGTAACCTAATTTTCGTGGCTCCTATTAAGTCTGGTGAAATAGACCTGCAACTTTTCTAGTAATACAGTCGAAATGGATTCTATATATCAATCCGAGTTTCATAAATCAGGAGCAGTCAACTCTTCCTGTTTCTTTCAGCGAGAGAAACAAGAAGAGAGGGAAAAAAAAAGAAGGAAACAATTATAAAATAAAAAAAAATCTATAATTACGGCGGGTTCGACAAACAAAGAACCATAAAAACATGTGGTGTGGTATTTTCAGATTGCAATCTACGGTGGCTGTGATCTAGGGATGGGATATTGCAAGTAAAATATCGATGTTCATATTGGTTAATCAGATCGATGTGTTTACAATATCGCCATAAAAATATCGTTAATATTTTCATAAAATTAAAAAAAATATCTGATGTGGACAGCACATGACTTCCTTCTACGCCAATTAAACTATAAATCGGTGGCTCAAAAAGTGATCCTGAATTTGGTTAATAGTTTCCGAAGATTGCAAAATCTCAAAAACGACACTCGGCGTCGCGACATCCATCTATTGGCATACAGACACATACTTTTGTTTCTTGAGGTCTCATTCCGTTTTTATATGTTGTTTTCTTTCAGTAGGTAACTAGTTTCCAAGAGATTTCTTCATGTTCCGAGACAGCTTTAGAACTGTCAATGTTACTACATAAAGCATCGACAATTTCGACATTTTAAGCGGAAAACCCCACTTAACTAATATCTTATTCTCCCGCTGCAGACTTATTCAGTTCACAAATGGGTTGGAAAACCAGTATTTTACACTCACTTTTATCACTACAAGTAATACAAACATTTAATTGGAGTGGGAAAAAAATCGCGTTTGTAACCTTTATTATGGAACCATATGATCTCTGTATTTAATTTTAATATAATTTTTTATGTAAGTTTATTATGATCTTTAATTAATGTACCCTTTTCGGCTCACCAATTTTAACCAAAATCTAGTAAATACATTCATATTGATTTAAAAGTCCTATTTACCAAATTTGAGATGTTTTACATTAAATTTTAATATAATTTTCGGTGAAAATCTAATATGACCTTCAAGTAAAGTACCAGTTTCGGTTTTCCAATTTAGACCAAAATTTAGTATGTTATTTAAGTCAATATATAAGTAATAAATACTAAATTTGAGAAGTTTTGTATTATATTTTTATATAATTTTTGATGAAAGTTTACTATGACCTCCAAGTAAAGTACCACTTCAGTTCATCGTGTAGTGATCCAAAAGAGAGGTTCACAACTAGATTTTACAATAAACCTAAATACAAAATTTTAACTTTCTACGGCAAACCGTTTTTGAGCTATGCAAGATACGCACGAACGTACGAACGTATGTACTGGCGTTCCGACTAGTCAAAATGGATTCAGGGATGGTCAAAATAGATATTTCCGTTGAAGTCTGAAAACCGAAAATTTTCGCGATTATAATACTTACTTTACCTCGTACAAGGAAGTAAAAATGTCTAAACGAATTGGAGAAAGATTAGGAAATAACTCGTTTATTTGTATTTAAATCCTGCAGTAAATGAACTTAATAAAAACAATATCTTAATTATTAAAAAAAAAAAAAAACCCTAAACGAATCGGAAGGAGTTTAGGAGATAACCTGCTTCTTATTATTTAAATCCTGCTGTAAATTAACATAATAAAAAAAATATACAACAAGGATATCGGCTTTCCTACTTTATCAAGAACACGGCGATGTAGTGAATGAAAATAGATGTAACATTTACTTTTTAATTATGGGATGGATTTTAATAAATAATAATTTTACTGATCACATTAAGATTATGTTCTAAAATGTTACTGAAAATGAGTTTAACCGCTTCAGAATCCAAACGCCCAATTCGCTATAACCAGAGCTAAAGTTCAGTGTCAATTTGGTTTTAGGAGATAACTAAAATAACTTATTCGATTTTAAACACGCAGTTGTTGTTAGCAATAATCTACATGGAATTGGAAAACGTGACATGGCAACAGACCAGTTATCTTAACGTACTGCACATTGTGTACTGTCAGCCGAGGTAGGACTTCACTCCGTGGAATAGATGAAAATCATATAAATAGCTTTATCGAAATATAATCGTATATTTATTAAAATCAATTGAATCAATCAATTGAAAAAACTTATAAAGGTCAAATTTCTTCTGAATTTTTTGTTACAGTAATTCTTTTATTTTTTTCTAAATTATATTCTTGCCAATTCTCAGGAATAGTATGAAGAAATTTAAGAAAGCAAATGTGGAAAAAAAAAAAACTCAAAAGTAAACTTTTAAAAATCAAAAAAATTTAAACTCGTTATTATTGTAAATAAGCTGTAGAATAAACAAACTAAATCGTTTATAGAGGGAAAAAAATCTTACGGAGCAATAGAATATTGGAACAATTGGATATTTTTCTTACATTAGTTCCGAAAATAGCCATTTTCATCCTAAATTTATTGTTTTCATATTCCGTTATTTTTGCAGATAAAATTCTATAAATAGCAAGATTTCAAATTTATCAATATATGATTAAAAACATTCCGCCAAAAGATGACATCAACTGAAATTTAAAATGTAGATAATTAAAGAACAACAATACTTTATAAATTTTCTAATTAACTTGGGCAATAAATATAAGCTCCACCTTCTATCGTTCTTCAATTTTTATTTTCTGATAGGTGTAATACTTATGAAATTTAATACATAAATTTCATTACTCATATTATTTTGATTAATAGTGTCTTTGTTTTATAAATAAATGTTTGTGAAATAATAATTTAAATAAAAGTAATATGAATAAAATGTTTAAGTTGTTTTCCTGAATTATATCACTTGTTCTGCGTTCTTTCTCCAGTGGTATATTTATTATCACTATTATTATTGATTGGTTATTATTATTATACGACGATTTCTCTTTTGTCGATGTTCATAAGAATTAGCAACGAGTCCAGTTACAGTTAATAACGGTTAAAAACAGTAAATAACTGTCATATTACAATATTATTACTTATTACTTATCATTTTTACTTTATCAATTATCATTACTTCCTTGTACGAAGTAAAAGAAGTATTTTAATCGTGAAAATTTTCGGTTTATAGATTTCAACGGAAATATACATTTTGACCATCCCAGAATCCATTTTGACTAGTTTCGTCGTGACGTTTGTACGTACGTTCGTTCGTGCGTATATCGCATAATTCAAAAACGGTTTGCCGTAGAAACTTAAAATTTTGTATTTGACATTATTGTAAAATCTAGTTGTGAGCTTCCTTTTCCGGTCACTACATGATTACCGGAAATAGTACTTTATTTGAAGGTCATTATCGATTTTCATCAAAAGCAATATTAAAAAATAATGCAAAACCTCTCAAATTTGATATTTAAGACTTACATACTAATATAAATAACATAATTTTGGTTGAAATTTGCAAACCGAAAGTGATACTTTACTTGAAGGTCATATTAGACTTTCATCAAAAATTATATTAAAATATAATATAAAACATCTCATATTTGGTAAATAGGACTTTTATATCAATATAAGTAATATAATATATTTTGGTTGAAATTGAAGAGCCGAAAGGGGTACTTTACTTGAAAGTCATAATAAACTTAAATCAAAAGGTATATCGACATTTAATACAGAGATCATATGGTTCGGTGATAAAGGTTATAAACGCGTTTTTTTCCCCACTTTAATTAAACAATTTTATTACTTGTTCTAAGTGTTAAAATACTTTTTTCCTCCGTATTTGTGAGCTGAAAAGTCTGCAGCAGAAGAATAAGATATAAGTTAAGTGGGCTCTTCCGCTTAAAAGGTCAAAACCGTCGATTTCCAATGCTGTATCTAGTGACACTGACAGTTCTAATGCTGCCACGAAACACGAAGAAATCTTTTGTGAACTCGTTACCTACTGAAAGAAAACGACATAGAATAACGGAATGAGATTCCCATAAACTATAGCTTTTGTGTGTGTGTGTGTGTGTGTGTGTCAATAGATGGATCGAGACCCGTTTTTGAGATTCTGCAATTTTCTGAAACTAGTAACCAAAATCAGGATTACTTTTTGTGCTACCGATTTATAGTTTAATAGGCGTACAAGAAAGTCATGGAGTGTCCGCATCAAATTTTTTACCCTATATTTCTACATCTGGTTTTTACCTCTTTGTTATAACAACTATTATAACAGCCAAGATTGTTTTCATCTTCAACTTACTTATTATTTCTATTTTCTATTTTTTCTATTTTATGTTTGTTTTTTATATATATCTTAGTACTCCTACTCCTTTGTATTTTTATTTAATCCTGATGAAGACCAACAATGTGGGCCGAAACGTCGGCATTAAATAAATAGTCACTATTATTTTATTTTATTCTTGACCGTTACCCGTACCATTTCCTTTTGTAGAACAAAATAGAAAGAAAACTTTATTCTGGGAAGAAGTCCGCTAAGTATAACGATGATGTACAAATAAAAAAATAATATTTCTGGCTTACATATTGAAATAAACAAATAAGAATGATAAATAGTTTATTTAGGGAAAGGTCTAAGTCCTCATCGGTATTCAGTATAGGGTATTCAGCATTTCACACTAACAGTCTAGAAAAAAATAACCACATAACGACATAACAGTCTAGAAAAAAATAACAATATAACGACATAATGTCACCTCAAGACATTTCATTTCATATTTCATATTTACTGTTGATTGTCTTGGAGAGATAAGCGGTCCTTATTCAGTTAGTCTTTTTTAGACTGTTAATTTGAGATGTGCCATCTCTGGACTGAATCTATCTCATCTTAAACGTTGATTGGTTTGTAATTTACTATTATTTAGTTATTTTCGAAACAAGTTGTAATCTGGTTTACATAATATAACAATATAACTATCCTAGTCCGAAAATAAGGATTCCTGGAATGAGGAAGACTTGAAATGGAATCCACTCCTCCATTGCAGTGATCCTTCCTAGTCCTAGCACACTAGCGACCATCCCCCTCTCTCCAGCCTCTCCCCCCCCCCCTCACGGTACACTAGCGGCGGAGGAACAAATTAGGTTGTTAATGACAGAGAGCGCATCGTAATCAGGACGCCCTGCCCGGGGCTAAGTCGTTAATGAAGCCACTGGCGCATGTTTAGAATTATATGCTGTTCCTCAGCGAAGTTCACTTGCACACCCCGTATAGTATAGTTCAGTATAGTATAGTATCAGTCATGTCAACTTTTTTATATTATTAATATATTATTTATTTACAATCATCCTCAAAATGTTCATGTTATTATTGTTATTTTAGTTCTTAAGCGATTTACCTCAAAGATACCTCATTCGTACCCGCAATATTGTCTGCATTGTAAATTAAAAAATCTGCTATGGACACAACATTACTTACTTGCTGTACTTCCGCCTTAAGTCCGAACCCAAAAATTCTTTTTGCAATCTCTAATGGCATATTTTCTCTATTAGATGATACAAATTCTTGCTTTCTATCATTTATAGAAGCGGAGATATGATCATTTAAAAATGATACCAAAACCATCTTAAAATTTTTCTGCCTTATTACCCCTGATAGAGGAACATCATTCTATATTTAAAAAATCTGATGTGGACACCACAAGACTTCCTTGTACGCCTATTAAAATGTAAATAACTTGCTAAAAAAAGTGATTCTGAATTACTATTTGGTTACTAGGTTCCGAAGATAGCAGTAACTCAAAAACGACACTCGGCTTCGCGATGTTTATTAGCAGCTGTTATTTTTTAACGTTCCCTAAGTCGTAATTCTGCATGTTTTAGACTCAGAATTTATTTTTTGAAACTTTTATATCAGTTTTTTTTTCTATAATTGATAGAGAACCATTTAAAAAATCTATTATGAAAATTAAATAAACTCTATTAAAAACTTCAAGTAAAGTCTCAATTCCAGTGATCGGCGACCAAAAAGGGAGGTGCACAACGAGATGTCACAGCAATCCCAAATAAAATAGTTCAACTTTCTACGGATAACCGTTTTTGAGTAAAGCCTCGACGAAACCAGTCTAAATGGATTCAAGGATGGTCGAAATTGATATTTTCGTTGCAATATGAAAATCGAAAATTTTCGCGATTACAATACTGCGTACAAGAAAATAAAAATGAATACCGCATCCTATGAAGGGTTTTTAGTTCAGTATTTATTTTAGTAAGTACTGATAACGGCCGCGAAAAGAGGTAATTTGGCCAGGATAACGCTCAACTGCTACTTTTTTCCCCAGCTCAATGAAGAGCCAGGAACCTACTTAATACAGACTGGATGCTAATCTGAGGCTAAAAAGATGGGAAGAAATAACTGAGACGTTTTGAAGGGCTGTAAAAAAAAAAATAAATAAATAAACATTTTATTTTTAAAAAATTCATTGAAAATAATTTTAAGTCAGTGTATTTCAAAAATACGTCTTCCAAATGTCGGCCGTTATTTACATCCCCCAGAAATTTGTTATCACCCTTATCATTTCTGGTAGAATGGCATTGATTTCTTGTCTGATCCTCTCGTTTAAATCGTCCAGAGAATGAGATTGGTGTTCAAACGCCTTGTACCCATACAGTATGTATGTATATATATATATATATATATATATATATATATATATATATATATATATATATATATATATATATATATATTTATATGTATATATATATATATATATATATATATATATATATATATGTATATATATATATATATATATATATATATATATATATATATATTTATATGTATGTATATGTTTATATGTATTTATATTTATATATTTATATTTATATTTATATGTATTTATATTTATATGTATGTATATGTATATGTATATATGGTAATGCTCACTGGTGCGAATTCTTCAGCCACCAGAAAGCCGTGAATAAGGAGGCATTATCCGAGTCGTAGCCGAGCGATTACCAATTCCTCTCTTATTGATTGTCTGGAGCATGAAGTCCACTTCTTTACATTGAGTTTGACCAATTTAAGTTTATTTGACGTCCCATAAAAGTATTTTAATTTCAACAATACTCGTCTCAAAAGTATAGTCGTTCTTTCAAAACGGTCATCCTAATAAAGTTTCATAACAGATTGTACTGGCAAAAGATAGAGATAATGGACGGTTGACTGTAAATCGGAATTAGTAAACAGCCGAAGAGACAAATTGAAAAACAAATAAAAAATAAGTTTTTATTATAAGCCAACGTTTCGGCCCAAGCATGTGGGCCGAAAATAGATCAGGAAAACATACGTTTGGCAAAACATATTAGAAAGTTATCACAAACTGTGTTTTATATCGGAAGAGCACGAAAAAAATATTTTAATTAATTTTTAAATGTTTTTAAAAATAAAATAAACTTAGTAATCAGTTTTTGATAATATTACGGTAAGATGTATATTTTTTTCGAACTATTAAAGTTTTATTGAAAAAAAAAATTGTTATGAAAATGAGGGGATCTTTCGAAATGAAAATTACGGTAGCAACAGAACAGCATTTTTTTTAATAATATTTTTTGAAGGGATTTAGGATTGTGTTAATTTTATTGTCGATTCAGATCTTGATAAAAAAATAATAATAAAATTTAGATATAGAAAAGAAACTGATTTTTATAGCTAAAAATGCCTAAGTAAAAAGATTGTCGATCCAAACATTCATTATTAACAACCCGGGATTAATATTTTACAAGATTGGTAGCTAAAACAGAATCTGTAATGCTGAATAAAGCATTACAACATTAATCTTGGGATATAGATGTCTCGATCCTCTTACTGAAGTGAATGTTTTACGTCGATATAAAAAATTCATTGTGCTTTGTTAGCATCCTTATTTCAAGTTATGCTTCTTTATTTCAAAAAGAATTATTTTTTAAAATCCATGTCAGAATAGTCATTCCGAACTTAGTTTAAATCTATTTATTAGGTGTTGTTTGACTATAATCAAACCTATATTTAAGGTTTCCATATCGGATCATTGTGTCTAACACAATTTTATTTTAAAAATATATATGAAATACTAAAATATATTGGCTATGTTCAATGCTGAACGAGACCTATTGAAATCCATGCTTGATGCATAGAATGGCATATATATCATATGGTAGAAATAGTCGCATTTCTCAATACTACCTCGAGCTGAAGTGGCCTTTATCTGCCGTAAGAACTTTCTTGCTTAGGAGATAGGATAGTCTCAAACATGTGCACGTAACGGTTGGAGTTCATAGCTACCGTTATATCCTCCTCATCAAGAAAGTACAGACCAATAATATCGAACCCACCAAAACCTTCTCATCGTGCCCTCCCGAAATGTTCCACCAGAAATGATTCGGAGGGTGAAAGGAAATTGTCGGAAACATATTTAAATTTAATTTTAAAAGCCTATTGAAGTAAAAATATTTTTAAATTGCTTTCTGAAGACATTGTTTGTTTTTTTACAGTCCTTCTAAATGTCTCACTTATTTCTGCCCCACAGATATTTATATTGGCATTCAGGGCAGAAGAAAATTATGATCGTTTGAAAGATAGGAGACGGACTTAATTAGGATTTTATTATGGAAAGAGTGGTACCATTTCGGGCTAGAGATAGAAGCAAGCAAAAATTCCATAAAAGAATGAAGAATTAATGAATGATTTGTGATGAGTGATATAAAAATCAGAAGGGTGGGAACGTGTATTACGGGGATAAATATGCGAATTATAATTAAGCTGCATATGGAATTAGGAATAAAGAATTCGGGAGATATAAGGACGGCGATGGGACTATATTTGCAGGTATACGAAGAGGAAGATTATATTCGTCTAGGAGCATATAAGGAAGAAGAAGCGGTGTGGGGACACTGCAGTATGAGGAGGAGCTCCAGTTGAGGATATTGGAAAAATAACGTAATATCGATATTAAAATTTGTGTATCGAAAACCGAAATTCTCCCCCACCCCCTCAAAAAAAAACACATCAAAGAACGGCGGATTCGACAAAGAATCCAATAAATAAACTTATGATGTGGTGTGTTCGTGTTACTATCTATAGTGGCTGTGTTCAAGTCAGCAGCCTTCTTAACTGTTTCTGTTTAGGGATTTAAATATCGATATATATCTTATCGACACTTTTTAAATATATCGAAATAGTAGTTCGATAAATCAATGAAAAATATCGATATTTCGGCCTCAATGTTTTTAATCTTTGAATGCTCAAGAAAAGGGTTGTACATTGAATTGAAGGATAGGGTAATATTAATTAACAATCCTTAAATTTGTAATTCCTTTAATAGAAACAATTATATATTTATAAAAAGCTTATCAAAAAAAAAAAAAGTATTAATTTATTAACATTTGCCAAGAAAAAAAAATATTACATACTAGGAACTAGAGAAATATCAATTAAATAGCGTAAAAATAAAAAAATAAATTAAAAAGGACAGAAGAAAATAGATATTAAACGAATCACTAATAACTTTTAAAGTACATTAATTATTAAAAAGACTCATCACTAAGGGATAGAGAAAAATGAATTAAATTTCTTAGCATAAAAAAAATAAATAAAAATGAGGAAGAAAATCACAATTGAATTAATTATAACTCAAACTTTTTAATATTGATATTACGATTTATCGAGTTAAAACTATCGGATAAACATATCGAAATATTTATGTTAAAATATGGATATTTTTACAACATTTCCAGTCTTCTCCTCTTCAGGAAGGGATTTAAAAAAATTATAAATATCGAGGCCCAATATTTCGAAATATCGATATTTTTTCGATATATATTCGAAAACTATCGATACGATATATATTTGTTTTTCTTTTTTTTTTCGATATTTACATCCCTAGTTTCTAGTGCTAAGGTACACAACCAGGCACCATACTTTACCTAGTCGAATTCCCAAAATTACATATCCTGATGAATTGTATAATAACATGTGCTTCAGTAAATAATATTTAAATATTTAAATAATATTTAATTGCAAGCGGTGTAATCCCACCACCGGCGGAAATCCATATGGCCCAATAGGTCAGAAAGGGAAAAAATAAATATAAATGGTGCCTAGATGAAGGAAGTACAAAAGTAGGTACATGCATCGGTGTCAAGAAAAAGTCACTTAAACTTGGTATTGCGTTTCTATTGTGAAATGATCTTTAAAGATGTAATATGAAGAAGACAAATAATCTCCTATCAATCGCCAAATTTATAATGTAGTATAATGTTTAAGGATAAGTATGAAAATTGGTTCAAAAACTATTGTTAAAATTACTAAAAATATTACTCAAAATGCAAATCTTATATTTGTGGATATGAAAATTAAATGTTTTCGTAGGGAGGGGGGGTTGAGGAGGATATGTCTCTCTGATCCACTCTTGCGTACGCCACTGGCTATGTATAATTATTAACTCAAATGGATTAATTAACTATCAAGAAGGCGATGGAATGAAAAAAGAGGATTCGCGAATAATGAAACACTTATTTAAGAACAGAACATTCAAATACAGGAAGAATATTATGGTTTAATTGACAAATGAATCCCGTAAATTCAAACATGGCTTGATAATTATCGTAGAGATGGGTTTGTTCAGTAAATACCAAGTTTCCAGTTTGTCGGAGTTGTGTTTAAGCAGTCGTTACAGTACTTCTGTGTCGGGTATTTGACAAGATGAGTTTCCAAGTAACGTGTAACTGTTGATACACCGCAGCCATTGTTGGTATTCATTCTCTTGTATTTCCTTTATTTATCAATTAATCTAAGGATATTCATTGAAGAAATTATTTAGCCCTTAACTGCTGAGGTTTGGTCACTGGCACCTCAGACCACAGCTTACGGCGTATTTCTTCAACCAACAATTTTCAAAAATTTCCTGCATGACTAAGTAGCTTCCCTTTTTTGGTGACCTATTAAAAGCGATACAAAGTGGTTGTTTGTTTCTATTTTTTTGAAATTTTTCGTCGTGGCGTCTGTACGTACGTACGTACGTTCGTATCTCGAATAACTCAAAAACAGTTAGCCGTAGAAAGTTAAACTTTTGTATCTAGGATTGTAGTAAAATCTAGTTGTGAACCTACTTTTTTGGTCACCACACGATTACCGGAAGTTGTACTTTACTTAAAGGTCATAATTGATTTCCATCAAAAATTACATTAAAATACTATGCAAAACTTCTCAAATTTAATAGTTATAACTTATATATTGATTTAAATAACATGATAAATTTTGGTTAACATTGGCAGATCGGAAGTGGTACTTTATTTGAAGGTCATATTAGACTTTCATCAAAAATTATATTAAATTATAATGTAATACATCTCAAATTTGGTAAATAGGACTTTCATATCAATGTGGATGTATTTACTAGATTTTGGTTAAAATTGATGAGCCGAAAAGGGTACTTTACTTGAAGGTCATAATAGGCTTACATCAAAAATTATATTTAAATTAAATACATAAATCATATGTTTCGGTAATAAAGGTTACAAACGCAATTTGGTTTCCAATCCAATTAAACATTTTTATTACTTCTTTGTAAATTTAATTTAAAATTAAATTCAATTTAAAATTGAGTGTGAAATACTGGTTTTCCTCCCCATTTGTGTGTGTACGTGTCAGTAGATGGATGTCGCGACGCCGAGTGTTGTTTTTGAGATACTGCGATCTTAGGAAACTAGTAACCAAATTCAGGATCATTTTTTGAGCCAGCGATTTATAGTTTAATAGGCGTACAAGGAAGTCATGTGTTGTCCACATCAGATATTTTTTTTGTGACCTATTAAAAGCGATAAAAAGTGGTTGTTTGTTTTTATTTATTTTAACTTTTTCAGTGAATATTGGTCCCTTAGATTAATCATCAGTATTTGTGAAATTATTTCAATTAGTTCAAAGGTAAGTTTTTAATTCAATACTTTAATTAATACATATCTTTAACAAAAATAAAGCCATGTAACTGCGATTTAAGTAAAATTAATTTAAAAGCAAAGCTATGCTTTGTTTATTAGAATATTATTTTTTATGTATTTATTTCATTTTATTTATTACTTCCTTGTACGAAGTAAAGGAAGTATTGTAATCGCGAAAATTTTCGGTTTTCAGATTTCAACGGAAATATCCATTTTGACTAATTTCGTCGCGGCGTCTGTACTTAACATAAGTTCGTACGAACGTTCGTATGTCGCATAACTCAAAAACGGTAAGCCGTAGAAATTTAAAATTTTGTATTTAGGATTGTTGAAAAATGTAGTTGTGAACTTCCCCTTTTTGGTTACTGCTTGATCACCGGAAGTGGTACTTTACTTGAAGGTCATAATTGATTTCCATCAAAAATTATATTAAAATGCAATGTAAAACTTCTCAAATTTAGTATTTATCACTTATATATTGATTTAAATAATATAATAAATTTTGGTTAACATTGGCAGACCAGAAGTGATACTTTACTTGAAGGTCATATTAGACTTTCATCAAAAATTATATTAAAATATAATGTAAAATATCTCAAATTTGGTAAATAAGACTTTTATATCAATATAAATAATATACTAGATTTTGGAGCCGAAAGGGGTACTTTACTAAAAGGTCATAATAAACTTAAATCACAAGTTATATTAATAGTTAATACAGAGATCCAATGGTTCGGTGATAAAGTTGCAAATGCGATTTTTTTCCACTCTAATTTAACAATTTTATGACTTGTTTTAAGTGTTAAAATCGAGTGTAAAATTTTTTTTTTGCTCCACATTTGTGAGCTGAACAAGTCTGCAGCAGGAGAATAAGATACAAGTTAAGCGGGTTCTTCCGCTCAAAATATTGAAACCAATATTTATCCAGTGACATAGACACTTTCTAATGTTGTCAAGGAACACGAAGAAATCTCTAGGGAACTTGTTACCAACTGAAAGAAAACGACATATAATAACGGAATGAGACCTCCAGAAACAAGAGCTTATGCGTGAGTGTGTCTGTGTCGATAGATGGATGTCGCGACGCCGAGTGTCAATTTTGAAATACTGCTATCTTCGGAAACTAATAACCAAATTCAGGATTACTTTTTGAACCACCGATTTCTAGTTTATTAGGCGAACAAGGAAATCATGCGGTGTCCACATCAGATATTTTTATCTATAGTCCTACTGTAGTCCTGAGTAGTCGTTTTGCAAATACGAATTATCACTTCTCAGTTCTGGATATGAGTGTACCGTAAAAGGTTTAACACTGGGTGGGAAAATAAGATACGTGTAATAAGAAAATAAGATAAGGGAAAATAACAGACAAACATCTTCTTGTATTAGTTAAGAAATATATATTACAAGTTATTAATGATAAATATATATTACAAGTTATTAATGATAAATATATATTACAAGTTATTAATGATAAATATATATTACAAGTTATTAATGATAAATATATATTACAAGTTATTAATGATAAATATATATTACAAGTTATTAATGATAAATATATATTACAAGTTATTAATGATAAATATATATTACAAGTTATTAATGATAAATATATATTACAAGTTATTAATGATAAATATATATTACAAGTTATTAATGATAAATATATATTACAAGTTATTAATGATAAATATATATTACAAGTTATTAATGATAAATATATATTACAAGTTATTAATGATAAATATATATTACAAGTTATTAATGATAAATATATATTACAAGTTATTAATGATAAATATATATTACAAGTTATTAATGATAAATATATATTACAAGTTATTAATGATAAATATATATTACAAGTTATTAATGATAAATATATATTACAAGTTATTAATGATAAATATATATTACAAGTTATTAATGATAAATATATATTACAAGTTATTAATGATAAATATATATTACAAGTTATTAATGATAAATATATAATTTTTATGATTTACTGAACTGTTTCTTCAGTATTGAATCATTCTTGAATAATTCACAAATAAATCTGTTTCAATCCCATTGCTATATAAAACCAATTATTTCGAGAATTAATTGAATTACATCATTACAAGGTAATTTAAAAAAAAAAAATTTCATAAATGATAATTCCAGTAAACCAATATAATTTTGTTGTCAGGTTTTCCTCATTGTCAATTGATCTGATTAAATTCATTAATTGCTACTTTAATATTAATTCCTTTTAATAGTGATTGCTTTTTAAAAGTAATTGAGTTGCTGGGAACTGGAGCAGTAGCAGGTACTGGAGTAGGAGCATCAAGGAAAGGAGCTTATTAAGTGCGAGAGGCTTTTACTCCTTTCCTCTTCCTAATCAGCTCTCATAATTCTTCTTTTCCATGTTACGTCATCTTTAACTTCACTTGTATCAATTATCTTTTCGACTTTATTTTTTCTTTATACTTCAATTACTTGACAATATTCTTATCTTAATTTTTCTCATCGGCTGTTGTATATTTGGCGTTGAAGACTTATATTGTATGCGAACGATGAGTATTACAGAAATATTTCTTCTTTCAAATTCATCTCCATTGGTTTACATATATCACTTCTACACCTCAACAACATTCCCACGGTTCCAAAAATCTATTAAAAAACAAAAACAAAAAACATTGGAATCACCTTTGAACAAAACCTAAAATGGAGTAACCATATTTTCAAAATCTTTCGGGTGATTTCACCTTTCATCAAACAACTGATTCTGTGATTTATTCCCTCGAAGTATTCGTCATCTTGTAGTATCCCCGCTTGCTTTGACTACAGATGCTTATTGTATGGAGAACTGTCTGGTGTGCATGAGTTGAGATTAAAAAGATTAATGAATTGCTTTATAGTTAGGGATTGATAAATTATTTGCCACTTCTATAATTTTGTTTTTATTGAAAACTAATTTCAACAAGCAAATTGCTAGTTCAGTGCGAGAACAAACCAATACAAACTTTTCTGTTTGATATAATCTACTTAAACCTTGAATTGAAGATGAATGTATAACATTTGAAACTAGTTTTCAATAAAAACAAAATTATAGGTGGTAAATAATGTATCAATCCCTAATTAGATTAATTAGGGACTGATAAATTATTTACCACTTCTATAATTTTTTTTTATTGAAAACTAGTTTCAAATGTTATACATTCATTCTCAGTTCTAAAAACACACAAAAAAATTCAAAAATAAGCAATTCAAAATATAGTTGGTATTATTATACATATTAAATTATGTAAATCAGTATATAATAATATATAATAATTTAATTTAAATTAATTATATAATAATTTAATGTGTATAATAATACCAACTATATTTTGAATTGCTTATTTTTGATTTTTTTTTGTGTGTTTTTAGAACTGAGGATGAATGTATAATATTCGAAACTAGTTTTCAATAAAACAAATTTATAGAAGTGGCAAATAATTTATCAATCCCTAATTAGATTGATCCTTCTATACCATTATGCGGGCGTCAACTGATTGCTTTATATGATTCATTTTCGGTGTTTCCAGACGATCTCAAATTACTAACTAGATTGGTTTTATCCTAATTTTCGACTATAGTATATTCTAGAGATGGGCAAAAAGTACTCTTGAGTTACGAATACCGAGTATTTTACTCGAATATTCTCACTAGCCGAGAGTAGATACGACTGGGATGGATGGGTAGTCAATTATTGCTACCCTTTCCGTCCCTAGTCGTATCTAATCCCGGAAAGTCAGAGTATTCGAGTAAAATACTCGGTATTCGTTACTCAGAGTACTTTTTGCCAATCTCTAGTATGTTCATGGTGCCTTTCTACTCCAATGCTTAAAAATAAAAAAAAACCTTCTCATATTCTTCTATCCACCTCTTAAATACAAGATTTCAACCTACCGATTTCTTAATCTCTTCACGTAGAAACACATCCTTTGAAAAATTCTTTATCATTCCTACGATCTCGTTCTGGAATACCTTACCGATCTCCATTCGTAAAACCTCTTCCAAAAAACTCATTGAATCACCTTTTATTTCTCTATCTACTCAATGATTAATCTTCCTCATATATGCAAAGAATAAATGCATACATATGTATAGCTATGGCTGTTTTAAATTTTTATATGACTTATATAAATATTTATCATAATTTGTTCTTTTTGTATATAATTTAATTTTGCCAGATAAATAAATTATTATAATTAAATTTTATTTATTTTTGAACTTGAAACTTTTGGAGAAAATATATCAAATTATCTTTAAAAAAAATAAATACGAAATGTATTTTGACACGTAAAATAAAGTCCAATATTAAGTTTTGGTCCACCCTATTAGAAGTCAGAAGTTAAATTTATGCATAACACGTATTTTTTTTATTTTTTTTTTTAGGTAGGAATTTTAATAAAAGTTAGCCTGGAGCATTAGCCTGGAGTCAGAGAGCGCATGGAGTTGCTTCTTTTATTTAAATTTCATCTCGGACGAACCCCCCCCCCTCTCCTGCATCCTCTACCATCCATGACAACATGCCCGAATCTCTTTCATTACTTCGTTACTTCGTTTATGAAAATAAGATGAATTATTTAAAAAGCATTATATATAGAAATTATTTTAAAATGTTATATAATTTATCTGATATAGTCCGTCCGTGTAAAACGTCAACTTATAAATACCTACTAGAGATGGGCAAAAGAACTTTCAGTAAAAAAACTCTACTTAAGTAAGTACTTTCTATTTTCTCGATTTACTCGGAATTATTTTACTTTGAGTATTTTATACAGTAATAAAGTACATTATTCTACAAAAGTAGAATTAATTGACTATATTGGATATTTCAGATTTCATTCATCTTGTGGTCCATTTTTACTTTCCCTTAACTATATACGAAGTATATAGTAAGGGGAAGTATTGCGATCGTGAAAATTTTCGAATTCGAGTTTTCAACGGAAATACATGTTTTAAGGTCCCCTGAGTCCAAATGACCAAGCCCCGCAAAATGGTCTGTGTGTCTGTGTGTATGTGATCAGTCTAGCTCAAAATCGGAAAGCTGTACGATACTGAAATTACATATTTAAGGTTAGCACATGCTTGTGATGTTACAGCAACATTTTCGTAAAAATCGACTAACCGGAAGTGCCATTTTATATAATCGATTTTACACATTTTTACAATTTTCTCGAAAACGGCTCTAACGATTTTGATTACACTTGGCTAAATTATTCTTCATAAAGACCTTTAACTTTTCATAGATATGGTAAATCACCGAGGATTTGCAGGGAAAAAGTTATAATGAAAAGAATATTTTATTTACGCATAACTTCAAAAGCGTGCAATTTATGATAAATCATCTACAGACTTGTATGAAAGATAATTAAATTATCTAAAAAATAATAAAAGAATCATCAAATTCGGACCAATAATAGCAAAGATACAGGGCATCGGACTAACCGGAAATAGCTATAATATCATGGATATTACACTTTTTTACATTTTTCTCAAAAATGGCTCTAACGATTTTGATGAAACTTGCCAAAATTATTCGTCATAAAGGCCTTTAACTTTTCATTTATGTAGTAAATCACCGAAAAAATGCAGGAAAAAAAGTTATGAAGAAAAGAATATTTTATTTTCGCATGGCTTAAAAAATATGCAATTTATAGTAAATTATGTACAGAATTATATGAAAGATTATTAAAGTATGTAAAAAAAATCATCAAAATCGGACCAGTATTAGCAAAGATACAGTGTATTTTATGAGGAGCATAAAATGGATGGATAACCAAGCGCATCCGAAAGGAGATAGAAGCGACCGAACCTCCTCCCACCAATCCGCCAATCTGTTGTAAACAATACGCTCTGTAATAAAGTAATTTAAGAATACAAAAGCGAAAATTAACTTAATAATTTCTACTTTCACACTATTTAATGGAAAGAAAATGTTTCCATAGAAACTAAACCAGCAACTTTTAAGATATATTTGCAACTTGACAAAGTTAAGATATAGAGGTAGTGTACAGAATTGTTGTACTAAAATTGTTTTAAAACTATTTTATTGTACTTAAGTGGGAGAAGAATTGAATGCTTCTGAGTTTATTTCGAGTATTGTTTATGTGAACTCTTTAGAATTATATTAAAAAGATAATTATTATAGGGCGGTAAGGGAAAGTTGTGTGATGCGCGCACCGCACCAGATTTTTTAGTGTTCGGATGCGTAGTTTTTGAAAATACTTTTGATATTAACATCAAAGTAGGAGTTCACGTATCGATTTATTTTAATAATTTGTATATCTTCGATAATAACCTGCGTTTTTATAACATAAAAACGCATCAGGCATCAATTAATTTAAACATTCCTGATATCTTCGATATTAAAATATATAATTATGTTACCGAAGCCGTAGTTTTTGAACATACTATCGATACGTGATTGCTCAAATAGCTAGTACTTTATGATCCGCTAAAAGAAACTGAAAAGAACTCCTAGTCCAGCCAATGATCAGCATATGAATTGACCTATAAAGTATAATAAAATATCTGATGTGGACAACACATGACTTCCTTGTACGCCTATTTAACTATAAATCGGTGGCTCAAAAAGTGATCCTCAATTTGGTTATTAGTTTCCGAAGATTGCAGTATCTCAAAAACGACACTCGGCGTCGCGACAATTCATCTATTGACGCACATACAAATGGGGAGGAAAATCAGTATTTTACACTCAATTTTAACACTTAAAACAAGTAATAAAAATGTTTAATTGGATTGGAAACCAAATTGCGTTTGTAACCTTTATTACCGAAACATATGATTTATGGGTTTAATTTAAATATAATTTTTGATGTAAGCTTATTATGACCTTCAAGTAAAGTATCCTTTTCGGCTCACCAATTTTAACCAAAATATAGTAAATACATTCATATCGATATAAAAGTCCTATTTACCAAATTTGAGATGTTTTACATTATATTTTAATATAATTTTTGATGAAAGTCTAATATGATCTTCAAGTAAAGTACCGCTTCCAGTTTTCCAATTTAGATCGAAATCTAGTATGTTATTTAAAACAATATATAAATAATAAATACTAAATTTGAGAAGATTTTCATAGTATTTTAATATAATTTTTGATGGAAATCAATTATGACCTTCAAGTAAAGTACCACTTCGGATGATCAAGCAGTGACAAAAAAGGGACGTTCACAACTAGATTTTACAAAATTCCTAAATACAAAATTTTAACTTTCTACGGCTAACCGTTTTTGAGTTATGCGAGATACGAACGTACGTACGTACAGACGCCACGACGAAACTAGTCAAAATGGATTCAGGGATGGTCAAAATGGATATTTCCGTTGAAATCTGAAAACCGACAATTTTCGCGATTACAATACTTCCTTTACTTCGTACAAGGAAGTAAAAATATTAATAATCATATAAATTATTAAGGTTGATAATCAGATGGTAGCCTTGAAACATAGTATCTGCTAACTTCTACACAATAGATACACAATTTACATTATTTGGAAACAAATATAATACACTATAAATAAATTTTAATATTATTATACACTATTACAATATGATATAATACACAAAATAAATAAATTAAATAATATATAAATGGATTATTCCTTAAACCACAAAGCCTCGATTCTCTAAAGTACCGGTAATCACCTAAAATATAAAATACCAGTCGAGGCAGTGTTATCAGTCATGTATCTTTCCAGTAAACTCATCTTAATTTTTCACTAAATCCACCAACTTTAATCCTAAATATTTAATTCTTATTCTTAATTTTTCTATTAATGTAAAACTTCGTATTAGACAAAGATAAATAATAAAAAATATATTTTAAATTTATATACAGGGTGTCCAATATAAACCGCCACAAATGCTTTTCATGGCCTAACGAATGATCTAATAAAAAAAATGTCAGAGGAAAAATTCCTAGGTGTAGTTCTATCGCTTCACCAAACGCTATTGCTTTTTAACTTTGTTATTATTAATTTTGACGCGGTACCTGCGATCGACGCGGGGCGATAACTTGTACTCTGCAAATAAAGCCTAAATATTAATGCGCTCTTTTATAGCCATTAAAAAGCTATGAAACATTCCGCAAATCTTATTCCGATATCTTCAAAAATGAAGGGTTTACACCATTTTAGAATCTTGTATTCTGGATGTCATTATCATTTTTCAGATATCTCATGAACTGGATCTTTGAAACATGATAAGCAATTTTTATATAATTTTTTTATAGCGTTTCTATTGAAAATATTTCCAATCCTATAGATGAAATATTTTTCCTGATAAAATTAAAAAAAAAAATGGTTCTAAAATATTTTTTCCACAATCATGAAAAATAAATTGATTGTATGAGTTCAAAATTTTAATTAATTTAATAATAGAAATATTTTCTCACAAGTCAGTCATTATGGCTTCAAGATTTAAATTTTTTTTCGTAGAACAGTTGTCCTCAATAGTGGCTTCTGGGAGCCTCCTTACTTTAACAATAATAATAACTATTCTAATTTTATATTTTTTTGGGACATTTCATAGGTTCATTGTTGAAGTAGACTTCCAAATAAAATGTAACCACTACCGAAAAAATAAGATCACATATATGCAGGCAAAATGCAGCACATCTCACATCAACAGTCTGAAAAGACACATCAACTTAGGACAGTACCCCACTCCAAGACATCAAGACGCAAACTGAAGGAAAGAGAGGTTACATGACTTAAATAAATATTAAATAACTGCTTGAAAAGGTTAAATTAAAAAGAGCTGAACACTAGAAAGCAAATACTAAGCCATCATAAATGTACTAAAACGTCATAAAAATTTATCAAATAATAATTAAAAGAAAAAATAAATAAATAAAAATATATATATTGTAAAATTATTAAATACAGACATCCATTGAAGTTTTATTTAGCCACTGTGAATCTGAGAGAAGCATAAACAGGATTTACATCCTTGAAAGCATTCGCCTAGTGAAAGGAGAAGGTGCGACAGAAATAGGATTCCACTGAGGAAAATTGAAGAAGACTAAAATTTCTAGCGGTGTCCCAAAATCCCATTTTGAAATCACTTTTCCTGTTTCGTAGTTGCTCCCTTTTCGCTTAGTATACATCTAGCTACCAGAAATCATCAAAATCTTAGGTTTTGCAAGATTTCTATTAGACGAGTACAATGGAATAAAGTAATATAACACGCCTCGCAGATATAACACTCCCAAAGCTGTTCAATGTTATATAATCGAAACCATTTCCATAGGATTAGAAAATATATTTGGTTGTATCGCTTGAAATGTTAGTTGAGTATATTTTGACTAATTTGTTAATAATTACAAACTCTGTTAATATTTAATATTTAAAACGTTAAAAGTTTAATATTAAAAACAGTGAAAAATATAGTTTTATTTAAATTTATTTATTTTTCAATCTACCTTGCCTCTCGGGAATAGGGGTTTCGGAAGCACTACCTGCCGATGAGTTTTCTTTCATAATGCATGTTCATTATTCCTAATTCAATGACTATTTCCATCCAATCGTATACAAAGGATTCATTGTATGGGTAATTTTCCTGATTAACTAATTGAGGAAAATCGCTCTCTGTGATGACGTAGAGGCCGGTTTTCCGCCTCAAGCGCGGTGAAGGTGCCGACGATGTGCTCAGCAATTTTCTGAACTCCACGACAGGGCATAGAGGATTAATGTTCTTTCCGAAGTCATGGAGCTTGGCACGGAATCCCCCATGTCTAGTGAGAAATTGCGACATCCAGTAATCAAGTAGGATTCATTTGGCCTTCAATTTTTATTTAAATTGATGATATATTCAAGATAAAGCTGTTATTTGGTTGTAGATTGTAGCAGTTATTATACGGTATAGAATTGTTAAAGTATCTATAATAAAAACCCTAATACATAAATAATAATGATGTTTTCTGGGGGAGGGAGGGGAAAAAGGCATATTTTTCGGTACTATTAATTCATTTAATTGGGTTCCAGTATATGTTTGGTATGTTGGGTAGTTAGTATTACCTTGCCTGTAATTGTTCTGCATCCGGCAGGTTATTGCCTAGACCTATTATGGTATAGGTCATAGGCTCTCTTGTGCTTTGTGCAGAATTCAGAAGCTAGTCCTGGTATTAATTGATCTGTATAATTAATACTAGAGCTAGCGTTTATGAATGCCGCACAAACCACGCGGAAGCCACTCAAAAATTCACAGAGGCCGCACCTTCCTGTATTTCGGCATTACATATGGTATCCTCATTCTAGGGTTTAATTGTGCAACATTGGTTGTACATCTATATTAATAAAATCCTGTCCGTCGTTTAGGCACGTCAACGTTTATCTTCTCTCCTCAATAAAAAATTCAAAGTTTTCTAATTGTATTTTAGGTAATATATTTCGAAGTCTATATCATATCGTAGCATATCGTAGCATTAACACATTATATTGACTGAATTAAGGTCTTAACAAAAAGAAAACCATCAACCAACAAAAAAATCATTCACAAATGTTAACATTAAAATTTCACTTTCACGATTTTTTTTTGCAGAAAAATGTTTTTAATCTCCATATCGTTTGTGGAAGCAGCTCGTTTGTGCTCAATGGAAACTTTAACAAGTTTGAGCGTGCTGAAACTCCTTTCTCCAGAAAAAACAGAAACTGTGATGGTAAGGAATATTGTTATGGCTGTATTAAGGTTGGAATACACCTTAAGGCTGTATTAAGGTTGGAATACACCTTAAGGCTGTATTAAGGTTGGAATACACCTTAAGGCTGTATTAAGGTTGGAATACACCTTAAGGCTGTATTAAGGTTGGAATACACCTTAAGGCTGTATTAAGGTTGGAATACACCTTAAGGCTGTATTAAGGTTGGAATACACCTTAAGGCTGTATTAAGGTTGGAATACATCTTTTCCAATTTATTTTTATAAATTAAACTTAATGTAGATGATACAGTGAGGATTAAAACTAATTAGAGATTGATAAATTATTTGCCACATCTATAATTTTGTTTTTATTGAAAACTAGTTTCGAATCCTATACATTCATCTTCAGTTCTAATTGATTTCTTGTCTTAATTAAATTCATAATTCATAAATGTTTTATAATACTAATTTATATTACATTTAATTTTATATGTATCATAATACCAAATTCTATTTTGAATTGCTTATTTTTCAATTTTTGTGTGTTTTTAGAACTGAAGATCAATGTACAAAATTCGAATTTAGTTTTCAAAAAAAAAATTATAGAAGTGTCAAATAATTTTTCAATCCCTAGATGGTAATATAAACTTAGATGGTATTATAAAATTGAAATAATAATAATATTCGTTTTTAGCTGGAAATAATTTTCGAAAAGTGCATATATTAACTTTTGATAGAATATTTAATAATGCGTAAGGACTGTTTTTTTGACCAACATTTCTCGACGTTCGTCTCACAACATTACTCATTTTATTGACCGAATTAGATCAAAATAATCAAAAAGTAGAAACAATTTTTTTTCTTAACCCAAAATTAAATTTTCTCGAATTCCCCGTCCTATCGGGGCAAGTGCCCCCTTTGCCCCTACCTAGTTCCGGCCCTGCCTCCACCAGTCTACCCATATCCCTGGAGAAACACTGCTCTGCAGTATTTACTGTTATCAATTATAAATACTAAGATTATTTAGCGACAATTAAATGGGGTAAAGTTATTTTCGTTTTTTTTTTTTATCTTTTACTTTACTCGTAATATTGAGGAAGAGGTGAAAGCCAGACCTGATGACTTCCGCTCCAGAATGGTCGAGCAGAAAGATACGGCTACATCCTGGAGTCCCTAGTCCTTCCGTTTCACCATCCCTAACCATCCTGAATATTGCAGAGTCCCGTATGTGGTGCGCCGGCTTCGTCCTCCTTCACAGTGGTTAAATATTCAGTCCTGGGACCCCCCCTGCTCCTCCCTTCAGCCCCTGTATTATACAACGCATGGACACTACGTCGCACGCCCGTCCTTATTTCCGCTATCTAAGTCAAGTGGAATAAACTAGTTTTAGGGTTGGAAGAATTCGATATTTTGACTATGAACCGGAGGCTGAATTCGTCAGTGGCACTGTCTAATTTTCACTTTCCAGCTGCTACCCACAAGGTAAGAAAAGTAACAATACTAATTACAAAATTGGTTGAAAATTTCGAGGTGCAGTTTTCGAATGATCTGTGTACCTAGTGCGAAATTGGCGAAAACGTGTTTTTCTATAGACTAGCGCCAAAATGGTTCTACAGATTTGAATGAAAATTTCCTAAAGTTTTCTCAGCAGCAAAAAAAGTTTATTTTATTGTCAATTAGGCTAATGATCATTTGAAAGGTAATTAAATTCTCTACAGAAAATAACAATCGTCCAAATCGGACCAGTATTAGCAAAGATACAGCGTATTGGATTTTGTAGCCACGTTTTTTTTATAATTCGCAAACTATACATTTCCCGGTATATTTCAGATGCTCTTTTCGAAGGCAATAAATTGTCTACAAAGTGAAACTAAAAAAAAAAAAATCTTTGTCTATCTAGCTAAGAAATAATATGTAAATGGTATTTACAAAACTAAATTATAGTAGCAACAAAAAACTGTTTTAAAACGCAATTCAAAAATAGTCCAAGTTTTTGTGTATTTTTCATGCCTCGAAGAAGGTATATTAAAATGCAATAATGTTTTGGTTTTTTTTCGATTTCTCGAGTGTTCTCTATTAGTGATGTAACGGGTGCCAGGGTTGAGGGAAAGCAATTTAGAATGACTAACTATATTTAATGGAATATAACGGGTACCTGGGGGGGAGGGAGGGGGGGTATACCAATCAACAATTATTGTTTTAGACTTTGCACTCAAATCTCTAGGGAAAATCGTGTGAGCGGGCACAAAAGATATGTTTTACATGCGATATAAAATAAAATTTAGGGTATATTACGAATTTTAATGCCATTACTTGGAAGTTTGTCTTGCGGACGCAGGTCTCGGGATGGAGATACCTCATTGCAACAGGGTGGTCCTCCCTCGAGAAACCTTTGGAAGGTTACTGATCCAAACGGCTTTCTGTACACTATGTGAAGCAGTGGACACGAATCATTAGAAATTCCACTTCCATGTACGAAGTAAAGGAAGTATTGTAATCGCGAAAATTTTCGGTTTTCAGATTTCAACGGAAATATCCATTTCGACCATCCCTGAATCCATTTTGACTAGTATCGTCGTGTCGTCTGTACGTACGTACGTTCGTATCTCGCATAACTCAAAAACGGTTAGCCGTAGAAAGTTGAAATTTTGTATTTAGAATTGATGTAAAATCTAGTTGTGAACCTTCTTTTTTGGTCACTGCTTGATCACCGGAAGTGGTACTTTACTTGAAGGTCATAATTGATTTCCATCAAAAATTATATTACAATACTATACAAAACTTCTCAAATTTAGTATTCATAATTTATATAATGATTTAAATAACATACTAGATTTTGGTTTAAATTGGAAAACCGGAAGCGGTACTTTACTCGAAGGTCATAATTGATTTCCATCAAAAATTTTATTAAAATACTATGAAAATCTTCTCAAATTTGGTAAATAGGACTTTTATATTGATGAGAATTTATTTACTAGATTTTGGTTTAAATTGGAAAACCGGAAGCGGTACTTTACTTGAAGGTCATATTAGACTTTCACCAAAAATTATATTAAAATATAATGTAAAACATCTCAAATTTGGTAAATAGGACTTTTATATCGATATGAATGTATTTACTATATTTTGTTTCAAATTGATGAGCCGAAAAGAGTACTTTACTTGAAGGTCATAATAAGCTTATATCAAAAATTATATTTAAATTAAATACATAAATCAAATGGTTCGGTAATAAAGATTACAAACGCAATTTGGTTTCCAATACAATTAAACATTTTTATTACTTGTTTTAATTGTTAAAATTGAGTGTAAAATACTGGTTTTCCTCCCCATTTGTGTGTGTGTCAATAGATGGATGTCGGGATGCCGTGTGTCGTTTTTGAGATAATGTAATCTTCGGAAACTAGTAACCAAATTCAGGATCACTTTTTGAACCACCGATTTATAGTTTTATAGACGTACAAGGAAGTCATGTGTTGTCCACATCAGATATTTTCTTGAGACGTCCTTCCATTTAGTAGCTAAAATATGTAGTTTTTAATTCATCATTCAGATAGATGCCATTCCCTTTGTATTTTTTTTATTCTTTGTAAAACATTTACATAATTTATAGCAAGATACGGTGAAGAAAGGGTCGAACAATGTAGCCATTATATAATACACTTTAATTACAATAATCAGTTTATCTTTACCGTGGGAGGCGTTCACGTGTGAGCGATAAGCGAATGCGGGCCTTTGAATGTAACGACGCGAGAAATAAAATTTACTTGTAGTCCTACATTAACAAAGTTTTTTTTGTTAATAGTTAGGTATGATTTAAAAAGAGTAGGTGCATAATGTAATTGTTTGATTACACAGGCCGACGATGAAAAAACCTTTGTACTGAAAATACCTTATTCCTATAGTTTTTAGGGTGCTGAATCCAAATATGATATTAAAAGAGCTGTATCACCCACAATTTAAGAATTGTGATTATAAAGAAAACTATGAAAATCTAGAAACAGTGTTAAATCGAATAGGCTATTCTGCTCATGGTTGAATGATATGTGATGATTTAAAAATAACATGCATGCTCCTTTGTCAGCAACGTGGTTTTACTAAATTTATATGTTTCTTGTGTGAATGGGACAGTAGGGCTAGGGATCAACATTAGTGCAGAAAGAACTGACCTGTGAGGAAGTCTTTAAAACCTGTTGAGAAGAACATTCTATGCAAAAACCTCGTAGATCCTGTAAATACAAAACATGCTTATGATGTAACATAGTGTTTTATTAATTCTCCGTATACCGTATACGGGTTTAGATAGGGGTTTATACTATATAAGACAAAGCAGATTACTAGAAGACTATAGGTGGTACAAAAAAACTAAGGCCAGATTTAGATTCAGCAAATAAAAATCAACTATTAAAGTTAAAAAAGTTTTCAAAAAAAATTTTTTTTGTTGGCCTGTGTTATTTGTCTTAGATCATTCATAATGGTGGTTTACACGACTGTTTTGATCAAACTCACTTTGATAAACAAACGTACTCGTGTAAGCGGTAGGTTGCATGAGTAAATAGCCCGTTTACACAAGTTTTTTTATTAAAGTGAGTTTGATCAAAACTTTAATCAAAACACTTACTCATGTAAACCGGCCTATAGAAACAAAAATGGAACAATGAGAAAAAAATGATATTTTTTTGTTTTTAGCGAGGGTATAAGCTCAAAAGCCATTCCATCGAATCCGCTAGTGATGTGATGTGTCTGTTTTGCTTTTGTATGATCTTATCTTTTTCTGTCCTTTGATGCATGAATTGACGAAACGTTGACTATTTAATATGTCTCGGAATAAAGGATATTCTTCATTTCGTTTTGCCAACAGCTGATCTACCAGATTTCAGGACCTGACCAACAGAGCGAGGAAGAATAGGAAGCAGAAAAGAGAATTAGCCGAGAAGAGAGGATGGACTGGGTTTAAGTAAAAGGTAAGATGGAGTAATTAGGAAGGTAGAGGGGTCGTGAAAAGCACCGTTTGTCTCGAGCAAAGTAAACCTGTCTCAGCCCTGAAAATTTGTGGTCTCAACTAGCCCTATTTGTGGTCTCCTTGCGACATTTACTTCTGCCTCTTTATATCTGGGCTTGAGCTTTAAGTACCCATGCTTTATTATCTCTTCGGAAATACACCTTTGACAGTTTTTTTTCTTCTTCTGCACCGCTGAAGAGCGTTGTTGAATCCAATCAATCGATAGCAATCGATCTTCTTTGACAACAATGACCATTTCGATGGCTAAGAAGTAATACATGGCATCTACAAAACGACTACATTATAGTATGAACACAAAACTGTTTTAAAATCTAATTCAAAAATCATATTAAAATGCAATAATGTTTTGTTTTTTTTAATTTCTCGAATGTTCTCTAACAGTGATATAATGGGTGTCCGGGTAAAGGAACGCAAATTAGAATAACTAACTATATTTAGTGCAATATAACATGTATAAATATATCTTTATAATAAATGATGAACTCTACAATATTTGTGCAATACGATAATAAACACTACAATAGATTTTAACTGATATAATTAATAACACAGGCCAACAAAAAAACTTTTTTGAAAGCTTTTTTAACTTTAATAGTTGATCTTTATAGATTTTTATGTCCTGAATCTAAATCTGGCCTTAGTTTTTTTGTATCACCCATAGTTTTCCGTAGGTTTCTTATTAACTTTTTAAACTTCTGTAACATATTAGCTACAATAGAAACATATTCTGGGTCTTTTTCATTTCCCAAGAACTTTGTAGCGACTTGCTTGAATGATTCCCATGCTTCTTTCTCATTTAAGGTCATTATGGATTCAAAATTAACATCAAACATCATTTTTCTAATGTCACTTTTGTCGCCAAAACGCCTTCTTTTAGTTTAGCTTCTGAAAGGCGTGGAAACTTTTGGCAAAAATACTTGAAACATGGTCCATCTTTAGGCAAAGCCTTTACAAATTTCATGAGGCATAAGACTGAAAACTGTTCAATTCTTTAAAAATCGCTTAATTTAATGAATTTAACTATAAAATGTGAAGAAATTGTGGGTGATACAGCTTTTTTAATATCATATTAAAAATAAGCACCCTAAAAACTATAGGAATAAGGTATTTTCAGTACAAAAGTTTTTTCTTCGTTGGCCTGTGAAGCTGTTCAATTCTTTAAAAATCGCTTAATTTAATGAATTTAACTATAAAATCTGAAGAAATTGTGGGTGATACAGCTTTTTTAATATCATATTAAAAATAAGCACCCTAAGAACTATAGGAATAAGGTATTTTCAGTACAAAAGTTTTTTCTTCGTTGGCCTGTGAAGCTGTTCAATTCTTTTAAAATCGCTTAATTTAATAAATTTAACTATAAAATGTGAAGAAATTGTGAGTGGTATAGCTTTTTTAATATTATATTTGGATTCAGCAGCCTAAAAACTATAGAAATAAGGTATTTTCAGTACAAAAGTTTTTTCTTCGTTGGCCTGTGTAATAATAACTTACAAGTTTAAATAATAATACTCAAATAGAAAGGTCCTTAAACTTATTATTGGGGATAATCAGTATTACAGTCAGATGCCGTAGAAATTCACATTACCTCCAGGGCGCACAATGACTGCAACAGATGGCCTGACTTCCTCACTACAAAACAAAAACTTCTATGCAATGTCGATAATCTAACAATCGATCATGAAAATTCTACTGAACTCTCGTTCCCGAGTAATCAAAAGGTTAACAAAATTTGAGTATTAGTAATATAGAGCGATAAAGAAACTACCTGCTGTGAATGTATAATAATAAACAAGGACTCTCTGCAATGGCCAGTCTTCAGACAGAAAATTGGCGCCCACTACAAACACATCAGACCAGGTCTCTCTCCAAAATACCAACTGTTACCTTCCACCGGTCGTCGCCGACGCAGTGCTACTCCGATGGTGACTCATCTCATAAAATTCATAGCCATCGATTCGAAAAGTGATAATTCAATAGAAATAAATAACTTTATTGTTTAGAATTTCAAAACGTGGTTCCCAAATACAATTTCATAATTAGATAGGATATATTGATAGAACTATCATTAAGTATAGAACCATTCGGTTTCATCTGAATTTGTCAGGAAACCTCGAAGATCTCTTCCAAAACAGTAACGAAATATTAAAAACCTCATCAGAAAGATGGAATTCAGAACAAACTCAGACAGATCATAATCATGAGGTACGAAAAAAAAAATAGTGTCACCAAACCAAATATCCCTCACGGTAGATCTTATTAACAATAAACAAACAATATCAAACTAAAACATTTTTTGTAACATCATCTTCAAAAGCCCCATAAAAATAGTTTAATAGTTTATTTATCAGTACATACATTTAGTATGCAGTGGTGGATCCAGAGAGGGGGCGAAAACACTTATTTCTTTGAAACAGAAGATACCTTGTTTGTTGGTTTGTTTGTTAGACAAGTGTTTGTAAATGTTCAGAACTTGAGACAAGTGAGAAACGTGTAAACCCAGCTTAATTATAGTACCTGAATTGGCGAAAAGTTAACGGGTTACTTATTTACTGGTGTTTGAGGGACTCAAGGTTTTGTTTTAGGAATTATCTAAAAATACACTAACAATCATATTTAGTCCCCTTTTTTAAGTTTTTGCTCTAATTAATTAATAAACATTTATTTTCCACCGCTGTAGATATATTTAATGACCCTTCGATTTGAAAATGAGGAAGTAAAGTGAACAACAGGAAACAGATTGCTCGAGGCAGGAGTATAAACAGCCTCACACCTTCCATTTCATGGCAGTCCCATAATTGCAGTATTGAGCTCCGAGATTATCCTTGATGAATATTCTCCTCCAGCCTCGTGTGGTCCCCCTCCCACTTTATCCTCTGTAATTCTGGAAGATTATGCGAAACGGGAATGGTATAGTAGTAATATAATTAATTTATTTTATGTCTCCAGATTCACATCAAATTTATGAAGAAAATAAGTCAACTTTTAAAAATGTCCGTTCAGCAGTTCAATCCGGCCTTGTTGGTGAGGGAGGAGGGAACTTGTATTTCGTGGCGGGCCCACGAAATGAATTTCGACCTTCACACTGTGGCTAGTGCATAAAGGCGCTAAACCAAATATTTTTGAGAAGATACAGAACAATTTTTCCTCTTCAATGAAAACGCTGACTCAAAAGATCATGACATTTTAATAACAAAGAAATTTTATATAAATTTACAGAAACTTTTGCAACGTACACCCCTTTAACGGACGCTAGCAGCCAAATTTTCGTTAGCGAGAAATAAACTAACCTCTAGGAACGGACACTTACAAAATGTTTAAAATTAAGGACACCATACATACACATCACTGCTGCCGTGTAACCTCCTATCTGGCCAAAAGTCAGTTATGTGGTTTTGATTTTATTAGAAACAATATTTTATTTCTTATGTTCTTAACACTGATAACAATTAACACTGTTAAAAAATCGTAACCTGATTTAAATTGATCAAAAAGAAACCTGTTGGAGCCGTATTCCACACTGTAAAAAAATTGAAAGAGCAGAGAAAACACGAAGGAAGGTACAATTTAATCCATGAAAAACGATGTTTTATCATGAAAAAGAAACAAATAGAAAATAGTCTTTTTTTTATTTTTCAAAAAATTCTAATTTGTCAGTCCATTTCATTTCATTCCAATCCAGTTCGTTCCATTAAACTTCATTACATTCCACTTCATTCGAATCCATTTCATTCCATTCTATTCCATTACATTTCACTTCACTCCCATCCACTTCATTCCATTCTACTTCGTTCCAATTCAATTCCTTCCGATACACTTCGTTCCCTTGTTCAATTTATTTGTCAAATTAATCATTAGAATATTTGTTAAAGGTAACTTGGTGAAATAGACTGTGGGCCATTTGAACACTAATCTTCAACTTTCCTCAAACTTTGAGCTAATTCGAACATGACGTTTTCGAAATTTATGTGTCAAGGAATTTTCCTTGAAAACGTATTTACGTTCGCGCATGCGTGAAAATAATACATACATAGAAATTGATAAAATTGATATGGGGCCATCTAAATCAGATTAACAGTTGTAGGTATTAAGCCCTTCGCATGGACTTGACTACCGACAAACACGAAACCTTATTTTTTTCTAAAAAATAAAAATCATCATTTTCCAAACGGCTTACTTACAAAATTTGAGCTAAAAATATTCGGTAATTTTTTTTAAAGACATGTGGATATTTCGTGAAGATATGTCTATATTTTTTTGAGATCCAGAATAACTTTTGAAGCAAAGATAAAAATTTAAAATTCTTGGTAAGTAATGAGATAAATGACAAGGTACTGAGATTTTTCTGTTTTATCACATTCAACGAGTTCAATATGGTGTACTTCAAAGTCAAATTTAAGACTTAAGTTGAAAAATTTCGATTTATGTAATAATTTATAATAGATAAACGTTCTCAAGAAAAAGTAAATAAATTAAACTAAATCGACTTCAATTAACTACTAAAACTATTTAATATATACAAATACATCATTATATCGGGGGGTAATACAAGAAATCATTCAAAATGTAACTTCCAGTAATTCTCATACTAATAATTACAAGAATTCTCAGTCCCGTGGCTTAGTCAGATCCATGGAACTGAGATGAATAGGTACATGGAACGAAGAAATTAGATTTTCAACCTCAATCTTAAGCTAACTCTTAATAAAATCATTTTACTTCCAACAAATAAAAAATTGTATGAAAAAAATAATCAAATTTTAGGACCAAGTCCAACCTAAAAATAATTGTTCACTTCGCGCTGAATAGGCGAACAACTGGAAGATATTGTTCAGACCAACATAGGTTACAAGAGTACCAACTTACCACATAATTACAAAGCCTTTTCTGTTCTAATTGTCCATCCTCATACCGGAACCCGGTACGCTTATGCTTAACCCATGGGACAGAGGTTTCTTCAAAATGAAAAACTCTCGATACATCTATTAATTCAATGATGCTGTTAAAATTGTGAAAATCAATAAAATAGATTAAACATCCTGTTCTTTAAACGTTATAAGATTTTTTCATTAAATTATCATCTTATAAACAAATGAATAACTAGATAATGCTCAGAAAACGAGGTGGGATCAAACATTTCAATTTAAATATGAAATTGAAAACTACATTAAAACCCATTTTATTTTACCTTAAATTGAAGATGGGTTAAATAAGCTTATGAGGTAAAAAAATTATAGCAATCTAAGGTAACTCAAACTTCTAAAGGACGTGGTGACTCAAAAATTAACTTATTTTTTGTAGGTTCGCCCTAATCATGATTATATAAATATTTTCGAATATATTTGGATTTATCAGGATCACAATTATTATTCTGGTAATTAGGGATTGATAAATTATTTGCCACTTCTATAAATTTGTTTTCTTGAAAACTAGTTTCGAATGTTATACATTCATCCTCAGTTCTAAAAAAACACAAAAAAAATTCAAAAATAAGCAATTCAAAATATAGTTTGGTATTATTATACATATTCAATTAGAATAATATAAATCAGTATTATAAAACATTTATGAATTATGAATTTAATTAAGACAAGAAATCAAATCATACTCACCAATCAAGTCGTACTCACCAAGGTTTAAATGGATTATATCAATCAGAAAAGTTTGTATGAACGAAAGGTAATCGGTTACCATGCTTATAGGTAAACGGTTTAGGGGTCAGGGTTTTTCCAGTAATGCCGGTGAGTAATTTTTCTGTTATAGATGGGAATAAATTTAAAATTGGACTATTGGACTATTTGGTCATTTAAGCAAAAATCTGGATTGGATTTGAAGAATTTTATTATTTCAAGTGCTTCATATATATTTAATTTGAGACTGTTTTCAACGTGATGTATTAATTTAACTCCTGAGTCTTTGATGAAATTTATGATTTTTTTTTCATTTAAATGAACTGCAAAGTTGGAATTGTTATATGCACGTATATGTTCTTTTAATCTCTGATTTAACGATCTTCCAGTTTTTCCCGTGCATTTGGCTGCATAATCATTACAATTTAGTTCGTATACTCCGCTTTTTTGGAAAAGGTCTATTTTGTCTTTAGGAGAAGAGAAATATGAGGATAGGGTTTTTTCTATTTTAAATGCGGATGTCAACTGATTATTCTGGTAATATGCAATACGATAATAAATTCGTAAAGTTGAATTATGAAATAACTATAAATAAAAGTAATAATAAAATAAATAGTTTTCTAGGTTAAAATATGAAAATAATAATTTAATAACGCGGGCTGAACACTAAGGTAGTGATGCGATACCATAGCGGTCTCGTCATCCATCAACTTTTATTTTCGACTGAAACCATTTTTTAACCCCCCACCCCTCTCTCTCTCTCTCTCTCTCTCTCTCTCTCTCTCTCTCTCTCTCTCTCTCTCTCTCTCTCTCTCTCTCTCTCTCTCTCTCTCTCTCTCTCTCCCCACTCCGACTACCTCCCAGATCTATTTATATACCCGAAACTCGGCTCACTTTAACAACAGATAATTAATTTATTTTGCTCATAAGTGAAGCATCCTTAATGATTTTGAGAGATACCTGATTCCTCGTAAAATACATTCACTAGAAAAAACATAAATATATAATTTGTAACAACTTAAGATAACAAAATTAATTCTTAATCTAAAAATGGTTCAAGTAGATCTAATTTTAATTATTATTTTAATAAAACGAGAGATTCATTTAGAGGGCCCTAGAAGAAGAACAATATGGTTTTAGGCCACAAAGAAGCACCCAAGACCTGATCTTCGTTCTGATGCTTTCTCCGAAAAGATCTTGAAAAAGAACTAAGATGTATATACAGTAGAGCGTCGATTATCCGCCAGCCCTAGTCGGGACACTGCAATAGTCCGGATAATCGGCGCAATTATAGTAAAGTAAAATTGGAACTATGAAAAAATAATAGCACAGGATATAAATAATAAATGTATTTTTATTTAAACGATTGACCATTTTAATGATTACATTTATAAGTATTATATTTCAAAAATGTAAATTAAAAATATCTGATGTGGACAACACATGACTTCCTTGTACGCCTATTAAACTATAAATCCATGGCTCAAAAAGTGATCCTGAATTTGGTTACAAGTTTCCGAAGATCGCAATATCTCAAAAACGACACTCGGAGTCTCGACATCCATCTATTGACACACACACACACTGGGGAGGAAAACCAGAATTTTACACTCAATTTTAACACTTAAAACAAGTAATAAAAATGTTTAATTGGATTGGAAACCAAATTGCGTTTGTAACCTTTATTACCGAAACATATGATTTATGGGTTTAATTTAAATATAATTTTTGATGTAAGCTTATTATGACCTTCAAGTAAAGTACCCTTTTCGGCTCACCAATTTTAATCAAAATATAGTAAATACATTCATATCGATATAAAAGTCCTATTTACTAAATTTGAGATGTTTTGCATTATATTTTAATATAATTTTTTATGAAAGTCTATTATGATCTTCAAGTAAAGTACCGCTTCCGGTTTTCCAATTTAGACCAAAATCTAGTATGTTATTTAAAGCAATATATAAATAATAAATACTAAATTTGAGAAGATTTTCATAGTATTTTAATATAATTTTTGATGGAAGTCAATTATGACCTTCAAGTAAAGTACCACTTCCGATGATCAAGCAGTGACAAAAAAGGAACGTTCACAACTAGATTTTACAACATTCCTAAATACAAAATTTTAACATTCTACGGCTAACCGTTTTTGAGTTATGCCAGATACGAACGTACGTACGTACGTACAGACGCCACGACAAAACTAGTCTAAATGGATTCAGCGATGGTCAAAATTGATATGTACGTTGAAATCTGAAAACCGAAAATTTTCGCGATTACAATATTTCCTTTACTTCGTACAAGGAAGTAAAAATGCATTACAAGAGATGTCACACAGTGCCATGGTAAGGAAGTTATGTTTTTTGGCCAACGGTTGTGCAAGGAACATGCATGTAACATAGTAACAGGAACATGTATTTAATTTTAATATAATTTTTAATGTTAGTTAATAATGGCCTTCAAATAAAGTACCCTTTTCGGCTCACCAATTTTAACCAAAATATATAAAATACATTAATATCGACATAAAAGTCCTATTTAACAAATTTGAGATGTTTTCTGTTATATTTTAATATCATTTTTGATGAAAGTTTATTATGACCTTCAACTAAAGTAACGCTTCCGGTTTTCCATATTAGACCAAAATTTAGATTGTTATTTAAACCAGTATATATGTTATAAGTACTAAATTTGAGAAGTTTTGCACTATATTTTAATATAATTTTTTATGAAAACTAATAATGATCTTCAAGTAAAGTAATCATGTGGTGACCAAAAAGGGAGGTTCACAACTAGATTTTACAGGTATACTAAATACAAAATTTTATCTTTCTACGGCTAACCGTTTTTGAGTTATGCGAGATACGCACGTATGTACGTGCATACGTACGTACGTACAAACGTCACGACGAAACTATTCAAGATGGATTTAGGGATGGTCAAAATGGATATTTCCGTTGAAAACTGAAAACCAAAAATTTTCGCGATTACAATAATTCCTTTACTTTGTACAAGAAAGTAAAAATGCATTACAAGAGATGTCACAAAGTGCCATGGTAAGGAGGTTAAGTTTTTTGGCCAACGGTTGTGCAAGGAACATGCTCTACCGTCAGGGTTTTTCTTAATTCATTGAAGAATCAGAAATCTACTTCATATAGGCTAGGCGCGCCCTAGGGAACCCGACCCCAGAGTCAATCCACGGTTGATATAACAGAGTAAATAATTAACTGCCACCCTCGTCTGGGAGTTAAGAGTCAAAGTGTCCATTACCCACTGCAATAAATAAATACTAGCGATAAAGAATCCCTGCAATATATAATAATAAATTATCAACTACTGTAAATTTGCAGAATATTGAAAGAAATATCGTAGAATATTATTTGGTCCAGCTTTATAATTACAATATTATTTAATTTTATTTTAGTAAATTTCCAATCGGAGACCAGCAATTAAACGGTTGGACTACACGGTGATATATTGAGCAGTAGGATCGTATCAATTGCCGGCTTAGAAATGTGGATGAGTCCTAAAAGTGATTAGGCCAACAGTTAAATTTAGTTCACGAACGATTAATTCCAGGACAATAGAGCTAATAAATGACTCTTAAAATAGCGGTTCGGACCAAAGGGCTAAAACGAATATGATTCGGACTTTTAAAGGATTTAACGTTGGTACCGCATATGTCATCAAATATATTATATGAAATATCGTGTACAAATATAATATATCATGATTAGAGACCGGATTTGTATACAAATACGTAATTTTCCTGTTACATTTTTCATCCAAAATGATCCAATATCTTTGCAAATCAATACATTCGGCGTAGATATGCTAAATTTTATTATGCATATTTGATGGGTTACTGCATATTTTTGCATATTTAGTCAAAAACAATTTTTTTTAATAATTTGTCAACCAAATAAATAATTAAATTATTTTCTGATAAAAATCCAATGCGGGATTAATGGTTTGTTTGCCCCAGAAAGCCTATTAGGAATCGCGTGAGGAATGGTGGGTCGGGTAAGAGGGGGGAGGAGGAGGGTAAAATTTATACATATATTGTAACGCTCTACAAATAATACTATTTTTGACGAGGATAGAGGTCCTTCGAGAGGTCCTTATAACAAAAATAGTCGGTTTTAACATTGATACAGGCTTCGATAGATCCTGCCTTGTTATTAAAGCGGAACGGACTATGTTATTGTGTAGAGGTAAGTTGAGAGTTTAGAATGGAGCGGGTATTATTTATACATATATTGTAACGCTCTACAAATAATACTATTTTTGACGAGAATAGAGGTCCTTCGAGAGGTCCTTATAACAAAAATAGTCGGTTTTTAATGGCTCCGATAGATCCTCCCTTGTTATTAAATCGGAACGGACTATGTTAGCGAGTAGAGGGACATCAGAATAAACGATAAAATAGTCTATTTTAATATTCGACTACTTCTTCCCGTATAAGAAATTAGATCTGAAAATTATTTAGATAAGCTTGCTGGATTAGGGAGGGAGGGAGGTTTCCCGCTACGAAAAGCCACTGTCTTCAACATGGCAAACCCTTCTAACGTAATCAATTATAAAATGGATGAAACCCATCAACGATAAATAAAAATAATCTACGATCATAATCATAGTAAAGACAAAAACTCACTGACAACTTCAAAGTTTGTATCGTGCTCACAACCGCATTGAACGTGTATTTAAAATAATTTATAGTATATTATTGTCATTTCAAAACAAAAAAAAATAAAATTTATGTAGTTAGATATTTGTAGAAAATAATGTTTAGCATCGAAATTTTGATATGTTTTCTAGAACCTTAACTTCCGAGTACTTTCTTTAACAGAGCAAAAAACATCATGTCGCCCATCCCCTTTGGAATTTTATATTCTATTCTGTCCTACATATATTTTATATTCTGTTTATGTTGTGCTACGTTTTAATTTTTTTATATGAACCAAATGCACAAAGCAGTAGCATCATTTAGTTCCATGTTAAACAGTGGGAACCCTTTGAATCAACAATTTTTTTTTCCTCGAACAACCATTTTTTGTAATATGTGCAACAAAAATGTGCTATGTGAAAGAAATTTTCAAATTTCACCTACAGACAGGTACTTGTATGAATTATTCTTGGAATTTTATACTCTAATTTGAGTTCAGAATATAACAATAGTTAATTGTATACTGTACCATTGCAAGTGAATGCTTCCTGGAATTTTCCTACATTGGAGACCTAAGCACCTTCTGCCGAACTTGTTCAAATCTAGACATTTCAATGAAATGCATAGCTACTTTATTTTGCATCGGTTGCGTCTGATATTTCCTCATTTAATCTTATGAAATCTCCATTTGCGAAAAAGGATGAAGGTAGGAAAAAAAAAGTATTTCACAATTATTTTAATTTTTAAGAATTCTGTGTTAAAATTAGTTTTTTTCAATTTACCAATGTTTTTTCTTATTAATAATACAAATTATAATTTATTATAATTTTTAAATGATAAATTATTTATCAAAACAATACTTAATAGCCTTTTGTTGATTTTTGGCACGTTTCTGAGATTTATCGTGCATATTCCTTCAGGTTTCACTAGATATTATGGCAGATTTGAGGAATTTTTACTGCATATTATATGGCATATTTTAACCTTTTTTGCTGCATATAAATCCGGTCTTTAATCATGATAAATAATACAGGGGAGGAGGGTCAGAAACAACTGTCACATTTTGAATGGTACAATAACAAACCAATTTCTCTAAAGAAAAAACAAATTTTAATTTTAAAATAACCTACCGAAATTCAGTTTTATTATAAAATTCCAAATGTCGGCCGTTATTTAGTACGCATTCCCGGAGACGTTCCCGGAAATTTTCGATCACCCTTCGAGTCATTGATAGTGGAATAACCGACACATTTCGGGAAGGCACTCTGGACGGTTTTACGTGCACATGTTGGAGACTATCCCACGTCCTAAGTTGGATTAAATCGACGTCAAGGATGATTGGTTCCAACAAGGTAATTAATATTTTAATTGTTTATTTCGATTATTTGCTTCGTATAATAACAAAATTTGATGAAATTGATGACGGATCATTTGTACACTAGTCACCAAGTTTGGGACAAATCGGACGAGCCGTTTTAGAAAAATAGGTATGTCAAGGAAAATACGTGTGAATGTGTAAGTGGAAGTACAGGATGGAATTTGATAAAATTGGCATGGGACCATCTAGTTACAAGCCCGCACATTCTCTAAGAAATTAATCGAACTTAACCTAATTAACCTACTAAGATGGCGTGCCCGTCACATGGGTTTGACTACAGACATACAAACAGAGAGACAAAATTTGTTCATTGATATCTAAAACGTAAAACTCGAGTTAAAATTTTCGATCCTGAGAACATACATTTTTTTCACTTCCTGCATGAATACAATGCTTCCCTATCTTCGGTAGTGAGGAAGCAAATAGTGAACTTAAAACAAAAATAAATAAGCTCCAAAGATACATTAATATACCAATTGTTGTTTTCACGACGCATGAGAATATAACTAATGAATGATTGTAGTGGCTTATAAATAACTTTCTCTATTAGTGAATTTATCAAAGTGGCAATTATTAAGTTTTAATATGTATCCAACGTTACGGCAATCAAGTTATAGAATAATAAAATATTTAATTTTGTTCCATCTAATTGCTCATGATATTTAATGAGGATCCAAAACACTCAGTCAGTCTGAACCGTCCAGAAGGAGCAGAGCAGACCTTCATCATTGAGGTCGAACTAATGGATGCCATTACAGATTTGCATTATTCAACAGATCTTGAGGTAAGAAGCATGAGGGAGCACCAATGGCGCTGGAAATTCATTACTTATTAGTGATGCTGGACACATTGGTGGCGGCCATCTTGGAATAAAGGAAAAAGAAACCGGAATGACATTTTCCTTGGGCATTTAAAAGCGGAATAAATAATTTCAAAAGTGGCCCTCTGAAATAATCTAATAGTTAAGAATCATAACTTGGTACGTTAGAATGCATTCAGAAGTTTAAACCTCAGAGCTCCACATTATCTAAAATAAATTAAGTGAAAAGAAAAAAAGGCAAGGTTAAACAGAAACTGCTTTTTATTTTATCTTGTATTTCGAGGCTACTGTCTAGATGCCTCAACGCAAGAATTTGCACTACTGTTATACTTCCTACTGGTCTTTGAGCCTCGTTTACACTGTAACAGTTTTCTGTCGTGGTAGTATGGTCACGACAGTGAGCTAGTGTGGCAGTGCGACAATGTACTTCTCTTTACTCTGACAGTAAACCTTGTAAAAATAGCATTTTTTAGTTTCTGCACAAGAACTAAATTATATAATTTTATTCCTCCTCCAAGAAACGTCAAATTTTGGATACAATTTTCGAGTTCAGAAATATTCGAGGGCATAGTGCGTATTTCAATCTAAAAACCCATATGCTCCAATCATTCGATCTTGCCTCTCTAACCGTTCCTTCTGAGTTCGCTGTGGTACGGATTACTCCAACCGCTGCCCCGTAGAGGCTGGTGTTCCGCAAGGCACTGTCTTGGGTCCCGTTCTATACATTTTCTTCACCGTAAGCATTCCTACGAATCCTCATATCTTCCTGGCCATATTTGCTGATGATATCGCTATCCTGTCATCCTATTTAGATCCCGAAATGGCACCCTCAAACCTACAAGGGCACCTCTTCCTGATCGATCTGTGGTGCTGTAATTGGTGCATCAAAGTCTATGAATCAAAGTGTAAGCATGTCACTTTCACAATCCTTTTCCCACTTAGTCCTGTAGTTTGGCTTCTTGTTAGTCTAACATGTAACCTACATACTAGGCTTAAATGACAATGACATAATCGTTTATTAAATAGAATATTTTATTTTTCAATCGACAACAAACTATTAATCTACAAGACCATTCTAAAACCTATTTGGACCTACGGACTTGAATTATGGGGGACAAATAAATTTTCGAACATCAAATGCATCCAATCCATTCAGTCTAAATTCCTCCGAACAATAGTCATTGCCCCATATTATGTTGCAAACAAGCCCTTATTTATGATCTTAATATCCCATATGTTCAGGCGCACTACACCATTCCTACGCAAACCCCGAAAAGAAATGCGAGGATGAGAATAATAAAAAAAATAAAAGAAGAAGAAGTTTCAGCGCATTCCGGTATGTATTTCACTGACTGCAAGGCAAAAAACTGAGATTTTTCTCGAAATAATTGTAAATTGCGATGAGAAATGGATTGGTGTGACAATCGGCGTTTGTCAAGTCAGGGCGCATGCAAAAACCATTTACACCTGGAAAAAAAAACTAATAGTGACCGTATTATGGTGGTCTATGGCTGGAGTCATTCAATATTCCTCTTTGCCAAAGTATCAAAAAAGAACACCTGAAAAAGTTCTAACCGCAAAACAGTAAAGAAGTTGTTCTTACTTGATTGAGGATTGGCCACACTCGACTTGTCAATGGATTTCTTATTAAAAGGGATGCACCTCCAAAATGTGCTATATAATGCGCTATGTGCAGCTGATCGTTGGCCACATTTTGAAGACTGTCCGCTACGTAACAGTTATTTTCAGAATGTAGTTTCAGAAACCTCTAAACGATAATAAGCATAGGAAAAATAACATAACATTGGAAATATAATTGAATTTCTTAAAAAGATCAATCTCTTTAAAAAATATAACAGAACACAAAGAGAAAAATATCTTATGTGCACAACACATGACTTCCTTTTACGCCTATTAAACTATAAATAGGTGTCCTAGTTTTAGATTACTAGTTTCCGAAGATTGCAGTATCTCAAAAACGATACTCGGCGACATCCATCTATTGACACACACACATACATACTCTTGTTACTGGAGATTTTATGATAACTGAAATTTCCAAGTGATTTCTTCGTGTTCCGTGACAACATTTAAACTGTAAATATCACTAGATAAAGCATTGGAAATCGACGCGGAAAAAATCCACTTAACTTATATCTTATTCTCCTGCTGCAGACTTGTTCATCTCACAAATGGGGTGGAAAACCAGTATATTTTATAATCAATTTTAACACTGAAAACAAGTAATACAATTATTTAATTAGAGTGGAAAAAAATGTGTTTATAACCTTTATCACCGAAACATATGATCTCTGTAATAAATTTTAATATACCTTTTGATGTAAGTTTATTATGACCTTCAAGTAAAGTACCCCTTTCGGATATTCAATTTCAGCCAAAATCTATTAAATTACCTATATTGATATACGAGTCTAATTTACCAAATTAGAGATGTTTTACATTATATTTTAATATACTTTTTGATGAAAGTCTAATATGACCTACAAGTAAAGTACAACTTCCGGTTTGCCAATGTTTACCGAAATTTATTATGTTGTTTATATTAATATGTGAGTCCTAAGTACCAAATTTGAGAAGTTATGCATAATATTTTAATATAATTTTTGATGAAAATCAGTAATTACCTTCAAGTAAAGTACCACTTCCGGTAATCATGCAGTGGCCAAAAAGGGGAGTTCACAACTAGATTATATATTAATCCTAAATACGAAATTTAACTTTCTACGGCTAACCGTTTTTGAGTGATGCGAGATATACTACGTAGGAACGTACGAACATACGTACAGACGTACGTACATAGTCAAAATGGATTCAGGGATGGTCAAAATGGATATTTCCGTTGAAATCTGAAAACCGAAAATTTTCGCGATTCAAATACTTCCTTTACTTCGTACAAGGAAATAAAAAATAAGGGCACCCAAGTCCAAGATCCAAGTTGTCGAGTGTTCATAAGAAACTGAACCTAACCTTTTAGCCTAAAGGTGAAATCGTCAATGCATCAAAAACAACCTGCACTGAGGAACAGGAAGAGTCATATACTCCTATACGATAACGCCGAACTTATGTTTTGAAACAGGCTGTTAACAAATTAAAGGAACTAACTACGAAGTACTTTATTTCTCGCCCTATTCTCCAACAGATTTTCACCTTTTAAGGAATTTTGAAAACTTTAACTGAGAAAAATGTTTTAAAAGTAATTTAGAGATCTAAAAAAAAATTCTCACTTCAAATATTCCCGAAATTTTGAATTTTCCAGTTTTGAGATTAAAATGCTAGTGAATTAAAAGGAAAAGATAGTGACAACTTTAAATAAAATGTTTTTACTTCCTTGTACAAAGTAAAGGAAGTATTGTAATCGCGAAAATTTTCGGTTTTCAGATTTCGACGGAAATATCCATTTTGACCATCCCTGAATCCATTTTGACTAGTTTCGTCGTGGCGTTTGTACGTTAGTACGTTCGTATCTCGCATAACTCAAAAACGGTTAGCCGTAGAAAGTTGAAATTTTGTATTTAGAATTCTTGTAAAATTTAGTTGTGAACTTCCCTTTTTGGTTACTGCTTGATCACCGTAAGTGGTACTTTACTTGAAGGTCATAATTGATTTCCATCAAAAATCATGTTAAAATACTATGCAAAACTTCTCAAGTTTAGTATTTATAACGTATATATTGATTTAAATAATGTACTAGATTTTGGTCTAAATTGGAAAACCGGAAGCGGTACTTTACTTGAAGATCATATTAGACTTTCATCAAAAATTATATTAAAATATAATGTAAAACATCTCAAATTTGGTAAATAGGACTTTTATATTGATGAGAATGTATTTACTATATTTTGGTTAAAATTGGTGAGCCGAAAAGGGTATTTTACTTGAAGGTCATCATAAGCTTGCATCAAAAATTATATTTAAATTAAAAGATAAATCATATGTTTCGGTAATGAAGGTTACAAACGCAATTTGGTTTCCAATGCAGTTAAACATTTTTATTACTTGTTTTAAGTGTTAAAATTTAGTGTATTAAATTTAGTGTGTCAATAGATGGATGTCGCGACGCCGAGTGTTGTTTTTGAGATACTGCGATCTTCGGAAAATAGTAACCAAATTCAGGATCACTTTTTGAGCCAGCGATTTATAATTTAATAGGCGTACAAGGAAGTCATGTGTTGTCCACATCAGATATTTTTATTATATAAAGGTTTTTAATCAAGTAACCTTTACCATAAAAACGGACATTTTATGTGAATCTACACAATAAATAAAATTGAGGAAAATAAAGCACCTGTGTATTCAATTAGTCAAAAGACAGTAAAAAAAAAAAGATGAGACGTGCTCTGCGTAAGTTTAATATTTTGGAATAAATTGCAAAAAGTAAAAGTGATTTTCTCTACTTTTTCGTAGGAGGGGGAGTTTCATGATGGAAAAAAAGAGAATATTAGAAATGAAAAATGGTAGAAATGTATAAAAAAAAAAAGATAAAGAAAAATCACAGAGGCGTAGATTATGGTTTTCCATCTGGAAGGAGGCAAGAGAAGGGGGGGGTGGCGTTCGTTGAATAAAAGAAGTTTAATCCAGACTCAGGTGGGCGAGGCGAAGAGCGAATCCTCCAAAGTAGGAAACAATCGGCCTCGATGGATCGCTCCCCTCCGTAATTGGGATCAATAGAGACTTACTGCTTCTAATAGAAAACCTTATCACAATGAATAAAACATTATCTAACACCGGGCTAAGGATTTTTTACAATCCCGAACACGTCCTCTTAGTTAATCGCTCGAGGGATCTTGGTCTTTCGAGAGCCATGATGATTTACTGCCCTCGGTCCTCAGGCTATTTCCGTCGACTTCTCTGATCCCATCTGTGGCACCGACTTCATTTATATCAATATCGCCCTCTCCGCTCCTCCTCCTCCCCCCCTCCCCCAACATACACATCTCACTCTTCGTCGATCACTTTAAGAGATCTGCTAACCAATGCTCTACTGGCGGAATAGTTTTTCTCTCTTAATCTGTTACGCTTCCATATGTATTTTTAGATGTAGGTGTGGCTATATATTTTGTTGTCAGAAGCATTATAATTTTTTGATTCAGGAGGGAATACCAAAGGATAAGTTTCAATCAGTAATTCTTCTTTCAAATAGTTTGAAGGACATTCAGATTTAAAACAAGGAGACCTTTCTTTCTACTGTTTTGTTTAATTTAGCACTACAATATATATCTATCGCAAAGTAATTCGTAAGGAGAACGGTTGACTTTTGATTGAAGGTGTGCTGATAATTTGGTAATGTTGGACTAAGATGCGAAAACTATTTTGTTGATGAATATGAGGAAAGAATAAGGTCTCGAAATAAATGCGGATAAAACAAAATGCAGTTAGCCCCCGAATATCTACAGGTTGATTATGCGGCGTGATAAATGAAAAAATATTTTTTTATAAGTATACAGAGACATGGTGAAATAAACAAAACCGTGCGCCGGGTTTGTAAAGATTAACATGCTATTTAATGATAATTATGATTAAATATTCTAACATATTAAAAAAAAAAAAACGCTGCAAATTATTACACAATGGTTTATTATTTCCACTTAGTAATATTTCAAAAATATCTATTCCGTGCAAATCAAAAAGATTAAGCAGTAGGCACCAAAGGAAAAGAAATTTGAAGGTTGTCACAATATGATCGCCGTGAGAGTGCCGAACTGGGAGTGTTAATTTAAAAAACTGTGCAAGTAGGCTGTGATGTAAAATACAGAGGAAATATTTGATGTGCACTTCAGCAGGAAAAAAAAAAGGAAAGGCTAAGGAATCTAAAAGAAGTGCAGAAATAATCCAAGGAAGGATAAAGCAGAGAGATACGAGGAAGTCAGAAGCCCAAAAGATAAAAGTCTTTTTATTTCATATTTTATTTTGTATTGGTTATTTGTTTCCTTAGCTCTGATGAAGGTTTAAAACTTAGGCCGAAACTTCTACAGATTTAATATATTTTTATACTGTATTGAGTCACAGTTGGTCCGGTCTGTTGCAGCAGCTCTCCAATTTCGGGTACCAAGAAGTACCCGCGTGGTAAGCCTTAAATTAGGCCAACTAACGCTCCGCTTCCTCCTGAGCTTGATTTACTGGACCACATCAATGTCTTCATAGAGCCCAGAAACCTCCAGGACCAGAAGCGCATTCTTCCTTCTTCTCCGGGTGCCTCCCTCTCGAACCAGGCCAAAAATTCATAATATTTTTCTTTCAAATATCAGAAACCTGGATTCATCAGCGCTAGTGAAGATCCATGCTTCTGGTCCGTATCTAGGAACTGGGTGCACCAAGGTCTTGTAAAGTTCGATCATAGTCCAGTTAAAGAGTTACCTGCTGAAGTGGTTGGACAGACCAGAGTAGCTCCGGTTATCTGCAGCGATCTTCCTGTTGATTTCCGCAGGGATGCCATTTTGACCTTCCACATCCGAGCCCAACTATGTAAAGCTTGGCACCTTCCCAAATCTGTTGGATCCAACTTCAAACAATCCAATCCCTGCCCCTGCTCCTGCTATTCTCAAATATTTCGTCTTAGCTTCATTGATAACCCAGCCAAATTTTCTAGCTTTATCTTCTAGGGTAAGAAACGCTTCTCTGAGGTCACGCTTAGATCTGGCAGCAATGTTGATGCCGTCTGCTTACCCCCAGCAGCTGAACCGTGCTAGTAAACAACGCTCCTCACGAAATTAAAAAGGGGACATGCTGGGACGTCCCCCTGTCTCACACCGCAGTTGGTCATTATAGATCCGAAGAGTTTAGCTTCAATCCGAACTACACTGTCCGAATCCAACATAGTCATCCTCACAAAACGGATCAACTTCTTGGGTATGCTCATTCCTCCTAACGCCTGGTAGAGCTCCGGTCGGGTTACATTGCCATATGTAGATTTGATATCCAGAAAGAGGTGATGTGTTAACATTTTGCACTCCTATGTTTTCTCGAGAATCATTATCAAGGTGGGAATCTGGTCTGTGATGGACGTACCCCTCGTCGAAATAACCTATGGCGAAATAACATCTCGTCTTCAAACTCTAAGCATTCTTTCTTCTTCCCACTTTATAAGGATAAAGTTCTTGAGTTCTCTGTCATGAGTCCCTCACCTGACGGAGATGAAGCAACACGCAGAAACTCCGCCTGTATACAATCCATTCTCCTTACCTTATTTTTCTATAACTTCATGACGGCCACGATTTCTTCCTCATCCAGCGGCTCCGAGTCATCTGGAAAGTCTTCCACCTTCGAATCTGCAATGGCTCCCTTTCCTAAATCCTCTTTGCAAAAGGCGCCGTTATTTTTAATATAAAAAATATTTTAAAAAAAAAAAAAGCCAGTGCCAGGTTCGGAACGTTGTGGGTTCGATTCCCACCGGGATCAGTTAATATTTATTTCGTGGCGGCCCAATACCAGTACAAGTTCCAGTAGATAGAGTCGTAAGAAGCTTTTAATTAAAATCAACCTGCCATCTCCACTTTTCAAATAAGAACGACTTAACTAATTCAGATTAAGCTTCTTATTGTTGTCATTTCATTGTCATCATAAAAAGATTTTTTAGAAACATTGAACTGTTAGCAGCTACCTTGAGACAAAATGTGGATGTAATAGAATTTGATTTGATTTTGTACGAAGTAAAGGAAGTATTGTAATCGCGAAAATTTTCGGTTTCGGAAATATCCATTTTGACTAGTTTCGTCGTGGCGTCTGTAAGTACGTACGTTCGTACGTACGTGCGTATCTCGCATAACTCAAAAATGGTTAGCGTAGAAAGATTGAGTTTTGTATTTAGGACTATTGTTGTCTAGTTGTGAATCTCCCTTTCGGTCACTGCATGATTACCGGAAGTGGTATTTGAAGGTCATAATTGATTTCCATCAAAAATCATGTTGAAATATATTTCAAAACTTCTCAAGTTTAGTATTTATAACTTATATATTGATTTAAATAACATACTAGATTTTGGTCTAAATTGGGAAACCGGAAGCGGTACTTTACTTGAAGGTCATATTAGACTTTTACCGAAAATTATATTCAAATATAATGTAAAACATCTCAAATTTGGTAAATAGGACTTTTATATAGATCTAAATAATATAATATATTTTGGTTAAAATTGCTGAACCGAAAAGGGTACTTTACTTTAAGGTCATAATAAACTTACATCAAAAAATATATTATAATTAAATACAGAGATTATATGGTTCAGTGACAAAGGTTACAAACACGATTTTTTTCCACTCTAATTAAACATTTGTATTACTTGTTTTAAGTGTTAAAATTGAGTGCAAAATACTTGTTTCTCTCCCCATTTGTGAGCTGAACAAGTCTACAGAAGGAGAAAAACATATAAGTTAAATAGTTTCTTCCGCTTAAAATGTCATTTTAGAGATATTACATTCTTCGGAAACTATTAACCAAATTCAGGATCACTTTTTGAGGCACCGATTTATAGTTTAATAGGCGTACAAGGAAGTCATGTGTTTTCCACATCAGATATTTTTTTTTATGTCATTTCTGTTGTATTTGATTTAATATATGTTTATTTATTACATGAATATGAGTACCATTATTGTTGTTATTGAAGAATGTTGTAATTTTTAATTTAAAATGTTTTTTCTTAGCTTCTGGCAGATCTACAACATCCAACTTATTTTTTCTTGAAATTTGTACAATTTTATCATTATATTCTGATAGGTACTTTTTTCCTGCATTTATTCCCTTCATACGAAAGACTTATGGGACAAAATATACCCAAAACGTCTAAAAAATATATACATTAAAACTATTAAGTTTTATTTGACCTTGAAGCAAATTTTTGAAAATAACCATATAATATAGAGGGTCAAATATTGAAAATAATTTTAAAAAAAGATAATAATTGTAAAAATGTTAGTGGAGATTCAAGGTTCATATGGTCCTTTTTATTTTATTTTTGTTGTGATAATATTGTTGTAACAGAAGTCAATCTAGATTGATGGGGAATCGAATAATACTGCCTGATTACTGTCGTAGAACCCTCTCCCCTCTCCCCTGGACTGTATTGACAAATCTAATATCCATAATGCTATCGCCCCGATACAACCAGTGTATTCATTGACGATCAGAAAAATGTTTTTCAAAGCTCACATCGTTTCGTCACCTTCCAGCCTATTTTACAATAATTTGTTTTTCTTTCCATTTCGTTTAGATGGAAAAATATTTTACTTTTCGACATGGAGATTCGTGTTCAACTGCATCTTGTTGGTCCTTTGTTCCACGAATTCCTTCATGAGCATCTTGTTCACGACACTTTCGAATAAGGGAGTAAAGAATAAACTCACTTTCTTCTATTCAAGTTTGGCACATTGTGTTTCCCTTTTCGTTTGTTTGATAGGAATACTTCACCATAGAAAAACAGTCAATTTACCTTTTCTTCATTTGGAGATAGCACTCGCTTCTCTTAGGTCCGTCGGATTGATGCCGAAATTAAAATGGCCTTCACATTTAAACTTGCTCCCTTGCTTGGTTCCTCTATTCTTGGTTTTACCTGATATTATGGTTCTGGAACTTGATGCGTTCCGCATTATAACATTGTTCAACGATTATTTCAAAGTGTTCATTTTCTACCAGATAATTTTCAAAATATTTAGTTTCTTAAAAATTATTTCGGCCGTATTTAATTATTGTACCAATTCCATACGTATATTAGGCGATGGAATACACTATACAGGTAAGACAGATAAAATAGAATCCTTGATAAATGCTTATAATCACCTGTGTTCTAGCTGCGATCTTCTAAACGATTTTTTTTCGATGAATGTTTTGATGACTATAGTTGTCGCATTTTGCGGTGTCATTGTGGGTGTAGAAATTATTATAGTTGACTTGCAAAGCTCTTTGGAATCCGATTTCCTGTATAGATTGGTCATATCTGTATGGCTGAAACTTATCACTTACAGCTTTCTTACATGGTATCTGGTGGATGTGTGTGCATCCTGTGTAGAAAAGGTTATTTATTTATATATTTATATATATATATATATATATATATATATATATATATATATATTTCTTTATTTAACACTTCAATAAATAATATTTTGATCAAATTCTTAAATACATATTTTTCTAGATTGAAAGATTCAATAACCTTCTATATGAGCTCATGTTTGACAGTACTGAAAAAGATTTCCTGTACAATGTAAGTTCATTTAATTAAAGCTTTATTTATTTATTTATTTAGCCTTTAGTTTTCAAACCAAATTATAAATTAGGATTTAATTTGAAAGCCTTGAGCCTCTAAAATGTATGTTAAACAATTAGCCAGTCAACGTTTCACCAATTCAGGTATTATCAGGACAAAAAACAAAACAAAATCACATAAATACAGACAAAATATAACACACCCTCTCCCCCCCCCCATCAACAGTTTAAAAAGACACATTGCACCACTCCTAGATATCTCCACACATACTGAAGGAAACAGGAAGTAACACAACAACAATTGAGAAAGGTTATTTTCAAACAGCTGATCAGCATAACATATAAAACAGGAAATATATATATATATATATATATATATATATATATATATATATATATATATATATATATATATATCAAACAAGCATAAATGCATTAAAAGACCATTAAAAAACATATAATAATAATAAATATAAAAGGTACAAGTAAATACGAAAGAAATAGGAAATAAAATGTACAGCAAAGAAAGTTCTAATCAAAACGGCTGATCAGCAAACACAGAATAATTGAGAAACATAAAAACAACTAACAAATTGAGCATAAAAGGGAATCTAAAAATGCTTAACGTTTTGGAGTAAAAAAACATTTATATTACACAGGCCAACAAAAAAAATTTTTTTGTTGATCTTTATAGATTTTTATGTCCTGAATCTAAATCTGGCCTTAGTTTTTTTTTGTATCACCCATAGTTTTTCCGTAGGTTTCAGGCTCATCAAACATCCTAACTTTTTAAACTTCTGTAACATGTTAGCTACAATAGAAACATATTCTGGGTCTTTTTCATTTCCCAAGAACTTTGTAACGACTTGCTTGAATAATACCCATGCTTCTTTCTCATTTAAGGTCATTGTGGATTCAAAGTTAACATCAGACATCATTTTTCTAATGTCAGGTCCGACAAAGACGCCTTCTTTTAGATTAGCTTCTGAAAGGCGTGGAAACTTTTGGCAGAGATACTTGAAACATGGTCCGTCTTTAGGCAAAGCCTTTACAAATTGTTTCATGAGACCTAAGACTGAAAGCTGTTCAATTCTTTAAAAATCGCTTAATTTAATAAATTTAACTATAAAATGTGAAGAAATTGTGGGTGATATAGCTTTTTTTAATATCATATTTGGATTCAGCACCCTTAAAACTATATGAATAAGATATTTTCAGTAAAAAAAGTTTTTTCATCGTTAGCCTTTGTTATTTATGTTGGAGAGATACCTTTTTCAGGCGAAATGCTGAATCAATTGTCAATAGGAAAGTAACTATCAAAAATATATTCTTTTTTGGAACACAAATACAAATCTAGTTATAAAATAATTTTTGTGCTGTTGTCCTAAAAATTTCTTAGGAGATATACTGCTTTCATTCGTTCCAATGATTCGAAGATATATATCTTTGCAGTTCCCTGTGCGAATCGTCCATTTGCAATGACCAACAACAGATCACGTGGACAATCGCTACTAGTGAGTGAACTAAATTTCGAAAGTCGTTGCTTTTCACATATGTAGCTGCTCACGCGTCGAAAAAAATAATTTATTCTGGACGGAAAAAAAAAAATATTGTGATACAAAAGCACTTCGATAAACAGAATTAAAAAAAAACCAAATACTTTTGTGCCATTACAACGCAAAAGAAATCACGGGAAACAGCAAGTAATTGAATTTTATATTTCAGTCTTATAATTTTATCTACCCCTGATCTCCGTTATCTTATATTTTTCTACCTTCATTGCCGAACCGTTGACTGGTTACAAGTTACTCACAAGTTATTCACTTGTATTTGAAAAACGCATACTTTATATATATATATATATATATATAAGTTAAGGCCCGGAGTGCAGTAGTATTAGCCTTAATACCATATACGGCTGTAAACAACAGCCAGAATGTATAAAAGGCGAATTAAGAGCTGAATAAAGTTAGTCTTATTTCGGATACTGTGCGTGTCATTACTTAACCCTTTTTCCTTTATTTTTTATTTTTGAAGCTGCCGACGCTTAACTGGTGCCGAAACCCGGGACGGAGCGTTCGTAAAAGATTTTTTTATTTTTTCTCTTAAAAGACGATACGGAAAAAAGGAAATAAGTAATGACCAGCGAAGGAGTGGTGAGACCGGCGGTCCTGAACGTGCAGAACGTTCCGCCATTGCCCCAAGACTCGCTAGCCGCGGCGCATGCAAATGCGCTGGAATGGATGAAGATTAGAGTGGCTACATCACGGGACCTGAGAAACGCCGTATCAGATCTGGAACGCTTCTCGGGGGACATAGGTGAGCTAAATCACTTTATAAAAGGAGGTGACCGCCTAATAGCACGAATCGAGGCCAAGCTAAGAGAAGATTTGGTAAACCCCGGAGACGCGGAAGCCCTGAAAGCGGCCCTGGTGTGTAGGGTCAAGCGCAGTATCTTGAACCAGATACAAGCGGATGAGGAGACACCATGGCCGGTAGTGAAGGACAGATTAAAGAAAGCATACGGCGGCGGCAGGTGGACACCAGAAGAAGATATCTTTCAACTCTTCAGGAAGGTAAAAACTCCCCAGCAGACGAAGGGACAGTACGCCGGAGCCCTGTTGGCTAAATTTAACCAGATTACGGAGAAGATGAGGGAGACGGTGAGTGCGGCCGAGACAGAAGGAAGGATGGGATTTGTGTCCACCATCCTAAAGGTTCAGTTAGCCAAAGAAACCGGGACTAAAGGTGGCCTCCCAGGAGACCGCTCATTCATGGAGTGTGCACAAGAAATGGTGGACAGCAGCGCAAGAGAGGAGGAGACCCGAATGGAAGTAGAAGAGGCGGGGTGGAGCAAGGTAACCTACGGGCGCCCAGGAAATACGCTGACGACCTGGAGAAAAAAGGGTCAGATTTACAGCAACCCGGAGAGAGTAGCAGGACCGGGGAAAAGGATGAGTCAAAGCAGACCCCAGACCAGGACGAGAGGAGGAGACAACAGGAAATGCCATGGATGTGGAAAGAGCGGACATTTGGTAGCGCAGTGCCCACGTACCAGGTGTTTCGAATGCGGGACTGAGGGACATATCGCAAGACATTGCCCGTATCTTTACCAGAGAAAGGAGCCACCAAGAGCTGAACCAATGGAGGTGAACGCTCAGAGAGTAAGGAGGAGAGACGACTCGCTAAGAAGGAGCGCATCATCACGAGAGCCGTCTGAAGCATCGGGCTCATCCGAGTCGGAAGAAGAGTCGGGCGGGCCAGAAGGCAGACGAACCGAAGGAACCAGAGGCGGCCGGAAGAACGGAGGAAGCAGACGATGGAGAGCAGAGGAGGCGATCTGAGGGGAGTGCCAGCAGAGAGGCGACCGTCTGTTAGTAAGTCAGAATATTGCAAAGGAGGCTTGCTGGTTGCCTATCATACGAGTAGCCGAAGGAGTAAGGTGCCTGGTGGACACGGGAAGCTCCAACACCATCATGACCCGAAGAGCGCTGGAGAGGCTGTGTGGAGGAGAGAGGGCACCCCAGACGCAGGTATGTACTTGTAAACTAATCACCCTGGGTGGCCCATGTAAAGTAGAAGGGGAAGCGGAGTTGGGACTAAACAGATGGGGAGTTAAAGGCGGCACATTAGCGGTGCATATAGTAGGGAGTATGCCCCGGGAATACCAGGGGATTATTGGCTGTGATCTGCTGGGGAGAGTAGGCGCGCGGGTTAGGATCCGCAAGGGAAAATGGTACATGAGGATAGGAACGAGAAGTTACGATTGCCAGAAGCGTATAAAAGACGGTAGAGCACGGATAGGAGCAATTAGTCATGAGGAGGATTGGAAGCAGGCGATTAGGAGGGAGTTCAGGGACATCTTCTTCAGGGAGGGAGATACACTCGGGGTAACGGGGCGAACTATTCACGAAATACCGTTGAAACAGGAGAGGATCACCTACATAAAAGAAAGACGGTACCCACAAGCACTACGCCAACATATTCGGGAAGAATTATCTAGTCTAAAGAGGCAGGGGATAATTGTTGACAGTACATCGCCGTATAATAGCCCGCTGTGGGCGGTGAAGAAAAAGAGTGCACCGAGAGTAGATGGGGAAAAATACCGGGTGGTAATAGACTACCGGAAATTAAATGAAAATACGCTGGACGAGAAATATCCGATCCCCAGGTTTGAAGACATTCTGGACAGACTGAGTGGGGCGACGATATTTAGTACGCTAGATTTGAAGGCGGGATACCACCAAATACGAATGCACCCCAGGGACCAGCATAAAACGGCATTTACTTTTGAGAGGGGGCATTACGAATTCACGCGGATGCCCTTCGGATTGAAGAACGCCCCGATAACGTTCCAACGCCTTATGGACGAATTCTTAAGGGGAATAGACGAAACAATATGCCAGGTGTACATGGACGACCTCTTAGTGTTCAGTAAATCGGAAGCCGAACACGCGAGGCACCTTCGTAGCGTGTTTGAACGAGTGCGCCAGTTTGGTCTAAAATTATCGAATGAAAAATCACTTTTAGGGCAGGATCAAATCAAATTTTTAGGCCACACGATTACGAGTGAAGGAGTCAAACCAGACACAGACAAAGTAGAGGCTATTCGGAAAATGGCGGTTCCGCGGGATGTAAAAGGAATTCGCAGGCTACTGGGGACACTCAATTACTACAGACGATTTGTGCCGGAAATGGCGGAGTACCTCGTCCCCCTCAATAGAGTGCTGAAAAAGGGAGCAAAGGTAATAGTGACGCCGCTAATGGAAAGTAACATCCGTAAATGTATGCAGCGGTTACAAGAGGAGCCGGTATTGGCATTTCCGGACTTTAGCAAGACGTTTAATGTCACTACAGACGCGAGCGAATACGCGTTAGGGGCCGTGTTATCCCAGGAAGCAGACGGTGGTGAACGCCCGGTAGCATACGCAAGCAGACGCCTTACGGACGCGGAGACTAGATACAGCGCCTTGGAACGGGAGTTGCTAGGAATTGTGTGGGCCGTGGACCACTTTAGACCCTACGTATTCGGGCGGCGATTCCGCGTACATACCGATCACAGGCCTCTGCAATGGGTGGGGACGCTGAAGGAATCCTCGGCGAGGGTTACGCGTTGGAAAGAGCTCCTGGCCCAATATAATATGGAAATCGTGTATAAGCCCGGTAAAGATAATGTAGTCGCTGACTGGTTGTCTAGGGCCATCATGATAAATGCCATAGAGGAGGAGGGTGGAGGACCATCGAGGGACGTGCGTCAATTTTTGACGGAATGGACACCTGAAAGAGAAGGAGAACAGGGCTCGCGAGAACTAGACGAAGAGGAAGAATCCCCAGGAGAGACGAGCTCGATCGAGGAAAGACCGGTGGAGATGGAAGAGATAGAAGAGTTGATCAACGACAAGAGGCGGCAAATAATCTGGAAAACCAGAACTTCGGGCCTCATGAAAGTAGAATACTCTCGATACGGACGCAGCAAGATCAACTCCATTTGGTCGCAACCAGGGGCGAGAGAGGACCAGATTAGCAGGGCCCTGAAGGACGCGTCAAAACCAGGGGTGATCTACCATATCTACGTGGGAAACGCAACGATCTGGGAGAAGATTAAAAAATTATGGCGGTCTGAACAAATCGGTATGGATCGGACTTTCATCCGCTGTAAGCTAATGGTAGAGACCGTGAGAGACGAAGAACGCCAGAAAGAGCTGACGCTCGCGTATCACCAGGGCAAGACAAATCACCGCGGGGTGACCGAAACGTTGCGGGCATTACGGCGTAAGTATTTTTGGTGGGGAATGAAGAAGTCCATCACAGAGACCATCGGAGCATGTTCCATATGTCTCACCACCAAATACGATAGACATCCCCCAAAAGGTAGACAGGAGGAGACGCCGACTGCAGATGCGCCGTTAGGAGACCTACAAGTGGATACATTCACCTGGAGAGGGTACAAGTGGGTCACGATCATCGATCTCTTCAGTAAAGTGGCGATGGCACAAGAGATCCAAGAACGATCAGCGGAAGCGGTAATGAGAGCTCTCCAGACGTGGTTCCAATTCTACGGGGTGCCAGAGCGAATATCGTCTGACGGAGGGAGAGAGTTCGACAATGCTCAGCTTAGGGAAGAAATGAAAAAACTCGACGTAAGGTGGCACCTTAATACACCAGGACACCCTAAAAGTAGAGGGAGCATAGAAAGGCTGCACAGCACTCTGAGTGACCACTTGAGGGTGTACCAGGTAGAACAAGGGCTAGAACCGGATACGGCGATGAGGAAAGCGATAGTGGCATACAACCACTCCATACACACGGTAACAGGGTTCTCGCCGTTCGAGATAATTTTCGGGTTAAGGGAACGGCGCAGAGATTACGGAGGGACGACGGGTAACGAGGAAATTGCGGAAGACCTGTTAATTAACAGAATTGAATTAGGGAAACGGTGGGAAAAAGTTCGAACGAAAATTGAGAAGGAGAAGCGCGGTAGGGTAGCGCGGGAAAATCTTCGTGTAAAGGACGTGATGGGGGCGATAAGAATCGGGTCCATCGTTTATCGGAAGATAATTTCCAATAGGGGAAAGGAGCCGCTGCGATACGAGGGGCCATTCAGGGTGATTATAATTAGGGAACATAACACTGTCACCATTGAAAGTGTCAGTGAACCTAAAAAGAGAAGGACAGTTCATATCGAGCAGTTAAAGCTGCCAATAGTAGAGTCAGAGCAACCGTAACGAGCTGGAGTGCCCCCGTCTCAGCGCACAGAACCATTGTACACAGGAATATGTACAATAGCGAATTTGGAGTCCAGAAGAGTTATATTTTATTTGTTCTTTAGGTTGCACGGAAAAATTTTTAGTTTGTATAGTTATTTTTTTTTTATTTTTTTGTGTATGGCTATTGTTTTTTTTTCGTTTTGTGTGTTATTCTTTTGCATTTACTATTTATGGACATAGTGTTAAAATGTGAGTGCAGTGATTATAGAGAACAGGGAAGTGTAAATATAGTCATAGTTAGTAAGTTTGGATTGTAAGGTATTGACGGCTGAATACTATGCACTTCGTTCCTATGTATTTGTAAAGTTTACGAAATGTTCGTAAACTGGCAGGGGGGAGTTAAGGCCCGGAGTGCAGTAGTATTAGCCTTAATACCATATACGGCTGTAAACAACAGCCAGAATGTATAAAAGGCGAATTAAGAGCTGAATAAAGTTAGTCTTATTTCGGATACTGTGCGTGTCATTACTTAACCCTTTTTCCTTTTTTTTTGATTTTTGAAGCTGCCGACGCTTAACTTATATATATATATATATATATATATATATATATATATATATATATATATATATATATATATTCATCGCGCATGTATTTATTTCTTATATCGCAATTCAATCCTAATATAAATTAATAATTTCAATTTAGAAAAAACTGGGTCTTCATATGTTAGCGAAACGTGAAGTCTTCTTTACAGCTTGCGATTTCTTTACAATCGACTATTCTCTGATCCATTCAGTAAGTAAGAATCAATATAATAACTCTACAGGATAGAGATGGACAAAAAGTACTCTAACGAATTTATTCGAATACTCTCGTTGGTCGGGATTAGATAGGACTTGGGATGGAATGAGTAGCGAAGACTGACTTACCACATCCATCCTCAGTCGTATCTAATCTCGGACTGAGAGCATTCGAGTAAAATACTCGGTACTCGTTACTCAAGAGTACTTTTGCCCATCTCTACTCTGCAGTACTTCTGTATAAGTAAGTGCAATACTGATAAGACTTACGTACACTCATCCAGGACCCTATTTCATAATTAAGTACAGAAGTACAAGAGTATGACTTACTATAGTTATGACTAAAATTGAGAAATTTTGAACCTCGGTAACATTTAAAATAGTTATTACGGATTGATAAATTATTTGCTACTTCTATTATGTTGTTTTTATTGAAAACCAGTTTCGAATGCTGGTTTCTTCTCGCACCAGGTACACTGGTGCGAGAAGAAACTAGTACAAACTTTTCTGTTTGATATAATCCATTTAAACCTTGAACTGAATATGAATGTATAACATTCGAAACTAGTTTTCAATAAAAGCAAAATTATAGAAGTGGCAAATAATTTATCAATCCTTAATTAGATTAATCCTTCTATACTATCATGCGGATGTCAACTAAAATAGTTATATTAAAAAACAGTAAATTAAAAAAAAATAATAAAATTATTTATTATTATAATAATATATTATATTATAATATAATATATTATAATTTTATGAATAAAATTATATTAAACATACAAAATTTCTTTATCAAATTAAATTACAATATATAATCTCGGCCAATTTTGATTTTGCCACTATGCTACGATTTTTAGCCCGTCACCTTCGGTTTATTCTAAGTAAATTATTATTCAATTAGTCCTTTTTTAATCTTTAACCAATACGTTTATGAGCAAGTTTAGCCTGTTTTTTAGATCAATAGTTTTACCTTTTAATCCAGTTTTGCAATTATATCTTAGTATCCGTCATACCAATAAGGTGTCAGCATTGTTTATTATGAAACAGGGTCCTGGTTGCCCTTTATAATAAAGCATTAAAACGCATCACAAATTCAATAAGGAAACAGCCGACATTTCGTGAAATTGTGTTTTATTGATCATGATTGTGCTGTATTGATCATTTATAAGCTGTATTGATCATTTATAAGCTGTATTGATCATTTATAAGCTGTATTGATCATTTATAAGCTGTATTGATCATTTATAAGCTGTATTGATCATTTATAAGCTGTATTGATCATTTATAAGCTGTATTGATCATTTATAAGCTGTATTGATCATTTATAAGCTGTATTGATCATTTATAAGCTGTATTGATCATTTATAAGCTGTATTGACCATTTATAAGCTGTATTGATCATTTATAAGCTGTATTGATCATTTATAAGCTGTATTGATCATTTATAAGCTGTATTGATCATTTATAAGCTGTATTGATCATTTATAAGCTGTATTGACCATTTATAAGCTGTATTGACCATTTATAAGCTGTATTGACCATTTATAAGCTGTATTGATCATTTATAAGCAGTATTGACCATTTATAAGCTGTATTGATCATTTATAAGCTGTATTGATCATTTTCCACGAATTTTCATTTCGTTACCAAACCCCAAGGCACAGCTCTTTGTAATATAGCAACACAAAGCACCGCCTTCCTATATCACCTTGGGTTTTTTTTTTCGACATGAAAATTCTTGAAAACAAAATTATAGATATAGCTTATATTCTATTGGTTCCTATAGATTCTATATATCCTATTGGTTTCTTATTGCATATCTTATATTCTATGGGAAAGATAGAAAAGCGATAGGTAAACTTAGTTTAAACCATGACTAGTTGAAGATGTGCAAAAAATTAAAATTTCATTAGAGTGACCATCAAGTAATCCATGCCCCTGTTAGACATGCGTCGGATGAGTTGTCATGGCGAATAAAGGTTCGCCCTATTTAACTCTTATACTTATATTCACCAACAATGTGGTTTGAAACATAGATTTCATTTTATTTGCCAAGGGGTTTTTCATTGTTTTACCCTACAATCATCCTATTCCTAGAAAAAAAAAAAACGCTGCAAATTATTACACAATGGTTTATTATTTACGCTTAGTAATATTTCAAAAATATCTATTCTGTCACAGTAAAAAAAATTAAGCAGTAGGCACTAAAGGAAAGGAGATTTGAAGCTTGTCCCAAGATGATCGCTGTGAGAGTGTCGAACTGGTGTTAAGAAGAAACTGTGTCAATGCAAGTAGGCTGAGATGATTAGGACATGTAATCAAAGGGTAAAATGATACAGAGGAATTATTTGATATGTACTTCAGCAGAAAAAAAAAGGAAAGACTAAGGAAGCTAAATGAAGTGTAGAAATAATCCAAGGAAGAATAAAGCAGAGTGATACGAAGAAGTCAAAAGACCGCAATTGATAAGTCAGGAGGCCTAGGACAACGATGACCAGCTGCGCCGGAGAATTAGTCTACGAAGTTCATTACGCTATATCTCAGCTAATACTAGTCCGATTTAAATGCTTTTGTAGAGAATTTCATCAGCTTTCGTTTAAATACAATAAAAGCACCAAAAATAAATGGCCGAGTTATGGGCATATAAGATCTTTAAGCGGCAATTATAAAGATTTTTTTTTTCTTTTTTATTTATTTATTTTTTTTTAATGTCTTCTGCTGATTCCAAAACACCTTAAGTTTCCCCTCTATCTTTATAAATGTCCGAATTATGGGCTTATAAGATCTCTAATCGGCCGCCATTTTGAAAGACGTATGGTGATGTCGAGTTCCGAGGATCACCCTGGGATGACCTGTGACATTGGTACCGAATCTCAAGAAAATTGGTCCTGCAGTCTCGGAGAAAAGCCACAGACGGCTGACGGACGGATTTTTTTATTCCATATTTGGATTCTAAGTATCTTGAAATGTAAAACCTCGAATTTTGAGGGGAGGTTACAAAAATGTTTTCTTTGGTCGATTCCAAAGGTCTATTGAAAATAATAAACCAAAAAATCTGGAGAGTTAGTTCGAGAATAGTTAAAATTACTTTTACCATTCATCCCCTTTTTTCTGCGATCAACACCTTTAATTAATAAAAGGCTCATCCTGGTCTCCAATTAGCCAAGTTGAAAAGAATCATATTCATATACCTAATTTGAATATATATATTACTCTTAGTTCCAAAAGAGCGGAATAACATAATAATACTGTGGGTATTAATGAATGCTTCAATATATTATGTAAAAAATATAATATAAACATTTCTAAACTGCTTGTATTATTTTATTTTCCAGGCGGTAGCAGCTGCTACTACTTACTTAGTGATTCTAGTACAGTTTAGTTCATTTAGTGAGGTTAATTCTGTTCATCCATTTACAAAAAACTTTGTATATAGCAATGGGAAAACTCTGATATTTATGAATTCGACAAAACACTAACTGGAATGGCTGCGACTTGTATGATAGAATTTATGGTCCTGAAAATAACATAGTTGCACATTTGGCTAACTGTATTTATTAGCAGAAACTTGTCAATTGTAAATCCAGCATAAATAAATATATTTGTAATTAACAATAAACAGTTGTTGTTTATATAAATTAGTATATTTAAATGTAAAAACAGTTAAAAGGGCCGAACTCCAATTTTTTGGGTACTCGAGTCTTCATTACCATATTCTATTTGATGTATCGTTTCATTCTATGCAAAAAGAGACGATCTCTGGGAGATTTTAGGGTATTAAAGAGCAATCTTGTCCATGTATCTTAACTCCAAAGAACTTTATACTTTATAAATTTCCAAATATTATCTTTAAAAATTAAAAATAGATAATAATTAAGGAGGAGTTGGTAGGGTGGTGCGGTCAGGAAAGACAAATACAGATAAATATAAACTTATTATTAATTTGAGCCTACATTTTGGCATAAGTTGCAGGCCTTCACCAGAACTAAGCCAAAAACTAGGAATTAGGATAAAAAAAAACATAATAAAAATAAAACTAATAAGATAGCAAACAATAATATAAGAAGATAATGGCACATTAGAAGTTGTTGTAATACTTATCTGTGTTTTTTTTCTTTCCTCACCGCAACCAACTTCTTGAATTAGTTCTATAATCAAAAGTATCTCCACTATCAGATATAATCAAATTAAATTTACCTTACTATATCCATTATTTATTATTTATATCATTTTTATATCCTTCAATCATGAAATCCTGTTTATTTATGAGAAATTGTTTTTGAAGTTATTTAAACTCTGGATTGTTTCATTATTTTTAATTTTCTTTGTTTTTTTTTGTTTTTTCTTTTCATTTTTTATTTTTCTTATCAGTTCAATTATATTTATTTTATTTTATTTTTTTACCAGAAGAATGCTCTTTTTTTTTTCTCTTTACTTTGTGTTATATTTGAGGGATAGGATGTGTAAATGGAGATGGATTATTGTAAATATCAATTGACTGTTATTAATGTAGTCTTTGGCCAGACATTTTTTTCTGTTTTCTTTTTTACTTGCACATACTTGTTGTTCTTAAGGGACCTAGTCCCAGAATAAAGTTTATTTTTCTATTCTATTCCTTTTCACTTGTGAGTATTATGTTATTTAATATTTGAAGAAGTGGATGAATGTGCTGTGTTACCAAGATTCTGATTTTTTTTTTTTTTCTTCTTTTGAATAAGGGTGTAATGTACTTATCATCATCTTATAGCATTAAAAACCTAAGATTCTTAGTAAATCTCATGATTTATTGAATTAATTGATTGAATGGATGATATGTTATGAATGGATGATGTCTTATGAATGGATGATGATTATGAATGGATGATGTCTTATGAATGGATGATTTATTGTATTAATTGATTGAATGGATGATGTCTTAAAAAAATTACATGAAAAAAATAGTATGTCATTTTCTCAAAACTTTGATCATTTTCTTCATGTCTACTCCTCTTATTAATGGACACTAAAATATTTAAAAAAAATTGTTCAATAATTCCCTATCAGATGATGACATAGCTGTTAGCCTACTAATAGAGACTTCTCAAAGGTTGTAAGAAAACTGAGGAAATAGGACAGAATTGTTTCTATTCATGAGGTCACTGATGTAATTAAAAATAATAGCAATTCCCGAAAATTTTCACTGATGGAGACCCACGATTTTTTAACTTTTATTGTGGATTACATTGGTTTGTGGTCAGAATATTATTAAAAAAACATAATAAAAATAAAAATTTGGGGTTAGGATAATTCAGCTCTAAAGCAGTGAAATATTGTTTTAGATATATAGTATATTATATACATTCAGCAACAAAAAATTCATCAGTTGTAATTTGTTTGAAGAAAACTAAAAATTACAACAAAACACATTACAATAAATTTATAATAATATATAAAAATAAAGGCGGACTGCTTTTATTTCACAAATTTATTTATTATGATGCAAATTTTCACCTGTGATGACTGAGATGTTTCCCATATTGTTATTTTATTTTTGAAGTTTGACCCTGTATATTTCGACTTGGTCCGTATTGGACTTAAATATGACAGTATATGCATTTTAAATAATTTTAAGATGCCTGAGGATGGCTTGTAGGCCGAAAATTTGCATTATAATAGATAAATTGGTGAAATAAAAGCAGCCTGCCTTTATTTTTATATATTGGAGTGTTCACCTTAATCAACAAACATTTATAATAATATAAAAAAGTTAAAATTACATAGTTTTGAAAACAAATAAAATATTAATGGTGAGAGTATAGTTGACTGTGGAAAATGTATGTGGGAGAATCTTGATTGAGGGTGTAGTCAATAAATAAACACACAAATAAGAAAAAACTTATTATAAAGTGTGCCGACATTTCGGCCTATGTTCAGGCCATCATCAGGGCTAAGATAAAACAAGATAGCAATAGATGTAAAAACAGTGGCAATACCAGTAATAATAATGAAAAAACTTAACTAACAGTAAGATGAAAAAATAACTCTGTCATAGCCTGTCCCAAGCCAGGATGAGAAAGGAGGAGGGGGAGGAGTAACAACGTCGCTAAAAACCCAGTGTTCAGCTGACCCCGCATCCGAAATCCGAAGAGTCCTGGCGACAAAAACCGAAAGGTACAAATAGTCCTGGTAAGACCAAAAAAGAAGACCTCACGCAATACCTCCCAATATGATTGTACACCAACGCAAGGAAACTGAATGAGGTGCTGCTCTTATGGATTCTCGCCAGGCTCGCAGAGCACCTGATCCTACTCGGAGGGGCCAACTCAATACAACTGGTGATAATACTAAAAGACAAAAAGGAAAACGACCAAGAATATTGTGAAAGTCAAACACCCAATCCCATAAAATCATGCAATGGAATGCAGAAGGCATCCTCAACAAGAAAGTGGTTTTCACAAAGAAAATGCTGGATGAAAAAATTAACATTGTCTGTATCCATAAAACGCACCTAAACCAAAATCAAATGGTTATAAGAATTACAGAGCCGACCATGTAGGCAGGAAAAAGGGAGGCATTTTAATCAAGGTGCGAAACGATATATCAGCCACAGAACTTTAAACAAGATAAACTGATCAAACCGAAATAATGGGCCAGCAACTACAAGTTACGACCACAACTTTCAGCTTATAAATTACTATTGCCCTAATGATAAAGACTAAAACTGCTCGATATTGGTATCCCAGAGAATGAGTGCATACGTATACGCACGTAACTAATAAGTGTAAAATTCTTTATTCTAGAACTTGGGAGATTGGAAAATAATGTGGTGGCAATGAATAAAAAATGAAATATACGTAATTATTTCCACCCCCTGTAGCTAGTGGGTTGAATTTACCGATCATTGGGCGATTTGATGGAGAAAGGATAATAGCGGTTGTTTCCAAAACTAGTTAAATAGCAGAACTGTGAAAGTGGAATCAATTCGCATGAATCCCAATAAGCATGGAAAAGAAAGCTTGAAAGGGTAAAAGTATATTTTCTGGAATTGAGAAACTTCGAAAAGAAATTTGTCGCTATTGTTGATTAAAAGTGTTGGATGAAGAACTGAGCTGAAATCGCCAACCGACCTGATTAAAATGTAATTTACGGCTGTTGCCTAAAACTGGATGAATAGCGGAATTGTGACTAAGGAATAGGTCTATACGTAGTCTACTAACTCCCACTCTCCATCATGGGGCTACAGCCAGTTGGACACAAGAGGAGAGAAAGTGGAACTATAGCAGGCTGAAAGAGGCCTCCAGCCAGATGACCCTCCCGCATGCTACTCAAGAACATGGAGGATCAGAGCAACTCCGGATCTGGTCTTTGCAACTAACAACATCGCAGCAGTAACTAGCAGGAGTGTGATGAACCAACTGGGAGGAAGCGACCATCGACCAGTGTTGCTGGATATAAATTTATACCACAAAGCTCCAGACACCATAACCCTCCCTAGATGGAATTACAAAAAAACAGACTGGGGAAAATACGCCTCCCTCACTGACAAATACACCTTAAAGATGAATTTCACCAAAAGACAAATGGAAAAGTCAGTAAAAATGTTCTCGCGGGCTATACTACAAGCGGCAAACATAAGTATACCGACAGGGGCAAAAAAGGATTACAGGCCACACTGGACCGCTGAAATAGACCAGCTAGAAAAGGAAATATCCAGAGCCAGGGACAAAGTTGAGGACTTTCCCTCCATACAAAATAACATCAAAGTAAAATAGCTGACAGCAACGCTAAGGATGGAAATAAACTCGCCCAAAAAGAAAGCCTGGAAGGAGAAAATTTGAACAAAAGTGGACAAAAACTCTGGAAACTTAACAAAACTCTAGCAAAATATCGCCACAAACAAATTACCTTTGAGCATGACGGCAAATTGAAGAGTTGCAAAGAGGCTGCAAATCTCCTAATCGAGAACATAAGCATGCAAAGCATTATAGAATTTGACCATGCAAGAAAGAAACTTGTCAAAAAGTAGCTGAAACAATCCACTGCCCAAACTAAAAATGAAGCCTCCCAATCAAACGGGGACCTTAACCAAGCAGAACTCGATGAAGTACTCAATGGAATAAAAATGAAGAGCTCCCCTTAAGGAATCACCAATGAAATCCTAAAAAACATTGGAAATCAGCCCAAAAAGAGACTTCTAAAACTGTTTAATAACAGCTGGAAGACAGACGTATTCCCAAACTATTAAAGGAAGCCACCCTAATTCCTATTCTGAAAGCAGGGAAAAAATAAAGCCCAGCCTGAAAATTACAGACCTATAAGTCTCCTAAGCTGCATGAGAAAGATCATGGAGAGGGTCATAAATAACTGTCTAACCTGGATGCTAGGGGCAAAAAAAGTCTTTATCCTACAACAGGCTGGTTTTCGGAAAAACAGGTCTATAGAAGATCAGGTGGCAGCCATTACACAAGAGGTAGTGGATAGCTTCCTGAAGGGGAAGACACAGTAGCTGTGTGGATTGGCCTGCAAAAAGCTTTTGACAGAGTTTAGAAAAGCGCACTGCTTCTAAAGGCTTGCAGATGGCTAAAGAGCTACCTGACCAATAGACAAGCAAGGGTGCAGGTAAATGGACGAAAAAGCCAACAAAAAAAGATAAAAAATGGAGTACCGCAAGGCAGTTTTCTCTTACCAACACTCTTTGACATCTTCATCAATGATATGACATTGAATATGCCAAAAGGAGTCAAAGCCTCTATATATGCTGATGACCTTTCATTATGGTCCCGCTCAAACTCATTGGCAATTGCAAAATACAGGCTCCAGGAAGTTCTTGATACCATCAGCAACTGTGCAACAGATTAGGGAATGAAAATAAACTCACAAAAAACGAAATACACTATCTTCATCCTCTCCAATAATGAACAACCGATACTTGAGCTCAAAATTGGACCATCATCCATAGAACCCGAAGAAACCCCAACATATCTGGGAATAAAGTTGGACAAAATGCTAACGTGGAGACCGCATATAGAGTCATGTATAACGAAGGGCATCAAAAGACTGTGCTTAATGAGAAAGATCACAGACTCAGACTCAACCTCGGGAGCAGATCATAAAATTCTGCAGAATCTCTATGTGGGCTATGTCCGGCAACTCTTCTCCCGCCCTGGGAGGTTGCCACAAAGGCAAGAATAGTTGACACCATACCAGGCGTAAATAGCAAAAACGAATTGCTACGTATCGAACAGCTAATTCGGAATCTGGTGTTTATCAACGAAGAGTACCTGCCACAGGATTGGACGAGAGCCTTCACAGACATTCGGTAACAGAAGGAAGGAAAGGCGGTGGTGGAATTCTCATAGAATTCCCAAATGGCGCAACTGTAGAAAAGTTTATTGCCACTAAGCTAAACTCCAGCAACCGAGCTGAACAGGAAGCCATAATTGAAGCCTGCATGATCATCCTTCTTCTTTTTCCTATGATTTCCACAAGGTGGTCATATTTACTGATGCACGCTCCGTTCTCCGAACCAATGCAAGACAGGATAAAAGCAATAGTAGGCCTAAAAGAATCTAGTCTCTGCTATAACAAACCTTGCTGGAACAACAGTCCTCCAGGATCCCGGGGCACTGAGGAATCGCCGGTAATGAGGGAGCAGACATGCTGGCGAAAGTGGAATCCCTGATGCCCCAGCTTAACCCTCTACTCCAAATTGAAGAGATCAAGAGACTTAATATGGGTGTCATTGGGAGCGATGGTCAAACACGCATCCCGCTTAAGATTCCCATGATAACTATTTCAAATTAAGCAGAAAGGTATAAGTAGTAATACTCAGACCCGGCTCAAATCGCATATGTTTAAGAAGTTCAAGATAGGAACGACTCCCCCATACAATTGCAGTGAACAGACAGCTGACCGTATCCTTCAGTCCTGCAGACTCCTTGATAATGTTCGCAAAAAAATTTGGCGAGAACCAGTGTTTCTGGAGAGGAAGCTATACAGAAGTTTGGAGGATCTCAAGAGAACCAACAAATTCTTGTTTTTGTTGACTGACATAGTCATCTAAGGGAGGAACAAATAATAAGAAGAACAAGATAAAAAAATTAAGTATAAAGAAAAATATGCTAAACGTAATATGCTAATCTCAATGTTTAATAAGAAATATAGAAAAATATGTTAATAAAGTATAAATAACATTAATAAAATCTCAAGAAAAATACACTAATCAGAATGTAAAAAATAAGAAATAAAGAAAAATATGTTAATAGATAATGGCAAACAGATATTTAAATTGAATTAAACTAAATTTATTTAAATTAAATTATTTAAATATCTTTTTTTTTCAGTATCTATTAACATATTTTTCTTTCTTTCTTATTATTCATATCATGATTAACATATTTTTCTTTATACTTTATTTTTTCATCTGTTAACTTTTTTAATTATTATTACTGGTACTGCCACTGTGTTATCTTGTTTTTTTCTTAGCCCTGATGATGGCCTAAAACTTAGGCTGAAACGTTGACACACATTATAATAAGCTTTTTCTTATTTGTGTGTTTATTTATTGACCGCTAGGGGGTATGTAGATTTTCCTAGATAAATAAAATAATAGGTTTAGCCTTTATTATGAAGAGTAATATAATTTACAAAAATACTGGAAAATAAAATTTAAACAATAAGATATTCTATCTTAACCTAATTTCACACGTGATAAAAAATTCTTTTTAGAGCGTAAATCAATTACATTTCTACACTAAACCAGAGGTTCCAAGACTTTATGTCACTGCAAACCTCTTCCACTTTTCAGATAACTGGGGATACCACTACCTGATCTTATGACAAAACAATAGAAGCATATTACAGTAAATTTGTTTAAGGAAATAATAAATTGAAAATAAGGTTCAAAAATCCAAAATCAAAAGTTTATCAATTTCATTTAACAGCAGTAACAGTAAGATTTACATAACACCAAAATTCCTACAAAAAAAGTTTATCCATCGAAAGTAAGAAATTTGGACATAGTGAAGAAAAGCATCAATATTTTTCAGCTGGAAACATGTTTATTTACAATCAGCGCATCAAGGTTAGGCTTGGCTTGATGGAGCTCAACTTGATTTTCAAGTCCTATTCAACACTAAGTGCTTTCGTCTTTACTTCAGTAAACAATCTGAAATATTTTTATTGATTGTAGATTGTGATATTATTGTACTCTGGGTCTGCGTTTATTGATTTCCTCAAGAACCAGAAGGGCCCAGGTACTATGCGTGCTCGTACAATCCGCTCAGGGAGGAGATGAGCAACCCAAAGGTAGCTCCCACGGCTCGGTGGATGAGCACCTCACGACCGTGTTTGAGACTCGGCTGATCAGAGCCTCACTGTCTCGGTTTAGGAGAGGAGCACCTTACCTCAGCTGATTAAAGCCTCACCGGTAAGTTGGAAACTAGGCCGATTAGGACTGCACCGTTTCCGAGATAGGAACCCCCGCCTTAGCCTATCAGAGCCTCACTGGCGGGTTGAAGACTTGGCCGATTAAGACCGCACTGCCTTCAGTAAAAGGATGAGGTGAAAAAAAGAGAAGGTAGACTAGGTAAGATAACAAGTTTTTATTATTTGCTTCCGACAAAGAAGGCCGTAAGCCAGAGGAGAAGGATGGGCGGCGCGGATGATAGAGCAGTCAAGGCACTGCGCCGCTCCTGGGTCAGGAGTGCGCTGGGAGTGCGCCTCTGTGAGGCCAGCGTGCTTATTTATAGCCGGCCGGCAGGAGTGGGAGGTGACGCTCCCCACCACCGTCCAGCTCGGCTGACTGCTCCCGGCACATTATAATTCAGGCATCCAATAATAATTTAAAAAACAATTGGTTATCGCTCATTGAATGTGATAAAAAGACGACTTTTGTTTGCTTGTTCGCATACCATCTGGAACATCCTTGTGTACCATGTTCTGGGAACCCCTGCACTAAACTCTAATCCTCATGGAATAAACTAACATTAAAGGAAGTCTGGAATAGAAATCAGCTCATTCCATTACAAACCAAACTAAGATCTAATCAAATCAAAGCTTATTCAAACACAAATCAACCTCGAAATCTTTAAATAGTTGATGTTTTGCTAATAATGCTTACAAAGATAAAAAATGCACATTTAAGATTGCATCGAATACTCAATAGTTGACCGTAGAACTTATGAAGGAATGAGATTGCATCGTTTGAATTGGCCGAAAAGTGTATAAACTGAAATAATATAGCCTTTATTATAAAGAATTTAAACAATAAAGCATTATATCTTATCTTAATTTTACACGAGATAGAAATATACAAACCCTAATGATACAAACCCTAATGAAATATTACACTCTGAAAATCTAAAACAATCAAATATTAATCAATCTATATATTAATCATGAAGGTTTGCAAACAAAAGCATAATAATGTTTGTTCTAACAAACCATGTTTTTTGAGTAATGCTCCTTCAATTCTGGATGTGCACTTGTTGAAAAATTTCTACAAAAAAATTGTAGTTAAATTTTTTGGGTTGACAAAATTTCAAATTTATTCTTAAGTGTTGAAGAAAACAAAAATGACCTAAACAATTAAAAGCATATAAAAGTGCAATTTCACTATTTATTTCAAAATGAATGCATAGTGATTTTTCTAATTTTTGCTCACAGTAGCTTTTAATATCTTTTTTGTTTTATATATTTTTTCTCATTTTTATTATTACAGTGGAGTCTCGGTAATCCAAACTCCGATAATCCAAGTTTCCAATAACCCAAGGGCTTGTTAACTATTTTTTTTTTTAATTTTGCAAAGATGTTTTCCAAATTATAAAAACTATATAAAAACCTTTTAAAATGCTCGTGACTGTAATGTGGATTTATTATGTGTGAAATTTTATTGCACACACAGAAAGTTTTTCCTAAACATTAAAGATAAAGAGAATTTTTGTGTACAGAAGTTTAATATCAAGCAGTTTAACTAGACTTAACTTCTGAAAAAAAAATGCTCTTAATTGTAGGCGCTAAATGCACTTACTCTACATTATCTTAACTTGTTTTCATTTTTTATAATTTTTTTTTTATCAAAACAGAATAAACACGAACAAACAATTTACTATACCAACTATGTATCGTTAGCATATCAAATAGTTTATCGTCTAGAACTTGTTTTTGTTTTACTTTTTTTTCTGTTTGTGTAAATTTTCTGTTACTGAGTATAGTTCTTAGTAGAACTCTGGGTGTTTTTAAATTGTAGTATATATCCAGGACGGGGTAGTAAAGTAGTTGGAAACATCAATGGAAGTTGTTAAAGTAGTGTTAGGGTGCTCAGCTGGGACGCCAGTATTCAAAGGTTGGCCAAACTGTATCAAGATAACAAGGTAAGTAGTTGCTGCTGCCACCATCTGTTAAAATAAAGACAAAAAATAAATTAAAGAACATAAATTTAAATATTATATATTATTAATATTTAAATAAAATCTGTCATAATATAATGTACAGAATTTGTTTTCTAGAGATGATTTCGATTATGATCCAATTGGTTATCTTTTTCATTCATTCTGCTACACTCAGAATCACATTATTCCAAAAATTTATCGAAGTTAAACAAAACGCTCCTTTTTCATATCAGGGTTCCCCAAAGAAAGGGTGATTAGATGGATTGAATTGGGTAAGGAGAATTTACAATGTCATTCTCATAGTAAATTAATGTACTTTATTTTAATATAATATTATGGATAATTTAGTTGATGCAACAGTTTTGTTTTTGTAATACATACAGTATAAATTAATATATATATATATATATATATATGAATAAATTAACTTGTAATTAGTGAAATCTTTAACATAAAATTTAAAAAAAACTACTTGTACAGTTAATTGAGGCATTTAGAATCAAAACTTGCTAAATCCAGTTTTATTCATTTTTCAAGGAATCAAAAAAATATAAACAATAAAAATTTCCGGAATACTATCATTTTTTGGACTAAATTGGTATCATCAAATTTCGCTAATGCCAATTTAATCAGACAAAAATGTACAGTATTCCAGAAATTTCGATTACTTATATTTTTGTGATTCCTTAAAAAATTAATAAAACTGGATTTAGCAGGTTTTGATTCTTCCTAACTCGATTATTCACCCAAGAATAAATAAATATGTATTTAAAATACATATAATAATGTTTCTAAAGGATAAATAGATTTAAGCGGCCTACACACATGGAAGCATCGGTTTGCGAACAACAATTCGGCTAACCAAAGTTCTGTTCGTGGCTCTCTACACACTATACGAACAAAGGAAAAACTTACGAACCTTTGTTTGTCAGCTCTACACACATGGGAACTTGGTTCGTCGAACCGTTGTTGGAGAACCAATGTTCCCAAGTGTGTAGGCCGCTTAAGTAAATTTTTGTTTTTTTCTTTGTTTAATTCTTGTCGTGTTCTTTAATTGATTTGATACATATCAGAGGAAAAGGCTTGGAAAAACCTCATATAAAATAGATCTATCTTCATGAATATTTTACCAATAATTTAATTCCTATTTTGATGATGAGTCATCTTCAGAAGTGGAAACAATTACAAAAAAATAATTAAATTCTAGTTATTACTTTTTATAACCTATACCCTGATGCCAAAATAGTACCATACACTAACATAAGAAGAGTACTGGCGGCCATCTGGATATGTTCAGCCAAGGATCCTAAAAGTCCAACTATAATCATGAGCATATACTCGTAGATATCAATCAACACAATACAATAAACTGGGTACTATAATTATAATTTTTTTTTTTAAATCAAAGCTACATAAACTCTTACAAGTTACATCAATTCAAAATCAAAAATAAAAGAATAAATGGAAACAATTAAATCTTAAAAAATTATGAAAGATTGAATTGATTTGTAAAATTGATTGTATGTATAAGGTGATTAGCTTCAAAACCGGCTCAATGCATAATTAAAAAATTAACAGGAGACTTCAAAAGCATATGACTATGTTATATTTGACACAGGTAAACCGATGAGTTTGAACTCATTTTTATACTGTATTATGATCAGTCAATACGACTTTGAAAGTAGTGCATTGGACTTTGGTGTAGTGCATGAGAATATGTGAAAAATAAAATAAAACTAATTAGGAAATTTTTGGCAATCAATCTTCCAGTTAGTAACTTTTATTATCAATAATTTTATATTGTTAACGTTTCAGGACATTAATCCCCATCTTCAGGACTAAAAACAATATTTTTATGTTACATCAACCATTTATTTTAAACAAATCCTTAGTTATAATATATTGAATATTTATTGAATTTATTGAATATCTATAAAATAAAACATTTTATGAAAAAAGTGGGTTGAACTGGTTTTGAAACTAATCGCCTTATAAAAGAAATGAATACCATTAAAGAGCTACATAATAAAATACTTTAAATAAGTATGATGATATAAAAATAGAAGAGAGAATCAGGAACTTGTATAGGTGCTTATTTCATGACCATTAGCATAATTGATATCCTAACTGATATAAAGTACTAATTTGTTTTAGGGTTGGGTGAACCCATAAAGCATCTAAAGAGCCAAGACTCCCATCATGATAAATCCCACTAATTTTCATTATAAAATCTAGTGAGCCAGGATATTAAAGCAGATTCACTTAGCACTGCAAGCCAATGCACTACCTATTTTCCTCACTTACCATCATAATATATGAATTAATATAAGTCAAATAAATAAATGATTCATAGTTGGTGGAAAGATTCAAAAGACGTATACTCAGGTGAATCATGGGGCTAGTCAAGGAAAATGGCGTATGGCGAAGAAGAAAAAATGCTGAATGATATGACCTTTATGGTGATATGAGCACCTCTTCTTTAGCCAGTTTTCCAGAATACAGAAGTTGAAGTGGCTGGGTCACTTGCTTAGAGTGGATGAAGGAAGAATGACAAGAAGAGTGTACGAAAACTGTCGGAGTTAGGCCTATAGAAAGGCCAAAAGGCAGTGGGAGAGGTAATGTACTGGAAGATCTCAAGAAATTACGAATAAACATTACGCATGCAAAGGACCGAAACAGATGGGACTTATAGATTGAGCAGGCCAAGGATCGCTTCAGGCATCTGTTGCGCCATTAAACAGCATATTTATATTACATGATTTTTTTCCATAACCCCAATTTAATTGTAATTTTCGATAATAATAATTTAATTGTGAGCAACAACTTCACTATGGTTGTTCATTCTTATTTAATTTATGATATTAATGAAATTAGATTAAGGAATCAAAGAGCCATTTAATCTCACATTTATTTTATTATTAAAAACTTTTCAACAGCAAAATAGCTTGAAAATGGTCAATAATTTTTTTTAAAAAGAAGGCCAAAACGTCACAATAAAATTATATATGGAAATAAAGATTTCATAAACAGTTAATGTTGCTTGATCGGCGGAGATGTTATTATGATGCAATTAATAATCAGGATGCAGTCAACAAAATATTTATATTTTTTATTATATAAGCCTACGTTTCAACTTTTATTATACTTTTATTAATATATCGAAACTTCGGCTTGTTGTATTGTCAAAAATACCTTGTTGACTGCATCCTGATTATCTATTTCATCATTTTGTAAACAAGTTTCTATTAATAAAATAAATGTGGGATCAAGCGGTTCTTCTTCTTCTTCTGACACTACAGACCGAACTGGTCCTTGGCCTGCTTCAACGTTTGCTGCCACAGGCCTCTTCCTCCACCATACAGAGGATATAAGGATATGCCCGCCGCATATCCTCCAACACTTTGTCTTTCCTTCGCCTCCTTGGCCATCTCTTTTCCCTTGTGGCGAAGATATCTCCTTAGAAAGTCTTTTTCACCTGCCTGTTCTCACTCATCCGATTAATATGCCCATACGATCTCAACCTATTCATTTTTATGGTATCAGATAAGCGTAGGTCCTTAAACAGATTGTATATTTCCTTATTTTTCCTAATGTGCCATCTCCCATCTCCTTCACACACGCCTCCATGCATTCTTCTTAACGCTTTCCTTTCAAACCTATCAAATCTTTCAGCTGTTGCTTTATTCATAATCCATGTATCGCTTCCATAGGTCACCACTGATCTAATCAGGCAGGTTTAGGCTGCATGCAGGTTTTAGTGGTGCGTGAGATCAGGTTGCTCCTTACCACTTTTCTTAGTGCATAGTATGCTCTGTTTCCTGCTAATATACTTCTTTTTACTTATTGTGCCTCATTTGCTTAAGAATCAGTAGGGATCCGAAATACGGATCGTAGAAAGCAGGGTGCTATCTTTTTATTCTTTCTAAAATCATTAATTTGGTCTTCTCGATATTTATTTCGTGACCAGCTCTTCTTGCTTCCCCTCTCAAAGTCATATATGCCTCCTCAATAGCCTGCCTGCTTCTTCTTACAATTATTACATCATCTGCGTATGCCATTATTTGTAGTGATTTATCCATGATTGTACCGCTTTTGTCTCATCAAGTTGTTCTTTGATTATTTAATCTAATTTGATTAATATTATAGATTAATGATTGAAGTATATTATGATAAATATTTCTTAATAATATTTCAAAATGAAGCAAATAATAGTATTGTATCATCAATACCAAGAAAGAAAAATTATTAGATCTATTACATATTATTTCAATTAAAATTAAAACAAGTTTTATTTTAATCAAAAAATAAGTTTTACTACTAAGAAGAAAGTTAAAAATGTAAACTCATACCGAATGAATCAGAGTATAGTCCAAATTAAAGAAACCGCAAGCACTGAAGACTACTTCCCTCTTCATGGAAATATGTAGCCGCAACTTCTTCTATATACAGATAAAAATAGTTAGCAAATAAATATAACTAACAAATATAAGATAAAAAATATGAAGAAAATCTATGGCTCCAGGCATACAATGAATGAAAAATATCCAGCGTGATCACACAATTTTCATTTACTACTGAATAATAATTATCCATTTTTAAAATAAAAAGTGCTTTAGAGGAATCCATTTGAAAAACAGCACTTAAGCCCTACCAGACTATTTCTATGAGGAAAAGACATAGCTGATACTGATGGCAAGTTAATTGTACATTGCTATAACGATTCAGTAAAATCATTAGAGCTGTTTTCGAGAAAATTAAGGGGATAGCTGGAAAAAGGGCGTCTGTCCAAAAACTATCTTTGTAGGAATCGCCATGTGAAATTTTGTAAATGATGTAACAATATATGAAATCAGCTCTCATATACCTTGGTATTGGATTCTCGATACTGTGTATCATAGGATAATAAAAACACTTAATTTTAGTTGTATATTGTAAAATTTGTAGTTATAAAAAAGTTGTAGGTACCAAAGAAGAACAAGTGGTCATATACCTTTTTTTCTATAGAAAAGCTGTTTTTCCATAAAGCACACAAAATAAAGAAAATGAATTTGAAATATTATTTTACATATTGATGGTTGATCGTACTGTAAATCAGGAAGGAAATGGTAAGGGTGGCAGTAAAAAATTGTATGAAATAGTGGAAACTATTTATTAAATGCCGACTCAGTCTCCGCCTATTTGTCTGATGAGGTTTAATTCTGATGAGGAACTACGATGCAGGTCAAAACATCGGCATATAATAAACAGTTACTACTATTTTATGTTATTCTCGACCCCTGATATGTATTGATATGTGTTATTTTTGGATAATATTATTCTAAGACATATATTACATATAACAGGCGGAAGGTTCGAACAAAAAAGGTGAGGGACAGACCATGTATAGCACCGATCATCCCTAATTGACAGGTGACAGCAGCCATCGCCACAACACATACTTAGCCTTTACCTTAGAAATAAGTTGATTTAAAACACTATAGAGAAGTGGGCAGTGTGACAAAAACAAGAGGTTGTCCGTCTGGGAAGACGTAATTAATTTTAGGATGCTAGTCACCCTGGGATCCTGGAGTGGCATACAGAAAAACGGCGGAGACCTGGGAAAGGTGTCATTTAATTACATAGGATAGTAATGGACACCCCAGAAAGGGATGGAACTATGTCCTGAAATCATCATAACTAACAATCATCCAATCAATTGCTTAAATATGCCTTTAAAACTTTCAAAAATTCAAATAATGAATATGAGTAAATGAACATCATAAAAAACCGTTTATTTTAAACTTTTTATCCCAACATTGATCTATTAAAATTAAATCTAATCTTAGAGCAGCAATTATTTCTCTAATATATATTTAAACTCTAATTTATAATAATTTATCTTACATTTTCAGAAATTTCATTAGTTTTGTCATCTATCATCAGCTGATACAATAAGGTGTTGAATTTCTTGGCCTGCAACAGAAAAGCGTAATATATACAATAATTTATAATAAATAAAAGCATAACAGTAGGCTCGATTATTTTCGAGGCTGGAAAGGACTGATATATTCCTTAACAAAAACGTTATTAAAAAGAAATTGTTTGGGCAGAAGTTCTCTATAAGTGGATGGATGGTTAAAAGTCCTTCATATCCTTTTCCAATGTCTTAAGGTGCGTTCAGACGCAACAGTGTTGCCAGGCCAGTCCTTTATTTCCCCCCTAAAACTCTGTAAATTTTCCCCTAAATTCACCAACTTTAACCCTGAACTTATCTAAATTTTCCCTAAATCCATCAGCTAACCCTAAATGTTTAATTCTTATTTTTATATGAGTGTAACCAAAATTACCTCCTAGTATAAGATAAGAATAACTGATAAAAAAGTATCTTAAGATTTATTTCATTTTATTTAAAAAAATTATATTAATTTAATTCAATATATTTTATATTACTTAAATATTGTCATATTACTGATTAAAAGCAAACTTGAAAAACACAAAACAAGATACAACAGAGATGAATATTTAATTATATAAAAAATAAAAGGATCCAAAATCATTAGTAAAATTGCCGCCATTCAGGTTTCATCACATTATTTATGGAATGTTTTAATATCAGTATAGTAAGCATACATTTAATATGAAGTAGTTTATTATTTAACTAGTTTAAAGACTAAGTCAAATTAATGATTACGAACAAACTAAAAACAAGACTAAAATTGAATATAATCTACAAAACAGAATCCAAAAGTTTTAGTTAAAATTATGCCATTACAGGTTTAATCACTGTATATTAATCATTTTAGTATTACGCTTATAAAAATTTATTTGATATTAGGAAGTAAAACGTGAGCTAGGAACTCAATTAAATAATAGTGATTAAATTGAGGAAACAAATGAAAAGTTAAAACAGTAAAAACCAAATTAATAATGCAAGCAAAAAAATTAATAAACAAAGTTATCAAAATAAAAGTCATAAATAGGTACTATTTATAGTTTAAAAAAAAATACTTTGGCTTTCCAAATAGTTTGATTATTTATAATTACATTATCGTTTATTTTATACTCTCTCCTTTGCTTTTTATTTTACCTATACATAATGTAATAACAGAAAATTTGCTAAAAGTTATACACTACATTTACAAAAACTTCAATGGAGTTTAGGGGTAAGAACTGAGCTAATCCTGGCACTGGTCCCCGAGTGCCCTGTTTGGAGCAGAGTTGGTTCCATTCCGAGAAATACATCTTGGCACTTCCATCCAAGTTAGTACTGAGCGATAACCACTAGATTATGCAGGGATTGACAAAAAGTTTACTTATAGGAATAGTTTCCCCCACCAATATCAGTATGACATGAATAAATATTATAATACATTAAAACAAAAAATATCTGATGTGGACAACATATTACTTCCTTGCACGCCTATTAAACTATAAATCGGTGGCTCAAAAAGTGATCCTCAATTTGGTTACTAGTTTCCAACACTCGACATCACGACATCCATCTATTGACACACACATACTCTTGTTTCTGGAGGTCTCATTCCGTTATTATATGTCGTTTTCCTTCAGTAGGTAACTAGTTTCCAAGAGATTTCTTCGTGTTCCGCGACAACATTAAAATTGCCAATATCACGAGATAAAGCATTGGAAATCGACAGTTTCGACATTTTAAGCGGAAAAAACCCACTTAACTAATATCTTATTCTCCTGCTGCAGACTTGTTGATCTCACAAATGGGGAGGGAAAACCAGTATTTTACATTCAATTTCAACATTTAAAACAAGTGATAAAAATGTTTAATTGGATTGGAAACCAAATAGTGTTTGTAACCTTTATTACCGAAACATATGATTTATGTATTTAATTTAAATATAATTTTGGATGTAAGCTTATTATGACCTTCAAGTAAAGTACCTCTTTCGGCTCACTAATAATAACCAAATTCTAGTAAAGACATTTATACCGATATAAAAGTCCTATTTACCAAATTTGAGATGATTTATATTAAAATTTAATATAATTTTTTATGAAAGTCTAATATGACCTTCAAGTAAAGTACCGCTTCCGGCTTTCCAATTTAGACCAAAATCTAGTATGTTATTTAAATCAATATATAAGTTCTGAATACTAAATTTGAAAAGTTTTGCATAGTATTTTAATACAATTTTTAATGGAAATCAATTATGACCTTCAAGTAAAGTACCACTTCCGTTGATCAAGCAGTGACCAAAAAGAAAGGTTCAGAACTAGATTTTACAACAATCCTAAATACAAAATTTCAACTTTTTACGGCAAACCGTTTTTGAGTTATGCGAAATACGAACGTACGAATGTACGTACGTACAGACGCCACGACGAAACTAGTCAAAATAGATTCAGGGATGGTCAAAATGGATATTTCCGTTGAAATCTGAAAACCGAAAATTTTCGCGATTCAAATACTTCCTTTACTTCGTACAAGGAGACACCAAAACTAATTTATATGTAATTGACGGACAGATTCTGAAGACTTTTGAATCTCGTTTCTAGGTGTCGTTTAATAAAGTGATCAAGTAAGATAAAGTGATCAAGCAAGATAAAGTGATCAAGCAAGATAAAGTGATCATCTGAAGACAAGCCAATACATAGTGTAATATATTATATGTTATGTTATGGGGCAGCAACACTGTTTTCAAAAGTAGCCAACCACTAGAGAGGTTTCAACTATCTGTTACTTATACTTTTTGTAAGTGCGTTTGTTTATGTTCTATTTTAAGTATTCTAATAAATGTATTAATCATGCGTTCAGTTATTATTATTGTTGTATTAAAATATGCAACACATATTTCGTAAAAAAGACATTGAATTGGAGCTATTTTAAGGTAAACTATTTGTTTGACAAATTAAGCGGCTGTCTCTGAAGATGACGTCATGGTGTATTATTGCTAATTGCTTTAAGAAACTTTTTAGCTTCATGATAAAGAGTTTACTTTTAAAAGTAATACTTCTAAAACTCTCTTCCCGTCTCGAAGCTCGGAAGTCTTTTCGATAAGGCCACTGAACGGTTAAGTAAGTCACAACAGGAAAGTTTTACTTTCGACTACTTAAGTTATACTGGCTTGTTGAATAATAGCTGAAAACCTATGAAATTAAGTTAGAAAAAAAAGAGGAGAACCTGAAGTTGGTGGAACGTGAAACACTTACCTGTTTACTGACTTTTTTACAGGAAGAGCATATCATAAAAACAACAAGAATACCGTTCAAAGCCTCAAATAAGTGCCCGACAATAATCCACAACTTTAATTTTTCAATAACGCAACAATAAAGATTCAGCATGAATATGCCAAATGCTGAAGATATTGTGAAAAGGAGCTGTTGCGAGAACAGCCTACTTATCTCGAAACTAACAGTAGAAAGCTCTTCGTAAATTTCAACGAGATTTTCAAGAAACTCAATCTTCTTTTTTCTCATATGACTGTTTGCGATCCAAAAAAGATGGCGGGTCGCATTCATCATTTGAAACTCTACCGCGTGTAATAATGCAACGAAACACAACGGGTTGAAGATGAAAATGAGTTTCAAGTAATGAACATTTATCAGTAGTACTTGGAGTATTTTATTAAAATATCCGAAAATAGCTAATTGGCACACCCACACAATTGCCATAAGGCAGCAGAAAAGGGTGGGGGGTTTGCCATATGAAAAATATAATCCAAGTTCTGACAATCTCTTTTCAGCAGTTTCTAAAGATTGGAATACGCACGTTATGAATTTGTTGTCATTGACGATTCTGTAGCTGAAGAGGAAAAAAGAAAGCGAAAGGACAGCGCCGTTCAAATACAAGTAAATTACAGATGAGTGAACTGATTTCGCTTCAGGATAGAGGGTTGTGAGTACCGCTGTTTGAACTGTGACGAATATCAAGACAATATTGTAAGCCAGGAGATAAGGGCATGGGCCGCTGGAATCCTTTTCGTGTTTCAAGGTGTAAATCCCTAGAAAACGTGGGATAATGAGGCAACGGTTGATGAAGATTAGGAATCTTGTTTCTTCCAATCCCTTGTGTCGGGCGCCAAACCATCGAGGAGACTTGACCGATTTTGCAGGAACGACCAGAGGCATGTTATTGAAAACTGAAATGTGAGGAAAGTGGATGGGTATACTTAAAAGCAGTGAAAATTACATATACAGGCGATTTCCTCCTGACGTCATAAAAAGGCAACAATTTCTCAACAGTTATTATGAATAATAGAAGTGTTATTTGATTGGTCCTTGAAATATGACAGAAGAGTGTTTACTTACGAACATTATAAAACACTCTATTTTACCAGCACTAACCTTTAATCAAATTAAATTATGGAAAACTTTTATAGGATTTATTGTTGTTTTTCAAATATTTATTGAAATAACATATTATTATCAGACTTTAACACAATAACGTTTATTCCTAAAGCCTCAATGTTCAGTTTGGTGGGCCAAAAAAATTATATTTATTTTTATTAAATCAAGCATTCATTCCATAGTTTGTGAAAATTGCTAACTTTAACAAGAAATCAGATTTCTAAGTACCTCCATCTGGAAATAAATAATAAAACGAAGAGTTTCTACATTATGACCCTGAACTTTTCTCCGTAAAAAAAAAAAAATAATAATTTTTTTCAGTATTTATTGAATTTCAAAAATAATTTGTTTTGAAATATTTAAACTTTTGTAAGTTAAAATATTTTAAAATCAAGTGTAATAAACGAGGGAAAAAAACCTGTAAATAGCTAATAGTTTTATATTTTAACATCTACCTTCTTTTCAGTAGATTTGTAATTTTTTTTCAGCGACTTTGAAAACAATGCACGATCTAAAGACGTTGATGAATTTAAATGATATTTTAGCAGTATTTTTTTGTGATTGTAATACATCAAAATTTGAAATATTACATCCGGACGGTCCCATTGGCGGATCCAGATGGAGGGAGGCCCCCCTCTCTCCATACCTAGAAGGTGGAAAAAAACATTGTTTTTTATTATATATACATAAGGGATTTTTATTGGCATAATAATTGAATTTTTATTGATAAATATTAATTTTAAAACGTGAACAAAGCATTTAATTTTTTAAAGTTTCTAAGGAGAGGGGAGGATTGGAGGGTTCAACTCCACCTCAGAATATTTCTGGGTCCGCCAATGGATTGTCCCAAGTTTAAAAACTTTAGTAAAAATGTGAATTTCGGCAAATTTCTGCAAACTCTGGAGCTTATGAGCGACCGGAAGATATGAATCGATTTGATTTATCACTCTCCCCTTTTTTCATCTCTTTTTATTAGCAGTGTTACGATTTGAAAAAAAAAAAAATAAATAATGTTTTCGGCGCTCCATATTGTTCAGCCTCAACTGCTCTTCTTTATCAGGTACCAGTAGAACCGGAACTAGGATTTTTGCCAGCGGGAGGTATGCTTAATTTTGTTAATTTTGCCACTCCTTCTTTTTACCCCTTCCCCTCAATAAAACACAACAATGGTATTTTAGGTAGGTATTATATCTCTAAATAAATATCATCTCATAAAATTCACTCATTTTATTGACTAAATTAAAGTTCAAAACAATCAAAAATAAGAAGCAAATATTTTTTTGCTTAAACTAAAAATAAAATTTCGTTCAAAATTTGCCGCTCTCTAAATTCTGCCGCCCGAGGCAAGTGCCCCCTTTGCCTCAGTCCCTAGATCAAACAATAATTCGACCTATTAATATTGATCGAATATTTTTCGGAGAACTTTATAATAGTAGAATCCACAAATGAATTATGAAATTAGTAATAATTAACTAAAGCGCCATTTTTGAAACATCGGTCCGTCGGCTTAATGTGTCAGAGAAAAGTATTTTCAGCGAAAAGAACTGCAATTTTGTCTGTGAAAAATAAACATTAACTCGGTTATTAGTTATTCAATAATTAATATCACAGAACGCAATTAAATAAATTTCACCTATCGGATTCGCTCCCGATCCAAAGATTTTTATCCAAAAATTGCAGGTTTTTATTAATAGTGTAATTATTTCTGATAGATTAGAAAAATAAAAATATATCGTGGGTCCATCCACGCGGCTTTTCGGGTGCAAAGTCCAATACGAAAATCGCTTGCTAATATATTGCTTGATAATTCGATAATTGGTCCGTTTAGGATTTTTTTTTTTTTTGTTTAAGATTAGCTTCGTGTAAAATATAATTAGCTTCCAAATGAGCATCTTGAATGTTCTGTGCGAGATGTATATTTTTTGAGTTATTAAAATCTAAAAATATGGGTACTAAGTACAACACGCTGTATCTTTGTTAATAGTGTATATTTTAGCGTATACAAATGCACACATTATATATATATATATATATATATATATATATATATATATATATATATATATATATATATATATATATATATATATATATATTTGGTTTGTAGATTACTTAATTACCTTTAAAGTGATAATATATGTGTAGTAATAAAACGTTATAATTTTTGAGTTATGAAAAAAATAAAAAAATATTTTTTTTAGGCTAGTTACAAGCATGGTGAAGGTGTAATAATTTAGTGTAGATTAGCTATTTACTATATATATATATATATATATATATATATATATATATATATATATATATATATATATATATATATCACAAGTGGGCATGAATGTTTATTTTTCCTATCATTCCATGAGCTAATTGTTTAAAATAATGAAAATTACAGTAATCATTTTGCGTTATTATTTTAAAAGTTTGTCTTGGAAAATGGTCGATGGAAAATAATCATTATATTTTATTTTTATTTATTTATAAATACAAAAATAAAAACTTTACTCAAGATTTCAAAATACGGATAATCCAAAAATCGAATAAAAAATCCGTCAGTCCGTCCGTCCGCGGCTTTTCTTCGAGATTACTGGGACGATTAGTGAGATTGAGGCATCAAAGTCAGAGGTCACCCCTCCCTCCCCCCTCGGGATGCCGGGATGATCTTCGCAACTTGACATTACCATCAGCAGTTTTGCCCTAGAATGGAGGTCGGTTAGAGGTTTCATACGTCCAGATCTTAGCCTTTGTGAAGATAGAGGAAAAATATATGTTTTGAAATCATTAGGTATATACCAAAGATTAAAAATAATTTTTAAAAAAACAATAACACAATTTTTTTTAGTTATAATTATGTAGAAATAATAACAGTGTAATAAATTGCAATGTTTTTATTTCTGTCCCAATTGTTGAATGTTATATATTAGGCGCTTTATAGAAGAAGATAGAACCCGCCTTCTTACCATAATTTCTTTATTAATTTAAAGGTTGGTACAATATATGAAATATATTGTTTTATATATATATATATATATGTATATATATATATATATATATATATATATATAAATTATGACGCGACGGACCCCCCCCCTCAAAGTGATGTTTTACGTTTCAATAAACATCAAATAAAAAAATCCATACGTCCGCCGTTATACTTAAGAAAAACAGGAAATAATTTTAATTGTATTTAATTTATTTATTTCAATTTTGTAAGACCATAAAATAAATCCATGAGAAATCTCCTTCCGTGAATTGTGAAACTCGAATAAATTTTCTCCACAAAACATAACCATCTCATAATTGAATGTCTTATTGCTACTATCCTTATGATAATTACCTACGCAATAACAATAAAACAAAAAAAAACATTTAAGGAAAACGAAAATTAACTAATAATGCACATACCTTGTTAGCAAGTTCAACTGGTGAAGAACATACCATAAAACTCTGGAATAGTCCTATTAGAGCCTCGAAAAAATATACTGCGATGTCGACTAAAGAATCTTTGCCAATGACACAAAAATAAGCATTAGCTACAAAACTGACGAATCCTGCCGTCACGGTGAAAAGTAATTGAAGAGAGTAAAATTTACTTATTTCATAGGAAATACTACACAAATCTTCATGGACTTCAACTAAATTCTCAAACACTTCTAGCTTCCTCTTTTTCTGCACCTGATGGTTCATGACCCATTGAAGGTGATCAGTCGCATTGGAAATCTGTATCTTCACAGCATAAAGAAGAGTCGAGAAGCCGTAGAGGTTGAACGTATGCAGTAGTTCCATGTAATAGGCGATGGATTCGTGAAAGTAGGACTTGAATCCACTGTAATACCACTTGACGAAGATACTACAAGCCCAGAATGACGATGTGAGGAGAGTTTGAAATAAAGGAGGCAATCCGTAGGAAAAGTAAGTCCCGAGGCTTGAAAGTCTTTTTTCAGCCGATTCTATCATCTCGAAGATGTATCCTATCTGCCTGTGACGCCTGACGAGGCGAAAGCTGAACAGAATCAGAGATACCACGAAAATGAACATGTTCATGCAACGAATAGTAGTATTTATGGCTGAAAGTTCCTGAAAGTCGCTTGTAAAGAATGCGATGTACAACGTAGCATGGACGAAACCCAAGACCAAGGCGATATTGTAAATCAACAAGTACGGACATAGCTGAGTCGAATTCTTCTTGTGGACTAGTGGATAGATTCCGAACAAACGCGAGATGTTGAGGCTACGATTTATGAAATTGATGAATCTAGATTCTTCTAATACCATCCGATGTAGATCATCGATTTTGTTGGGGAATTTCGAAGTAGGTGACATAGCGTGTACCATCGTGAGATGCCCGGGAGGGAATACACATTTCGGAAGAGACGCCATCAATAATAAAGTGAGAACTAAGTTGACTCCATAATCTAGCAAAGAACTGCAAATGACAGCTGAAGGAGATATCAATCGACATGTAACTTATACAAATAACAGGAGACGCACTAGAATAATTTGTTAAAAGCACCTCCGCTGACAGCCCCTACATCATCTAGCAACTCTAATCGATCAAAAACAAATTATCGACTGAATATCGAACTAAAAGTTTTTATATAGCTTCATAATTCAATGGCATTCAAGAATAAACTGATTAGGGATTGATACAACTTGTTGAAAAAACTTGGAGTAAACCTTGCATTTAAAATAGAAAAAACCCTATCCTCATATTTATCTTCTCCTAAAGACAAAATAGACCCTTTCCAAAAAAGTGGAGTATACGAACTAAATTGTAATGATTGTGCAGCCAAATACACGGGAAAAACTGGAAGATCGCTAAATCAGATATTAAAAGAACATATACGTGCATATAATAATAAGACAGATAATTCCAACTTTGCAATTCATTTAAATGAAAATAATCATAAATTCATCAAAGACTCAGGAGTTAAATTAATACATCACGTTGAAAACAGTCACAAATTAAATATATATGAAGCACTTGAAATAATAAAATCCTTCAAATCCAATCCAGATTTTTGCTTAAATGACCAAATAAATATCTCCAATAGTCCAATCTTAAATTTATTCCCATCAATAACAGAAAAAACAATTATACTCACCGGCATTACTGGGAAAACCCTGACCCTTAAACCGTTTATCTAAAAACATCCTGCCTAGTTCTTGTTCATTGTTAGTTCAATGCGAGAACAAACCACTACAAACTATTCTGTTTGATATAATCCATTTAAACCTTGGTGAGAACCAACATATATTTGATTTCTTGTCTTAATTAAATTCAGAATTCATAAATGTTTTATAATACTGATTTATATCAATCTAATTTAATATGTATAATAATACCAAACTATATTTTGAATTGCTTATTTTTGATTTTTTTTTGTGTTTTTAGAACTGAAGATGAATGTATAACATTCGAAACTAGCTTTCAATAAAACAAATTTATAGAAGTGGCAAATAATTTATCAATCCCTGATTAGATTGACCCTTCTATACCATCATGCGGATGTAAACTAAGAATAAACTGGGTATTTTTCATACAACTTGCAACATTGATGTCCCAGCGGGTTTACTAAGAAAATCTATATATTAATAGGCAACCAATTTCTTTGTCGTACCGAATACTTCGTCTATATGCATAGTAGGATGAAAATATATACATCATTGTGTAGATATGTACAGTATAAAAATTGTTCATATATTTTTCAGGTGGGTAAGTCACTGTTTCTTTGTTTCTGACTTTTTCACGAGTGGGACCCGTTGTGCCTGTGTACCAAATAGAGCATTCTGTGCGTTATAGCGGCAGCGCAATAACCGAAAAAAACATTTCATCCATAGAGTGTAGCGCTAAAACGGCTCAGAAGATTTCATTGAAACCTGCCTAGTCTTCCCCTTAAAGCCCTTTAACTATCCATACACGATCTACATATTTTATTTTTGCATAACTCGAAATGGGTACATTGTCCGTCCATCATACTGCTGCATTATTATGCTCATTTAAAAGACAATGAAATTCGCTAAGAAAAAAAAAATCATCGAAATCGGGCCATTATTAGCAAAAATACAGAGCCATTGGACATTATAACCATGTTTTCATGTTGCTACCGTTCCTAGGTTAGGAAAGTACTGTGAAACATTGATTTACTGTCACCGCCGATGAATAACAGAAATACCATTCGGCACATACCTTCGAATTCAAGCGGATCACTATAATATAAACTATGCACCTATAAAAAAAAGTTCTATATTTTCGAATAAAGTATAATATTTATGGAGTCTAAGTCACGACTGAGGCTCCTTAAAATGTATAAGTTTATTATTTTCTCATCCTTATTAGTTCACATCCTGCCGGACAGAATGATCCCGAGATTTTGAGCCTACGAATGTATGTAAATAACTTATTTACGCATGCTTTGATCTTTTTTAACAACTAATTTGGCATTCTCAAAATGTTGTTGCCAAATAGTATATATGCTTTAATTGTTATTAAATTATTGTTAGTATTATTGTACGTTACGTGATTAGAAAAAGTAGAAAACTACTTTTCTGTTAATATTTTTCTTTGGAATTCTTACACCATTATTTAAAAACCCCATTTTTGTTTTTTTATAGTACTGTTGGTTAACAGAACCTGACGGATAAATGAGTGACGGTTAATCTATTTTTTTCTACATTATAATCGGATCAAATATTCGACATGCAGTTTTCACCAGTTCCCAAGTTTCAATGTTCCCTGAGTCTAAAAATATCTGATGTGGACAACCCATGACTTCCTTGTACGCCTATTTAACTATAAATCGATGGCTCAAAAAGTGATCCTCAATTTGGTTACTAGTTTCCGAAGATAGCAGTATCTCAAAAACGACACTCGGCGTCGCGATATCCATTTTTTGACACACACACAAATGGGGAGGAAAACCAGTATTTTACATTCAATTTTAACACTTACAACAACTAATAAAAATGTTTAATTGGATTGGTAACCTTTATTACCGAAACATATGGTTTATGTATTTAATTTAAATATAATTTTTGATGTAAGCTTATTATGACCTTCAAGTAAAGTACCCTTTTCTGCTCACCAATTTTAATGAAAATATAGTAAATACATTCATATCGATATAAAAGTCCTATTTACCAAATTTGAGATGTTTTACATTATATTTTAATATACTTTTTGATGAAAGTCTAATATGAGCTTCAAGTAAAGTACCGCTTCCGGTTTTCCAATTTAGACCAAAATCTAGTATGTTATTTAAATCACTATATAAGTCATAAATACTAAATTTGAGAAGTTTTTTATAGTATTTTAATATACTTTTTTATTAAAATCAATTATGACCTTCAGGTAAAGTACCACTTCCGGTGATAAAGCAGTGACCAAAACGGGAGGTCCACAACTAGATTTTAGAACAATCCTAAATACAAAATTTCAACTTTCTACGGCTAACCGTTTTTGAGTTATGCGAGATACTCAACGTACGAACGTAGGTACGTACAGACGCCACGACGAAACTTGTCAAAGTGGATTCAGTGATGGTCAAAATGGATATTTCCGTTGAAATCTGAAAACCGGAAATTTTCGCGCTTACAATACTTCCTTTACTTCCTACAAGGAAGAAAAAACAACGTATGTTTGGCTATTGGTCTGTCTGTGTCACGATTTTCATTTAAACGGGTTTGCTGATTTTATTTTGAACTTAAATTCATTCGATTTTTTTAATTTCAATTTGCATTCAAACAATTATGACGATAACAATACAGACGAACAATGCCTCTACCGTATGCAAAATGTTTACGAAATTCAAGAGATTCAGTGTATGCAATAATTGAGAAACAGCCTCAAATGCGAGTTAAAACCTTTAAATATGCACTCAATGGTGATGGTGAGGATTACTTGTTCGAGTGGCAGCGCGCCGTAATGCAAGTCATTAGGGATTGATAAATTATTTGCCACTTCTATAAATTTGTTTTATTGAAAATTAGTTCCGAATGTTATACATTCATCCTCAGCTCTAAAAACACACAAAAAAATTCAAAAATAAGCTTAAGATTTTTGCTTAAATGACCAAATAAATATCTCCAATAGTCCAATCTTAAATTTATTCCCATCTATTACAGAAAAACCAATTACTCACCGGCATTACTGGAAAAACCCTGTCCCTTAAACCGTTTACCTATAAACATGCTACCTACCTTTCGTTCATTGTTAGTTCAATGCGAGAAGAAACCAGTACAAACTTTTCTGTTTGATATAATCTATTTAAACCTTGGTGAGTACCAACATGTATTTGATTTCTTGTCTTAATTAAATTCATAATTCAAAAATGTTTTATAATACTGATTTATATTAATCTAATTTAATATGTATAATAATACCAAACTATATTTTGAATTGCTTATTTTTGAATTTGTTTGTGTTTTTAGAACTGAGGATGGATGTATAACATTCGAAACTAGTTTTCAATAAAACAAATTTATAGAAGAGGGAAATAATTTATCAATCCCTAATTAGATTGATCCTTCTATACCATCATGCGGATGTCAACTGGTAATGCAAGTACGTCCCGAACCCTGATAACCTCCTTTCGATAGTCTCGATCGACCGCAGTATGTTGTCCATTCTTTTGAAGGTGCCTTACATATTTGTCAAGCCTCGTCAGGTCAAACGATAAATGTGTAAATGGAGGATTGGCAAAACTGTGAACACACCACAAGCTTGGGAAATCAACCGATTGGCGTATACACTCACTTTACTGTGTTCAAGAGAAGTAGTATGGCGGACATCCAAACTCTTGGCTTTAAAATTCGGATTATCGTATATTTATTTATATAAGAAGCGAATTATTGTATTATTTCTAAATGAAAACTTTTTCCATCAAAAATTTTATTTACTTTGAGAAATTGTTTTTTTGTATGTTTTATTCTTTAATTTTTATCATATATTTGAATAGTTTATCCGTATACTTGATTAAAAATTGTAATTATTATTATTGCATTTTTGGATATTCAGTCCATTTATTTCATAAGGTTTGCTTTGTTTTATGTAATTCTCTTTATTAACAGTTAGTAAATTTTATACCCTCACCAATAAATTAATCATAAAAACTAATAAAGTTATATTAAAACGAAGTTATTCCGTGCACCGTTTCTTTATTTAAGAATTGATGGAACGGGACATTAACCGACCTAGAAAGGTAGGACAAGTCCAGGTAATTTGGGTGGGTCATTTGACCTACCTTTGATAAGCCGAAAAGCACAGAGAAGCCACTTGCCTAGGCTTGGCAAATGCGTAAATTGAAGTATTTTAACAAGCGGTAATTAAATTGTAGAACTAATAAACTTGGAAAGTTCAATGAATAAATAATCCTTTTATGATAATCGTTTTGTCCCATTTATTCATATAGTACTTTAATCGCTCCTAACCTTGAAAAAGTATTCAAGAAAAAACTGTATATGTGGGAGATAACTTATCCGCTTCAATGTGTCGAAGGAAAGACCCAATGAGGGTCTTTCCTTCGACACATTGAAGCGGATAAGTTACCAAAACATGTAGAATCCATAATATGATACTAAAATCAGTGAAAAAACCTACTTTCCATTGACAATAAAACAGCAGAAATGACGGAGAAACCTAATACAAATTAATTTATACTCGTATTATTCATCATGTAATGGATCATGCGTAATGTTAATGGGAATTAAAATTGCTCAGCTCGAACCTCTTGAAATTATTGAGATGATTACGGGTTATAAGGGTTTTAGTCAGTTATAGGCTGCCAACGGAATTTGACGTTGGATCAATAGTCATTTCTGTATTAAGCGAGAAGTATTTGTTTGTTTTGGTAAATATCGCAATTTTAAAAAGACCATTGTCGATAGTCATGGGATTCTTATGGAACTATTGTTATTATTATTCTCATGACTAGACAGAATTATTAGACCAATTGCGGGGGTCTAAAAACTGGTATATTTCCATCTGTCACCAAAAAGTAATGTAAAAGAGATTCAATATTCTTGAAAGAAGTCTATGGGCGTCTCCCACAGATCAATCCATGGTAGGAATGTTGAAGAAATATATCGATATTGTTGTCTGATGTTTTTTCTCTCGATATATCGTAATATCGATATTAAAATTGGACAATCGAAAGCCTATATTTAAAATTTACATTTATATATATATATATATATATATATATATATATATATATATATATATATAAATCCTACAAGGACGGGTTCGACAAACAAAGAACCATAAAAACTTGTGGTAGAATGTGTTCGTGTTACTATCTATTGTGGTATATTGTTCGATATTGATATCTATATCTTGATAATAGTGGCATCAAAATATCGATTTTTTAAAAGTATCATAATTTTATCAAATTAAAAAAAATTCTAAACGAATTTGTGGAAGATTAGGAGATAACCTGTTTCTTGATATTTAAATCCTGCTGGAAATGGACTTAATAAAAACAATATCTTAATTATATCGGCAAAGAAATACTAATATTATAAAAACAATATCTTTAATGATATCGGCAGAGAAATATCGACATTATAAAAGCAATATCTTAATTATATTGGCACAGAAATATCCATATTTTGCAAACAATTCCTCAATTATATCGACCCAGAAATATTCACATTATAACAACACAACCATACTATAATTACATCGGTTCAGAAATATGAATAGTATAAAAAAAACATTAATTTTATCAATCCAGAAATATAAAAATTTTAAAAACAGTATCTTAATTATATGGCAATATCGATAAGTGTGTATTTCTTTAAAAGATCAAAAATATCGAGGTCCGCAATATCGATATTTTTTTTCTCGATATTCACATCCCTACTGCAAGGCTCTCGCGGACCATCGGTTGGGAAGCACTGGGCTCCCAGAGAGCTTACAACCGTTCACCACAAAGACACAGCAAGGAGTGGAAATACTCTGAAACGCCTGTCCGAAAAAGTAATTTCAATGAATATAAATTAAATGAAAACATTACGAAAATAGCTGAAAGAAAATACTCACAACGTTGTAAGGAAAAAATTACTAAAAATATAATATAAAAGTATGAGGCGTTTTTAAAAATAGCATATTCTAATTTATTTATCAGTTCAAAAGTTTCGTGTTGCACCTCAGAAGAGCAAGAAAAGAAGAATGTGCGAATCATCTGTTACACATTCAAAACGCTAGCTGTTTTTACTGATTCTGTTTCTCTATTCTCTATAATTTCTGTCTTTCGATAATTTATGATCATCAATTACGGCATCAATACTTGAATCTTCGTTGGTCACAAGGTCGAAAATATTCAAAAGGGATGACAATTTTTCACGTTATAACAGGTTATTTTCTTGAGAGTTCTGAACGAGTTCCATCAGATTATCACTAATTCATCGACTTTCTTCAAGAGAAAAAATAATAATTTTTCAGAAGTTAAAATTGCGGTGCAAGAGATTTTCCAGATCCGTTCAAAGGAGGGCAATATTCAGGAGGAAGGAACAATATTCATAAATAAAATCTTGAGATGTCTCGCTCCTCCTATACAGCCGCCTTTTGCATTTCAAACGTAGTAGGAAGAGGAACCCGCCACCAAAAATTCGTTGTAAGTTTCTCCCGAACATGCTCGATTGGATAAAGTCCGGGACTTCTAGCTTCCGGATATCTGCTATTTTCAGTTAAGCAGAAACACGCGTCGCCTTGTAGGTCCGAACATCATCAGGCTTAAGCAATGATTCATCGCCAACCTAAAAGCATATAAAGAATGATCTTGTAACCTCTCAACATACTATACCTTTAAGGATTCAAGACCTCTCCTTGGCCTCCAGGTGCCTCCCAAGAGATGCAAGTCCCGAATATGATAGAGCCTCCTCCAAATGCTAGTTCCTGAATCTGTACTATTCTCCAGACTCTGATAAGATCATCTGGACTGATCAGATCTATTCCCGCCTCATTAGTGAATAGGACATCGTTCCATTCCTCATCATTCCAAGATTGGTGTTCTTATGAAAATCTTAGTCATTGTTTACTTTGTTGTAAAATAAGAACGAGCTTTTTCGCAGATCTTTTAGGACAAAGGTTAGAATCTCTCAATCTTCTTTTAACGGTTGATTGTGAGCTGATGCCCTACGAATACCAGCAACCAATTTTCGAATGCCAGATGTTATTATATTGAGTTTCTGGAGTGCTTACATTTTAATAAAACTGTCGTCAATGAGATTGGTGACTTTTGGACGTCCTGAATTTGGTAATCTTGGATGACCCCCAGCCTCTCTGTGTCTTTTCATGGTCCTTGAAACTGTGCAGTAATGACTGCCTAGGCGATTAGCGATGCAAAGCGAAGATTTCCCCTCTTCGTGAAGAGTAAAGGTTCTTACTGAATTATCGAGGCTTAAACAACTCAGTATCACACGAATAAAACACAAAATACAGAAAAAAAGAGAGAATTCGGAAAGTTGGTAATGAAATCAACCAAGAAAAACATTTAATCTTTAGTTTGTGGACAAAGGGAGAGAAACACTAATATAACTTATCCCTTATATCCCTCACATAACTAATCCTATCGTTATTAATAAAATAAAACGTAGGTTAGGCTCCAAAACTAAAAAAAATCTTAAGATTTATAGAATGTTGCGATTTTTTTTAAGGGAAATGTACACAGGCTCCTTCCAGTAACAGACTCTTTCCCCATTCTTTTACTCTAAACTTTTCCAATGTGTTTCAGTTGCGCAAACAAAATAACCTTTCCATCATAAATTACATCAAAATTGTTAGAGCTGTTTTAGAGTAAATTGAAAAAACAAAAGTATCAATAACATAAAGTAGGTAAGTCGATTATTCGCACAAAAGTTGCTGTCCATCCCAGGAATAAACCAGTCATAAATACGCAATTTCAGTTTTATGCAGCTTTTCGTTTCTGTGAGCTAGGATGAAAACACTCACACAGAAAATAACTTCTCTGTTTATAATACGGTAATTAGATCCCTTCTCTGGCTCTGAGGAGTGATGGATTTTGATGAGTGGGTATCAAAAAAAGGGAATTTCACGGAGAACTGATGAATCCTAATTTCTATTGTTGAATTCTTACTAGGGCTTAAATAAAAGTGATGAAAAAACTGAGAGGTTTCAAAGCTTCGACGGTGGTGATTCGGCGGATCGAGACGGGTCGGGTAAGGTTTTTAAGATTATCAAGACTTAAACCCTAGGATCCTAAACCCTACCGATTTCGAGATAACGCACGTCCGAACGGGGCCTCTGACAACTTGCGTACGTGCCGCTGTCATGGCAACTTCATATCTAAAGAAGCAAGTTGGGACTGTATACAAAAACATTTTAATAAATGTGAAAAGGTTATTTTGTAAATAAAATGTTGTTTATAGGTTTTTATAAATGATAGAGGAAATTATTTATTCTCTCCTATGTCTAATCCTAAAGGGCACTATTGAATACGGATACTTCAAATGGAAAATGGAATAGCTGAGTCTTATTGCTTAACTGTTTAACTGGAGAGATATTTTACAGTGGGCTAATAAATAATAACCATATAGGCAAAGCAGGCAACTGCTTAACTTATAATAATAAGTTGAAGTAGTTTTAATTTGCTGTAAAAAGATTTCAGGACAAACAACTTCACAAAATAAGCTTGTATGGTGAATACTTGATGTAAAATGTTTATTCGGAGATGGAAAACAATTTCATATAATACAATAATGGAAACTATTCGGAGGACCACAGAAATTATTTTATGGAAGATGATGCAAATTACGAGCCAATTGGATTTCATTAGCCAATTGGAATGAAACACAAAAGAATGATAATACAGTAAAACTTCATTATAACATTTTTCCAAGACCCAGATAAAAAGAACGATCTAACCGGGAAATAATAAATAAAAAAATAATAAAAAAAAGCGCTGCAAATTATTACACAATGGTTTATTATTTCCACTGGCTGAGTCTTATTGCTTAACTGTTAAACTGGAGAGATATTTTACAGTGGGGCAAGCTAATTACTTATTAAGTACACCATAGTCACTATAACAAATGTTTGTCAAATCAACTTTCTTGGTAATATTGTATTGTTTATAGGAAGAAACATGTTTCGCCAATATCCCTTACACTTCTAATTTATAATGAGGAGAAAGACAGTTACCTAACAGGTTTGCTAGCAATGTTAAAAAATAGATACCTAATTATTTTTATAAATCCAGGAATCATATTTACCTCAGTTTTGCACATTTCACAAGCATCCAAGATTCTCCAACAAATGCAAGCATAAAAGCAAATCCAAAAAAGGTGAAACGATATAAAAAGTATATCCCATTGCTCATAAATTATAGCAATGATACTATCATAACTAAGCGTAACATTTCCAAAAAGACTGATGCTTATAATAACTAATATTTGAAAGCTGTGTAGATCTGATATTATTGAAGCGCAGTCACACAGCTCGTAGTGAGCCCAAGCCAATCTTTCCAACCTCTTTGCCATTGCTGTTGTCATCGTTGATGAACGAAATAATAACAGTTCTTCGTTACACAACTTGAAGAGTGAAGTGACAATGCCAACAAAGCCAGAGAACCTATCGATCAAAACTGCTACAATCATCCCATGTCCCGAGAAGAGAACACTAACGATATATAATCCCAAGTTCGATGAAATAAAACATTTTGCGTAGAGATCAAGTACAAACATCACGGCAATTAAAGCGACGTTTGTAAAAAGAAAAGTTTTGTAATATGGAAATGAATAAGAGCGATCTGGGAATACAGAGATGCGAACTAATTTCAATTTCGTAACGAATTCATTAAGCTCTTTTAATTTATATAAGAATTCAGCAATGGACAGAAACGGATAAAAATCAAGAAAGAATAAACATGAGAAATAGAAAACAGTAGACAGCCATGAGCGTGCTTCCATCATTAAAGCATTGTTAATTACAGAAAGAAATAAGCAGGAAACATTTATTATAAACAGCAAAACTATTAGTTGCCAGGATGCTTGAAAATATCCGCCTTCATTGATGGTAAAAGGGAACAAACCAAACCGTTTGGAAATACCGCATACGGAAAGAAGAGTTTTATCAATAACAGAATCCCTGGACATTTCCAAACGCTCTCTCTTGATCGTGGCACGGAAGTGGAAAAAGAAGTCCTGACTTAACATAACAAGGCTCATAGTAAACATTGTAATCAGCAGGTGACATTGATGCCATTATCCTAATGACATGCTGACAGCATATTTCATTTTATCAAATGGAAAGTAATCTTTATCCAGAGACAAGAGTCCCTTAGTAACCAACACCAATTGGCAGTACCGGTTTATCCATATAGGCAAAGCAGGCAACTGCTCAACTTATAATAATAAGTTGAAGTAGTTTTAATTTGTTACAAAAAGATTTTTGGTTTATGTATAAGGGACAAACAATTTCATAAAATTAGCACGTACGTACTTGATGTGAAATGTTAATACGTAGGTGGAAAATAAGTACCACTTTATTCATTACAGAAGTGATATCCTGAAAGATGATGTGAATAACGAAAATTAGACAGTTGCAACTGAAACACAAAAGGATGATAATAAAGTAAAACTTCGTTATAACGAGCCTAGAGAAGATAGCGCTCTAACCGGGGAAAAAAAAGAGTCAGCAGCATAGCACAGTCACAAAGGTCGTATTTTCAGTAAAAAAAAATATCTGATGTGAACAACGATGGTAATCTTCGATTAACCTTCCGGACCAAGGACGGTTAAGCGAATGGACGGATTACAGAAATGCCAATAGAAATATACCTTAACCTATGATAGAATTCAAGCGGATCACTGTGTAATCAATACTATGCACCCATAGCTTCGGTAATAAGCTTCAAATATGTACAACTGAGGTTCCTTAAAACTTATTAGTTTATTATTTTCTTAGAACCCCCTTTTCTCATTCTTGTTCATTCACTGACTGTCGAACAGAATAATTCCGAAATTTTGAGCCTACGAATGTATATTTTTAACTAATTTATACATGTAGTGAAATTTTTATCTAATTGTGATGCATTTTCGATGTATATCGATTATTTTTTTTTTGTAACATTGTTTTGATGGCAGGTGATATAACCTCTCTCAGTTTTTAACATTCAGCGTATCGAAAAAGTAAAAGTTTATATCCCTGACAAAAGCCTTTGCGTTTCTTTATTTAATCTTATCAAGTTCATTGTTATATAATTATTTCCTTGAACCCATTATTTAATAACACATTTGGCATCCCTTGTGGGGAAAATATAAGAATGAAAAATGTCGAAAAAGGAATTAAATAAATTTAAAAGAGAGAGAACGCAGATAAGAACTCTTCACAATCCAGGCAAACAAATTCACCGGGTAGATAGATAGGGTGGCTCCTGTTTCCAACAGATACCTAATCCCGGACTTCTTGTCGTTGATAAACAGTCGGCGGTTGGTGACCTCAGCGAAAGAACCCGCCTCGTTCGTCGCTGTGATTAGTTTAAAGCCCTAGCCGGTCTCCAGTCGCAGGGCTGCCTGCACTTGGTAGCCTTGTCTTTAAAGCGCTCATGATAATAGCACAGGCAGCGCCGACTTTTGCTTTTTGATGCCTTGCGATTCCGGTTGAGCGGCCTGTTCTCCCACCGACTCGTCCGGGCTCCCAGTTGAGGTTTAAGCGCAGCCACCTCCTCGGTCAGACGGTTTATCGTTGCTCCAGGGTCGTCCGCTCTCGATGTCGTTGGCGCCGGTTAACCTTCCATGATAGGATTAGCGGGGGCAGCTGTATCTCTGCGGCTATGTGGGATAGCTTTGTTGTGTCCGCAAGATCTTTAGCGGCTAGGACTGCTTGCATCTCCCCCCCCCTCCCAGTAGCCCTCGGAGCCACAAGGTGCTGAGCATGGTTTCAAAGACCATATCTCCGGCTAGCTGTTACATCTCTCTCAGAAACTAGGACGGTCACTGATCGCCTAATCGCTGCTCCTCAATATGCGTTTCTATATGCGCGTACTGTCAAACTGGCGGAAACTGGACAGTTGGCGATCCTTAAGCTTCTCATGTGGCTCCGTGATTGGAGGAATACGCGCCAGATCAGCTACCTGCTTCAAAGTGCCGAAGTCCAACTGCGCTATTATCATCTGGAACTTTGTCTTTGAATAGGTAATTTTACAGGAGCTGAACACCGCTTCTACCTATATGTACCACAGGTCCAATTCCTCTCTATAAAATTGAGGTAATCGAGATGAAGCGTACAGTACCGACGCCGACTCTACTTCTTCGACCGGTTTCTCCTCAATGGTAACTAACTCATCCATCAGGTTCCTTGAAGTCAATTTCCACTATTTAATATTAATAGAATAATAAATTAAATATACTACTCACCCGAAATCACGTCGGGGTCACCACTTATAAAGTTATGGTGATTATAAAGCAGTACACCTTATTCCTCTCTCAATTCTTTAATACCAAATCGCAGAGCAGTTGTATAAGCCAAAAAACAGTTCCAGGTCAATTATATCAGTCAAACGATCAGAAAATAAATTTTATAAGAGCACAAGAACAACCAGGCTACAACACACCAAAAACACAACAGCTGGCGAGAGGTTTCTAATGGATTTACCACTGAATGATACGAAAAAATTGACTGTAAAATAATAATATAGAAAATAAATAATAACTAAAAATTCGTATCAAATTAATTTAAAGGAGAAATAAAGTATAAGAGAAAATTTCGACAGTGGCGAATCCATTTTACAAAACCTCTTTCCTCTCTCTGCTAGCCGTGCGGTTATAACCTTTCATAACCTCACTCCCCTCACAAGTCTATTATTTTCTTAGTTCCCTTTTCGCATTCTTCACTAACTATCGAACAGAATAATTCCAAGATTTTGAGCGTATGTATGTAATTAATTAATTATATATATTTAGTTGTCTTTTATAAACATTAATTTTATTTTCTCAAACTATTTCTATCTTATAGTACACAGATCGTATGTTATTAAGTTATTGTCAGTAATACGGTATATTATGTAAATATAAAAAGTAGAAAAGTACTTTTCTGTTAATATTTTCCTTCGAAATCCCTCCCAAAGTAAAAACCACACATTTTTTTGAGTTGTTAAGTACTGACAGTTAACAGAAACTGACGGATAATCGAGTCAAACTTTCGATGTGCAGTTTCAACAGCTCTACGCGTTTCAGAGCCCCTGAGTAATAAGAAAACAATAGCAGAACAAAATGTTTTTTGCTCATTTGAATTTTGTATAAATCGATCACAAAATCGATATAATATTGCATTTCTTGATAGAATTTCGACCACTGAGCGATCCTAGAATCAAAAAATATATAAGTATTTTATAATTTTATGAACCATAATTACCTCAGTTTTGCACAATTCACAACCATCCACGATTTTCCAACAAATTGAGGAATAAAAGCAAACCCAAAAAAGATGAGGCAAAGTCCAAACTATTATTCTCGGTTCATAAATCATTGAACACATCACATTATAACTAGTAGAAACATTTACAAAAAGGCAAACGTTTATGATAACAAATATTTGAAAGCTGTGTACATCTGATATTATTGAAGCGCAGTCACACAGCTCGTAGTGAGCCCAAGCCAATCTTTCCAACCTCTTTGCCATTGCTGTTGTCGTCATTGATGAACGAAATAATGAGAGTTCTTCGTTACACAACTTGAAGAGTGAAGTGACAATGCCGACAAAGCCAGAGAACCTATCGATCAAAACTGCTACAATCATCCCATGTCCGGATAAGAGAGTAAACAGGATAAATAAATTCAAGCTAGATGAGTAAAAAAAGCTTAGGTAGATATCAAGTACAAACATAACGGAAATTAATGCGATGTTTGTGAAAATGAAGGTTTTGGAATATGGAAATGTATAACTGCGAACTGGGAATACAGCGCACCACACCAACTTTAGTTTCGCAATACATTCATTAAGCTCTTTTAATTTATATAAGAATTCACTAATGGACAAAAACGGATAAAAATTATTAAAGAATATACATAAGCAACAGAAAAAAGCAGTCAGCCATGATTTTGCTACAATCATTGATGCATAATTTGTAATAACAAAAATAACGCTGGTAAAATTAATTATAAAAAGCAAAACTATTAGTTGCCAGGATGCTTGAAAATATCCGCCTTCATTGATGGTAAAGGGGAACAAACCAAACCGTTTGGAAATACCGCATACGGAAAGAAGAGATTTTTCAATAATACAATCCCTGGACATTTCTAAACGCTCTCTCTTGATCGTGACACAGAAGTGGAAAAAGATGTCCTGACCTAACATGGCAAGGCTCATAGTAAACATTGTAATCAGCAGGTGACATTGGTGCCATTATCCTAATGACATGCTGACAGCATATTTCATTATATCAAATGGAAAGTAATCTTTATCCAGAGACATAAGTCCCTTAGTAACAAAAACCAATTGGCAGTGCCGGATAAACCGTATAGGTAAAGCAGGCAACTGCTTAACATATAATAAGTTGAAGTAGTTTAAATTTTCTATACAAAGATTTCAGGACAACTTCACAAAATGAGCTTGCATGGTGAATACTTGATGTGAAAAGTTTATTCGGATGTGGAAAACAATTTCATATAATACTATTATATCATATACTACTATATTATTATATTTCCTCTAATAATGGGAACTATTCGGAGGACCACAGAAATGATATTCGAAGGTGGAAAACAATTTCATATAATACAATTTTGGGAACTATTCGGAAAACAATTTCATGTAATACAATATTGGTAACTATTCGGAGGACCACAGAAATGGAAGATGATATGAATTACGAGAAGTAGTCAATTTGAATGAAACAAAAGAACGATAATACAGTAAAACTTCATTATAACGTTTTTCCAGGATCCAGACTAAAAGAACGCTCTAACCGGGAAATCTTAGAAATAAAAAAAAATTAATAAAAAAAATCGCTGCAAATTATTATACAATGGTTTATTATTTCCACTTAGTAATATTTCAAAGGTATCTGAGTTGGAATTCTCTGTCTGACAACAAGACAGAGAATACTAAATTTGCAATTCATTTAAATGAAAAAAAAAATAACATAAATCCATCTAAGACTCAGGAGTTAAATGAATACATCACGTTGAAAACGACCTCAAATTAAATATATATGAAGCACTTGAAATAATAAAATCCTTCAAATACAATCCCGACTTTTTCTTAAATGACCAAATAAATATCCCCAATAGTCCAATCTTAAATTTATTCCCATCTATAACAGAAAAACCAATTGCTCACCGGCATTACTGGAAAAACCCCGATACTTAAACTGTTTACCTACAACCATCCCACCTTTCTTTCATTGTTAGTTCAGTGCGAGAAGAAACCAGTATACATTTTGTTTGATATAATCCATTCAAATCTTGGTGAGTCCCAACATGTATTTGATTTCTTGTCTTAATTAAATTCATAATTCATAAATATTTTATAATATCGATTTATATTACATTTAATTTCATATGTAAATAATACCAAACTATACTTCGAATTGCTTATTTTTGATTTTTGTGTGTTTTTAGAACTAAAGATGAATGTATAACATTCGAAATTAGTTTTCAAAAAAACAAAATTATAGAAGTGGCAAATAATTTATCAATCCCTAATTAGAATATAGGGATATAGTTTAAATTACATATAAAACATATAAATATACGGTATACGGTACGTACCGAGCACAATGGAACTCCTTGAACAATAACCGATCCAATCACAAAAACCCAGCTCCAAACTGCGCCGTTTTGCGAGTCGATGATCGTTCAGTTTGGTTCAACGTATTATCATGGATTATCATGGCATTGTCTATGGTTACCTGAAAAAGGTGTTCCAGTAGAATAACGCTCGGCCACACACTTCCAGTCCAAGAACAATCTTCAGAAGATCAAACTTCTCCAACACCCACCATACGGTCCAGGCCTCGTTCCATCAGATCATTTAATTAGTTCCACTTACGTCAACAGAAAAAAACTAATAATTGTGCAGAAGTTAAAATTGCGTTGCAAGAGATTTTCCAGATCCGTTCAAAGGAGGACAATATTCAGGAGGAAGCAACAATATTCATAAATAAAATCTTGAGATATTGTCTCGCTCCTCCTATACAGCCGCCTTTTGCATTTCAAACGTAGTAGGAAGAGGAACCCGCCAACAAAAATTCGTTGTAAGTTTCTCCCGAACATGCTCGATTGGATAAAGTCCGGGCCTTCTAGCTTCCGGATAACTGCTATTTTCAGTTAATCAGAAACACGCGTTGCCTTGTAGGTCCGAACATCATCAGGCTTAAGCAATGATTCATCGCCAACCTAAAAGCATATAAAGAATGATCTTGTAACCTCTCAACATACTATACCTTTAAGCATTCAAGACCTCTCCTTGGCCTCCAGGTGCCTCCCAAGAGATGCAAGTCCCGAATATGATAGAGCCTCCTCCAAATGCTAGTTCCTGAATCTCTATTATTCTCCAGACTCTGATACGATCTTCTGGACTGTTCAGAGCTATTTTCGCCTCATTAGTGAATAGGACATCATTCACTCATTCCAAGATTGGTTTTCTTATGAAAATCTTAATCATTGTTTACTTTGTAGTACAGTAAGAACTTTTTCGCGGACCTTTTTGCGCGAAGATTTGACTCTCTCAATCTTCTTTTAACGGTTGATTGTGAGACTGATATCCTACGAATGCCAGCAACCAAGTTTTGAATGCCACAAGTTATCGAATTGATTTGTCTGAGTGCTTGCATTGATTTGTCTGAGTGCTTGCATTGATTTGTCTGAGTGCTTGCATTGATTTGTCTGAGTGCTTGCATTTTTATGAAACTGTCGTCAATGAGATTGGTGATTTTTGGACGTCCTGAATTTGGTAATCTTGGATGATCCCCAGCCTCTCTGTGTCTTTTAATGGTCCTTGAAACTGTGCAGTAATGACTGCCTAGGCGATTAGCGATGCAAAGCGAAGATTTCCCTTCTTCGTGAAGAGTAAATGTTCTTACTGAATTATCGTGGCTTAAACAACTCAGTATCACATGAATAAAACACAGAATATAGAAAAAAAGAGAGAATTCGATATACGAAGCAATCAAAAGGTAAAAACGGATTGAAGATGAAATTGAAATCAACCAAGAAAAGCATTTAATCTTCCGTTTGTGGACAAAGGGAGAGAAACACTAATATGACTTATCCCTTATATCCCTCACATAACTAATCCTAATTGTTATTAATCAAATAAATCTTAGAATAGGCTCCAAAACTAAAAAAAAATCTTAAGATTTATAGAAGTTTGTTATTTTTTTTACGAGATGTGTATATACTATAAAGTCTCCTTCCTGTAACGGACTATTTCCCACTCTTTTACTTTAAACTTCTTCAATGTGTTTCATTCGTTGTCTAACTAATCCTTGCCATGTGTTCTTCTGACGTGACCTAACAAACCTGAGGCGATGTTCTTCAGCTGGTCTCACGTCCAAGATGGTCCTTGTCACTGAGTAAATAATTTGCCTCACGTATACAAAATTTGGAGCTGAATTTTAGGTGTTTTAATAAATTAACAAATCAGGTGTGAAGCGTGCAGCACAAAATTTTGTTGACTTGCCACGCTATAGTAATTATAGTGGTGCGTAATAATCATAAGCGTGAAGTTAACAAAAGAGTTGAACAGATCGTATTGCTGGGACCAGGAAATCCAGCTTTTCGGTCGCATCGCTCTACTTTCGGATAAACTCCGCATTCCATCTAGATTCAGGCGCAAAACAAAAAAGCTCAATCCGCTGTATCTACCATATAATGCAGACGTTTTGAGTTATGCACAAACAAAATAACCTTTCCGTCATAAATTACATCAGAATCGTTAGAGCCATTTTAAAGTAAGAGAATTTCACGGAGAACAGATGAATCCTAATTTCTATTGATAAATTCTTACTAGGGCTTAAATAGAAGAGATGAAAAAACTGGGAGGTTTCAAAGCTCCCAGGTGGTGATTCGGCGGATCGAGACGGGTCTGGTCAGGTTTTAAAGATTATCGAGACCTAAAACGTAGGGTCCAAAAACCTACCGATTTCTAGATAACGCACGTCCGAACGGGGCCTCTGACAACTTGCGTACGTGCCCTTGTAATGGCAACTTCATATCTAAAGAAGCAAGTTGGGACTGTATACAAAAACTTTTTAATAAATGTACAAATGTTATTTTGTAAATAAAATGTAGTTTACAGGTTTTTAATTAATGATACAGGAGATTATGTATCATAACCCTAAAGGCACTATTAAATACGAATACTACAAATGGAAAATGGAATAGCTGAGTCTTATTGCTTAACTGTTAACCTGGAGGGATATTTTACAGTGGGGCAAGCTAATTACTTATTAAGTACACCATAGTCACTATAACAAATGTGTTCGTCAAATCAACTTTCTTGGTAATATTGTATTGTTTATACGAAGAAACATGTTTCTCCAATATCCCTTACACTTCTAATGTATAATGAGAAGAAAGACAGTTACCTATCTAATGCGAGAGTTCTCGCATGGGTTTGCTAGTTATGTTAAAAAATAGATACCTAATTATTTTTATAAATTCATTAATCATAATTACCTCAGTTTTGCACAATTCACAAGCATCCAAGATTCTCCAACAAATGCAAGCATAAAAGCAAATCCAAAAAAGGTGAAACGATATAAAAAGTATATCCCATTGCTCATAAATTATAGCACTGATACTATCATAACTAAGCGTAACATTTCCAAAAAGACTGATGCTTATAATAACTAATATTTGAAAGCTGTGTAGATCTGATATTATTGAAGCGCAGTCACACAGCTCGTAGTGAGCCCAAGCCAATCTTTCCAACCTCTTTGCCATTGCTGTTGTCATCGTTGATGAACGAAATAATAACAGTTCTTCGTTACACAACTTGAAGAGTGAAGTGACAATGCCAACAAAGCCAGAGAACCTATCGATCAAAACTGCTACAATCATCCCATGTCCCGAGAAGAGAACACTAACGATAGATAATCCCAAGCTCGATGAAATAAAACATTTTGCGTAGAGATCAAGTGCTAACATCACGGCGATTAAAGCGATGTTTGTGAAAAGAAAAGTTTTGTAATGTGGAAATGAATAAGAGCGATCTGGGAATACAGAACTCCAAACAAATTTCATTTTCGTTACGAACTCATTAAGCTCTTTTAATTTATATAAGAATTCAGCAAAGGACAGAAACGGATAAAAATCAAGAAAGAATAAACATGAGAAACAGAAAATAGTAGACAGCCATGAGCGTGCTTCAAACAATAAAGCATTATTAATTACAGAAAGAAATAAGCAGGAAACATTTATTATAAACAGCAAAACTATTAGTTGCCAGGATGCTTGAAAAAATCCGTCTTCATTGATGGTAAAAGGGAACAAACCAAACCGTTTGGAAATACCGCATACGGAAACAAGAGCTTTATCAATAGCACAATCGCTTGGCATTTCCAAACGCTCTCTCTTGATCGTGGCACAGAAGTGGAAAAAGAAGTCCTGGCCTAACATGGCAAGGCTCACAGTAAACATTGTAATCAGCAGGTGACATTGATGCCATTATCCTAATGACATGCTGACAGCATATTTCATTTTATCAAATGGAAAGTAATCTTTATCCAGGGAAATAAGTTCCTTAGTAACGAACACCAATTGGCAGTACCGGTTTATCCATATAGGCAAAGCAGGCAACTGCTCAACTTATAATAATAAGTTGAAGTAGTTTTAATTTGTTATAAAAAGATTTTTGGTTTATGTATAAGGGACACACAATTATCCATAAAGGCAAACTAGGCTATGGAAAAATAGCTATTAAAAATAGCTAAATACATTATTCGTAAAAAAAATAAGATGAAATTTTAATTTGCTATACAAAGATTTTTCGTTCATGTATGTATAAAGGACAAACAACTTCACAAAATTAGCTTGTAAGGTACTTACTTGATGTGAAATGTTTATACGTATGTGGAAAATAATTACATATAATACAATAATGGGAACTCTTCGAAGGACCGCTTAATTCATTACAGAAGTGATATCCTGAAAGATGATGATTAATAACGCGAATTAGACAGTAGCAAAAGAAACTCAAAAGGATGATAATACAGTAAAACTTCGTTATAACGCTCTTCTACAGCCCAGAGAAAATAGCGCTCTAGAGGGAAAAAAAACCTTTGAGCAGCAGAGCTTCCTGACTAAGGTCATCAAGATCCTGAATTTGTTACTAGTTTCCGAAGATAGCAGTATCTCAAACTTCTTATGTTTTATAGATTATTTAATTTCCTTCTTAAGCGCAATAGGTTTTCAACCCCCTAACTCATTTTGGAAAGACTTTAGAAATGCGCAAATATTTTAAAAAATTGAAAAACCCAAGAGGGGGGTTGTGAAACCAAGTTGAGACCCCCAAAAGATGCTTTTCTACCACCAACTCAATTCACATACAAATTTTCAGCCCTATAAACTAATTTGGTGGAGCTTTAGAGATGCGCAAACCTTAAAAAACGCCGAAATTTCAGATAAACATACAGAAATTTTGGCAGTCCTTCAATAGTATCGTTCTACCTGGAAGAAAACCCTACATACCGAATTTCAGCTCATTTGAAGGGGGCCGCTGGAGGTGCTCAAATGTAGCTCCTCCCGAAGGAGGATCAATTCCTGCTTCACCCTATGGTACCGGCGTGTTATGAATAGAGAGTTATTGGGGCATTTTTCCAACATATGGGCGGGTGTTTCAGACTCTCTGCCACATTTGCGACAGAGGGACTCTGTTCTCTCTGTTGTCCGCTGGCTCCTGAGGCTCCACGCAGGGGTGCATAGTTAATATTCAGCTTTACAGCGTTGGACAATTCAGACCCCGAAAGAACCTGCTTCTCACATATGTATCTGTTGGCTTTCGGGGTCTCTTTAAAATGACGAAGGCCAACGCCGTGCCACCTGCAATTAGCCCATTTCACAAAAGCATTTTCTCGCATAGGCTGTCGTAGAGCTTTCACACTTCGGTGGCCCTGATCAACACCGTCTTTCAGCAATTTTTGCTGTATAATCGGATGTGGACTGGAACAGGGCATCCGGTACATTCTAAAATCGCTGAGCAATGGACCAATGCTGTAATGGAGCCTCCCGTTGACTGCGGATAAGTCCCAATCCTGGGTGTCTCCTCAGTGCGTATAAACTCGCCGTAGAGGTGTTAGGAGGTAACCCGATAATGGTCTTGATACTCCTGCGGATGTTTATATCTATACCTTCTAATGTCGCAGGACGTATTTTTGTATGGGGTGCGGTCTGGAGAGGGTATGCGAGTCCCGGTATTGATTGCGGGGCTAATAGGACTTCAATGTGAAAAGTCAAATTACTAAAAAAAAAGTATTGGTTGACAACGTTTTTGTTCTGGTTTAAGCAAGCAAGAGCTCACTAATTGTCAATGTTACTATTGAGTTTTGTTAACGCCTCCTCGTTGAATACTAGCTCTTCCGAGAATGTGCATCCTAAATATTTGATGGTATTTACTGTCTGTGATGATTGGATGGCATCTCCATTCTCAACAAGTCAGCCGATATTTTTACTTTCCTTTTTGTTTTGTAGGATTTTGTCCCATGGTGCCTGTATACCAAATCGAGCACCATGTGCGTTATAGCGGCTGCGCAATAGACGGAAAACCATTTGTTCCACAGACTGTAGCGCCGAAACGGCTTAGACGATTTTGATGAAACTTGCCTCATGTCTTCTCCTTAAAGCCCTTTAACTATCCATACACTTACTAAATCCTAAATACTAAAAAGAAGAAAAGGGTATGATGGAAAGAATAATTTAGTTGCGCATAGCTTGAAAAGGAAACTTTTTTTATCCATTTTACAAATGCTCATTTGAAAGATATTAAATTCCCTTTAAAACATAAAAAAAAAAAATCATCCAATGTGAGCCCAAGGAGTTGAGAAAATTAATAAAACACGTTGATACAGCTTAATTTATATTCCGAGTTTGAAAAATGATATCGGCATATGTTTTCCAGCAAAACGTTTGTTTTCAAAGGATGTCAAAGAAAAAACATTAACATTTAAAAAAAAAATTATATTTGGTCAAATAAATCTAAAAGAGTGTTTAAATTATTAAATTAACTAGCCTTACATATTTGTTCAAACCAAAAAGGATGACAGGATTTTGGTTCAGTACACCAGAAAACCTTAATTTTGGAAATATCACGAAAAAAAAAAAATTCAGTTCCGAGGATACTCGAAATCACTTTTGAATTTGAATTTGAAGCTCTGTATCTCCGGCAGTCAAATGGCTGTCAATAGATCTCAGCGGGATATGGTATGTCGATATCCATAGCCCAGGAAAACCTGAGAAATGGCCCTAGTCCACAAGTGGACGTGACAGCTAGTCCTACTCTCACTTCCTCGTAGTGACCGCTGGACAATGCACACCAAGGTGGACATTGGCTGACGGGAGAGGGCAAAGGCGAGTTTCCAGCGCCTTAAAACTGGATCCTTCGACTAGGGGAGGAAACCCCGACAGAAAGCTCTGGTCCTCCAGGTTGGGGGTTGGACGTGGGGCCAACAACCCTGTTCCGTAAAAATTGTACGTGTTTTCAAGAAACCACAAAACGCCTCGGAAATAAATGGATCAAATGGGAAACGACTTAGGCATGGACATGGACTAATAAATATGGCAACCTGGAACGTGAGGAGTTTGTTCCAACAAGAGAGAGAGATCTTGAAAGGGAATTGGAAAAATACAAAATAGATATATTAGCCCTACAAGAAATCCGCTGGATAGACACAGTACTAACCAAGATGAAGCACTACACAATCATTAACATTGGCAATAGACGGAAAATATTAGGAACAGGTTTTGCGATAAGGAAAAATGGACCTCCCCGGATGGCATCACCAAAAATCAAATTGACCATGTACTCATTGCTGCCAGACATGCCAGTGATATATTTAATGTTCGCAGTTACAGAGGAGCTAAGTGTGACTCAGACCATTATCTGGTCAAGATTTTATATAAACAGAAGCTGGCTATACAAGGAAAAGGAAATGCAAGAAATGCCGCCATCTATAATGTGGAAAAGCTAAAGGAGGATGCTGTAGCCCAGCAATTCAGAGATAAGATCGCAGATAGATTAAACAACAACTCATCTATTGGCAGGAATATAGAAGAAAGATGGGCACGCCTTAAAGATGCTCTCAAAGGTGTAGCAGAGGACATTCTTGGCGCAGCACCAAAAAGACAAAGCAATGACTGGTTTGATGAGGACTGCATAAGAGCCATAGAGGAAAGAAACAGTGCCAGGCAGAAAATGATCCAACGAAGGACACGAACTATGGCGGAACATTATAGAACCAAAAGAAGGGAAGCAAATGCAATGTGCAAACAAAAGAAAAGGCAACAGGAAACAAAGAAGCTAGATAAGCTTCAAGAAGACTTTGCAGCCAAATAGACCAGGAAGTTCTATAAATGCACCAGAGTATTCCGAAATGGATATATACCAAGGCTGTAATTCATTAAAGATAGAGAGGGGAACCTGATTGGAGATAGAAGATCTGTCCTGGAAAGATGGAAGCAGTTCTTCATAGAATTATTAAATCCGAATAAAGAAGGACCAACTTATAACAAAAAAGCATCATTGGAAAATGGAAGAGACTTGGATGAAGAAGAAATACCACCAGATAGGGAAGAAATAGTGGAAATAATTGGAGCACTCCATAACAACAGAGCACCTGGAATAGACGGTATCCCGAATGAGGTCCTAAAATATGGGGGTGAGGCAGTGGTGGAGGAAATATATAACCTCGTATTTGACGTATAGATGGAGATGAGGATGCCACAGGACAGGAATATGGCAGTGTTGAGCCCAATACATAAGAAGCGAGACAAATTAAACTGCCAAAACTATAGAGGTATCGCTCTATTGCCCACTGCCTACAAGGTACTTTCAGTCGCAATAAATAGGAGAATTATGGCATGGGCTGAAAGAAATATTGACGAATACCATGCTTCCGGCCAACTAGAAGTACAACTGATCATATCTTCTCCAAACGGCAGATGCTAGAGAAAACATATGAATACAATCTTAACCTCCACCACCTCTTCATAGATTTCTGCCAGGCCTACGATACTCTTGACAGGAATGAACTGTTCAAAGTAATGAAAACTCTAGGGGTCCCAGAAAAGCTAGTCGGATTAAGTGCGATGACCTTGGAAAACACCAGATGTAGGGTAAAAATCCAAAATATGCTATCAGAAGAGTTTGAGGTGGAAAATGGTCTGCGCCAAGGAGATCCCCTCTCACCCGTATTATTTAACATAGCACTCGAACAAGCTGCGAGATAAATCAGGACCAACCCAGGAGGAACGATACGTAACAGGATGACCCAACACCTAGCGTATGCTGATGGCGTAGTGATATCAGCAAGATCAAAAGCGGCGCTTTCAGGAGCTTTGCAGGAATTTGAAGAAGCTGGAAAAAAATTGGGTCTGATGATAAACAAGGAAAAAACTCAATACATGATTTACACAAAAAATGATGGGCAGGAAGAGCAGAGTCATGTGCAACTGCTCCACCACACATTTAAGAAAGTGGACAGCTTCAAGTATCTGGGGGCTTGAATGACACCACTGCAGAAATTAAAGCAAGAATTTCAGCAGGCAACAGATGTCTCTTTGCATTGCGGTAAGCATTAAGATTTCCGAACTTGTCACGGAAAGCAAAATTATTGATTTATAAAACAATCTTAAGACCGATTGTCACGTACGCTGGTGAAACGTTGGTCCTGACCCAGGAATGCGAAAAGATGCTGCAGATCTGGGAGAGGAAGGTGCTTCGGCAGATATTTGGGCCAGTATGTAATGAAGGCCAATGGAGGTCAAGAAATAATAGAGAGCTTCGGGACCTATACAATGAACCAGACCTAGTCACTTATGTCAAATCAACCCGTATAAGATGGCTTGGGCACGTAGAAAGAATGGGAGAAGATAGGTACCCGAAGAAACTATTATATGGCAAACCAGGAGGCAAAAGGAGAAGAGGAAGGCCCAGGCTGCGATGGCTGGGTGATGTGGAGAGCGCTCTGCAGAGGATGGGAATCGGATAGTGGAGAGGTCGAGCTGCTGACAGGGAAGACTGGAGAGGCGTTGTTGCGGAGGCCAGGGCCCTACAAGGGCTGTAGAGCCATGGAAGAAGAAGAAGTATCTCCACTTGAGTGCATCCGATGGACGTCCTTAGGCTCTTTAAAGAAGGGAGTTTCTTCTTCCTATACAAACAAACAGCTATTGCATTGATATTATTTTGGAAAGTACAGTGAACTTCGATTAATCGTTACCTGCCGGACGACAGAAATACCAATAGAAATATACTTTAACCTATGATAGAATTCAATGCACTATGCACCCATAGCTTGAGTAATAAGCAACACATTTGTAAATGAAGTTTTATATTAATAGCGTATAAGTCACAACTGAGGCCCTTTAAAACTTATTAGTTTATTATTTTCGTAGAGTCCCCTTTTGTGCCTGTGAAGTTGGCATATCATTTGGTGGAAACTCACAAACTTTTGAGAGTTCTGGCTTCCTTTCAAATAGTTCCAGAGTTCCTGATAGTTTAAACAAATAGTTCCGCTCGTTAAAGCAAAAAAAAAACGCTTCCGAAAAGGTGATATGCCAACTTCACGCTGCATCTCACTTTGGAGGCTCATAACTCCCAGTCTATCAACATTAGAGCATAAGTTAATAGGGATAATTTGTAGAACTCTGAAGTATGCAAACAGAACTCTCAAGAAAAGAATTGATTTCACACGAAAATTTTTGCCGAAAATTCTGACGAAATATTACAAGTCCGGAGGGATGAACATTTTTCACGGTAACAGCTTCTTTTTTCGAGAGTTCTGATAGCATCCCGAGGAGTTGTTTCGATAACGTTTATGACATTTTTGCCTAAGGGGCGAAACAAAAAAGTTATGACGTTTCGAATTTTTGTTATGCCATCCTTCTCTTTTTGTTATATTCTTCCACTGCCGCCTGGTCCTAGAATTCATTGCTTTTTAAGCTGCATTTTTGACATCAGTGGTATGGGCGCATACGTTTTCAAACCAGAGTGACCTGGGTTCCTTAAAACTGGCCCTAGAACATCCTAAGCCGCCTCGAACACCGCTTCCTGAATTATGCTCCATTGACCATTGGCGTCATTTTCAAGTACTGTATCTTCCTCTCCCCTCCATGTCCAACTAATGTTTCCATGGAAACTAAATGGAATTTTTATTTATTAAATATTTATTTATTATAATAGCATTCAGCATTGTAGAACTACCGGTATTTAAAAAACTATTTTATTGTACTTTAATGAGAGAAGACGTAAAGAAATGAATACTGCTGAAAATATTTCCAATAGTTCTTATGTGAATTCCTCAAAATTAAGTTAAAAAATAAATACCTAATTATTATTTATAATTTATTATTTATAAATTAATATTATAATTTATTTATAAATTCGTAAATGATAATTACCTCAGTTGTGCACATTTCACAAGCATCCACGATTCTCCAACAAATGCAAGAATAAAAAAAAATCCAAAATAAACGAGATAAAATAAAAAATTTAATCCTTGGATCATCAACTATTGCACAAATAACATCATAACTAATTGCAACATTTCCAAAAAGACTTATGCTAATAATAACTACTATTTGATAGCTGTGAACATCTGAGATCATTGAAGCGCAGTCACACAGCTCGTAGTGAGCCCAAGCCAATCTTTCCAACCTCTTTGCCATTGCTGTTGTCATCATTGATGAACGAAATAATAACAGTTCTTCGTTACACAACTTGAAGAGTGAAGTGACTATGCCGACAAAGCCAGAGAACCTATCGATCAAAACTAATATAACCATACTATATCCGTAGAAGAGAACACACAGGATAAATAAATTCAAACTCGATGAGTACAAAAAATTTAGGAAGATATCAATTACAAACATCACGGAAATTAAAGCTATATTTGTGAAAATGAAGGTTTTGGAATATGGAAGTGTATAACTGCGAACTGGGAATACATCCCACAACACCACCTTTAATCTCGCTATACATTCATTAAGCTCTTTTAGTTTAAATAAGAATTCACTAATGGACAAAAACGGATACAAATTATTAAAGAATAAACATAAGCAACAGAAAAAAATAGACAGCCATGAGCGTGCTACCATCATTAAAGCATTATTTATTGTAGAAAAAACTACGCAAGTAACATTAATTATAAACAGCGAAATTATTAGTTGCCAAGATGCTTGAAAAAATCCGTCTTCATTGATGGTAAAAGGGAACAAACCAAACCGTTTGGAAATACCGCATACGGAAACAAGAGCTTTATCAATAGCACAATCGCTTGGCATTTCCAAACGCTCTCTCTTGATCGTGGCACGGAAGTGGAAAAAGAAGTCCTGACTTAACATAACAAGGCTCAAAGTAAACATTGTAATCAGCAGGTGACATTGATGCCATTATCCTAATGACATGCTGACAGCATATTTCATTTTATCAAATGGAAAGTAATCTTTATCCAAGGAAATAAGTTCCTTAGTAACGAAAACCAATTGACAGTGCCGGATTACCCATATAGGCAATGTAGACAACTGCATAAGCCCCGTGACACTAAGAAAAATTAGTTGAAGTAGTTTTAATTTGCTAATCAAAGATTTTTTGTTTATATATAAACGACGAACTTTACAAAATTAGCTTTTAAGATACATACTTGATGTGAAATGTTTATCGGTAGGTGGAAAACAATTTCATACAATACACGAACGATTCGGGGGACCACTGTACTCATGTCAAACTCAATTAAAGCCGCTGGCCGCATCCCGTTTACAAATTTTAATAAAATGATATTTCAAAGCTAGGATTCAAGAATATGGACAGGATATTAAAACTAATAATTAGGTGCCTTCCAAGTCCCCTTATGAGGGAAGTATGCGCTCTTTATAATCATATTAGTTGATTCTGCATATTGACATAGGAATTCACCATTCTTTTTGTTACATTACGCGAGTGAGTACCGGTGGCAGTTTTAATAAAATCCTCTTTTCCGATTTGGGCATTGAAATCTCCCAATACAATTTTTATATCATACTGTAGGATAACCTGGTAAGCTTTTTCGAGTTTTTGATAGAATTCCATCTTTTTCTCATCATTAATATCCTCCGTGGGAGCATAGGCAGATACAATTGTGATATTTCTAAATTTGCCTTTTAGCCGTATCTTACATCACTGATAGGCTCGAATAGTAAAAGGGTATTTCTTAATCGCTTTGAAATTATAAATCCCGTCCCATTCCTGTCATTCTTTCTCCTGCTCAACTATACAGAAGAGAATACTCTTGTTTATCTAATCTTCCTTGGCCTCTCCATCTTTTTTCCTGCAGCGCAACTACATCTATTTTGAATTTTATAATTTGTTCTGCCACTTCCGCCATTTTTCCTGGCTAGAATCGTCCTTATATTCAAAGTAGTAATTTTTAGGTCCTTATCCATTTTCCATAGTCTGATTTTCCATCCGGTTTATTATTGTTCTTAGGTTTCGCAACAATGTTTCTTTTTCGAGGTAGGGTGCCCTGCGTTCAGCCCCAAACCTGGAGGGCCATGTCATTTTGATTAGTGGTTTTCGTCCCCGAGCCTGGTTGCTTCCACTATAGCTTAGAGTCCAGACCACCCTTTGCTGAAGATATTATCGCCTATTAATACTATAATTATTACAGAAAAAGAAAAATCGATGTGGAGCCACAATTACATTCACAGGAGCTCTTTCTGTCATTTATTTGAGGTAGCTAAAGAGCTAATATGGTATTCATCATAGTATTTTATTTTATAAATAAAACAAAAATTTCAAAATGTAGAAAAGTTGTAACTGTTCATTGTTGTAACATCTGAACGAAGTTTCATTGAAATAAAATTATTGCACTAACCTGATGTTGTTCATTTTCTTTTTAACTTCTTCCCAAGCCTTCTCCATGATTTCCTCCTAGTATAATTAGGTAAATTAAAATTATAATGTCCTTCCTTGTATAATTAGGTAAATTAAATTTATAATGTCCTTCCTTGTATAATTAGGTAAATTAAAATTATAATGTCCTTCCTTGTATAACTGGGTAAATTAAAATTATAAAGTTCAGGGAATTGTTAACTTCACCCACAAACTCTCAGCTTCATTCGCCATTTCACACATTTAAGGAAACTATTTGAGCTACCTTCCTGTCAAGTCACCTGAGATTGGTAGGATACGCATCTCTGGAGCAGTTTCCACCTGTCCGTCACTTAATGTAGGAAGTGATTTCAAAGATACTCTCAGGATACTCCAGTATCCGTTGAGTCACCTCTGAGTTGCCTAGTGTGAAGAGGGCGTATTTGTCCAAATGGAATTTCAGAGATAAAACTGTTTTTTATTGTAAAAAAAACCACAATCTTACAGTCTGATTATTCAATATAGGTACTAGTGCTATATATAACTAATCATACCACAATCAGTAAAGAACTATAAAAATGATTAAATGGCACTTTTTGTTACACATTGAGCTACATTTTTGAACTAATTGACATAATTGTAAATATAATGAGATTAGTGCAAGTACACTGAATAAAGAAAATTAACTCATTTCTGCACTTCTCACAAGTATCCACCATTTTCCAAGGTAAGGAAGAATAAGAAGCAATACAGCAAAGGGAAAACACAATTTCAGCCATATCGTAGGATTCGCCACTTATTTGAATAAAACCATAACCAGATAGAACTTGAAAAAAAAGAAAGACAATAAAAACAAGAACCATCTGAAAGCTATGAATATCCGAGATTATTGTAGCACAGTCACTTAGTTGGTCATCAGTCCACGCCAATCTTTCCAACTTCTTACTTATTCCTGAACGAAATATTGAAATTTCTTCATTACATAAAATGAAAAGAGATGTGATAATGCCAATAAAACCACAAATCCTATCGACCAGAATTATTACAATCAAACCATGTCCACAGATAAGAATACAGTTAATAAATATTTTTAAATTTAATAAATAATAAATTTCGTAGAGATTATATACAAAAATCAGAATAAAAATACCAATGCTAGTAACCAGATATGTTTTGGAATGTGGAAATGTAAAACTGCGAACTGGGAATACAGCACACCACACCAGCTTAAGTTTTGCGATACATTCATTAAGCTCTTTTAATTTATATAAAAATTCAGCAATTGACACTTCTTCTTCTTCCTCCATAATGCCTCTCAGCGTGGAGGTGCCTCAGTCCAAGCATGCCAGGCCTCCCGATCCCGTGCCAGCGCTTTCATGGCATTTATCTGTTTGTCTCTCTTCTGGCCTATTCTAGAAATGTGTTCAGTCCATTGCATTCTAGGTCGCCCTCTTGGGTGCTTCCCCTTGGGTATGGCTTCAAAGAATTTTCGAGGGTCACGGTTCTCATCCATCCGGCAAAGGTGTCCAAACCATCGAAGTTGTCTTTTTTCAAGAGTATCTTTCAAGGAAGGAACTCCGAGATATTCTCGTGTCCGCTCGTTTTTAATGCGATCTCTCCTTGTTCGACCAGCTACTCTTCGCAGATATTTCATTTCAGCAGCTGTTATTCTGCTTAGGTGCTTGTCTAGAGGTATCCAGCTTCCACTTCCATATAATAGAGTAGGCAGGTAAACGGCTTTAAAAATGTGTATTTTAACATTTTTCTCTACCTCCCTTTTGCCTATCAATGTGCTACAGAGGTGGTAGTAGATAGAATTTGCCTTCTTTATTCTGTTGGAGATCTCCTGGTCCAACCTCCCATTCACTTCCAGATCACTGTCCCTAGGTAAGTGAAGTCATCCACCATTTCCATTACTTCACCTTTGCAGCGTATTTCAACAACTTCCTGTTCCTGCCTATATGGATTGCTTTGCTCTTTCCGACATTGATGGTCATTCCTTTCCTTTCCAGCTCCGCCTCCCATTCCATTACTGCCTGCTGCAATCGCGCTTCTGAATCCGCTATGAGAACAATATCATCTGCAAACATAATCACTTGCGCCAGGGTTGTCCTCATATTCCATTTGCCTACAACAGTGCGAGCTGTCCTTAGTTTACACATCTTCAAAATTTCATCCATATATATAATGAATAAGAGAGGACTTAAGCTATCTCCTTGCTTCACATCTTTCTTCCTGCTGATTCTCTTCCGTTAATTCTAATTATACCTTTGGAGTTATGGTATGTGGACTTGACAGCATCTATTAATCCTTGTGGGATATTCTTGGCGGAGAGGGCATTCCATAATTCTTGTCTAGGAACAGAGTCAAAGGCAGCCTTCAGATCTAGGAATGCCAAGAAAACACTCTTATCTCGATCCCAAGACTTGTCTATGGTAGTTCTCAGAGAGTAAATGAGATCTTGGGTTTGGCGTTGTGATCGGAATGCACATTGCTCCTCTTCCAAATCCTTCTCTACAAGCATCCTCAGTTTCTTTTCTAATATTGAAGTGTATAACTTGTATACAACCTGAGATAGGCAGATAGGTCTGTAGTTCCCACATTCGCTTGCAATTCCTTTTTTATGAATAGAGATAATTATATTATATTCCCATTCTTTAGGGATAGCTTTTTCGGTATATATTTTCTGGAAAAGATACTGTAATGCTTTTAACAGTTCCGCTCCACCAAATTTGATTAATTCGGGAGCTATACCGTCTCTACCAAGTCTTAACTTTTCCATTGCAGCTTCTATCTCTTCTTCCCAGATCACTTCATTGTGTTCCTCCTGAACATTTCCTCTGGTTATTATCTCCTCAGCATTTCTAGAAAAAATCTCTGAGTAATGGCGTCTCCATCTCTCCAAAATATCTTTATCTTTAGTAACCAATCTGCCTCTTTCATCTTTAACATTTCTTATTGGTTTGCTTTTCTTTTCTTTCAAAGCTTTCACCCTTTTCCAAAAAACTTTGACGTTTTTTTTGTAGTCATTTTGTAGGCTTTGACCGAATTCTTCCCAGCTCTTTCTTTTGGCCACTCTCACCACCAGCTTTGACTCATTTCTTCTTCGGACATAAAGTTCCCAATTTTCAGGGGTCTTAGGTCTGTGGTACTTCTTCCAAGCCTCCTTCTTCCTTGCGACCGATGCCTTCACCCTTTCATTCCACCACTTGGTTCTTTTCCTTTTCGATGAAATAATAACAATTCCACACGTAGTCGTAGCAGCTTCCAGTATGGCTTTCTTCATTCTTGTCCATATTTCATCCACATTTCCTTCCATATTGGTGTCCCTAAGTTTTAAATCCAATAACTGTGAATATTCTATTCTTTTTTCCGGTAATTGGAGCTTTACAATATCAATTTTCTGGTAACTTCTATGGCGTTCCTTTCTTGGTGTAGTATTTGGGTATCTCCTATCAACAGAAGGTGGTCTGAGCCAATTTCTGCTCCCCTAATCACTTTGACATCAGTAAATAGTCTCCTGATCCTTCGACTGTATATGTGATAGTCAATTATGCTATTTACATTTCTCTCTTCGGCCGAAAAAGTTATTTTATGTACTTTTTTGTGAGGAAAGAATGAGTTTCCGATAAGCAGATCACGGTCTACACAAAAATCTATTAATCTTTGAACATTTACATTTCCAGTTCGCCTCCATGTGGCCCCATTACTTCGTGTGCTCTGGCGTAGTCACACCCAGTCCTAGCATTGAAGTCGCCCATTATGATTACTTCTCTGTTTTTATTCTGGCATTTAATGACTTCTCTTTCTAGGTCAGCATAGCATTGGTCTTTGTCCATTACATCTGCATTTTCCGTTGGGGCATAAACTTGTATTATGGCAACTTTTCCTATGGTCAACTCAATGTATGCCGTAATTATTCTCGATGATACGGGTTCCCATTCCTCAACTCTTGCAAAGAGACTATCCTTCATAATTAATCCAACCCCTTCATTTGCCTTAACTCCGACTGGAACTCCTGAGTATATGAGAATATGCTGTTTGTCTAAATTTATTTCTCCGTGACCCTTCCTCCTTACTTCACTGATGCCTAGAAGATTTACTTTATAGAACTCCATTTCCTCTACTATTTCCGTTTCTTTGCCAGTCAATGTCTTAATATTCCACGTTCCAAATCTGATGTCCTTTCGAGTGCCGTGTCGAAGCCGATGAGTCCGTCCAGGTGCGAGGCAAGTTAAGTTGCTTTGAATCGAATGTACTCCACTGCGGGTGATTAGCCCAGCAGAGGAGGCCCCGTATCCTCGGGGCACTGGCCTCCCGAATATTTATATCCCCTCAGGAGAAAGGGTGGCCGGGCTATACCCCCCCCCCAGCACTGGGTACCTGTTGGTCCACGGGCCTTTATTCAGTATATTCAGACCACCCCTCCTAAGAGGGATCCCCCATCCGCCACCCGAGGGTCGTGCTAAACTATAAAATAATATAACTGAGATTCCAACAAAGGATGATAGCCATGAATTTATTATAATGTCCATTACAATGTCATAATTTATTGTGACAAAAACAGCACTGGTAAGATTAATAAAAAAATATAGAACTATTTGTTGCCAAGAGGGCTGGAAGAATCCATCTTTGTCAATGGTAAAGGGAAACAAAGATAACCGCTTCGATGTATCGAAAACCAAGAGAACATATTCTTCAATAAAACAATGATTATATATTTCTGCTACTAGCTCCATCTCTAGAATGATGCCCAACAAAAAAAGAAATGTATAATGCCTCTAATGTACAATGTCTCGTCGCAAACACTGTAATCATCAGATGACAAGATCGAGCATCATTGAGGCCATTATCTAAATGAAATACTAATAGTGATGTATACAGTTTACACAAATTTAGAATGCCCTAAAAAAACATAAGAGTTATCACGGTGTGATAAAAACATTAGGTCACAAGATTTTCTTTACCACCGCATTCCTTTTTTACTACTTCTTAAAGTTATATTCATCTTTAATACTTTAATAAATTATAGATTTTCTAATTAAAGGAAATAAACCATTATATCAGTTTCATTTTTTATTTCATTATTAACAGTAACATTCGGCTAACTGCTTATTTCCGAAAACTGGGAAAAAATAAAAACGTTTACACCAATTAAAAGTAAAATTCTGCTTTTATAAGGAATTAAATTATGTACAGAAAATGGATATTTTTCTTTTCAAAATAAACTTTAAAGGCAAATTTACGGATTACTGATGGGGGAATGTTTATCAGTAAACCTTCCTGGAATTGTTCTTAATTATATCATCGAAGATGCACTAAAATCATCCAATGTAAAACCAACTATTTAAAAAAAATTTGTTGATGATATATTCTTAATCATTAAAAATTATACACCCCTTATTATTGAAATGACTTAACCAGGCGCATTCACGAATTAAATTTACATATGAAATGAAAACAGATAATAACCTTAGTTTTCTAGACAGAGAAAAATAAAATCCTTACAAATGGTGTAAAAAATCAATTGCTGGGAATAATAATTTAAATTTTTATTCTAGCCATCCAAAATTCCAAATTGAAAATTTGGCCAAGAATCTGATGAGAAAGCAATTAAAATCACAGACAACCGTTTGTTAATGATATAAAACAACAAATTTTTAAAATTTCAGACAATAGTTTTTGCCCGAATTCAATAATAAATAAAATATGGTATGCAGCACTGACTAAACATAATAATAAAATGAATAATGGTAGTGTGCAAATACCTAATCATAATGATCATAGAAATTAAAAAATTAAAAAGAAAATTGAAAATGGTGTACACAATAATAAGCATCGACAGTTTCAAACTAGTATAAAGCAATTTGAAAGCACCTAAACTAATATCATAAGAAGCATTGCCGGATCTGAAAATACACACAAAAATTAAGCTACTGTTAATAATGATATAAAAAATGAGACTGATATGAAACAGTCTACTCATTACAATATTATAGATTTTCTTTCAGTAAAATTGATAAAAAAACAGAATTTTCAATCTTCCCTTTGATATTTTCATTTTTATTTTGGTGCCCTCCGAGGGAGACAACTGCGTACCTGGCACCTCCGCGCCCCTTCAACTTACACCAGTAATGATGATAACAATAGCCAATAACTTCCCTAATAAAAAACTTGCTTATTTGACTTACAAATGTATGTCAAGAATGCAAATATAACTTCTTTTTTTTCCATCTCTAGCTCTCCTTCTGACTACACAGGATTCAGCAACAATGGCATTCACTGACGCCCATTTACACAGCCACTTTATGACCGAGTTCCATTCCGATGACGTCATTAAGAAAATGAGTCGATACAAAAGGAGCTCGTGAGGGAGATATAGGATCGTTAGTAAATCATAAAATGCAAAACACTTTTTTACGGTACTGGTCCCCTTCTACTACTTTGTGCTCTGAAGATGTGGAGGCTTGGAACCACAAGTGTTTAAGTTTTGGAAGTGTTGTAACCATTCATACCTTATTAGGAATTGATAAATTATCTGCCATTTCTATAATTTTGTTTTTATTGAAAACTAGTTTCAAATGCTATACATTCATCTTCAGTTCTAAAAACACAAAAAGTCTATTTTGTCAGTTCTCCTAAAGACAAAAAATAGGTCCTTTCCAAAAAAGCAGAGTATGCGAACTAAATTGTAATGATTGAGAGCCAAATACACGGGAAAATCTGGGAGATCACTAAAACAGAGATTAAAGGAACATATACGTGCATATAATAATAAGACTGAGAATTCCAACTTTGATATTCATTTAAATACTCAGACATTAAAGACTCAGGAGTTAAATTAATACATCATGTTGAAAACAGCCTCAAATTAAATATATATGAAGCACTTGAAATAATAAAATCCTCCAAATCCGATCCAGATTTTTGCTTAAATGACCAAATAAATATCTCCAATAGTCCAATCTTAAATTTATTCCCATCCATAGCAGAACAAAATATTGCTCAAAAACCCCGATCCCTAAACCATACCATTTACCAAAAAACACCACATTTGTCTTCCATTACAATCATTTCCATTACTAATTCAGTGCGAGAACAAACAAATGCAACCTTTTCTGTTTATTATATCAAATAATACTTAAACTTTGGTAAGTACCAACATGTATTTGATCTCTTGTCTTAATTAAATTCATAATTGATAAATGTTTTATAATACCAATTTATATTACATTTAATTTAATATGTATAATAATGCCAAATTGTATTTTAAATTACTTATTTTTGAATTTTTGTGTGTTTTTAGAACTGAAGATGAATTTATGATATTTGAAACTAGTTTTCAATAAAAACAAAATTATACAAGTGGCAAATAATTTATCAAGCCCTAATTAGATTGATCTTTCCAAACTATAACGCGGGCGTCAACTCATTCATACCTTATTTAATAAGAATTTTAAAAATGATTAAAGGGCAATTTTTGTTAAATATTGAGCCTAATTAAGTTAAATAATTGTAAATATAATCAGGTGAAACAAGTACACTAGAGAAATAAAATTACCTCATTTCTGCACTTCTCACAAGTATTCACAATTCTCCACAGTAACAAAGAATAAAAAGTAATCCAGCAAAGGGCAGACAGCATTTTAGCAACGCTGTAGGATTTGCTACATATTCCAAGAATGAAAGAATGACTACATAAAACATACATAAAAAGACAGACAATTAAAATAAGAACTATCTGAAAGCTAAATATATCCGAGATTAGTGTAGCACAATCAGTTAGTAGGTCATGAGCCCATGCCAATCTTTCCAACCTCTTGCTTATTCCAGAACGAAATATTACAATTTCTTTATTACATAAACTGAAAAGAGATGTGATAATGCCAACAAAACCACAGAACCTATCAACCAGAATTATTATAATGATATTATGTCCATAAACAGCAATGTAGGTGATAAATAATTTCAAATGTAAAGGAGAAAACTTGTAGAGATCATATACAAACAACAGGGGCAAAAAAGCAATGCTAGTGAGCATGTAATTTTTGAAATGTGGAAATGCAAAACCGTGAAATGGAAATACAACGCACCTCACCTCCTTCAGTTTTGCGACATATTCATTAAGCTCTTTTAAATTATATAAAAATTCAGCAATAGACACAAATAGGTAAAAACTATGAAATAATAAAATTGAGAAACAAACCAAGGCCGATAGCCCTGAAATTCTTGACATTTCCAATACAATATCATAATTTATAGTGACAAAAACACCACTGGTAAAATTAATCAAAAAAGATAGAAATACTTGTTGCCAAGAGGGTTGGAAGAATTCATCTTTGTCAATGGTAAACGGAAACAAAAATAACTGTTTTGATATATCCAAAACCAAGAGAACAGATTCCTCAATAAAGCAATGGTTATCCATTTCTGCTACAAGTCCAATCTCTTGAATGATATTGTTCCAACAAAAAAAGAAATACCTGCCTGTAATGCGCAGTGTCTCATCGCAAAACACTGTAATCATTGGATGACAAGATAGAACATCACTGATGCCATTATCCAAATGAAATACTAATATAGAAGTGATGTATCTATGGAATCATTTTCCTCACAATTGGAAAGAATTCGATATTCATTTTTATGAAGTTAGAAAGTAAAAAGAAAATCGTCTTTACTTGGTTTTTCCAAATGTAAGGGACCACCATACTATATTTATAATAGTGGAAATACTGTTGGCCATGTATGAAATCAATGAGAAACTAGGGTATGTGTAAATATAAAGTATAATACTGCTTTAATGTATACCAACATTTCAGCGGAAGTTGTAGGCTTTTATCAGAGCTAAAAAAAAAAGAAAATTATTTTAAATATTGAAATATATATATATATATATATATATATATATATATATAAAAATCTGCAAAAATGTGTATATTACAATATATATATATATATATATATATATATATATAAGTTACGTGAAGCGAGTTAAAACTGATAAAAAAAAGGAAAAGGTTAGAGAAAGAATACGCACTAAGGCTGAATCAATACTGCTTTATTCCTCTTAGTAATCCTCCTTATATACATTTATCATTGTTTACATAAGAGATTTGAGTATTAAGTACAATAATGCTATGCTCCAGACTATAACTCCCCCCCGCCAGTTTACGTACATTCTTCGTAAACTTCACACATAAAATAAAAAAAAATCTGTTTGTAAAAAGAAAATACACATTCAATAAAATACACCTTACATATCTAATAAAAAAAAATATAAAAATCAAATCACAGGTTTTCCTAGTCTAAACTGAACAAGATGTGAGTTACTACTAAAAAAAAAAAATATTGAACACACAGAAAAAACCTTCTTATATCTATCTACCTAAAACAAACATAAACAAAACCTTTGTGGCTATGTAGCCTATTAACACGCTTATTCTGCACTCTCGCGCACTTGTTATCACAAAACACATTAAAACTAAATTTAAATACAGAATTTCTCATGTACAAAGTTTGTTGGTGTGCTGGGACGAGGATACTCCAGCTTACTAAGGTGTTGCTATCGCTGGGAGCTTTAATTGCTCGATATGAACTGTCCTACGTTTTGTGGGTTTCTTAACACTCTCAATGGTAACTATATTGTGCTCTCTAATTACCACCACCCTGAATGGCCCCTCATAACGCAGTAGCTCTTTACCACGATTAGTGCCTAACTTTCTGTACACAATCGTCCCTATCTTTACCTCTCCCATCATATCCCTGAGGTTGAGATTGTCTCTAGCGACCCTTTTGCTTTTCTCTCTCTCTATCTTCTCCCGAACTTTTAGCCACAGTTTATTCCTTTCAACGATATTATTGACTAACTCCTCCTCGTCCGCTGTCGTGCCTCGATAGTCCCGCCTATGACCGCGGAGTCCGAAAAGTATTTCGAATGGCGAAAAACCCGTTGTCGTGTGAATGGAATGGTTGTATGCCACGATAGCCTTTGCCATTGCCACGTCTGGTTCCAGCCCTTTATCGGTTTGGTATACCCTCAGGTGGTCGCTCAATGTACTGTGCAACCGTTCAATACTTCCCCTGCTCTTGGGATGACCGGGGGTGTTGAGATGCCACACCACGTCCAAAAGTTTCATCTCCGCTCTGATACTGGCGTTATCAAACTCCCTTCCTCCATCGGACGAGATTCGATCGGGAACTCCATAGAACTTGAACCACGTATTTAGGGCCTCTAACGCTGCCTCTGACGATCGTTCCTGAATCTGATATGCCATGGCCGTTTTACTGAAAAGATCAATCATGGTGACCCATTTATATCCTCTCCACGTGAAGGTATCAATCTGGAGATCACTCAGCGGTGTATTGGCAGTGGGTGTCTCCTCTTGTCTCCCCCTTGGTGGGTTTCTATCATATTTCGTGCTAAGACACACTTCACAACCCCTTATGGTTTCATCGATTGTTTTCTTCATCCCCCACCAAAAGTACCTTCTCCGCAATGCTTGCAATGTTTCGTGCACCCCACGGTGGTTCGTTTTGCCCTGGTGGTAGGCGAGCGTCACCTCTCTCTGTTGCTCGGCATCTCTAAGTGTTTGGACCATCACTTTACATCGAACAAATGTCCTATCTACCCCGATTCGCTCGGATCGCCATATTCTTTTTATTTTCTCCCAAATGGTGGTGTTCCCGACATATAGATGATGTATTCTTCCAGGTTTGGATGCATCCTTCAGAGCTCTACAGATTTGATCATCCCTTGCTCCTGGCTGCGACCAGATGATCGTGATCTGACTCTTTCCGTACCGCGTATACTCGATTTTCATCAATCCCGAGGTCCTGGTTTTCCAGATAATTTGTCGACGTTTGTCGTTGACCATCTCCTCTACCTCTTCCATATCCGTCGGTCTTTCGTCGTTCGGGTTCTCTTCTTCCGATAGTTCCTGTCTTTCGTCTGTTGTTTCATGTTCTCCCTCCCCTTCTGGTGTCCACTCCCTTAGGAATTGTCTCACGGTCCTGGATGTTTCCCCTTCGTCTTCCTCTATCGCATTTACCGTTATTGCTCGGGACAGCCAATCCGCTACTATATTCTCTTTGCCCGGTTTGTACACAATGTCCATGTTATACTGGCTTAGGAATTCCTTCCACCGGGTAACCCTTGCGGAGGATTCTTTTAGCTTCCCAACCCATTGCAGAGGTCTATGATCCGTATGTACTCGGAATTTTCTCCCGAACACGTAGGGCCTGAAGTGGTCAATGGCCCACACAATCCCCAATAGTTCCCTTTCGAGGGCGCTGTATCTGGTTTCTGTTTCCGTTAGGCGCCTGCTGGCGTATGCTACGGGACGTTCCCCCCCATTTCCGTCTTGAGATAATACCGCCCCCAGCGCGTACTCGCTCGCATCCGTCGTAATAGTGAATAGTTTTTCGAAGTCGGGGAACGCGAGTACCGGCTCCATCTGTAATCTCTCCATACATTTCCGGATGTTGTCTTCCACAACTGCAGTGACTATTATTTTCCGCCCTTTCTTCAATAGGTTATTGAGGGGTACTAAATACTCTGCCATTTCTGGCACGAATCGCCTGTAATAATTCAGCGTCCCCAATAACCTCCTAATGCCTTTTACATCCCTGGGTACCGCCATCTTCCGTATGGCCTCAACTTTATTCGCATCGGGTCTAACTCCTTCTTTCGAAATGGTGTGTCCTAGAAAATTTATTTGTCCCTGGCCCAATATTGACTTGTCCTTGGATAGCTTTAATCCAAATTGTCGCATCCTGTTAAGTACGCTTTTTAAATGCTCCACGTGATCACTTTCGGTTTTACTAAAAACTACCAGGTCATCCATATAGATTTGGCACACTGATTCATCTATACCCCGTAAGAACTCGTCCATGAGGCGCTGGAACGTAATGGGAGCGTTTTTTAATCCAAAGGGCATCCTCGTGAATTCATAATGCCCTCTTTCAAACGTGAAAGCCGTCTTGGGTTGGTCGTTCGAATGCATTTTTATCTGATGATACCCAGCTTTCAAGTCCAGCGTGCTAAATATCGTTGCCCCGCTCAACCTGTCCAAAATATCTTCGAATCGGGGAATCGGATATCTCTCATCGATCGTATTTTCGTTCAGCTTTCGGTAATCTATCACTACTCTGTATTTTTCCTCGCCCGACGCGCTCTTTTTCCTCACTGCCCACAAAGGACTGTTGTAGGGGGATGTACTATCTATAATTATCCCCTGTTTCTTTAAGTTCTCTATTTCTTCCCGGATGTGGTGACGTAATGCTTGCGGGTACCTCCTTTCTTTGACATAAGTCACTCTCTCTTGTTTTAGCGGGATTTCATGTACCGTCTTTCCCGTTGCTCCCAGTACGTCGCCTTCTTTGAAGAAGACATCCCCGTATTCTGTTCTTAACGTCTGTCTCCAGTCTTCCGTATTGATCGCGCCTACTCGCGCTCCCTGGTCCCTTACGAGAGTTTGACATTTAAACTTCTCTCCCCCTATCCTAATGTTCCATTTCCCATTGCTATTCTTAATCCTCGCGCCTACCTTTCCTAGGAGATCGCACCCTATAATAACCTGGTAATCCCGTGGCATATCCCCTACGATATGTACTTTTAGGTTGGACCCCCTAGCTCCCCATCTATCTAGGCCTATCTCTGCCTCTCCCTCTACTTCACATGGGCCACCCAGGGTGATTAATTTGCAACAACATACCTGGATCTGGAGTGTCCTCTCTCCGCCACTCAGCTTTTCCAGCGCTTCCCGACACATGATGGTGTTGGAACTCCCGGTGTCGACCAGACATCTCACTCCGCCTTCTGCTTTGATTATAGGCAGACCGCCGTGTTTCCCTCTCACGTTATAGTTTACTAGCCTGCGGTCGCCTCTCTGCCGCCACTCTCCTCAGACTTCCTCTCGGTACTTCTTTCCTCCCGATACTCGCCTCCAATTGTTCCTTCCGCTCCTCTCACCGTTTTCATTGCCTGGGCCGTCTACTTCCTCCTCTGATTCCGAATTCCCGGATGTCTGCGTTGACTCGCCTGATGATCCGCTCAGTCTCCGTGAGCTGTTCCTTCTTCGGACCCTTTGGGCATTTACCTCCATTGGTTCCTGCTGGGCCGACTCCTTTCTTCTGTAGATGTAAGGGCACTGCCTTGCGATATGCCCTTCCGTCCCGCACTCGAAACATCTGGTTCGTGGGCATTGGGCTACTAAATGCCCAGTTCTCCCGCAACCGTGACACTTACGGTCTTCTTTCCTACCGCTGTTCCTTGGCTTTGGTAGTCCTGGTCTTCTCTCTCCCAGTGCGCCCCTCTCTCTTCTGTTATCTCCAAACTCTCTCTTCTTCCAGGTAGTCTGTATAGTCCTGGGGCGTCTATATATCATTCTCGTCCACCCGGTCTCTTCGACTTCCATTCGGGCTTCCTCATCTCTCGCGCTCACGTCCACCATTTCCTGCGCGCATTCAACGAAGGTCCGCTCTCTAGGCAGACCTTCTTTCTTTCCTGTCTCCTTAGCCAGCTGTACCTTAAGTATTGTTGACAGGAAGACCATCCTGGCTTCTACTTCTTCCACGCTCCATGTCTCCCTCATTTTCTCCGTGATTCGATTGTACCGGGCTAGAAGCGTCCCTGCGTATTGCCCGCTCGACTGTCGTGGCTGCCTGACTTCCCGGAACATCTGAAAGATATCCTCTTCCGGGGTCCATCTGCCTCCTCCGAACGCCTTCTTTAATCTCTCCTTTACTACTACCCACGGCGTTTCCTCGTCTGCTTGAATCTGATTCAATATGCTTCTTTTAATTCTGCATATTAGAGCCGCCTTCAATGCCTCCGCATCTTCTCGGCCTAACAGGTTTTCTGATGCCTTCGCCTCTATTCTTGTTATTAGGCGGTCGCCTCCTTTTAAAAAATGATTCAGCTCACCTGTTTCTCCTGTGAATCTCTCTAGGTCCGATACCGCCTTCCTCAGGTCCTGTGAAGTTGCTGTTTTGATTTTTAGCCACTCTAATGCGTTCGCGTGCGCTGCCGCCAAGGTGGTCTCCGGTAGAGGTGGGATTTCCGCCATCGGTGGAACATTCGTCTGTATGTTTAACACTGGCGGTCTCAGTATTTCATTGGTTGCCATCTCTCTATTCTTTCCTGATCACGCCGTCACGTCACGAAACCGAGAGCTCAAAAAAAAATAGAATGGGTTTCGGAATGGTTAAGCTCCTAACGTACTTCGTCCCGGGTTTCGGCACCAGTTACGTGATAGCGAGTTAAAACTGATAAAAAAAAGGAAAAGGTTAGAGAAAGAATACGCACTAAGGCTGAATCAATACTGCTTTATTCCTCTTAGTAATCCTCCTTATATACATTTATCATTGTTTACATAAGAGATTTGAGTATTAAGTACAATAATGCTATGCTCCAGACTATAACTTATATATATATATATATATATATATATATATATATATATATATATATATATATATATTGTAATATACACATTTTTGCAGATTTTATGTACCTAGTATATAATTGTTTTTAGGTATCTTAAATTACTGCAATCATCAAAAATTATAATGCAAAGTGTGTTTGTCATCATAAATGGAACCAAAATAGACGCCTTCATTTAAAAACATGGCGGCTTTATTTTGGACTTCAACAGAACCACTGCCATAAATTATCAAGAAAAATATCTCATTTGTTAGGTGTTGATTTTTCGTAACCAATATTCATATCATCGATTATTTATGAATTGTAGTTAACCTAGGAATATTTACCTCTTAAATAATTTTTAGTTTTTGACCTAAATTGAAAATAATTATTACTTTCAACCCTTATTGATTGTTTGTTTTTTCTTATGGTGTGTTTGTTGCAATAATAATTCAAAATTCTCATTTAAGATCTACATGAGAATCCATATTTTCTTTTCTCTTAATAATCATTACATGTTTTAGTGATAGGTTAACCAGCTATTGATGCTATTTGTGAAATTTAAAATAATTGGTGCTCAGCGCAGAGCTAACATTTTTGTTTGCTTTAAAAATTATCAGGCCTTGCTCACAAGAGCTGTAATACAAATTCAACTAGAATACTTAAATAAAATTTAATTATTAACAATGACAGTGATTATTTTTGGTATAATTAAATTTTTGTTTAACTCATTTTTTGATGGACAATCTTCTCTTGCTCATTCATGTTTTCTTTGGCTTTGGTTAAATAAAACCTAATCGACAAGCATAACAATGTTTCTCATTTAGTCACAATATCCTGTTTTTTGATTAATAGAACCACATCTTATTGGGGTCTCAACAAAAATTAGTTTGTATATTATGAAAATGTAACTGTCTTCTCTTAATTTGTTCTTGTATATAATTTATGTATAGTTTTTGAAAAAAATGTTTATATATAGTTTAATTGTATTCTGTTTGGAGATAAGACAGAAAAATTATGTAAATCAATATTTAAGAAGAAAAGGAAGAATAAAATTATACTTGAATTTAGTATTTAAGGAAATCAAACATTGTAATTATTAGTAACTCAGAGGAAATTGGGAATTAATGTTTAATTTAATATATTTAATATATTATATATAATAATATTTGCGTGCAAAATATCATTATTTTTTTTTTTACCTAGAAGGAGGGAGAAATGTAATATACACATTTTTTTCAGATTTTATGTACCTTGTAAATAATTGTTTTTAGGTATCTTAAATTACTGCAATCATCAACAATTATAATGCAAAGTGTGTTTGTCATCATAAATGGAACCAAAATAGACGCCTTCATTTAAAAACATGGCGGGTCTATTTTGGACTTCAACAAAACCACTGCCATAATGATCGAGTGGGTGAAGATGATCAATTTTTCAATACTTCGACAATAAATCTAATATAAGAAATTGAAAAGAAGATGAAGAGATTTTGATCAAACGAAAACTTCTGAAAATAATAAATGGTCCATTCGTATTGGAGAATCAAAATGGAAGTTCGCCATTTTGAAACCTGTGAGTGGTGTAACGGACAACAAAGGGAGAGTAGCTATTGTTGTTTGGACCAGGGACCGGAGCAGACATCTTAAAAGCTCCCGTAATACTTCATCCACATTCAAGATCCACATCATTTGGTAACACATTTTAATTATATCCCATACACCACGGTCGTCGTTCTTCAAAGACTTTATTAGACCTTATACCGCTATTCAAAGGAGAAAGTGTTAAATTTAAGAAAATTGACGCTTCATGTATTAGTATGTTTTGTATTAGAAATAGTTCTGTGAGTGTATGCCTGATTGTCAAGTAACCCCACCCTGAGAATAGAGTCAAAGTTATATAAAACAAATATATATATATAAAAGTGAAAATAAGTTTATTTATTTATTTTTCGAAAAACTGAACTTTACAATATATATATATATATATATATATATATATATATATATATATATATATATATATATATATATATATTTAAAAGGTCTACATTTCAGAGAATTGGATGTTTTTCCTTGAAGATAGAAAGCCATTGGCAGGAATAGATGGTAGTCAGAAAGTACTAAGTCCAAACTGTTAGGATGGCGGGGAAAAAGCTCAATCCCATCCAGTTCTGAAATGCTTTGTTTTGTATAAGAAAAGTGTGTGATCGGATGTTTTCTCAATGAACAAAAAAAACAATTTTATTTATTAATCCTGGGTCACAACATCATAAATTCTTGACACAAAAAATTTCTAAATCAATGGTTTGACGTTCTGGAATAAATTCATAATGAAGTATGTCTTTCTAACTCCAAAATATTGAGAGCATTGTCTTTTTATCTAATTGCTCTTGCCGAGCGACCAGCACAGCAGGCTGGGTGTGGGAAGAAAGGCCATAGGAAATCGGAATGACCCAAAAATAGAAACAAAGATTATAATAATTGGAGATCGTCCAAGGTAACCGGTAGTCTACTTACTACCTTTTTGCTATACCATCAAGAGTCAGCTAATGTAACCGACGATATAATTTTAGTATTGTTTGTAGTTGATTCTGGTTTTGCCAGTGGCATATCTAGGCAAACTGGTACCGGGGCAAACTTCAAAACTGCCGCTTCCAGTGTAGGGGACACTTGCCCCGGGTGGCAGAATTTGGAGAGCATTAAATTTTTAATAAAAGCTGATTAGTAGATTAAGTAAAGAATATTTGTTTCTGCCTGTTGATAGTTTTGACCTTATTTAATCCAAAAAATGAGTTAATGTTATGAGATGATAGTTATTTCGAAATATATTAACCTTAAGCACCGTTATAAAACTGTTGGGTTTTATAGGAGGGAGGATGAAAGAAGAGGCAGCAAAATTAAGCTCCCTCAGCAAAAATCCTAGAACTGGTTCTACCGTCCTCTGCCATTGCTCCAGGTCTCAATAATGGCATTCGAATCAAATATTCGATCAAGATATCGAACAGAATATTGAATTAGTGGTATTGATAGCAAACCAGCATGGCATCGAATGGTATGTATCGATAAGTTACTTGTATCGATTGGTATCCTGCATCTTTATCTACTTATTATATATATTATATCATGATTATTATTTAAACGTATGTTAGACTTTCAATTGAAATTTTTTCTTTTCGGAGCCTAAATAAGAAGGCAAAAATAAATTATTTTGGGGCATGTTGTCGTTGCCCGCCCTCGTTGCCTTACTCTAGCTACGGCTCTGGGTTTTACTCATCATCTTGTTACTGAGGAAACTGGTCAGTATTTAGAAGATATTTCACACGTAAACTACATTATTCAGGTTTTAGCAAAAAGGAATGACAATTTGCAGTTGCCTCTTCATAAAAGAAGATTTTTAACTGTAAATCGAGGTCCTTTTTTGAAAAAGGATTAAGCGCCATATAGCGAACTTTACAGGAAACATGAAACGATTTCTCCCCAAATAATTTTTTTTTTTTTAATTTTATTCTTTATTGTATAGAGCAGGAGTTTAATAACCTAGCAAAACCTTTATAATTACAATATATATTAAAGTACTCGTTAAGTATATAAATAAACTAAAGTAGTCAAATATATAAAAAAACAATAAAATTTACTAAATAAGAAATTACAGGGTGTGGTCAAATCTTAAATCTTTTTTACTTGAAACTATAAAATTTGCACGCCTACAATATCAGTGCCAGAAATTACTGAGAGAATAACAGTAAGGTCACAACCTGCACTGTATCCAAGGATTTAAGGGACACAATGATAGTCATGGGAATTTACATCCACACAGAGGAGGTTCAAGAAGTTCATTTATAGCACATTGGCGAAGGGTTGGTCCACTACTACCTTAGACCCAGAAGAAGAAGGGGCCAGAGGCCGGGGAAGACTGCCGGAAGATGGAAGTCACTCTATACTGGATAATTAATATTGGACAGCTCATGTTAAAATTGTATGTCTGGTACAGCAATACAGATAGATGGAATGAACATGTCGATGGTCAATCTCACTCATATTGTAGGTGTGCAAATTTTATAGTTTCAAGTAAAAAAAGATTTAAGATTTGACCACACCCTGTAATTTCTTATTTAGTAAATTTTCATTGTTTTTTTTTTATATATTTGACTACTTTAACTTATTTACATGCTTTTAATACTAATGATGTTATTGCACCACTCATATCAAACAGATATATAATGAAGATTAGATATTTTCCCACAGCTTCCAATATTAGTGCTGTGATGGCCAAAGTGGAACTTAAAAAAACATTTTTAACATCTATCCTAGGCACAGTCCTTATCGTGAAAAATTCTAATTTCTGATTCCATCCATATCTACCATATCTTCCATCCACATCTGTAGTAATTTTTGTTACAGAATGTTTCTAAACTATTAATTTTCTATTTATTTTACCCAAACCTATTAATTTTCTATTTATTTCTATCATATTCTATTATTTTCACCTCTTTTTAGTACTAATTTGATATTTATTTTAATAATTTTTTTCTCCTCTAAATCGCTTTTAGAACACTGTAGTCACTATTTTAGTTTCCTCCTCCCCTCCAACCACTTCTTTATTTTGCATGTCACTGTAAGCTGAGATTGTCCTGCCAGCAAGAGTTCCAGCCATTATATTGATTTTAGTACATTCATTACTATACATTTTATTATTATCTTTTATAATTGTTTATTTTGACATTAAAGTAATGCATTACAACATTTTTTTATTGAGCCTATCATTTTTGTCTATTTTATTTAATATGATTAACATTTGCACATTAATCGCACCTTTGCCCTTTTTGTTAATTTTACTCACGTTTATATCTTATCTTAACATGTTCGACTTAATGTTTTGTCTTTTATCTATAGGTGATACTTTACCAGCCTAATGCATTGTTACTAATGCCGCTAGATTTCGAAAACGCATTGTTTAGCAACTAACATTTGTAATTTTGATGAGGACTGAGTACTAACTATATGCAATTATATTAAAGTTAATATAATTCCTTATTGAACATATTACTAGGTTGTTACAAAAGTCCTTTTGCATGACTACAACCCTTAATCCCAACTCTCATAATTATCCTATAAGAATGTTTTTATTCCTACAAATTATGTCAATGTTTACTTTGACTAATCCTTTAATTTATTCCTTGTGACTTGAGTTGGCTTTATGAGGTCATTTATATTTTTAACCCTTTCGCTGCTATGAGCTTCTATAGTAGTCCGGCAGTTGCAGTGTCCCGTGTGCTATGAGCTTCTATGGTAGTGATTTGGTAGTGAATAGTTAAGTGCATAAAGATGTCAAAAAAAATTTATTCTGAAGAAGAATTATTAGAGCTTTTGGCGGATGCGAGTGAAAGTGAAGGGGAGTCTTCTTCAGATTACGACGAGGAATATAAAGATAGATCCCAAAATGTCTCTGTTGGAGAAAGGCCTGGAACTAGTGGGGTTTCAAGGCAATTATCTTCTGAGGACAATGATAAGGATAAATGCTATATATAATGAAAAATGCTAAACGCAAAAAGTATCCCGCACACGGGGCACTGCAGGCGCTAGACTATCCCGCACCACCGTATCCTCCCACTGCACGAGTATTCCGCAGCTAAAGGGTTAAAACTTGAGCAATGTCAGAAGAAAATATCGTGATTCACGGTCTTTTGAGACATTATTAGAAAAAAGGTTAAAGCGCAAAAGCAGCCGTAGAAAATTTTTTGCTATAGAAGGAGAGCCAATAATCCATCGAAATACTGCTGCACAGCCCAGATCAGGTCGCCCATCGGTCGTTGATGACGTTCTTTTTAATGTGTGAACAAGGACCCACATGCGACTACTCGTGATTTATCAGCCGTAGTAAGGACAGAGTTTATTCAGTTTTGAGTGCTAAGTACTTCGCTATGGCCAACAGGAACCAAGCCATTTTGCAACACGACAATGCCTCTGTATATCGTTCTTGTTTGACTAAGGAAAAAGTATCGGAACTGCAAGGAGTAAACGTTTTGCTTCATCCTGCCTATAGCCCAGATATTACACCATCAGATTCTGGTTTATTTAGATCAATGGCTCATTTTTTAAAATGTTGGATCTTTAATAATTACGAGAATGTAAAAATTGGATGTGAAGAGTTCTTTGCCTCAAAACAAAAGGAGTGGTACTGGCATTAAATCCAATTACTGGCAGAAAGATAGGTGAAAGTAGTTGAAAACAATGGACTTTACTTTGAAGAGTAGTATCCAATGATGTTTAAAATATGTAATCTGAATATGTAATCTACACTAATTCACAAGGACTTTTGTAACAACCTAGTAAAATTGTTAAAGGTACTGCCCTCCTCAATGATATGTCTGCCGGCCTGTGGCTTGCCTCTTCACCATCCTGAAGAGGGGCAGGTCACTCCATGATGTATAATGCAATTTACTACAAGCCATACTTTTCTCCACTCAGATATGAACACAGATGGAGAGGATACAGATACAATACAGCGCTGTGAAACTAAGTCATTAACTAAGTCCAGTGTGTTAACTAATATTTATCATAAAACATCAATTTATAAAACTTGACTAACACGATATTCATATAATGTTATTATACCTTAAAATGTTTAATATTATACCATATTAAACCTCTAAATGTTTACTCGATTTGGCTAATTCATTCATTCATTCCTACATAATTATATTAATAATTATGGCTAATTACATAATGGTAATTTAAGTTTAATAGTAATATGATAATTTAATATAAGCCTATAAGTCAACATTCCTCCCAATACTAATATATACGAGTACATCCAAATCATTGGCTATAACATCCAAGAACAAGAAAAGACTGCAAGCTACGGAAATTAGATATCTAGGGAAGATAAAAGGATACACCAGAAGAGATAGGATTAGAAATGCAGTTATAAGAAGTAATATGGATGGATGACCACTGGAGAATATTATACAGGAGAAGGTTGGGCACATGAGCCCTTCTCGAGGTGCCGAAGACAATTCTTAAAAAGTAGTTCATATTCTTGTGCGTCTAAAGCGTCTATGGGCTGCCTCACGCCTTCTTTGCATATCTTTAATTAGTTGAAACATCCAAGGAGCAGACGGGTGATAGAAAGTAGAGATTTTGAGAGGGGTCTGGGTATCAAGGATGTGGATGAGATTAGAGGTGAGGATATCTACCATGGAATCAATGGAAGAATAGGAATATATTTCATTCCACTGCAGCGCTTCAAGGTCAGGTAAAATATTTTCGTGGGTGAGAGCGTCTAAGTTAAGGAAAGTTATGGTTTTACGGAGAATCGCAGGAGTTTCGATATTGTAGAATATTTGGATTAAGTCATGAGAGGACAGAAACGAATATAATATAATGTAATCCAGTAGAGGTGAATCACATTGTAACTAGCCTTTTTGACCAACTTTTTTTCATGTCAAGTGATGATGATAACACTGTCGCCTATTATTACTATAATTATTACAGAAAAAGAAAAATCAAAAGAATGTGGTGTTACCCTTATATCTAAAGCTCTTTCTTTAATTTATTTTAGGCTGCTAAAGAGCTAGAATAGTTGTCATCATAGTATTATCTTTTATAAACAAAACGCAAATTTCAAAATGCAGAAAATTGCAACTATTCAAAAATCTGTACAAACTTTCATTTAAATAAAATGATTGTATTAACCTGGCAAGTTCATTTTCTTTCCAACTTCTTCCCTAGCCTTCTTCACGATGTCCTTCTTCACGATGTCCTTCTTCACGATGTCCTTCTTCACGATGTCCTTCTTCACGATGTCCTTCTTCACGATGTCCTTCTTCACGATGTCCTTCTTCACGATGTCCTTCTTCACGATGTCCTTCTTCACGATGTCCTTCTTCACGATGTCCTTCTTCACGATGTCCTTCCTTGTGTAATTAGGTAAATTAAAATTATAAAGTTCGGAGAATTTCTCAACTTCACCCACAAACCCACAACTTCAATCGACATTTCACAAATTTGAGGAAACTCAAGAGACGCGATTAGAGAGCTACATTCCTGTCGAGTCGCCTCAGATTGGTAGGGTACGCATTTCTGGAGCCGTTTGAAACTCTCCATTACTTAATGCAGGAAGTGATTTCAAAGATACTCTCAGGATATTCCAGTATCCGTTGCGTCCCCTCAGAATTTCCTTGTGTGAAGAAGGGCGTATTTGTCCAAATAGAATTTCAGAGATAAAACTGTTTTTTATTGTAAAAAAAAAAAAACAATCTTACAGTCTGATTATCCAATATAGGTACTAGTGCTATATGTAACTAATCATACCACAATCAGTACAGAACTATAAAAATGATTAAATGGCACTTTTTGTTACACATTGAGCTACATTTTTTAAATAAGTTAAGTAATTATAAATATAATGAGAAGAGTACAAGTGCACTAAATAAAGAAAATTACCTCATTTCTGCACTTCTCACAAGTATCCACAATCCTCCAAAGTAAGCAAGGATAAGAAACAATACAACAAAGGAAAAACCCAATTTTAGCCATATCGTAGGATTCGCAACATATTTGAATAAAACCATAACCAGATAGAACTTGAAAAAAAAGACAGACACTAAAAACAAGAACCATCTGAAAGCTATGAATATCCGAGATTATTGCAGCACAGTCACTTAGTTGGTCATGAGCCCACGCCAATCTTTCCAACCTCTTACTTATTTCTGAACGAAATATTGAAATTTCTTCATTACATAAAATGAAAAGAGATGTAATAATGCCAATAAAACCACAGAACCTATCGACCAGAATTATTACTATCAAACCATGTCCATAGATAAAAATGTAGATAATAAATATTTTTAAACTGATTAAATCAGAAATTATGTACATATTATATAAAAACATCGGAATAAAAACAGCAATGCTTGTAACTATGTATGTTTTGCAATGTAGAAATATAAAACTGCGAACTGGGAATACAGCGCACCACACCAGCTTAAGTTTAGCGATACATTCATTAAGCTCTTTTAATTTATATAAAAATTCAGCAATAGATACAAATAAGTGCAAACTATAAAATAATATAACTGAGATTCCAACAAAGGATGATAGCCATGAATTTATTTTAATGTCCTTTACAACATCATAATTTATTATGACAAAAACAGCACTGGTAAGATTAATAAAAAAAGATAGAACTATTTGATGCCAAGAGGGCTGGAAGAATCCATCTTTGTCAATGGTAAAGGGAAACAACCAGAACCTCTTCGATGTATCGAAAACCAAAAGAACATATTCCTCAATAATATAATGATTATACATTTCTGCTACTAGCGCCATCTCTAGAATGATGCCCAACAAGAAAAGAAATGTATAATGCCTCTAATGTACAATGTCTCGTCGCAAACACTGTAATCATCAGATGACAAGATCGAGCATCATTGAGGCCATTATCTAAATGAAATACTAATAGTGATGTATTTATGGAATAATTTTTCTCACAACGAGAAAGAATTCGATGTTTCTTTTTATGAAGCTATAATAGAGTTTCCAGCAATATCACATGAAATAATTCAAGAATTTCAAGGCTGCGAACAGTAGAATTCAAGGCGATTCTCGTCAATTCATAGGATTGAATTAAAAACAAAATTGAAACCATAAAATGTTGTATTTGGTCGGCATATGAAAAAATGTACAATTCGGACATGAGAATGAATTTGAATAATTGTAAATATTGTAATCCTGTTTACTAATGAAAAATTGTTACATAATTTCTTAAACTGAGGACTCAACGTTTCGTCAAAAATAAAAACAACTGGAAAATACAGTACAAAAACAATTTCAAGTGTAAATAAATAAAATTCATTCATAAATTTCACAATTTTATTCATAACCTTATTTTGCATAACAAAACAAAATAATATATAGTTCTATAACAAAATGAACATAATTATAGGAATAAAATGAATCCTGGCAACCACTTATCCTTGTCACACAATCCTCGGCCTCAAGGGGAAGGAACGAACTGGCAAGTGTTAATCAATTGAAACCTATTTTGCTATCTATCTATATTTTTATATTATAGATATTATAGAATGTAGATATTAGTGCCCACTATATTTTATTTGAGGTGTGGAGATGCAAAACGGGTAAATCTAAAGTTGAAAGTTTTTCAGGAAACCCCAAAACCAGCATAATTCAGATTATTGTTCTTTTGAAACAATAATTATTGGATTAGAATTTTCTAAACTAAATCAGAAATAGGTTTGCAAAATATTCTTTAGCTTTTCCAAATAATAAGTTTTTAAAAAATCTAAATAAATTTTATTTATCTAAATTCAAAAAAAAAAAATCTTGATAATTCACACATTTTATGATTTTAATCATGTAACATTGATATCAAACAATAATGTGAAAATGAAATACAAAAAATCTGTGCGCATCTAAAATAAAAATAAAAATAGGTGCACGCATCACACAACTTTCCCTTACCAACCTGTAATAATAATCTTTATAATTATTTTAAAGAGTTCACATAAACACTACTTGAAATAAATTCAGCAGAATGCACTTCTTCAAGTCTTTTCTCAAATTATTATAATAAATTAGTTTTTAAATAACTTTATTAATACACTTCTGTACACTAAATATTTTGGTTTGTCAAGCTGAAAATATATTTTAAAAGTTTCGGTTTAGATTTCATGAAAATTCCATTTAGTTTCCATGGAGTCATTTTGTTTCCATTAAGCAATATTAAAGTAGAAATAATTAAGTTAATTTCTACTTTTATATTATTACAGAGCGTATTGTTAACAACAGCTGGCGGCTTGGTGGGAGGAGATTCGGTCGCATTTGTCTCCTTCCGGAAGCGCTCGGTTTTCCCTCTAAGGTCTAGTAATCCTTATGACATACGCTGTATCTTTTCTAATACAGATCCGATTTAAATAATTGTTTTTTAGAAAATTTAATTATCTGTCATATGATTTCATACAAAATTTACCATAAAATGCTCACTTTTTGAGTTATGCGCAAATAAAATTTTCTTTTCGCTAGAACTTTTTCCACTGCATTTCATCGTTGATATAGTACATACATTAAAAGTTGAAGAGCTTTAAGGAGAAGATATTGGGCAATTTTCATCATAATTGTCTGAGCCGTTTACGAAAAAATTGTAAAAAAATTCTAAAATCCATGATATAATTATCACTTCCGGTTAGTCCGATGCGCTGTATCTTTGTTATTACTGATCCGATTTTGATGATTCTTTTTTTGTATTTTAGATAATTTAATTACCTTTCATACACGTCTAGACATAATTTACCATAAAATGCATACTTTTTAAGTTATTTGCAAATAAAATATTCTTTTCATTATAACTTTTTTCCCTGCATTTCCTCTGTGATGTACTACATATATGAAAAGTTAAAGGCCTTTATGAAGAATAATTTAGGCAATTTTCATCAAAATCTTTAGAACCGTTTTCGAGAAAATTGTAAAAAAGTGTAAAATCGATAATATAAAGTGGCACTTCTGCTAAGTCGATTTTGATGAAAAAGTTGCTGTAACATCACACGCATGTGCCTATCTTAAAAACGTAATTTCATTATGGTACAACTTTTAGTTTTGGAGCCAAACTGTTCACATACACACAGACCATTATGCGAGACTTGGTTATTTGGACTCAGGGGACCTTAAAACGTGTATATCCGTTGAAAACTCAAATTCGAAAATTTTCACGATCGCAATACTTCCCCTAACTATATACTTCGTATATAGGTAAGGGAAAATAAAAAAGAAGAAAATTATTGGTATATAATTTCTCAAGATAATTTTGTTTGTAGTATTTTTTAATTTTTTATAACAAGAGCTGAAAAGTATTTCAACTTTTGTGATTTCGGTAGGGATACTCCATATTAAAAACATCTTGCATGAACTAAAAATAAAAATAAATTAAAATGTGAATTCACTGAAGCAAAATTAAGTGATAGTGAAGGTGTTCAAAAATTAGTAGAAGAGTAGAACTTATAAAAAAAACTTATAGTTTTTTTAAAAAACTTATATAAAAAACTTGATGGCCGATAATGGAACATTTTAATTGCTTTTGTTTTAGGTGTTTACATTCCAACATCCAGGCACAAGTTCCGGGATCGATATATCTAATAAGTTAAAATTTATTAATTAGATTGGAATTGATGGATGCCAAACATAAAAAAAAAATTGTAAATTGAGATTGTGCAATCCTCTGATGTTTGAACAAATTCCATCCCGAGGCTTCTTTTTTTATGCTTGTCGTATTTACTTCAGGATATTTCTCCATGATTACAACACCGAAATATATTGAATAAAATAACATAGAATTAACTTTTTCTACAGTTCATTGTTACTTTCTTATGTGGCACTCCAAAGCGGCTGTCATGAGAAACAAGAATTTTTTCCCTAATGAAACTCAATACAAACTTATAGTTTATTTGTTTTTTGTACCAGATAGTTTGAAGTTTATGTTTATAAAACTTATTGTATCAGTTAAGGTGAGTTCATATTTGGCATCTCGTAAAAGGGGAATGCTCGTATCTTCTCGACAATTTCTATAATTAGCAACCAATCTCTCCTCCTATCTCTCTACTTTGTGCCAAGTACAGTCGTCTAATGTGTTCTCAAGGGACCACATTTTCTCCACTGAAACTTATTGCCCACAGTAGTCGCTCGCCTTGTTTTTCTGTGGGACATCGATTGCAGCAATCGACTAGTCACAGCTGCTACTCAACATCTGGAAATCTGATTCTTATGACAGTTAATTGTTTCAAATGGTCAGTGGAGCAATTAGCTAGCTCATTGTCTTCTCCTTAAACGTCATCATCAATCATCATCAGCTATTGTAAATATTTCTTTTTTTTGTGAACAAACACACTTCCCTTAAATTATCTTTATTATTTTTCCAACATTAATATTTTTTTCCCCACAAACAACCAACGTTTCGAAATTCTCTTTCATCTTCTGGGTTATCCTTTCTTTTTTTCTAAACGAAGTGTCATGTGATATGGGAAGTGTCTGGTCCAAATGAGAGTGTAGCGTTTGAAGAGTACAGCTTTGAAAAGGTTCAAGATTTTGTGTACCTGGGTTCCTTGGTGACCCAAGATGAATTACCAGGGCTCCTTGGTGACCCAAGATGATGACGGGAGAGCTGAGATGAAGAGAAGAATTGTCTCTGCCAACTGATGTTACTTTGGGCTAAGAAAACAGTTTATCGGCCATATTCTCTCTAGACAGACTAAACTACATCTGTATAGAACCCTGATTTGTCCTTTTCTGCTATATGGCTCAGAAACTTGGACTCTGACAAAAGCCAATGGACAAGATCTCCTTATCTTCGAAAGAAAGATCCTCCAAAGGATGTTTGGTGTTCGTGGATAGGATTTAAAGAAAACGGGTTAACCAGGAAGTATACTAAGCATATAATGAGCCTGACATCGTCCAGATTTTAAAATCAGGCAGATTGTGATGGGCACATGACACGAATGGAAGAAAATGAAATACCAAAGAGAATGCTTACAGAGCCGCTTCATATGACCAGGAAAAGAGGCAGATCTAAGTTGAGGTGGATCGACAGAGTAGTGACTGACTCAAGGGACATCCTTGGTATTAGAAATAGGATGACAATTGTACAGGATCGTAGCGATTGGTGGAGGCCAAGACCCATCAACGGGTTGTTGCACCGCAATAATAATAATAATAATTTTTCTAAAATGGGCATATGTATACAGCAATACAACATCAACACTATACATATTTTTAAATTATTAATGTAATTTAATATAATATTTTAAAAACTAAATTATTTTACCTTAATTATGCTATTTTTTTCTAATAAAATAGAGAATTTTGAAATGTTGATAGTTTGTGGGTAAAAAAATATTAATGTTAATTTAATATAAAGATAATTTAATAAAAGTGTGTTTGTTAAAAAAAAAAAACTATTTAATTTAGTAATGTAAACTTCCGTAAAGCAGTTGTAATTTTGTAATATAAATCATCATCATCATCATCCTTAGCGCGACAATCCATTACTGGATCTTGGCTGCCTCAAGAATCTCCTTCCATTTCTCCCTATCTCGTGCGGCCTTCCACCAACTCTGGATGCCCAGAGCTCTGGCATCACCACTCACACAATCGAGCCATCTCAGTTTTGGTCTTCCGATTTTCCTCTTACCAATTGGTTCGACATTGAATGCTTTTTTCGGGACTACATTATCGTCCATCCGTAAGACATGACCCGCCTATTTAAGCCTAGTTATTCTTATATATTTGACAACATCGGGCTCTTTATAGAAGTCAGAGAGTTCACTATTGTGTCTGATTCTCAATTCATTGTTTTCCTTAACGGGATCATATATCTTCCTTAGAATTTTCCTCTCGAACACCAACAGTTTTGGCTCTATGGCCCTAGTCATTGTCCATGTCTCTGACGCATATGTCAGTACAAGGCGTATTAGTACCTTGTATATGTTCACCTTTGTGGATCTAGACAGCGATCTGCTTTTCATATACTGCAGGAGTCCATAATAACACCTATTCGCAGCAACGAGCCTCTATGTTATTTCCTGATTAATATCGCTGTCCGCTGTTACTACTGAACATAGATACTTGAAACTATTTACCTTTTCGAAGTTCCAAGAGCCAATTTTGATGGTTGGGTCAGTCTGTCGGTTATCTGTCGTCATATATTTTGTTTTTTCTTCATTTATTTGAAGTCCAATTTTTCTTGCCGCTGTCTCAAGCGAAGTAAACGCACCCATCATTGCTGCCGATGATCTTCCAACAATATATATATATATATACGGACGCTTTTTGTATATATAGTGCCTGTGGTCTGTACTCGTGCGTCTCTTACTGCATTTTCAACTGCTAGGTTAAACAGGGTGCATGCTAGCGTGTCTCCCTGTCATAATCCTCTTTCGCAACAAAATTTATTAGACAGATCTCCTTGTATTCTAACACAGCAGCTGGCATTTGTCATCGTCATTCTGACCAGTCGTTATTATTAGTTTTGACGGAATTCCCAGACTCTTCATAGCTATGTATAACTTGTCCCGATACACACTGTCATATGCTGCTTTGAAGTCTATAAAGAGGAGATGGATGTATGTATTGGATTCATTCATCTTTTCAAGTATCTGTTGCAGAGTAAACAGCTGATCAATGGTGGACTTTCCCTTCCTGAAACCACACTGATATTGCCCCACCACTTTATCAGTGTAAGGTCTTATTTTAGCATTAAGGACGTTTGAAAATATCTTGTACGCCGTGGGGAGTAAGGTAATAGACCTGTAGTTGTTACAGTCGAGGACACCATGCTTCTTGTGTATCGGGCATATTACTCCTGTCCTCCATTCTTCCGACATAACTTCTTCTATCCATATCGTTAACAGGATATCGTGCACACGCTTCAGAGTTTCTTGTCCTCCTTGTTTCAAAAGTTCAGCTTTAGTTCAAAAGTTCAGCTTTAGTTCAAAAGTTAAATTCAATATAAATCATCAACTAGGTTTATCCACTGAATTCTGTTTTGCCCTCAATTTTAACTTCCATTATTTCAACCTACAATTTAATAGACATTTTAACTTGATATTGATAATTTTATTAATAATTATTTTTATAAAATTCTAAAATCCTTATTATCAAAATTAATATTATCTGTATAATTTTTTGGTTGCCCACCTTTATTAATGTTTTGTTCATGTATTGGGAGTTTTTTGAAAAGGCTTTTTTTTTTTTTTTTATGAAAATGGAAGACGATTTTCTTATAAGGAATAAATATTTTAATGAATTATACATTGTCCATTCTGGTTCAATACAATCCCTTTTGCCATCTTTCTGGCAGTAGCATGATTCCACGCTCATAAAATTTTTATTCTCAGCTGGCGAAAAAAACTGATCCAAGTGATTTTTGAACTCCACATTTGAAGTAAAGATTTTACCATCTAAAAAATTTTGTAGAGACCGGAACAAATAATAACCAGAAGGTTCCAGATCTGGAGAATATGGTGGGTGTGACAGTATATCCCATCCAAGCTGTAAAAGCTTTTGGCGAGTTACCAAACTTGCATGAGGTCTCACATTATCTTGGTGGAACACTACACCTTTTCTATTGATCAGGAATTATTATTTTTCTATTATTATTACTATTATTAAATTATTATTTTAAGTGAATCATTCAATTTGTCCAGCTAATGACAGTACACTTCAGAATTGATCTTTGAATTGTCCGGTAGAAGCTAAAAAAATACGATTCCTTTGAAATCCCACCAAATAGATAGCATCGCCTTTTTTTTATGAATATCGGCTTTCGAAGTTCTTTGAGCTGGTTCATCTTTTTTACTCCATGATCTCTAGTGTTTAACATTGTTGTAGACAACCCATTTCTTGTCCCCAGCGATGATGCGCTTCATAAATGGATCATTTTCTTGGCGTTTGAGAAGCAAATCACAGATTTCAACGCGACAGCACAAATTTCTTTCCATAAGAACATGAAGAACTCATATTTCGAGCTTTGAGATTAAATCTAGGCGTTTCAAATGATCATGAACAGTTGAATTCGATAAATTTAATCTCTCAGCGATCTCACGAGTTGTTATTCGCCAGTTTGCATCAATTAATCAATTAATGCCTTTATTGTGTCTTCATCAGATTCAATTGGCCTTCCAAAACGTGGTGCCTTCCAAAACGTAGTGCATCTTCAACAATTGCTGGATCGAAATTTTGCAAACCAGTTTAGGTAATGGCGTTCTGCCAATACATCTTCTCAATACACATCGGATAATTTTTTACTTGCTTGAACAGCATTTTTACTTTTTTGATAGTAAAAAAGTAAATATGCCGAAAATGCTGCTTTTCACTTTCCATACTTGAGCCAAAAACTACTCCTTAGAAACAATCGAGCTTTGTCCATATATAGCATATAGCATGCCTTGCTATATGAGCTGTCAAAATAAAAAATGATTCTGCAGCTTAAGTGTGAAGTTAGCTGTGAAAAAATACAATTAAGTCCTCTGTTGGGAAAAAACGAAATTATTTTCCGAACAACCCCATATAAATATAAATCTATTTCTTTAAGTTAATGGCAGTCTTGCATAATTCATTTTTAACCATCCCAGATACAGTCCACAATATTTTCATTATTAATTTTAGTTTCATTAACTCTGTTTGATTGTCCCCTGCAGAGTTAATGACTTAACTCCTGAGGTTAACATTTGATTTTATACGTTTTAGGAGATTATTGGTGTACCACCTTTAAGAGGACGCTAAACTGATTGCAAAACATTAAAAATATCAAAAATGACAAAAAAATGGATTTATCCCTTTTTGCATCTCCATGTCTCATTTATAATGGTGGAGATATCATTGACCGTGCTTTTAATCAAAGAGAAGCTAGGGTGAGTTGAAGAAAGAAAACACATAGTGTTTTCCTGACGTTTCAGCTGAAGTTATGGGCCTTAATCAAAGCTAAGCGAAACAGGATACAACCATAAAAGAAACTAACAATAAATATAGCAGGAAATACATTAGAGAATATGAAACAATTAAATATAATGCATATATAAATGAAAATATGAAATAGCATGTGATATGACAATAATGGGATGAGTCATTATTTTCTCAAAAGATGCCAAAGTCAGAAGGAAAAATTCTTCTAATGTATGAAGGCTCAATTCAGGCAAACACTATAATCATATAAAGGGTTCAGGTTTCATTGAGACAAATCATGCCATTATCCAAATGAAATATAGACCGAGATCTAGGAGATATTTTTATTAGAGTACTAATCTTCTGTCACTAAAATAGAGATTATAGCAATTCATTATTGATCATGTTTAAGTGAGAGATCGACAGGAAACTTAAAAAATTTCCAAGTGAAAAAACTTATCACAACCAAGAAATTGGTTTAATCATAGAAATTAATTGGATACCATTATAGATGAAAATAAGGGAACACCTTTAGATAATTTTCCAAGTGTGCGAGGTGAGAATATCTTAGCCAAGTCGTAATTTCCCTCCATCTTGAAATTCATAAAAGATACAGCTTGAGGAAAAAATGTGCATAGAAATATCAAAAAATAATAAACATACAAGCTATTATTTTTATAAAATACATGTAAGGACATCTCACCCACAGTGCTCATGATTGATTGCGAGAAATTACTCAACTCATAATTTAAGTTCAGTAATTGTAGCACGTTAAGAAGAATAACAGCCAATGAGAAATCACATCTGCTATCTCTTCTAAGCCACACATTATAAGGAATTAAATCAGCAGGTTGAACTAATAGGCAAAGATATCGATTAAATAAATAAGTATTATAATATAAAATTGTTTAGATATTCCTATATATAAATAGGGAAAGGTGTTGTATGCTGAGCCCGGAGATAAGGGGAAAGACTTTTCCATGCTGTAGAGAAAGATTTTTTTTTCTCCCACTTGGAAAATTTGCACTTTACCTGACCTGACCAGCCTCAACCTGGGATTATCTGAGCCATCAGGAGTGAGTTGTGTTTTGGATTCTGATGAGTATCAACTTATGAACATTTTCACCTTGATAATACTAGTTTAATATACAGAACAATACTCTTTTGTGAAAGTGGTTTTATTTAGCTATGGAATGATAAAAGGTTTTGATTGATCAGTGCAGTATTTAAAAAGTTATTATGATTTTTTTATGATATTAAATATCCATATACCAGGGAACAAAAATACATGTACCAGGAGACAATGACTTCCTGTGTCCCTTGGTACAATGTGGTCCCAAAATTGGAGTAAAATTAGTTATGAGTAAAATAATTCTTCCTTATTAACAAAACTAATTAAAATATCATGCCTCGAAGCAAGACAGAGGTAAAAAGGGCATTACCGGCAGAAAATACCAGCTAAGGAGCTAAGCAAATTAATCTGATTATCTTGGCAGATCGTGCCAGCAATGTCACAATGATAGCAAGCATTAGTGCTGCAGGAAAATCAAGTCCGCCGCTGTTTATTTTCCCTGAGTGTTCATTTTAAAGACAGCACGCTGAAAGGTACTCTGTCTGGTTCTATTGGAAAGGCAACTGTAAGTGGTAGGTCAAATGAGACTATGTTTCTGTATCTTGGAACATTTTATTGCACATGTAAACTCCTTTATAGCACATGTAAACTCCATCTTGGAGCGACCACGGCTATTATTAATGGGCAACCATCAAATTTGAAAATTAATAATGGACAACCATCAGACTTGAAAATTATTCTTTCAACAAAATAATAATAAAAAATATTTATTTTTTGAGAATGCACCCGTTAATGTAATCAAAGTGATATCATCGCGGCGGTTGAAATGGGCTTGTAAAGTTGTTGGGCTCAGTAACGAGCGAAATTACTAAAAATTTAATAAACACTGAGCCAACTGGTAAACGTCCGAGGGATAGACCGAAACGTATGTGGAAGGATTGTGTTAAGGATGATCTAATTTATTTGGGTTTAGACAGTAGTCGGTGAACCAAGGTTTGTATGCGATTGGTTGGTGGTAACGGCATCGAACCCTCGGGTTTGCAAAGCCTTTTATTGTTATTGTTTTGTTTTGTTTATAATGTCATTTTTATTAAATAAACAATAAAAATTTAAAATTTAATATAAATAAACATTGTAGTTAACAACTTTTTTCCTTACACAAGCATTAAATGAAATTGGTTTTCTTGCTTTTCAGTGATGTCCACTGGTACAGCACTTGTTCCTTGGTGCATCATGACATGCCCAGACAATTTATTTTTTTTTTATTTTTATTTTTACCCAAACCTCAATACAGCTACACATTTACTCTGGTCTGGAACTAGCGGCCTGGTACTAAAGGTTAATTATTATTTTTAAATGATCACAGAGAATTTAGATGAGGATTTTTAAAAATCCTCATCTAAAAAGTGCCCTTTGGATGCACACCTTCTCTTATAATTCAGAATATAAACATAATTTAATTTTCAGAAATATGATGAAGAAATAAAAATATAAATGTATACTTGCTATCATTTTAAAGACAAAGAAATTCTTCTAGGAAAACTATTGTAATCTTTATTGTTGCTACTAAAGACATTCATGGCTTAAGTGTAGTAACCTGGTCAAATCCAGATGTTTTCTCTAATGGAGATTATTCCATTAGAGAAAACATCTCTGTATTGTCGTCCAAGCAATATTTTAAGCGTCACTGTATCGGATGGTTGTGGCAATAAGGCATAGATGTCCATTATATAATAAACAGATTAATAAATAATAATAATGTAAAATAGTTTAGATGTTCGTAATAATTTAAATATAACTTAATTTTCACAAATATGAAGCAGAAATTATAAAAATAAATGTATAACGCCTTATTCTTATTAACAAGAAAATCATTCGCATAACTGGTTCCATCTTGATCGATTGCTACCGGTAGCGTAAATATGATTTCGGAGATCCCTTAAGCTTCTTACTCAAAATTCAAAGATGTGGCTGTTTGTTACACATGTTAATACAATATTAGTTATTAATTGTATTCCTACAAATAATATGATTTGATACTGTATTTTTATAAATTGTAACTTTATTTTTATAAAGGCCAATTTGGCGACCAAGGCTCGAAGCATTTGCCATCTGCTAGTTACACTCCTGATTCCTACTGAAAGATTTATATACATATAATAAAATTCGCAGAATTATAAAAAATAAATAATTTAATAGAATTTTATAGTATATTAATGAAATTTGGTGCGGTGCACGCATCACAACTTTCACCTACCATCCAACTTGAAACAAATTTTAAAAGTTTTTATGGAAATTCCAATTAGATTCAATGGGAGTTTCATTTAGTTTCCACTCAATAATATAAAAGTTAAATTTTTTTATTCTTCGTCACTCTCCACCACCTTCTACTTATATGTTAGATATTAATTTTTCTAAAATCTTGAGCTTTCAAAAGATATATTATAAATCTTTATAACTACTCTTAATTCCAGAAATTTGTTCTCAACCTAAGAAAATATTAATCTTTTAATTAATAACCAAATTCTTTCATTGTTTATATTTATCCAATTTTTATTACTAATAATAATGAGATACGGTTAATTATTTCAAATAAAAAAAATTAAAGTTACCTACTTCAGATGAAGCTATTTTGAAAATTCGGCAATTAAGCCCTATCAGAGGATTAGACTTAGCTAATATTAAAGACCATTTAATTTTACACTGATATAATGAGTTCATAAAAAATCGTTAGAGCATTTTTCGAGAAAATTATAAAAAAAAAAAAAGTATAAAAACGATTAAACAAAGTGGTACTTTCGGTAAGTCGATATTAGCGAAAAAGATGCAATATACAAATACGGATACTGAAAATACATAAGTATTGCTAAATATGTTATTTTGGTTTAGAAAAATGAACCAAAAACAAATTTCGTTTTTGCGCTAGTCTGCTCTCAGATCATTTTATGTTGAAAACTCGGATTCGAAAATTTTTACGTTCGCAATATTTTCCCTCACTGTACAGAATATTTCAAAAAGAATGAGCCTATTTCATTAAGCAGGGGCCTGACAAGAAAGTGGCAAGATGACAAATGCCACGGGCCGAGGCCCAAGGGGGGCTCGAATTGAACTAACATGACCAGACGCCCCGCTTTCGTTGGGCTAGTCCCACTTTTAGTGCAGTGTCTCGGTGTCCACAGGATTTTCCGTGGGACGCATAATGTCCCGCTTTGAATGTTAAAGTGGAACCTCCATTATCCGTTCCCAAATAAAAACGAGCGAAAATTTTAGATATTTTCTGGAATAAAATGCCGTCAAATCTGAAGGTAGCAGTTTTGGAATGATAGGCAAGGCTTATTTTACTTATAACGTCCTACACTTTCGTAATTCACATCCAAACCTTCTAAAATGAGTAGTCCTCCAGGGCTATCCGCGTTTTTTTTTTTTTTTACAAAAAATTTACTTTTGTCATTTTTTTGAAATTTGACCTTCAATAACTTCAGATGCCGACACGAGATTTTTTAGCCATCATTTAGAAGGTCATAATAAAGTTTCATGCAAATTTTCAGCTCAGTATCTTTCGTTCCGGGATATGAACAGTTTTTCACCTTATTTGACTAGGCTCCAACGCACCAACTCGAGTTTGTAAACAACAGACATAACCTTGCATTCAGTTTTCTTTCTTGTGAGTATTTTGGACGAAGTATGTTGACAATTAATTTTGACTTAAGTTGCCAGAACTTTTGTGCATTGCTGAGACAAATTAGCTCAAATGATCACTAAGAAACATGTAGTAAAAATGTATAATTTATATAAATAGGAACATATATTTAATCTTCTCCACCTCCCAACAAACAAACGGTGTGTCTTGCCTCAGGACAGAAAATATCTGGTTCCATTAATTATAACAATAAAATACAATATAAAATTATATTCTATGGAATAATATAGCTAATAACTAACATTTTATAATTATGTATAACACACACAAGCCACATCTCCAAATTTTGAATAAGAAGCTTAGGAGGTCTCAAAACTGGCTGTCATGGTCTTCCAAAATCATACTACGCTACTTTCATTAAACTATATTTCCTTAAAAGACAATAATACAAAATTGCAACCAAGCCACCTGTATTTGTCTGAGGTACAAGTTTTTTCATGGAGAGCTTTCTCCATTGATTGGTCGTCCTCTTGAATTTAATTAGGAAAATAAGAATGTTCTATACGAGAGAACAAGAATTTTGCATTGCTATCTTAGAGTAGGCAAAAAGGACCATCAAGCCTACATGTCGGACTTGTTCCCCCTACCATTACCAGCTAATTCTCGTATTTGACAGAGAAGCGGAGGAATATTCTCGTAATTTCCACACAATATGGGAATGTCCTTAGAAAAATCTGACCACAAGAAATTTGTCACAGAATCCTGCAATGAAACGGGATGATTTCAAAATTAAATTATTTACTAAACATATATCGAGAATTTTTGCTATAAATGCTTCGTTCCCAAGACGTGTCATTTCTCGAAACGGAGATATTTCTTGGCTCCTTCATTCTGGGTTGCGAAAATTTGAACAGAAAGAAACAAGTTTCGGCCCCAAATGGATAGATTGGGGCCAATCTATCCAAGCAGTCAAAGAACGCATTCGGAACGAGATTGTAGCAATAGATTGCGAGAGCTCACAAAAAAACATTCAGGTATGACTATGAAGGCTCAACCTCAAGCTCCACACCAGCAGTCAGGCATGAGGAGGGATACTGCACAGTCAGCACCTCTGACTGATAATGGTTCCCTGCAAGTACTAAATTTAATCAACAATCTTAACACTCTCATTCAGCCACTTTACACCCTTCTCCAACAAATTTCACTTATAACTCAGGCCTTATGCCCTCACTATGCCCCCTAGATCGCTAACTGTAGGATCCCTGTCTATCATCCTTTGGAATGCAAACGGACTGACTCAACATAAGACAGAGCTAGATATCCACCTACACAAGAAACGTATTGACATCGCATTGATAACTGAAACCCACTTAACACCACGCTCAAAATTTTATATTTCAGGATACAAAACTTACAGAACTGACCACCCGGACAACACAGCTCATGGAGGAACTGCAATACTAATAAAATCTTCATTAAAACATGACCCCTTAAAATTACCCGTAACACCTGACATTCAATCCACTAGCATTACATTATATACCAAACATAACACCATTACCTTTGCTGCAATTTATTGTCCTCCTAGGTATGTGCTGACACCTGCCATGTTTTGCAACTTCTTTAAATACCTAGGAAGCTGTTTCATCGCCGGAGGGGACTATAATGCAAAACACCAGATGTGGGGATCTAGACTTTGTACCCCGAGAGGAAGGAATCTCAGGAGAGCCTTACATGAGCTCTCATTAGAAACAATAACTCCAAACTCTCCGACTTATTGGCCCACATCTATACACAAAACACCCGATTTATTGGACTTCTTTATCACCAAAGGACTTAGAACAGTACCACACACTGTTAATACTAGCTCTGATCTCTGTTCTGATCATTCCCTGGTGAATCTGCTGCTGCTGGATGAGCCCTGTGAGGCATCAAAACGACCATCTCTTATTAATGGGACCATGGATTGGGATACCTACAGGAATAACCTGGATTCTGCACTTTCTATCCCAATTTCTATTAAAACGCAGGAAGAACTGGAGGAAGCCGTTGACACCTTCACAAAGAGCGTCCAAAACGCAGCTTGGTCATCCTCACTTCCTAGGCCTCAAAAATCTGAAAACCTAGCCAGCTACCCACAATACATAAGGGATTTGATCAGAGCCAAGAGGAAAGCTCGAAAAGTATGGCAGACAAACAGACTCCCATCATACAGACAGACATTTAACAGACTAAACAACACACTGAAACGACAAATCCAGAAATTCAACCGTGATAAGTACGAAACATACATTAACAACCTTTCAATAGATGATGGAAGCTTATGGAGACATACCAAGAAGGTTCTAAAGCATCGGGAGGTGTCAGTGCCACTTCGAAAAGATGATGGTTCTTTGGCTGCTTCAGACATAGAAAAATCAGAACTCCTTGCAGACCACCTTTCCTCTGTTTTTATACCCCACACTAATATCTCAAACCCTGAAGATGATGACTTTATACTCAAATCTTTAGACATTCCCTTACAATTATCCCCACCTCCTCCACCTTTTTCTCCATCTCACGTCACTGAACAAATTAAACTGTTAAAAAGAAAGAAAGCTCCCGGTTATGACTTAATCAATGCCAAAGTGCTCCAGCAAATGCCCAGGAAAGCTCTAGTGTTTCTAACTACCATTTATAATGCCATTCTGAGGACTGCTAAATTTCCTCTTCAATTGAAATACTCCTATATATCCATGATTCATAAGCCTGGCAAAGATATACACTCTCCCTCATCCTATAGACCTATCAGCTTACTCCCTATTTGTGCTAAAATTTTTGAAAAGTTACTGTATAAAAGACTTATTACCATACTAATGGACCAAAAAATTTTGCCAGATCATCAATTTGGATTTCGTTCTTTACATTCCACCACACAACAATTGCATAGAGTAACAGACTATATATCAACAGCACTAGAGCAAAAAATGTATGCCACTGGTGTATTTCTGGATGTTGCAGAGGCCTTTGACAGGGTCTGGCACCAAGGACTTCTCTTTAAACTCAAAACAATACTTCCTTCCACTTACTATCTTATAATACAATCATTCCTCTCTGATAGATTTTTCTCTGTCCGAAAAGGTTCAGAAATCTCATCAATTAGACCAGTCATGGCCGGAGTGCCCCAAGGATCAATTCTTGCACCACTGCTGTACATAACATAAACCCATGACATACCAACCACTAAGGATACTTTGACAGCCACTTATGCTGACGATACTACTATTATTACAAGGCACAAAGATCCCGAGCACGCCTCTGTGATTCTACAAAGCCATTTACAGACACTACACAACTGGTGCAAACGCTGGAAAGTTAAACTGAATCAGAACAAATCCCATCACATCACTTTCTCACTCCGACATGGGACTTGTCCTCCAGTTTATCTTGAAAACGAACACATCCCACAATCTGACAGAGTACATTATCTAGGCCTAACATTTGATAAAAAAATGACATGGGGTCCACACATCGCTGCTAAACGAAAGACACTAAATCAACGTTTCAGACTTTTATATTCTCTGCTAGGGCGTCGCTCAAAATTAGGTCTAAGACAAAAGCTAAATACTTACACTTACCTACTTAAACCAATTTGGGCATACGCCTCACAAATATATGGAATTGCAAAAAAAACACACATCCAAAAACTCCAAATATTTCAGGCCAAAACTTTTAGGACAATCACGCAAGCACCTTGGTATGTAAGTAACATAACTCTGCACAAAGACTTAAAAATGCCAACTGTCAAAGAACACATACGGACTTACTACAAAAGATTTCACAGCAAGCTTCAAAATCATCCAAATAAACTCATTCAAGATATGGCCACAAAAAACATGCCCGACAGCACCCGTAGAAGGCTGAAAAGGAGCTGGATGAGAGATCTCCTTCAGTAACTTGAAACAATACCGAAGAATTGCCACTGGGTAAATCTCTTCCTCATGCCTGTCATGCCCTTTTAATTGTAAATTTGTTTATGTAAGAACATTCGCTGGTTGTCAGTAATCACTGACAGTTGTGAATTAACCAATAAAGAGAAAAAAAAAAAAAAAAAAGACTATGAAGGCTCAGGCCCACAGAGCGCCATCTGTCGATCTAAAGTATTACTACTTACAGCACTATGCATGTCACAGAGAACGCGATCTCAGAGAGCCTTATCTTGTTCCAGCCCGATAGCGATCCATTCCTATACAGCTAGAGCGATCTAGACAGATCGCAGATCACGTTTTGTGTGCCTGAGCCTTTAGAATGGATACATTTTAATGAAGGTTATTTAACAATCGTAGTGTTTAGAAAATTGTTTTTTTTGTATTGTACACCAAATGGCTATTCTAATACTTTATGTTTAGACATGAAAAATGAATTCTCTAATAAACAATTTCATTTTGAAATCCTGTATGACTGCCGGATCCTGTGTATCGTCGCTTACTATCAAAACCTCTCAAGTTCGAATTCAAACTTCAGGAGTTTTGATTTATATTTATTATTTCTTTACCCCTGGTATTTTTCAAAATCACCTATGACTATATTGCAACTACATCATAATTTAGTAGATAACTATAGACAAAGTAAAAAAGTATAGGCATTTTTAAAATAATGCTTACCTCACTTTTACACTTCTCACAAGCTGATACGATTCTCCAAGGAATGTTCGAAAAAAAAATAACGGCGCAAAGATAAGGAATATGTACAAAATGGATACAACTATAACAAAGTAAAACACTAATAAAAAAGCAACTTTTTATAATAAGATGCATCTGGAAGCTGTATACATCTGAGATTATTGAAGCACAATCACACTGCTGCTCATGGGCCCAAGTCAATCTTTCCAACCTCTTTGCCAATGTTGTTGATGTTGATACAGGAAATGACAACAGTTCATCGTTACACAACCTGAACAGAGATGTGACAATACCAACAAAACCAGAAAACCTATCGACCAGTATGATTGCAAGCACCAAAATACCTCGGCCTAAAGCATAGTTTATCCAAGTTAACAAACCAAATGAATATTTGGGCAGACTTAATAGAAATATGACTGCCAACAAGACAATGTTAGAAACAAGATAAGTTTTAAAATATGGAAATTCACAACTACGGATTGGGAATGCAATTTTCCGCACCATCTTCAGTTTTGCAATGTATTTATTAAATTCATTCAATCTGATAAAGAATTCGCAATGAGCAAAGGTGTAAATCCAAGAATCACCGCCAATAAACGGAAAATTATAGGCTACAATATAAATAATGTAAGCAAGAAATATTATAAGTGATAAAACTGAATGTGGCAAAGGACTTTGGAAGTATCCGTCATTGTTAATAGTAAAAGGAAACAAACCGAACAATTTTGATACATGCAATACCAAGAGAATGTTTTTCTCTACAATACAATCGTCAGCCATGTCTGCTCTTTGTTCTTCTTTTCGCCGAAGTCATCTAAGTCAAAAAGAAATTATCTGTCAAAAATATCTACGATGCCTCATTGCAAACACAGTAATCATCACGTGACAAGGTAGAACATCATTGAGGCCATTATCCAAATGAAATATTAATAGCGATGATTGTAAGGAATTACTTTTTATGTGTATATATATATATATATATATATATATATATATATATATATATATATATATATATATATATATATATATATATATATATATACATTCGTATATATGTCAAAATGTTTTTGTAGTGAACTTGTTTCCACACGGATGAAGTCATGGCCACGGTTACAAAATTACCTATTTTTTAAAATGGTTTTTCCTCCATTTCTCCACTTAAGGTGAGCATTTCGAAAATTTTTCGAAATTTCTGCTAAAAATCTTCTGGAAGAAAATTTCTAAATGACAGTGAAAACCACATCAAAATCAATGGATTACTATTCCAGCTTTGTGAGCCCAAACAGTATACATAATATATACATATATATATATATATATATATATATATATATATATATATACATACATACCTACCAAACATATCAGATACATGTGATTTGCTCTAGTAATATATGGAAGCCTCGTAAAGGCTTGGGTTAACATTTTCTTTTTATCCTTCATCTAAATACAGACTAGGTGGAATTTTCCACTCGGTACAGGTACAGTTTATAATGTTTCATACCAGGTTATAATACCCATTAAGTAATCGAAATAAATGTATAGGCTTGATGATTTTAAATTTGTTTGAATGTTTCCAAAACCTTTAGGCAAATTCTAGACTGTCGATTTACTATTAATTTATATTCAAGCTTAAAGTGAGTAATTTGTAAATTACTGTAAAATCTTATCGAACTTGTAACATACTTATGTTACATACTTATGTTAGCATATTTTTATATATATATATATATATATATATATATATATATATATATATATATATATGCATACATAAATACATACATTGTACATAAACATACATACAAAATTTATACATATATTGTAACGCTCTACAAATAATACTATTTTTGACGAGGATAGAGGTCCTTGAGGGAGGGTCCCACTACGAAAAGCCACTGTTTTTAATAATCCCCGAGTTCATACCCGTTGAAGCTATTAGACCCAGAAAGCCTATTAGGAATGTCGTGAGGAAGGGTGGGTTGGATAAGGGGGAGGAAGAGGGTAAAATTTATACATATATTGTAACGCTCTACAAATAATACTATTTTTGACGAGGATAGAGGTCCTGCGAGGGAGGGTCCCGCTACAAAAAGCCACTGTTACATATTATATATATATAGTGTGTGTGTGTGCCCCAGTAAAGAAAGTCAGGGTATTGAATTGAATGATGTGTTTCTTCGGTGAATCTATGTACTTTTATTGACTTTCCCATTCATTTTATTTAGCCAAAATATGGTGAAATGTGTAATATATAATTAATGTGTTAAAATTAAAATCAATGTTAAACTTAAATCTTTTTTTTTTTTTTTTTTAAGTTGTTTGTAAAAGTTTTGTACAAACTCAACAGTATGATGATTAGGAATGGTAAGAACAATAGTTCTGCCTCCTGTTGCTCACATTATCTTTGAAAAGTTAAAACATAAAAAAACAAACTTGGGAGGGTATTTAACCTCCATTTATTTTCAGGGGCAATGCCATACGGGTACAGCTAGTATTGTAATAAAAAACTTGTGTACATAGGTAGGTAGTTGTCATGACAACTTCATGCCTGTGGAAGCAAGTTTTCTTCACATATTTTATTAGACTAATGTTTATTAATTAATTTTATTTGTTAGGTTACAATAACCTTAAAAATGCAGGCTATTAGTAATAAACTCTTCCATCCTTGTAGCTAATATTGTCAGTACAATACCTAAGTGGCATATCCGCAAATTTTGGGGTTGAGTTGTATTTCAACATGTGTTTTTTTTCTATTACCTTCACAATAACAAAAATAACTAATTGAATATGTGACATCACCAATTAAGGATACAAAATATGACCAGTTTAATTAAAAACGCTGCAAAATTATTACACAATGGTTTACTATTTCCAAATAGTTATATTTCAAAAATATCAGATGTATCCATTCATTGGACTTTCTTTATACCTTGGGTTTAGAGTTCAGACAATTAGATCATCTTTCAAATGAGCTAGAATGTTTTGGGAGATGTAATGTTTTCGAGTTATCAAATAACTAAACGAAGGTGAACCAGTTTCCATAGAAACATGTGCAGAATACTTTGCAAAATATATCTCCAAGTTCAGGAAAGAAATTAACATGTCTTCTCCCGTCTTGATGATAAATCATAATATTTTTTGCCACTATATTTCTTTCTTAACAATAGAATTTAAATTTTGTAATTTTAATTGGGAAATATTTTTGGGCCATAAATCATTAAGCACAATTAATTTTCTGATACTGACTTATAGTGTCAATACTCATATTACAATCAATGTATCAATGCCAAAACTACTTGATATCAAAAGGAAAGCATCAATACTTGTATCAAATTTACTTTCCAATGTCAGCACGCACACATATGAAAGAATCTATCCCATTTAAATACCACTCCAATATTGTATACCACACAACCTGTTTCACCCCCTATAGTAATGTCCCTTTTATTGATAAGTTATATTCCAACAACATTTTGATCAGCTGTTTCTAATCCGTAGAGATCTTTGGCCCACTAAGCGAGAAATTGAACTATGTACACACCACTCTCCAACCCTCACTTGGTGATTACGATCCTTAAAAGTGCATTTTGAGGTATTTTTATAGTGCATTTACCAGTTAAAACTTTTCAACTAACACTCAAACTTCAGGAAAGGTAAACAATAAAACATTTCTAACAATAAGTTGGACCCTCCCGTGACCTACCTGTGGTCCGCCGACTATTGGTTTTGAACCACTGCTTCAGATATTAGTATTTATAAAAAGAGATGTAATTAAAGATGATAAAACAATTATATTATTACTATTGTAGATTATGTAAGGGAAGAAAAAAGAAGAGAAAGAAAACGGCAAATAAAATATTTATTTATAAATTAAAAAAATCAACAAATTATTGTACAAAAAGAAGTTACAGACTATACATATAAAAACATAAAGCTGATTAACTGGAAGAAATACTCAATAGGCGAACAACTCCGGAAACAGTACTTCATAAATAGGCCCGTCAGTTTGTAATGGAAGAGGATTCACTGGGGGTAAGTTCTTCTGCAGCAGTTCCATCAGCTTCGTCTGCAGAGTATCTTCATCCTAAAATTAATAGCTTTTATAAAAAAATATTCACATCATTTGAAGGCCTCCATTGCCATGGCATCATGTACATCTGCTATGAGTTTTATCAAGACTGCCCACTCTCTTGATTGTCATATCTTTTCCTAGATTGAAACTACTTCAAATATAAAAAACAATAAAAGAAAGTTAATGGAACCGAAAAATTAAACAAACAGAACAATTTATTTTAAATAAAAAATCGATTTTCTTGCTAAAAAAAAAAATTATAACACAGATAACATAGATAAAAACCCTAATACTATAAACATGATGCAGAGCGGTTGTTTGTGTATAACCCCGTCCAGACCACAAATGCGCCGAACAAAACAAAGGCGAACAGTGCGGTCGGTTTGGACAGCGAATCACGCAGTTTTGTGCAATATTGTGCACCTTTGAACACTCACTACATAAAGAGTACAGAATAACACAGAGAGGCCTTCAGAGGGATGGATGTGGACTCACTACCCGCACTCTCATAACCTAAAGACAATACTAACAGTGTTTTCTGTGTTATTTTTTTCACCTATCTCCGATTTTTATTGTCTGTTCATTTTTCGGGAGATTTTATTATCATTTTATTTTCAAAATGGGTTAAAAAATTAGTAATATTGTCTGATATCTCCGAGGAGGATGGTATGACAACCCCTTAAGCCGATTTTGCCACACTTTAAGCAAAATAATAGTCCATAAGGAATTGCACAAAGATGACTCAAATAGTGGTAATGCCATTCCTTTGGACAAAATCTAATAGGAATATATATATATATATATATATATATATATATATATATATATATATATATATATATATATATATATATATATATATATATACACGAGTATATATCAGGCATCTCCAAAACCTCCATGATCATGTTCTATAGATTATGAAATAGATAGAAATTGCATTCCCGTCCCTCTACGCTGACCTTCAACCTAGTCCAATAGTCTAGTTTATTTGGGGATAATATTACTAAAAAACCCAATGATATTTCCAGCCAGATGATCTATTTTAAATAAAACTATGGTGATAATATAATAATTTTTGTTTATAATATCAATTGGACTCAATTTAAAGAGAGATTAATAAACGAGAAAAACTAGAATGACACAATATCACATTTTTCTAATACTTCACACCCTTCTCTAAGTCGGGGAAATTCTCAATTTATTCTACTCTAAAACTATGCAAATTGGACTAAGCATGTTTTATCATACCACCACAGATTTCATCCTATAAAATAAGAATCATCTTTCTATACAGAACTCAATGACTTCAATAATCGTGAAGTTACCTAGGCCCAGTAATTATTCATTATTTAAACTATAATGTTAACAAACCTTGACAGTGTTATTGTTGACGATTTCACTGAAGGCTGTTGTCCGGAAGGCCAGGCACAACTCAGCTTGCTTCCTTCTGTTCTCAGCCTTCCTCTGCTCGTTATTATCGCTCAAGATTCGCTTCATCGCCTCAAAGCTCAGCTCTTCCTCAGGATATTTCTATAATTTACATACAATTTAATGATAAAACAGTAAAGGTAAATAAAATACATTCTAGAAATAATATATTTTATTACTCTTTGGAGCCCAGGAGTCGAATTGGCAGAATCTAGGTCCAAATTATTTAAATCGGTAACACTTCCCTTCATAGATACACTGGTATTTTCGACCCATGAATGTCTGAAAGTAAAAATATTTATAATTAGTTCATATATAGTCTAACTGAAGATTGATCGAAATCAATAATACTAATGACCAGTCGCTAAATCAAGTGTAAATATATGCAGTAGTATACAGAAGAAAGCCTGACAGAATATGACATCCTGGAAGAGCTTTAAAACGAATAATTTAAAAATTATTTCAGAATGACAAGAAATTAATTTCTGGCAATATTTGGTAAGATAAAAAATGATATAACAGCTATGGATACAAATTACAGAAAAGCTATAGATACAGAAGAGAAATTGGCAATGTGTTTGAGGTAAGACCAAAAAATAATTTTATTTTAAAAACTACTAAATTAATTTATTGATTAGCCATGAAATACACAAACTAGAATTTATAATTATTACATTAGAGAATTTAAGTTTAAACTTTAAATTTACAACATTCATGTACAGAGTACTTCATAGTTGTATACTTAATAGTTGTATTTGAGTGGAGGGGGAAGTGGAGTCAGCTTAGAAAACAGACCAGTTGGTTCTGGAAGCTGCGCCTTACTGACTCTCGGGTAATCAACTCGGCTCGATTGCCACCTTCTAGATCAAATCAATGTGGTCGTTTTGCTTATGGAGTCCACTCCACGACAAATGGCCACCCGGCCTTAATATTTTTATTTGAAATACTCATATTAACTAAACAACCAATCCTTTTTTGGGTTCCATTGTACTGACGGTTAACAGAAACTAATGGATAAATGAGCAACAGCTAATTGAAGTTTTACTGTAGTTACCTTAGAAAGGTATGGAATCAGGAGCATCTGTCATCTATTAATAGTATGAACACAGCATAGGTATATTTTATATTAATATCAAATCATAACCATTAACTTGATAATCCAGATTTACAAGTTCGCTTTATTATTAATATTAATATTATAATTGATGGGAGATATAGTCTATCAGTAAAACTTTTAGCCCAGTAGTAAGCTACGCATATTCAATCCACAGCTAAAGTAATATCAAACCTAACAAGATATATTTTAGCACTAAAATAAAACAACATTTCAGTCAGGAACTAAGACAAAACTGCAGCACAATAAATGGTGCTAAATATTAAATCTATGTTATAGATTAGTCGATAGTATATAATTAAAGCAGACTAATACTGAGCAAGATTCGCTGAGTATTGTTTCAATTTAAAGTAATTCTCCTATTTCAACTCCATTATTCAGGAGTTATAATTATAATGTCTGACAGAAGTTAGAAATTTGAGCATAGACAATAATTGCAGAATGCATTAGATCCACTTACCTGTGAGTCAATGCCCTCGTAAGAACACCTGTGTCCAATCCAGACTCTCTCAACATCGCTTCCAATTTATTTTGATCAAGAAGTAGTTCGGGTTCAATATCAGATGATATATTTCCATAGTCTTCCTTAAGATCAGGTAAGAGATGTGATGCCCGATTTTTTCTCTGTTCAATTATCTTTAAGAAAAAATAAATAAAACTGAAACTGATTATTCTGTTTTTTTTTTTTTTTTTTAGATCTTTACAGACAGGTTCTCTTACCTTTTCGCAATAATCTCCGAGAGGTTGTATTTGAAGAATGCTTAGAATCAAGTGAAGGAGAGTAATACATATGGAGTGAAGGTGGAACTTCTGCTTAGCGGAAAGGCTTGCCTGTGTTGTCGCAACTTCCTAGAGCAGAAAAAAAAAATCTGTCTTCAATTGAATACATTTAAGATTCATTTTCGATAAACTTTTTCCTTCAAAAGTAAAAGAAAAAATTATAATTTAAGTGAACCCTAATAAGAAGCTTGATATATTTGTCGGATTGACTTGGAATTCATATTTTAAAATATAATTATTATTAATTTGAATGTAGAAAAATTTATAGTAGAAGGAAAAATATATTTAATAAATATAGGAAGCATGCTACAATCTATATCTAATCTACAATATTGACCTTGAACAAACTCGAGTTTGTTCGAACCAGCTTTGAGGATATTACAATCGAACTATTTTTATATTCTGTTATGAAACAAATGTTTTGGATCAATTTATTTATAGAAATATTAATTAGCTTTAAACATTAACTGAAAAATAAGTAATCAGACAGGATATATAAAGAAGAAATATAACTTCTTTTTTTATTACTGAATGCAATCATATTGATGACATAATCACTAAAGCGGCCTAAAAGAACAGAAATATTATTTTTCAGAAGAAAGTTTGGAAGACAAAAATCACCTCCCTCCCTTCTAATCTCCATGAATTTTGCATTATGTGTTCAGAATGATATTGGATAATTTAATAATAAAATATATAGAAAATACCTGAAGATTGAGATATTTATGTAAAACCACATCGTCAGAATTTAAGTTGAGTTATAGTCGTATACATGTTATTCATAAATAACTTTCTTATTCTTATGTCCCATCTGAATCCCTGCTGTTTTTCTAAGCACCATAACCAGGGGGATTTGACTTCTAAGGGTTGATATCAGGGTTTAAGGATGTGGGTGGGACGGGATCCTTTCAATTTCATATGATACATAATAGGAGACTTATAAGGAGTATGAAATTTTGGGGAATTTAGGGATTGAGAATAACGTTTTTTTCTAGTGATAGAGCTCACTAGGTGTATCGTTTTAGTCCAGTTAGTTAGATGGTACAATTAATCATCAGTCTAATCTAAGGCTTTTTACATATGTTTGTCACCTATTAGGGTCAGTGTCATGAAAAGTGGGTTAATCGGGCATTTCAGCCTATCAAAAAATTTGATATGCCTCCATGTGATAAAGTCTGTCAGTGTTAATAGTTTGAAGGTCGTATGAAGTAAGTCTGTTTTTCGTCCATTGTAATGAGGTGTATCTTGCAATATGTCTCAGCATGCTGTTCTGAAACTGTTGGAGTTTTGTTGCCATTGTGGCCGATATCTGTCGGCCAGCTTATTCATTCTATCCATTACTCTATATTAATATAAGAAATTGGATCGGAAAATTATTCAGATAAGCTTGCGAGATTAGGGAGAGAGGGAGGGAGGTTCCCGCTACGAGAAGCCACTGTTTTTAACAATCTCCAAGTTCATACCCGTTGAAACTAGTTTGTCCCGAAAGGCTATTAGGAATTGCGTAAGGAAGGGTGGGTTGGATAAGAGGGGAGGCAGAGGATAAAATTTATACATATATTGTAACGCTCTACAAATAATACTAGCTTGGCGAGGATAGAGGTCCTTATCTCAAAAATAGTCGGTTTTAACATTGATATAGGTTTTTTTTTTTTTCCCCTATCCTCATTTTTTCTTTCTCTTGATCAATTTTTCACTAATAGCTAATTTCTGGTCTTTGATCCTTCTTCTATATCCTGGATACATTTTAAGGTAGGATTGATATGCCTAAATATTTTTGAGATTAAATAAAAATTTCATCATACCTGTGATGGGGCTCACTTCTGTTTGCAAAAGTAACTTATAATTACGCCTTAATTCTAACTTAATTAATTTTATCTAGTAGATGCTATAGCATCTTGCCATCGTTTCGGAGCTGGTGGAGGTACAATGCTATCAAATAGCGGATTGCCGACATGAGTTAACGAATCGAAAAACTTGTGCGTCGCGTTAGGAATTGCTTCACTGTCGGCATTTGTAGTGCTATGAACGGTAACAGCTTTTTGTCTCCAAAAGGAAGTATGCTTGCATATTCTTCTAATTACCACGTTCTGAAATTGTTGTAGCACTTTCGCTGTATGAGGGGTTCTATGTTCGAACATTGGAGCACCGTACAACAGAACTGGTCGAATGATACAAATACAGGCTTAGATAGATCCTACCTAGTTGTTAAATCGGAACGGACTATATTAACGAGTAGAGAGACATTAGAATGCTAAAATAGTCTATTTTAATAGTCGACTACTTCTTCCCGTATAAGAAATTGGATCAGAAAATTATTAGGTAAGCTTGCTAGATTAGGGAGGGATGGAGGGTCCCACTACAAAAAGCCACTGTATCTTAGGGAGAGGGCCCTTGTTCCTCTGGAAGAAGGAAATAATTCAGTCAATCTTCTTGAGATTTACTGCAATATTTAGTTCTTCCAGTTTCTTTGTCATGATCTCCTGACAAGCCTTCTCTGTCTGCCATAGAACTCTCATTGCTTTTAACCATGTCTTATTTCCCTTCTACGTGTGTGTGTGTGCGTGCGTGCGGGCTTGTGTGCGTATATGCTTGTGTGTTTGTGTGTGTATGTAACAACCACACGGATTCAATGAAAAACAGCCATATTTAACATTTTATCGACAGTATATGTGCAATTAATTTATTTATTAAAGCTTAGATTGAATAGTCTTCTGTAATAGATAAGAATAGTTAAAACAAGAAAGTATGCATACTTGTATACTGTAAACAGCAGTGAGGTAAGAAGTTATCGTAGACAATGATATCAGTTCAATCGCAACCAATGCCAGGGTTGTATAGAGAGAAGAAAAAGTACGAAGTGAGTTGCCAGGAAGTGACATGGCGTCTAATATCCTACCATAAATGTCTTCTCCATACTTTCTAATAAAAAGAAAGAAAGAAGAAAAATGAATAATTTATAATTAGAAGTATATCAGTGTTAATAAAAACAAAGTTTATCATAACCTGATAAAAACTGTATCAGCCCGGGAGCATGGTTCAGTTTTCAGATGCATAGGGTATATCCTACAACATTAAAAAAATTATTGTTATACTTCCAACAGATAATAAACATTTAGATGAATAACTGAACATCCAATACACACCGTGGCCTTCTAAGCTTTTCCAAGTTTCCTTGACGGTCAAGTAATGCGTGAAAAACACCCTGCACCAATGTAGTCATTTCTAAATTGCCACAAAGGCGCAACATAGGCTCCAATAATAAAACAGGAAATGTTGTAGTCATTGAAACATTAGTGTACTTCTTACTGATCTGTAAAAATGAAATAATAAATACAAATTAATTAATTAAAATAAACTCTGATCGATAAATTAATTAATTAAAATAAACTCTGATCGATAAATTAATAAAGTTTTCCAGTATCAAATCATCAGATGGTCTTCTATTTAAAAATTAAATAAATTGTTAGAATGTTAATGAATGCAAACTAAAATAAACCGATTTTAATAAAACTTGACAGACATTTCTGTGCTAGGTGAATTGACTTTCGATGAACTACTCTTTGAGTGACTAAAAATACTGTTGCGGTAAGGTGGAGGTTCTCTTGAAGGAATGAAGAAGGAGTTTCGACCCACTCACAAATAATTGGTGTAGCGCAAGCAATATAAGAAAGATATGTAGAGCAGCTAATATACAGTGGAGTCCCGATTATCCGAAATGATTGGGACAAGACCCATTTCGGATCAACAAATTTTTCGGATTAAGCAAAATCATTCTTAAAATTAAATGTGTGATAATACAGTTGATTTCATATGGTCTATTTAAACTTAACCAAAATTCGGGACGAAAAGGGTGATAAAGAGAGCGGAATACTACCTAGTAGTGTAAGCTATTCTAATGATTCTTCACAGTCTCGACATGGACAAATGAAAATAATGTGTATGATTAGAAGAATACTATTATGGGATTTTATAAGGTCAGCAGATGGTTTGGAAAGAACCTATCTAAGGCCTAAGACGAGACTGAAGGTGAAGCAGATGGTGACAGCAAGCAAAGAGTATCACGCTCAGATACCCCAGCTGCAATTGATTTAGCGCTGTGCTACGTAGAGCAACATCGATATAGCACTGTGCTACGTAGAGTGACATTCCACAGTAACTCAAGCAGACATCATTTTCAAGATGCACTGGCATAATTTGGCTTCAAGTAAAAAGTATTCTTTACGATACAAAAAAAAAGAGATCTTTTAAAACCAATATAATTAAGTAATTATATTATTATAATTATATATCCTGTTCTTGTGTAACTTAGAATTTGCTTGTAATTTTCAGAAATATACTTTATTGTAAAGTAGATTTTTTTTATTTTTTATTCCAAAGAATATAGGGAGATGTGGTACAAGTGTGCATTAAATTTTACAAAAGTTCGAATTTATAGGACTGTAAAATTTATATTTTTGAAGCTAGATTTTTCCTCTTTTTTTAAAAATGTTCCTTGGATGATTATTTTTAAATATTACATTCAATCATGTCCATTTTTATGAGATTGATAATTTAACTGAATAATACTTAGTACATATTTGCCCCTGCCTTAAGGGGTAAGTGCATACAACGCATCTGGAAGATTCATTATGCAAACAAGAGCAGTTTTGGGACAAATGCAAAATAGTTCGGTTTTTGGAAGATTATTATTTGGTGTGACCATCGAAAAAAGTTAAAGCTTGTCTGAGATTCACATTTTACAATATTCATTGAGTTATGAAAGTGGGATTTGGAATATAATTGAAAAATTTATTAACAAAAATAATTTTTGTTTTAATTCACTAGTTCATAGTTTCCTCAACAAAACATGATAATGAGGATAAGTATACACCATGCTCACTTATCACAAAAGGTCTGCACTTGCCCCTACTATCATGTTTGGGGGGGTGACCGCGAACAAGTGCTTAAAAAATAGAAAACTATCAAGGAGTAATGTAAATCACAAAATATTTTTAAGAACAGCTTCTGTTCTGGTCTCACAAGATGAACATCGATACAGCTGTGCTGCAAAAGTTGAAAGGCACTACTTTATCAATAGGTTGGAACTAATATTTTTACAACTCGTTCAGTATCAGCGAACTTTCCTGGCTGATTTCTGACAGATCAGTGTTTAGGCTTCATGCTCCGTAAAGGACAGCTCTTACCAGTGGAAGGTTTGGATTCAACGAAACAATTATACTTGCATCACCCTATCCTAATTTCGGTTTTGGATTATTGGGACTTCACTGTATTCCACAGACGTTTCCAAGGAAATCCATTTATCTCTTAAAATTAATATGAAATGAACCAGTATGAAATAACCAAACCTTACATAATCAATTTTTAAAGATTTTAGATGATAGCACTTACAATTAATAAAGATTTAAGGAGCATCTCCTGTAACAACTTCTCAGGACCAGATAGGTCGCCAACAGGCACCTTTGACACAATGAAAACCATTATTTCAACCTTTTGGTAATCAGGCAAGTGAGCGCTGAATTCTCCTAAGCAAGAGATCAGAGCTTCTCTATAGATCTCTTCACCGAAGTCATCACGTTTCGTTACGGAGTTTTTCAAATGCCCGACTAAAGAATTTATAATCTCCAAAACAGACGGACCTAAAAGTGAAACAATAATAAGTTTTAAATTTATTAGAAAATAATACATATAGAGAGAATAAAAAAAACTTGCCAACACTCTCTTCAGCTGAAATGGCGATGATCTTTGACAGGACATTGACAATACTGGTTCGGATCTTAGCTGAGCTGTTGATATTCGAATCAAGGTGAGACATCAAATTCTCAACGACAGCGTATGAATACTGAGTCTGCAAAGTAAATACAATAATAATTAAAACAACAATCATGAGTGATTATAAAGTTTAAAACTAAGAAGTTTAAGATCAAGTTATAAATAAGAAGTTCTCGGTTTACTGTTGGAAATATTCCTTGATGTTAACACTCCAAATGTTTTAATATTTCTCTTATTTTTTTTTTTCCTCTTTCTATTTTTACTTCCTTGTACGAAGAAAGGAAGTATTGTATTCGCGAAAATTTTCGGTTTTCAGATTTCAACAGAAATATCCATTTTGACCATCCCTGAATCCATTTTGACTAGTTTTGTCGTGGCGTCTGTACGTATGTATGTTCGTTTGTATTTCGCATAACTCAAAAACCGTTAGCCGTAGAAAGTTGAAATTTCGTATTTAGGATTATTGTAAAATCTAGTTGTGAACCTCCCTTTTTGGTCACTGCTTGATCATCGGAAGTGGTACTTTACTTGAAGATCATAATTGATTTCCAACAAAAATTATATTAAAATACTATAAAATACTTCTCAAATTTAGTATTTATAACTTATATATTGATTTAAAAAACACTAATTTTGGATTAAATTGAAAAACCGGAAGCGGTACTTCACTTGAAGGTCATATTAGACTTTCATCAAAAATTATATTAAAATATAATGCAAAACATCTCAAATTTGGTAAATAGGACTTTTATATCGATATGAATGTATTTAATATATTTTGGTTAAAATTGGTGAGTCGAAAAGAGTACTTGAAGGTCATAATAAACTTACATCAAAAATTATAATAAAATTAAACACAGAAATCATATGTTTCGGTGATAAAGGTTACAAACGCAATTTGGTTTCCACCCCAATTAAACATTTTTATTACTTGTTTTAAGTGTTAAATTTGAGTATAAAATGCTGGGTTTCCTCCCCATTTGTGAGATGAACAAGTCTGCAGCACGAGAATAAGATATAAGTTGAGTGGATTTTTCCGCTTAAAAATGTCGAAACTGTCGATTTCCAATGCTTTATCGAGTGATATTGGTTGTTCTAATATTGTCACATAACACAAAGAAATCTCTTGGAAACTTGTTACCAACTGAAAGATAACGACTTATAATAACGGAATGAGACCTCCAGAAATAAGAGTATGTCTGTGTGTGCGTGTGCCAATAGATGGATATCGCGACGCCCAGTGTCGTTTTTGAGATACTGCAATCTTCGGAAACTTGTAAACAAATTCAGGATCATTTTTTGAGCCACCGATTTATAGTTTAATTGGCATACAAGGAAGTCATGTGTTGTCCACATCAGATATTTTTATAAAATTGAAATGAAATTGGTTGGTTAAAAATAGAAACAATATTTTAATTACTTATCAGTATTATAATAAAACAAATATTGCTAAGCGGAAAAGGGGTTCCAGTTTGTTTACAAGAGGGCTTGTGTATCCTAATGCTATTATGAATAGTATACTATCAGGAGACAGCAAGATAACTAGAATCGATTAATTAAATTTAATTTTTTTCATAATTCGAAAGTACCAAAGTCAAAAAATTACAATTATAGTAAATTCATCTATAAATCTAATTTCTCTCAATTCTCCAGTTTTATAACAAAAGAAATTTTACCCATCTGGAGTATTATTACCAATATCATTGAAGCCTCCTGGCTAATACGTGCCCTCACTTATGGCGTGGTTGCTTAATGTAATTAAGATAAAGATTACCATATGGTTAGCACCCCAGAAAATTTACAAATATTTTTGAGGTTGAAGCAAACGGATTCCACAAATGCCTTATGGGTAATGAGTAGCAATATAAGAAATCCACATTATTTTGTTTATTTTATACAAAACTATTTAACTGGAGGGAGGTCTGTCCATATAAATTGAAAAACACCAAACTTAAGTACATGATAGGTAACTGTATTATTTACAGTTTTATTAATCGTCGCTTCCTTGAGAAAAAAAAATACATATAAATTTATAAACTATTAGTGATTTCTAATTGAACGATTGTTTGATTCTATTATTAAAACATACTTTCTCATTAATTTCCTTATCTGGTACCATGTTAGTCCCAGATATTTCAGTTATGGGAGACAACAGTATTTAGCAATAACAGTTAAATTTCCATTAATGATTAATCTAGGTAAGATTAAGTTATGACGATTTACAGAAGCAGGTAACCTGAATAGATGACATGATGATTCGGAAAGTGTGAACAGCGAATTCATTCGGTACCCAAAGGCTATGCTGGTCTAAATGCCTGGAAGTATAAAAATATTAATTATAATCAAGAAATTAAAAATATATATATATACTAGTATACCCAAGCGAGAACTCTCGCAATAGATATCTTCTAATCCCTAATTTCAAGTATAAGCGATATTAGGGAATCTTATTTATTCGTATAAACAATATAATATTATTAAGAAAGTTTATTTAACACACATATTTGGTGAAGCTACATAGTTTGTAATGACTATGTTGAAGTTACAGTTCATACTTATTAAGTACTTAAAGCTTATCCCACTGGAAAACATCTCTTCAATTTAGCAGTTAGGCAATTAGATTCAGCTATACCGTTTTCTATATGTAGTATTTATACTTAACAGTTACCTTAAGGGTTGGACATGGAAACAAAATATAATTTCCCACTCATTAAAAGTTTTTGTAAACAGACTCAAATTGATATAAAGTTGCCATGACAACGACACGTACGCAAGATGGCATAGGGCCCGTGCGGACCTATATCGTGCATTCTCTCAAAAACGGTAGGTTTTTAAGCTTTAAAACGCTGGACCAGTATGGTCCAAAGGACCATACTTGATCTTGATGCCCACGTCAAAATCTCTAAAACCCAACTTATCCCGTCTCGATCCGCCGACTCTCAGTCGTCAAAGTTTTGAAACCTTCCAGTTTTTTCATCACTTTTATTTAAGCCCTAGTAAGAATTTAAGAAACAAAATCGGGATTCGTCACTTCTCTGTGAAATTCCCTTTCTTTTGATACCTCATTCATCAAAATCCATCGCTCCTGAGAGCCGGAAAAGGGATCTATACTACCGTAATAATATATAGTAGTGATATATATATATATATATATATATATATATATATATATATATATATATATATATATATAAATAATAAAAGTGTCATTAAATATAATAATTTTATACAAAAAAATGGACTATAAAAATTTTATTTTAAAGAGAAAAAATTATTGACATTAAAATTATTATATTGAATAATCAATGGTTGACCGTAGAACTTGTGAAGGAATGAGATGGTCCGGGAGGCGGTCAAAAAGTGGAACACAAATAGTAAAAACTATTTATTAAGGATCCGACGTTTGGACCCACTTTGCAGGTCTTCTTCAGGGCTGAATAAACAAGATACAAAAATAAGAATAAAACAATGGTACATACAGTGAATGAATTAATAAATAAAAAAGATTTAGTAAGAAAAAAAATGAAAACAGAGATAAATTTGTAAAAAAAAAAAAACTGGTAGAGAACTGGTTATCATTACTCTACCAGTTTCTTTTTACAAATTCATCACTGTTTTAATTTTTTTCTCACTAAATCTTTTTTATTTATTAATTCATTCACTGTATATACCATTGTTTAATTCTTATTTTTATATCTTGTTTATTCAGCCCTGAAGAAGACCTGCAAAGTGGGTCGAAACGTTGGATCCTTAATAAATAGCTTTTACTATTTGTGTTCCACTTTTTGACCGCCTCCCGGACGATCTCATTCCTTCATAAAATTATTATAGCGTTAAAATCAAATGAGCAGAGGAACCAGTGCTTGTTTAAGTGATCAAAAAGTAGAATTTTTACATATATATTAAAAAATATATTTAGAATAAATTTATTCTACAAGCATGATATGTTTTATTTAAACTTAAATAATATGGACATTAAAATAAATGAAAAAAAAAGAAGAAAAGTAATAAATATCGACACATTATTTGGTTAAGCCTTCCTAATTAGCAAGTCATCGTTGGCAGAGATACGGTACTTTGTAGAGTAATTAGCACCTTTTGATCTAGAAAGTGATAGAGTGAGGATCTGATCTTGACCATGGACCGGAACAAGTGTCTTAAATTGAGCCGAATCCATTTTAAAATATATTAAAGCTAGTGGGTGAGTTTTAAAATTAAAATTAAATATAGGTCAGTGAGTTAAGATCAAGTTAAGTTGTAATATCTTCTAGATGGAAAACATTGTTTTTTTAAATCATGAAAAAAGAAGATGAATATTCACCAGGAATTAAGAAGAATTCTAATAACCTATCAAAATGACTATTATTTTGTAGATAACATTTAAATTTAATATTTTATTTTTAGAGTTAAGATATGTATAAATTTGTTTTTATTATTTTTCAAATATTCTGCATTATTAAACCGATCCATCTTATTTGTAAAATTGTAAAAACTTATTATTTTAAATATTTTTTATATATAAGTTTCTGAAATCTTCTGTCACTTAATTTTCATGATTTTTAAATATATAGTTTTTATTTTTATTATTAATAAATTATTTTTTCTTTTGTATTTTCTATTAGTTCATTTAGAACCAACAAACAACGAAATTAATCTTTATTTAATACTCTCATTGGCAACAGACAGTATTAAATTAATAATAATAAAAACAAATTTTCAAATTTAGTGATAAAATAAATGTTTTAACAATATATAGCTATATAAAGAATAAAAAATTGAATTTTATTTATATATAAAAATAGCAACATTGAGTTACGAGTTTTCCCAGCTTAAAGTTCACCAATATACAAAATAAGGGAGTTACAGCTTATTCTGCCACAGATTATAATGCTCATATGGGACTCACACTGAGAAAGGGAAAATTATGGTTATATTGATAATTTGCTACCAGAAACGTCAAAGATTTTAAATATACATACATTGATAAAGCATCTCGAACCTTATTAATTCAATAATGAATTGTGTTTATATATCCATAATGCAGACTACAAAGAAAGGTGGTCATATTGAATGGGGGAGAGTACATCTGGTGTCAAGATTAGGATATTTAGTCCTCATTTGGTAATCAGGGTACGAGGGACGGGCCCGGAAAGTTATATCTGAATTAGGATGTATATACGATGTACTTAAATCAGTTCCCAACATTTCGCTAGACTCACAAGCCCTGATGAAAGCCTGTAATATGGATCGAAACATCAGCATTCAATAAATAGTTTTTATTATTTCTCGGAGTTATTCTTAATCACCTTAAATATTAAATAATCTAAGAATTGTTTATATTTAACATAAAATTAAAATATATAATAGAGATATATAGTTACTATACCTGAGAACGGGGCGAAGAAGACTGCCAACATGACCAAACGATGCTCGGCCCACAAGCTCTCTAATGCATGTATCAGCCAAAACCCCGGGCTCATTAGGATCTCTGTCATCTCGGGCTCCGTTACCTCCCTTATAGTATCTATAGAATCAAAACCAAAAATTAGCAGTTTATTTCATTAATTAATGCTCTATTAGTTGAGCAAGTCATCGAAAAAACACAAAGAAGGTGACCTGGAGGGTGAGCAAGGAGAGCTATCTTGTTTTGAACTTAGCCACGTAATTGACAAGAAGGTTTATCAATCGATCTGCAACGAGGAGAAAGTATATCTGGAGTTAATCCTCTGTCTGAGAAGCAATTTTAAACAACAAAAAGTTTAAAAATGTGATATTGACATTTCAGGGTGTCCAGCGATATATCAAGAAAAAATTTAAGCATAATTCAAGGATTTCAACTATAAAATTTAAGAAACTATATGACTATATTGGATTAAATTTAAAACAAAATTGGAAACATATAATGTATTTGGTCGATTTATGATAAAATGCACAATTCGAAATTCAGAATGAATTTGAATAATTATTCAGATTGTATTCCTGTTTGATAATGAAAAATTGTTATTTAACTTCATACATTGAGGACTCAACGCATCGCCCAAAATTAAAAAAAAATACAGTACAAAAACAATTTTAAGAGTAAATAAATAAAATTCACGTACAGGAAATTTCACCACAAATTTATTTAAAATAACGTAGCAAAACAAAATAACATATGTATAAGAAAATTATCGCAATTATAAGAATAATGTGAATCCTGGCAATCCCTTATCCTTGTCACTCCACCCTTGACCTCAACATATTATAAGACGTCAGATCTAGAGGTGGGGGGAGGGAAAGGGGAAGGGCTGCACTTTCTCCGGACTGCAAAATTCATAGGGCAGCAAATTTCGAGTAGAATTTTATTTTTAGGTTAATTAGAAAATATTTCTTTCGACTGAAAATCAGTCAATAAAATGAGTTTATGTTATTAGATAATGATATTTATTTAGAAATATATTACCTAAAACACTTCATATAACTGCTGAATTTTATTGGACGGAGAATGGGAGATGAAAAAGGGACAGCAAAATTCAGCTTGTTGCCTCTGAAAAAAATCCTAGTTCCGACACTAAGAAGATGAGTGTAAATCGATTGAAATTGAAATTCGGAGCTGTTTAGAGCTAAACATAATTTTAACATTCCATAATATCCCTAGTTCGCTCAGGCGACACATAGAAACTGGTAAGGTGAGATAGAACACAGAACGAGTACATGTTAGAGAGAGAGAGAGAGAGAGAGAGAGAGAGAGAGAGAGAGAGAGAGAGAGAGAGAGAGAGAGAGAGAGAGAGAGAGAGAGAGAGAGTGTGAGAGGAACTGATGATCAAAGTTAGTGGAAGTAGGCTTTTTCTAGCTTTCATAGAATTAGAGATGGTTAGGGGAACAACTATATCAACCATATTCTCAATATTTTATACAATTGATGCTTAGTACTGATGGAAAAATTGAATTATTTGACTAAAAATGTCCATTGACTAGCTGTTTTTCAAGCATAATTCCCGATTTTTTCCCGACATGAAAAATTCAAGCAGAATTCCTGATCTTCAAGGAATTCAAGGCTACTGGGCACCCTGCATTTAAATTAGATTTGTTTTGAGTCAAACCTTCTGGAGTTATTTTAAGCCAATTAGTTATTAAAGATCAGAAATGTTAGCAAAAAGGGAATAGAACAAGACAAGAAAGGAGAGTTTCAGTACATTCTACATGCTCAAGTTCCACTCTGAAGCGGCAAACACTTCTTAAGATAGAATTTTGTAGGAACTGGCCAACGTAGCGGCTGGGATATTTCTTTTAAACTGCTCATCGTAGCGGCCAACTCCTCCCATACTGAACATCCAAATTTAAAATATTGTTAAATCAAAATTTTTGGCTTAAATTTAGTGGTTTTCATTTGTATCGCTACGGCAGAAATTCACACTGTGTTGGAATTGTGATTTTATTTAATCAATACACGCCATTTTGCCTGCTTCAATAGTAAGACTAGGCTAAGTCTGTATAAAATGTTAACCATGATGTATTACTGCCCAACTTCTACAGAGTGTGATGTCTTTTTGTAGTATTTTGAATAGAAACTAGAAGAATTGAAGATGTATCTCTGATCTTAAATTTATTATCATGGGCAGTAATCAGTTAACATCCGCATGGTGGTATAGAAGGATCAATCTAATTAGGGATTGATAAATTATTTGCCACTTCTATAAATTTATAGTTGTAGAAGTTTGTAATAAATCCAAATTTATAGAAGTGGCAAATAATTTATCAATCCCTAATGGACAGTAATGTTATTAGTGCAATCATTTCAGCAATAAATATCATATATTTGTAATGAAATCACAACAGATAATGGTATACCATTATATGATTAGTAAATCAACACTTTAAATTAAAAAAGACACTAGGGATTGATCCTTCTATACTATCATGCGTAGGTCAACTAAAAAAGACGTTTTTATTTTCCAATATTTGAATTTGAGCATTTATCCGAGATGAAAATTTCTTTCATTATTTAATTTATTTAATGTTAATTAGATTTATATTTGAATCCCTTTTTAAATTTTTTTTTTTAATTGGTATAAGATCTAAAATGTCATGAATGCTGTAGTTACAACAAGCCTTCAAAATTGATTGGTTATATTTAAATTTTTAACAATTTATCATTAAATTTTGTTTGATAAGACAAAAAAAAAATATGGGTAACGTAGAAACCGTCAAACAGCTGTTTTTATTTTCCTTATTGCCAGCCGCTACGGTGGGCAGTACCAGTAAAACTGCTTCTAACAAAATAATTTCTGATAACTTCAAATAATCAGGAAAAATAAAATATTTTTTATTTTAAGATATTTTTACATTAGCATGTTAACTTACAACAAAAAACAATCCTCTTTCATTAACCATTTATTCCTTTTTCCTTCCTCGACTATCTGTTAAGACCTATTATCAATCGATTTAGCCTACTTTCTATTTAAATGATACATTTAAACTATCAAAAATTTCAATGCCGGAAAAGTTCAATAAGATTAAGTATCATACCAAAATTTTTGAATAGTATCTAAAATTTTTAAATTTAATATTGATGATCCAACATTAAAATATATAAAATTTCAATATCGGGGAGATACTACCAAGGTACCATAGTAAATAGAGATGGTAAGATTGACTAAAAAATAGCAAAGGCGAACCAAGTCTATTATTGGATCTGTAATAACATAGTCAGTAATTGTAAGGTAGGAAAAGATGTGAAGGTAGACAGACAATATATAAATCAATACATCTCCCGATCTTTACCTAATTAATAGTGCCAAAATGAAATATTTATATAGAGCAACAAGGAGAGACTGCATAAGAAATGAAAGGATCAGGAAGACATTAGAAGTAACCTTATTGAAGACAATCCTGGAAAACAGATAATGAACATGTTTCGAAAACGTTTATCGTACTGATAAAGAGAGATAACTAAGGAAAATATTGGAAGCTAAGCCTAAAGGTAAAAGATCACACGACCGTCCAAGAAACTCTTATGAAGAATATATCAAGAGGATTGGAAGGAAGAGAGGGAAGACCCTGAAAAATGAAAAAGCTCATTAACGACTGGAAATACTGGTAGTGTTTCATCAGAAAAACTTTGGAATTTTTTGATATAGGTGAAGCTTGATTTCTTTCTCCTAACACACAGTCTAACAAGTCCACACACACTTCATCAACAAACAAACACTTTAATATTATTATTCACATTAAAACATATAAAATCAAAAAAGTTCCTCACTTGGTCCAGATGTTGTACAATTATATAAACACTCGATTTAGAACATACTTTTTCTATAAATCTTATTTAGCAATACCATGAAGTGAAAACTGTTCACTGTAAAATCGTCAAAATCAAATAGCCATTTTAAAATCGAACCCTATTTCTATCCTAGATCGCCAAGAAAGCACATTTCTCGAGTCCATTAATAATATCCAAAAGAAACATTTTAACGATGATGAGAACAAGTTTCTTCATTGACACTGTAAATTTCATGTAAGTTGCAATAAATCTGAGCGATGGTTAATAAACGCCCACACAAAACAATGAAATTTTAAATTACTTTACCACTCTGTATAACAGCCAGGACTCATCCATCATACATGCATACAACCTAAATGAGAATTCAGATTCTCCTAATACGTATAATTTAAACAAATGATTTTCAAACCAATTCACAATATGCAGGCGAAAAAATGCCATGCATGCTTTTATAAGATGCTAGTTTACTACTCGTAATCTACCCAAATTCTTTTTCTATTTCAATTAGGTCTAGGATAACGGAAGCCATAGAGGCGATGAATCTGGTTCCATCGCATGAAATTTCAGTTTTAGGAGTAACTTTAATGAAACGAGAATAAATAAAATTTATTAATTACTCAAAATATGCTCTAAAAATTAATTACAGTTCTTGTCTGCGACTTTGTTTGCCTAATCTTCAATTCAATGAGATTATATATTTAGTATGAGTACGCGACATAATGTCACTGAAAGAAAGAAAGTATTAGTGTTTTAATTCTGTTTATCAAAGTGCTTTCGGATACATAATATTTTTTGTTTTTATGTCTGGTGTGAACTCGAATAAATTAGATGGTTTTCAGATGCTTGAGCAGGCTACATACAACTGTTCATGTGAGAAGCACACACTTGTATTGATTGTCCCTGTGCTTTCTTGATAAGCATTGCAAATGCGAGTCACACAGGAAACTGAAAAGGTTTGAATTTGAATGGCATATCTGTCGGAATCATCGGGATACGTGGCAACAGAACATCTCAAAAGCAATTTATAACACAACAGCACAAAAACTATTTTATTAATAGATTTCTACATGTGTTCCAAGAAATAATATATTTTTAATTAATTTAAAAATACTGGTAATATCTAAAATTTTAGGTGCATGTGCACACACTCTAAGTAAAAATCTCATTCAAATGGTATCTTCCTTTTGTTAATGTACTCCTGAAAAAGGGGGTGTAATTTTTTTTAGGGTTTAGTATCCTCAGGAAGTAACTATCAAACCTTGATTCTCACTGTGACAAAGCCCACTACTACTTTTCTAATTATAGGAAATTTAGAGAGCCAAACAAAGATTTTAACTGTTTATACAGTAAAAGGTCAGGAGTAGGGTAGCTCAGAGGGAAAGAAACTGGACTCCTGATTCCCCGACCCAGGTTCGTGTCCGGCTGGGGCTGATAATATATGTATTTCGCTTCTATCAGCCATAGCTCGACTCTGTGGTTGGAAGATCCTCCAGGGACACATACTGCCTCTATTAGAGGAGACCCTTCAATGGGTCGGGGATAAACCTAGTGTCGGTACTAACCACATTTCCTTTTATTTCAATTGGTCAAGAAACATAACTTACTAACCAAATACTGAACGCAAGACTCTTCACGGATTACAGTGGTACAAAGAGTGAAATATTTTTATTTTTTAAGCCGAAGACTATTTTCTAAAAATAACGAGCAATAAAAATATGTCTTTCAGAAAAATGATTTTCTTCTCAAAATCCAGACTTTTATGAAAGGAATTAAAAAATCATTGAAACTGTATAATCATCGGAAGAACAAGAAGTGCAGAGCATATTTTGACTCATTTAATAAATTGTTTGTTTGTTTATTTGTGTATATATATATATATATATATATATATATATATATATATATATATATATATATATATATATATATATATTTATTCTAGTTTTATTAGTTTAAGCCAAAAAACTGAAATTGCATGCAATTCAATCAGATACAATAAAAAGCCAAGCATTGGCTGTTTGCATTAATTCAAAATAAAATAAAAAATCATCCCATTACTGCTCATAGGACTAAAAACCCAATTCTTATAATTTTGAACTACGCCACTATTCCATGTCCAATATAATATATAACTACAAAAACCATGCATCAAAATGAACAACCCCTTGATACTGGATTGCCCTATCAGCTCAGGATTAAGTCCACGGATAATTTTAGAAACAACCATTTGACAAAAAAAAAATCATGCAACACCTTCAAACGACTCAACTCTGCTGATAAATTCAGAAAAAAAAAAATAAATATATGCAAGCAGCAGAATTCGGCTATCCAAAAGCAATAGTCTATTAGCAATTTATGACAACTTACTTCCCCTGATGGACTCCAGTGAGACTTACAACACCCTGGATCAGCTTATTGTGACACGGAAGTAAGCTACAGCAGCCTACTACTTCCGGGTACCTCCTAACAACAGCGAGAAATACAACTAAAACTGACAACACAAATTAACACATAAATATAAAAAAAAAAAAAAGAAAAAAAAAGGTCTTCATTCATTCTATTACCATATTGTTAACATTTAAAAGAATCAAAACTATTTACATACTTAAAAAAGGTATAAAATATATCCAGAACCATTTCGGAAATATCTAAATCTAATTAAAAATATATTACTTTGAAAGTAAAACCACAATAACATTGAGCAGGGAGATCTATTTAACAAAAATATAAAATATTTTCCAGTATAAAAATATCATTATATCTGAAGATTCATTAAATATACAATAAATTAATATTAAATATTATTTAAAATGACAACTGATTATTAATCACTACATCTTATTATTTTGGCTGTTTTTCACGAGTAAACAGCTGAACTGATTTCGATAAAACATTTTTCTGTTGTTATATAGGGCATAATAAGAAGCTTTTAAACAATAAAAATCTGCCAAGCATCACCTTAAAACAGAATAGTGAAGGATTAAAAGCCTTTTAAAAAATGTTTTATCTGCTTCTCATAAAAAGTTTATACCAAACTTCATACCGTTGTTATTTATAACTATAAAAAGATTTTTAGCAACATTAATTTCTTATCCACGATCTTGAAACAAAATGGCGGACATAGTAAAATTTTATAAACAAATTTTGTTCAAAAAGATCCAGACGACATACCTACATCTTTGAAACCGCAATACTCACGAAATCCTAATTCAAGACTGCGGCTTTAATAAAATCATGAAATTAAGTTTATTATTTAGAATTGCTGGTGTAGAACCCTGGTTGGCAATAAAACGACAAATAAACCATACTTACTCTGATTCTTGCATATTGAACAGCAATGACGGCAGAATTTTATCCATATGAACTGGCTCCCAGATATTCTCGACCAAATCGTCAGATACAGTTTTACGTATAACACCCTAGAAATAAAAACAGAAAGAAGGTCTGGGTTATTACACACCCATTATTATCTTGTATTATTCCTGTAAATAAAATGTAAATGATGAACTTTAAACAACTGAGATATTATGTTGAGGTGATGAAGAAATAAGCTAAGTTGTTACAGTCAGTGTCTTAGATAGGAGCTATGTTTTTCCATGGCATCCAGGAAAAAAGTAGATCGTAGGCTTCAATATAGAGTAAAATTATTTTGTTTTTGTGGTTTATACGAGTTATTAAGGCTTCAGCTGTTGGTTTATGTTCCAATAGTTGTGTTTCGAAAAGAAAAATTTATAACCTTTATTTTACAAATATTGCTTGAATGGACTAGACAAAAGTAACAAAATTTGGATGACCGCTTGTAAGGCCTATTGTAAAAAACATTATAGGAATCCTCCCATCAAATAGTTATAGCAAAATACAGGGTTCTACATACCTTACTACGTAGCAGCAGTTATGATTTTTATCAGAAACTTTAAAACAAGAAAAAAAATAATATCAACATACTTATAAATCTATATAGGGCCATTCTACAAAAAAGATCAAATCAAAGAATTATTTTTTTTTTTTTTCAAAATTGAATGTTCAAATAACGATTCCTAAAAAATCTACAATAATATCTTGTTAATCTTGAATGAAATACAACCCCCCAGCAGTTCACTAAGATCATTACTTATTTAATTAAAAATAAGTAAATATTATTATCATTATATTATCTGGAGCAACAACTCGTCACCAAGTCTGGGCAGCCTCCAATAATAGTCTTCGCCAGTTGGTTCAATCTTGCGCAGCATTCCTCCAGTCAAGAACACCGAGCAGGGTTCTTGCATCCTCGGCCACAGCATCCGTCCATCTCATATTGGATCTTCATACTCTTCTTGTATCATGGAATCCACCATACATGCCTGCTCAACGTAGCCACCCCAGTTTCGCTATCTTGACAACATCTGGGCATTTGAAGTATAGCTCCCTGTTCTTGCGTCGTATCCATTCTTTGCCAGCTTTTATGGGTCCAAATATCCTTCTAAGAACCGTCCTCTCGAATGCAAGTAATCGTTTCTCATCTGCCTTTCTCAAGGCCCATGCCTTTGAGCCATAAGTTATCACTGGGCACATGAATGTTTTATATATCCTTATCTTTGTCTCCTTTGAGAGGAACTTGCTTTTGAGGTGCTTTCCTAGGCTATAGTAACACCTAGGCTTTAGTAGGCTATAATTGGCAGCAGTGGTTCTTCTTTTAATTTTTTTGGGATATGTTATTTTGTAAGTTAATCTCGGTCCCCAATTAGACAAAGTAAATAGATTGTTGAAATGGCTGAATTACATTGCCTTCGAGGGAATGACATTGAGAGAATTATTTCATTAATTTAGTTATGTATGAGGAGATTAAGATATCAATAAAGTATTTAATCCATCCAAAACTATGATATTACATAATTTCTTTAAAGTCTTATATTTTAATTTACTCTCATTCCATAATTTGCGACATTTCTCAGAATCAGAAAGTCCGACTGGTTTGCCCGTGCACATATTCTTGATACAAACACCTGAGTTGGTTTAAGAAGGTATCTTAAATAAAAATACTCTTTTTTAATCATTTTTAATTTATGCGAATAATAGTTCAAAAACTTCTGATTATAGTTTTAAAAACTAAAGAATAAGATTATTTAAAATGTAAGAAGACACTTACAGAATCAAAATACTATTTGAGGGACAAAGTTGTAAAAGTGTCAGTCATTCACAATGAGGGGATAATATTATAGAAATTTTTTTCATATAAAGTAATATAACTAAGAGTTTCAAAACCAAATGAAAAGAAACCAAAAAGTTATATCTAATAACTGATTTTTTTTTTTCAGAATTAACAGATTTGAGAAAATGACTTGAAAATATCCCGGAAACATGATATGGCCTTATTTGTAGAATGGCCCATATATATAAACGAATATATAATAATACTTCACCACTTTATTGAGTCTGACAGAAGCAATTAGACCTATTATTAAATTTAGAAAAATGTGATTCATTATGAAAATAAGAATGCTAGAAAAGATTTTTTAAAAATTACAACATTAAAAAATAAATGTTGAATAATCAATAGTTGACCATAAAAATGATTATAAAGGAATAAGATGGTCCGGGAGGCGGTCAAAAAAATAATCACAAATAGTATAAACTATTTTATTAGAAAACAACGTTTCGACCCACTTTGTAGTGCTAAATATACAAAATACAAAAAAAAAAAATAATGATGTATACAGTGAATGATATTAAAATTAACAAAGCCAATAAGAGAAAGAAAAAAAAAACTTTTAAATTATATAAAAATTCACTAAATAAATAAAAATACATAATGAGAAAACTTTTTTAGTTATAGCTATTACTCTATCAGTTTAATCTATCATTATTAATAGTAATTTTTATTAATAATCAGTTTAATATATTATTAATATCGAATTTATTTTTACTTATTGCTATTACTCTATCAGTTTAATCTTATAAAATTTTACAAATTCATCAGTTTCCATTTTTTTTTTCACATTATGTCTTTTTATTATTTTCTGAATTTTTATAAATCTTTTTTTCTTCTTTCTCATTGTATTTTTATTGACTCCTTTAATTTTAATATCATTCATTGAATACATCATTTTATTTTTGTATCTTGTTTATTTAGCCCTGAAGAAGACCGGCAAAGTGTGTCAAAACATTGGTTTTTAATAAATAGTTTATACTATTTGTGATCCCTTTTTTTTACCACCACCTCCCGGACCATCTTATTCCTTCATATTAAAAAATAAATGTTTTTCACATATAATATTATAATGGCAGTTTAAATTACTACTAATTGAAATTTTATCCAGAGTCAAAAAAGGAGTGATATGTGGTAAATTGACGTAACTTCTAAGTTTTTTTTTTTTTTATAATTCCTTTAAAAATTAAATGTACATTTGCATTCAAATTCGACAAGTAATAACAAAATAAGAATATAGATGTTACAAAGGTTTGTGCACAAGGGGAATTTTAAAATTAGTCTAAACTTTAGAGTTATTTTTCTAAAAATAAATTATTTGTCCTTTGTAGTTGTATTAAAATATTTTATTTTTTTCTAGGTCTTTGTTTTTTGTAATAACAAACAAATAATACAATTTCAAAATTGACAATGTGCCACCTGCGACATTCTTATAATAAATAAATCTGCTTTTAGCAACATATTGATGTTAACAAAACGCTCTATACTACCTTCTCAATAGTCAGCAGGAGTGGGTTACAAGCGTTGCTGATGGAAGATAATATTGGATATATTAGGTATTTTTTTGTTGCAAATTTTAGTAGTTCTTGGTTTAGAGTAAGTTTATTACTTAAGAATAATTATGTGTGTCTCTTAACTAGTTTCGATGAACAGGGTGTACCAAATAAAAACTAGGAAACTTCAGATCATTCTACACCTCAATTATGGCTAAAAATAGCCTAATCTGATTTTAAATTGTTTCGTGGAAAATTAAACTTTAATTTTTTTTTAATTCCAGATTTTTTAAAATTAAAATCCTTCTATCACTTCCAAAAATAATCTTTCATGAAATCTGATGCATCTATTATGGATACATATAAAAAAAAAAAAATTAAAAAAAGGAAGAAGTCTTCTCTAATGCATGAGGCGGACTTCACACGGTATCAACAGCACACGGTATCTACAGCACGATGCAATTCGGCTTGATTTTCATGCATAATATCGCAACTTGTGTGGATGTGTTCCATCAGAAAAAAATATTACAAAAAAAAAAACCCTCTTTGAAAGCGGAGTAGTTTGAAAAGGTTTCCTGATAATCTGTGAGCTTATTCGTGGAGAAATTTGGATATCTCTTTATCCTGTCTCTTCTGCTTAGCAAATACAATATTATTTTCTTGAACAATAGCACATTTGAATTGGATTAGATAATAGGTGTATTTTTGCATATAGAACCGACTATACAATATATTCCTTTAGCTCTTTTTACTTCCTTGTATGAAGTAAAGGAAGTATTGTAATCGCGAAAATTTTCGGTTTTCAGATTTCAACGGAAATATCCATTTTGACCATCCCTGAATCCATTTTGACTAGTTTCGTCGTGGCGTCTGTACGTACGTATTTCGCATAACTCAAAAACGGTTAGCCGTAGACAGTTGAAATGTTGTATTTAGGGTTATTGTAAAATCTAGTTGTGAACCTCCCTTTTTGGTCACTGCTTGATCACCGGAAGTGGTACTTTACTTGAAGATCATAATTTTTGTTTGGTACTTTTATTGTATTTAAACGAAAGCTAATGAAATTCCCTACAAAACAAAATAAAAATCATTTAAATTGGACCATTATTAGCTGAGATATTGCGTAAGGAACTTCTGAGACTGATTCTTCTGGCGGCTAGTCATCCTGCTTCCTGACTTATTTACTGGTCTTCTGACTTCCTCGTATCTCTCTGTTTTATTCTTCCTTGGATTATTTCTTTACTTCCTTTAGCTTCCTTAGTTGGAAACTAGTAACCAAATTCAGTATCACTTTTTGAGCCACGGATTTATAATTTAATAGGCGTACAAGGAAGTCATGTGTTGCCCACATCAGATATTTTGTTCTGTGATGTGTGAATACAATAAATTTAGATATACCTAATTTATTCATAGACTGATCTAGGATTGGGAACAGAACTAGACCAGCATTGTATACGAAGCTCCAATTGAACTGTACTTTACATCACAGGTAGGCGATTATATCAGCCCCAAAAAATGTAAATAAAAAAATTTCTTTTCTTCAAAATAAATAGCGTGATCAAAATAAAAACCATATTTCATCCCGTCCTATCAATTAAAACATGAAAATTATATAATTAAGTAAAACAAGGAATTTAATTATGAAAAAAATTAGTAAAAGAACAAACAATTTTTTATTTTGCTGAATTTTTAATGTTTCAAGAACTAAAACAAGAGATCAACTTTTATTAATAACGAGATCAAAACCCAAGGATGGTTTAAAGAAATATAAAACATACTATTTATGTATACCATTTGGTTTCACTAAAAAACATGGAAAACAATATAGCCATATTAACAATATTTCATTCCATTCCAACAAATAAAACATGAAAAATATATAATTAACTATTTTTACTAAGAAACACATAATTAGTGGGGGCCAATGGCTGAATGTGAAACTCCTGCATGCAGCGAACATTGACATAGCTTTAACCTTAGAATACCCTCGGGTAATGTAAGGAATTGTCTCTATTGTATATATTGTACGTTACGTATGTGACAGAAACTTAAAATAAACGGAGAATAAGAAAAAAATAAAATAAATAAATAGAAACAAATAAACACATAGAAACATATCAACATAGAAAACAGATAGCATTAAGCAATACTTGCACAAACATAATTATATACATAACAATAAATATAGTAATTTCCCATATTTTTTAAGGTTATTAACCATCTAATATACAAAATAATCTAATAAATGAAGTTATAAACTTTTTCCCCCTCATCCTCTCACCCCCCTCCCATAAAAAAAATGAGAAGTAAGTAGTAATAATTAAGAAACTTTTTTTTTCCTGAACTCCCTTTGTTTCTTCTTTTGTTCATGGGTATGAAAATGATGGGCACCTACCTGCCTACCTATGTACACAAGCTTTTTATTATATTGAAGTAACAATTTATAGTTAAAAATTGCCAGCTTAAAAAAAATTATTTATTTATATTTAATTTAGTAAAATAATTTGGAAGTCAAAATTAAAGAGGTATAAATCATAGGAGGGACTGCATCTTTATAAGTTTTCGAGAGCGGTGTTTTTTCATCATACACTCTGCAATGGTAAAAAATTGTTGTAATTATTTGTTTTTGTACTTTTTCTTACTGTTAATTTATTTTTTAAATGTATTCTTCTTTCTGTTCAAATTCAATTTCATATACGTATATTATAAATTAATAATAGATAAAAAAGTCAAACTGTTCCATTTTATCCAATGAAACTTAGGAGCTGAGAAAAAAATATGCTTAAAATGCTTTATTTTCAGTGTTTGAAGACTGAATGATTTTTTCAATACATTTATTTTTTTGGAGTATGTTAAAGGAAAAATATACACATTAAAAAATAATTGATTTTTGGTCAAATAAATTTAAAAAAAGTGTTCAAATTACTAAGTAAATTAGACTCGATAGATTTTTTCACAACAAAATTATTGCAGATTTGGATTCAGCACATAAAAAAAAAATGTTGAAAAAATCAAGCAAAGCAAAATAAGTTTAAGAACCTTTACTGATGTCCCGAATTTGGTTTGAATTATTAAAAAAAATTTGAATGGTTTAATTTTTTATGTTTAATATGGAAAATATTAACACGAATAATGTTTTATATTGCAAATATGACCTAAATGGTTCTTACCCATTTACAAATTATAATATAAAACAATTATTTGTGATCAAAGAAATAGTAAATATTACACTTTTATAACACCGCTATTAATATTATCGTAGACCAAAAATAAGAAAAAGTAATATTAAATATCAGAGAGACCAAACATTTTAAAATGTAATAATTAAATTTTGGAGTGTTCTGGCAGGTCTATTGAGTTACATGTAATATAGATCAGTAATATAATAAGGTAAACATATATTTCTTTACTATGACAATGTTTATAGCAGTGGTGTAAAGTGTAATATTTATTATTTCTTGATCACAAATAATGTTTTTATATTATAATATGTACATGGTTAAGAACGCAGCCTTGCTTGGGATGTCATAGTATATTAAAAGCAATTTGAATATTTAAGGCTGTATTCAAAGTGTTATAAGTAATATAAAAACATTACTCATGATGAGAAATAATAAATGTTAGTGATAAAAAATTTTAAAACAAAATAATTGAATTTTAGAGCAACGTGAAGAGTGTATTGACTAATATGTAATGATAAGGATATTCTTTTTGAGTGAAGAATAAAAAAACGGAAAAACAAAATTAAAGGTTTTTATTGTTAAGTAATAGCTCACCTGCAGGCCTCGGATTCCAGCTAACCTCAATGTTTTTCTAACTTGAATATCTGTAGCATTATTGTGACACATTGAAGAGAACTTCGAAACAAAAAAGTCATATCTCCTATGGTAAGAGGGAGTATCTTCTTCTATGTTAGCGAATTTGACAAACTAAAAATTAAAAAAATAATTTAAAAAATATGCTGAAAAGAAAAGGGCCACACATATACCATTATTACGACGTGTATAACAAAAATTATAATCCATAGAATCTGTACATACACTATTTGTAGCTAACACTTGAAGATCTGGCTCAGTAGATTCCAGTAACTTCTGTACCATTCGTAAAAAACTTTCGACAAATAAATTCAAAGTTTGAGAATGGCAAGCACTTAGAAGTTGGTCCATTGCCTCCATAGCAATTATAACATAACTGGAATATAATTTGTATATTGAAACATGCATTACATATTTTTATTTAAAATGAAATAATCATGAATCATTATTTGAAATTACTGGATGGGGCAGAAATAACTGACGAATTTTGAATGGCTTTAAAAAACAAATTGATGTTTCTAGAATTTATCTTCCAAAAGTAAATTTAAATTAGTTTAATTTCAGAGGGGTTTTGAAAATTGCATCTTCCAAATGTTGACTGTTATTGATTACTCATTCCAAAATTACACTTCAAAGAGATCAATCTGTCAGGGAAGGGAACATTTCCATCAAAACTTCAAGCAAACATTTTGATGTGTGAGCCGTGGCTCCGTCTTGTTGGAACCACATATCCTCTGCGTTAATTTCATACAACTTAGGACATAGGATAGACTCCAATATATGCACATAATGGCTGGAGTTCACAGTTACCGTTACATCCCCCTTCTGATAAAAGTAAGGCCGATAACAATAAAGTAACCAAAAGCCCCCCGAGCCATACCTATATGGGTCAGTTATTTCACCAAAAAAAAGGTGGATTGGAGGGTGAAAGAAAACGTCTTTGGCAATGCATAGTCAATATGATTTTTGAAAATAAAACCAATTTTTTTTCTAGGGGCATTGGTTTGTTTTTCCTGCCCTTCAAGATGTGCATGTAACGATCTGAGTTCACAGTTACCGTTATATCCCCTTCCTCAAAAAAGTTAGGCCAATAACACCACCAGAGTAACCAACAGCTATCCTCCGGAAATGTGTCAGTTATTCCATCATAAATGCCTCGAAGCAAGTTTCCGGGAACGTCTTCAGCAATGCGCTGTTAATAACTGCCGACATATATAAGATTAAATTTTTAAAACCCATATAAATAAAAATATTTTCAACGTACTTTTTAAAAAATAAAACCATTTTTTTTTCTTGAGACTTTAGTTTATTATTTTACAACCCTCCAAATTTTTCTGTTTTTCCCGTTCCACTCTTCATATTTTTCTAATGTTATAATATTCATTGTGCCATGTTCTTGGGCTTATAGCAGCCCCAATTCACCAAGAAAAGAAAAAAACAACTATTGTTTTGGCCCACAAGTAAGGAAAAAAGAAGTCATTATGATCAGTGCGTTCTCAGTGGAATGTCATGTTATAAAGCGTTTTAGCAATCACGGATTTAAGGCTCTTTAGTGGAAAAGCTTAAGTTGTGAGACAAACAGTTTTGGCTCGGTTCATCTGAGATGTAAATTTTGGCATTCAAGGCATCTCATTTTTAACTTTTCTGCACCAGCTAGTAGAAGGATAATATCACGGAAGGAAAGCACTTCTTTAAAAAAAAAAAATCTGACTAATTATTCTTTGATTCCAGTTAAAAAATTTTCTTAGAATAGTGCAGGCAATTAATTTTTTTTTTAAAACAGCATATTACACCATGATCTTGACATCGCAATAATACATTCATTCATAAACCAAATTTACAAACTCTTTTATGAGAAAATCACAGGACACATATTATTAACCCATTAAAGTCTGCCATATGATCTCATTGTCTAATATACAAATTCCTCTCAAAAGAACGTATAAGTCGTCTAATTACAATTTTTTTCATTTTTTTTTTTAAATAAACTTTTTTGATATATTTTGTTAGAATATGAATTTTTATATACTAAATATTGAGGTCAAGGTAAAAAAAAAAATAAAATAATAATATAAAAATTAACTAGTAATAAACAAAGGGGAGAAAAAAGGTAAATTTGGAAATCACTAACTAACAGCTAAAGCCTTTAGTATGAAAATTCATTCACTATAAATTGATCTGTTCTAGAAAAATATCAATGATTTCAATTGAATTATTGGAATACCATAGATTTGTTTTACGCTGGAGAGATATATATGAGAATTTGAAAATGAATATATCATGGAAAACAATCTCTTTTTACTTTTTGCCAGAAGGATAGCCTTTGTACAGAATTTTAAAAAAAGAAAGCAATATTTTACACTTCAAAATTGGGAGAATGATTGAGAAATTGTGATAAATAAAGGATTCAATAATGTTTCAGAATGTAAACAAATGTACAGTTGCTCTTGGAGCATTCACTACAAAAATAGACCAAAGTTTATTTTTCAGTATGAATTTTCATACTGTTGGTTTTAATGAATTAATATAACAAAAATTTATTTAAGGCCTAAGCAAAAAATGAAAAGGATTTAGATTAATGAACTTTTTTCCTCCCTCCATTTCTCCTCTTTTATTCAAACTAGGTTTTTTCATCAATCAATATATAGACACCAAAGGAACCCCCACTGGGGAATACCCGCTTGTCATGCATTTCAAACCTTAATTTTTATATTTGAATATTTTGTTTGTCATTATATTTTCTGGGTCGTGCCAATAGCTGATTTATGTACCTAATATCAAAACTAGTTATAAATGATTGTCTGATAAATTGTGCTAGTAATATCATTCATTTGGAAGAAGAGTACCACAATAAGAATATATATATATATATATTTCATGAAAACTTACAAATGCATATATTTCTTTGAGAAAAAATGTCAGATTTATAATTTCAATATTTACCTAAATAAAAAATTATTGTTAGTTAAGTTATTATATGTTTATTAATCAAGCATCACTTCCTTCAAACTGTGATTAGAGAGTAACTTTATAAAGACTATCTTAATAAAAATAATAATAAATTGAGGAACTTTCTATCAAAGACAGACATCTCCATTTTCACTTTAGCTTGCAAAGTTACAATAAAAACTAATTTTTCCACCATTCTGAGCTTCATTTCTGCTTGAAAAAACGAACATTCTATTCACTTTTTCATAGAGAAAAACGTATTTTAAAAATCTAAAGATAGCATTAAATACAGCTTTGGGATATTTATCAGAAATCATCAACATTTGTTTTGGACGGAAGTGGAGAAGTCCACTTTTGATAGAAAGATCCTCAATTATTTTTATTGTAATAATATTATTATATTATATAGTTAGGTGACCAAAAGGTATCAATTTTGCTTCTGCACGATTTAACATCATTATTTATGTCAAAAATATTATTTTGTGCTTTAATACATTCAATAAAATATTTTCACTTGATTTATGACTGTTCAAACCTCTCTATATCAAATCTTTATATCGAATTTTTTTTTTTTTTTTTTTTAGGAACCCTGAATTTTTATTAGAAAACAATACTCTGTATATAAAATTTCTATGTATCAAATGTAAAATTACCATTTAAAAAAATCATAAAATGTGATTCTGATCAAAAAGATCCCTTAGTTTACCTATAGAGGACGTGACGGCCGAGTACGTTGGGGCGAGGGTCCCAGAGTGCCCGGTTCGGAAAGTTGTGGGTTCGATTCCCACCTGGATCGGTTAATATTTATTTCGTGGTGATCCCGCGAAATGAATCTTTGCACTCCCACTCTAGTTAGTATGCGGCGGTGACGTAAAAGTAGTCATCAGGGGTTGGCAAGAAGGACCATATGGCCCACTTGCCGGACTAGTTTCCCCCACCAATACCAATACCAGTAGTTTACCTATATAAGAATGGGTAATAATTAAATAAGAAAAAAAATGTCCCACTAGTTTGCAAAGCAATGGAAATTCAGAGAAGATCTTGTTTTAGAAGAAGCACAAGAGTACCTAAATTCTCTTAATCTCTTTCCTAACACAGTGACATTTTAATTTTAAATTCATTTTAACTTTGTCTTTCTTTTTGTGAATATGACTCCTAAACATGACTTTGGTGATGAATTATATACAAATAGACATTAGAAGGTATTTTGCGCGAAAAGAAAAATACATTTTTTTTTATGTATGCTTGCATATTTTTAATACATATGTTTATTAGATTATAAATGTGCATTTGTAAAAAATCTGCCATCACTGATGTAATTTTGTACTCTTTTTCAGATAAGTGTTATTGATCGTTTAGTTTTGTTTTTCTTTAACCCTAAAAAATTGCCTTTGATACTTCTTTAACCTTAAAGAATATTATATGTAATTGTTTTTAGACTGAAAAGGGTGAAAAATTTCAATCTTTCTATATATCAAATTTTTTTCAAGGAATCTTCATGTTTAATATATAGAGGTTCAACCGTATTTTCAAATTCAATTTATTTTTTAATAAAAACCTTTTTCTAATTTTAAAATATGTGACTTTATTATCCATATACTCTAAAAGAGCTTGCAATGTAACAGAAATCATATATTAAAAAAATCAAGACAAGCTTTGGAATAAAACATTTATAATAGGAACGACCCATAGAGTGTAGACTTGCATTAATACTCCTTAATTAAGAAGTAAGGCCATTACAATATGCTAGTTTAACAAGTTTAAATATTTTTTAAAAAAAGATAATATTAAACACTTCTTTGTGAATGAAATACTAAAGGTTTTTAATCGCTCGGAAAAATATAATAAAAAAAACAACAGTTTAAATATAAAGCATCCTTGAAATAATAATCAATGAATACATCATTTTAATAATAAGAATTAAGGTCATCTCATTGACTTTTATAAATGTATATGTGAATTGAGTAAATTTAATGGCATATTGCAATGCATCGCTTCATAACTATCAAAAATTGACTGTAAAATCGGAACTATACAAGTAATAGGGCTTCGAATTAAGTTTTAGAATCAGAACATTATAAAAATGGTTGAAATTACACTTCTTCATGTACTAAAACATAAAATCCTTTACTTGTAATACTAATTAATTTATTATAATCATTAATGGAGATATAATTTATAACATAAATAAGAAATGATTACGAAACATCATTGGAGAAAAATGATAACACGAAATCTACTAAAGAATATTTCATCAAAAACTATTTGCTGACTCTTCTATTTAATAAAAAAAATATTTCAGAGGTATTTATACGACAAAACTAAAATTCGATATTAACAAGAATTGGACAGAATGAAGTTATAACTAAAACTTATCATCAAAATACGCATTTGAAACTATATGATTAAAACTCAATTAATCGACATATTAATAAATTCTATACAATTTTCAGTGATTAAATTTTAATTTAAACAAACAAGTGTGATTACTGATTTAAGAAAAAATACACATCGGGAAGTAATCAATCAAAAGTTTAGATTCAAAATACTCATTACATACCATGTTTTCTTCCTAGATATATCACGACTAGCTCGCTGAAATATATATTCTCCTATTCGATCCAACTTTTCTGGAGATGACAGCGAATAAAATGTAAGCTTTTCCATATTATTTTTAACGAGGCCATCCTAAAACGACATAGTAATTTTAAGAAGTTACAAAATGAAAAATAATTTAAGAGTCTGTTTTAGAAATACATACCTGTGGATTGGGTGGAAAAATGTTATCAACAAGCCGTTTGTACCGAGGCCTCATACAGGAACAAGTAAAGCAACCTGAAAACAGGAATATATGTAGTCATATGCCTGAATATTAAAACAGGAAAGAAATGGAGCCTATAAACGCGAACACACCTAAACACATCCTTAACAGTTATATGGTGTTGATTTGACTTGAGCAACGGGAGGGTATCAGAAAGGTAACAAGAATGTTACGGTGGGAAGGTTGACAACCGGCCATAGCCGAACCCGCACGAGCTCCCCCGATATCTTCATATAAAATTTGAATACTGTTTTATTTAACTGAAGATAATATTTTTTAAAAACTAGTATAACCAGCGAGAACTCTCGCATTAGATATCAATCCTTCTAAGTATAAGCATTATTAGGGAAACATGTTTATTACTACAGACAATATAATATTTCCTAGAAAATTTATTTAACACACACATTTGGTGAAGCTATATACTTTATAATGAATACGTTGAAGTAACAGTTTACATAACAAGTAATTAGTAATCTCTATAGTTTAACAGTTAAGCAATAAGATTCAGCTATACCGTTTTCTATTCGTATATTTAACAGTGCTTGGGAGTTCGACATGGGAAAGAATCATTAATAAAAACCTAAAAACAACATTTTATTTACTGAATACCCTTTTCACACTTATTAAAAAGTTTTTGTACACAGTCTCAAGTTTTTTCCATAAACATAAAGTTGTCATGACAATAGCACACGCACATAGGGTCCATGCGGCCTTATATCATGCCTTATTTAAAAAACGTAGGTTTTAGGGCTTTAAAACGCTGGACCAATACGTTCCATAGGAGCGTATATATAATACGGTAATATAGATCCATTTTCCGGCTCTCAGAAGCGATGTATTTTGATGAATGAGGTATCAAAAGAAATGGAATTTCACGGAGAAGTGACGTATCCTAATTTTAATTGTGGAATTCTTACAAGGGCTTCAACATAAGTGATTAAAAAACTGGGAGGTTTCTAAGCATCGATGGTGGTGAATCCGCAGATCGAAAAGGGATGTATCGGATTTTAACGTGGGCATCAAGACCATATATACTTCTACGGAACATATAGGTTCAACGTTTTAAAGTCCTAAAACCTATCGTTTTTGAGATAACACACGATTTAGGGTCGCATTGCCCTTTGCCAATTCGCGTACGTGTCGTTGTCATGACAACTCCTTATCTATGGAATTAAGTTGAGATTTTATATAACAACTTTTTAATAATTGGGAAATTATATATTCTTTCCCATATCCAACACTAAAGGGCACTGCTAAATATAAATATTATACATAGAAAATGATATAGCTAGGTCTTATCGCTTAACTGTTAAACTGAAGTGATATTTTTCAGTAGGGCAATCTAATTACTTATGAAGTATAAACTGTTACTTCAATATAGATATTATACACTATGTATCTTAGCTAAATGTGTTTTAAATAAACTTTCTCGTTAATATTATATTGTTTATACTAATAAACATGTTTCCCAAATAGCGCTTATATTATTCTTTAGCTTCTTGGTCTTTCCTTTTTCTTTTCCCAGTGAAGTGCATCTCAAACATTTTCCTCTGTACCATTTCACCCTCTGATTACATGTCCTAACCATCTCAGCCTACTTGCATTGACACAGTTTTTGCTCAACATTTCCAGTTCGGCACTCTCACGGCGATCATCTTGGGACAACCCTACTGCTCTATTTCTTTTATGAAGTATTCTGCACATGTTCCTTTCCCGAAACACTCCAAATGCTCATTTGAAAAATAATCAAATTACCTAAACGATAAACCAAAGCAATACGGAAAGTCCTGTGAATTGACAGGCCAGACATTTTTGAAATATTTGGATATAATAAACCATTGTGTAATAATTTGCAGCGTTTTCAAACATAGCATTGTATCGATTAAATCCCAATTTGATCCCTTCAAAGGTATTGGTATAGGTTTAAAATTTAAATGACTCTTTGAGTAAAATGTTTTACCACAATTTTCACAGTATGAAGTAGGTTCTCAAATCTAATATTTCTCAATTTTTTGGGTTTTCACATTATTGGGGAGGAAAGGGGAGGGGAGAGTGACAAATCCCCTGCCTATCCATCAAATGACTTTCCTACTTGTTATTCATCGTTGTCCCCCACGAACGATTTCCAATATGTCAAAGTTTGCATTCGATGACTCGTGTTAGTTTTATCCAACTAGAATAATCGTTGGGAATTATTATAAACGTCGAATTGTATACAATTAAAAATTACAGACTAATTTGCTGATTATCTTTTATCTATAATTTGAAAAATCGTGAAATAACGGAAACATGAATAGTTTAAAAATAAGAGTTGCTGACCAATATAGACTGAAGTAATGAAGGATCTCGGAAAATATAACACATATTAAACTCCGCAATATTATTTATTTACAGAAAATCTTTACACTATTAACTACTTAAACAATATTAGTTTGTTTAATCGAACTTATATGAACAAAGGTGATTGAAATACTCCACATACAAAGGTCTCATTTTTAAGTGACAAAAACTATTCGAGATGTTATTATTGAACTGCCTTTCAAAACCTGGCACTACACTTTTACCTAATTATCAGATCCAATAAAACCTTAGAAAACAAAGGTTAGGTTAATAGACGTACAACAGCATGGGTCTATAGTTAAAAAAAAAAAGAAAAGAAAAAGTGAGCTTGTTGCTTAATTAGGGCCGGAACTAGGGTTTTTCTAGAGAGGACAAGTCAAATTTTTCCAACATTACTTTCATCCCTCCCCTCCCCCCAATAAAAATCAACTGTTTTATAACAGTTTTTTTATGCTATGAAATAAATATCATCATTTGATAACATCAACTGAATTAAGGACAAGACATTAAAAAGCAGAAATGAATATTTTCTACTTACTCTAAAAATAAAATTTCGCTCGAAGTTTCCCACCCACTAAATTTTGCCTCCCAGGGCAAGTGTTTCCTTCGTCCCCCTCCCCAGTTCCAGCCCTGGTTATGAATCATACTGGTATCCAATATAGTTTTAAAGTTTCGAAAGATGTAATATGTAAGTACCCATTAATCAGAATCCTCCAAATCGGAGCTAAAACTCCAGTTAACAACTTCTTAATATAACTTCCAAAAAATGACATTCGTAACTAATTAGCTTTTATCAAGATATGTTTAAGGTTATATTTTCCAGTCACATGGTCGTAAACAATAAAACTTTTAGTAATTCTCACATTTTGACTCATAAATTACTCAGGATATGAGATATAAGGTTATTTATAAAAACAAAATAATTTAAGTATAAAAAAAAAAAAAAAGAATGCTTAATAACTTCATTGGTCACCTTTACATTGGAAGAAAGAAGGGCAATGGAAGTTACTTCGGGTCCAAAAAGAGGATATAGAAAAAAATTACGTTCGTAAAAAACGAAATATATTCACGAATTATTTATTTAACGTTAGGATTTATCGCTTATATGAGAGAATAGAAGGTATTACAATAATTAAAACTCCTTACCATTTGAATGTACCATCTATATTCATATCGTCTCATTTCTCCTCAGTTATCAGCTAGCTCCAATCACTAAAAATTTGGTCCTTTTTTTTTTTAATGAATTGTTTTAACAGATGTTGCTTACTTGACTAAAAACCCTTATGTACCCCAACTAAGAAAGGAGAGGTGGATTTTTAACAGATGTAAAGCATTAGGCATAATATTACTGTGTAATATTAATCAGTTAGGCACCTAATTAATTACAACAACCAGAAAATTAGACATTGGGAAACGTAATTGGTTTGTCACTGGGGAAAGCGAGTGGTTCGTCAGTTACAGATTTAGTTAATTAATTCACCAATATCTTTAAGAAAAACTGAACAGCTGTTGGGAAACGCGTTCCAATCTACTGCTTTGGTGCTTAGAAGTATAATGTTATTCCGGTCCATAGTAATTTCTATACCAAAGGTTAATCTTGTTTACTTGTTCTACCCCCAGGTGTCGTTAAAAGCCTTAGTTACCGTTTTCTGATTTCGGATCATCTATAATAGGTACCTAACTACCCGCACAATCCCTGAAAATTGTATTAACGGTAGTTGTTAATACTGCGTCATATGGATTTGAATATAGACTGGCAAGAAACCAACTTTTTTCCTTGAAGACTAAGGCAAGGCCCTCTTGATACATTCTGAGGCGAAGCGATAGATACCCGTGTATCGTCCTTATTTGAGTTCCCTCTAAGCCTGATACGCACAGGCGACTTAGTAGCATACGTTGAGAATACTAAAATGTAATCTAGTTTCTTCAGTCTGCCTCTAGCCGTGGTGAGCCTTGTTCTAACTGCCATTTTTGACTTCTGAGTTTGTTTTTTTATCACCTCAAGTAATGATGATATTGTCGCCTATTATTATTATAATTGTTACAGAAAAAGAAAAACCGAAAGAACATTCAATCCTTAAACTCAAAGGAACTATTTCTGTCGTTTATTTGTTTCTGCTAAAATCGATGAGTTCATTAAAAACTCTACGAATTCAAAACGTTTGTTGATTTTTGTATATATGCAAATAGAAAAAATCATTTCAACCTATAGATTTTATACTGGCAGTGTACCCAACTTATAAATATGTATGTTGTTTATAGTTTAAAGAGAAACGCAAATCTTGTCTATGAAGTCTAGGTTAGCAAAAACATTGCATTTTGTATCGATTATTCAAACTTTCGAAGAATGATTTTTAGTAGAGTGTTTTGAATATTTGTTGGTTGAAATTAAAAGTAGTTGAAGTTCTACTAGTGTTATTATGAACACTTTACTTAAGTAATTATTATTAGATTATACTATCATTATAAAGTAATTTTGTAAAAAAAAAATAAAAAATATACATAAAAGATTAGACTCTTTTATATATATTATATATATATATATATATATATATATATATATATATATATATATATATATATATATATATATATATATTGTATAGTATATTAATATATTAGTACTTTTCTTTTTCATGAAACCTTAATCCAAATATGAATATTACTAGTATACCCGAGCGAGAACTCTCGCATTAGATATCTTCTAATCCCTAATTCCAAGTATAAGCGATATTTGGGAAAAATATTTATTCGTATAAACAATGTAATATTATCAAGAAAGTTTATTTAACACACACATTTGGTGAAGCGATATAGTTTGTAATGACTATGTTCATACTTATTAAGTACTTAAAGTTTATCCCACTGAAAAAACATCTCTTCAATTTAGTAGTTAAGCAATTAGATTCAGCTATACCATTTTCTATATGTAATATTCATATTTAACAGTTACCTTAAGGGTTGGACATGGAAACAAAATATAATTTCCCACTCATTAAAAGTGTTTGTAAACAGACTCAAATTGATATAAAGTTGCCATGACAACGGCACGTACGCAAGATGGCATGAGACCCGTGCGGACCTATATCGTGCGTTATCTCAAAAACGGTAGGTTTTAGAGCTTTAGAACGCTGGACCAATATGCTCCGTAGGAGCATATGTGATCTTGATGCCCGCGTCAAAATCTTTAAAACGCAACTTATCCCGTCCCGATCCGCCGACTCTTAGTCGTCAAATCTTTGAAACCTCCCTGTTTTTTCATCACTTTTATTTGAGCCCTTGTAAGATTTTAAGAAACAAAATTGGAATTCGTCACTTCTCCGTGAAATTCTATTTCTTTTGATACCTCATTCGTCAAAATCCATCGCTCCTGAGAGACGGAAAAGGGATCTATACTACCGTAATAATATATAGTAGTGATTGACAAAATTAAAACACATTAAATTTAAAGGGGGTATTACTTTGCTCTGCTGATGGCGGCTCTGAGTCTGATTCTAGTTAATTATTATTGTTATTATTTCACACTATCTAAGCGATTACCAGAAATATTCACGTAACCGGACCAAAGTCAAGGGTTAGGGCCAAATTTTAAACTATATTTAAGAACTTCCTGACGATGTACCCTGTTTTCTGCCCTTCTTCCAGTACAATTTCACGCAGCTTCAAATTCTTAATTGATTTGATGGTATCGTCTGGAATGAGGCCATTGCTGGATACTATAATCGATTTATAAGATACAATAAAGTTGCCGTAGCTCATGGCACAACACTTTATATTTTCTTATTTTTTCTGACACTGTTGGAATAGCGATATCGATGACACAACCACTTTTTACATTTTGGTCTATTAAGATTACGTCCGATTTATTATTTACAATTATATGGCCTGTAAAAATGGAATGATCCCAGTATAACGTTCTGTTTTAATCAGGCATTACCGGCTTCGGCTCGTACCGATAATAAGGAACCTGCTCAGCAATCATGTTATAAAATAATGGCAGTGCTTGGTGGATAAAGTCAGACCCAAAATAGTCCACTATGATACAGTCACAAGTGAATGGTTGCGTGACCACGAATACCATTCTTAAACAAATAAAGTTATTTTTAAAGGCAGCCACGCTCTCAAGTAGGTCCGGTCACTTCACCTATTTCCCGGTAAATTCAACTCTTTCCCTTCCTCATCCCTTTGTAATAATAAAATTACAATCAACATTTTATATATATATATATATATATATATATATATATATATATATATATATATATCATTTTCATACATATTTTTAGAATTAATTAAAATTTTTACTGTTTTTATCCAGCTGTAGAAAGAATTCAAGTTGGATATGCGAAAGAGATGAAGAACCAGAAACTGACCAATCTAGTCTGAATGTACTTTTATTAACAATTTTATCATAAATAAACACTTTTTTTTTTTTACATATTTATTGGTAATTATTGTTCCGTAAAGTTGATTGATTTGAGAAACTCTATAAGTCGAGCAAATTTAAATTTAAATCCCAAAATGACTCTTATTGCCTTAATTAGTAACATTATTATGTTCAGAGTCGATTACATTTTAATTATAAGTCGTTTTGGATTGCCTTGAACCATTACGTTTTGGTTTGGACTATTTTTTTATGTTTTACAAAAATTTGGTTTCGATGACTTAAATCAACGATTCAATTATTGCTCTACCGCAACGAACATGGACTTTGCAATTTATTCTTTATAGAATGTTTACCAAATTAAGTTATTTGTTATTTGACTGTAAACCTTAAGTAAAATATTTAAAATAAATTCTAAATAATTCATAAGTATTGTTGTTTAAAACTTGACGAGGGTCCGGGAAAATTTGTCCCTGGGCCTTTGATTTCTCCCCACAGCTCTGATGATTAACAAGGTCCAGTACCAACTTAAATAAAAATAATTAATTACCTAGTACAATCAAAATATCTAAAGATATTTGTCTAATCGAAGAGAACTATTCTTATCTTGGCACAGCGGGTGAAAGTTGTCACGGTACTGAGAAGCGTAGCCGATCCGATAAATGCATTGTCATTTCAAAACATGCCCTGCGTAACATCAATGAAAAGAAATTACGAAATAAAATGTCCAGAAAAAGCTATGACCTGGTTTTATACAATTACCAAATAATATTATAAATTATCAAAGAATAAGTTAACTTTTGGTTTATTATATTATTATTATATATATATATATATATATATATATATATATATATATATATATATATATATATATATATTAAAATAATTCTTTTCAATAATAAACCAAAAGTAATCGACCAAGGAAAAAATTTTTAATCCCTCTCAAAAATTGAAGTTTTACATTTCAAGAAACGCAGAATCCAAAAATCGATTTTAAAAAAAAAAAAAAAAAAACCGTCCGTCCACGACTTTTCTCCGAGACTACTGGACCGATTGTTTTGAGATTCGGACACAGCTCACCCCGGGATAATTCTCGGAACTCGACATTAGCATTCGCCATTAATATTCAAAATAATAGCCGATTAGAAGAATCTTATCCCCATATCTCGGTCACTTATTAAAATAGAGGTAAAATGTAAAGTGTGTTGGAATCGTTATATCAAAGGTTTAAAAAAAAAAATCTGATGTGGACATCCCATGCCTTCCTTTTACGTCTATTAAACTATAAATCGGTGGCTCAAAAAGTGACTCTGAATTTAGTAACTAGTTTCCGAAGATAGCAGTATTTCAAAAACGACACTCGGCGTCGCGACGTCCATCTATTGACACACACAAACAGACACAAATAGGGAGAAAAACAAGTATTTTACACTAAATTTTAACACTTAAACAAGTAATAAAAATGTTTAATTGGATTGGAAACCAAATTGCGTTTGTAATCTTTATTACCGAAACATAAGATTAATGTATTTAATTTAAATATAATTTTTGATGTAAGCTTATTATGACCTTCAAGTAAAGTACCCTTTTCGGCTCACCAATTTTAACCAAAATATATTAAATACATTCACATCAATATAAAAGTCCTATTTACCAAATTTGAGATGTTTTACATTATATTTTAATATAATTTTTTATGAAAGTCTAATACGACCTTCAAGTAAAGTACCGCTTCCGGTTTTCCAATTTAAACCAAAATCTAGTATGTTATTTAAATCAATATATAAGTTATAAATACGAAATTTGAGAAGTTTTTCAAAGTATTTTAATATAATTTTTGATGGAAATCAATTATGACCTTCAAGTAAAGTACCACCTCCGGTGATCAAGCAGTGACCAAAAAGGGAGGTTCACAACTAGATTTTACAACAATCCTAAATACAAAATTTCAACTTTCTACGGCTAACCGTTTTTGAGTTATACGAAATACGAACGTAGGTACGTACGTACAGACGCCACGACGAAACTCGTCAAAATGGATATTTCCGTCGAAATCTGAAAACTGAAAATTTTCGCGATTACAATACTTCCTTTACTTCGTACAAGGAAGTATAAATATTTAAAAAAAAAAATTCTATAAAATCAACAAAATTTCGATATTATCGAGTTTTAATTGTCATGCCTATATAGCTTTATACTCTAGGCCACACAGAGTAGTCAATAGGTAGATTAATCAATATTAGTAAAATAAAAAATCGGGGGTAATTATTTAGGCATCAATGAATTCCGTATTGTGAATACTCTGAATTTTTAGCTACTAAACTTTTTCATATACTGATTAATTAAAAAAAAGTATTGGATGAGCAACAATTTAAAATAAAAAAATCATATATTATCAAGAAGGCTGGTTTAGTTATGTTTTTTGGGTTTGCACCGTTGTAGCTGACCTTTCATGGATAAAGTTCTTTTAAATTGTGGAAATCGATTTTAAACGTATAAATTGATTTATATATTTTAAATACTTAACCGATACTGTTACATCTCGAAACGACCTCAAATTAATTCTACAATATAAACAAAGCCTATTCAGGAGGGTATCATGCATCCATGTACAAGAAGCTTTATCCAACAAAGATGTTGCCAACATCCATCAACGAGTTGCCAACATTTTGTTGGCTTGTCTGTACTTAACTTTATAAAAGTTATTTCCGTAGCCGTTTTTTTTTTTTAATTTTTAATGAAGATATTATTTATAGTGTTAAATATTTACGTAATAATAAATCACATAATAATTAAATTTTTGTAAGAAAATTCCATTGGGTACTAGGTACGCAGTTTTCCTGGACAAAGATAATTGTTCATCTGTACAAGCAATGTTCTAGTCAGAACCCAGTGAGAATGACTTAAAATCATGAGAATTTATTTTAAATAATTATGTTAATAATTTAATATAAATACATTCAACTAAATGTTACAATAAAGTATCTACCTTTTAATAAAATTCACGTATAATAATGGAAAAATTAAAATTCGTTCTTCTAAAAGACAATGTGAATAACAAAAATAATTAACTATTTTGGTTTATTATTTTCAATAAAGCTTTGTAATCGACCAAGAAAAAATAAATAAATTAACTTCCCTCTCAAAATTTGAGGTTTTACATAGAAATAAACAGAAATCCGTCCGTCCAATTTTTTACTTCCTTGTACGAAGTAAAGGAAGTATTGTAATCGCAAAAATTTTCGGTTTTCAGATTTCGACGGAAATATCTATTTTGACCATCCCTGAATCCATTTTGACTAGTTTCGTCGTAGCGTCTGTACGTACGTACGTTCGTATCTCGCATAACTCAAAAATGGTTAGCCGTAGAAAGTTGAAACTTTGTATTAAGGATTGTTGTAAAATCTAGTTGTGAACCTCCCTTTTTGGCCACTGCATAATCACCGGAAGTGATACTTTACTTGAAGGTCATAATAGATTTCCATCAAAAATTATATTAAAATACTTTGAAAAACTTCTCAAATTTCGTATTTATAACTTATATATTGATTTAAATAACATACTAGATTTTGATCTAAATTGGAAAACCGGAAGCAGTACTTTACTTAAATGTCATATTAGACTTTCATCAAAAATTTTATTAAAACATAATGTAAAACATCTCCAATTAGGTAAATAGGACTTTTATATCGATATGAATGTATTTACTATATTTTGATTAAAATTGGTGAGCCGAAAACGGTACTTTACTTGAAGGTCATAATAAGCTTACATCAAAAATTATATTTAAATTAAATACATAAATCATATGTTTCGGTAATAAAGGTTACAATCGCAATTTGGTTTCCAATCCAATTAAACATTTTTATTACTTGTTTTAAGTGTTAAAATTTAGTGTAAAATACTGGTTTTCCTCCCCATTTGTGTGTCAATAGATGGATATCGCGACGCCGTGTTGTTTTTGAGATGCTGCGATCTTCGGAAACTAGTAACCAAATTCAGGATCACTTTTTGAGCCACCGATTTATAGTTTAATAGGCGTACAAGGAAGTCATGTGTTGTCCACATCAGATATTTTTGTTATGATTAATTGAAAAGTAATAAAATTTCCTACGCAATAAAAAAAAATCATAAAAATCCGACCAGTATTAGCTTGAGATATAGCGTATTAAACTTTGTAGACTAAATTCCTGGTGCTACATTTCAACGTGACCTTTCGGTCTTCATAGAGCGGACTTCATACATCCTCTCTCCACTTCATCCTTTCTTGGATCCATCCACACTTTCAACTGCTTCTTGGTATTTCCCTATTTCTATTCCCATTGAAGTGCTCCTTCAACTTTTTTCTCTGGACTATTTTACTCTCCTGATTATAAGTCCCATTTGGAATAATAAACCATTGTGTAATAATTTGCAGCGTTTTACGTTTGTTTTTTGTTTTGATCACGTAGTTCTCAATATTTTCGTGCACTGTCATTTCCAACAGCTCGGCATGGCTTAGCGTACTGTACTCAGCTCGACTCTGTTCCACTCCGTTCCAACGCTCAACTCAACTCAACTACACTCCACTCCACTCCGCAACTGGCCAAAGCGTACCAAAGACTGGTCCTCTCAGATGCTTTGTCCGTACCACGCTCAACTTGTCCTTTTAGGCCTTATGGAGTCTTAGATTCACGCGTGTCATGTTTATTAGTTTATTGCGTACCACTTGTTACCAACATAAAAGGAACTATAGGTTTAGTGTTAAAAAGCAGTCTGTAGCAATATACTTCCATGTTAACGATAAGGTAGTTGCCAACAGATAGCAGTAAGGAGTCAGATGTTACAATGTAACAGTTACTATTGTAGCATGCTATAAATAAAATACTTTACAATGTTGGCTCAATTCGTCATCTGATTCGTTTTGGACGAGATCTACTTTCGAGATGTCGTCACCTCCGAATTTTTTAATCCAAACCTGTAGAGCCTGTATAGAAACCGAATCTTCCCTTCCGACATCATTAATTAGTTTTTAAAAGAAATAAAAAAAGCGTAAGCTAATAAGACTAATCAGCTGACATCCGCATGATGGTATAAAATGATCAATCTAATCGGGGATTGATAAATTATTTCATTTGTTTATTGATTAAATTTGTTTTATTGAAAACTAGTTTCGAATGTTATACATTCATCTTCAGTTCTAAAAACACACAAAAAATTAAAAATAAGCAATTCAAAATATAGTTTGGTATTATTATACATATTAAATTATATGTAATATAAATCAGTATTATAAAACATTTATGAATTATAAATTTAATTAAGACAAGAAATCAAATACATGTTGGTACTCACCAAGGTTTGAATGGATTATATCAAACAGAAAAGTTTGTACTGGTTTCTTCTCGCATTGAACTAACAATGAACGAAAGGTGGGTAGGATGTTTTATAGGTAAACGGTTTTTCCAGTAATGCCGGTGAGTAATTGGTTTTTCTGGAGATATTGATTTGGTCATTTAAGCAAAAATCTGGATTGGATTTGAAGGATTTTATTATTTCAAGTGCTTCATATATATTTAATTTGAGACCGTTTTCAACGTGATGTATTAATTTAACTCCTGAGTCTTTGATGAATTTATGATTTTTTTCATTTAAAGAAACTAGAACAAACTTTTCTGTTTGATATAATCCATTTAAACGTTGGTGAGTACCAACATGTATTTGATTTTTTGTCTTAATTAAATTTATAATTCATAAATGCTTTATAATATTGATTTATATTACATCTAATTTAATGTGTATAATACCAAACTTATTTTTGAATTTTTTGTGTGTTTTTAGAACTGAGGATGAATGTATAACATTCGAAACTAGTTTTAAATAAAAACAAATTTATAGAAGTGGCAAATAATTTATCAATCTATAATAAGACTAATGAAAAATAACACTAAATAATGTCTGACCCAAGTTAGAGGAAGGAAATTCGATGAAGAATTTTGTTTTGCCTGGTACTTTGTTTAATATTGCCCTTCATGAAGTGGTTTAAGATTCGGTCAAAACAGGCACCATATTAAGCAAGATATGGCGATTATATATGAACGCCGATGACTCAGCAATTATTGCAACAAAGGAGACTTCTTTAAAGGAGGCGCTAAAAATTATATCGAGCCAAGGAAGATAAAGTGACTATAATGTAGAGTAAGGGCGTTTTCGGGTTGTGTAAAAGTCTTGCTAAATCCAAATACCGAACTAGTTAGAACTGCCCTTTAGGAAGCATGAATTCTAAACACTGATATATCACAAATCAGCCACGAGAGTTCGCTGAGGTAAAGCATAAGGAATTATAAAGATATCAGTTCCAACCTGTTGATTTAAGTTGGGTCTTTCAACTTTTGTTGCGGAGCTGTATCGGTGTTTATTCACCACTAAGCCTTTTTATTTATTTATTCTTTTGTGATAAGTGCCGCCTTCAGAAGCTGTCCTTCAAAATAATTTGTATAATCACTACCATATATTATTACGGTAGTATAGATCCCTTTTCCGGCTCTCAGGAGCGATGGATTTTGATGAGTGAGGTATCAAAAGAACGAGAATTTCACGGAGATGTGACGAATTCTGATTTTGTTTTTTAAAATCTTACAAGGGCTTAAATAAAAGTGATGAAAAAACTGGAAGGTTTCAAAACTTTGACGACTGAGAGTCGGCGGATCGAGACGGGATGAGTTGGATTTTTAAGATTTTGAGCGTTTTAAAGCTTAAAAACCTACCGTTTTCGAGATAACGCACGATATATGTCCGCACGGGCCTCATGCCATCTTGCGTACGTGCCGTTGTCATGGCAACTTTATATCAATTTGAGTCTGTTTACAAACACTTTTAATGAGTGGGAAATTATATATTCTTTTCCATGTCCAAGCCTAAAGGGCACTTTTAAATATGGATACTACAAATAGAAAATAGAATAGCTGAATCTAATTGCCTAACTGCTAAATTGAAGAGATTTTCTAGGGGGGGTAAGCTATTTACTTATTAAGTATGAATTTCAACATAGTCATTACAAACCATGTATCACCAAATCTGTATGTGTTAAATAAACTATCTTGGTAATATTCTATTGTTTTTACGAATAAATATGTTTTCCTAATATCGCTTATACTTGGAATTAGGGATTAGAAGGTATGTAATGCGAGAGTTCTCGCTCGGGTATACTAGTATAGATATATCACTACTATATATTATTACGGTAGTATAGATCCCTTTTCCGGCTCTCAGGAGCGATGGATTTTGACGGGTGAGGTATCAAAAGAAAGGGAATTTCACGGAGATGTGACGAATCCTGATTTTGTTTCTTAAATTCTTAGTAGGGCTTAAATAAAAGTGATGAAAAAACTGGGAGGCTTCAAAGCTTTGACGACTAAGAGTCGGCGGATCGAGACGGGATAAGTTGGGTTTTAAAGATATCGACGCGGGCATCAAGATCATATACGTTCCAGCGGAACGTAAAAACGTAAAGGTCCAGCCTTTTAAAGCCTTAAAACCTACCGTTTTCGAGATAAACTACGATATAGGTCCGCACTGGCCTCATGCCATCTTGCGTACGTGCCGTTGTCATGGCAACTTTATATCAATTTGAGTCTGTTTACAAAAACTTTTAATGAGTTTAATTTATTGTTTCCCATGTCATGTCTGATAAATTTGAATACTATACATAGAAAATGATAGTTTAACTGTTAAATTGAATGGATATTTTCCAGAGGGACAAACTAATTACTTATTACGTGTGAACTGTAACTTCAACATATTCATTACAAACTATATAGGTTTACCAAATGTGTGTGTTAAATAAACGTTTTTGGTAATATTATATTGTTTACACAATAAATGTGTTTCCCTAATATCGCTTATATGTATTTCTAATGTATCAGGATCTAATGCGAGAGTTCTCGCTCGGGTATACTAGTCACTACTATATATTATTACGGTAGTATAGATCCCTTTTCCGGCTCTCAGGAGCGATGGATTTTGATGAGTGAGGTATCAAAAGAAAGGGAATTTCAGGGAGAAGTGATGAACCCTAATTTCAATTTTTAAATTCTTCCTAGGATTTAAATGAAAATGATGGAAAAACTGGGAGGTTTCAAAATTCTGATGGTAGTTAGTCTGTGGATCAAGACGGGATGGGTCGCGTTCTAAAGATTTCGACGTGGGCATCAAAAATTTTAAGATAAAGTGTGGTATATGTAGGTCTGCCCGGACCTTATGCCATCTTGCGAACGTGCCGTTGTCATGGGAACTTTATACCTGTAAAAGCAAGTTGAGACTGTTTACAAAAACATTTTAATAAGAGTGAAAACGTTGTTTTGTAAATAAAATTTTGTTTTTAGGTTTCTATGTATGATTGAGGACATTACATGTTCTTTCCCATGTCTATCCCTAAAGGCACTGTTTTGGGAAAATACATGGGAGATACTACAAATGGAAAATGGTATAGTTGAGTCTTATTTAATAAATAAACATAACATGAATAAACATGTTTCCTAATATAGCTTACACTTCGAATGCATTAGGAAAGATAAATACGTATCTAATGCGAGAGTTCTCGCTCGGGTATACTAGTAATTTATATTTTCCTTTGCCAGTTTTCTAGTTTACAAATGATAGTCCGCAGTTGCTAAGACTAAACATGATAGTATGGATAAGTGCAGTTATGGAACCAGTGCGTATGGTGTACACTGCATGGTGTACACTGCATGGTGTACACTGCATGGTGTACACTGTATGGTGTACACTGTATGGTGTACACTGCATGGTGTACACTGCATGGTGTGCACTGCATGGTGTGCACTGTATGGTGTACACTGTATGGTGTACACTGTATGGTGTACACTGTATGGTGTACACTGTATGGTGTACACTGTATGGTGTACACTGTATGGTGTACACTGTATGGTGTACACTGTATGGTGTACACTGTATGGTGTACACTTACCACTATTATCATATTCTTTTTTTGAATGCATTTATTCAATTATGTTCCACATCCCAATTTCATGACTGAAGATTGAAAATGCCAATTTAAGTTTTAACTTTTTTCGATGAGTACATCAGTATCATGATCCTCGGAAATGAACTATTTTGCACTTTTTTCAAAACCGCTACAGCTGGAATAACGAGTCTTCCAGATACTGCGTACGCACTTACCCCTTGAGGGGCAAGAGCGTACTCGGTACTACTAAATTCAATAATAAATCTCATAAAAATGGACGTAATTGAAACATGGGTTTGATTTTAATATTTAAATATAATCTTCTGAGGAACATTATTAAAAACAGATAAAATATCTAGCTTTAAAAAAGATTTTACAATAATTTAATGTCGAACTTCGGCCAATCATCGTGTTATTACAAATAATAATAACAGTGCTGCATAATGAATGCATATTTTTATCACTGCTTTTTACAGCAGTATTATGATTCACAAAATACCTGTGAATCATACACCTGCCGAGGTGCCATGGATCGATGGTAGCTGAAGTTGTAGAGTTTCCTCGCAATATGAATGCTGTGTATTATACTTTGTAAAATTATTGAATTTAAGCTGTGCTAAAATTAATCGAATATATTGTTATTATGAAATCGATATATTTGCGTTGAAGTCATTGCGTGATGCGTACCTTGAGGCGGGAGTCCCCTGCAGACCGCGTAGACGTAGAGGCGGACCACACTCATCGTTGCGACTGAATGGCTTCGCCGGTCGATGTCGACTGCCGTTCTTTAATTAAATACAGTCATCTTGTCCATGTTGTGCGCCTGTGATGGCCGTTCGCGATTCGCATGTCGCACGCACGATGGGCCGCAACGATATAAACCTTATTTAAGAAAAAATAAAACACCTTTATACCTTCCCGAATTGGGAAGTTCTCAGTTTTTGAAAATATATTATATTAGAAGGAAAATAATCGGAAACCAAGCTACAGAACAGTTATCAAGAGAGCTAAGGGGCACCATCCCGCATTAGAGAAAATTACTCCAGTTTAAGCCAAACTACAACAAAGTACAAGCAAACAATCCGTAGTGTCTCAAACACCCAGTAAATAGCTAGCCAGTCAAACTTTCGCCATTGGGGCATCATCAGGACAGATAATGAAAAGATCATGATTGGAGACCAGAGATAGCACATCTCAAATCAAGAGGCGTGACTAGACATACAGGACCCCAGGGCAACGACGCGTATTGAATCCTTTGGGAAAAGAAGGGAACATATTTTCCCGGAGCCTCTCCTAAAACGCTTCGTAAATTTGTTCCCAATAAAACAGTAAAAAATTCGATGTATACTTTCACTGTACACTAAAATTAACATTTATCCAAATAAAATATTTTATATTTTTCACTAGACAGCCAAAATAACTATTAATACAGTTACAATATTAAAATGAAATAAGCATTTCATTTAGATTATATCAGAAGAGCAATCTTATGGAAATGATAAAGATTATGAAACAAACATAAATATTACAGTTATTTTAACTCCTTTAGTTCCATAAATGTAAATATGTATTGCTTATGATTAATTGATTACACGAACTTGCAGGGTAGTAGAACTATTAATTGATTACAGGAACTTGGAGGGTAGACTAACTATTAAACTTGTGGCATTGCAAAACCGCGAAGACCACATTAGAATACTTAAATGATTTTTACTGGAAAAATATCAATGAGCTTAGAAAAATCAAATTCTTTAGCTCAACCATTTTCAATTGAAAGTAATGCCAAACCTGCTAATCGATCTTGAGTCATCGCTGATCTCATATAACAATTGTTGTCTGAAAATTCAGAACGAAAACGAAAGAGCGAAACATCTGTTTATTTATTTGGTAAACCCTACCATGCCTTTCGGCAACATGGGTTTTGGCTTTGGTGGCATTCATAGGTGCATTTATTATGCTACCTCAACCAATAATCTTCAACTCCGTTCATCGGGAATTCTTCCATCATCCGGCTCAAAACGGCCTTGCTCTAAGGGCGCAAAAGTGTTCTGGTCCCACATTCACCTTCCACCCCTAGACGAACTCTTCGAAGTAAGTACCTGTTACGCTCTTCAGTCATGAGGGAAGGGAGAAGGTGAGTAGGTAGCTGGCAGTGAACACGTAGACGCCTGTCTTCCTCCGGTGGGCGTTTCTTTGTGCTTCAAAGGTGCAAATCGCGACAACGTGCTCGTCTATTCAAAGAACGCCGCACGTGGGAAAAGGGGGTTGACCTCCTTTTCAAAGTCCCCATGTGGATAAAAACACACATGAGGACTTGTGTGATCCAGTAGTCCGGGAGCTGCCATTTAGCAATGGTAGCTGCCAGCCGGTGCGAACCCTTTCGGGGTTGTCGACTACCGTCGGTTCCATTCCTCAATGTTATATGCTCCCGCATTATCTGTTTCCATCTGTTGGAATCATCCACAATCCTCAAACCAAGAGTCTCCAGAAGCCCTGCCGACCCTTCTTTCTTATAGCTGGTCGAAAGAGCGAAACATCCCGATTTTTTTACCCCGTCTTGGGGGCTCTCTTACCACGGAAGCCCCGGGGCATTGCCCCAGTTGTCCAAGCTTAGTTACGTACCTGCTCACGTCAACATTGTAAAAGTTACTTGCAACATTGAGATAGTACATCACTCCAGAACGGTTCAACAGATACTTATATAAATATCTAACATATAAAGAGAGCTGAAATGTATTTGAGTGATGCATTACCTCTGTATGATTAGTCTTTTTTAGAATGTTGATGTGAGATTTGCTATATATAGATTTGTGATATTATCTCTTCCTGCTCTTGCTAGTATTTGAGAGACTTAAGTCTTTGTTTTAGAATGTTCCTCTGATATCATAACAGTAAATTTGTCGCTTTAATGCTCTAATTAATTAGGTAACTGATAGTCCTTTCAATAATTTTTCCTCGATTAGGAAACTTATCAATATAAACCTAGTCATATTGAATATTGTGTTATCGTAGAGGCATATAAAGTTAACGGATTTTCCATTAGTGCAGCTATTCTGGGATTAGTTGATGTATTTACTTATTTATAAAACAGAAAAAATAAGAATCTTTTTCTTGAGGGCGCCAGATAAAATTTAATTGTTAGTGATGAGTGTGAACTTGGCAGGAATCCTTAAACCTCTGGCAGAGGCCTTCACCTAGAATTTGGCTCAGTTGATAGCGCGCATTAGAATAGCTACAAGATCGAGAATTTTATTTAATTCTTTTTCTATTTTAATACTAACTTCTCAAGGGAAAATCCATGTTATTTTATGTTATAAATAAAACATAATTTCCACCAGCGTTAATAGTAAGACATATGAATTATTACATTTTATCAATAAACGATCATTTTATATCAGTTTTAAGTTTTTTACTGTATCTTTTAACAGAGTGTTTCCCCCTAAACATTTCTCCAATACACTAAAATTTAAAATAAAGGTTCATAATATGACATCAAGAGAATAAGACCAGTTTAGAATATTCTGTACGTTATAAAAGCCTATAGTAATATAGAAAATCTATCAGCCCTGAAATTGATCCACATATTTAGCCCGAAACGTCGGCAATTATATAATTGACACTTCCGGTTAGACCGAAACGCTCTATCTTTGCTAATACTGGTCCGATTTCGATTATTCCTTTTTTATTGTTTAGTTCATATTGTATAATTACCTTTCATGTGAAGGTATATATAATTTACAATAAAATTTATATTTTTCGAGTTATATACAAATAAAATACTCTTTTTATTATAACTTTTTTCCCTGCATTTCCTCGGTGATGTACTACAAGTATGAAAAGTTAAAGAGCTTTACGAAGAATATTTTAGACAAGTTTCATCAAAATCGTTTGAGCCGTTTTAGAAAAAATTGTAAAATCGATTATATGAAGTGGCACTTCCGGTTAGGCGATTTTGAAGAAAAAGTTGCTGCGACACTCATATACCTATTTTAAATTCGTAATTTCAGTTTCGTACAAGTTTTCGTTTTTGAGCTAAGCTGTTCACCAAGTTTTCGTTTTTGAGCTAAGCTGTTCACCAAGTTTTCGTTTTTGAGCTAAGCTGTTCACATACACGCGGACACACAGACAGACCATTTTGTGAGACTTGGTTATTTGTACTCAGTGGACCTTAAAACGTTTATTTCCATTGAAAACTCGAATTCGAAAATTTTCACGATCGCAATACTTCCCCTTACTAAATATTTCATATATAGGTAACAGAGAGTAAAAAATAAACTTAATGTCATGTTTTTTAATGTTACTTTGACTAAAAACCTGACAATATAACTGTACAAAAAGATGATTACCATATAAAAACAAACTTGAAGTTTTTTGCGGGTAAGATTGGATCTAAAATCCGTAGGAACACCAGCGATTATTTAAATCTTGCTAACATTTTTAGGGCAACAAATTTTATTTTTAGATTCGCTCGAAAATTTAAATAAGGAGGTTTTTCACAATGCTAAAACATATAACATATATATAAGATTACCCATATAGTGGCCTCGCCGTAGGTGTGTAAAAATAACAGGATTGAATCTGTAGAGAGGCCAAAATGAGAGTACAATATGGTTAGTATGTTAGTAAATTTTAATTATTGGGAATTTATTTTTGAATGAAGTGAATGGGCAGTTCATCAAAGCTGGGGTGATCCTCAAATTGGTTCGCTGCCGGACTCCTTCAGTGATCATTTCTCTTTGCCATCATCTCTCCTCCCTTCGTGGGTTGGTGGTTTCTCTTAGTTCTACGCGCTTATGAGTAATTAATTAAATCAAGAGAATCAAAAAAGGTGTCTTGGTTCGGCCGGACGCACTTAGATCAAGCAAAAGATAAGAATCAAGCTGTCGGTTCAAGCAAGGGATGCGCAAGTAGTTAGACCGTCCTCCGTTATACCACAGCACCAGGCAGACTAGAGCTCCGTAATCTGCGTAATTTTAAACTGTTAGCGATGTTTTACGAGCATCTATATTGCTATCTCTGCCAATAAACATTTATAAAACAATAAAATTTAGTCTGTAGACTTTCAGGAACCAGCTCAATCCCCCTTTGGAAAAAATATTTTATTTATTTATTAAAATTTACAACTGTATACAACAGTGCAAGTTAACTCAAAGCATTAGGATTCAATCGTGTAATTGAAAATTTATATATTTTCGTTTAAAACGAAAATGTATTTAAAAAAAAAAATGATATTTTGCCCAACATATTTCATTTTGATTTAATAGTAAAATTTACAATGTAAATAAATCATAAAAAATAACCATAATTATAAATAATAAATATATGTTCTTCAGCCTCATTTGCTGCTGATATTTTTTAGGAACGGGGTCAAAAATAAATTTGTATAAATGGTTATTAAGTTTCACTTTTTCAAAAAAAAATTTCTCTTACCCTCCCATTTTATTAACAAGATAATTTCACACTTATTAAAAAGTTTGTTTAATCAACTTCCCTTCACATGTATGAAGGGTATTCAGCTTTATATAGTAGTATAGAGAAATAGATGAAGTTGCCATGACAACAAAATGTATGCAAGTTGGACACTTTGTCTCTTATCAATTTATTTATGGTTACTACTCCTTTCCTTTGGATCCTAGCGTTATGTTATAAGCCTAAAGCCTTCCTCAATAAACGGTGCATTTAATGCAAAAATAATTTTTCAAACCGGACTGCTACTTCCTGAAGTTAGAGTGTTCAAACACATAAACTCTTTAGCTTTATATAACAGTATAGATAGATAGATGAAGCTGTCATGACAACAAAACGTACGCAAGTTGGACACTTTTTCCCTTAGCGATTTATTTATAGTTACTGCTCCGTTCCTATGCGTCGTAGCGTGATGTAATAAACCCCAACAAAAGATTATACTCCACATTAAATTCTACATTGCATACTTAATAGAATATTAGATCCTTATCAAAAAAACATGCAAGTCAACTTCAATGGAATTTACGGACAGTGGAGAGTCGAGAGATAAATTAATAAATAATGTCAACTATGGAATCTATCTAAAAGAAGCATAAATTGAAGGAGAATGAGAAATTGAGTGGAAGAGAGATGAGAACTATGCGTATGGTTTAAGAGAAGTTTTTCAGTTGAGTCCTTGGAATATTGGAATATTTCCTGAATATTAATTGAATGCTCCAAGCTACCTGTACGACAAAATTTATTAATAAAGGTATGTAGTATGTTCTTAAAACGATCATCATTAATGAATAATGCATTTATTGGACAGAATAATTATAAAATATTTTACAGAAAACTGAAAATGGATTCCTGTCTCTCTGCAGGAGACCGACTGATCTATGTCATCATCGTTCGTGGCGCTACAGCTCTTGAAGAGTCAAGGCGTTTACTAGTTTGGTCCGCCAGTCTAGTAAAGACTAGGGCTGCCCTCTGAGGTGACGTATGACTTTGTTGCAAATCTAAAAATAAATCGGGCCAATAATCTCCGAGAAAAGTCGCGGTCGACGGACTGTTTTTACTTCCTTGTACGAAGTAAAGGAAGTATTGTAATCGCGAAAATTTTCGGTTTTCAGATTTTAACGGAAATATCCATTTTGACCATCCCTGAATCCATTTTGACTAGTTTTGTCGTGGCGTCTGTACGTACGTACGTTCGTATTTCGCATAACTCAAAAACGGTTAGTCGTAGAAAGTTGAAATTTTGTATTTAAGATTGTTGTAAATTCTAGTTGGGAACCTCCCTTTTTGGTCACTGCTTAATCACCGGAAGTGGTACTTTAATTGAAGGTCATAATTAATTTTCATCAAAAATTATATTAATATACTTTAAAATTTTCTCAAATTTGGTATTTATAACCTATACATTGATTTAAATAACATACTAGATTTTGGTCTAAATAGGAAAACCGGAAGCGGTACTTAACTTGAAGGTCATATTAGACTTTCATCAAAAATTATATTAAAATATAATGTAAAACATCTCAAATTTGGTAAATAGGACTTTTATATTGATGTGAATGTATTTACTATATTTTGGTTAAAATTGGTGAGGCGAAAACGGTACTTTACTTGGAGGTCATAATAAGCTTACATCAAAAATTATATTTAAATTAAATACATAAATCATATGTTTCGGTAATAAAGGTTACAAACGCAATTTGGTTTCCAATCCAATTAAACATTTTTATTACTAGTTTTAAGTGTTAAAATTTAGTGTAAAATACTGGTTTTCTTCCCTATTTGTGTGTGTGTGTGTCCATGGATGGATGTCGCGACGCCGAGTGTCGTTTTTGAGATACTGCGATCTTAAGAAACTAGTAACAGCCATCGATAATTTAATAGGCGTACAAGGAAGTCATGTGTTGTCCACATCAGATATTTTTTAATCTAGTTTTTTGATCCTACGCATCTAGAAACGTAATGTTTCAAATTTGTGTTGTTAGTTGTGTTCGTGAGGGGTGTTAATTTATTTCGATTAAAAAGTTTCATTATTGAAAATAATAAACCAAAATGAATTCTGAGTTGGTTCAAATATCTTCTATTCAAATAGTCAAAGGCTGTTTGCTTATGCAATACAGTGTAGCCAAAACATCTCATTCTGTATTCATCAAGTCCGGGGCATTCACCAATGAATAATGATAAGGCTGAGCGAACCCGAAAATTCGATTCCGATATCAGCCAACAATCATTCCCTTCATACTCGCTCCGTTAGAACGTCACATGGTCGGCTTGAACACAATCCTGCCGTTTACGTCTAGATCCCTTAGTACGTTTACCCGTCGGCGTAGTGCTGATGTTTAGAGATTTGTCCAGTATCCAACCAACAGAAGTTCTGTAATACCTTAGTTACTTCAATAATATCATCAAAATGATTTTTTGTATCATTGATGCGAATAGGTGTATATAAAGGTGCATTTACACATTTGCCAAGCCTTGGCAAATCAAACGTGTAAAGGGGATGGTCTTGCTTGGCTTGGATTTGCTTCTCTGTGTTTGAGTCCGATCCTGTCCGATCAACGTTAGTTTTGCATCCACATATTTGTGCATTTATATAAATTATATGTTTTTATTACTTTCCCTTACCTACATACGAAGTATTGGGGAAGTATTGCGATCGTGAAAATTTTCGAATTCGAGTTTTCAACGGAAATACACGTTTAAAGGTCCCCTGAGTCCAAACATTTTGATGCCTTTAACTTTTCATTTAGGTAGCTCATCACCGAGGAAATGCGGGGAAAAAAGTTATGATGAAAAGAATATTTTATTTGCGCATAACTTGAAAAGTATGCATTTTATGGTAAATTGTGTATAATCGTATGAACGGTGATTAAGTTATCTACAAAACAATAAAAGAATCATCAAAATCGGACTAGTATTAGCAAAGATACAGCGCATCTTATGAGGATAATTCCCTAGATGGATAACCGAGTGCATCCGAAAGGAGACGGACACGACCGAACCTCCTCCCACAAATCCGCCAATCTGTTGTCAACAATCCGCTCTGTAATAATATAATTTAAGAATACAAAAGCAGAAATTAACTTAATAATTTCTATTTTTATTTTATTTAATGGAAACAAAACCGAAACTTTAAAAATATATTTTCAACTTGACAAACTTAAAATATATAGGTAGTGTACAGAATAGTTGTACTAAAATTGCTTAAAAAACTTTTATTTTGTACTTAAGTGGGAGAAGATGTGAAGTTGCTGAGTTTATTTAATGTATTGCTTATATGAACTCTTTAAAATTATATTAAAAAGATAATTATTATAGGACGGTAAGGGAAAGTTGTGTGATGCGCGCACAGCACCAGATTTTTTTATTAACAGACCACGGCGAAAACCACAACAAAGGTTATATGTTTAGCTTGGCCTTTAGTAGTTATCTATCGATATTTTGAACGAATAGGTCAACCGATTTTCAGGTTTCATGGCTCAAATTATTCGTTGAGATTCCGTGAATGTTTTGAAACATTTTGAGCTCAAAGTACTAAAGAAATGTATTTAATCATTCCGTATGAGGGTATCTAACGATTTTTTGAGCGAACTGCACGACCTATTTAAAAGTTTGATTGCCTAAATTACTCAGTGAATTCCCCTGAATGTTTTAAAACATTGTGAGCTCAAAATACTGAAAAAATATTTCATTATTATTTAAGTATTTTCGGCACTTTTTGATGTTTCTTATCATATCATTTGTTAGTTCATGATCACGTGGTAATAACTAATAAATAGCCAATAGTTGAAAAACTAAAAATGTTAAAATACAATTGAATTTAATAAAATATAAAAACTCCGACTACGGAAATAACTTTTATCTTACAATCCAATCCCATTGTTTCTAAGAGACGAAAGTACTTGGATATTTACTTAAGCGCATTGGTGGGTTTTTGGAACTTTTGTATTTTGACATGTAAAGATAAACGAGATGGAATGTACTTCCAAGGGGCCGTAACGTGTTGTGGAAGGCACCCGATTACTACAGCAACGTTCAATATTCAAGGTGGTCAAATTCATTAACAACCCACCAATGCGCTTTAGTATATATGCAAGTACATTCTGTCCCTTAGGACGAATGGGATGATAAGGTATAAAAGTTATTTCCGTAGTCGGGGTTTTTATTTTTTATTATATTAAATTTAAGATCCGAAAAAATTCCCATAAATCAGGAACTGTTTAAGCGATTCAAACCGAATTTGGGTCGTCAGTAAAGGTTCTTAATCTAATTCTATTGTAAGATTCGTATTTATTGGAATTATTAAAATTATTACTGCTTTAATTAGATATTATTTACAATTATTAGTGCTGTTGACTTCTGCTCAACACGCTCCCCCAAGAGATAAACAAAACAGCAACGGATCCCTTTCAGTCGATGTCGGGGCTTTAATTTAATGTAATTTAAATTATTACTACAACTTCTTCAGGCCACCGGAAGTCGACAGCACTAATAATTTTAAATACTATATAATTTAAGCAGTAATAATTTCAATATTACGAATTTTAAAATTGAATAGAAAGCAGTTAGTAGAAAAGATGCTAAAGAGTGCTTATGAGACGACCGCGTTTACCTTCGGGTAAGTTCGGATGCAGACACTTATAATACGACTCAATTGTAAAGTTTTACGTAAAATACTTCATATACGCTTCAAAAAAGTTTAAATTTGTTGAACTGTGTATTGTGTAGCCTTCTAAATTCTCTAGCGGATTCATCTATCTTCAGGTCGAATAATTTATTTTCGAATTCCTTAACCCATTGTTCTTTATTTAAAGAAAGCGATGATAATTGGCAATCATAGTCTTATGAACTCTTATTATCAGGTTTCTGAACAATTTACCAATGAAATGCCATCATATTTGCTATAATTTATGTTTTTTTGTTTTGTAACTTCCTTTTCAGATTTCGACGGAAATATCCATTTTGACCATCCCTGAATCCATTTTGACTAGTTTCGTCGTGGCCTCTGTACGTACGTTCGTATTTCGCATAACTCGAAAACGGTTCGCCGTAGAAAGTTTAAATTTTGTATTTAGGATTGTTGTAAAATCTAGTTGTGAACCTCCTTTTTTGGTCACTGCTTGATCACCGGTAGTGGTACTTTACTTGAAGGTCATAATTGATTTCCATTAAAAATTGTATTAAAATACTATGCAAAATATCTCAAATTTGGTAAATAGGACTTTTATATCGATATGAATGTATTTACTAGATTTTTCTTAAAATTGTTGAGCCGAAAAGAGTACTTTACTTGAAGGTCATAATAAGCTTACATCAAAAATTATATTTAAATTAAATACATAAATCATATGTTTCGGTAATAAAGGTTACAAACGCGATTTGGTTTCCAATCCAACATTTTTATTACTTGTCTTAACTGTTAAAATTGAATATAAAATACTGGTTTTCCTCCCCATTTGTGAGATCAACAAGTCTGCAGCAGGAGAATAAGATATTAGTTAAGTGGTTTTTTCCGCTTAAAATGTCGAAACTGTCGATTCCCAATGCTTACCTCGTGATATTGACAGTTTTAATGTTGTCACGGAACACGAAGAAATCTCTAGGAAACTAGTAACCTACTGAAGGAAAACGACATATAATAACGGAATGAGACCTCCAGAAACAAGAATGTGTGTGTGTGTGTGTGTGTCAATAGATGGATGTCGCGACGTCGAGTATCGTTTTTAATGCAATCTTTGGAAACTAGTAACCAAATTCAGGATCGCTTTTTGAGCCACCGATTTATAATTTAATAGGCGTACAAGGAAGTCATGTGTTATCCACATCAGATATTTTTTTTAATATTGATAATACGGTTTCCGAATCATGAGTTAGTCGAAGTATGGTGTTCTGCTTCGGTGGGTTCACGTATTCCATTGTTTAACAAGTGCAAGTAGGTCAGTCGATTCCTATGTCTACCTACTAGCGGGCTACGCGTAAATTAACTCACATACCGTAAAAATTATAGTTAATGATTCAATTTAAATTTAATAAACAATATTATTTTTAACGAATTTAACATTTAAAAAAAAATTTATACTTCTAGTATTTCTTATTGAAAATTCGGCAAACTTCATATAGGTTATGAACGAAAGGTAATTATTTTATTAAAGATACGCTCCTGAAGAGATAAACAAAACCACAACGGATCCTTTTCTGTTAATGTCGTGCCCTAACCGTAATTTAAATTACTGGTATACCCGAGCGAGAACTCTCGCATCCCTATATAGACATCTGTCTATCTTCTCCTTAATACAATCGATGTATAAGCTAGTTATTTTGGAGTATGTTTCTTCGTATAATATTAGACATACACATTTGGTAAAGCTGAATAGTTTATAATGATCTTTTTGAAGTAACAGTTTACTTAATAAGTAAGCTAAGCAATAAGACTCAGGTATATCATTTTCTATGTGTAGTATTCATATTTAACAGTTCCCTTTAGGGTTAGCCACGGGAAAGAATATATTATCTCCTCAATCATTCATAGAAACCGAAAAACAAAAATCTCAAATTTGGTAAATAGGACTTTTCTATCGATATGAATGTATTTCCTATATTTTGGTTAAAATTGGTGGGCCGAAAAGGGTACTTTACTTGAAGGACATAATAAGCTTACATCAAAATTATATTTAAATTAAATACATAAATCATATATTTCGGTAATAAAGGTTACAAACGCAATTTGGTTTCCAATCCAATTAAACATTTTTATTACTTTCAGGATCACTTTTTGAGCCACGGATATATAATTTAATAGGCGAACAAGGAAGTCATGTGTTGTCCACATCAGATATTTTCTTTATGAAATTATACAGCAATATACAAATAAGATTAAAATAGTTAGCTTTATTCCAAAATAAGGGTTCAAATCTATTATCAAACGCCCACATCGTATGCTAATCCTCCTTGAAATATTATTAAAGACATTTTTTTTTTCAATTTATATTACTTATTTAAATAAATATATATTTATTTTTTTGAAATAAAAATCAATGAATTCTACAGATCATTTCGAGATGAGCGGAAACACGTGTGTCATTAAGTACATATGCACAAGGACATCCAGTTAATTTAACGTTGTTTTTGTTTTTTGTTTTTTTGTCACTGATTGATTTTATAATATATAATCCAGATATAATTACATTCATATCATTGAAAATGAATTTGCAAAAAATTAAAATAATTTGAACATGCCCTATTATTCATACCCACTACGATTAGTTTTACTGAATATGGCTCTACGAATTTTCATAGAACGATATTAATTCATTCTTTTGGGAGGAGAGATGGGAGAATAAAGAAACAAATAAAATATATCAAGAAAAAATATTCTGCCATAATTTTGACAAGAGATGATGTTTTTTTTCTTTAAATTAAGAGAAACATGACATTTATTAAATGTCAATGACATTTCATTAAATTAACTAAATGTCATCGAATTTTCTTTGATAATTAGAGCTTTGGATTTATTCGAGATCAGTCCTATTCTGTTCATTAATTAGTTTTATTAAAAATTATCCCATTAATTTTCATCGGATTCTGTTCAATAGTTATGACAAAAAATTAAATAAATGTAAATTACATCGATATCTCAACTATATCGATATTTCATACATCGATATCTCATACAGCTGGAAGAATATTATTTAAAAACATATGAGAGGAAGGTTACACTTTGTAAACTAATTCATATTGTTATATGTATGTGGCGAACAAACATTGTAATTTTATTTATTCTTTTCAGGTAATATTACTTTGAGTTTGTTGTGATACTGTACCTGATACTGTACTGTATCTTGTGTGTTTACAAATTTACATAAATATAATTTATATAAAAAAACAAAAAAAAATTAGGCACGATATAATATTGTATATGCAAAGGTTATTCCCAATTGAAACTGAACCTGAGAAATTAATTCAGCTGAGATTTCATAGTCAAAAGTTATGAAGTGCCACATGATACAGAGCTCATCTAAATAGAAATTTTTTTTTTTTTAAATCTGTTTTGATTTATTTATGTTTTAAAACAATTACATTTCGGTTACCTATCACCCCAGCATGGTTTATTTTTTTTCAAGATTTTATTTTTCCTCTGCACTCTGGACCAATTGTTAAATACCGATGCAGTTTTATTTATTCCCGAATTAATAGAATTAAATAATCAGACTTTTCTTAATGGAGGACAAAAAACCTCACTTAAAAAATATCTATTTGTACTTAGATGTGTAAATAGAGTGTGGTATCGAAAAATATTGTTCGGAATACTTTCATATTTTATCAGCCTTGGTGGTTGAGGAAGACGCATATGTGCAGTTTGTAAACACCAATTATATGATATGAGGTATTTTCTTATAAATCTATTATATCCATGGATTCAAAATTGGAATAGAAACATCATGACATATCAAAAGAGTCATGTATCGAACAAATTCGACGGGGAAACTATCAATACCCCACACACGGGTTCATCGGCGGATGACAATCCCCCGTCTTGAAGTGAGGTAGGGATTACTCACAGCCCGGGTTGGAGCACTTTCGGAGGAGGTTGTCCAAGCAGTCCGGGACCTGGGAGTCGAAGCAGCAACTGAACGACATCGCCGGAGATGAGAGACTGGTCGCCTACAGCTGTCGTATCGATCCCGGACCGCAGCGCTCCCAGCGGTGAGTGGGTCATGGTCAGGTCTTTAGAGTCCAAATGCCATCGAGGGGCAAACACTGGCCATCCGGCCTGAAGGACCAATTTCTGTCTTTATTCCCTAATAAATCGAATCGGTAATACTGAGCCCTGTTTATTCACAAATCTTGTGCTTATCCAATGCTTATGTATTGTTATAAGAAGTGATCTAAGAAGAGTCTTCTAGAAATCCCATGTGCTGTCCACATTTGCAGAGGCAGATTTGTGGATTATGAAACTGTTGAAGGCCTGGAGTAGAGTGACGGCTTGGCATGTCTCTTAGGATGATCTGGCTTTGGAGTGAGCGGTCAGAACAGGGAGACAAGCTGACTATATTTCACCGATATTTGGGTCTGCTGATGACTTGGAAGTCATAGAAAGAAGGTTTTTCTGGAAGAGAAGCATGGCTGACACGTAAGGGCAGACCTAATTGCAGAGAACCCACTCAATGTTAATGATGGGGAGTTCACTTTTGTGAGAGTGATTGAATTTGGCATTAAGTCTGGCACAGTGGACAACTCTTCAAATTTAAACCTTCTCTTCCTTCGACTTACTATCTCATACTTCTTTCCTTCCTATCCGAAACGTTTTTTTCTGTCCGGCAAGAATCAGATGTCTCTTCTATACACCCAATCAGAACCGGAGTACCTCAGAGGTCAATTGTTCCACCCTTACAATACAACATATACACATACGATATACCAGTTTCCCCAAACACAATAATTGCAACCTACGCAGACGACACAGCTGTAAATAGACTAAACACGCAGATATCACTAAGCCTTCACTGACTCTCTAGTATTACTCACTACAACTACAGGACTATTTTAGACAATAGATAATAAAACTCAACAACGACAAATCTCAGCATATCACATTCACTCTTAGACACGACACCTGTCCTCCAGTTTATGTAAACAATGAGCCCATTCAACAGACTAACACAGTTTATTCCTTAGGATTCACTTTGGACAGGATGACCTGGTACCCTCACATTAAACAGAAGAAGAAGACTAATGTGCTATTTCCTTCATAAACGATCGATACTAAAACTCGGACAACAATTGAATACTTATACACACCTTTAAAAGCCTTTAAGGATCTATACATCACAAATCTTTGGGACAGCAAAGAATGCATACTTTTCAATCAAAAACACTGAGAGTAATAGCACGCTCACCCTGGTACGTCAGCAACAAAACATTACACACAGATCTACACATACCTAGTCTACACAGACATACACATATTCTTAAGGGACCTAGTCCCAGAATAAAGTTCTTTTATCTATCTATCTATTTACAGTTCAACACCATATTCATATCTCATAAAAAAGATTTCATACAAATTCCACGGACATTACAACACAATTAAGCGGAATATGGCGACAACGGACATGCCTGAACTTACCAGAAGAAGGCTGAAAAAGAGCTCGCTAAGAGATCTCCATGTGTAAAATCTTTTGGAATCTCACGTTAGGAGGAAGTGCCGATGAGTATAAAAAAAACATAATAAAAAAGAAAATTCTTACCAACTCCAATTTAGGCAGACAGGACGGGTCATCCTACAAGTTACCAACCTATTCTAACCAGATTGGGAAGGTCGAGGTTCGTACCGTGGGTCTATCACGAAATAAATTTCAACCCACCATGGCCGAATTCGAATCGGCGCCGTAGAAGACTCGAGGTTGCTAAGTGGCACCTCAACACTCGACGACCACCACCACTTCAAACCAGTATTAACCTATGCTTCAAAATGCTGGACCGTCACTAGAACCCAGAAACAAAAGCTGCTAAGATTTTCGATAGAATAGAAGAATTTCTAATAATACCCAGAAAGATAATAATCTTTGGATTAATGTTGGACCAATAAGTATTAATTATCTCTGAAGACATCCAACCAATTTTTACGAGGACGTGGACAAAATCAGATTGTTAAATTCAGGATTCGTTAGGACACGTTGCCAGTGTACAACATAAACAAAGACTAATATCTTTTTACCACCTATATTTACAATTTATTACTGTTTATACACAAGTAACAAGAAGAAGAATAACTTCAACAAGCACGGTAATTAAAATATGTTTTTATTATGGTTTAAACGTTACTAACTAAATATATACCTATTTGTTTCACACTCCCCCACCAAAAGCCGGGCCATACATGAAAAGACAGTTCATACATGAAAAACTTCATTATGCCTGACGGAGCTGTTCGGTGGTGATTGGAGTTCTATTCCTCAACAGTTCTTCTCCAAAATCGTTCATTAGTTACAATAATTTCAGGCAGAGGACAATTGTGGCAATTTTGGTGCACAGGTATTGCTAACAGACGAGTCTAGATCATGTATTTATTTTTTTTGTTCGTCCAAATGGCTAATTATTATTTTAGTAGAGCTTGCCAGGGCGAAACTACCCATAAATAGTCGAAAAAGCTGCTTTTCGAAAATCGGAAGATAAATAAGAATGTGTCAATTCTGTATAAATAATCCTTAGGCTGGGGTTGTGCTTAAACTCTGATGATGAAACTCACAGCATTTCGGATGGCCTTGAAGTTGCAATAGAGAAATGCAGAAAAAGGCGTTAAAATAGCTAGTTATAGTTATAACATATGGAAACCGTAAGGCATAGCTTTTTTTATGGGTAGCTTAGTATAATTAATTATTTTCAAATTGTTTGGAGTATTTTCAATTTTTTGAAAACTCAGATTCAAAACTGACGCTTCCTGGTAGAATGGTCCATATAATAAAAATGTATTGTAAACGTAAGTAAACCACAACAGATCCTATAAAGATCCTTTACTCAAACACTTTTTAAGTATCCAAATAACAGAGATGTGGTTTTTAGGCATTTAATGTAATTTAGAAAAATTTGCCGACCCCCTCTCAGTAAGTGGACCGCTCTCCAGCCTGTAGCCGAGGGAAATGAGCCAGTCCGGGCCTAGTCTGTCATATTCTGTAGAAATAAAAGTTATATGAAGGAAGCAGGAATGTACACGTAGTGGCCAGGAAAAAGCCACTTCAGCACGGTATTGTATTACCACTGAAGATCCCGAAGATAAATCGAATTAGAGTACTACACCAAATCTTCGAAACAAATTTAGTTTTGAAAAATGCACTTCATCTCTTCTCAGCTTCAATAAGTAAAATTACTTCAAATATGTTTGCTAACGGAAGATAAACGCACAATGAATCCTTAGCGCCAGTAAACAGATTTAATATTTCAGCGCCATTGATTCAGGGAGTACTACAGCTATTTTTAAACGCAGGATAACCCAGTGCGAGTGAGTAATATTCTATTGAGAGCAATGACCTCCGCGGAATTCGTAAAATTCGTAGTATCAGGGCTAGAATAACGGAGAATATAAACAGGGAAGAATTAGTGAAGAGAATCGAGTTGGCCAATCATTATTATCAACTGTAAGACGTCACTAATCAGAATCAATATGCTTTTAAGAAGTTCTATTTTCAGTACACTTCTCGTTCCCAAGTTAACATAATGACGTCATACGAAGCAACAAACAGGAAAAAACAAGAATATTAAAGGTACGAGCTCAGACTGTTTACTGAGGATGGACTATAGTCGATAATTCAAACATATCGATATGTTCATTCGATTGGATTCATCTCACATCTGGAATAACTTAAACTATGAAATATAAAACTCCATTTTCCAGGAGATGAAAATTATTTATGAAATTATAATTTTTATTAATAGAAATCTTTTATTTCATTAAAAATTACAATCAAATAAAAATATTAATGAGGAAAAAACACAAATCTACATATTTCAATCCGTTGTCCACGCTCCAAATAATAGTAACGTAAATTAGCGACGGTTTTGGAAATAAGATAAACTTTTGGGAGCAAAAAAAAAAAAATATCTGATGTAGACAACACATGACTTCCTTGTACGCCTATTAAATTATATATCGGTGGCTCAAAAAGTGCTCCTGAATTTGGTTACTAGTTTCCGAAGATCGCAGTATCTCAAAAACAACACTCGGCGTCGCGATATCCATTTATTGACACATACACACACACAAATGGGGAGGAAAATCAGTATTTTACACTCAATTTTAACACTTAAAACAAGTAATAAAAATGTTTAATTGGATCGGAAACCAAATTGCGTTTGTAACCTTTATTACCGAAACATATGATTTATGTATTTAATTTAAATATAATTTTGGATGTTATCTTATTATGACCTTCAAGTAAAGTACCCTTTTCGGCTCACAAATTTTAAGCAAAATATATTAAATACATTTATATCGATATAAAAGTCCTATTTACCAAACTTGAGATGTTTTACATTATATTTTAATATAATTTTTGATGAAAGTCTAATATGACCTTCAAGTAAAGTACCGCTTCCGGTTTTTCAATTTAAACCAAAATCTAGTATGTTATTTAAATCAATATATAAGTTATAAATACTAAATTTGAGAAGTTTTGCATAATATTTTAATATAATTTTTGATAAAAATCAATTATGACCTTCAAGTAAAGTACCACTTCCGGTGATCAAGCAGTGACCAAAAAGGGAGGTTCACAACTAGATTTTACAACAATCCTAAATACAAAATTTCAACTTTCTACGGCTAACGGTTTTTGAGTTATGCGAAATACGAACGAACGTACGTACGCACAGACGACGAAACTAGTCAAAATGGATATTTCCGTTGAGATCTGTAAACCGAAAATTTTCGCGAATATAATTCTTCCTTTACCTCGTACAAGGAATTAAAAAAATCCGCGAAATGATGGCATTTTTTACAGTTTTGGTTTATGTATGTATATATGTATGAATGTAATTTAGAATTTTTATTTATTTATTTTATTTTATTTAATTCTTTCTTCTTTTGTTAACATTGCACATTTATTTATCTCCAGTGTCCTTTTATCTTATCAATTTATTTTTCTTTATATTTATTTTATTGCTTTACATACATTGTGAAAATGTACTCACGTAACTTCAGCCCGAATACTCATTGCCCTTGAGTGTGGCAGCTTGTATCATGTTCAATAAATAAAATTAAAAAAAAAAAAGGTTTTTGGTTTATAATTTCTGAAGGGTGCAATTGTACCGAGAATGTTACTATTACTAAAATTGAACACCATCAAATTAAAAAAAAAATCGTTCTCTAGTTTCATAATACATTTAAATAGCCAATACATCAAATTCAATTTCTCAGACTAAAATAAGAGTTTTTGAGGTCCGATGTCATGCTCTGCAAGTTTACTTAATTTACATTTTTCATTTGGAATAAATAACCGTTTTTAAGTTACAGGCGTTTGAAACTAAGAATAATAAACTTTCCAGTAAAAATGGTGAAATTTTACAGATTTTAAGGAGTAAAATTATCTGTACGATTTCACACTCCAGATAATTTTATTTCTACCAAAATTAAAGATCGCTATTAAATTCTGCGTCGAATGCTCTCCTTAAACCTTAAATTTAGTTCAGTGGTTCAGCCAGAATCGGTAGTCAAAAATAGGAAAATTTCACTATTTTTACTGGAAAGTGTATTATCCTCAGTTTCACAGGCCAGAAACATAAAAACGGTTATTCCAAATGAAAAATGTCAAATTACTAAAATTGTAGAGCATCGAATTCTACGCTTAGAGCATCCCCATTTTTTTTTTAAATTCGTTCATAGATATAGACAAAAACTAAAAATAATCGTAGCGCTGATTTTCAACTATGTTGCTATTTTGCAGTTTTATGGCATCGGACCTCAAAATCACATATTTTAGTCTGGAAAATTGATTAAAATAGCAATTTGATTGTAATGTAGAACTTAAGAACGAAATTGAATAATAAATCTAATTCATAACTTCCCTTAGTAAATAACCGTCGAACCAAATATATTGAAAAGTGAAGATAGTATTAAAACACTGAATTAAATTTAATGTTTAAGGAGAATATTTGACGCATTTTAATTCTCTTTAATTTTGTTAATGGTACAACAATTCTCTAAACGATTGCATCCTTCCAACGTTATAAACCAAAAACTGTTTTTTTTTTTTTTTTTTTTTTTTTTTTTTTTTTTTTTTTTTTTTTTTTTTTTTTTTTTTTTTTTTGGTTCCTAAAGTTCATCTCACTTCAGAAACCGTCACAAACTCATATTTATTACTCTTTTTTGGCATGCACAAAGTGGATTAAAATTTTCAGCTCAATCTGAATTAATTGGCACCAAACGTCTAATTTGACGGTTACAGATCAACAGAAAATAATTATCTTCTAGGCCAACTATTTATAGTGAACTTTTAAATTTTCTTATTGAAGAAAATATTAAATTGTTTTAATAAGAATTATTAAAGGTAAATAGAAAAATAGACTTGATAAAGAATAATTTGGATTAAGTAATAATAATTATGACTTCCATTCCTGAAGGTTCCATACCGACACTTTTTTTTTTTTTGTCCCATTTGTTTAATTAAAATAATAGTCGGATATAAATAAATACATTCGAAAAATTTTCTTTCTCCACCCCCCTCCCCCACATCTCCTTTTCAGTATTTAGTGCCAACTATACGAGAGCCAAAACTGCATCTCTGTCGTCTCTTTCGGTTTTTGACAATACAGATACCGACACATTTATTTTAAAGATATATACGGGGCGGCGAGCATTACATCACCCAAATCCTTTTTTTTTCTTTTTTTTTTTAAGTCGTATTTTTCCAGAATGAAATAGACTATCGCACTGGGTCGAAGGTCAGCGGAGGGGGGCGTGCGTGCATTTTCTATCCGTTTCATAGTCTCTGGAACATATATATATATATATATATATATATATATATATATATATATATATATATATATATATATATATATATATATATATATCAGACATCTCCATAACTCCACAACATATATTTTCTTCAATAAGAAAATTTAAAAGTTCACTATAAATAGTTGGCAAACCTAGAAGATAATTATTTTCTGTTGATCTGTAACCGTCAAATTAGAAGGTTTGGTGTCAATTAATTCAGATTAAGCTGAAAATTATTTTAATCCACTTTGTGCATGCCAAAAAAGAGTAATAAATATATGTTTGCGACGGTTTCTGAAGTGAGATGAACTTTTGGAAGCAAAAAAAAACAAAAAAAAAAACATTTTTGGTTTATAATGTTTGAAGGATGCAATCGTACAGATAATTTTACTACTACCAAAATTAAAATCTGTTTCAAATACTCTCCTTAAACTTAAATTAAGTTCAGCGTTTTGGTATAAAATATAACTTCTTAAAGAAAAATATGATTCACTCATGCTATCTTCACTTTGCTTTGTTTGAGCATCTCCAGCGGCCCCCTTTTGTACAAATGAGCTGAGATTCAGCATGAAGGGTTTTCTTCTAGACAAACCAATACTATAAAAGTATGGCTAAATTTCAGTCAAAATTTCGGTATATTTACCTGAAATTTTCGGCGCTTATAAATATTTGCCCCTCAACACAGCTCCACCAAATTAAGTTATAGGGTTGAAAAGTTATACGTAAATTAAGATGGCGTTAGGGTAGTGCCCTTTGGGAGTCCCAAATTGTTTCTCCCACCCCCGCGGTTTTTCGATTTGTTTAAGTATTTACTCATCTCTAAAACACCTTCAAATTGAGTAGGGGGATAAAATCATTTGCAATGAAATGAAATTACCTGTAAAAAAAATGAAGATTCGTCGAAATCGGATCAGTATTAACAAAGATATGGTGGTTATTTCAACTTTTTTTAATCGTATTTTCTCCGAACTATTACACTGGGCCATGATGTCGTGGTAAGTTCTCACATCGCAAATTCTCTTAAGTGTCGTTTTAGTTCTCAGTGCCCGTGTTAAAAGATTCTATAATACTCTTAATAAGTAATATTAGTAATAAGTTTATTCTATGGTAGTGTCTGAAACTGTAAAGATGTCAAAGTCTTTGTAATTCATTTCTGATACAGATTGACGAGTCAACTAATTCTTGCAATACTTTTTACTGAATTCTTTGGATGTTTTAAGCTCAACACCAGAATTCAAGCCTGTATTGTCATTATGATTTTAAAAAAACTTCGTTTTAAGTTTGTTAATTAAATATAATTTACAGCTTTTTCCAAATTACTTAGATCATAATGGTGGAGATATTGTTGATCGTAGCTATTTTTTGAAGATGTTGGTTGGTAAGTGGGATCAAAGAAAAAAAATCCGTGAGCAGCAGAATTCCGTCACTAAAGTCGTATTTTCACTAAAATAAAAATATTATTTTAATATTATCTTAAACCGGGGAGTGAGAAAACAGTTAAGATCCACAAAAGACAGTACCGAAATTCTGCCATACTTTAATTATATTGTTCTGCTTCTCCCGTGACTTTCGATAACACTTCAGAAAACACTTCATACCGAATTTCAGCTCATTTGAGACAACGGGAGCCGCTGGAATATTACTAAGAAGCCATTGAAACTGTTGAAATAGTCATATCTTTGCTATTACTGGTCCGATATCGATGAAACTTCTTTTGTTTTTTAGGTAATTTAATTTCCTTTCAAATGCAATAGATTTTAAAGGAATGGTTTTAAAGGTGCGCAAATATTTTTAAAAATCGAGAAACCAGGAGGATTGGGGGAACCAAGTTAAGACCCCATAAAGATACATTCCCAGCACCAGCTCAATTCACTTAGAAATTTTCAGCCCTATAAACTAATATGGTGGAGCTGTAGATATCCGCAAAATTTAAAAAACGCCGAAATTTCAGGTAAACATACCGACATTTTGACTGGAAATTACCCATTCTTTAATGGTATTGTTCTGCCTTGAAGAAAGCCCTACATACCGAATTTCAGATCATTTGACCCAAAGGGGGCCGCTGGAGGTGCTCATATGAAGCGGGGGAAAAAGAGAGAAATGATTTATTAAAAATCAATGCTGCCCAATTACATTGGGTTGCTATAATACACAGCATACTAATCAATCCATAGTGGATAAAATATTTATATATACACAATTTTACATTTATTTCTTTTCTTTTTATTTCTTTTTTCATTCATGCACATATTTCATAGACTTTTCGTCTGTATTTGATTACACACCATTTTATTTTTATTTTTCTATCCCTTATTTATTTTCATCCATCCAACTACCTTCTCACCTCTCCATAATTCTCCCTTCCAGTTCACAATCAACTCCTTCTTAATCCAGTATATAAACTCTAGACAATTTGAAAATTTATGAAACTAATCAACCATCAATGTCCGAACGCACACATATATAGATCAACAGTAGAGGAGAATAAATAAATAAAATCAGACATCTCCAAATCTTCCATAATCGTGCTCTAGGGGCTATGAAACGGATAGAAAACGCAGTCCCGCCGCTCACCGCCGACCTTCGACCCACTGCAATAGTCTATTTTTTTTCGGGGAAAATACGACTAAAGACATACAGATGAGTGAAAACTTATTTTTAATCAGTTCCGACGTTTCTGCCAAAGTTGTAGGCCTTCATCAGGGATAACCAGGACAAGATAACAACCATGAAAGTGTATAAGTATAGAACAATGAAGATATAGAGCTTGGTACATTTTTTGTTTGAAGCATTCTTCTTTTTTGAGAAAATTTGGCTCGATTATTGAGACTCGCAGAACAGAAGCCAAGGTTAGAACGTAAACTCAATATAAGTGTAGTCTTTTCTCTTTACACTATAAACAACATACATATTTATAAATTAGTCTACACTCTAAGAGTATAATATTTATTATAAACTGAATTTTTTTTTTTTATTTCGTATATAATTGTTCATCAAACTTTTTGACTGTATAGATTTTAGTCAACTCTTATCGGACCCTACCTCCCCCCAGAAACTCGAGTACAGGTGATTTTGCTCCCTCCCCCCTTCTGCCCCTCCCCGTCCGCGGGCCTGTTAGTGTATTTTTGTAGGACTTAGTATTATGAAGCTCTTCAAAATGCTTAACCCAAAGGCGTGCGCAGCATCCTTTTTTAGGGAGAGCACGAACCGGGGATCCTTCTACACTTTCCTATCGGACGGAGGATTCGGGGATATTCTTTACCTCCCTGGAAAATTGTTAAAAGAATATACTTTTAGGCTGCAAACAAGTTTTAGTTGAAGTTTTCGAACTTTAGGTCTAAGAACATGTTTTTCAAAGTTGATTTTTTTTTTAATTTTGCACCTATGGCAATACCCGCGCGCATGCTTATGGTTTTAGCTTGATCTTAATTGAAATTCGTTTTTTTTTTTTTTTTTTTCAGTTTCCTACATGCATTCGTATGAGTTTCCTGAGCTCCTCTCGTTTCCGTCTACTTTCGGGAATATTTTTTCATCAGTTGTGAAATAATAAATCTATGAATTTATAAATCAAATTAATTTAATTATCAAAGGATATTAATTATAGACCATCGCTATCTCGGGTCACGGAGATAAAACTGTAAAGTATCTAGAACAAATATCGATAAGACGGAGCGACTTTCGATATCGAAGGCATTGGTCAGTGTTGTTCAAGCAGAGGCTCTATCTTTGATGCAAACACTACACTAGACTATTTACTATGCAAAGCGTTCAGCTTATCACTAGTCCTTAGCATCGTATAATCCCAATGTCACATTCTTGAACGATCTTTCAATAAATTAATCTAACTCTCATTCATGCTTGTTGAGCTTTGAAAATATCTGATGTGGACAACACATGACTTCCTTGTACGCCTATTAAACTATATCGGTGGCTCAAAAAGTGATCCTGAATTTGGTTACTAGTTTCCGAAGATTGCAGAATCTCAAAAACGACACTCGATTGACACACACAAATGGGGAGGAAAACCAGAATTTTACTCTCAATTTTAACACTTAAAACAAGTAATAAAAATGTTTAATTGAATTGGAAAACAAATTGCGTTTGTAACCTTTGTTACCTTACCTTTGTTATTTATTTAATTTAAAAATAATTTTTGATGTAAGCTTATTATGACCTTCAAGTAAAGTACCCTTTTCGGCTCACCGATTTGAACCAAAATATAGTAAATACATTCATATAGATATAAAAGTCCTACCTACCAAATTTGAAATGTTTTACATTATAATTTAATATAATTTTTGGTGAAAGTCTAATATGACCTTCAAGTAAAGTACCGCTTCCGGTTTTCCAATATAGACCAAAACCTAGTATGTTATTTATATCAATATATATGTTATAAATATTAAATTTGAGAAGTTTTGCATAGTATTTTAATATAATTTTTGATGGAAATCAATTATGACCTTCAAGTAAAGTACCACTTCCGGTAATCAAGCAGTGACCAAAAAGGGAGGTTCACAACTAGATTTTACAACAATAATAAATACAAAATTTAAACTTTCTACGGCTAACCGTTTTTGAGTTATGCGCAATACGAACGTACCTAGTTATCTACTGTAGGAAAACGACATATAATAATGGAATGAGACCTCCAGTAACAAGAGTGTGTGTTTTTGAGTGTGTGTGTCAATAGATGGATGTAGCGACGCCGAGTGTCGTGTTTGAGACACTGCTATCTTCAGAAACTAGTAACCATATTCAGGATCACTTTTTGAGCCACGGATTTATAGTTTAATAGGCGTACAAGGAAGTCATGTGTTGTCCACATCAGATATTTTTCTATAGTTAACAGGCCTATTTTGTTTGTTAGGATTTATTATTATTATTATTTATAATTATTATAAAAGTAAAAGAACAAGCCCATTCAAATTAAAAATTTATAATACTGAAAGAAAGAAATTATATAGATTTATACCTCCTCGAAGAATTGAATAACGTCGAAACGTTGGATAGAATCAATTTCAAATTCAGAAATGATCGAAACAAAAGGACATGTGAGTACAATATTTTTCCGCGCAATCACAATTACGGTTCAATAGTTAGATAAGGTGCGGTAGTTCACTGTCAAGGCATAAATGTGCCAGTTAACGCGACAGTAATCACTGTCTCGACACGTCAAGCCCGATAGTGCAATAGAACTGCCAAATAAATGCTGTCATACTGTTTACACAAAGTGGCTGCGGCAGTTACTGCCATGGCTGTAAAGGTAACGGGCTTTTATTTAGTCTGGAAGAAAAGAAAAATTTCAGAATGCGAAAAAAACGTTACGACGCACAGTAGGAAAAATTGTCGATTTAGTGGCCAAAATTGTAAAACTCTTGATTAAAAGACGATAAACGAAAAATTCTTCTTTTATTTATTAGTATGCTATGTCCTTTATTAGCGAGAGCGAAAAAAATATATACAGTATGTCTCTGGGCCTTTGAAATTATTTTTTTCTAAATTTTTAGAAATTAATTTAACAATACACTATTTTTTATTTATTCGAAATTTCTTGTGTGTACAGTTTAAATGACAAATAAGATAACTTGAAGCGTATTTTAGGCTTGTGCCTAAATTAATAGCCTAAAAATATATGTAATGTTTAAAAATAGGGCTTCAGATCTTCAAATCTATATAACGCTGATTGATCGCAAATTGTACCATGGTATTTTAGTACCATAGACCATCTACTGTGAAAAAAAATGAATTAAAACCACATGTTGCCACCTACCATTTTTTTTTTTTTTTTTTTAATTTCTGATATACATAAATTTTTTATTTAAAATAAATTGATGAAATAATTAAGAAAAAAATAATTTCAAAGGCCCGGAGACACCCTTTATATAATTTTATTCACTCTCACTGATAAAGGACATTCCATGCTCTTGAATGAAAAAAGAATTTTTCGTTTATCGTCTTTTAGTCAAGAGTTATAGAATTTTGGCCACTAAATCGACAATTTTTCCCACTGTGCGACATAAGTATATATTAAAACATACAATTACTGCAATGGGTATAGAGCATTAGTAAAAGTAATTAATTAGTAAACATTAGAGAAAGGTAAAAGTAAGTTTACTATAATACTTTAACCTTTCTCTATGTATTATTAGAACGTAAGACCAAAGAAATATTTGGCCTGAAATGAAAGATTTAATGATCAGTAAGATAGGCATCTTTTCTCTGTATATTTTACGATTAGGGATTTAAGACCTTATGAAGTTTCTTCGCAGCTACCTTTCCTCTCTCCTTACTTTCTAAATTAAAGAAACAATATACTAAGTAATTCTAACGGTAGTATAGTAATCAGTTATAATAATAATAAATTTATATATAATAAAAAAATATATATATATATATATAATAAAGTAATAAAGTTATAATAAATTAATTTTTTTTTTTAATATATTCACTTAAAGTAAAATATCTGATGTGGACAGCACATGACTTCCTTGTACGCTTATTAAACTATAAATCGGTAAACCTGAATTTGGTTACTAGTTTCCGAAGATTGCAGAATCTCAAAAACGACACTCGGCTTCGCGACATCCATCTATTGACACACACACAGGCTCTTGCTTCTGGAGGTCTCATTCCGTTATTATAAGTTGTTTTCTTTCAGTAGGTAATTAGTTCCCAAGAGATCTTTTCATGTTCCGTAGCAACATTAGAACTGTCTATGTCACTAGATAAAACAAAGGAAATCGATCGTCTCAAAATTTTACCTGAAGAACCCGCTTAACTTATATTTTATTCTCCTGCTGCAGACTTGTTCAGCTCACAAATGAGGAGGGAAACAAGAATTTTACACTCAATTTTAACACTTAAAACAAATAAGTAAGAGCGGAAAAAAAAAATCGCAGTTGTAACCTTATTTCCGAACCATATGATCTATATATTTAATTTTAATATAATTTTTGATTTAAGGTTATTAAGACCTTCAAGTAAAGTACCCCTTTCGGCTCACCAGTTTTAATCAAAATCTAGTGTATTATTTATATTGATATAAAAGTCTTATGTACCAAATTTGAGATGTTTTGCATTATATTTTAATATAGTTTTTGATGAAAGTTTATAATGACCTTCAAGTAAAGTACCACATTCGGTTTCCCAATTTGACCAAAATTTATTATGTTATTTATATTAGTATGCAAGTCTTAAATACCAAATTTGAGAAGTTTTGCAGTATATTTCAATATAATTTTGGATGGAAATCAATTATGACCGTCAAGTAAAGTACCACTTCCTGTAATCATACAGCGACCAAAAAGGGAGGTTCACAACTAGATTTTAGAATGATCCTAAATACGAAATTTAAACATTCTACGGCTAACCGTTTTTGAGTTATACGAGATACGCACGTACGAACGTAGGTACAGACGTCACGACGAAACTAGTCAAAATGGATTCAGGGATGGTCAAAATGAATATTTCTGTTTAAATCTGAAATAAGAAAATTTTCGCAATTAAAATACTTCATTTACTTCGTACAAGGAAGTAAAAAACAAAAAAAAATTATTTTAAAATAAGATAAATTTATTTTATTTATTAACATACAATTGTTTACTACTTTCCAACCATACGTCTCATTGTCGACATGTAGTTCCCAAAGAAGAGTGTCACAATACGAAAATTGTTGCTTTTTATCTTTTTTTGCTTGAAAAGCTTTCAGGGACGTATATTTCTTAGAGAATAAATGTCAGATTTTTAGTTTCAATATAATATTACCGCAATACAAAAATATTATTACTTTAGCTTACTAGTCAAACATAATGACTTCTTTCAAACTGTGATTAGAGAGTGTCTTTATAAATACTGTTATGTTTAATGTTTTTATATCATTGTAATGTCAGTTAGTTGACCAAAAAGTATCAATATATTACTTATGTATGAAATATTGAAAATCTCATTATTTATGTTAAAAATATTATTTTGTATTTTAATAGATTCAATAAAATATGTTAAGAGATTTTTTTATTCAAAATAAATTTACTATTTAATAATTTATTTTCTCTAAAATATGTCTTCATCATACGAAAGAAGCTTGTACTGTTTTTTTAATGGAAAACTGTCACAATTTTATTCACGATTAATCAACATCCAAAAGTTTTTTATAAGTTTTTTCTTATTAAGAATACTTATTAGTCGGATGTATAAAGTTGAAAAATGTATTTTTAATATAGAGACTGGCCTAATGTGGTACAGCATCAAACTTATGTTCATTATAATGAAATTATTATTAGAAAAAAAAAAAATGAAGATTAACATTTATTTTTTTTTTTTAAACAAAAATGTAAGTTTTTGATGTTTTATCAGTGAATTGGCGGACAGAGATAAACCTAAATAGACAAACTTCGAACGGTTTTTTCAGTACAATTCCACTTTTTCGTATTGTAGCTCTCTCCTTCACAATAGGCGATGTATTATATTTATAAAAGAAAAACAATCGTACACCACAAATAAGTCAAATGCGTAAATAGGGATTGATGAATTATTTACCACTTCTATAAATTTGTTTTATTGAAAACTAGTTTCGAATGTCATACATTCATCCTCAGTTCTAAAAGCACACAAAAAATTCAAAAATAAGCATTACAAAATATGGTTTGGTATTATTATACATATTAAATTATATGTAATATAAATCAGTATTATAAAACATTTATGAATTATGAATTTAATTAAGACAAGAAATGAAATACGAGTACATGTTGGTGCCCACCAAGGTTTAAATGGATTATATCAAAGAGAAAAGTTTGTACTGGTTTCTTCTCGCATTGAACTAATGATGAAAGAAAAGTGGGATGTTTATAGGTAAACTGTTTAAGGGTCGGGGTTTTTACAGTAATGCCGGTGAGTAATTGTTTTTTCTGTTATAGATGGGAATAAATTTAAGATTGGAGTATTGAAGATATTTATTTGGTCATTTAAGCAAAAATCTGGATTGGATTTGAAGGATTTTATTATTTCAAGAGCTTCATATATATTTAATTTGAGGCTGTTTTCAACGTGAAAACATGCTACCTACCTTTCGTTCATTGTTAGTTCAAACCAGTACAAACTTTTCTGTTTGATATAATCCATTTAAACCTTGGTGAGTACCAACATGTATTTCATTTCTTGTCTTAATCCAATTCATAATTCATGAATGTTTTATAATACTGATTTATATTACATCTAATTTAATATGTATAATAATACCAAACTATATTTTGAATTGCTTATTTTTGAATTTTTTGTGTGATTTTAGAACTGAAGGTGAATGTATAACATTCTAAACTAGTTTTCAATAAAACAAAATTATAGAAGTGGCAAAAAGTTTATCAATCTCTTATTAGATTGATCCTTCTAAGCCATCATGCAGATGTCAACTAAATACGTAAATATCTTTTACAAAACCGAATCAATTCCGGAATAGATTTTGGTGAGCAATCGTACTTTTTATTTGTTGATCGCAGTCAGAATTTCTCGGGACTCTAAATATAGTTTACCACTTTTTAACTACCTCTAAAAAACCTCAAGCGATCCCTATAAAACTAGTATTGCTACAATATACGACAAAAAATATGCTGTAATAGTGTGTCTGTGTGTGTGTGTGTGTGTGTGTGTGTGTACGTTCTTATTTAAGGCTTACGGTTCTTAACATTTTGGAATGAGTAGAACAATGAGAATGTTATATATATATATATATATATATATATATATATATATATATATATATATATATATATGTATGTATATAAGAAACGAGAACGCTTGCCCTTGCTTTACAAAGCACACTGTCCTAAATAATTATAAAGAGCCAAAGTGAATCACAGTCAATAAATAGAAATGCAGTTCTTCGAACTGAATCCAACGCTGACTTCCTTGTATTGTTCCAAATGTGTAATGACTTCAACAATATTACCAACTTCAATTGAACCTCCATTTATGTAAAGCGATTTTTAGCTTTTTCTAAGAGAAACAAAGAAAAAACAAAAACAAAACAAACCTCGCCCCCCCCCAAAAAAAAAAAAAACGCTGAAAATACTTTGCTTCATTATTTCCAAATAGTAATATATCCAAAAAAAAAAATTACCTAGTTATTTAGATTGGACTTTTTTTTTTAATTCTTTCGTATAATGATTCCAAAAGTTTTAATATTTTTCCTCATAAATCTTCATAAACAGCAAAGATATGGACGCATGAAACTTCATTTTGAAACAAAATGGCGGATGGTAATGCAGAGTTCTCATGGTCCTCATCTAAAGGTAGCTTTGATGCCAAATTAAAAAAAAAAAATGTTCCAGCAGTCTTGGAGAAAAGCCGGATTTTTTATTATTTTCAATAATGAACCTTTGTAATCGACCAAGATTTTTTTTTTTAACTCCTCAAAATACGTAGAATACAAATATCAAATAAATAAAAAAAACGCCGTCCGTGGCTTTTTTCCGAAACCGATTAACTTGAAATTTGGCAACAAAGTCACTGGTATCCCCTGATGATCCTCCGAACTCGACATTACCATCCGTCGTTTCGTTTCATAATGGCGGCGGATTTGCTATTTTATTAGCCCATAACTTAGCCATTTATGGCCAAAGATAGAGAGAAAATGTAAAATGTTTTGGAATTAGCACACCAAGGGATTAAGAAAATAAATTCTATAAAAAAGCTTTTGATTTATTTTTTGCAATAATAAACCTTTGCAATCGACCAAGAAATTTTTTTTTTAACCCTCTCCCTCAAAATTTGAGGTTTTATGTTTCAAGATACGTAGAATCCTAATATCGAATAAAAAAAATTAATAGTTTAATAATTTTTTTGTTATATAAAGGTTTGTTATATAAAGGTTTGTTATATAAAGGTTTGTTACATAAAGGTTTGTTATATAAAGGTTTGTTATATAAAGGTTTGTTATATAAAGGTTTGTTATATAAAGGTTTGTTATATAAAGGTTTGTTATATAAAGGTTTTTGAAATGATTAATCGACAAGTTACAAAATTCCCTACAAAATAAAAAAAAACCATCGAAATCGGAGCACTTATTAGCAGAAATATAGCGTATTGAACATTGTATAAAACTAATTTCCTGGGGCTCGTGACCCTTGGCCTGCTGAATTATCCTTTTACATTCCTTCCTGTCCTGCGCCTCTTCCAATCGCTTACTCCCAGTTTCCTCGCTTCGCTCTCCATTTCACTTTTTAGTCGTATTTTCCCCGAAAAAAATAGACTATTGCAGTGGGTCGAAGGTCGGCGGTGAGCGGCGGGACTGCGATTTCTATCCGTTTCATAACCCCTAGAACACGATTATGGAAAATTTGGAGATGTCTGATATATATTTATATTTTTTTTTCCCCCGCAACATTTGAGCACCTCCAGCGGTCCGCTTTGGGTCAAATGAGCTGAAATTCGGTATGTAGGTCTTTCTTCCAGGCAGAACGATACCATTAAAGAATGGGTAAATTCCAGTCAAAATTTCGGTATGTTTACCTGAAATTTCGGCGTTTTTTAAGTTTTGCGCATCGCTACAGCTCCACCATATTAGTTTATAGGGCTGAAAATTTGTATGTGAGTTGAGTTGGTGTCGGGGAAGTATCCTTTGGGGGTCTCGACTTGGTCCCCCCACCTTCCTGGATTTTCCGATCTTTTAAAACATTTGCGCACCTTTAAAGCCCCTCCAAGTTGAGTTAGGGAGCTCAGAACCTGTTGCATTAGAAAGGAAATTAAATTAACTATAAAACAAAAGAAGTTTCATCGAAATCGGACGGCTATCAGCAAAGATATGGCTATTTCAACTGTTTCAATGCCTTATTAGTCGTTTTTTCACCGAAAAAAATGTGTCATTTTCGGTAAATTGTCATTTCATATATAAATTTTGGTATGCCAGGGGACTGTCTTTTGTGGGAAAATACGACTTTAGTGACGGAGTTCTACTGCTCACGGATTTTTTCTTAGATCCATCCTCCACTTCCATCAGCTTCTTTGCTTTCCCTTTTCCCACTTTAGTGCGCCTGCAATATTTTCCTCTTAACCATTTAAGCTTCTGTTCTGACCATATCCATATCCTGAACATCATAGCCTCCTTCCTATAAGGAAAGTTGTGCGCATGGACACGCCAGCTAATTTTAAAACATAACTATTTGAAAATAATAAACCATTGTGTAATAATTTGCGCGTTTTTAAATTCGATTTTTGGATTATACTTATCTTGAAACGCAGAACATCAAATTTCGAGATGGGTTAAAGATTGGTTTTCTTGGTAGATTAAAAGTGTTCATTTTTGAAAATAATAATAATAATAAAAGGCTTAGCGAACCCGAAGGTTCGATGCCGATACCAATCACTGTCTACAAACCACCATCCACCGATTTAGGCCCAAGCCCAAATCCATTAATTAGGGATTGATAAATTATTTTCCACTTCTATAAATTTTTTTTATTGAAAACTAGTTTCGAATGTTATACATTCACCTTCAGTTCTAAAATCACACAAAAAATTCAAAAATAAGCAATTCAAAATATAGGTTGGTATTATTATACATATTAAATTAGATGTAAGATAAATCAGTATTAATCAAATATATGTTGGTACTCACCAAGGTTTAAATGGATTATATCAAACAGAAAAGTTTGTACTGGTTTCTTCTCGCATTGAAATAACAATGAACGAAAGGTAGGTAGGATGTTTTATAGGTAAACGGTTTTTCCAGTAATGCCGGTGAGTAATTGTTTTTTCTGTTAGAGATGGGAATAAATTTAAAATTGGACTATTGGAGATATTTATTTGGTCATTTAAGCAAAAATCTGGATTGGATTTGAAGGATTTTATTATTTCAAGTGCTTCATTTATATTTAATTTGAGACTGTTTTCAACGTGATTTATTAATTAAACTCCTGAGTCTTTGATGAATTTATTGTTTTTTTTTTCATTTAAATGAATTGCAAAGTTATTATTATATGCATGTATACGTTCCTTTAATCTCTGATTTAGTGATCTTACATTTTTTCTCTAAATCAGAGATTAAAGGAATATATACGTGCATATGCGTGTTTTTAGAACCGAAGATGAATGTATAACATTCGAAAATAGTTTTCAATAAAACAAATTTATAGAAGTGGCAAATAATTTATCAATCCCTAATTAGATTGATCCTTCTATACCATCATGCGGATGTCAACCACATCCATTACATGTTCGTTTTTAGAGGTTACAGCTTACTTATCGTCATTATATAAAAATAATTTTATTCGATTTTATTTTTAACTCACTTTTTTTACTTCCTTGAACGAAGTAAAGTAAGTATTCTAATCGCGAAAATTTTCGTTTTTCATATTTCAACGAAAATGTCAATTTTGACCATCCCTGAATCCATTTTGACTAGTTTCGTAGTGACGTCTTTATCTCGCATAACTCAAAAACGGTTTGTGGTAGAAAGTTAAAATTTTGTATTTAGGATTGTTGTAAAATCTAGTTGTGAACCGCCTTTTTTGGTCACTGCTTGATTACCGGAAGTGGTACTTTACTAGAAGGTCATTATTGATTTTCGTCGTATATGTCGCACGTATATGTTCCATTAATCTCTGATTTAGCGATCTTCCAGTTTTTCCCGTGTATTTGGCTGCACAATCTCGTTCATTGCCAGTACAATGCGAGAAGAGACCGGTACAAACTTTTCTGTTTGATATAATCCATTTAAACCTTGGTTAGTACCAACATGTATTTGATTTCTTGTCTTAATTAAATTCATAAATCTTTTATAATACTGATTTATATAATTTAATATGTATAATAATACCAACTATATTTTGAATTGCTTATTTTTTTTATTTTTTGTGTTTTTTTAGAACTGAGGATGAATGTATAACATTCGAAACTAGTTTTCAATAAAACAAATTTATAGAAGTGGCAAATAATTTAGCAATCTCTACTTTAAAATGGTATAGGGCTCTGAAGTTATTTCGTCTGAAAAGAATATAGGTAATTTAAAGGTTAATGCAATCTTCTACATTCTTATTTCGAACTGTAAGGAGTATGAGATCTTTGCTTTAATAAAATATTTGATTGCAATTTAAACTTTATACAGGATGTTCAAGACTTGATTTACACAGGTTAAGTTCTATATATAAGGCTCCAGAGTGTTTCGTCTAACACATGGAATTTGAGTGCTGACTGCTGTTTTGAGGTTCAATAATAAAAATGTCTGACGTTAACAATAATGAGTTGTACTTCTTTCGTTCTGTATGTGCGAAATGCTGACATAAAAATGAGACTGTCATAGTACCCCTGAGGTACTCCTGCTAAGGAATAAAAAAAAAATACCAAGACTTTCGTTACATTTTTTAAAAAAACTATTCCGCGTTGGGTATATGGTACCTCAATGACCAGTAAACAACAACTATCATTACGGCTCATTTAAATTTAAATTTTAAAAACCAATAAGTAATGTATTTATGAAGTATCATTCAGAATTTTGGTATATTTTTCTTATAATATTCATTGTTATTTTATTCATAATATAAGAATAATTTATTGATTCTTGGTGAGGATCGAACCAAAAATAATAACAGTTTCTTGGCATACAATAATTGAAGGTTTAATTGACGCAAGAATGTGACAAATCACAATTTTGAAGTTGAGTATCTTGTGCAAAACGTTACTTTGTTTTTTCTATATATCTATTTATTATGTTAGTTTGGGTAAATTCCATGAGATGGTCCTATCATATCATGCAATGTACCCAAACTAACATAATAAATAGCAATATAGAGAAACAAAGTAGTGGTCTGTATGAAATATTCATTAATTTCAGAATTGTGGCTTGTCACATTCTTGCCACAAGGTCTTCTATTCTACTAAAAAAAACCGCAAAGGTTTCTTAACAGCGACTTTGCTTTACTCAATCTCAGAATCGATTTTTTTTTTAAACTGATAACGGCATATCTTCTTTCGAATTTTGTTCTAAAATTTCTTTTTCGGTTCGGTTTTTTAGGAAAACATTAGGAAGTTTTTATTAAGTAACTTGTTTCGGTTCCGGGTACCCTAAAAAGCAAAATCAAATGCAGCATATTTTTTTTCAACTGTTTATATATATATATATATATATATATATATATATATATATATATATATATGTCGTTTTTTGAAAAAGGCTTAAGCGTCAAAAGTTCGAAATTAAGGTCTCAATTGAGATTCCGCTCACAATATATCGAATTGTCGTATTTTCAAAAAACGACGTCGATATATATATATATATATATATATATATATATATATATATATATATATATATATATATTTAGGATGTTGAAGTTCAGTCAATATTTATTATATATATATATATATATATATATATATATATAAAGTGTTCCCCAGCACTTCTCATACATTATGGCCAATTTTTAAATCACATACTATTATGGCATGCCAAAGACACCTTTGAATGTAGCTATAGTAAAAGGATAAAGTTCAGGAGTATACATAAATATTACAATTAAAATTTGTATATGTATGTAAACACACACACACACACACACACACACACATATATATATATATATATATATACACATATATATATATATATATATATATATATATATATATATATATATATATATATATATATTGATGAAAACAATGAATGAACGCACCTGGTGACTTGAAATAGTCGCTGTTAACCGAAACGACGGAACCTTGCCTCCCGACAGCCCTAGCGGGAGCCATTGCCAGCACCGACTGACCAGTCCACGCTGATAAAAATACATGTAAATATATTTGTTTGGGGGAGGGGGGCGTGGTCAGGATGCTGATTGTCATCGGGGAGCGCTACGGTGTTTCCTTTTAATAAAATGTGATCTATGTACCATAAAATCTTACATAAAATCATAAATTTAGAGTTGATTAATGTGGATTTAGACCTATGAAATATCTTAAATGGTTTATTTATTCAAACAAATAATACACATTAGATTATTTCTATGAAATTAAAAAAGTATTTTTCAAACAATGAATATTTTTTGTGATATTTAACAGTGTTAACATAAAACTACACGCTTATTGTGGGCTAGCTGCTCTTTGTGATGATAAGGATCCAACTATTAAAATTTCTGACGTTTTATTTATTTAAATAGCTCACCAACAGGTGTTGTGCCCAAGGACTGGTGGTCATTCGCTCTCAAATGTACCATGTATATATTACAAAATGAATAATAATATTAATGAAAATACAATAAAAATTAAAAAAAAAAAAAGAAACGAAACGAAATAAAAGAGCAAAAACTCAAAAAGAGACACAAACCTAATACTATAAAAATTGGAAGATAAACAGTATGTGATTGGATTTCTTGGAGTGATGTGCTGTCTCTGTTTGATGTGTCTTTCTGGACGGTTGATGTGAGATGTGCCGTAACGTTGAAACGTTGACTGGTTAGTTGTTTGCCGGTATTTTAGAGACTTGAGGCTTTGTTTTGGAATCTTCCAATTTTTATAATAATAATAAAGAAAAGAAAAAAAATCAATAGTTAGAAATTTTGAGTTGTACCTCTTTCATTCTGGATGTGCGATGTATTGTAGAGTATTCCTGAAGATGGAGAATAGAAGACTAACCAAACAGAGATAGTGCATCAGTCGAGCGTATAGTTTAACATGTTATAGTGTAAGTTGAACTGTTTTGGAGTGATTTACGATCTGTATTTGATTACTCTTTTTTCGGTTGTCGAAGTAAGATGTACTATCTCAGGTCTTCATTTTCGCGATGTCATGTACTTCAATTAAGATGAAACCTTTAATGGCAAATTGTTGAATGGCTAATTGTTTACTGTTGTTTGAGAGACTCAGGGAGGGATAGGTGCCCAAAGTGCAAAGAAGGGACTACGGAATCATTCAATATTGACCTTATAATATTAATTATATATATATATATATATATATATATATATATATATATATATATATATATAGTTAGTTATTAGAAAGATAAAGGCCATACGGTCACGTATCACACAGAACAACGTTTCGGCCATCTTGGGCCATTCTCAAGTCTGAAAAAACGTTTAATGAAAGACGTTTTGTTTTTAAATATAAACAATTAAAGAAAGTAAGTTTTACATAAGTATTTTTAATTGAAATAATAATAATTTTTAAAAAATAATAATAATAATAATTGAAAATAATATTTTTAATGTTTTTAATAATTATATCAGAAAAAATAATTATAATGTTGATAAATATCGACTAAACAAAAATGTTTTTTTCAGACTTGAGAATGGCCCAAGATGGCCGAAACGTTCTAATGTCAAATAAAAAGCATGGTGACCGTATGGCCTTTTTCTTTCTAATAACTAATTCTAAATCGACTAGAAGATATATGTATATATATCTAAGATATATATATATATATATATATATATATATATATATATATATATATATATATATATATATTTCCGCTCACAAAATAAAATAATTCAATTTTGGATGATTTATTTGGTCTTGGATATAGTTCATCGAAAGGTAATAAAATTCCCTACAAAACAAAAAAAAAATCATTGAAATTGGACCAGTATTAGCAGGGATATAGCGTATTGAATTTTGTAGACTAATTTCCCGGCGCTCTTTCGTTATCCTTTTCCATGTCTTCCTGTTCCTTGCCTCCATCTTCCACTTCCGTCTTGGTCTTTCATTTTTCCTTTTCCTATTGAAGTGCGCCTGCAATATGTTCCGCCATACCCTTTCACCCTCTATTCTGACCTCATCTTCTGGTCATCTTAGCCTACTTGCTATAAGGAAAGCCGTGTGAATAGACAGACCAGATATTTTTGAAATATAACTATTTAAAAATAATAAACCATTTCGTAATAATTTGCAGATTTTTTAAATCAAAATTTTGCATTATAATTACTTCATAGAAATAAAATAAGCTTAGTGGTTTCTAAATTAACTTTGTAATCGAGCAAGAAAAAAAAAAATAGTAACCTCCCTCAAAATTTGAGGTTTCACTTTCAAGATATGTAGAAACCAAAAATCGAATAAAAAAAAAAAAATCCGACCAACCACCGTCCGCGAATTTTTCCCAAGACTACTGCGCCCGATTTGTTTGCTATTTGGCACCAAATTTATAGGATGATTTTAGGAACTCGACATTACCATCCGCCATTTAAAATGGCTTTATAAGCCCATATCTCAGCTATTTATGAAGATAGAAATAAATATATAGAGTTTACGAATCATTAAAAAAAAAAACGAAATTTCTTTTTTCTGATTAAAAAAATATAAATTTTATAATTTAATTAAATTAAAATTTTATAATTTAATTAAATTAAAATTTTATAATTAAATTAAATTTTATAAAATATAAAAATTCTATTTCATTTTTTTGTGACTTTCACGTGGCACTATGTACTCAAACTTACATACTCATGGTATGTCAATAAGGGCGTGTATCATGTAAATATTAGGATTCTTCTATTATAGTATTCAATAAATATAAACATAAACAGAAAGAAAAAACGAATATTATCATAATATGATTGTAATTACCCTTATATACTTTTTTTTTTTTTACAATAAATATTACTTTATTAAAAAAAACAAAAAAAAAAACGGAAATAAGAATAATGAAGATATACACAATTTTACAATCCCAAAACATCCAGATCACCTGCCGAGGATAACGTATGGTGTTTCCATTTGCTCAACAATGTCCGGTATACCATACCAGAGCGGTGGGGGCAGGAAGAGAACGAGCAATGCGGAGATCATACCTGACAACCCCATCAGGAACACAGGCATCCCTTCCTTCACTTTCACCTGCGATTAACATCAGTCCATGTTACAAATTTATATATTTTTAATTTGATAACTTTCAACTTAATCACGAATGGGCAACCTTAGATACACTTTAAACTGATGGTAACTTAATGTAGGATTATAAACGTTCAAAATTAACAAGAGAAGATTATCTAGGGCAGGGGTTCCCTGGCAGAGATATGAAAGGACGTTCCTGGTCGTACAGGAACGAGTAAACAAAAGACATAGATAAAATCATCTTTCTAACAGATTCAATTAGGGATAACATTTTTCTAAAAAAATATTGTTGAGTGTATCAATTATAAGTTGAATAAGTACAATATACAATTAATAAAAATAATTCAGGATGGTTATATCGTAGTAAAGGCAGAACTGTTGAAGAGGACTTCACAATCAACTTGAGCTTCATCAAGCCTAACATCAATGCTCTGATTTTAAATAAACAACAATATGCTTCCAACTGAAAAATATTGATGATTTTCTTTACAATGTCCAAATTTCTTAGTTTTGATGGATACACTTTTATTTACTTAATTCATTGACCTCTAGCAGTTAGCTATTTTTATAATCTAAATACCTTTGAGAAATTCCTCTAAACATGTCAGCTACAATAGGATGCAATTGTGCGTTCAGAGCAATTTTTTATCTAAGAAAAAGGAGGCCGTTTTGGCCTTAAACTATAAAATTATTATTTAAAAAATACATAAAAAAACAGTAGGTAATTAATATGTATAAATTTATGCAAGTAGACATTTTTATAATGAATAAATATTTGGAAAATATCAGAGGAGCCTACCTACTTTACTTTTTTGAACATTTTTACAGGACTGGAATTAATCACAATAGACTTAGCACCCGAAAATCTCCAATCGACTTATGTCAAATAGATAGTTGGACCACAAATAGGTGGGTTGAGCCAGGACATGTTGGGTGTAATTCGATTGGCATTTGATTCACCCTCGTATAAAGCATATAATTAAAATTAATTTATAAAGTATGAGATTTCATAATTTTCTTACAAGCTTGGCGGCATTAGCTGTGCAGAGGAGACCTAGATTCATGAACATGTTGGCCCAGCCAGCGCCGAGGGCTCTCATCTTAGTAGGGTAAAGCTCAGTGACACATGTCAGCAAATTGGCATTCGTCATCGACATAAAAAAACGTGCAAACACCAAACAATACGGTATACCATCGGACATCCCTATAACGCAATCGATAAGTGTTATCGATCAGCAAATTGGTAGCTAATCATATTAGAAATTGGTTTTATTTTAGACCTGGCAGGGCATTGATGAACAGGCACAGTATTCCGGCAGACATGGATGAGAAAAATAAGACAGTGGTGGTGTTGATCCATGCACGCCCTGTGAGACCGACACACACTGATGTAGCTGTGAATTCAACAATCCCTGCAATACATAATATAACTGAAGGGATTTATAAAGCAATATATAATATTAATGCTTATTATTATGGAGATATTGTTGTGACTTTTGGTGTAATGATACAGAAGGTTATATAAAAATAAATCAGATTCTAAAATAAAAATAAATCAGACACAAACTATGGGGATGGAGGGGTGGAAAGAGCGTTTTCTACAAGCCTTAGTGCCTTCAATGAGCCATCCAATTATTTTTAAAATTTATGATTACACTATATGAGGGCAAAGCTTTCCCTCTACATACATTTTTTAGATTATTCCAATTACATGCACTAATTCATAAGTTTATTGCTATTTGAATCAATTGAAAAAAAAAAATAGCTTCAAAATTATTAATTTGTTTTGGACTTCAATTATTGTTATTTCAAGAGAAAGGAAATTTCTGAAGAAAAATGTTAATATTGAAAAATATCATTAACATAAAAGTGATACTTGAGGTAGGCTACATAGAGGGTGTTTTCACTTCAAACTAACGCATGGACACTAACAGGTCGTTCCTTAAGTTGTTTACCTATACTTCATTTTTCATGTATTTCTATATTTACTATTTTATTACTTTATATTTTTCATGTAATTCTTACTATATTTATGATTACTTTTTTCTATTATTCCTTTTATCTTGTTTTTTTTTAGCCATGATGAAGGTCTACAACTTAGGCCAAAAAGTCGACTCACATTAAAGTAGTAGAATAACCTTACTGTGCAGCATTTCTTCCATGACTGCACCCCAACCATGTTCTCTTATATCTCATTTGTTCTCAGATCTACAAAAAGTTTTAAATTGGCAAGTCAACTTTTCGCACACCGACTCCCGAAATACAGATTAAATCAACAAAACGAAAAAATGTTGATTGAATTATTATCAGAAATATTTCAGGATAACACCGCATCATGTGAAGACAGAGTTTATGTTTCCCAATTTCTCTTCAATAACCATGGAAGGTTGAGCACCTTCCACTCAACCTTTTATGGATACAAAAAGCGAACCCTTAGTATAACAACTAACTAATAAGGTACCGTAGGAGTGCATACAGGAAGGGAGGGTGTGCCACAGGTGCACAGGCACCTGTCTCAGAGATATATTTGTTTTCCTATAAAACAGTATATAGAAACAAAAAAAAATGTTGCTTAGAACTAAAGTTCAAAAACTTTAACTAATTTTTTTTTGTATCTTAGGAGTATTAAATTTTTGGTTCAATTTTAGTCCAATAATCGTTTAAAATACGTTATAGACAGCATATTCTTTAAACAATTTTCCAGGGGAGTAAAGAATATCCCAGGACTCCCCAAATGACTAAGGAGTATGAAGAACTCCCTCATACTATGCTTCGTGCTCGTTTTAATAAAGGATGCTGCACACGCCTACACTAATATATTATAATTTCAAATTTATTTTCTATTTTATATGTTCACATTTGTGCTACAAATGTTATTAACATTAAATTACAGTATCATCAGTATTATCTTTAAACAAATTTTAAAAAATTGGTTATTTGGCTCTTCGCTTTAGCTTTTCATGCCTACCTTACATTACTTCTACTCTCCAGATTGAAAACTCCTGGGTTAGATTATTATCTCAAGTATATTATATATACACACAATAAAAAGTGATATTAATTAATAATAAATATTACCTGTGAACAAGACAGTACGGTAAACATCAACAGTATACATGCCATTCAGCCTCAAGACAATTCCATAATAAGCGAAATAAGTACAAAAAAAGAGAAACGGAGTGGTTTTTGATAGTTTCTTCATGACAGGAGTAGCATATAGATCCTTCAGGTGAACTTTCAATATATTTTCTGGCACCAACATCGGTCCCTTCTGAAAAAAGAATCATTATAAATGTTAATTCAACTAAATAAAACTGCTCTTTGTCTTATAAAGGGGTAATTCTAAGATTACAGGTCATTATTGTGTCCAAAGCGAACGTGAAGGCTTCATTTAGTAGTTTTGATCATTATTGTATGCAGAAGACCTTATTACTCTTATTATATTTGTACAGAAGATTGTCAATATTTGTTATTATGGTAGTTACTTAAAAGTTTGAACCATGAAAATGTCATTACCGTAATTGTTTCAAGTATCATATTATTAATTTAAATTATATCCCATTCTTTTTCAAATCTATGAAGAGCCAACTTTTGACTTTCCGAAAAAAGTGAACTATTATTTAATACTTTTTAAAGTATACTTTAAAGTTCTGGTTGACTGATGTACAGTCATTACTATTTTATGTTATAAAATAACCAGAAAAAGAAAATTTTGAAAAGACAAGTAGTTGGCGAAAATTAATGACCATGCGGATTAGAGTGAAACATAGAATCCCTCTTAAAAGTTGCGTCCCTTCCTGGCATTGAAAGTGAAAGGTAGCAATAGGCTCGTAAATTTTTATCTGGCACTACCATTACACTCTACTGTTATGAAACTCTTAAAATGATTAACTAATTAATACTATAATTTAAAAGTTGTTATCAAGACCTTCATGACTCTAATCTCTAAAGGAAATCAATTTTATGCTTCCTCCTGGTTAAAAAAAAATTACACTGCTTGAATGATAAACCCGTAATCCTGTCATTACCGCAACGAAAAATTTATATAGGCGATCGAAAAAAAATTATAGCATTTGGTGGACAAGTATATAGAAACCAAAGGAGCGTATTTTAATAAAATTAATTCATTCTCATTTTTTTTTTATTTTACTTCCAAAATAACATTTCAACTGATATAAACATATAAAATGCATGTATTGCAAAACTAAATAAATAAGATATATCGATTCTTTACAAACCGTTTTTATAGCATGAATAACATCGTGAGAAAGTGTTTGCAGTCCGTTTATATGCGAAGCATCTTCAAGGAGATGGATTAAATTCTGTATATCTTTTTGAACCCAGAGCCATCGAGGAGATTCTGGCATCACCCTATTAACATAATTAAAATACTGTCAGACAGAAAAAAAATTTATCTTTCATTTATTTTTTTTTTATCTTTCAAAACTGAATTAGAAATAAAATTAATACTTTTTTTGGTATGTAAATTTTCAATGATTGCAATAAAACTTTGAGGAAGAAATAACCAAATAATATAAAATTAATTATTATAATAAAATTATAAGGAAAGAAAAGATTAAGGTAATATTTTAACTAATAAAGGATAATTCTAAATAAATAAACAAAAACTAGTACGATTATATAAATTTAAACAAAAATTTATGTTTTCAAATTGTAAAAAAATTGTTTTGTTTTCGACATAGCGTATTTAATTAATACAATTAACTATGCCCATTAGATGATAAAAAAAAATGAGTCAATAAAACTTATGAGGTATTTGTGACAATAAGTGATAGGATTTTCAATGTGAATAGATAAAAGTTCATAAATACATACATTTTAGTTTTGCATACAAATATAGGCAATGGGAATTAAAAATAACTTTAAAAAAATAAATTATATTGTTCTTTTTTGGGGGGGGTGAGAGGGGGAGTGATGAAAGTATACTCCACTGGAATCTACCAACAAAAATCTATCTCAAACATCTACCAAGCAAAAGATGAATCCGATGAGAAAATTAATACATTTTCCTTAAAGGATTCCATTTGCTATGTTATTTCTGTAGATCATAAAATTTGGTTTGACTAAAGATCGGCAGACTGCACTGTAAGGAAAAATGGTAATCTGAAGGAGCAATATCTTGAAAATATGGCGGGTGGAGAATTATTTCCCACTTCATCCTTTATCAAAAACAATAAGATTTCTTTGTAATAATTAAGAAAGGATAATGGTTTACAAGCATGAAAAAATTAAACTAAATCAAAACAGTGTGGCTAATACTATCACATAAGCGATCCTAATTTTTAATTCCCATACCCACTGCTTAATCATAAAAATTCAAAATTAATCATTAAAAATCATGACAAAATCAAATCAATCATAACAAATCATGATAAAATTAAAATAATCATTTAAAAGTCAATATTATTCATAAAAATCCTGATTAAATCAAATTACTTTAATAATCATGATTAAATTAAATTAATTTAAAAAAAAAATCAAGTTTGATTCAAGAATAATCATAAAACATCATAATTAAATCAAATTAATCATTAAAAATATAGATTAATCATACGAAATTCATGATTAAATCAAATTAATTATAAAAAATCATGATTAAATCTGATTAGTCATAAAATAATTAAATACAAAATTTGTAAAAAAAAAAAGTCATTGTTTACTACATGAAAAAGTCAAAATAAATGTAAGCAGTGTGGTTAATACCATCAAGTAAAGACCCTAATTTTTAATTCCCATACCCACTGCTAAATAAATGTAATAAGCATTCTAAACTTTTCTGAATATGTTTTCATATGCCGATTTGTCAATTTTTATGAACAGCTCAGAGACATGGCCCTAAACAGAGGTTAGGAAGAATGAACTCCACATCTGCGAAAGGATATTAGGTCATGTCAAGATTGGAGACCACTGGAGGTAAAAGAAGAACGCAGAGCTAACTGAGCTGTTTGGGGATGCCATTTTGATAAGGCTAATAATTTAACTTAAACGAATTTGCGGAGCTAGATATGTTGCCAAAATGAAAAACGGAGGCATGAAAGGTCTCCTGTATGAAAACCTATGGCAAAAACCCAAACCACCTGGCAAAAGCTTGGCGGGAAGACAAAGGCTCAGATTGGGTTATAGTGCCATAGAGTGGAATACAATTACTTCTTTAAATGCCTTTACTATTAGAATGAGACAATAAAGAAAAATTAGCATGTATCAAGAAACAGATTCAATCTAAAATTCTAAGTAGAAAATAGTTTAATAGGAACTTATGCTCTGAAATAATGGGGAAATTATATCCACACATACTGGCTTTTAAATGCACTGTTCTGAACATCTGTTGGTTATCTTAATTGTTTGAATTATCTCCTGACAAATGTTAGAAAATAGATCGGAAAAGGAAAGATGTCAATTCACTTACCACCAAGTTGCTAGTAATGTAACAGAAAGGAATGTCACAGCATAGTGAAGATGGCGCCACTTTTCAAAATTTTGAGCTAGTACAGCAACTATAATATATCCGAGGGGGTAAGAGTACATGTAAGAGGTTGTTACAAGTCCCATCCAATTCCTACCTGTAATCTCTTGGCCTGTGAGAAGATCATTAAAAAATAATTGTTTATAGAGAAAAAATGTTTTCTTTTCTTTTATTCCAACCTAAAAATAGGCTAACAATTATGAATCTGTTATTTTTAAACCGTTAATCCTTTATATTTTAACAACTAATTTCTTACAACAGTTAACAGTAATAACTTTTATCTATCTTTTGATCCTCCTCCATATTATTACTATATTAGATTTAATTAATTAATATATTTAAATTAAATTTGGACCACACTGGAAAGATGGAAGATCCCAGAAAGGATTATAAAGCTCATGCAGGCAATGTATTGGGAATTCCAGAGCTGCATAGCTCACAAAGGGAGCCTCTCCGAATTCTTCCATAGCACAAAAGGGGTTAGACAGGGCTGCTTGCTGTCACCTCTATTGTTTAAGCTGGTGCTGGATGAGGTCAAGAGAGAGACTGCAGCAGGAAGGCGATGGGGAATCCAGTGGGATCTCCATGAACGAATGGAAGGGGTTGAATATGCGGATGACACGTGCGAAATGGCCCATCGATTCTCAGACATCCAGGGAATGATGCAAGACCTAGATCAGGTGGCACGGAGGTATGGATTAGGAATAAATGTATCCAAAACAAAAATAATCAGGATAAAAACAAGAAACGTGCAGCCAATCACAATCCATGGTCAAACATTAGTAGAAGTGGAGGTCTTTCAATACCTTGGAAGTGTAGTGAAGAGAGATAGGGGAGCTGACAACGATGTGGAAAGCAGAATTAAAAAGGCAAAGGGCGCTTTCGCGCAGCTCCACACCATGTGGTGTGCAAAGGAAATAAGTCTGGGCACAAAGCTTCGCATATTCAACTCCAATGTAAAGTCCATGCTCCTCCATGGCTCAGAGATGTGGAGGGTGACCTGATCCATCTCAGCCTGTCTGCAAAGTTCTGCAATTGATGCTTGAGGTCTATCCTGGGAATTCGGTGGCCAAGAACCATTTCCAATGAAGAACTACTGAGAAGGACCAAGCAGAGGGGAATAGAAGATGAAATCAGACTAAGAAAATGGAGATGGATCGGGCACACCTTGAGGATGAAAGAAGGCATCGCCCGGAAAGCTCTTGAGTGGAGCCCTCAGGGAAAGCATCGAGTTGGTAGGCCGAGGAAGATGTGGAGGAGGCAAGGAAGCAGAATCATACTTGGGCAAGATGGCTTCAGACAGAGACAGATGGCGGAACTTCATCAGGACCCTATGCCCCATGGAGGGATAACAGGAATTAAGAAATTAAATTAAGTAGTTAAGTTAATGTTATAAAAACTGTATGTATATATTGTAAAAAAAAATTATTTCATATAAAAAAAATATATAAATATAAAAATGATTATATAAATTGTATTATTAGTTGTGACTAGTAGTTGGATTAATTAATAAATTCAATTTGACAAACATATTTTCTTAAAAACACAATATTAGTTAAAAATATCATTAATTATTTTTAAAATAGAAGAGAAAAAACTCAAAAGGAGACATAAAATAATTGTTAGGGTATAAATGGAAGATTACACACACGAAGTACTGAGTCTCTAAAATAACGGAAAACAAGTAACCAGTCGATGTTTCGCCGATTCAGGCATGATCTGGATAGAAAAAATAAGAACATATATATGCAGACAAAATGCTGCACATCTCACATCAACAGTCTAAAAGACAGATCAACTGTGGACAATACTTCACTAAAGTGATTGAAGCTTTAAAATAACAATAAATATAGTGTATGGGTGTATAAATTTCAACCTTATCATACTTACTTAGGATGACATTGGCGAAAATATTTCCCGTTGTGACAAAGCCCTGAACCATTCTCAAAATCAAGTACAACGAGTACCACGGGGTAATGGCGGTCAAAAAGCTAACCATGGCCTGCACGCCCTGGGATATAAGTAGAAGCTTCCTCCGACCGATCCTGTCTGAGAAAACAATCACCAATTATGTTTCTAAGATTAATCAGATAATACTTAAATTGATTAGATTGAATTGTTATACCTGTCAATGTAGTAGCCGGTCATTACGCTACCAATTAAACCACCAACTGCAAACATAGACTCAGCCAGGCTGGTAGGAGATATTTTCTCACACGGTAATTTAAACTGAAAAGTTACATTTTTTAAAAGTAGGACTAAAGATTTAATTAAACATTAATTTACAATATTTCTGCTTAATTAATAAATTATTATTATTATACTGAAGGATGGTAAGACATTCACCACAACTCATTTTGGATCTTATGTGAGTACACTTATGTTCATCAAGAGATGCATAGGAATCATATGCTTCTTGCGAAGCACATTAATTCCATAGCATTGGATCTAGTAATATCTTCAGGTTTAATAATTGCCTGTTTTAAAAATTGTAGTCTGTAGAAGACCAAGTCTTCACATTCACACTTCAAGGCACAGACGGCAGGCGGAATCTTCCACTAATTTCATCTTATCAAGATATTTTAGCAGACAATGGTCCACGAGGAGACCCATTATTGTTCTTAACTCTTTCTGTGTCAGGTTTAAGGTTAAATTTAGCCTTTTCCTTTTACAAATTGATGAGTTTGGATTGCTTCATACCTGGTTCTGAAGCCCAGTGTGTTTCCTTCTCCTTTATTTCCCAGGAGTCAATTTCTTCTTCTAAATCCTGGTTAAACTAATAGATTAGCATGGCTCAGAGGCAATCAACATTGTTTCTGAGCACTTCCTTGCTAGGGAATCAACTGTCATCAATCAATATGGCACCAATCAGCCCTTCAATTTCTTTGTGCTCTAGAGTTCACATTAGGGTAAGTATATTGCCCTTAGTAAATTCCTTAGGATATTGAAGAAATTCCAGATTATGACCTGGTAGTATAGTAATTTAAAACCTTTAATGCCGCCTGGCTGTCTGATATTGTAAATATATTATTTTTCCTTTTGGACTCTTATTTAGATTTTCTCGAGCAGCTATTTCTATTGCGTATTGAGTTTGGAAGATGGTTGGGTATCATGGGATCCCATAAGCGCCAAAAATTCGAAATCTAGGTTTCAACTTATTATGGGACCCAAACACCGCCTCAATCGATTCCCACTAGCGATGTATCGAAAGATAAATTGGAAATGGTCTAAAAATCTACTATTGATGGCGTAAGCACCAAATACTAACGACCCTCAGTAGTCACTCTGGCCTTAACCAGTGCTAGAAGTTTTAAAAATATATTGTAATTATAAAGGTTTTGCCACTTTAATAATTAAGGGGGAAAAAAATATTGTTTTTTGGAAAAAATTGTTTCAAATGTTTCTTGTAAAGTTTGCCAAATGGTGCTTGTGCCTTTTCAAAAAAATGACGTCGATATATTCTTTCCCATGTCTGAACCTAAAGGGGCACAGTTAAATATGAATACAACAAATAGAAAATGGTAGAGCTAAGTCTTATTGCTTAACTGTTAAATTGAAGGAATATTTTCCAGGGGGGCAACCAAATTCCTTATTAAGTAAAAAAAAAAAAACCTGTACCACTACAACCCGATAAGGGTTTTTGGGTTCAGTACTTGGTAAGGACCGTACTGTTTCTAGGCCAACGGATGTGCAAGGAGGTGATTCGGCCAAGATCACGCTCAACCGCCAGGTTTTTCCCCCAACTAAGGGTACCCATTTTATAGAGGCTGGGTGAGCCCCAGGAGGGTCTCCCGATCCCACAGGGTCGATCCACGGCTGAATACAGAATAAATAATTATCTGCCTCAGCCGGTCTCGAACCCGGAACCTTGAGATTAGTAGCGCAGTGCCTTACCCACTGAGCTACCCCGCTCCCCCCTTATTAAGTATAAACTGTTAATTCAACATAGTCATGATAAACGATAAAACTTCTTCAAATGTATGTGTTAAATAAACTATCTTGATAATATTCTATTGTTCAAACGAATAAACATGTTTTCCTAATATCGCTTGCATTTCTAATGTATTAGGGAGACGAAAGATGGATAACTGAAGTGAGAGTTCTCGCTCACGTATACTAGTCATGAATAAATCAAATTAATCTTAAATATGATTAATGAGAAAAATCGTCAAAATCAAGAACAATCATAAAAATCATGGTTAATTCTAATTAATCATAAAAATTCTATTAAAATCTAATTAATCATAAAAATCAAGATTAATTCAAACTTATTATAAAAAATATCTCGTGTGGACACCCCATGACTTCCTTGTACGCCTATTAAACTATAAATCGGTGGCTCAAAAAGTGCTCCTGAATTTGTTTATTAGTTTTCGAAGATAGCAGTATCTCAAAAATGATCCTCGGCGTCGCGACGTCCATCTATTGACACATACACACGCACACACACAAGCTTTTGTTTCTGGAGTTCTTATTCCGTTATTATATGTCCGTTATTATATTATATTATATGTTCCGTTATTATGTTTTCTTTCAGTTGGTAACAAATTCCCAAGAGATTTCTTCGTGTTCATTGACAACATTAGAACTGTCTATGTCACTAGATAAAGCATTGGAAATCGACGGTTTCAACATTTTAAGCGGAATAACCCGATTAATTTATATCTTATCCTGCTGCTGCTGCGGACTTATTCAACTCACAAATGGAGAGGAAAAAAGGTATTTTACACTCAATTTTAATGCTTAAAGCAAGTAATAAAATTGTTTAATTAGAGTGGTAAAAAAATCGCGTTTATAACCTTTATCACCGAACCATATGATCTCAGTATTAAATGCCAATAAACCTTTTGATGCAAGTTTATTATGACCTTTTAGTAAAATACTCCTTTCGTTTCTTCAATTTCAACCAAAATCTACTGTATTATTTACATTGTTATAAAAGTCTAATTTACCAAATCTGAGATGTTTTACATTATATTTTAATATAATTTTTGATGAAAGTCTAATATGACCTTCAAGTAAAGCACCACTTCCGGTTTTCCAATTTTAACCAAAATTTATTATGTTATTTATATTAATATGTAAGTCTTATATATCAAATTTGAAATGTTTTGCATTATATTTTAATAAAATTTTTGGCTAACCGCATTTGAGTTATGCGACGCACGTACATACGAACATATGTTCAGATCTCACGACTAAACTAGTCAAAATGGATTCAGTGATGTTCAAAATGGATATTTCCGTTGAAATCTGAAAACCGAAAATTTTCGCGATTACAATACTTTCTTTGCTGAGTACAAGGAAGTAAAAGTTTATATTAACCATATAAAACCATGATTAAATCTGATGGATCATTAAAAATCACGATTAAATGTCAATATTAATGAAAAACACATTCATAAATCATATTAATCATAAATATCCTGTTTAAATTTAATTAATCATAAAAATCAAGATTAATCATAAAAAAAATAATGAATAAGTCAAGTTCATCCTGAATAATCATGATTAAAACTGTACCATGGAATAAATCTCGACCTTTCCCCATTCTTGCCATAATCGCCCACATTTTAATTAAAAGCATTTGAGTCTTTTTCGTATGAAGACCACACTGGAAAAACTAAATGTACAAAGATGGTAATGCAAAATCGATAATGACATTTTCTGACTTGTATGAGTTTTGTGATCAACCATGAAATCAAATTTTGAATTTCAAAAGTAAACAGACTCAAAATCGCATCCTTACCTCAGATACTATCGATACTTTATTATGTCCATATTCCCAGTCATCGCATTCGATATCTGGTCCCATTATCATCCAGGTCGTGGGATTGTCCGGGTCCAGATGCTCGTAATCAAGGTTCTTCATATGGCAAGCATCGTAACCACTTTCATCCTGTTCAAAATTACAATTTTTTTTTTACATGTGTAAGACGCAATTAAATTAATCAGTATTTCATTAGTCAGAAAAAAGGTATAGATAAGAAATTTATGATAATATGGAAATGACGAAATAAATATCAAAGAAAGCAAGAAAATGATGCTTATAAAAATATAATAAAACTGATAATTTACATGGACTGTACTTCAAATTTATTATTTTCAATAATGAAACTTTGTAATCGGCCAAGAGAAAAAATATTTAACCCGTCTCAAAATTCGAGGTTTTACGTTTCAAGTTATGTTGGGTGGAAGTGCTTTTCGTAATTGAAAAGCTGTCCTCCTCCATGATAATGTTGCCGGTTCTAAACTACATTAAATTAAGAACGAATAAAAAACAATAAGGTACAACTTTACAAGAGGGGCGCGTTATCACTTGTTCCTTCTGATCTTACGCGAAGATCGCCAGACTAGCACACTCTAGCGCCATTTGTGCTAACTCCTTGGAATTCAATTGTAAAATTACTGTTCATTGGAATTATTAAAATTATCACTGCTTTAATTATATACTATTTAAAATGATTAGTGCTGTCGGCTCATTACGATCGCCCAAGAAATAAACAAAACAGCAACGGATCCTTTTCAGTTGAGGTCGGGTTTTAACCGTATTCTTACCGTCTTACCGTACTCAATAGATCACAGCTGACGACTTCCGCTCCCTACGCTTGCTCAAGAGATAAACAAACCCCAAAAGTTCCTTTTCAGTTGAGGTCGGGTCCTTACCGTAATTTAAATTAGTACTATAACTTCCTCAGATCACCGGAAGTCGACAGTAGTAACAATTTTAAACAATATGTAATTAAAACAGTAATAATTTTAATAATTGCAATGAATACGAATGTTAAAATTGAATGCAAAGCACTTAGTTAGCACAAATGACGCTAGAGTGTGCTAGTCCGGCGATCTTCGGGTAAGATCGGGAGTATCAGTGATAACGCGCCCCTCTTGTAAAGTTGTATGAACAATGGAGAGAAAGGAGAGAAACTGAGAATTAAACAAAAAAATGTAAATATACCTGTGAAAAATATTTAAAATAATGATAAGAAATAAAACTTTAATATGAAAATTAAAAACATTAATCGGGAAAAAAAATAAGCAACACCCTAACCAATGATTTACAAAAATGTATTTTAATATAATAAAGAAACAAAACAAACTAAAAGGACACTGAATTTCCTATTAATAATAATAAACTTAGAAAAAAAAATGAGAAAAGAAAAATAAATCTGGTGCGGTACGCGCATCACACAACTTTCCCTTACCGTCCTATAATAATTATCTTATTAATATAATTTTAAAGATTTCACAATACTTGAAATAAACTCAGCAGCATTCACTTCTTCTCCCACTTAAGTACAATAAAATAGTTTTTAAACAATTTTAGTACAACAATTCTGTACACTACCTATATATTTTAACTTTGTCAAGATGCAAATAGATTTTAAAAGTTTCTGGTTTAGTTTCCATGGAAACATTTTCTTTCCACTAAATAATGTGAAAGTAGAAATTATTAAGTTAATTTCCGCTTTTGTATTCTTAAATTACTTTATTATAGAGCGTATTGTTTACAACAGATTGGCGGATTGGTGGGAGGAGATTCGTTCGCAACCGTCTCCTTTCGGATCCGCTTGGTTATCCATCTAGCGTCTTGTGCTCCTCAAAAAATACGCTGTATCTTTGCTAATACTGGTCCGATTTTGATGATTCTTTTGTTATTTTTTAGATAATCTAATTACCTTTCATACAATTTTACACATAATTTACCGTAAAATGCATACTTTTTAAGTTATGCGCTAATAAAATATTCTTTTCATCATACTTTTTTTCCCTGCAATTCCTCGGTGATTTATTAAATAGTTGAAAAGTTAAAGGTCTTTATGAAGAATAATTTAGGCAAGTTTCATCAAAATCGTTAGAGCCGTTTTCGAGAAAAATGTAAAAAAGTGTAAAATCGATTAAATAAAGTGGCACTTCCGGTAAGTCAATTTTGACGAAAAAGTTTCTGTAACATCACAGCCATATGCCTACCTTGAATACGTAATTTGAGTATCGTACGACTTTTCGTTTTTGAGCTAGGCTGTTCACATACACACAGACACACACACAGACACACGGACACACAGACCATTTTGCGAGGCTTGGTCATTTGGACTCAGTGGACCTTAAAACGTGTATTTCCGTTGAAAACTCGAATTCGAAAATTTTCACGATCGCAATACTTCCCCTTTCTATATACTTCGTATATAGGTAAGGGAAAGTAAAATATCTTAACAACTAAAATTGTCTTTAAAATTAATAAATAAATCTACTTTCATAAACAAAAAAGAAAAAAATAAGCAATCATCAATTAAAAGGTAAAAAGTAAATAAAATAAATATATTAAATATATTAAATGCAAAATAAATCTAGCTGACATAAGAGATACAGTGACACTACTTCTACCGGTATTAAACAACAAAACCTTGTTGTGGGTAGGTAACCCTACTTCCAACGAGGTTACCTCAATGGTGTGCTCACAGCTGATTCGCTGATAGAATTCGATATAAAGTCGATCCGCGCATATCGTTTTCCAACCAATCAGGCTGTCCAGCTGTCAGCTGTCCTCTACAAAATGGCGACGAGCCGTTGGATTAGTGGAGGCAGGACCAGTGTTGGCAGATTGGGTTTTTTTCCCCTAGACTTTGGGTATTTTTTACCCTCTTGGTTTTTTTAGGGTTCAAAAATTTGGTAGCACTTCGAGACTGTCACGTCCTTATCAAAGGGGGCGTGGCGTTATCACTTGTTCATTTCGATATCAGCCGAACGTTGCCGGACTAGCATACTCTAGCTTCATTTGTGCTAACTAACTGCTTTGCATTCAATTGTAACATTCGTATTCATTGGAATTATTAAAATTGTTCCTGCTTTAATTAGATATAATTATAAATTACTAGTGATGTCGACTTCGGCTCATTACGTTCGCCCAAGAAATAAACAAAACATCAACGGATCCTTTTCAGTTGAGGTCGGGGCCTTACCGTAACTTCAATTATTACTGCTTTAATTAGATCACAGCTGTCGACTTCCGCTCGCTAGGCTCGCTCAAGAGATAAATAAACCCCAAAAGTTCCTTTTCAGTTGAAGTCGGGTCCTTACCATAATTTAAAATATCACTCCTTTAAATTATTACAAAAATTTGTCCAGATCACCGGAAGTCGACAGCACTAGTAATTTTAAATAATGTGTAATTAAAGCAGGAACAATTTTAATAATTCCAATGAATACGAATGTTACAATTGAATGCAAAGCAGTTAGTTAGCACAAATGACGCTAGAGTGTACTAGTCCGGCAACGTTCGTTCGGGTGACCTCGGAACGAACAAATGATAACGCCACGCCCCCTTTGATAAGGACGTGACAATCTCGAAGTACTACCGAAAATTTTTAGGGTAAAAACATTTTTGGATTTTTTTTTTAGGTTTTTTTTATTCTTCACGTAAATGCGCTCACCATGTATATCTATAAAGCTATAAATTAGAATTAGAAAATTGGTTTGAAAATACACCTTGAGTTTTTTATTTATTAATATATTTACTAAACGTCCAGCATTATATATAAGCTAATAAAAAGATGCTACCATGACTTCGTATCCCTTATTGTGACGCCACAGTACTACGTTCTAAAAGGGATTATATTAATGAGTGGATAAAGATCAGATAAAATGTTGGGATTTAAATAACAATTATTATTAGGAGCTATAACTCACACAAATCAATAAATTTCCAGATTTCATAAAATATTTTTCTTTTCTTTTGATAAGTTTCTTTATTAATTTTAGTCGTTGCACTATTAACTTGATATTTACTGTTTTAACTTTTTATTAGCGTAGCCAAGAAGCACAAAGTGGGCAAGCTGTTCCTCCTTCCAACCTGGACAAGATTTTCTACAGCTAGTCCTAGCAAACTATAGTTTAAGAATACTCAGACTATACTGATATTATAATAATACTTGGATCTTCTTTTTTTTTTTATTATTATTAAATGTCACCCCTGATTTATCTTGTATTTATTTATCTTTTAATCTTGTATTTATTTTTTAATATTGTTTTTTAGTTGGCCCTTAATCATTACTTTGACCTAGTCTTTAAACTAATTAATATTAAATATATTTTAAGTATAGTGGCATTAAAATTATTATTGGATCCTATTTTTTTTAATATTATTAAATGTTCATCTCTGATTTATCTTATTTTAACCCTTTGGCTGCGTAATACCCGTGCGGCGGGGGGATACGCTAGTGCGGGGTAGTCTAGCGCCTACAGTGCCCCGCCGTATGCTGAATACTTTTTGCGTTTAGCGGTTATTATTTTTTTCCTTTCTAGGTTTTCTAATAATTATTTCCATCTTCCTTTTAGATTCGGACGGTGGACCAGCACTGGCGGAGTTAATTTTTCTTTTTATTTAAAAAAAAAATTTTAATGTTTTTATTTTTTAAATTGTATTATTTTCAATAATTAAAAATGTCTGATTCTGTGATATATTTAAAAAAAAAAAAAGCGCTGGAAAAAGTGCTGTATCGCACTCCTGGCATTATATATTTATTTGCCGCCTTATATTCTTCAGAATAATTTTTTTTCGACATATTTACGTACTTAATCCAAAACTATTCACCAGCAAAGCAGAAAATATACTAAAGAGATATGCAGGGTGAATTTCAGAGAAACCGTACTTGGGCGTAAAAAAAGGGACGGAGCTGGTGGTGTAAAGGCTGGCCGAGGAGAAGGAAGCTAAAAATGACAAAAATGAATTCCTATGCCCTCTATCGGCTTTGAAGGACATTGCTACTTCTTTAAATAGTCTACAGATGGCGATAGTCGAAGAACTAATATAGACATATATATAATATAGAACTAATATACATATATAATATATATATACTAATATATATATATATATATATATATATATATATATATATATATATATATATATATATATATATATATGTATATATATATGTGTATAAATATATACATATCTGTGTCTGTGTATGTATTTATTATTTAATATATAAATTAGTAAATATTTGTATTATATTTAAATTTATCATTTTGGTCTTAAGGCATAATTAGTTGTTGAAAAAAAAAATTGTTTAGCATTTATTTATTTTGAGTTAAAATTTCGAAATTTTATCGTATCCCTAATCTGAATACAATGGAGTTTCTGGCATTTAACCCAAAATAAACTGTCAATCCCCCATATCCTCACAACATAGTTTTTATTTATTTAGTTTTTAAAGGCGAGAAACAATAACAGTTTATCTTTGTTTAACTTTTTTATAGAAAACTTTTGAAAGTGTTCATCTTCAGGCAAATTTCATTATGATTAAGATGGTATCAAAATTATTTATCTCGGACTCGACAGGTTTTAAACTATTGTGCGCCGCCCACCGCTCCATCACTAGTTGGCCAATTTTTTTAGGTTTGGTCACTAAAAATTTGAGGTCACAAAGTCACCTCAAGATGATCATAGAAATTCGACATTACCATTCGTCATGCTGTTTTCAAATGGCGAAAAAAATTATATAAGTGGAAAATAATTTATCAATCTCTAATTAGATTGATCCTTCTATACTATCATGCGTACGTCAACTGAATATTAGCGAAGATACAAGAAAGAATTATTGTAAGGTAAGGAACGTGTAAGTTTTTGTTTTAATAAGTAGCTTCAAGCAAGAACCTACTAGATAGTAACACACACATACATATATATATATATATATATATATATATATATATATATATATATATATATATATATATATATATATATATATATATAAACGCTGAGGGTTTTATTTTATATGGTAGTATATTATTATATTTGTATCTTCAATATTTATGTTTGAATAATTATATTGTGAACTGAACTCCATTGTACCTCCTCCGGGAGAGGCTTTTGTCATGAAAATGATGTCAATAAAGCTATATTATATTATATATATATATTGGTAACAAAAAAATGTATATGTGCATAAACATATAATAAATCACTTTAATGTAATGCAGGATAGTTACACTTGTCTTGTGGATCCCACTGATTTCCTTCCACTTCTCTACCGACACGTTCTTTAAGTGTTCGGGTCTCTTGCACCAAAAGTCTCCCAAAAATGCGCCTTCGAACTCGGAAACCATTAATTGAAAAACACATGGCAGGTTAAAGAAGAATAACAAGAGTGTTATCAGAAACTGCCACCTTCCAAATTGTCCTAAAACGCTGAAACAACAATAAATTGATAAAACTATTATTTATTTATTATTAATCAGTGGCATGCCAAGGTGTGAGTCAGGGTGGTCGGCTCCGAGAGACATGGGATGGGTGTAAAATAGGAGAATAAAAAAAAATTACATGACTAAAAAAGCTAAAATCTAATGTGAGAATATTATTTAACCATAAATTCACTGTTATCAGAGGTTTACAAAAAATATCTGATGAGACACCACACGACTTCGTCGTACGCATATTGAACTGTAATTAGGTAGTTAAAAAAAAATCCGTGAGCAGTAGAACTCCGCCACTAAAGTCGTATTTTCCCGTTAAAAAAAGATAAAAACGGAGGGGTAAAAAAAAAAAATTTAGACCCTCAAAAGACAGTCGCCAAACATACCGAAATTTACATATGAAATGAGAATTTACCGAAAATGACATCTCCAAATTTTCCATAATGGTCCTCTAGGTTTTATGAAACGGATGGAAATCTCAGTCCCGCCGCTCACCGCCGACCTTCGACCCACTGCAATAGTCTATTTTTTTCGGGAAAAAAACGACTAATAAGGCATTGAAACAGTTGAAATAGCCATATCATTGCTAATACTCGTCCGATTTCGATGAAACTTCTTTTGTTTTATAGGTAATTTAATTTCCTTTCGAATGCAACAGGGTTTGAGTTAACTTGGAGGGACTTTAAAGGTGCGTAAATGTTTAAAAAAATCGGAAAACCCAGAGGGGTGGTGGAACCAAGTCGAGACCCCCAAAGGATACTTCCCCGACACCAACTCAATTCACAACAAATTTTCAGCCCTATAAACTAATATGGTGGAGCTGTAGCGATGCGCAAAAATTTCAGGTAAACATACCGAAATTTTGACTGGAATTAACCCATTCTTTAATGGTATCGTTCTGCCTTGAAGAAAGCCCTACATGCCGAATTTCAGCTCATTTGACCCAAAGGGGGCCGCTGGAGGTGTTCAAATGTAGCGTGAAAAATATATATATATAAATATATATCAGATATCTCCAAATTTTCCATAATCGTGCTCTAGGAGTTATAAAATGGATAGAAATCGCAGTCCCGCCGCTCACCGCCGACCTTCGACCCACTGCAACAGTCTATTTTTTCGGGGAAAAAACGACTAAAAAAGCGGGAAGTAGAAAACAAAAACAGTTTCAGGTAAAGTACCACTTCCGGCAAGCCAATTTTAACCAAAATCTAGCATATTATTTCTGTTGGTACAAAAGTCTTGTTTATCAAATTTGAGATGTTTTACATTATATTTTAATATAATTTTTGATGAAAGTTTAATAGGACCTTCAAATAAAGTACCACTTCCGGCTAGCTAATTATAACCAAAATCTATTATATTATTTATATTGATATCAAAGTTTTATATACCAAATTTGAAATGTTTTGTATTATAGTTTAGTATAATTTTTGATGAAAGTCAATTATGACCTTCAAGCAAAGTACCACTTTCGGTGAGGATGTAGAAAACAAAAAGAGAGGTTCATAACTAGATTTTACAAAAATTCCAAACCCAAAGTCTTAACTTTTTACGGCTAGCCTTTTTTGAGTTGTACGGCGCACGAACGAACGTACGTAGAGACGCCACGACGAAACTAGTCAAAATGGATTTAGGAATGGCCAAAATGGATATTTCCGTTGAAATCTTACAATTTTCGGGATTACAATAGTTCTTTTACTTCGTACAAGGAAGTAAGAAATGTCTATACACATTTTTAGTTAGTGCTGGAGGAGTATTCTAGACTCCTAAACTGGGGCGTAGGAGAAGTGGACCACCCGAGGCGCACGAAGACCTTGGCACGCCACTGCTATTATTGGATCGATAACAGTTAATTGATTACATACATGATGAGAGGGTCTTCACCCGTCGGTTGAAAAGCTGATGCAGTTCGACCCAAAAGTTGTCCCCCTCTCACGAAGGCGTTGCCAAATTGAGTTTCCGCGTCAGTGGTGAGAACTTTTGCTTGGACACTGGCGTTCTTCATCTTTGGTTTTGGTCTACGTAACGAGGTGAAATACAAAAATAAAACGTAATATAATATATAATTAAATTAATATAAAGGTAAATAAATATTTATTTTGAAATTTCTACAAATTTCTTTTGGCATATATTGTATGTGAATTCATCTTTGGAAAACCTCCTCTTAGGGATTGGCATAAAAACATGGATGGAGAACCTCCTAGTGAAGGCACTCTATTGACGATGTCTTTTAATGTTAAAGATCCCTGCTCAAGAGATCTTTCAGTCTAGTTGGAATCTGTGGTAGAGTGTCTGTCAGTAATGTTTGTACCAGTAATTTTGGATGTCCAGCAAGTGAGTCATGAAAATGTTTGTAGTTTTACTTAATTGCATCATTCACGATTGGTATGTCTAGGTCTTTGTGTAATGATCTGTTAGTTACGTAGAATGGACAATGGGTTATATTACGGAGGAATTTTAAGTGGAAGATTTGAATGGTCTATAAGTGTGATATTTTGCATGAGCACCACACCTGAGTGGCGTAAGTCCATTAGGGTTTAAGTAGCATGTTGTATGTAAGTGTTAGTTTGTTTCCATGGTGTAGCAGTCGTCTTAGTAGTAAGAACCGATGATTCAATCTCTTTTTAAAAGAAGTCACTTGTTGATTAATATTATAAAACTTATCACTACTTCACTACTATATGTTATTACGGTAGTATAGATCCCTTTTCCGGCTCTCAGGAGCGATGGATTTTGATGAGTGAGGTATCAAAAGAAAGGAAATTTCACGGAGAAGGGACGAATCCTAATTTCAATTGTTACATTCTTACTAGGGCTTAAATAAAAGTGATGAAAAAACGGGTTTCAAAGATTTGACGACTAAGAGTAGGCGGATCGAGACGGGATAAGTTGGGTTTTAAAAATTTTGACACGGGCATCAAAATCACATACGTTCCATTGGAACGTATTGGTCCAGCGTTTTAAAGCTCAAAAACCTACATTTTTCAAGGTAACGCACGATATAGGTCCGCACGGGCATCATGCCATCTTGCGCACGTGCCGTTGTCATGACCACTAAATCAATTTGAGTCTGTTTACAAACACTTTTAATGAGTGAGAAATTATATATTGTTTCCCATGTCCAACCCTAAAGGGCACTGTTAAATATAAATATTATACATAGAAAATGATATAGCTGGATCTAATTGCTTAATTGCTAAATTGAAGAGATACTTTCCAGTGGGGTAAGCTAATTACTTATTAAGTATGAACTGTAACTTCAACATAGTCATTACAAACTATGTAGCTTCACCAAATCTGTATGTTAAATGAACTTTTTTGGTATTATTATATTGTTTACACGAATAAATATGTTTCCCTAATATCGCTTATACTTCTAATGTATTAGGTTTTAGAAGGATTGATATCTAATGCGAGAGTTCTCGCCCGGGTATACTAGTACTGTTTTAATATAAGTTTTATAGTATTCTATAAGCCGATTTCGAAAGTAATTTTGAGTTGTGTCACTTTTCTTTCAGAGGTGCGATGCATCTGAAGGTATATAAATGATATTAATTATACACCATGCACATATGATATTAATTATACACCTTGCACATATCTATACGGTTCTCCGGAGAAACCTTGTGACAGCTATTCTACACAAAATGCATCGTTCCATTGGCAGTTTAAAACAAACAACTTAAGAAAGAACCTAGCGGGTAGATCATCGGCAGATAAATAACGCTCAAGAAGAGGAAAGCTTTCTCCACCTACACATTTCATACAGCTACCTTGTCAAACATATTATCTCGATTTTTTTTTATTTTTTTTTTTTTAAATATTTTGATTTGTTTCACATTCCTTCACTCGCGTGCACTATTTAGTAAGTTGGTTGTTATTGTTGTTGAATTGAGACAGGTTGATTCCAAAGAGGGTTGTATTAAATATTGCATAATATTGTCAACGATTGAGAATAATAGAAATAAATTTGAGTATTTTACTTATTATATGTTTGTGCCTCGTGCTCAGATTTTTCGTAATCCTTTTTTTACAGATTTACAAATTTCTGCAATGTTCGCAAATGGAATAGTATTCAAAGATTTTTTTCAAAAGGAGCCGTATACTGAAAAAGTATCTTTACCTCAAACATTATTTTACATTTACAACTGTGGAATAGATCTCCGTGGTATTGCTTTCTTTATATGAACCTTAATCTGTATCCAAATCATGTAACAAACACTTATTATATGACAATTTTGTTATACAACTTTGCAACATTTCTAGAACATAGGACTGCTAAGGTCTTAAGATTCGCTGATATTTCAGCTTTCAGCTTTTCAGATACTTCTTCATAGATTCCTAAAATGTTTGTGGAGTAGGAAAGTTTCTTTCCTCCACTCGTTTGGCCCAGATTTTAAAGTTCCTAATTATTGGTTCAATCTTGTCCTCCACTCTGAAGCTATCCGCCATATTATAAATGCTCGTCGAACTAGCGAAACGAGCAGTGGTTATGCTTGAATACTGCACTGCGCAACGCTTGAAATATGACGACTATGCTTCTATTGGTTGAAGCCCCGTTAACGATTCCCTTATTATTTACCTTGGCTAAAACGACCAGGCGTACAAAGCTCGCATCCATGAACGACCTGTGTGCGGACTTTCTAAGGCTTATTCTGAATCAAACACAAATGTGTGACGTATGGCCGCTTTATACTAAAGGAATAGGTTTCATGAGCCATTGATCGTTAACCTTTCAGTGGACGGGTGAGGGGGAGGAGGGGGGTCCCTAGGATCGAGGTACCAATCATATGTCGCACCACTAATCCTCGGAATACACCAAGTCCTTTTCCGGCTCAGTGCCTTCTTGTCGTCACCGCTGCGCCAAATACTGAAAAAATATACCTTTGAGCCTCTCCCCATCCCCGGCGGTTGCAGAAATCGATGGGAATTTCTTAGGCGTTGTTCATGGACCTTCCCCTACATATTCCTGAAACTTTTGGAACTACATCATTTATAACAGCAAAAAAAAAACCTAATTTGCCGGGACTATAAGGCGTCAGCTGTGCAACATCGAGTCTGCTGCGGCGTCGGTTCGAATTCAGCCTGGACGAAATAAATCTCCGTCTTACCACTATGATAGGAATAGAGTGGTTATCTGTAGGAATAACACGTCCAGTTTGCCTTAGCATGAGTAGGAAAGGGCATAAAATACTAATAAAAAAAAATCAGAAAATCTATATAAATTTTAGAATAAAAAAAAATTACTGATCCATTGCTTGCGCACCTGCGATACTTATTTTCTTTCTGAAACATACAAAATATAAATTTTGTCAAAAAGAATAAATAAATATATATATATATATATATATATATATATATATATATATATATATATATATATATATATATATATATATATATATATATATATATATTATAGAAATAGTTTTAAATTAAGAGCTAAATACTAGTTGGCGTTATTTGAAACCTGAGTGTGCCAATCTGTTACGGCTGCTCTGGATGGCACACGAGCTCTCTATCAGCTCATTTTACTTAAGATGCAAATATGGTAGTACCTGTCACATAATCACCTATAGACCCGGTTCAAACTATGTTTACGCAAATGAAATACCACAATGGCGTAAAGTAAAAAGGATTTACTAATCCACATCTGTTTGGGAATGTTCTTCAAGATCATAAAGATAAATAACGGCATATTTAATTTGAATTGAAGATGCTTATTAGATTGCTATTTAGCAATTAAAAAAAATGGTGTGGTGCGCGGATCACACAACTTTAGCAGCCTATAATAATAATATTTTAAATATAATTTTAATAAGTTCAAATAAACACTACTTGAAATCAACTCTGCAGAATGCACTTCTTCACGTCTCCTCTCACAAAAGTACAATAAAGTAGCTTTTTAAACAATTTTAGTCCGACAATTCGGTACAATAGTTTGTCAAACTGAAAATATATTTTAAAAGTTACAAGTTGCTTTAGTTTCCATGGAAATTCCATTTAGTTTCCATAGAAACATTTTGTCTCCATTAAATAATAATATCTGATGTGGGCAACACATGACTTCCTTGTACGCCTATTAAATTATAAATTCGTGGCTCAAAAAGTGATACTGAATTTGGTTACTAGTATCCGAAGATTGCAGAAAAAACGACACTCGGCGTCCCGTCATCCATCTATTGACACACACTCTTGTCACTGGAGGTCTCATTCCGTTATTATATGTCATTTTCCTTCTGTAGGTAATTAGTTTCCAAGATATTTCTTCATGTTCCATGACAACAATAAAACTGTCAATATCACTGGGTAAAGCATTAGAAATGGACAGTTTCGACATTTTAAGCGGAAAAACCCACTTAACTAATATCTTATTCTCATGATGAAGACTTGTTGATCTCACAAATGTGGAGGAAAACTAGTATTTTAGACTCAATTTTAACACTTAAAACAAGTAATGAAAATGTTAAATTGAATTGGAAACCAAATTGCGTTTGTAACCTTTATTACTGAAACATATGATTTCTCTTTTAATTTAAATATAATTTTTGATGTAAGCTTATTATGACCTTCAAGTAAAGTGGGTACTTTACCGCTCACGGTATAAAAATACCTGGGTATTTTTCCGCTCACGAATCTTAACCAAAATCTAGTAAATACATTTATGTCGATATAAAAGTTCTATTTACCAAATTTGAGATGTTTTACATTATATTTTAATATATTTTTTGACGAAAGTCTAATATGACCTTCAAGTAAAGTACCACTTCCGGTTTTCCAATTTAGACCAAAATCTAGTATGTTTTTTAAATCAATATATATGTTATAAATACTAAATTTGAGAGGTTTTGCATTGTATTTTAATATAATTTTTGATAAAAATCAATTATGACCTACAAGTAAAGTACCACTTCCGGTGATCAAGTTGTGACTAAAAAGGGAGGTTCACAACTAGATTTTACAGTAATCTTAAATACAAAATTTCAACTTTCTACAGCTAACCGTTTTTGAGTTATGCGAAATACGATCGAACGAACTTACGTACGTACGTACAAACGCCACGACGAAACTAGTCAAAATGGATTCGGGGATGGTCAAAATGGATATTTCCGTTGAAATCTGAAAATTTTCGCGAATACAATACTTCCTTTACTTCGTACAAGGAAGTAATAAAATTGGAAATTATAATTAAGTTAATTTCTACTCTTACATTACTACAAAGCGAATTGTAGACAACAGTTTAGCGGCTTGGTGGGAAGAGTTTCGATCGCATCCATCTCCTTTCAGACGAGCTCAACTTTCTATCTAGGATCATTCTTCGGCCAAAGGTCAGACCAATGTGTGGTACAGTGAATGTTTGTGGAATTTCTGTATTGTTTCACGCTAAAGAATAAAGGTGATGTGATTTAGTCGGTTTTTCCAGAGTTTAAACGACTCGATATGTCTTGTCAAGATTGCTATGTCACATGCATATGTCGCTGTTAGAATGTTCGAACTTCAAGAAATGTTGTGTGTAATGTAGAGTATTGGAGAACTTTGGAGCACTGAACCTTGGAGTACTCCCTGCCGCGGTAGACCTAATAGGAGATATCTCTGGACCGTGACAGACGGAGACGAATAAGGATTAAATAATAAGGCAGCAGGTAGATGGAAGTATCCTCTTGGATTCAAAGAGAAGGTCCAGGTGCGAAACGTTTGAGCATCGTCTGGAAAAACTCCAATTGCATATACTTTCTGCTGTAGTGCCCTGGATATGTAGTCCGTCACTCTGTTTAGTTGAGCGATGTCTCCGAAACCCAAATTGATGGTCTGATATAATGTACGTGTTTGTTCAAAGGCGGATATGGGAGCGCGAAGCGGGTGGCCGTCTCGAGCGCCGCCAAAAAAATAATTTTATCCTTTTTCAGTAATATATTTTGAAATTAATACCTTCATATCATAGCATTAACTCATTCAATTGACTGAATCAAGGCCAAAATTATCAAAAAGCAGAAACAAATATTTATTATTTAACCTAAAAATAAATTTTCACTCGAAATTTGCCACCATCTAAATTCTTCCGCTCGGGACAAGTGCATCCTTTGCTTACCAATCATGAAGTTTGCCCCAGGCACCAGTTGACCTAGTAGCCACTGTGTTTGTTAATGCTTGCAGCTATCTCATACGGGTTCTCAACCGGTTTAGTGCCAAGATTGTCTTAATATTTTTTCTATCTTTTCTCCAGTTTTTGTGTAAATCTCTCTTTAACATATACAATAAGCCCATTCTCAAAAGAATGATACAATAAGATATAAAACAAAATGCACTTTTCTTCATTGTATAAAGTAAACAAACCTCCCACCTCGAAAACTATCCCACATTGAACAAAAAAATTTCGTGTTTATTAATTATTTAGGGAGCGGAGTAGCTCAGTGGTAAGGTACTGTGTTACCTTGCTCCCGGTCTCGGGTTCGAGACCGGCTGTGGCAGATAATTATTTATTCTGTTATCAAGCGTGGATCAATGGGGGCAAAAGTCTGACGGTTGATCTCGGTCAAATCACATCCTTGCTCAACCGTTGGCTTAGAAACAGTACGGTCCTTCCCCAAGTACTGAACCCAAGACCCTTCATGGGTTGTAGTGGTACAGGTATTTTTAAAAAAATTAATTATTTATAAAATCGATGATGAGGTTGATATTTGTTTTGATAGGGGATTTTCACTAGGTGTTAACTTTATTCTAATTTATAAATAAATACAGGCAGGGCTACAATCCTAGTTATTATTTCAAGTGAAAGAAACGAATCTGTTCATGAATAACTATAAAAAGATAATTTCTAAAAAAAGAGCCAAATTGAAACAAACTTTTTCTCAGATTTTACTATTGCCACCTCCGTATGTAGAATGCTATTACGAATTTCATATTAGTTTACTATGTTGTAGGATTGATTATAAATTTTTTTATTTTATTTTGCATCTGTCCCACATTCCATTGCAAAGCATCTGGTTACTTTATCATTGTGTATTAATCTAACAACTTTCTTCAAATTAAAAGATTCAAAATTATTCATTGTAAGTCGCTTATAATAACCTTGAGAAAATAAATACACTGTAAATAAATCGTTAAACAATTGATCTAAATAACGAACATTTAAATAATCGATACTGACTACGTTAAAAAAAAAGCTCAAATGATTTAGAACTAAAGTAACATAGAGATAATATTCATTAATTTCACTAGAAAATCTACTTGATGCAGGAAAGTACACAAATTCGTTTTTAAGTAAAAAAAAATTTTTTAAAAATGCAGTTCTGTTTTTCTTTATAAGAAAAGACCTCTTTTTCTCCGTAACTATCTATCTGATATTAATGACGATATGAATGAGTAAGCTTAGGACTGAAGAGCACCCAGTTTAAATTAATTTTTTTTTTATTAAATTTATAATATATATTCGCTATATAAAATTAATAACGTATTATTATCTCCAATGTTTATTTTACTTACATTTAAGGAACGTTCCTTTTTTTCGTCGTTTGATTCTTTCAGTGAATAGCTCTAAGTTTAATTTCTCTGCCGATTCCTTCTCACATCAGTTAGTTTGAACAAGTAAATGTGGAATAATTTTATTGTATTATAATACTTGTAGTATACCAAGATGACAACCTTCACGACATTTATTTTACAAAACATTGTACAGAGGAATAAATAAAGTAAACAAGACAGCCCAAGCCATTTAACCTCTATTCAATATGATCTGTATGATCCAGTGTGACCAACTTTCACATTACAAAACAATATTAAAAAATTGAAAATAGAATTGTATAATTAAGTATTAATAATATTTTTTTAGATTTACATATTTTAATTTAATCATGTGGCAAATGAGCAAAATAGAAAAAAAAAATAATAATGTTAAACTATTTTGATATCACTTTTTCATTTTTATGTTATTTTTTTTATTGATCAAAACCATACCAGAGTGAGATTCTTAAATATTGAATCCATGAGACAGAATTTATTTATATGGAATACTTTATTGAAGAAACACTGATACTGTTAACATTATTATTAAGTATCAAAAACACTCATCCAAATGTGAACCCCGGCATTCATCATGTCGGATCCAGTAAGTGCATGGATTGCTGGTATCATACAATTAACATTCCTTCCAAGGTTCTCAGCAGCAGAATGGCAGACCAGGCATATACGCAGAATTTTTTTCCGGAAGAAATTAATTTTTTTTTTTCCTGGGAATGAGTTAATGAGAAGACAAGTAATCATTAGGTGTCTATAATCGCCAGATAACGTTTTAAGGATACGAATGAAAATTGGATTAAAATTATTACCCAAAATATAAAACTCGAAAATCATATTTCTTTCAAAAATTTCCGGGGGTGGAGTATATCCCCTGATTTCCCCTCTGGGCACCCTTACAGCCTACAGATATGGGAACATCGGTTCGGCTAAAACTGACTGAAACTTTAGATACTGGTCATCATGGCCAAATAAGCATTTTGCAGTTTCCAATCATTTATGAAAAACAGTATGTGATCAAATTCTCGCAATCATGAATATCTGTTGAATCTTGACAAGCTGTACTGAAACTCGAAAAGTTTATTTAGTTCGATAGAAAATTGAAGTTGTTGAATAGAATGCGAGGGATTCTGTCAAGAATGTTTTTAATCTTTCTTTTTCAAAATTTTCCCTCATTATCTCTGAGATAGAGCAATGCTTTCTTTTCCGATGTATAGAGAATATTTCCTGGTCAAAAAGTGGCTTTGTTACTTTAATTCGTGCACTTATTAACTGAGCAAATAGAGTAGTACAGCGGACGAGGTGCGAAACAAGCATCAGTCACGAAAGTGTTCTGCACATCAGATGCCTTTGAAACTATTTACGTGCTTCAGCTCAAGTGTACGTAAGGAAGAAGGAGAGATATTCGAGGTGAGTTCACACAATTTGGTTACGAACTACAAGATAATGCGTAATTTAAAAAAAAAATGAATAACCTGCCTTCACCTCCTTTACTTGCCATGCCATGTCACTGTTCTTCGAAAAGTACTTTTGTATCCTGCTCCTGCCGAAAATAGCAAGTGCAACCAGGTCCTCTCCTCCCCATAGAAACTTTAAAGCATTAAATGCTTTGTTCACGTTTTAAAATCCACATCAATCAATCAAAATTCAATTATTATATCAATAAAAGCTCCTGTTGTATATACAATATAAAACAATTACCAAGAAAACCTTTTTTTTTGTATGACAAACAGTTCCCAAGATATTGATAAATTATTGGATGGGCCCAAAGAGCACTGTCACTCTCTCCCTTACTACCAAACCTGCCCTCCGAAACTCTGGCAACCTGCATTTTCCTACCCTCTCGAGCCTCCAAAACAGGGATCAGAAGAGAAACCATGGTGACCTATGTTTGCATACTTTAGACCTCTCAATTCTCCTTTTTTTTTCGATGAAGATGTCAGAGAACGCATCAGAAAAGCCAATACTGCGTTCATCCAGCTCTACCTCCTTAGGAGAAACCGCAGTGTGTCTGTACGTACAAAACTGAGGCTCTAAACAACCAATGTAAAGTCTGTATGGCTCGGTAGTTTGGAAGGTCACTAAAGGTGTCACCGGAAAGCTACAGGTATTCACCAATTGCTGTCTCCGTCGTATCCTCAACATCAGATGGCCCGTAAAAGTCTCAAGAAATTTGGTGCAGTCGGACAGAGCCCGGATTGAGCAAGACATAAGAAGGAGGAAGTGGAACTGGCCGTAGACTCCGAAAACAGCCAAAAGCAGTGGAAACGTCAGCACTTGATTGGAACCCCCAAGGAGTATGTTGAAAAGGACAACCTCGCATCACCTAGAGGAGATCCGTACGAAATGAGGCGGAGCAGACAGGAAGGACTTGCTGCGAGGTAAAGGTGCTGGCTGGGAATAGAGATGAATGAAAGTTGTCCATTGAGGCTCTTTGGTCCACTGGGAGCTACAGAAGTTAATAAAAAAATAAATAGACCTCTCAATTCCTTCCTTCATAAAAGCACTGAAACTGAAAGGAAATAAATTCTTGAAAGGCAATTAGTATCACAACAACATAATGATGTAAAGAAAATGATAAAAGATTTTTAATAGAGGTACCTGGTCTCCATTTTGTCAGACAAGAATTGAAAAATTGCGTTCTCCAAGATTTAGAGATGTTGCAAAATTAATTATGAAATAGATAATCATAAGACTACAAAACTAAAATTCTCCAATAATTAATAATTTTAAAATCAAGATTGTTGATTCATTCACTGACATTTCATTAATATATGCTTCGTACGTGCAATTTCATGTGATACAACCAGATAATAGAAGAATATTTCTTCAGCATAAGGGGGTGAGCCATTAAAAATGACAAAGTTCATTTTCTTGGAAATCGTAATCCATTGATTGAATTTATTAGTTTTTCAAATCCAATTAAGGATGAATTTAATCCTTAGATTATACTAAATGAATTCGTAAAGAAACCCATCTTTCCTTCAGTCTTGTCTTAGCATTTGTTTAAACATGACATTAAAATTTGAAATATTATTCGAACCATTTTCTGCCAAAAAATAAAACAAATCTTTCAGGTGTGGCGTACTTAAAGAAGAGAATTTTCTTTCTGAACAGACTACGAGTAGTTAGTTCCAAAAATTTGAAACTGGTGACATCAGCCTCGAGAGGAAACAGAATATGGAACGAAAATCATCATTCGATGAGGAAGCTCTGCAGGACTCAGTTGAGGCAGACCTAGTGAAAAGTATTCGCGAATTGACAAGAGAACCTGGAGTTTCCCAATCCACCATGAATTGTGGGCCGCATAACTTGGGAAAAGAGGTGGAATTGTTCATCAAGAGTTATTCCCCATGAGTTGACCATCGTTTCATTATAAGAATTGTTACTTGTGACGAAAAGTAGATATACTGGAGAAGCCCTAAAAGAAACGATGGTCAGACTGCCAGCCAACTTTGCCAGTCGCTAAGCAAGGACAATGAGAAAAGAAGACAGTGCTCTTTGTATTTTGGAATTGCAAAGGCATAATTCATTCCAGAAAGTCATTCATTCAATTTTCTAGTCGAGGCTCCAAATGGAGTTGGCGAATTTTTTCATCAAATCCCAAAGAGTGGTATTGTGAAGGAATTCAAACGCTTCAAGATGGCAACACACCATAGAACACAAAGAGCTTCAAGATGGCAACACACCATAAAACACAAAGGCATATACATAAAATATTAAAAAATTGTGTTAAAATAAAATTATCTTAAAATTAAAAACAAAAAACATTTTTAAGACTCGCCAATTAGGATGGCTTTTTTTTTTAATATAAAAATAGGATGAAGGAAAAGTAATGAAAAAATCTTTTATTGATACTATAAAATAAAATACTGATAAACAAGTATTGTATAGTACATTTTTTCAGCAATCATACCTCCTAGTTTTAATACAGTAACATTAATGTTTTTTTATTTTCAAAACACAGATATAGAACAAGGGCTAAGATTTTGAAATCAACAATGAAGATCTTACAGTACTATTTAAAACAAATGAAAGTAAAACTAAGTTTTGGCACTCATTTAAATAAATAACATCAAAATAATTATGATTTAATGTGTGAAGTTGATGAAATACTAAACATTCGTAATAAGTACACACAAATAAAACACATATTACACTTATAAAAAGAAAAATAAATATATATAAATCTTTAAGCTCTTATTAAAGTGGTAGACTAGAAGTAACAGGAAGTCACTGCATTTTCGAAAGTTCGAATTTGGTAGTCATTATTTCCTGAAAATAAATTATAATTAGCATTATCATGAGGATTTATTTTATTATTATTTATTTTTTTTTATTCATTTATTTATAAAAGCTTCATTTTAAGAAAAGGTTATAAAATATAGTCTTAAGCAAAGTGATACCTCAAATTTTGAAAAAAAAATAAATAATTACTCACCGGAATTACTGGAAAAACTCCGACCCCTAAACCATTTACCTATAAACACCCCATCCCCACCTTTCTTCCATTGCTAGTTCAATGTGAGAACAAACCAATCAAAACTTTTCTGTTTGATATAATCTTCTTAAACCTTGATGAGTATCAACATAAATTTGATTTCTTGTCTTAATTAAATTCATAATTGTTATATATTTATATTAATATGTATAATAATACCAAACTGTATTTTGAATTGCTAATTTTTGAATTTTTGTGTGCTTTTAAAACTGAAGATTAGAACTTATAGCCTTGAAACCACGTTCCAGTTCATAGAGGTATAACAGTATAACATGTTCTTCTTCTATACCTCCAAATTACAGATGAAACTCCCTTGATAGAGAATCTCCATATCGTGACCATTTGAACACAGTTTTCTATGAGGTATGAGACCCTGATCCATATAATAATGAACACAACTATACTCGGTATTAAAATCAGTAACAAGTGTAGAGAAATTTATTTTACCCGAATTTAGAACTTTGTAGTGTAAACAAAGCAGATTAGTTGATAATAACAACAGATGTTTAAAATCAAGCATGCAAAATAATAGACAATATCACAGAAATCACCGATTAGTAACTGCGGTACTCGAAACGGAAACGGACCCAACAAAGTTATAGAAGTGGCAAATAATTTATCAATCCCTAATTAGATTGATCCTTCTATACCATCATGCGGATGTCAACTGTTTTTTTTTATTGAAATGTCCTTAAATGTTCAATCTATATTCGAGAAATTTGATATGAAAAAGTGAAAGAGGCACAATTCAGAATTGCTCATATCACTATTTTTAATAGTTGGATTCTTATCATCCCAAAGAGCAGTCAGCCCTCAAATATCAGGCAAAACCAAAAGACACTATCTACATCTCTACATGATCTACTGGCAACTTGTGTTAGAGGAAGCGCACTGGGGGTTTCTATATAGAACTTAACCTGTATCTAATATTCATTCTAACAAAAAACACATTTTTTTATGGATATGCAAATCTAAATACAAATTTCATACTTAGAATAAAGTTAAAGTAAATTCCTGTTTTTGACGATTTGTTTTCTACATTTTTGGAATTTTCCGTCTTCCAAAGTTGGTATTGGTTATAACAAACACCGGCTATTACGATGAAAACCGACCATCCTCTTCAGGGTCGTTATAAACTATATCCAGTGTAGTTTTGTTTCAGTAGGTTTTAAAAATTACATCTTCCAAATGTTGGCCGTTGTTGACTATGCATTGTTGAACACGTTCCAGGAAATGTTCTATAATTGAAGTCACTTTTGATGGAATGACATTGATTTCTTCTTGCCTGAATGTCTCCTTTAAATCATTCAGAAAGCGATGTCGGTGTTTAAACATCTTGTCCTTGAGATATTCCCAGAGAAAAAAAATTGAATGGAGTTAATCTGGTGACCGTGTTGGCCACCCCAAAATCTCGTCCTTTAATGAGATCAATCTGCCAGAGAACATTTCCCTCAAAACTACAAACGAACATCGAGATGTGTGAGCTGCGACTCCATCTATCTGAACCACACATCCTCCGCATTAATTACATCCAACCTTAGGCACAGGTTAGTCTCTCAAGCATGTGCATGTAACAGTCGGAATTCATAGTTACCATTCCAACCTGCTCCTCAAAAAAGTACGGGCCAATAACACCGAAGTCACCAAAAACTGCCCACAGTGCTCTGTACGTTATTCCACAAGAAATGAGTGAGGATGGATCAAAGGGTGATCAAAAATTTCCGGGAATGTCCTCGGCAATGCCTATTCAATTATAGTCAACATTTGGAAGATGTAATTTTTAAAAGCACTGAATTAACTATTTTCAATGTACTTTTAGAAAATAAAACCAGTTTTTTTATACAGACGTTGGTTTGTTTTTACTATGATTAATAAGAATTACATATAACTCGAAGAGATTTCTCATTCGCTTGAAGGTCGAGTTACCGAGAGTCGACTGTAATAATATTAAATGATACAAAACTTAAATTCAAATAATCAATGTAATCTTTTTAACTCTATTTTTTTTTTTTTTTATGGCAAGTATATTTCAATCTTCAAATAATTTTTTCTTAGCTGTAATAATAGGTTGTTACAAAAGTCTTTGTGCATATAATAGGTTTTATTTAAATTTCAATATAAAATATACACATTAAAATTATTCTACAAAATATAGGCGATCATTGACAATTACTTTAACTCATCTTTTTACCAGAAGTTGAATTTGGTTGTCCTTCGTTTTCAAGGTGGAAAATTCCTCACATCTTGATTTGACATTCAAATGTGCCATTGACCTTACAACACCATAGCCAAACAGTGCAATGTCAGGGCTGTAAGCAGAATGGGGTAAGATGCTAACACCCTCCATTTCTGATAATATTTCTTTGATTAAGAGTGAACGATGGGCAGGAGTATTGTCTTGCTGAAAAACCACTTTAATATGATTGACCAAACCAGGGGACTCCTCTTTTAAAACTCTATATGCTCTGTCGAGTTGTTCACAGTAAAGATAAATATCAGTAGCACTGCCATATGGAACCAGATCAAAGTGCAAAACATCCTCATAATTCCACCAAATACAAAGCATTACTTTGAAGGCTGTTGCTCCCAGAATTGAAGCGCCTGAACCAACACGCTACTGTATTGCGATGCACCACATTTTCACCTTCCACAGCAAAAATTTCTTCAGCAGCAGCCTTCGCACTTTTTTCCAGTAGTGCCTCAGAAGACCCCGAATGGCAATTTTTTCTTCCAGCATTATCAGTGAAATTTATAAAATGGAATGAAAGGTAGAGACAGTTGGTATACATAATTAAATAAAGGATTAGTCAAAGTAAACAACGATATATGCATTCTTTACATCAGTGCTGAATAAGGATTGAAATGGAGACTTTAATGTCAGCAATGAATTGATGCACAAAGACTTTTGTAACAACCTAGTATTGGCAGTTTCATTTTCCCTAGGACAAATTATAAAGGATCCACTGCTTATACAATCACGATTTTTAAAATTTAATACAACAGTGATACAACTAATACTACACGGATTATCCAAGAATTTAATTTAAGGTTTTAATTTTACTTATTTGTTTAATTTGTAAAACATTTCATTTATAGAGCTCTTGAAAGGCTTTAAAATAATTAAATTTAAAATTTTATCCTACACACACCATAGAAACCGCCAAGCTTTATTAATAAAACTGAACCAGTCCAGATACATTTTTTTAGAAATTAATTTTCTCCTTTAATACTTTAACTTACCTCATCCGAGTCTAATATTGGCAGTGTCCTGGAAAAAAAAGAAAGTATTTAATGGATTTGATCTTGAAATACGATAAAACTCCTCTGCAATGAATTGCATAACAGAAAATGTTGAACAGTAATATTTGTTTTGTTCCTAGTTGAGTTCAATGTATCATTATAAAAGATGTTAAATATACTTAGTTTCCCAATTATTTCAGCCAGAACTTGGTAAAAAAATTTTAAACTGTCCATTGCAAAGGAGTTTTGATATAATATAAAATATGAATTACACAGAAAACTGTAAGATTTGCAATCAAGTTGTAACCACAGATTTAAGCAAGAAAATGGAACTTACGTATCTACAAGTGAAGCAGGAATGTTTTCTTCCACCCATTTTAAATCTTCATCCTGAAAGAATAATGAAACCATAAAATTAGAATGTCTCATAGATAATTCCATTATTTTTCAGCATCCGTCTAATATGCATATTTAAATAGCATTCACCAAAGATATGTTCCTAATTTGCAGTACGCCAAAATAGAATATCGGTAAAACATCTCTGTTGTAAACATGGCAGATGTAAGAAAATTATTAGCCCTCCAGATAACTTATAAGATGAGAATATCTGAAGTGGAGACATGCGTAAATCACTTAAGATGTAGCAAAACTTATTAGACCAGACAGAGGGAGATAATACCAATATAGCAGTAAATAATTGACCAGTCAACATTTTCACAAATTCAGACATCATGACTAATTTCATGAATATCTAATAAGATCAACCATTACTAACCCATACGGCAGCCATATTACTGAACTTACCGAGCATACTAAGCAAAAAACGAAAAACTTTGGCTATCACTGTTACTGCCTTTTAACATAAACTACTTACCCTTATTGTTTAATTCAAGTTAAATATTTTTAAAATTCATTTAGTATTTTTTACTAAACTAAACCTAAACTTTGAAGGCGTTTAATTTCGAAATGGTGAAAGGTATCCCAAAACTATCAGCTGGTCCTAGTTTTTTAATCTTTTCCAGAGGTACTGAAATGGTGAGGAAGGTTTTTTTGAACGTCTGAGAGCTCAGAAGAAGTCTATATACTGAAGGGACAGAGTGCACCCATGCGCTCTCATTCATTGAGAAGGGGTAGGGAGAGCACAATGTTGCCTTCTCAGTATGGAATGGTTTAAAAACAGTATATTAAAAATTATCTATTAATTGAGAAGTGAGTGGTTGAAGGAAATATGTAACAGCAAGTGTGATTTGAGATATTTAGCCTTAAAGTCGTCAATGTAGTACATTTTTAAATAATATTTTTTCTAAGTTCTTACTAAAATATACTATTCCTATAAGTGATAAAAATTTTATTCAGATGAATTTTTGTTTTAATAAGAGTTTAAAAAATAAAAATTATATATATATATATATATATATATATATATATAGTACCTTAAACTTTCTTCTACTCACAAAGTTTGTATTTTGGCTTATTATTTTCAAGAATAAACCTTAGTAAGTGATCAAGAAAAAAAAAATTAACCCTCTTCTTCCAAAATTTAAGACTTTCAGGATATGCAGAATCCAAAAGTAGTATAAAAAAAAATCGGTCCGTCTGCCATCTACTACATTTCTCCAAGACTACTGGACTGATTATTTTTAAATTTAGCACCAAAGCCATAGGTCACAACAGGAGGAACTCAATATTAACATCCGTTATTTTGTTTCAAAATGGCAACAGATTAGAGATTTCATTCGTCATAGTTTGGCCATTTATAAAGATAAAGCAAAAATATAAAGTTTTTTTGAAATCATAAAAAAACTCTTTTAAAAAATTCCTTTTTTACTGCCACTAGGAGGTTAAGGACAATATTGCAAGCAGGACAAAATTTGGATGTGCAGTTTTCAACGATGAAGGAGGTATGTTACATTGTTGATTCTTTGAACAGTAGCACCAGTTCTCCAATACCACAAACTACCAAATACAGCATTCCTCTTTCTTCTACCATGGTGGAACAAGGAGGTATGTGGTATTCTAGATTATATACCACCTTTATCCACTAGAGATATATTCAGTAAAATAAAACGACTAGAGGAAGAAGGAGTATGTGGTAATTTATGTTGCATGGCTCCATCTTCCATTAAAAATATACTATGTTTTTGTCACATGCCTCCTTCATTACACTCAACTCAAATTGAACAAAAATGTTACATACCTCCACTCGCAATTATTTAAAAAAAAAATGAATACAAGAGAAGAAATATGTTTAGAGGAACTTTTAATCAATCGGATACGATGAACTGAATAATTCGGTCCCCCATTAAAATCTTGTTTGCAAGAGACTATGGTAATAAATAAATAAATAGCCCATGAATGGCAGGTTATCAACTATTTTAGCCACAGAGGAAAGATTTAGCGACACTAGATAGACCAAATAATAAAAGTCAATCCTCAATGAACAGAATAGGACTGACAATCGCTTCTGGCTCGATTATTTCAAAGTGCTGATTTAAAATGTTTGGTCATTACTGGCTCTTTCAAATTACCTAAAACGATAATTAGTAAATACTTGAATTTAAAATAAACAGTAATAAGGAAAAACATTTCTACAGTGCTCTGTAAAGAATTTCAAAACTTACAGGATTGTTGGGGCTGGATTTCGGTTTTGGTGATGAAGTTCCTTGAGCTCTCATTTTGACTCCTAAAACAAAAATGTGATCAAGCTAAAAATATCATTAAACCAAAATAAAATTGTCAGAGAACAGTCAATAACAATCTAAAGCTAAATAAAAAAAAAATAATTTAATGAAAAATGAACCCTAACTACGAAAATAACTTTTATATTATAGAATCCTATCCCTTAGGACAAAATATACTTGCATATCTACTTGAACACTTTGGTAAATTGTTAGTGAAGTTGATGACCATGAATATTGAAACTAGACGTTGTAGTCAGGTGCCATCCACGCCCAAACGAAATTCAAGACTATTCTTTACTCAATATACTAGTTTACTTTTTGTATGTATATATGCACAGATACTAGGAGATTTCTGTATTTTGACATACACAGAAGTATGAGAAAGAATGTACTTGCAAGGAGCAATAACGTGTAGTTGAAGGCATCCGACTACTACACCAAGGTTCAATCTTCATTCAAGTTAACTTCACTAACAACTATACAATGTGTTTAAGTAAATATGGAAGTACATTCCGCCACTTAGGATGGATAAGGTTATAAGATATAAAAGTTATTTTCGTAGAGGAGTTTTTATTCTTCTTTAAAGTTTATTTCATTTTAAGGTGTTTAGTTTTTACAGTAACTTACACATGACATACCTAATAAGAAACATTAACAAAAAGTTGAAAATACTTAAGATATAATAAAATATTTTTACACTATTTTGAGCTCACATTGTTTCAAATTATTCACAAGAATGCACTGAGTAATTCGATCCATGAAACTTAAAAATCGGTAGATCAGTTCGCTCAAAAAATCCTTACATGCCCTTAAAGGGACAGATTAAACACATTTAATATACTAATTTTTCAGAATTTTGAGCTCAAATTGTTTAAAAACATTCACGGGATCGTAACAAGTAATTTGACGCATCAAACTTTAAAATCGGTCGAGCCAATGTCTCAATCTTTACATACCTTCAAACAGAGTAATTAAACAGATTTATTTCGTATTTATAGCTCAAATTGTTTCAAAACATTCACAAAATATCAACGAATAATTTGAGCAATCGAACTTGAAAAACGGTTAAGCTATTTGCTCAAAAAATTATTACATACCTACAACAGATCATGCTAAATGCATTATTTATCTTCCTTGTGGACTCGCCGTAGTCGGGTAATAATTTGAGAATCAAATATTTGTACGAGTCTGAAGCTCTTAAAATAGCATCATAGAGAATTATTGCTAATTACAGGGGTGTTTTAGCTACAATAAATAAGTCGACTCTCTCCACATCGGCTACAAAGGCAAATCATATGAAAGTAAGTCAGGGTATCCAGCGATATAGCATGAAAATATTCCACAATAATTCAAGAATTTCAAGGCTGCGAACTGTAAAATTCAAGGGGCTTTTCGTCAATTTATTGGATTAAATTTAAAACAAAATTTGAATCGTAAAATGTTGTATTTGGTCGGCTTATGACAAAATGAACAATTCGGACTTGAGAATGAAACAGAATAATTATTCAGATTGTATTCCTGTTTGATAATGAAAAATTGTTACTTGACTTCTTACACTGAGGGCTCAACGCATCGCCAAAAATAAAAACAACCAGAAAATGTAATACAAACAAAATTTCAAGCGTAAGTAAATAAAATTCACGAATCGGAAAAAATTTAACCACAATTTTATCAATAAAGTTATTTTACATAACAAAAGAAAATAATACAATTATATAATATAACAAAATAATCATAATTATAACAATAAAAAAATGAATCCTGGCAATCCCTTATCCTTGTCACTCCACCCTCGGCCTCAAGGACCACCGAACCAGCAAACATATTATAAGTAAACGAATGTAAATCGGTTGAAACTCAGAGCTGATAAATTATTTTACAGTTCCATTACATCCCTAGTTCACATAGCGACAGGCATAGTGACCCAGTAAGATAAGACAGAACATGAATGGATACAGATTTGAGAGAGATGGACTGATGAACAAAGTCTTACTGGCTAGAACAAAGTATTTTCTGGCTTTCATGGAATTAGAGATGGTGAGGGGAACAACATCTACCTTCTCAATATTTTATATACTAGTTGCTTAGTACTAATAGAAAAATAGAAGTTTTAGTCAAACAATTAAAAATTTCTGATGACTGGCTGTTTTTCAAGCATAATTACTGATTTTTTCGACATTAAAAATTCAAGAAGAACTTCCGATCTTGAAGGAATTCAAGGCTGCTGTAGTAGCAAAATTACTTAGTTCGCACCTACTTTACATAAACTAGAAAGTTAAAATTTACAAAACTATAATTCTATCAACAATTCTTTACGGATGCGAATATGGCCACTTACATTAAGAGAAGAACAAAACGTTAAAGTATTTGAAAATTAAGTTTTTCATAGAATATTTAGACCAAAGAGGGATGAGCCAACCAGAGTTCAAAAGATTACACAATGCTGATTTGCGAGAACTTCATCCAGTAAGCGTAATTGAGGCGATAATATTGCGACAATTGAAATGGGCATGCAAAGTTATGGAGCATAATAACAAATAAATCCCTAAAATGTTAATTGGCGCTGAACCGACAGGCAAAAGTCCAAGACAATCCTTTCCGTTCGGCAAGCCTTTATTTATTTATAATGATACGGATATATTGGTATGATCAGCTGGTAAGGTTTTGATCCTAGGGATCTAGACCCCCTGTTCTAGAGGATTAATACAAATCTCTTCTTTTATCTAATAACTACTAGAGAGCCCTTAATTCAGACAATTTTTTTTTTTTAACTAACCATAGGCATCATTCACAAACTGTTCCTCTTCATCGTCATCATCATCATCCTCTGGAGCATCCAACAGAGGAGAAAATGCATACCTAAAAAATGAAAAATAAAGTAACAAAAAAAAACATAAAAATAAATAAAATTTATTAGAAATTGGAAAATGCCATAAAAAAAAATATATAAATGGTAATACATATAAAGAGTCCATACAAGAAAATGGGAATGTCACCTGCAACACATTTTAAGAAAATAAAGTTTTAAATTTTGGAGCTTCTTTACACTTAAACTGCAAAACAGAAGGAATGTATACACAAAGATTTGGAAAAACGATTCCATATCTTTTTTAACCTCTAAAGGAGAAACATTTTGGGAAAACATGAAATTTTGCAAACTTGACATTCAAAATAAAAGAAAAATTATTGTCTACATCCGATTTTGAAAAAACTCCCACCCTTTTTTCCCAACTCTTAAAACAGAACTTAAGCACACATGAAATGGATGATGAATTTTTGAAAGCTCTTAAAATTTTCTTCCATATATGCTGATTTGAATTTTTCACACCCTGAAACATTTTAGATGTAAACTTAATTACTTTTAACTAAAACTGCTTAATGGCGACGTGTTCATATAGAACACCGCTACATCCTCATACACTGGGCTCAGTATATAGGCCAACTGGTTACTACTGGGAGTTAGTTAAGGTATAAATTATAGCAAAGCAAAACAGAACCCTATAAATCTAAAATAATTGATTCTTAATGTACCAATATTAGAATTTTTAAATTCCTTTATCATATACATTCCTTTCTTACATTTTTTATTGTTATCCATTAAATCATTTTCCCAATTATTTTTATTAAAAAACAGTAATTACCTTTTGTTGAGATATTTCTATTTTTTTACTTATCTTCTTATAACTTGTTATACACAATAAGAAACAAATTAGACAAATATTGGGCAATATGAAAGAGCGAGTGGAATGGACAGACTGGTATGGAATGTAGGTTGGATTGCAATAACTACAACATAACGTGTATATGTGAAAAAAACTGCATACCAGATTAAACAAAACATAAGTAATTCTAAAAATAATAAGAATAAAACATAACAGCATTAGCACAAGGCAGTAATGAAAATAACCATAGTTTTGATTTCAAAAATCTCAAAATATTCGAAAAAGAATCCATGAAACTAAAAACAAGAAAATACTGTTAAAATAAAAGACGACACAAAAAATTTAAATTGTCGCTATGCTGATGTTATTAATGAACTAAATTAAAAAATAAATAAATATTATGGACAGGAAAATATTTAAAGATGATAATTGAATAATTTATTTTAAAATAAAAATTTATTTTAAATTTAAACCACATAGGAAGATATATGAGGGATGAGTAAATAACAATAAATAAAGGATCAGTACAAAAGGTTAATACTAGAACAGTGTTACAGTGACAGAAATATGTGTACTCACAACCTTATAAGTATGCTGCATGATAAGCATGCTATATGATAAGCATGCTATATGATAAGTATGCTATATGATAAGCATGCTATATGATAAGCATGCTATATGATAAGTATGCTGCATGATAAGCATGCTCAATGACGGACACAGCATAAGTATCTTGCTAAATAGATGCAGTGGTGCTGCTGTCTGTGGTAAGATGGTGTAACTTAGTTTGATTTTACTAACATTGTTTTTATTTTCTAATACTGTTTAAAAAAAAAAAAAAAGAAAGAAGTGTATCTTTCTTCGTCCACCTTTTGTTACCCTCCTCCTCTTCTCCTGCTTCTCCATTGAAGTAACGCATTTTTAATTTTACTGAAGTAAGTAAACAAATACCTAATCACTTGTACAAATACAAATATCTGAGCGTGTAAACAAATGCCTAACACTTGGAAACTAGTGAGTAGACAAAACAATATGGCGCCCATTTAATAGATTGACTTCCCCAATAGCACACGAACAAGTTTGCTATTTGATTTGTTTTCTACTTTCTATTAATGAAACTCAACAAATTGCATATATAGCATGCTTAATGAGATGATTGTGAGTACTCCTAATATGCATTGCACATTCCTAGTGATGATTCTACAATATATGTAGAATACAGTTTTTAACAGACGAAATCAATTATGGATAAAATTAAACGATAGAAGTATAGAGGACAGAAGAAGAATAGATAATGATTAAATTATGTACAGGATATAATTATGATGTTAAGATCTATGCAGTGGCTTATGTACAATTTATTTAAGTGAATATTTTTAATTGTTGAATTTTTGTATGCTATTTATAGAAGAGCACCTTGAGAATGGGGGTATACTCCGAATGTTGGAGGAATAATGTAAGAGCAACGAATAAAGGAATATTTCTGATATAATGGTGAGTTTATTCGATTAGTACATAATTATGTTTTGTATTTTTTCCCAGGGATTAAAACCGTCCTTAACATGGGCCTTCCTACTCGTATAATAATAAATGGAGAGAGGATAGATTATTAATAAAAAAAACAAAAAAAAAAAAAGAACTATTAACTCCATAAATTACATTTGGATTCATTAAGAAAAAATATTAAGAATTATTTAACATACCTCTGATTATTGTTAGTTGGCCTCCACAAAAACATAATTACAACAAGAATAATGGAGAATAGTAGACGCCAATAGGCATCATCTATCCACAGCTCTTTCCAATCCTAAGAAAAATAAATATTATGGTTAAAATAATTCTTTTAAAATTATAATTAGTCCAGTCAATGAATGCTCAAAAGGGAGGTGTGGACAGAAATGACGGGACGGCCAAAATTGACTTCAGGGCTTTGTTTGAACTTGTTAAGAGGTAAATATACTGAAAGTCCTGGGTTCTAGGAACAGAGACAAAGACAGGAGAGGAGGGAGGTCATGTTTTTTGGTTTTTCGTTTATATATATCGAAAATGACAAGTTTTAGCTTAGAATATTTTATACAAATAATTTAAGAGCATTAAATTTCCTACAATAACATTCCTATTAATATTTTTCATGTCTACTATAGCTAAATAAATATGCGCTCTTCAAAGTAACAAACAGTAAAGGCAATAAAAGGAAAAGTATAGTCCAGTATAGTATAGTATAGTCAAAAAAAGATTTTCTATCAAATTTCTTACATTGAAGAGCGTATATTTCTTAAACTATAACAGATACAAAAAAAAAGTAATAGGAACATTCTTGTAGGTACTTAATACTCTTCAATTTTTTACATAAAATGTTTTAAGCTACGACCAACCGTTTTCGAGATACAGACAAAAACAAAAAAACATGACCTTCTCCCTCCCTCTTCTCTTTGCCTATACTCCTAGATCCGAGGACTTTTAGTATGTTTTTCTCTTAACTTGTCTAAATAGAGCCCTGAAGTCAATTTAGGTTTTCCCGCCATTTCCATATACAACCTCCCTCATTGGCTAGTCTAAATTTAAAGCAAGGAAAATATTACCTTAAAACAGACTGTGAGGCTGTGAGCTTTAATAGAATACAGCATAAACATCACTGAGGCCACAACGGCGAAAATCAGGATGTTGGTGAAATGGCGATAAAGTGTTAATTTCACAAGATTCCTAGAAACAGCATTCAAGCAAAGAACAAATAAAATATTTAAATATAATAATTTCACATTAGCATAAACTTGCTGGTCATTCAAGCCAGAAACTACATATTAATTTATTTTAAATCATATTGATGAAAACTATCAATACAGGGTGAAGAAATACATTACTATTACATGTATAACATTACTAGTTAGCTTTAGGGATCAATAAATTATTTGCCACTTCTAAAAATTTGTTTTATTGAAAACTAGTTTCGAATGTTACACATTCATTCTCAGTTCTAAAAACATACAAAAAATTAAAAAATAAGCAATTCAAAATATAGTTTGGTATTATTATACATATTAAATTATATTAATGTAAATCAGTATTATAAAACATTTATGAATTATGAATTTAATTAAGACAAGAAATCAAATACATGATAGTACTCACCAAGATTTAAATGGATTATATCAAACAGAAAAGTTTGTACTGGTTCCTTCTCGCATTGTACTAACAATGAACGAAAAATAGGCAGGATGTTTTTAGCTAAACGGTTTAAGAGTCAGAGTTTTCCCAGTAATGCCGGTGAGTAATTGTTTTTTCTGTTATAGATGGGAATAAATTTAAGATTGGACTGTTGGAGATATTTATTTGGTCATTTAAGCAAAAATCTGGATTGGATTTGAAGGATTTTATTATTTCAAGTGCTTCATATATATTTAATTTGAGACTGTTTTCAACGTGATGTATTAATTTAACTCCTGAGTCTTTGATGAATTTATGATTATTTTCATTTAAATGAATTACAAAATTGGAATTATCTGTCTTATTATTATATGCAAGTATATGTTCCTTTAATCTCTGATTTAGCGATCTTCCAGTTTTTCCCGTGTATTTGGCAGCACAATCATTACAATTTAGTTCGTATACTCCGCTTTTTTGGAAAGGGTCTATTTTTTCTTTAGGAGAAGAGAAATATGAGGATAGGGTTTTTATATTTTAAATGCAGGGTTTAATCCTAGTTTTTTCGATTCATTTCCGACTTTGGTGGATATAGGGCCGTAATATGGAATCAAAACATAATGTTTGTTTTTTACTGAGATATCTCAGTTAAATGAAAATAATCATGAATTCATCAAAGACCCAGGAGTTAAATTAATACATCACGTTGAAAACAGTCTCAAATTAAATATATATGAAGCACTTGAAATAATAAAATCCTTCAAATCCAATCCAGATTTTTGCTTAAATGACCAAATAAATATCTCCAACAGTCCAATCTTAAATTTATTCCCATCTATAACAGAAAAACTATTACTCACCGGCATTACTGGGAAAATCCTGACCCTTAAACCGTTTAGCTAAAAACATCCTGCCTATTTCTCGTTCATTGTTAGTACAATGCGAGAAGGAACCAGTACAAACTTTTCTGTTTGATGTAATCCATTAAAACCTTGGTGAGTACCCACATGTATTTGATTTCTTGTCTTAATTAAATTCATAATTCATAAATGTTTTATAATACTGATTTATATTAATCTAATTTAATAAGTATAATAATACCAACTATATTTTGAATTGCTTATTTTTGAATTTTGTGTGTGTTTTTAGAAATTAGGATGAATGTATAACATTCAAAACTTGTTTTCAATAAAACAAATTTATAGAAGTGGCAAATAATTTATCGATCCCTAATTAGATTGATCCTTCTATACCACCATGCGGATGTCAACTAGTTAGCCTTAGCTAATCCATTTCTTTGAGGGTGTCAAAACATGCTCTCAAGGAATGGCAACATTATCCAAAAGATTACGAGATCTTATTTAGCATGCTAAATTCAGGATTATGAGCTGCCTAGTGTAAGTACTATTATATCTTGCTAAATAGATATGGTGGGGCTGTCTATGGTAAGTTGGTGAAAGTTTATTTTATTTTACTAACCTTGTCTTTATGAAACCTTTACTTTTGCTGCCAGTTTTAGATATTTTATTTATTCAAGTGAATCTTACTTAAGTAAACAAATTATCACTAGACACTTTGAGACCTCAAGCAGATACCTGTGAGTGGATGGGACAGCCCTTTAGCAGAGTGAGACTGCATTTAGCAAACAATCAGGTATGTTAAACTGAGTTTTTTTTTTTTATAAAGCATACTATTGTCAAAATTCAACAAATAGTACAATTTAGAATTTTAAATGAGAGATTGTGAGCATCTTAATTATTTAAAAAAAAATAAATAAATAAATTGTTTTAGTAAATAAAATAGATTCAAAGAAAAACAACAACAAAAAAAAAAACTATAGCATATTATTGGAAGATTCCAAAACAAAACCTTAAGTCACTCAAATCCCAGTAAATAAGTAACATGTCAATGTTTTGCCTACTTGTGTATCATCAGAACTGAAAAAGTAACATCGGGAAAAATGAAGTATAAATACTTAATAGGACTGGTAACTTTTCTTAATGCAATGTGAGTGTGACTGAACGAGTTTCGGAAAGAGAGGCTTACAACGGGCCATTGAATGTAAAATTTCTAAATTAAACAAGACTGTGGTATGGGATATGTTAATAAACTGAGAGCTTAGCAGTTTCTTTAATTTTAAGTAAATATCCAAAAAAAAATTTTCACTATTCCCTGTGTAAATATCGCATTATTTTTATTTTCAATTAATTTTTAATTTTTACATTGTTATTTCATTTATTTTATTTTATTTTATTTTTTCATTTGTCTTTTGTATTATGTAATTTAATGTTATCTTTTTCTTTTTATACTTCATACTTTTTTATCTTACTTGTATTTTCTGTTTTTTATCATTTTTACTGTTACTGGTACTGCCTCTTTCTCTTTTTTCATTGTTGTTATTTTGTTTTTCTTTTTAGCCCTGAAGATGGCCTAAAACTTTGGCCGAAACGTAGGCACAATTATATAAGTTCGCATAATAGTAGTCTATTTCTTTGACCGCACCCCCCCCTCCCTCCCCCCCCGACCAACTTCTCCCTTTAAATATAAATATACGGTCAACAATAACTCCCTCCATTAAAAGTTCATATTTCACCTTAATTAAATAGGTAACAACTAGCATACCAGAGCGAGAACTCTCGCATTAGATATCTATCTTTCTTTTCCCTAATACATTCGAAATGTAAGCGATATTAGGGAAACATGCTTATTCGTAGAATCAATAGAATATTACCAAGCACTTGCCCATTCCTCCAAAAATTGAGTAGATGTTCCAATAAGATGTGAATAAAGAAGTTACACAACGGAATACTTGCTCACTTATGGAACACCTGCTGCAAATATGGGTTGATTATTTGATTCGGAGTATTTGTTTACCTTTTTAAGTGAATAAAACTGAGAACATCCTCCACTATCAGTGTAGGTATTAAGTGAAATGGCAATCTACTCTTTCGGAGACTCAGCATTTTACTGAATACCTACTCACATTTTGGAGCAAGTACTCAGTTTTGTTCACTTCACCTATTGTGATTAGAGGGTTACGTGGTTTCACAGTTTTGCTAATGATATAGTGATAGATGTAGAAGTACTGTCTTGCAATGACGTGCTACTCTATTTTGACAAAAATTTTTAACTGTTAATGTGAGATGTTCTGTCTCAGGTCTGCATTTATGTAATCTTTTTCTGTCCTGATAAAGCCTGAATTTGAGAAACCAATGACAGGCTAGTTATATACTGCTATTTGAGAGACTTGAGACTTTGTTTTGGAATCCTCAAATGATAACATAACAGTGATTCCCCCCCCCCTTTTTTTTAAACTTTTATGAGTTTAACTAAAACACTTTTAAAAAAATGTACAACCATTCTGAATGTGGAAAAATATATTAGACTGAAAGAGCAATTTGTTTATTAATTCAATAACTAGAGCATTTATCATTCTTTCGAATAGTTTAGAACATTTATTCATCAATAATAAGCATTATAAATGTAAGGCAAAGAATAATAAAAAAAATATGGTTACCTCCTTAGCCTTAGTGTTCGAGTAGTCTGGGCTAGACTGATGAAGATCCACCAAGAGATAGCTGAATCGAGGACTGCTAAGGGAACAGTCGCGATCACGAACTGATTCGCGAGTTCTTTTTTGGGTTGCACGACTCTCGTATACGACTCGGATACAGCCAGGATGAAATACAGCATACCAACACATACCACTCGGTGCAGCATCGGCCCCAATCTTGGCCTGCAGTGCACCACCAAGCTCTAAATTAGTTGTCACTTATGAGTGTGTCTTAAATTGACTAAAAGAGAATTAATTTAGCAAAAAAAAATGTCATTTGTAAACACAAAATATTAATATTTAAATACTTTCTATTAAACAAAAAAAAAAAAAAAAACTTGATACAAATAAGAAAATTGAGCTTTTGATTATAAAATGAACATTGAAGCTGGTATATTTCAACAGGTGGATATCTGTGGGTAAAAGTACGCAATGGAAGGCGCGGAACTGCTATATATCTGTTGATAATTCTCCAATGGAAGTGGCTATTGGAAAGGATTTAGAGAAGTAATGTATAAACTTCATGCAAAATATCGGAAACATCTATGACCAATTTTTCTAATTGTAAAAAAAAAAAAAAAAAATAAAGTGCTTTTATACCCACCTATCCTATGCCTGTTAAACATCTTAAGTGATACTGAAATAAATAAGAACTCAGATTTTACATACTATCGAAATGGTGAATAAATAGATTAATTATACTTCCATTTAGCAACTAACTTGATTCCAAAATTATCAATAAATATACAGCAATGATTACAATGTACGACTGAAATGTGACTTAATTTAAGTAAGAATAGATTAAAATAAGATTAACAACTTACTTAACTATACCAAAACCAAGGCTGACAATGATGACCAACATCCTTGCAAGGGTCCGTTTGGCACAAGACACTATTTCTGCTGTGAGAACAACCCATTCTATAGTGAGACCAGTGGAATTAAAATTAGAGTATTCGGCATAGAAGGTGGCAACTTCGAGCATCCCGAGAAAGATAACGCCACCTATCCAAAACTGGATCCTAAGAAGGTCGCGCCATTGAAGGAAGCTGACCGTCAGCCACACTGCCCCCATACTCACATACAACAAGCACATGGCACCATAAAACTGAAAAAAAATTATCAAATATCAAAAAAATTTAAAAAAAGATTTAAATCAATAACAATGCTTTGTACTTAATTTGCATCCAATTCGAATTTCAACATAGACAATTTATTTACCGGTAAAAGGGGCCAATTGGCAGCAGATAAGTAGCCATAAGTCCCTTTCATTTCAACATGAACTTTTGCTTCTTTGAAAACACCACTTTCTGCTGATATATGGACACTGAGAATGTAGAAACCATCTTTTGATACTTTGTACACAGCCCGCTTAGAATCCTAAGGAAAAAAGAAAAAATATTAAATAGAGAAAGAATCAGAGCTGTCTAATTGATTAAACACATTAGAAGCCTTTTTAGTCGTAAATTCTCTGAAAATAGTATACTTTTGCACTGTATCGAAGAGGGGTGGAAGCGCATTTTAAATATGTTTCATGACCCCCAGAACATGGTTTTAGTGTTTCAAGGATGTCTGATATATATTTTGTTTGTCCGCTGCACTTAAGCACTTCCAGCAGCCCCTTTTAGAACAAACGAGCTGAAAATAAGTAAATATAGTTTTTTGGGGGGCAGATCAATACCATAGAAGTGGGAATGAAATTCAGTCAAATGTCTGAGATATTCTCCCACTCATAAAATTTGGGCATATCCAGCAGCCCCCTTTGGATCAAATGAACTGAAATTCAGAACGTATAGTTGTTTTCTATGCAGAACGATAACATAGAAATGGGAGTAAATTTCAATCAAAATTCTGGCATGTTTAAATGGATTTTTTCCCCGCAATTGTTAAGGTTTTTCACACCTATACAGCACTTCCAAATTGAGTTAGAGGGTTGAAAATTTGTATAAGAATTGAGTTGGTGTTAGAGAAGAGCTTTTTGGGACTCCCAACTTTTACCTTCCATCCCCGCAGTTTATAAGATTTGACACACCTCTACAGTCCCTCAATTATACTGGGTACATGTCCCATGATTATGCATAAAGTAGACTTCTCAATCCATATTCATAAATTTTACAGGAGACACCAAAAACACTTGATTGTGCTGTATTTAACCTAGTTTGAACCAAATTTTAAATTGGATGTAGACACTTTTGATCAATAAAATTTTGCTAGATAAAGTAGTAGGGAATAAAACAGGGGAATGAGACAATTTTGAAACTAATCCTATCAATTGTTTATAGATATTAAAAAAAAGAAATGATTCCTACTGTGATAATCAATATATAATTTTTAATTGCACGTCGAACCACTTATGTTTCAATTTTCAAGATTGGTATGCATTAGATTAGATAAATAAAAATTGACCTACTGAATGCAAAACATTTAGTTTTTGGTAATCAGTTCCTTCTTCGGGGAGCTTTTCTTTTCTTGGTTCCACAGTTGTTTCTGGCTGATTTTGAACCTGCTCCTGTAAAAAATAACATATAAATTTTCATAAACTACAGAGATTATTTAAGTTACATAAAAAATAAAATAAAGTAATAATAAAATAAATAAACTACCAATTGAATGTGGCTGCTGCAGGGGTATGATTTATCATTACTAGAAGAAGCAACAGTGATAAGTGTGTTATTATCAAATGAGTTTAGAATTTCTTCTTCGAATTCCTGAAAAAATATCCATACATAATAAAGATACAAATATAACATAATTAAAGGTTTTTATTTTTTAAAAAGGAAGAGAAAACCAACAACGGGGGCACATTGTCATTGCCTGCACCCGAGGTTATCCAAAGGTCGCCACGCCAGCACTCTTTAGCATCATTTGTGCTAACTATCTGCTTTGTATTCAATTATAAGATTCGAATTCATTGGAATTATTCAAATTATTACTGATGTAATTAGATATTACTTAAAATTATTAGTGCTGTCAACTTACACTCACTACGCTCCCTCAAGAGATATATAAAATTCTTACATATTCTTTTCAGTTGATCGTCGTAATTTCAATCATTATTACTTTAATTAGATCATAGCAGTCGACTTCTGCTCACCCAAGAGATATATAAACCCCCAAAAGATCCTTTTCAGTTGAAGTCGGACCCTTACCGTAATTTAAATTATTGCTAATTTAAATTATTACTACAACTTTCCCAGATCACCAAAAGTTGACAGTACTAATAATTTAATATTATCTAATTAAAGCAGTAATGATTTTAATAATTCCAATATATACAAATTTTAGAATTGAATACAAAGCAGTTAGATAGCACAAATTGCGCTAGAGAGTGCCAGTGCGGCAACCTTCGGGTAAGTTCGGATGCAGACACTGATAATGCAACCCGATTGCAAAGTTGTACCTTTTTTTTAAAAGGAAGAGAAGACCAACAGTTTTAATAAATATATATTTATTATAATGTATTATATTTTATATATTATATTATTATAATATATTATAGTCATATATTTTAATAAAAGAGAAATAATTAAAATACCTGTGCATATCTTGGGTAATATCGCCAACAAGTAGATTCACGTAAAGTCCAAACTACTTTGATTTTACTGTCTTCAATTCCTTCACACGACACTACACAATTTTGAATGAATTGATTGATGAATAAAATTGAAATGAATTAATTAAATTTCATATATAAAATAGCTTTACCATAAGTATCATAATCTAATTATATTCACGAACCAAACATAATCAAAGTTCATAATCACAATTCCTTGAAAATGACAAAAAAATTTCATTGTTTTTGTTTTCCTTTTTTTTACATTGGTCCATTTTTGTTTTTATGAATAATCTGAGCCAAATAATAAAATAAATACAATATCCTTGCTCTCTTATTAAATGCAGCTGCGATCAGTGACCTTCAAAAGTTACCCAGGGAAGGACTCCTCTGTTGCTATGAGGTATCTCCGTCCCCAGTGTTAGCCTCTCCCACCCCCCCAAAAAAATATTAAATCCTGAATCGGCTACTGCTTCAACCCATCTACTGGTAGTCAATCATGTGCTTGGTCAGCGCAGATTTAAGAATGAAAGTGAAACATAAAATTGCAACATCCACTATCTCAAGTACAACTTTTCAGTTCATTAAAAATTTAATTATCACTGATATTATGTATCCATTTAAAATAAGCACAGCTATAGAAAAGAAATAAAACAATGGCGGAGTTGGTTTTCTTTAGCAAAATAAATAATTGGAGGAAATTCATCCCAAGTGGATTCTAGTTTTGAAAAGGTTGGTATATTATACTAAATAAGAACTATATATATCACAATTTAAAGGTAAAAGTATAAAATATTTTCAAAAATCCATTAAGAATGTAATATATGTTAAGTTGCCAGTCACAAGATGGATTGAATCAATATAATAGCGACCGAGTTAATGAGTCATTTAGTAAGAAAATGATAGCGCTAGAAAGATAGCACCTGAATACCTAATCTCTGAAAAATGTTAATTGGATTGTGGATATGAATCATCATTATTTTTAATAGCTGTGCAATCTATGAACAGTCAGCAATTGCACAACATACAATATTCTAAAACTTAACAAAAAAATCAGGTTGAAACTAACTAAGAAAAGTAAACAAATACAGCACTTTGCAGAAATGTGAACTGCATAAAGATCTACCAAACAAATTATTCACTACTAAAATAAATGAAAGTGAAGTGAATAGAAAAAAAAAAGAAGTTTTTAATGGCCAGTACTTTAAATAATGCTGAAAAGTAAGGTTTTAAGGATTTCTAAATTGACTGGAAGGTAGAAATAAAATATCCATACAGAGGTGGCAAAATATGATCCAAACATCAATATAATGCTACAAATTATAAGCACAAAACAAAGTACAAAAAAAAAATTAATATGACCAACTTATAATATAGTAATGTTTACCTTGTATAAAGATTTGGGAACCTTTAAATAAACTTTTTACTAATGTCCTCTCTTGCGTTTTCTAAAACATTAATAAGAAAAATTTCGGTTGTATTCCAATAAGCTCATAAAATTAATTTAAAAGCATATTTGAGAAGATAAAGTGTATACCTCATTCAAAACAAAATCCCATTTTCCTTGTTCAGGAAAGGAATTACAAAAACTCAAACTGAGTGTAATTAAGACTAAACATATCCACATATACTCCATCATTTCAATAATTTAAAAGATAAATTAATTTAAAAAATAAAATAAAAATAACTTAAAATTTTTGTAGTATTTACAATATACTAGATATTTAATTAAAACAACTAGCTAGAGATCATTCTTCATTTACTAAGTACACCCTAAAAGAATGTATCTGAGAAGCAGTTTTGATTTACATATTGTTGGTTTCATTATTGCACAATAACAAAAATTGTTGCTCGCACAAAATGTATATTCAACGGAAGGTTAACCACTGTTACCTTCCATGTAGCATAGCTGATTTGATACTGATGTTATCAAATAGGAAAATTTATAGTTATCGACTCTAAACGAAAACATAAAATAAAATTAACAGTTTATGTACAAAGTACGAAATTAATGGAATAAAATATTAAAAATTAGACTGTTATTTATTTTTAAAAATCAAGTTTAAACATATATTTTCAATCTATATCAGAAAAATAAAAATGTATTCAATTAAACTTCACCTGAGAGAAATAATTAAAATAAATTATGATATGAATAAAATTATGAAATTATATATATGAATATTGTCTGAACTAGGCACAATCATCCAATTCCAAAACTTAATGCCATCAGCAAATCATTTTAGAAATCTTAAATTGCATTAATAACCTATAGTACACACCATATATGAATGTATATATATTTAAAAACCATAGTATTAATATTTCCTAATTAAACAACTATAACCTTAACTACAAATATGTTTGTGATAATTACTTTTAGCTACTTGAATGAGACCCGCTTTGGCGATAAGCAATTTAATTTCTTAAAATAATGTTTTGGAATAATGGGTAAACTCTGGAGCAGGTTATCTAAAAGTGAGTTTTGGTACTTTTTATAAATTAAGTATATTTTATATTTAACATATTAAGCGCAAGAAGATAGGCTGTTAGGAATGAGGTTGTCATTTAAACATTCCATCACTTTTTCATTCCTATAGTAATCATTCATGAAAAGAATGATAGGTAATTTTATTTCTGTAGGCTAATTTCTTAGAACTGTGCGTTATAATTTGTTATTGTGACATATAACCTGCTCGTTATTATTTTATTAGCAAACAAAAGACGAAATAGCTATACGTAACACTGAGAGCTACTCCCGCATTGTGGGATTTCATATTTTGTTAAAATGACGAAATTTTGGAACGAGCTACCATCGTTCAAAAATAATTCAGACATTAATTTGTCGCCATGTCTTGTTCCATTTTTTTTAAGTCTCTGCCATCACCTTTATCATTTTTGCTCATGCGCAGCTATTATGATGACTAGCATTAGCAATAAATATTCACTTAGAGTTTTAATTCAAGTTTGGTTTGGACGAGCAACACGGGAACATGTATCCATTTACAAGTAGCTGTATCCAAACTTTTGGCTGGTCTATACTTACCCTTATCTGTCAGACCAACCCATTATTGGTGGTGTTTATTCTTACTTAAGAAGGTTAAACAGTTTTTTAGTATTTAATTCATTTCTAAATAACATAAAGACTGTTATTTGTACTTCGGAATAGGCCCATGAGCAAGGAGAAATGAAAGAATATGCTAAATTTTTATTTTAAGCAATCCCTCCAAAAAAATTTTTAAATAAATTGTAAAAATATATACATTGAAATGGTGAATGGTTCAATATATCGAACATTCACAATGAAAGATACACAATCCAAAATTTCTAATTTAGAAATTTAATAGTTGGATCCCTATCATTCCAAAGAGCAGCTAGCCTCCAAATATGAGGCTTAATCAATAGACACAATAGGTGATTTACCAGCAAGTTAAGGCGCCTCACACTAAGCTAATCTCGACCAATGAACGACAACCAACCGCTTCGTTGGTCGTTATTCGTTTAATTTACGCTGGATGCGAATCAGAGCCAACGTACCGGTTTGCCTCTGGTGGTAAACATTTAAGGGATTGGATACCCTCTCCTGGTGTTGACCAGATCCCTTAGCCCAAACCCTTGGTCTGATGTGGATGAGAGGTCAAACGTCAAAGCGTTGGAGACCAATGTACCTCCCAAAACATTGGTAGTCGTTCGTTGGCTTTCAATGGTTCAATCTGTACACGCTCTTTAGAGGATACACTCTGAGGACTTATATGTAGAACTTAACCTGTGTCTAATGTTCGTTCTAACAAAAACTCATCTTTTTCAGTACGGTATTTATATTTTAAGAAAATAAGTTTCATGTAATTACTGTTATAGCACAATATATGGTAAACATGTTAAAAATAACAATTATAATTTAAAATGAATAAATAATTGAACTGGAAGATGGCATTGCATTGTCATGCCCTAATTATAGCATTGTCCCTAATTCATGAGCTCTTATATAAACGGTAAAATTTTTATAGTTATTTTTGTTATGATATCATTGAAAGATTCCAGTACAAAGCTTTGAGTTTCACCGATTCAGACTTAATTTGTACTTTAAAATAAAAGATCGGAGACAGCACATCTCACTTCGAAATTTTAAAATATCTGATGTGGACAACACATGACTTCCTTGTACGCCAATTAAATTATAAATCGGTGGCTAAAAAAGTGATCCTGAATTTGGTTACTAGTTTCCGAAGATCGCAGTATCTCAAAAACAACATTCGGCGTCGCGACATCCATCTATTGACACACACACAAATAGGGAGGAAAACCAGTATTTTACACTAAATTTTAACACTTGAAACAAGTAATAAAAATGTTTAATTGGATTGGAAACCAAATTGCGTTTGTAACCTTTATTATCGAAACATATGATTTATGTATTTAATTTAAATATAATTTTTGATGTAAGCTTATTATGACCTTCAAGTAAAGTACCGTTTTCGGCTCACCAATTTTAACCAAAATATAGTAAATACATTCACATCAACATAAAGGTCCTATTTACCAAATTTGAGATGTTTTACATTATATTTTAATATAATTTTTGATGAAAGTCTAATATGACCTTCAAGTAAAGTACCGCTTCTGGTCTGCCAATGTTAACCAAAATTTATTATATTATTTAAATCAATATATAAGTCATAAATACTAAATTTGAGAAGTTTTGCAAAGTATTTTAATACAATTTTTGATGGAAATCAATTATGACCTTGAAGTAAAGTACCGTATGTACGAACGTACTTACATACAGACGCCACGACGAAACTGGTCAAAATGGATTCAGGGATAGTCAAAATGGATATTTCCGTTGAAATCTGAAAACCGAAAATTTTAGCAATTACAATACTTCCTTTACTTCGTACAAGGAACTAAAAGGCTAACATAATAGAGATAGTACATATTCAAAAACAGTTCAACATATGTATACTGAAGGGAAAGGAAGGTAACATTACCTGAGCTTGCAATTTCTGTTTTGCATTTATGTTTTTCGGTACTTATGTTGACTATTGGGTTGTTTCACTTGAAATGTCCTTTTTCACGCTGAAGGTTACATGATTAAAAACTTCATAAATAAAAGAAAATAATCAAAGTTGTTAGCCTCCTTTTCTATATACTTTTCCAACGAGTGACCAATTTTTACTTCTTTGTACGAAGTAAAGGAAGTATTGTAATCGCGAAAATTTTTGGTTTTCAGATTTCGACGGAAATATCCATTTTGACCATCCCTGAATCCATTCTGACTAGTTTCGTCGTGGCGTCTGTACGTTCGTACGTTCGTATTTCGCATAACTCAAAAACAGTTAGCCGTAGAAAGTTGAAATTTTGTATTTAGGATTGGTACCGGAAATGGTACTTTACTTGAAGGTCATAATTGATTTCCATCAAGAATTATATTAAAATACTATGCAAAACTTCTCAAATTGAGTATTTATAATTTATATATTGATTTAAATAACATACTAGATTATGGTCTAAATTGGAAAACCGGAAGTGGTATTTTACTTCAAGGTCATATTAGACTTTCGTCAAAAATTATATTAAAATATAATGTAAAACATCTCAAATTTGGTAAATAGGACTTTTATATCGATATAAATGTATTTACTAGATTTTGGTTAAGATTCGTGAGCGAAAAACGGTACTTTACTTGAAGGTCATAATAAGCTTACATCAAAAATTATATTTAAATTAAAAGAGAAATCATATGTTTCGGTAATAAAGGTTACAAACGCAATTTGGTTTTCAATCCAACTAAACATTTTTATTACTTGTTTTAAGTGTTAAAATTGAGTCTCAAATACTAGTTTTTCTCCCCATTTGTGAGATCAACAAGTCTGCAGCAGGAGAATAAAATATTAGTTAAGTGGGTTTTTCCGCTTAAAATGTCGAAACTGTCGATTTCCAATGCTTTATCTCGTGATATTGACAGTTTTAATGTTGTCACGGAACACGAAGAAATCTCTTGGAAACTTGTTACCTGCTGAAGGAAAACGACATATAATAACGGAATGAGACCTCCAGTGACAAGAGTGTGTGTCAATAGATGGATGACGGGACATCGAGTGTCGTTTTTACTGCAATCTTCGGAAACTAGTAACCAAATTCAGTATCACTTTTTGAGCTACGGATTTATAATTTAATAGGCGTACAAGGAAGTCATGTGTTGCCCACATCAGATATTTTAATTTAAAAAATGAAAAATTCAGAAAATTGTTTGACTTGTAAATCATTAGAACCCTGCTCACCAACGGATCGGAATGCTGACTACTTCCTAGAACCCAATAAATGGCTCTCGCAAGGTTTGAACGCTGAATCTTTCGCTGAATTCTTTCTAGAACCCAGTAGATGGCTCTCGCAAGGTTTGAACGCCGAATCTTTCGCTGAATTTTCAGAACTTTGTAATGATGGAGGCTGGAGGCAACGCACCAATGGCGATACGATGGTCCTCTGCAATAACGCCAATATTAACACCGTCATTAAGATAGGTCGAATACGGTGGGCTGAACATCTGGCGATGACGCAGGTCCAAATCCTAAGGAAGATGCTGGACGAATGACTGTGCGGACGGAGACGGGTCGAGCTTTTTTACCTTTCCTTCTTCAAATCTTTTAAAACTGTGGATACACTTGTATTGAGATGTGCTTAGAGTCCTCAAACAGTTTTAGGACAGTACTCTTCCACAACAAGCTAAAATTCTTCCTCCTCAATTGATGATAAAGTTCTCTCAAGAGGCCGTTTTTCAAATTATGTATTTTTGTGTCGAAAATTTCTCAAACCAACGGTGAATGCGTAAGAATGGACTCCTTTGCCCATCCTACACTAAACACTAAATTAATATTTCATCCAATTTAAACTGGCGAATGTTCGAGTTTAAACTTATAAAATATATAGTAAGGAAATCACGTTCTCTAGTTGTATTTGAAGATATACTGAAATGTGAGTAATGAATTTGGGAGGAAAGCAAATATCAACAAGTAGAAAAGAAAAATCACGAAAAATTTCGAGTTCCTGCTCAACTGTGTTGAGTTACCAAACCACACGGCATACCGGTTCAATCGAGTAGACAATGTTAAAACCGAAGAAAAGGGAGATCGATTAATGGAAAAATTGTCTTTCACCGAATTCCTCTCTGTACTTCTCTAGTAGTAGTAGTAGTAGTAGGAATAAAATTAGTATAAATGTTCTCTTTTTCTGATTGTATTTTAATTCCTTAGTTCTGATCGTTCGTTTCGAACCTTGGAATGGAATCTACTATTAGCGCTTTTTTATCTTTCGGACCAAACGCCAGAATATCCAATATTCGGTTTCTAGGCAAAACACTTCCAGGAAATATTTATTTTTATTTTCAGTTCGACTTTTTAATGTTATTGTGCTGGCGGGTGACAAGGAGCATGTTTTTTGGACATTTACCCAATGGATGAGCTGGAATTTCTGACTCTCGATCACATTTGTGGCAGAGGAGTCCAACAGCTCCATTTGCCTGGCCTCCGGTTTCCGGGATTCCACGGAGATACTTTGCCATACTTTGCATTCAGTTTTAGTGCGTTTGTCCATTCTCATTCTGTTAGAGTCTTCCGGTCGTGCATGAATCTATTAGAACTTGGTTTCGTTTTAAAATGGTTTATACCTATCCCTTGCCACTTACATTGGCTCCACTCCTCAAAAGATTTTTCTCTTAGGGATTACCTAATTTTTCTTTCATAATATTTTCATCAATCCTCAACAGATCAGTGAACTCACGAACCTTATCTCTGAAATGGAAAATTGCTTGGAATAGGGCATCCGTCACATTGGCCAATTTTTGGAAAATTGACCAATGTTGAAGAGGTGCTTCCCATTGACTTCGTTAAAGACCCAGGCCTCTGTTTCGCCGCGGCGCAAACATCATAGTTGACTAGTAATCCTATCATATCCTTTGCGATGTATGACATCAATAGCTTCCAATAGAGATGGGCGTAATTTTGTCAATGGCGCTGTCTGTAATGGATATACTAAGGGGGAGAGAGAACATATCTACTAACTATGTTGATCTTCTGGTCTGGCTTGAGGAAACTCGAATTAACAAGTTTTTCTATATCGGGATTTACCTTAGCAACTGAATCATCATCAAACTCCAATTCACCCGAAAACAGACACCCCAGATATTTGATGGTGTCACCTTCAATACTTTGAATTTCCTCTCCTGTATTTCCAACCTTCCTCTTTTCAATATGATCTCAGAATTTTTTTGAGAGTTTATAGATAATTTTAACTCACTAAGCATTTTTTGAGCACAGTTAATTTGTTTCTCTCCCACTTGACCATCCGCGAAATCAGTTAGTATGACAGGATCGTGGTTATGTGATAGTTTATAGCCATATTCTTGTGCGACCTTTGGATCACATAGCTCTATATAGAGGGAATCAATACTTAGATTGAAGAATGCTGGCGAATAATAGCTTATTATCATAATCATTAAGCATGTTGTTAGTAAACAACGGGAGACTGCTAAATCCACTACCTAGGTAATGGGATGGCCCTAGACTTAAACGGCCAATATTACCTGAGAAATAACCTTGGTTCGTTTCGCGGCCTCAGATACCCCGCATCGACGACCATATATAAAGGTTTGATACTGGGTATTCTGAGGTACGTATTCCCCGCGTGGTTCAAGAACCTATCACACCGGCGGAAGCGCAGATTGGCGATAATTCAGCGGACGGCTCTGATGCGAGTCATTAAACCATACCAGAGTGTCTCATGAGGCTGTGCAAGCATTAGTAGGACAGGTACCTCTCGACCTCCTCCTGCTTGAAGATTCATTTAAGCATGTTCTTAAAATGAATAGCTCAGCAGGTTTACGGGAAAATATCCGAATGAAGATTATCGAAAAACCTAGAAAATGGAAAATGATAATCAGAGAAGATAGCATTGGTGAGTGGGGCCGGCGGTGGGTGACAAACTCGAAATGTTCTTCCTTGAGAAAATACTTTCACAATACCAATCCTATCACGGTTGGGAAGAAAATGACAAAATTCTTCTGGGCTACTGGGTCCCGATGTTTCTCACGAGGCATGGGGCTTTCGGGCTAAGCTTTATGATTATGAGAAGAATATTGACCCCAATGTTCTAACTGCGTCGTCGCGGAGTCTGCTTCGACGAGCATATCGTCATTAACTGCCTCGCCTTTGAGGCACACTGGGGCAAATTTCTGAGGGGAAGGGGATTCTATGTATTCTCCGAAAGCGATTTTCCTCAGCTAGTGACCGAGAATAACGACTCGTACAACAAAGATATTGTGAACGGGTGGAAAATTGTAATTGGTCCAGCCCATTTTAATCTTGGAAGAAGACCCGCTCCTGGAAGGCTCTCGGACAGAGCACGTACAGATAAAAACGGAGTTCTCCCTAGAGATGTACGAAATTGATGGCATGGAGTTCCAATAGAGCGAGAAGGCTTAAAGAATATTATTGACGTATACGCATAACCAGTATATGTTATTGTTGCCGAAACCCGCATTGCTGAAAGGCAGGGAAGGTTGATTAAATAAGTAAATACTAAATCCTCTATGAATTTCTAGCATACTAAAAACGATCATTTCGTGTCAAACAATCCAATAGTCAGTAATTTAGTACTATTTGAGAGACTCGAAGCTTTGTTTTTGAATCCTCCCATAATATCCTAATATGTTATGTTTTTATCTCTTTCCTGAGTTTTTGCTCACATTAATTGAGTTTTTGTTTTAAAGGGACATATCTTTTACTAGATATTTTAAATGCTTTTATAAGCATTGCTGATTGTCTTATTTCAGTACGGCTTCAGTACGCTTATGTCTTCATTTATTGTGTGTCTCAGGACATGATAATGATGGAAATAATGCCGATAGTAGTTTATCGGAAAGTGATGAAAGCACAGATGATGAATCAAAAGACGAAAATGATAGTAAAGCATCTAACAGAAGAAGGAGAAGAGGTATAAGGTTGAAAAAAAATTATTTATATTAAAATCGCAATTTTATCATTTTAATTTTTACATACATTTTAATATTGCAGTAAAAAAGGATGAACCTACTGATGGTTGGGAAGAAATTTGTGGAATAGACATTGATGTTCTGGATGACATTATGTTGACAAAAAAACATAAGATTAGACACAGTGATAAATATATATCAGAGAGAAACATTCAAGTTCCAACAATTGAGGAAAATCGTGAAAGATTAAGCAGTGCATACAACCTATGGCTGAAATATTGCCCAGACAACTGCCAAGTATTTATGCCAAAATGGGAACGAATACTTGAGAAACCTATTTTAGAACAGTCTGTTTTGGTAGATGAGTATGTGAGAAAAGTATTTTATTCATTAGAGTTGGAGGAAGTACCAGAATACAATATTCCTCATGATATTCATAAAGGAGAAGTTTTAATTCGGGATCCGAACAAGCCCGGAACATTTATTAAATTAGCAGATGCATTGAAACAAAGGAAACAACTGTTGAGAAAAAAAAAATCAGATTTCTGCCAGGAAATATTTTCTAATATTCCTAGTTCTTCCCGTTTAAAAGGTGACGAATCCAAAGCAAACTTGAAATTACTGAACAGAAATTATTCACATCACACTGTGTGATCGATTTTAAGTTTTAAAGACTTGGCAACAGTACAAAGAGATTTCTTTTATATCTCTCAAACTTATGATGACTCAAGCTTGAACATTTGAACAACGTCAGAGGTTGCTTCAGATCATCAGATCTTCCGCTCAGGTATACTTCATATGATATTAAATTTTCAGTGTCTTTATTAAGCCTGTCCAATAAACTGATTGTTTTGCTAACAACTCAGCCTTGACTACACTAAGATTTCAGTCATGCAAAAATTTTGAAACGTTGTTTCTTATTGCAGCATGAGATCAAATATCTTTTAGGATTCCGGCTGACTATACCTCAAACAGTCATGTTATACATTCGGATTTAGTCGTATTGGAAAATTCTTACTATTGTATTGGCATTATTCTGGCTACATTTTCCGGGTATATGCATCGTAAATTAGCTGAAAAGGTAGTAATATATACAACAATTCAAATATAAACATTGACCACTATCCAAAACAAGCAATACAGCGCGATCTGAAAATTATTTTTGCTCCTGTAAAACTGAAAATGTTACAACAGCTTACCTGTGAGGTACAAATATATTATATCTACATATATCTTACTGAAATTACCATTGACTCATTATTCAAAAGTGTACTTATATAAGAACGCGATAGTGTTCCTCCCCACCAACCAAAAATATCCGTATAAAAAATTATCGAAAAACGATAAATACGAAGTGACTATATTTTGCCGACAGAGTTTTTAAAAATATTTCGCGTAATTTGTGTCAGTTTGACTTTCTAAGAAAGTTTTATAGACAGAAATCCTAATTATTTTTCTCACGTTTTCTACTTCTCTGTTGTAATTGTTGTCATGGCAACTTTCTACTCGTGAAAGCAAGTACACATTTTAAAACCGTTGCAAATTATTACATAATGGTTTATTATATCCAAATAATAATAATTTCAAAAATGTCTGGTCTGTCTACTCACAGGACTTTCCGTATTGTTTTGGTTTACAGTTTAGATAATTAAACTATCTTTCAAATGAGCATTTGGAGTGTTTCGGAAAAGGGACGTATGGAGAAGATTTTATAAAAGATATCAACCAAGTTCAGCAAAGAAATAAAGCAGTAGGCACCTGAGGAGCAGAAATTTGAAGCGTGAGAGTGACGAACTGGGAGTAGTAAGAAGAAACTGTGTCAATGCAAGTAGGCTGAGATGGTTAGGACATGTAATCAGAGAGTAAATTGATACAGAGGAAAATATTGGATGTACACTTCAGTGGGAAAAGAAAAAGACAAAGAAGCTAATGGAAGTGCAGAAATAATCCAAGGAAGGATGAAGTAGAGAGATACCAGAAAGTCAGAAGTCAGTTAGACTAGAGCCACAATGACCTGCAACGCCGTAGAATTTGTCTATGAAGTTCATTACGCTATATCTCAGTCCGATTTAAATGATTTTTACTTTCCCTTATTTTTTTTTATTTTGTAGGGAATTTCATCACCTTTCGATTGATCTTAACAAAAATCAATATTTTGACGGACGGATTTATTCATCTTGAAACGTAAAACCTCAAATTTTTAGGGGGGTTAAAAAAATCCTACCTTGTTGGATCATTAGTTGGATTATCGTCTTTCAAACTCCACATATTTACTGCCAAGTAATTAACAGTTATCAATATAGTTAGAAAGTTTTATTTTTTTTTCTGTGTGTATTTATTACTATGTAGTGTATCATGTTTTTCTAATTACAAACTGAAAATTAGAATGATTAGAAAAAAAATGGTTTAAAAGCATCTTAAATTTTTTTATTACTTTGTTTCACACGTATTTCCCAAAATTACAGTTTAATAAGCTAATGTGAAGATGTTCTCATGACAAAATATCCCTCATTATAACGTAAATTTGGCGTTCTATTAACCTGGATGTCAACAATTTTAGATCCTTTTTTTGTTTATCAAATGTTCATCTCTAATTTATTTTGTTTTAAGTTTGATTTTAATCATTAATTTGACCCGATATTTCAACTAGTATAACCAATTTAAATTATATTGAATTAAAGTAATATGAAAATGTACATATAAGCCTTGTGAATAAAAATGTCTAATACAAGTATAAACCTTAAGCACATTTATCCTTATTTTATGCTAGAGGGATGATTTGTTATCCATTCTTAAATAATTATTATAATCTTTCCTATCTATTTCATTTAACATTTTAAAATCACTGTAATTTATTCGATTAATAAACATTGTTTTCGCCCAAAATTTCTTTTTTTTCCAATAACGCCATAAGCAAGTCCAATTGCCGACATTTTTCTATTTTTTTAAAACATTGATAAGCTATGAGTACAGGTTAGAACAGCTAACCTTGTAGGACCGTGAGTGTACGAATGAATTCTTCTGTAGTCCTTCAACGTAGTCCTACAACGTAGTCCTTCAACGTAGTCCTACTAAGTTGGGCCGTGAATGGGTAGCTTAAGAGAAATGAAAACTGAAATTGAGCTGGGTTTCTGACTGAAGAAAAATTCGAGTAGCGGTTATAGCCTTTTGGCTGTGATAATAATTGTGATTGCTGCCTTGGCAATTGGGTACAAATATTGGGATCATTAACGATCGTTCCTTAGCTAATCGTGTTTCCTACTAAACGAAGGAGCGAAGTACCAAAGATCCTTGGTATTAAGTAAATACTTCTTAACTGAGACGGGATGTATCGAGGTTCCTTTCCTGACGGGGCAGCCATTATTTGCCCTTATAGGCAGCCGCATTTTTTTGCTGCAGGGACATTTTTACAACGAAGTTGTTTTTGGGAGTACCATTTATGATCATATAATAGGGAAGACAAAATTATTTGTTTACACCTGTTTTAAGTATTTTATAACATGTGTTATTTAATAAACTCCATTTATTTCCTACTGCTTAAAATTTATTGAAAAAAAAAAACAAAAATATTATAGGTATATTTTATAAAATTTAAAATATTTTAGGTACCAAGATACTCTTTCAAGTTATGGAAGTGCAGGTAATAGGAACACAAACATAGTTATCAAAAAACAACTAAAAATTAAGGAAAGGAAATGAAGTCAGAGGGTTTAACCATTTTAACTATTGCCAAATAACACAAAATATATAAGGATAAGAATAAAAAGACATTGTCTTCCTGTACAATATTTATTTATTTCGCAACCAGTTTCGGTCTCTTCATCAGGAATCAGGATAATATATAAGTTATACTTGCAATACCTTATACTTGCTCCCCTCCCCCTCCATTGTTTATCAATGGAGGACTCCTTATCTTTTTATTCTTATTCTTTTATAGATAAATCTGTAATATCAAGGCATAATTTAAGAACACAAAATATAGTTCCAGATACAAGAAACACACTAAACCATAGAAAATTTAATTCATAGAACATTGATTCTCTTAAGCTAATAACAAAATAACAAAAAGCTGGAATATATTTTATTTTCCTATAACTACTGATAGTAAGCAGAATTTAATAGTGTTAAGGGGAAAAACAGGAAATGGGATAGCTAAGTGGTAAGGCAACATGCTCATATTCTCCTAATTCCGGGTTCGAGACCAGCTATGACAGATAATTGTTAATTCTGTTATCAGTCATGGATCGATCCTGTGGTGTCGGGAGAACCTCCTGAGGTTCACCCAGCCTCTGTAAAGTGGGTACCCTTAATTGGAAAAAGCCGGGCAGTTCAGCATGATCTCGGTTAAGTCACCTCCTTGCACAACCATTGGCTTAGAAACAGTATATCATTAGTAAGTGCTGAATCCAAGACCCTTCATGGGTTTTAGTGGTACAGGTTTTTTTTTTTTAAGGGAAAAAGTAAATAAAAGAAAATTACATAAGTGAATTAAAAAGCATGAAAAACGAGGCCTGCACTTTCCTATTATATATAGTATATCCTACTAAATATAGTCGTTTATATAATAATATTTTGAATATATTGTATTTATATAGCAATATATTATAATACTTATTAATTAATCGCACTGATATTTGCCTACCTTCTGTGTAATATTTCTCATCAGGCTTTGCTAAGGTGTTATTAATATTCTAGGTGTTTTTTAAGTTTAAATTTCTGTAAATGTTTAGAAATCCTCTGACCACTATATAATTTTTGTTGGTCTGGCTTAAGTTCAATATTTTATGCATTACTTAGAAGAATTTACAAACTTATTAAACCTAGTACCTTCCAATCCATAGCTTGTTTAATTTTTGTTTGTCCTGTTCCTTTAAAACTTAAGTTTATTTACATTAGTTTATTATATGGCATTGGCTTTATTAGTATTAACTAAGTCATTATTACTATGCTCTACATTTCTTCTGGAATGTATAATTTTCTATAGTTTATCATTTTCAAATTTATCTTATTTTGGATTTTTTTAAATTTTAATTTTAATAAATTACTATCCTATTTTTTAATTATAGTATATTTTTTTGAGCATAGGGAATTATTTCAGAACATTAATAATTAAACATTGCAGATTAGACAATTTTATCACTTATTTACCTTAAAAATCTTATAGATCATTTTACTGACATTTAGATCTTTCATGAGCTGAATTAATTCAAAATCTGATTTTTTCTTATTCATGAAAAATATAATTTTTTTTGTAAACGTACAAATAAACTCTGTTACAGTGGCATATATCAGTGTTATTGAATCTTGTATCATTTCTTGATTTTAGGAATGTCAAATTCTTGAACAGCTTTGACTTAATCTAACGTGTTAATCAATCTTCAACCCTAAAGAGTACAAAGCATTGATTGCAAGAAATGATCATCCAAAAGTTTAAGATCAAGAATGTGAGTACACAATAACTCATTTAAATTAATTTCAAGCATTTAAAATATTTTTATTATTTTTAATTTTTAATTCATATGGAAATCTTCAGGAATTTCTATATTTATTAGTGAACAGGATTTCCTTTAATTGGTACCTTTACACTTTTCATACTTATACTCTGAAATAAATATTTCAAAAATTGCAGAAAGCCCAAAAATCTTGGTAGTCTGGTGAAAAAATATTTTTTTCATCAATAACATTTGGGAAATTAAGATACAATAAAGAATCTTTAAAAATAATTTTGTTTGATTTAGGAAAAAAATGTTAAAATTAATGTTACATTTTCGCAACATTGGGCAGAAATGGATTAACCATCATAGTTTTCTGAGTTCCAGCTTAGGAAAACTTAAATAACTAAAACTTAGTATTCTATTTTGGTTTTGAATGATGACCTAAAGCAAAACTGAGCCATCACAAGAATATTTAGTACCTAGAGATTTTATGTTGTCTTGATCATTTATTATTTACATTTATATTATCAAAAATTGAACTTATTATAATATTTTATTCCCAGGGGATTGATTATCACTTCGACTTATCAATAATGATTGTGCAGTATAAGGAATGCTAAGTATCATTCGCGTCATGCTGAATAATGGGTAAATTGATTTCAATATATAAATCTATATATGTAAAATTAGAATTATTTTATTAATAATCATTTTAAGTTGAATTATTATGTTTTAAAAATTACTAAAATTTCAAGAAATATGGAAAACAAAATTTCAATAATTTTTTAATATATATTAATTATATTTATTTGCTTTCAAAAAGTGTATTTTATATTTTATAGTTTTATCTGTATCAGGTAATTAATTTACTCACCCTATTTAGATTAATCTTCTTTTTATTTATATACTTTTTCATACCAAAAATGTTTCAGGCTCTTTGCCCATCTTTAGGTTGTTTAATCTGTATTTTATTGCGTTAATCATTTTTCAATTGTCAATTCTTCATTATTAACCATTTCATTTTAACTTCCTACTTATTTGTAATTTTTTCTTATATCCACATTATCCCTCCTTCTTATTAAAAGTTATGCTCCAAACTCTACGAAATACAAAATATTTTGTGATGCAGACATTTTACTGTAGGACAGAGCTTTTCGTAGTCTAAACTCACTTAAAAACTCTGAAAATATTTAAGAAGGAACGATTCATCAAACTAAATGAAAAGTAATTTCTACAGTAGAGAGTTAAGAGACATTGCGGCTCTAGCAGCCATACGGTATAGAGAGCGTTTTGACACGAACTTATATTGTTGAAATTTCAGTCCTTTATTTCCAGGGGAATATTTTATGGATTGAAATGGAACAAGGAGGATTTGTATTTGTTCAGTAATATCTCTAAATTTGTCGAAAAAAAAATCAACTTGGTTCTCTATTGGTTCTAATGTATTATACAATGGTTTCTGGAATGTAATTAGTTGCGGATTCAAGTAACGCAAACTGGCGGATCCAGCAGGGTGTGCCCTCCCCTGGCAAAAAAAAATTGTTAAAGTTTTTAACAATGCTCTCTCTCCTCCCTTCCCTCAGAAAATTCCTGGATCCACCACTGAAAACACATTCATAGCTAATTTAATATTAGCAATGTCCATTATTGGAAACATAATATTAATTACATGTATTCCCAGGAAACTTAAATTTAATTTCTGATTACCTATTCTGTTATTTCAATTTACAAATGCCTTTTTCTTTTTTTTTTTTTTTTCATATTTATATTCTCTCTAATTCATAGAATACGGTGATTGGCCTAACAATGCCCAGAGAATCATTGTTTTGAAGAAAATAATCTTGTCTTACCTTGAGCAATATATGCTGCATCATGTAGGTAAGTGAAAATTATTTATTTAAGATACAAAACAGTTCTAAGCAATTGCTGATTAATATTACTTGATATACAATTATTAATATATTTTTTGTTAAATTTTAGAACAGGAAGTAAATTCACCTGTGAGCTTGAAAAAATTAATTGAAGAACAGAACCTGAGATGTTTGTTTAGAGTTCTAAGCAGAGGTCTTCTTTTGAACATTGAACAATTTATAAAAAGTAGAAAATGTAAGATTACTTCTATTATTTGAGCTATAAAGTTTTGACAGTACATACTTATACATTTTTTTTTACTTGAACAATTTCATTTGCAACTATAAAGGTGCGTTTACACAGGAGATAACTTTGCTAAAAACATTTGATTTCGTTTATACCGAATGTTAATAACATTTCCCTACTGACTGGCATTAAAGGTGTCAGTTATTTCTGGCTCGCCCTTTATATCCGTTATAAGATAATAGGAAAAAAAGGATTAGAAAATTCCTTATCTATAGAAGGAATGTCTACTGACTTTGAATAAAGTATTTCCATGTTTATTTCTGTTTTATTAACTCTTAGGTTTGCCGCTCTTTCCTTATTACTTTTATGTTTTTATTTTTATCTCTTTCTTTTCATATGTCATCATTCCGTTTGGTTCTTTTTTACATTTTTAAATCCTCTCAATCTTCTTATTCCTTACCATTATGTTATTTACTATTCCGCTTTATATTCTTTTTTCTAGTATAACTTTTACATTTCTTTGTTTTTTAATTTATGTATTCATACTATTTTATATTTTTTCATATTTCTCCTTGTAATTCTGCTATATTTATTCTTCTGCTTTCTGTTATTATTTTCTTAGCCCTGATGATTCTTAGGCACAAATCAAAATAGTTGTATGCTACATTACTGTGTGTTTCGTTTCTGACTGCACCCCCAACACATCATCTTGATTTCATCCATGGTGAACAATATCTCCTTGATTAAAATACAAAACAAGTTTTTATACTTAAAAATGCATCGAGTAGGATATTATATAAATTAATTATATCATACTTTGTATTTGTTCTTAGGGATGAGCGAAGAAAACCCTAGTAGCATTAAAAACGTCACAATCACTTCTATAAATATAATTCCTGAAGGTAATGTATGAACTATTATTCACATGTAGCATAAAATTTTAGAAACTTATCATTTATTGCATCAAATTTGAAAATTGGTTAAGTAAAATATTTTCCTCTTCTTTATATAACCTCTGAACACAATCAGTTTGGAATCATTTTAATACTCTGAGAACATCAATGATGTTAAAAAATAAAAAGAAATATCAATAAATTAAGTAGAGCAAAAACTAAAAAAAAAAAAAAGAGTCTCAAACAGCAATAAATAACTAAGCAGTCATCGTTTCACCAGTTCAGGCAACATCAGGCTGAAACATATTGGAGCGGCTGGTTGTACCATCTATTGAATCTCAGATGAAACTATTCAGCTCTCCACCTGGAAGCATTCGGCGAACTATATTGCTGTCTACTTAGAAGAAAACCTTTATAACAAGGGTCGCCAACCTTTTACATACCATTCACCAATTTTTTCAGTCGAGTTCAGATGCATCATATAACTGGAGTTCTATTTATACCTTCTTATCTTTGTGGTTATTTTCTTTATGATGTTCTAAGGCAAACACCTATAGTTTGAATAGCCTTAACTCGCTGATTGTACCATGATTCATTGGTAGTCCTTCCAACACATCTGGTCTTCCTGTCTCAATCTCTCCACAAAGCCTTATCCAATTTTGGATTCACATTGTTCGAGGCCTTCTGATATCTTCTATCACCCTCACCTCAACAATAGATGATTACATCTACAATACCTCGACTTACAATACTTCGATAAAATGGAATCAATGCAGGACTGAAACAGTATATCTACTAAATAGAGATTGTACAACACTCCAAAACAGTTCAAAAGGAAATTTATATGTATATATAAAAGCATTAACTTAAAATAAGTTTCTATAATTTTACAAAACAAAAAATAAAAACAAAATAATAAATTCAAAATTTCAAATTAAATAGTTAATTTTATAGTTCATTCGATGTCTTCATTCCTCCTATTTTGTATCAATCCTCATTCTTCTCATTCCAAACAATGATGTTCCAAATATGATGACTATTTAAACTGGTCTAAACTCACTGCCCTTTAGCTACTTTTACTTTTAAAATCCCTACTCTCAATTGATATATATTAAAATAAACATTATTGAATCTAAAACATAGTTCAAACGACGATCTAGATTAGATCCACACCTCAAGGCAGATTTGATGGTCAAATGGGAAGAGACTTCATCCTCCCCTGGCCGCTTACTATCAATAGACGTATATCACTTCCCTTGTGGGTGCAGCACAGCCGTAATGATGACATGATGATAATCAAGAAGGTGGCATTAAATAGTTTGTCGGCATTCTTCATTTTTCTTCCTTCATTCTTTTAAATGTTCACTTTTACTTACCGGAGTCTGTAACATAATGTAAACATCATCCTAGAAGAGCTGTCCAGCATCAGCATGGATATTAACCCCGAAAAAACGAAAGAGTAGGAAGAAAATCCCACAGAGTTATGAGAATCCTAAGGTTGAAGGAGCAAATCTTGGAACAGATTCAGGATTTCAAGTATTTAGGTGCCTGGTTGAATGAAAGCTGCTATATCGACTGGGAGGTGACACAGAGATTAGAAGCAGCTGGACTAATGTTTCACTCGGTCCGAAGAGGTTTCCTCAACAGAAGAGAAGTCACCAAGGAGACGAAGGTGTCGGTTTACAGGTCAACATTCCAGCCCATTCTTTCCTATTCCTCGGAGTCATGGGCCCTCACATCAAAACACATGGTACCTGAGAAAAGTCGAAGAGAAGACCAGGAGGAGCAGGATCCGAAACACCACTATTAGGTCAAACCTCGAGGTGCAGCCAGTGGAAACTACCCTAGAGGAGAATGAATTACGATCATTGGGACACCTCCTCAGGATGGAAGAATCGCGAGGATGACCTATGAGACACGAGTAGAGGGAAGAAGACCAAGAGGTTGACCACGAATCATCTGGAAGGAAGTATGCGGGAGGCATTCAGGAAGTAAGGACTGGACTGAAACAGGAGAAGAGAGCTGATACAGGAGAGGGACACTTGGTCCAAGCTCTACAGAGGGCATCCTCATACTATCCACACATCCTCAGCAGTGAAAGAGGATCGTAGTTTGATGATGACATTTATTTTTTCGTTTAAATAAAACATATTCATTGGTTAGTAGAAGAAATTTATTCTAAAACACATTTTTAATATATATGAAATTTCTACTTTCTGACCGCCCAAGCACTAGTTCCACAGCTCATTTGATTCTTTAAAATTTTTAACATTAATAGCATTTTTAAAAATAAAATTGTCCCTAAATTAATTTTTTGGTAAAAAATTACAGTAAGTTAATAACACTTTATTAACTCATATCCCTAACCAATTTTATCATTACAATACATATTTAAATTCCTAATGTGCATATTATATTGTAGGATTCCTAAGTGTTATTGAATCTTAATTTGATATGATTTTCTTGTTTATCGAATTGCAATTAATTTTATTTTATCGCTCAATAAATGTAAGAGTATTTAATGTAGTATCAGTTATTTAATTCTGCATATATTATTAATTGTTTAATGCTGTATCTGAATTGGATAAAAAATTTTCTAGCATTTCAAATTTAATTTTCAGATCAAGAAAAACAATCATCTATCGACTCGGAGCAAGAAGTATATGAATTGAAACAGGTTTTTTCTTAATTATTTAGCATGCATGCATTTTGTGATATGATTTTCTTGCTATTAATTCCATCTCCTTAATTTTAAAATATCTAAAATTATCAATTCTGTGCATATTTTATCGATAACACAGGCCAACAAAAAAATTTTTTTTGAAAACGTTTTTTACTTTAATAGTTGATCTTTATAGATTTTTATGTGCTGAATCTAAATCTGGCCTTAGTTTTTTTGTATCACCCATAGTTTTCCAGCAATATGCTTTGTATTATATAGTATAAACCCCTATCTATACTCCTATACGGTATACGGGGGAATTAATGAAACACTATATTACATCATAAGCATGGTTTGTATTTACAGGATCTACGAGGTTTTTGCGTAGAATGTTCTTCTCACCAGACTTCCTCACAGGCCAGTTCTTTCTGCACTAATGTTGATCCCTAGCCCTACTGTCCCATTCACATAGTTCATGAAACATGGAAATTTGGTAAAACTACCAATCTGACCAAGGAGCATGCATGTTATTTTTAAATCACCACATATCATCCAACCATGAACAGAATAGCCTATTCGATTTAACACTGTTTCTAGGTTTTCATAGTTTTCTTTTTAATCACGATTCTTAAATTGCGGGTTATACAGCTTTTTTAATATCATATTTGGATTCAGCACCATAAAAACTATAGGAATAAGGTATTTTCAGTACAAAAGTTTTTTCATCGTTGGCCTGTGTAATTTGCCATTTTTGTAAAATACTATAGTGAAATACTTTTTGTTAAAAGAAAAGATTACTAGAGCTGTTCCATTATCTCCTAAATGTGAAGCGGATGAAGATACACATGAACCCCAAGTAATAGGTTATGGTTACATAAGCGAAGAAGATATGGCTTTTGCCATGATGAAAAGGAAGTTAAGAACTCCTGAGATGTTGAAGATTATGGTTAATGTCGGAGAAAAGATGCTTCTGAGAAGGAGATGACAGAATTTGGAATAATTACAAGAGTATCTCACTTTTGAATTTAGTAAGTTTTTTTTGTTGTCATATTCAGAAGGTAAGAAGAGGTAACAGATTTAAAACCTTTGACCATCCATAGAAGAGAAATGCTTCCAGGTCTCTATCCAACTTATTGCAAGTATTAATAATCATTATTTGTGTGACAGAAATCGTGCTATAACATCCCATCTTCCTATAGGTAAGTTCTTCAAAATTTGGGTGTGAGAAAGAACAAATTCTAAGCTCTCTATTATCCATTATAGTAATGGACCATGTAATTAGATTATTTTATTTTTGTATTATCTTATTAAAGTGACAGACAGTATAATTGATGGACATAGTTACTGGAAGCTGGAGTTAAAAAAGAGAATAAGACCTCGCGCACAAAGGAAAGATAAAATGGCCAAGAATAAAATATTGTAGTTGAGAAAACCTTCATATATAAATAAATCAATTTAAAAAAAAATCTGTACTTTTCAGATTAAAAAGATGTTTAGAAATTATCATTTTATATTTGTGTGATTGATTTTCTGTTTTAGGTTTCTTCAGATAGTTTAGATATATTTGAAACAATTGTCATCTCTGAGGGAGAATCAAAATTAGGTAAAATATGCTTTAAAAATTGTATAGCTATATATTTAATGTGGCCCTTTCAGCATTATGGTAGAATAGTTAAAAAGAGCTCAAAATAACAACTATTTCATATTTAGGTGAAAAAATAACAGTTATTTTATGGAGAAACTTTTTGAACCAGCTATGATTCATGAATAACAGTCAGGGTTAACGGTTATGCAGTGACATAAATACAAATTCAAAAAATCAATAATTAATAAATGAAAGATATTAAAAAAAAATACTATTATATCATGCCTGATCAAAAATAAAATAAACTGAATCTACCTGTTCTAATCGAAGTGCATATTGCCATTATAAAAAACAACAATAAACAATATATTTATTCTTTTATTAAAAATTAAAATGAAAATTTTTTGAATTTAGTGGAATATTTAAAATATTATGTTTATTTAGAACTTTAAAAAAAAAAAAAAACCTTTATTTTTTAGATTACAAATCTTTCTCAACTAATAGAAGTGATTAGGTATTGAAGAGCAATTATTTTATTTTTTTTTTTTTACGAACCCATTCCTAGAAATAAAAGTTATATTGTGAAAAAATCATCAAATGTTTTTTCTTTCTGAAAAAAAACAACTAAATTCATGATGTAATACTTTTTTAAATAAAAAACAATTGTATATACCTCTAATGTTTGCAGGGTAGAGAGAATAATAACATAAGTTGTCCTTTTATATATTTTTATTTTTATTTTGATTGTTTAGAGTAAAAAGAAAAGAATTTTATTAGAATCTCTTTACACAGTGCTCAGTGGGTAGCCGAGCTTATTAAGGCTTCACATTAGTATTCTGAAGTCAAATGCGGAGCCACATCAAATCCATTCCGGGGAGAGTTTTAAATTTATTTTATGGCAGATCCACAGAATAAATCTTGATCTTCTCAATCTTGCTAGAATAGGTTGGAAACCTGCCGGATAATCAAAATATATAACACCAAATAAATAAATAAAAATAAATTGCTCATTGAATGTTTGGTGCTCTACAAATAAAATTGAGCACTGCCAATGTGTTATTTTTATGATAATTTTGCAAAGTATTTCATACTTTTAATACAGATAATCTATAAATTTTAAAATAGTGGTATTCCACTTTTTTTGTTTGTACCAATCATTTATTCTCAATTAACATGCTTAAAACACTTTGAAGAATAGTGATTTATATTCTAAACATTCAACATTCATATAACGTTTAATGTACATCTTTATTTTCTCTTTAATAATTATATGTCTGACAATTATTTAAGTTATTAAAATCCTCTGAAAACAGTTTTAATCTATTTAATTTCTAGGAGAAGACGATGAAACCAATCTAAATAAGGAATTGATTCATCTTAGAAAAAATGAAACTGATATTACAAACAGTGGTGTAGAATACACACCTGGCCTTGTTTTAGGCAAATTAAGCTTTATTTCATTATCTCTTATGAGCATAAACAAAATGTTAGGAAAACCCAAGAAACCTGCTTCTTCTGGAACTACTTGAAAAAATAGTTTATCTAAATATACAAATTATTTTATACATACGTCATAATTTATATGTGATAAATGTCTTTGTAAATTTATGTATTTTTTTTTAAATTTTGTCTCAAGTGGACACTGATATATTGAATTGACTATGCTTTTAAGTGCGCCCTTTATCTCCACTTTTATTATTAATAAACAATAGATTTTTACAAATCATGCGAAACCGGTCCACATCAGCACATAAGGGATATTGTTGACTATACTAAAGTTGTTTATATTATAAGTTGTATAAACACAAAAGTCTGTTGCATTGCACTATAAATTACTATATTGTGTGTTTTTTTTTTTGAAATTTTCATTTTTAGAGGGTTTTTCACATTGTTTTTCCCTTTTGTTTTAATAAGGTATAGTGTGATTTTTTTTTATTATTGTAATAATGATATGGAGTGTTAAAAGCTAGAGGACCATTTAAACAGAGTAAAAAATGAAACATTTTCAAGTGAAAAATGATTTGAAAACAAAGTCAAGATCGCAAGTTTGGAATAATATTCAACTCATTTACTAGTTAGAAAAAACGAACTGTTCTTTGTAAATTAATTGTTTTCAAAATATAATTTTTAATCTGTGTAGCATGTTTTGTTTTTTTAGAGAACATCAATATTTATTGAAAATGGACGATTTTTACAAAGAAAATAAAACAGAAAATCGTCTTTTGGTTTTATTATTTAATATAGTGAAACGGATGTGTAGGAACTGAAACTGGGTTTAGTACCCAAGCAGTATTTTTCTTGGTACTGATTAAAAATCTTATTTTGGTCAAATTTATAAAAAAAGAAATTATAATTTTAAAATAAATAAAACTATTTTTTTCCAAACTTTCCTGAAAGATGTTTTTTTAAAGAAATATTTAGTAGTAATCACAATGCTATATTTTTTTTCTTGTATTATATTACTTTAGTTATATTATTATTTAATATTATTGTGAAAAAAATAAAATATATGTGTTGTATAGTAATCATTGCTTTAATTATTAAGATTCAAATAATATCAGCTTTAATATTATTATTCACGATTATGAAGGAATATGTCTGGAGACATACATTTTTAACTTGAAAAATAATTATATTAGTAAAGAACCTTATTTTTTAAAATACCATTAAAGAATTTTTTTAATGTATTGATTTTATTAATATTATTTTTAAGTTGCATATTATATTTTTATTAAAGGAAAAATTAAAATTATGTTTAGATAAAATGCAGAAATATTGAGTGTAATTAGTTGGTTAGAAGAGCCGCTAGATGGCAGTGGCTGTTCCGGCAATAGCTCCTCCTCCCCTCTACGAACTAGCCTTCTTTAACTTTATTTATTTTTTGCACGTGCGAATTTAGGTCAGTGGTACAGCCTGTGCAGAAAGTGATTCGCGAGTGGCCAGTCGTTTGCTTATCTGTTCACCGTCTGTTATTATGCGGTTCTATGTTAATGTAATATACTTATTGCTTACATGGGATACATTATCTATCAGTAGTCTAGGCGCCATTTCCTAGCAGGTCCAGGCGATGGGAGTATAAATATCCGTATTCAGCTTTACTGCTGTCATTTGTATCTCGATCAACAATATAAGGAAGTTTAAGTTTGGCTGTCAAGTGTGTACGTTGGAAGTTGTATATATGTGATTTGTGTGTAATTTTATTTTCATATGTAATTAATATGTTCCATCATTCTGTTTTGTTTTTTTTCGTCCGGCAATCTTATTTTAACGGACTAAACTTGATGATTGCCTAAATGAAACATTGACACCGATAACTGAGGTGAGTGACCTATCAATTGTTTTATTTTTAGTCTCTCCTTTTTGTATACCTAAAGATCAGGGTATTATTCCTTTTCGTTTTAACTCGATTACACCATATTTTACTAATATAACTGTGATTTATGGCGCTTAAGAGACAACATCAGTTATAACTATTTAAAGCTTAATATAACTTAATATAATATAACTATATAAAGCTTATACTAATAATTATATATATATATATATATATATATATATATATATATATATATATATATATATATATATATATATATATATATATATATATATATAATGCATTCCTAAAATATATTCCTCAAGTTCAAATTAGATAATCTCTCATTTCTCTACTTATTTGTCAAGTATTTTTATTTGTAATATTGCTAAAATCACAATATAGTCTACTTTATCAAATTGTTGAACAATAAAAAGCAAAACCTAGTTAAATTGTAACTATTTAGTTCTGTTTTTTCAAATGTTTTTAATGTTAATTACAGACTATGTTATTATATTCGGTCATATTAATTAATTTTAGTCCATTGAGTTGGTAATTATATATAAATCATAAAACAAAAGTACAACTTTCAATGTTTAATAAAATGAAAATTTAATTAATATGCTTACTTGATCAATAGGGCAATAATGATATTCTTATTGTTGATTTGATGTTTATTTATTGTTGATCAATTTTTAATGTAAAAAAAAAATGATGTGGAACTTGAAGATTTAAACCATTACCATTTTAATAAATGGATTAATTGAATTATGTTAATATATTAATATATCATTTCTGTTTAAAATGACCATAGTTCAGAAATTTACACCTATCTTTTTCACCACTTGGAGATAATTGGTAGTGTATCTAATTTCATAATTATTTTTTAATTATTTCTTCTTTTACACTGATATTTTTATACATTATTTATTATTTTAAGGATAGCCACACATATCCTAATTATATGTTCTTTAATTTTAATAAATTTGGGTTAATGTAATTATTTATTTTATATGAAACTGGTTGTGGTAACACTGACTGTATATGCCTTAACTTATTTTTAGCTGTGTTCTTTAAACAATATGAACTAGATATATGTTTAAATTAACTTTGCAATCTCCTCATTCAGTTTTTAATAAATATTTTAAATTAAAGTGATATCGATTTGTATTAAGTATAAATTCATTAGTAAGGAAATAAAAGGGTACTACTCCAGTTTCGCTACCCCAACATGGCGGCTGGTCACAAGTCTAGATCGTTGGTGGCATCAATAGAACTGAGTTTAATGATATTTAATTAACTTTTCAATTACTTCAACATCGTTTACACTCTCTTATACTGCATTTATAAGAAATTTGGTATTTAGCTCTTTAAAATAACTTTTAATAAGTATAGTCATCAATCTGGATTTAGTAAACATTAAAATGAAAGCAGTGTTTGAAACATCTGTAACCTTTAACAATGCTTCACAATATTGGTAAGTGCTGAATTAAATTATGTAATTTAATATGAAGTTTTCAAGGCATACTTCTTTGAATTTGACTTATGTTTATATGATTTTTGGGAAAAAACACTTCTAATAAATTAATTATCATTGTTGGATTTAATATTTCTATTCCTGAATACTTTTTTCTTATTTAGTAATTTTACTTTAGGCTTACTATCGGTTAATAGTCAATTTTACAATTATATTAATCTGACATAGTATAATAATTTACCGTATTAACAATTAATATATAGCTAAAATAAAAATGTTCTTGTATTTGGATAAATTTGATGATAACCTGATTTGGTCTATATTTCATAAATATTTAATATTTAATATTATAAATTATTATAATCTAATATAATATATAATATATCATAAATTATTAATATTTAATAAATATTGAATAGGTACTTATCAATATTTTTTTGTTTATGAAGACTTTTACAAAATATATTGAATACAGTGATATAAAACTTCAAGGCTCGTAAATAAATTCAGCATATTAAATTTATTTTAAGGCCGAGAGCTAATTTTCAATAGTTAATATGAACAAAAAAACTTTTTGGGTTCCATTTTTGTAAAGTTGATCGAATCAAATTTTTGATTATGTTCAATTCTATATATGGTATCAGTTATCACAACGTTATATATGGTATCAGTTATCACAACGTTATATATGGTATCAGTTATCACAACGTTATTTTACCTAAAATTATTATCATACAACTTATTTTTAAATTTCATTTTTTATTTTCAAGAATAATTATTTCTATGTTCACAGAATAGATATCACATTTAATTTTAAGTTACTATGGCGAGATGCAACAGGTTTATGGAGAGTTTAATAATTGTTTTACATATATTCCTTTTCCATATTTTCAGGCATGCTACCATGGAAATAGAGATTTTAATTCACATAAAGAATAATACATTTTTTGAGGATTTGTTTAGAATCTTCCAAAAATATGTTATGTTATTTTTCTTTATTTATTTTTTTCTTTCAATAATTCTTAAAAATTTAGACCGGGATATCTATTTTTGGAATTTCCTTATTTTCGACAGGTCAATTAATTTAGGATACAATAGTTCATATAGGTTTTAACAAACCCCAGTAGATGTTCTGCCTTAGTGATTTGTACTGATTATTAAATTTTAATTTATTTTCATTTCTATTAATAATTATTTGAAAGTTCATAATATAGAAATAATTCATTTTTTGACTTATGGCTTGTGGCTATTTGTTATTAGTTAATTTCTTGTTTTTTTTTGGTTTATTATTTTCAATAATGAACCTTTGTAATAGACCAAGAAGTTTTTTTTTTTTAACCTCCCCTCAAAATTTGAGCTTTTACGTTTCAAGACATGAAGAATCCGCATATCGAATAGTCCGCCGCAGGCCGCTTCTTTTCAACGAAACTACTCTACCGATTTACTTGAAATTCGGCAATGAAGCCACAGGTCACCCCAAGATGATTCTCGGAACTCGGCATTAACATTCGTTATTTCGGTTCGAAATGCCAACCGATTAGAGATTTTACAAGGCCATAAGTCGGTTATTTATAACGATAGAGGAAAAACTTAAAAGTATTTTAGAATCGGCATACCAAGGTATATTATATATATATATATATATATATATATATATATATATATATATATATATATATATATTTATATATATAAGCTTTTGGTTTATTATTTTCAATAATGAACCTTTGTAATCGATATCATATTTTTGAACTCTTTCGATTGATTTGATCAACCCTTTTTGGTTTTGATTGATTAAAATTAATATTGTATTTTGGTAAATTATTAATTATAAATTTTGTACAATTTGGCTTTGTATATTCAGATATTATATACTAATATATAATATATGGATATTATTAATATATAATCTATATGTGTGTATATATATATATATATATATATATATATATATATATATATATATATATATATATATATATATATATATATATCCTGATCCAATAAGATATTATATTCATATTTGTAGAAATTATAGGTAACTCTTACGGTAAATATTCAAATGTTTAATATATTAATGTGTGCTAATAATTATGTGTCCATTTGAGTTGCGCTTTTAAATTTTAGTTTGAAATTGGAGGTAAAGAGCATTAAATCACATTTCCCTAACTTGACTGGATAGCAGTTTGAAGAGATGTTTCCCTCCGACTAAAATTAGATTCAGTGTTCTTTTAAATGCATAAAACTCTCCCTACAATGTAGAATATCAGTTTTAGGACATGGTGATTGATATATGTAATAATGCTAAATTGATAACAAAAAATGGACCTAGTGAGGACAAGGATGGGTACCTCCGAGATATAGATTTGCTAAAAATATTTGTATATACGGAATTTTATCCCTAACCATGCAGACATTTCTGTGATAACCGATAGGGTGATTAATTAACTAAAATATTTTATATAATATGAGGCTTACATAAGTATAATTATTTAAAAGCAGCGGACGGACGGATTTTGTTTTTATTTGATATTTGGATTCTACGCATCTTGGAACGTAAAACCTCAAATTTTGGGGGGAAGGGGGGGTTAACATTTTTTTTTTCATTGGTCGATTGAAAATAATAAACCAAAAAAACAACATTAGTATTTAAAAAATGATTTGTATTATGTTATTTAAAATACACACAGTGTCTGTAAATTAAGCATGTTGAAAGATTTGGCACCCGTGTTAAATTCTTTTGCAACCTGTATATCTAGGTCAGTATAAATAACTGAATTAAAGTTGTTTACTTCTCTGTATCTTCCGGATCATTCCATTCCGATAATTTTCTTATTTTATAAATTACTTTTGAATTAAGTTTTCTTTGTTATATTTATAATTTTAGTATTGTATAAAATAAAAATGCAGTTATAAGAATTTTGATTAATGTGATTAATAATTGCTTCATGGGATCATTAAAAAAAAATGTAATATTAAAATAATTATTCATGATGCCGGTAGTTGCGATTTCTTTGCAGCCGAGAGTAGGCCCATCGGCTCTCGACCTCGCGAATAACTGTTTCTCCGCCCACACTAGCAAAACCGAAAATGGCACTAAGTGTTAGTGATTTTTTAATGTGAAACTGTCAATACGAAATATTTATATGATATTTGCATTATTTAAGGTTTCTGCAATTAAGTTAACTAATCGTATCATGAAACTAAAAAATATTAATTTTATTTTTAGATTAATAAAAATCCATAAAAACGTAGGTACAGATTAAAAAATTCAACTATGAATGTTTTGGTGAAAGATCGATTGGTTGAAAATTTGACTTATTATTTAAAAAAAAACGATTATAACCAATTAATTAATTAAAAAACACCAAGTATAATCTATTGACTTTACAAGCTATAATATGTTTAATAGTGAACATATTTTTTTGTTTTACTTAATGCGTTTTTATTTAATTTTTTTTTAAATTCATCCATTTCTCAAATTCATTCATTCACCACAACAAGTAATGAAATAAATATTGAGGTTATTTATTTTTGTATAAGTTCCATATCAGTCATTAAATTTGATTAATTTAAATATTTGCAGCATGTTTGTAACCTATCATTCTTTAAATAAAATTAAGAAAAAAATTGTTTCTAAATAATATCAGTTTTCGAAAAATGTGTTAACTTTTTTGGAAATCATGGTTTCATGATTTAATTTAAATTTAATTATACGAAATTTTAAATGTGAAGATTTCGAATTAAGACATGAAATGACTTATTTTATTAAGGAATTTTGATTGCAGTTAAAGAATTAATTAAAGAAATTAATCACAATTTTCTGGAGGCTTTTGAATAAAATAGTAATAGGATTATTTCCCCCTTTTTTTTTGTTTAAAAAGAATTGATGATGAAATTAACGTTTTATCATATACCAAGAAAATTACCATTTCTGTGCATTAAATAATAACATTAAAAGAAGAATATCCGTTTTCTTTCTTTGTTAAAATCATCCATTTTTCAACAAATATTGATGTTCCTTAAGAAAAATAGACTACAAAGATTAGAAATAATTGTTTTTGAAAAAAAAAAAAATCAATTTACTATGAAAAGTTATTTTTCATTTTATTTTAAATGAAACAGGGTTTGTTAGGAAAATTAGTTTATTATTTAGATTAAAAAACAAAGAAAAATCTCTCTCACTCTCTCTCTCTTTCTCTCTCTCTCCCTCTCTCTCTCTCTCTCTCTATATATATATATATATATATATATATATATATATTCTTCTTATATATATATTTTATATAATTATAATTATGTATAATTATATATTATAACATATATATTTTTCTTAAGGAATATCAATATTTGTTTATAGAAAATTTAAATTCAATATTTAATGCATAGAAATGGTCATTTTCTTGTTATAAGATAAAATGTTAATTTCATCAGCCATTCTTTTTTTTCTTTTTTAAGGGAAAAAGAGAAATGGAAATTTAAAAAAAAATTGTAATATTTTTTAAGACTTAGAAGTATTTTTAAATAGGAAAATTAATCGAAACAGATTTTAGTGGGAACCTCGTCAGATTTCGACGAAATTTGAAGATAGCCATATCTTCTGAGACCTCCACACTATCTCTCTTCCAGACTGGCTGCTTTCTTCAAGGACGACCGACTCCAGACAAATCCAATTTGTCAAGAGATTTTGAATTGTGTAACCTAAAGAAAATAAAAAAGAAATAATAATTATCTGTAATTCCTTTGTAAGTCGAGTAACAATATAAATTTCAATTGCTAGGTTTTTCTTTATGTATTTATTACTAAGAAATGATAAAATTTTATTTATTATAGTATCAAACGAACTGGTTTTGGAGATGTTAACAACTGATAGATATAGCCAGTAAGTATATAGAGGAAGAAAAAAGGGTCCTTCCTTGCAGAAGGTCCTACAGTTTTGATTATTGATATGTTTTATATATCTGGTCTAAAATTTAAAACCCAAAATTGTCGGCCTCTCGTTGTGCGCGTGCTTTGGTGCTAAATAAACCTAAAAAAAATTCGATTTTTTTTTTTTCCGCTCATATATTTGAAATCATAGATTTTTTATAAAAACTTGTAGAGGATTGAATTTACTACAACTTTGATACCTGTAGTATTATTCCATGACTATTGCTTCTGGCGTTACGGTCTACTGATGTGCCAAATTTTGAAAAATTACAAAAATGTCATGTCGCATGTGTAATGTCGAATTTTTCAAAGCTATCTACTCGTTTTTCGCTGGATTCTTTGAAATGCCAGGTTTAGAGAGGGTGTGGTTTATTATAGCTTATTTTTTTAACTATTCCAAAAAGGTATTGCACGATATCCCTGTGATCAGAAATCGATGGATTGTTAAGATGAGCGTAGGCAATTTTAACAAATTAATGAGAGTAAAAACTTCAAAAAAAAATAAATAAAGAGACATAAATCCTTAAGTCTCTTAAATAGCAGTTATGCCTTCAGAATTTGCCAGTCTTGGAGTTATGCAACTATTTGTTGGGTTAATTTTTTTTTAGACTGTTGATGTGAGGTGTAATATCTTTAGTCTGCATTTATTTGATCTTATCGATTACTGTACTGGAAATGCCTGAATCAACGAAACGTTGTCTGGTTAGTTATTTAGTGCTATTTGAAAAACTTTAGGTATTTTGGAATTTTTTAATATTATCGCGACAGTAATTTTAATCACTTTTTTAATTGTTTTTTTTTAAAATTTATATTAATAAAATAATGTTAGTTTTATTTATTCTACTATTTGTTTATGTTTATATTTTACACATATTTTCTTTCTTTGTACCATTCTTATCATTCTTCTTTTCCATCAACATTATCTCTTATTTACGTTGTAGGCTGAAACATTGTTGGGCCGAAACGTCCGCTTTGTATCGGAATGTTCGAATAAATATTCTAATATATCATTTTTGTACATGTTTGAAATTCACATTATAAGAATGTTTTCAAACATTCCTAGGCTTTTTAAAAATATAAACTAAATTATATTGTTGTATAATTATAATTAGTATAATTAGAATAATTAAATTATTGCGAATATCTAGAATCCTTAGCGAGTAGAACCATCAAGTGGCCATATCATTGAAACGAACTATTGACATAGCCCCGTTGGGCCGGGGAGGGGGGGCGGTTCGGAAAACGTGAGGGAATATAATTGGAAGGTAAGCCGGTAGTGAGGAGCCGGGAGGTTGGAGTGGTTGCCTCGAGTGGTGTCAATATTATTCCTCGCAGTTCAACTTCCTCCCTAGGCCTTTATGCCCTTCCTCCATTAATTAACGACGGCCATTATAAATATTTAATACTCCTTCAGCTCTGTGCCTCTCCCCCTCCCCCTTCTTGCAATACTTCTGAGCTCCCTGCACCAATTAACTGTCATCTTTTCAATTAGATCACTAAATTCCAGGCTTTGATCAGCGTGAATACATTCTTGTTTATCAATGTCGTTTACTTCATATCTTCAAGACTTGATGGTTCCTTTATATCAATGGTCTTTTGCTTTTGTACGCACCGAAAGACTGCTACCGTAGAGTTCGCTGCAGGCACTAGGACTTGTAGCAGGGTAACAGATAATTTTTATTTAGCAGTATGAAAGACCAGGGCCCTATTTCAAAATAAAGTACAAGTACAAGTGGTAAAAATACTATTGGAAAGATTTGTTTTTAGAGGTTACAGGTGATAGGTTACAGGTTACAAGTGACAGGTTACAGGCGACAGGTTACAGTTTTTTTAATTTACTATTTTAAATGTTATCGTATTTTAACATTTTATAGTGTTAGACATTGGCGTAGTAAGTCATAGGCTAACTTATATTTGTACTTTCGTACTTTATTATGAAACAGAGGGTGCCTATAAAATCTATTTAAAAAAAAAAAAGAATAAAATTATTAAAAATAAAGGCAGGCTGCTTTTATTTCACCAATTTATTTATTACGATGCAAATTTTCGGCCTACAAGCCATTTTCAGGCATCTCTGTAAAAGGCCCTTATTTAGTTCAATTTTTAACATATCACAGAATTAATTATACTTAAATGACTGAGATGGCTCCCGTATTGTTATTTTATTTTTGAAGTTGTAAGTGTTTTATTGATATCAACTTAATAGGAATTTTGCATTTTAAACTGTAATGAAATTTGATCCAACCTCAATTTTGTTGTGTTTTTATTGTAATTATTTATTTATTCAAATTTTTTTTAGTGATGCTATATATTTCGACTTGGTCCGGTTTGGACTTAAATATGACAGTATATTCATTTTAAATAATTTTAGTATGTATATGGTATTTATTAGAATATTTAATTCTGTGATATATTAAAAATTGAACTAAATAGGGGTTTTTTACAGATATGCCTGAGGAAGGCTTGTAGGCCGAAAATTTGCATCATAATAAATAAATTGGTGAAATAAAAGCAGCCTGTCTTTATTTTTATATATTGGAGTGTTCCACTTTATCAGCAAACATAAATAAAATTATTATTATCTAATGACGATAGTAACTTGTAACCTCTTAACACGAACTTGTAACCTCTTAACACGAACTTGTAACCTCTTAACACGAACTTGTAACCTCTTAACACGAACTTGTAACCTCTTAACACGAACTTGTAACCTCTTAACACGAACTTGTAACCTCTTAACACGAACCTTTCCACTTGTACTTGTACTTATTTTTTTTTCAAATATAATTTATTATAATCAACATAAGTTTGATGCTGTATCACAATATAAAGCATATTGTCTCTATATTAAAAATACATTGATCAACTTTATACATACGACTAATAAATATTCTAAATAAAAAATGAAAGAAAAAAAACCTATAAAAAACTTTCACATTTATGTACTTTATTATGAAATAGGATCCGGGGCTTTATTTCACAATAAAGTAAAATTAAAAGTGAAAATGTTCGTTTTTAGTGATTACTTATCGTCATTAGATAATAATAATTTTATTGGATTTTTTATTAATCTTGATGATTTTATTGCGAAGAATAATTTCATTAATAATATATCATATGGATTGGGTTATCTCAATGGGCAAGGCACTGAACTCCTAACGCCCGGATCCAGGTTCGCGTCCTGCCGTGGTAGAAAATTAATTTTATTTTATATGGATTTACTATGGGATCAGGAGAGTCCCACTGAGTCCCACCCAGCCTCTGTAAGACGGCTACCCAGCATTAGTTTAGTGGATGGATAACTGGTGGTTGAGGGTGGATGTTGACCACCTCTCCTCCTTCTGTAACCGTTGCTCAAGAAACGGTACGTCCTAGGCAACCACTGAACCCAATATCCTTCAGGTTCATGTTGTGTTACAGCCTGATATTTGATAAACTTTGAAATCAGTGTATCCATGGTTGTTAATTGATCTCATAGCTACCGAAAGTCAACTTTTAGCTTAGCTCTGTTCTTTTACTTTTCGACTAAACGAGCTCTATGGTGAGGGGTGGCAGATGCCTGGGGGAGCCAGTCCCCCTCTACCTATCTACGCCAATGTGCCTGGAGGTTGGCAACACTGGCGTTGCTAACCAAATCTTTTCTTTTTTTTTGTATTTCTTAGTATTTTTTTTTTTCAACAATTCTTTTGGGCGGGGCTAGCAGGTGCCTGGTGGGAGTAACGTTTTTCCTTGATCCTGTCCTTGGCAATACTCTGTGATAAGAGCGGAGATATTACACGTCTTTCTGTTGTGATTCCAATTGTAGGATTCAACATGTATTTTTGAAAATCAGATCATTAACCTAATGATCATTAAGGAAATTATTTTTCCAACAAATTTTGTTGTTCTTTTATTTTTTTGCACACCTCGGATTCTCCCCCGTCTCAAAAACTAGCACTCCGATCCTATGCCCGTTTGTAAATCGGGGTCGGTTTATAGGCTACTTATTTAGCTGCTTAGAAATTGGTTTACTCTCTTCGAAGTTTAAGCTGCTGATTTCGAATTTCAATTTCGGAATAGTTATTTGGAATTAATTATAAATTTGTTCGAATAAACATAATAAATTAATATTTTTCTGATTTATTACCATATATATTATCATCTATTTCGTTTAGAATATATTGTAAGGGGGTTCACAATCTCAGTTATTTTTTTAGTTCCAACAATAGCATGCCGAATAACCTCTCCCCTCCCCAAAAAAAATAACAAGTCAAATAACGGACTCAATTTAACATACCTGAGTATGTACTAAATGTCCGCCATAATGTTTTGCCACCAACTCACAGGTGCATGCATGAGGTCTCAAAGTGTCAAGTGGTTATTTATTTGTTTACTTGCTTTAGTATACATACATAAATAAAATATCCATCAACTGACTACAGAAGTGAAGGTTTCATAGAAACAAGATTAGTAAAATAACAGGGACACACACGGCCACCTTATCTATTTAGCAAGATACGATAGTAATTACATCGGGCTGCTCACTTTCCTGAATTTAGCATGTTAAATAAAATTGTAAGTTTTTGTAGATCTACGTTGAGGCGCAAAGAGTATTGTAAATAGCTGCCGCTACTACTGTAACGAGACGACTTTAATATTGTTGGATCATGGTCAGTAGATGTATATATGTAGATGTTATGCTGGCGACGATGTATTTCATTACCCCCTGTAGTGTGTGTACTGTCGCATAATTCACTCTGCCTGCAATCACCTAGGGATATATCCTGGAGAGGATTGCGTTGTTGACGGTTCTTTGATGGCGGAATGAGATTTTATATTTTATATACGGTTTTACTTGACATATTCCCCAATACAATTCTACAATCTTTATTTTTCTCATGGGGATGATTATCATTTTATGGGCAAGTTTTAGTCCATTACAACATTTACGCAATTCGTGACATCCAACCTGATTTTTCCCCCTACTATACCGTGGAGAAACATTTAGTTGATTTGTTTAGAATCAATAATAGTAAGATTTTAAATAAATCCATTAAATGAAACACATTTAGCTCCACCAAATAATGTATCAGAAGATGGATTTTCCGGCCGAAACGTTGTAAAATAATGAAAATGAAGTGGTGAAGTAAACATAGTCTTGTACGCTTAATTTGCTAGTGAAATATATTTTCACTCACATGGATCATATTGCTTTTTGTTAACCGTGAGATATGTTTGTATATTTTCCAAATATTGTCCTCTCACTTTAATGTCATTACTAAGCAGAAACACCAAACAGAGAAAAGGTCTTAAAAAAAGGAACAGTGTGGTAATTTCTCCCAGGTGTTCCTGGTCTTAGCTCAGAACTGAAGGACCAGCCACCAGCGAAGAACTTGGTTAGGGAGTCTACTTTTACGCATTCGCGTCGTAAGATAAGTCGCGTACCTTTACTGTTGTCATTATCACCGTCTTTATTATCACGCTACTTTTTAAAATTATTTCATTTGTTATCATTTTAGTTGACTTGTTGTATGTTGTAAGAAAATTGGCAGAAACAATATTTTATTAACGTTACACCTGCTTCGGCCGTACACATCCATAAAATACATGGAAATGTGATTACTACGTTGAAAATTCATGTCATTACCCCACGCTGTTGCTACTTGCAATTTTTTTGTTAAAATACCAATACTTACTACTTTCTTGTAAGCAGTAAAAGAGATATTGTAATCCCGAAAATTTTTGGTTTTAAGATGTATCCCTTTTGACCATCCCTGAATCCATTTTTACTAGTTTCGTCCTGACGTCTGTACGTACATTCGTTCATATTTCACAAATTCAAAAACGGTTAGTTGTAGAAAGTTAAAAAATTTTATTTAGGATTGGTATAACATTTAGTTGTGAACCTCCCTTTTTGGTCATTATAGATTTTAATGAAAAATTACATTAAAATTTAATTCAAAATTTTTCAAATTTGAAACATAAGACTTTTGTATTAATATGAATACTATATTTTGATTGAAATTGAAAAATTATATTAAAGTATGATACAAAACATCTCAAATCTGTTATATAAAACTTTTATATCAATATAAATAATATACTAGATTTTGGTTAAAATTAGCTAGCCAGAATTGGTACATTATTTGGAGGACATAGTAGATTTTGTCAAAAATTGTATTGAAATGTTATGCAAAACTTCTCAAATTTAGTTCACAAGACTTTTGTATTAATATAAATAATATAGTAGATTTAGGTTAAAATTGGCAAACCGGGAGTGGTACTTTACTTGAAAGCCATAATATATTTTCATCAAAAATTATATTAAAGAATGATACAAAACATCTCAAATCTGGTATATAAAACTTTTATATCAATATAAATAATATACTAGATTTTGGTTAAAATTAGCTAGCCAGAATTGGTACTTTATTTGGAGGTCATAATAGATTTTGATCAAAAATTGTATTGAAATATTATGCAAAACTTCTCAAATTTAGTTCACAAGAGTTTTGTATTAATATAAATAATATACTAGATTTAGGTTAAAATTGGCAAACCGGGAGTGGTATTTTACTTGAAGGTCATAACAGACATTGATCAAAAATTATATTAAAATATAATACAAAACATCTCAAATTTGGTATATAAGACTTTTGTATTAAGATGAATACCATATTTTGATTAAAATTGGCAAACGGCAAGTAGTACTTTACTAGAAAGCCATAATATATTTTCATAAAAAAATATATTAAAGTATGATACAAAACATCTCAAATCTGGTATCTAAAACTTTTATATCAATATAAATAATATACTAGATTTTGGTTTAAATTAGCTAGCCAGAAGTGGTACTTTATTTGGAGGTCATAAGAGATCTTGATCAAAAATTGTATTGAAATATGCAAAACGTCTCAAATTTAGTTCACAAGACTTTTGTATTAACATAAATAATCTACTAGATTTAGGTTAAAATTAGCAAACTGAGAGTGGTATTTTACTTGAAGGTCCATAATAGACATTCATCAAAAATTATATTAAAATTTAATACAATACATCTCAAATTTGGTATATAAGACTTTTTTTTATCAATATAAATAATATAGTTTAATAGGCGCACAAGGAAGTCATGTTTTGTCCTCATCAGATATTTCTTATTTTATTGAATGTCTATACTTAACTATGTTCAATTATTCTGGTATCTTGTGCTTTTAGTTAAGGAATAATCAATCAAGTATTTATGTATTTAAATTAATTTAAGACATTGCAATGACTAATAATTATACTGTATTGTTGAATACTATTTTTAGTTATTTATTTATTTAAAAATTAATAAATGTATTAAAATTTAATAATTATTATAAGTATATTCCATTTATTATATTTGTATAAAGGACCCCAAAATTTTAGTATATTTCTTTAAATTATCTATATTTTCAGTAATGTATTGTTTCAAGTAATTTTCAATTTTTTATTTATTATGCTTTATCCAGAATTGATAGTTTTTAAATCAAATTATAATAGTAATGGCTTGCCAGTGCTGTTAACTTTATGTTATTAATTTTGCAATTTGATTTCCTTTGTTATATTCTAGTTTCCAATTTGTTTTATGCCTCTCTTTAATCAATTTTTTACTGTCTATTCTATAAATAACAATATGGCCACCTTGTTTCTCAATGTAAGATATTTCTTTACTGTTACCTCTACCGTTATAATAAGATTATTGTTGTATTTGAATCAAAAGAAATTTTAAATTGAAATAGTGTTTTGGAAGCCATTAAAGCTACGATGGCGACTGGCTCTAAAACTAGACACCTCGGCTGTGAACTAAGCGAGGGCTAGACATGGCTGCCTAAAGCCGACCAACACGTGGATTGGTCGAGGCCACGTGGCACAGCTCCGCCATTGTTAATTCCTTTGCCTAGTAGTCATCTTACTCATTTCAGATAGTTTAACTTTATATGTATTTCTTTCTACGTCCTCAGTGCGTATATACCGTTTATTCATATATCTATATCGCACACCCAGAATAAAAGAGATACAACTATAATATATTTTGAAAAAAAATGTTTTCCTATTAACATTTTGACTTTGGATGGGAGCTGTCTGATAAGTCTTTGGAACTGAAGCCAACACACTATACACATTTTTTTCCCCTCAGTTTTCTTTACTATTCAGTTGAGCCTTATTATCTATCTTTGAATTTTTTGAATTAATCACCTATTCAATGTAAGAATTACAAAAATGGCGTTTTGACAATCTTCTTGGACCAAGCTTTGTAAGCGGAATCAACTTTCTCATGTCTATCTAATGCGCGAATTGCTTAGCTAATGTTATCAGCACCAGTTATTATTTATACTTCAATTCATTCCACCTAAACAATATAATCAGTTGACATCCGCATGATGGCATAGAAGGATCAATCTAATTAGGGATTGATACATTTTTTTCCACTTCTAAAAACACACAAAAATTAAAAAAAATACTGATTTATATTAATCTAATTTAATATGTATAATAATACCAAACTATATTTTGAATTGCTTATTTTTGAATTTTTTGTGTGTCTTTAGAACTGAGGATGAATGTATAACATTCGAAACTAGTTTTCAATAAAACATATTTATATATAATTTGTAATTTTATTTTATTTTAATTTTATATTAAATAAACAAATTTTATATAATATATAAAATAATTTATCAATCCCTAATTAGATTGATTCTTCTATATCATCTTGCGGATGTCAATTGTATAAGATATAAAATAAAGATCAATTATATTTATGTAATATATAGCATATATTGTCTTACAAGTCGATGAACCTAATATGTATATAGAAGTACATATTTCTAATTAGGTATTGATAAATTATTTGTCACTTCTATAATTTTTTTTTTTTTATTGAAATGTTTCCAACATTCATCTTCGGTTCTAAAAATACACAAAAATTCAAAAATAAGCAATTCAAAATACAGTTTGGTATTATTATACATATTAAATTAAATGTAATATAAGTCAGTATTATAAAACATTTATGAATTATGAAATTTAATTAAGACAAGAAATCAAATACATGTCGGTACTCATCTAGGTTTAAGTAGATTATATCAAACAGAAAAAGTTTGTATTGGTTTGTTCTAGCAATGGAAGAAAGGTGGGGTGTTTATAGGTTAACGGTTTAGGGATCGGGGTTTTACCAGTAATTCCAGTAAGTAATTTTTGTGTGTTTTTATAAATGAAGATTACATCATTCAATATAGAAGAAATATATGTTTACATATATACATATATATATATTTGTACTTATCCAATGTGTCCAAAATATATATTCACAATCGAAAATATATTGAAAATTTTTTATCAGGGATTGATAAAACCTATAATTTAGTTATAGTAAATAATACATTCATATTATTCATAATATTTAATACATTCATCTTCATTTCAAGGTTTAAATTGATTATATCAAACAGAAAAATTTGTACTGCTTTACAAAGATGAATGTATAACATTCGAAACTGGTTTTCAATAAAAACAAAATTATAGAAGTGGTAAATAATGTATCAATCCCTAACTAAAAAATATAGTTATTACAAAAATAAATAAATAAAAATAATAGAAAAGTAATATAATATAATAAAATCAGTTAACAAAACTTAGGAGTGCAATGCCTAATGTTGCTTATGATATCTAGCCGTAATGTCGGAGAAGAAAACACAACTGAGCTATGCATGACGTGAAGCGTCCACACTTACCTGTCGGAATCAGAATTTAATTCAAGCTTAATGCCGGCTCCTTCATTTCAACAGTTCAGTGTTCAGTTCTCACTCTGGTATAAAACTCTAACTGGAGTTTTTCTGTCGACATGCTCCGTTTTACCTGTAATGCTTTCCTCGTGGTTTGAAATCATGAGGTAAGTTGTTGTGTTTGGACCGGTCCACTTGAGCCCAATAGATTCACTTAACTTCTTTTTCATGAATGGCTGATTTCTCATACAATTAAGAATGTTATATTTTTTAATCAATTCATGATCGAATCGATTTCTAATATTGGCATGATCACGTGAGTAATATTCTCTTATTACCTATATTTCTCTTATCCAAGCCAATGAGATTACTGTTTCACGTGGTTTCGACTCCTTCTGCTAACTCGTTCTACCTTTATGCATATAAAGTTCGGAACGGTGTGGGTTCGATTCCCACTTGGATCAATAAATATAAATATACACGCAAAGTGAATAACAATGGCAAACATTATTTTTAGATACTAGTGCCCGAGTTAACAATATTTTGAGAAATTATAAAAATTGTCTATATTTGTTTAATGGTGAATTCCTTGTGAAAAAATAAAGAAAAATAAAACTTGAAAAAAAATGATCATTGCGACATTTTTTTTCTTATCCCACCTCACTTATGAATGGAGAATTTATTTAAAAATTTATGTTTCCGATACCCTTAAATATTTCATGCCAACACTCATACTACAATTTTATAATATTACTAAACACATATCTTCTACATGCTTTCATAAATCGAATAGTAGTATAGTGTATTTTATAACGAATACATTCAGAAAGAAATTAAAAATTATTAGCATGATAACATATAAAATGATAGTATGTGAGACAGAGGTAACAAACTGATGGCCTGGCACGTTAGGACGAGGAGTGCTCGCTCCGGAGCGGTGTGGGCTCGATTCCCATCTGGTTAAGCTTATACTTATTCCGTGGTGGTCCCGAGAATAGAATCTTGACACGGTGCAGTGACCTAAAGGTAGCTGTCAGGATTAGGGTTGGAGTATCGACACGCGATATATCGATATATCGGAATTGAAAAACCGATATATTATATCGATATCTTAACATCCGATATATCGATGAAATCCATATTTTACAACGATATGTCGATCACACCATATGCTAAACTATATTACAGTAGAATCTCGGCAATTCATATACCAGTAATTCGTATAGATTTTCTGGTCTCTTGTAAGTCTCCCTTTATTTCGTATAAAAACACTGCAATCCGGTTCCACCGATAATTCGTATTTATTTTCTTCTTCCAAGTAATGTAAACGCCTTATAATTCGATTTCCAAATAAAAAATCTGGTTAACTCTTAATCTTTTTAAGAGGAGAGGTAAGTGAGTGAGAGAGGAATCGTTTCTATGAATTTCGGTCGGTTTACAATTTTGTATTAATCTTGTTATTTCCTATTTTTTACCGCCGATTATTGGAAATCTCAATACTTTGGATATCTCGATAATTCATATTTACCTTTCGAACCCTTGACCATACGAATTATCGAGATTCTACTGTATTTTATTTTAACAATTTCCTTTATTCGGTAAAACTCCAGAATCGTAACCCCAAAATGGCAGAGGTCTAGATTTTTAAGATCATCCTAAAAATCTACATGTTCTCCATGTTGGGGTTACCATTCTGGAGTTTTACCAGTAAATATAACAATAAACAATATTTAATTGCCAAACAATAATCAGTAGAAAAGATTTATATACAAATAATGTTGATTAATCCTATATAAAGAAAAATTGATGATTTATATAAATGAAGATGGTGCTGAGATATATATCAAATAAATTACATGCTTTTAGATAAATGTTCTGAGATTGCACAATATAGTCGGAAGAGTTATAAGGTAAATAAAAATTTGAGAAGTTTGAAGGTTTTATTATTGAAAAACTTCTAGAAGACTATAATATATCAAATATGGCTAAAAGTATTCAAAATAAAAATATGTTATCTTTTTTTTTTTCTTTGAAGTATAATTCTTTTTTGTCTTTTTTTATAATGATTCATGGCTAATAAAAATATTGTTTTATAAATAATAATCATTATATTATTTTAAAACCTTCTTCACAGTTTATAATATTAATTGTATTTAATAATACTCATTTGATGCACTTTCTTTGCTTTTTCATCCATTTCCTTTCGATATATCGATATTTTTCTATCGATTATCGGTGGATATCGATATTTGGTTTTGCGATATATCGATGTATCGAATATCGATATTTTCCTTTCGATGTCCCAACCCTAGTCAGGATTTGGCAAAAATGACCACATGATCCATTTACCGGACTAGCTCTCCCCATCAATATCATCACCAGTAGACCGATTTATCAATAACGTCTATGTTTTAATTTTTTTTTTGCCATCTCTAATTTTAATATTCCCACTCTGGTTAGGACTGGGTTAGCAAAAAGAACCAATGTGTACAGTCCTAGTATCGTTCTAACTAAATGCCCTTAATATAACATAATTTCCTCTGATTCACTGCTAACTGATCTGTGACAATCGATTATTTTCATTAATGAAATCTGTTTTCTTCGATAAAACAACCCTGTTTGTTGAACGACTGTTTGTAGATGTTTTTTTTTCCTCTCATAACTGTCTCAGATTGTTGATTTAGCCGGGCGTCATCATTGGCAGTGGGGTGCCCTGATAGCGACCATTATCATATTGTAGTCCTCGGATATAGTGCCACTGTGTTCCAATCATAGTTGGACTCAATCCAGCTTCATCGGCCCTCCAACATTGGAATGACCTTCATAACATTGAGGCAAAACCTAAAGCGTCCCGGTTTCCTCTAGATTATTCTTTCATTATTGTACTCAATGTTACTATGATATTATAATATTTTAATACACTCTTGGCTTGGGTATCAGTGTTTACAAGGAAACAGTTGATTTTGGCTCTCTATTTAGAAATGGAAAGAGAACTTTGTTCTCTGATTAAAGCGAAAAAGGGGAGAAGCCGAGTTTTTACAAGAAAGAAATTCTTGTAATTAACAAAACAAAAAAAACATACAATGAAATGCACTATGATATATAAAATATACTTACATATAGAATATATATATATACATACAGAAAACTACAAAATAGATAAAAAAAACATTTCCATATAACGTAATACTGGGTAGAACAGAAATAACTGAATCATTTTGAAGGACTGAAAAAAAGAAACCAATGTCTCTAGAAAAAAAACTTATTTCGTTTTCTAAAAGTACATTGAAAATAGTTTTATTTTAATAAATTTTAAACATTACATCCTCCAAATATCTGCCATTATTGACTATGCATTTCCGAAGGCGTTCTCGGAAATTTTCCCTCACCCTTAAGAGTCATTTCTTGTGGCTAACTGTGTTATCCGCCCGTACTTTTTTGAGGAGGGAAGGATGTAACTCCGACCGTTACATGCAATTGTTGGAGACTATCGCACGCCCTTGATACTTAAGTTGGATGAAATCGAGGCAGAATATAACTCAGCGGGTAAGGCACTGCTAACTCTAACCTAACTATCGAAAAATCTGGCGGTTGAGCGTGGTCCTGGCCAAATCACCTACTTGCACAACTGTTGCTTAAGAAATAAACGTCCTTACCAAGTACTGAACCCAAGATCAATTGTAAGAGATGTAGGTAGTTTGTTGTTGGTAAAAGCAACAAATTCAACTTTGTAGAGATAAAGAATCTCAACAGATTGAAGAAACATCCTTTTTTCTGAGTCAGTAATGAATTCCGTTTGAGATTCTGTACTTGTATCTTGTCTCTAATCTTGAATTCCCGTTTTTTCTTTATCTCATTCATCTCTTTTGTTTTTTCTAAATTAGAATGAGTCGTATTTGAATATTCCTTCAGAACAGAAGCTCGGCAGGACTTCCTATGGTACCACTATGAGGTACTGCATTGGGAATTTGCAGAGTTTTAATTTCATGTTTCTGGTTCATCAATCGTTAATCGGGACAAAGCGCTCGGCTTGTCCATTTAAAGAAGGAGCTGGATTCTCTTGTGCTTCGTAAATGTTTTGAATTCTTTCGAGAAGAATTGTCCATTGTTATCTCTGACTAGTGCTGTGGGCAAACCTAATCGGGCGAAACGATTCCTTAATTCGTTTACTGTGTCCTGGCTGGATGAAGATTTCATCACATTTAGTGAATACATCAACAACAGTGAGGAAATCGTGTCCTTGGAACGGTCCTGCGAAGTCCTTCGGATCCTCTGCCACGGATTGTCTAAATACTCCCAGGAATGTTTTGTTTTTGTAAGTCAACGGTGGCTTCAATGTCTTGCACTTTGCTATATGAAATGTAATGCAATTATGTGTAAATTTACACGAAATTATTTTAGTAATTATTGTAAAATTTTATTCATGGTTCATCCAATTTCCAAATTATGGTTGCAATGGTCCTATACAATTGTGGTTAAATTAATTAATTGATTAGTAATGAATCTAACATTTTCAGGTATTTTGCCAAGGTTTTTCGAAATCTGTTAATGCTGGTGTTTATGCATGAATGAGTTGGCATCAATGAACGGGAAAATAACAGACGTTATTGGCTAGCGTAAACCAGTTCTCTCCATCAATTATCTATTATGTCTCATCTCTGGGGACATTCAGGGTCGTTTAAACTAAAAAAAACAGTTCTTGCTAGACCGACAGTTGTCTCTATATATGGGCATCTTAAGTCTTCTTTAAGATGGCAGTTACAATCGAGTTAGCAACTTTCGCGGTGACTGTCGTGGCAGCACAGTACTCTCACTATCAGGCTTGACCTGGTAGTTGACAGTGCATGTGGTGGCAGTGACTTATCAGCCTAATCTAACTTCCTTATCAACTGTATTTCTAAACCTTAAATTGGTTGAATCCAACGTTGTCGACGTTATTTAATTCTTGGAGGAGGGATAGAAACTATATAATTTAGTTTTTATGGCGATCTACAAATTACTTGTGTTCAGTCAGCCGTTTTACATCTGCCATTTTTTCAATGTCTCAAGGTTTTCTGTCAGCGTCTAGAGAAAGACAAGCACTTCCACGCTCTCTCACTGTCGGCACAGTACTACCAATACGGGAAAGCTGTAACCGCGTGGACCAGACTTTACTAGTGACATTGAAAATAAAATTGGGAATAATTGTCATTATTATTCTTAACATGCCTCCCTCCTCTCTTTATGTTCCTCAGGACTCCTCACTTCGCATATTTTTTTACTTCCTAGCACGAAGTAAAGGAAGTATTGTAAATGCGAATATTTTCGGTTTTCAGATTTCTACGGAAATATACATTTTGACCATCTCTGAATCCATTTTGACTAGTTTTGCCGTGGCGTCTGTACGTACGTACGTTCGTATCTCGCATAACTCAAAGACGGTTAGCCGTAGAAAGTTGAAATTTTGTATTTAAAATTGTTGTAAAATCTAGTTGTGAACCTCCCTTTTTGGTCACTGCTTAATCACTGGAAGTGGTACTTTACTTGAAGGTCATAATTGATTTCCATTAAAAATTATATTAAAATACTATGCAAAACTTCTCAAATTTAGTATTTATAACTTATATATTGAATTAAATAACGTACTAGATTTTGGTCTAAATTGAAAACCGAAAGCGGTACTCTACTTGAAGGTCATAATAGACTTTCACCAAAAATTATATTAAAGTATAATGTAAAAATCTCAAATTTGGTAAATAGGTCTTTTATATCGATATGAATGTATTTACTATATTTTGGTTCAAATTGGTGAGCCGAAAAGGGTACTTTACTTGAAGGTCATAATAAGCTTACATCAAAAATGATATTTAAATTAAATACATAAATCATATGTTTTGGTAATAAAGGTTACAAACGTAATTTGGTTTCCAATCCAATTAAACATTTTTATTACTTGTTTTAAGTGTTAAAATTGAGTGTAAAATACTGTTTTCCTTCCCATTTGTTTGTGTGTGTGTGTGTCAATAGATGGATGTCGTGACGCCGTGTGTCGTTTTTGAGATACTGCAATCTTCGAAAACTAGTAACCAAATTCAGAATCATTTTTTGAGCCACCGATTAATAGTTTAATAGGCATACAAGGAAGTCATGTGTTGTGCACATCAGATATTTTTTGTCTATACACATCAATGAGTCTGCTATTTTGTCTCTGCTTGACCATATACATTACTCTATATCAGATTAATGTATATAATGTATAATATCCTATGCAGATTATCTTTACATATCTTTCTACACATCCGATATGCTCTATGCGTACAGCTAGCTTCAAGATGACCTTAATGGTATTACCTTACCGGCCGGAGGAAGTGATATTTGAGAAAATGAAGGATGTCCTTGTTGGTTCCAAATACCTCCGTTATTCTTAAACAGTTCTTAAGATTCCCTCATGCCATATCTTTAAAGACCCCTCACCTCCTAATTTCCTAGGTTCACTTTTACTATTGTAGATTTTAACAAGAACAGTTCAGTGGCATAATAGCGATGCGTCTCATTGGGGCGAAGTGTACGAGTATAAACAGATGTACTGGAATACATTTCAACCTAATGAACGATAAATCATTTTTTAATGAATTGATTATTTAGTAGATGGGCTTAGTTATGCTCTGTTTAGGATGTTTAGGAGTGAGTTTGAAAAATATTTCTAGGTAAAGTTAGCACCAAGGGGGGAGGTTATGGAGATGGAGGTGGCCGCACATGAAAAACGCTTGCATTGGGGCGCAATCATCCTTTGTCATTCGGCTGTCTCTATAGTAGCCGTCATGAAATTAGGATCTTAGAATCGATTTTTTCCAAAATATTTATTTTCGATCAATGATTAGTTTTTGAAATGTTAAATTTCATATAAGCGGTAGGAGTTTACATTAAACTTATATAAATTTAAAATTAAAAAAACAAGTGAGTTATTTTATTTTAACATTTTTTTTTTATATCGACACCAAGTTCCTAATTTCGTGACGGCTACTGGGTCTTTTTTGGACTGTTGGTGTGAAACGTGCTCTGTTTGGTTTGTATTTCTCTCTGTTTTCCCATCTTTCCCTTTTCTAGTGTTTCTCTCCTTATTTCTGTTGTTAACTTATTCTGATTTAAAAAAAAGTCAGGATAACGCTCAACCGCCCAGGTTTTTCTCCCAATTAAAGGGCACATACTTTACAGAGGCTGGATGAGCCCCCGCAGGGTCTTCTTATCCCACAGGACCGATTGTCACTACTCATCCTACTCACTCAGCTACCCCGTTTCCCCTTTTGGCTTATATAAATTTGTATTTTATTTTATCCTTACTTACATATTTTTATGTATTGTATTATATCTTTCATAGCTTATTATTTGTATTTTTATTTTGTATTACTTTAATATACATTTTCATAAATCATAATCTCTCTCACTCTCACTCTCTCTCTCTCTCTCTCTCTCTCTCTCTCTATATATATATATATATATATATATATATATATATATATATATATATATATATCGATGTCGTTTTTTGAAAAAGGCGTTAGCGCCATTTAGTAAACTTTACAGGATATTATATTAGGACTATATTAAAGTTGCAAAACCTTTATAATTACAATATATTTTTAAGGCGTCTAGTTCTGGTCAAGAACAGAATAACGACAGAGAGTCGTTAGTATTTGATACTGACATTATCAATAATCTATCTTTTGACCATTTCCAATTTTTTTTCTCCATATATCGTGAGCGAGAACCGATAGAGGTAGTGTTTACGTTTCATAATAAATTAAAAACTAAATTTCGAATTTTTGGCGCTTAAACCTTTTTCAAAAAACGACGTCGATATATACATATATATGTATATGTACATATGCATTGCAATACACTTTTCTTACAAACCAACGTTTATATTTTGAATAATATTTTTGGTAATTTTAACAATAGTTTTTGATCCAATTTTCATGTCTGTCCTTAAAACGTATGCCAAATTTGGCGATTATAGATATTTAGTTGATTATTTGCCTTTTTATTATTAAATTCCCTCTCCTTCCACCGAATAAAAATTTAAATCCCCTTTCCGAAAAAACATTCTGCATACGCCTCTTATATATATATATGTATATATATATATATATATATATATATATATATAGGATTTTAGAAGGCCTGCAATTCAGGCCGAATTATCGGTACACATTAAAATAAGTTTAATTTTATCTGTGTTTTTTTTTCTAGTCTTATGTCCTTTTTGAATCCCTTGTTTATTTCTATCCGTAAGTCCTGCACTGTAACGTCCTATAATGTTACTATTTTTCTCTCCTCCTTAATTTTCTACCTTTCGCACCTATATAAACAATAATTATATATGGTAAAACAATCATTTATTTCATATAGCGGTTATGTTTGGATCGGTTCGGTTGAACATTGAGATGGTATCCTAGTTATCTGTTCTAGAAGATATAGCGGGCGGACGATGTCTAGACACCGGGAGCTTGTGATCAATAGCCACGTCTTCGTGCCGGTTCGGCATTTCCCGCTCTACCCCCACCGACCACTGTCTGCCCAGTTTTTTAGAGGCACTCGCCTGTCCGTTCCTCCGGGTGTTGTATGTTTGGCACCTCAGGGTAGGCCATTGGTTGAGGGGTCGTGTTGTGGAATAGGGTACAGGAACCTATGAACCCACGGTACCTTGGTACATTGGCAAGGACAACCCCGCACGGAGTGCAGTAGGTCAGTGAAGTACCGCCTCCACGACGCAGTTTGCCTTCACGTGGTCAAGCTATCATCTTCGAAATGGTATGACGCATTCCAGGGATGCAATTATGTATAATAATTAATACTTCCTAATAGTTAATTTGTATACACAAAATAAAAAAAAATATGGTCATCAATAATATAAAATAAACTAACTTACGAATTTAAAAATTATTGAAATCTCTTGAATATATAATTGATAGTTTATCAAAAATTTTCCTTTTTTTTTTCAAGCCGATAAGATTTATTTTTGTATTATGAGAGTGGAACCTTTGAAAAAGACAAAGAAACTTAATAAATACGTTGACTATTCTGTCGAAATCCTTCAAGTATTAAAATTTAATTTATTTTAAAAATATTGCTTGAATATTTTACTTAGTTTTTCTTGTTTGTAGGCTGGATCATCATTAGGCTTGGGGCAAGAATCTGACAATCCATAATTTAGAAGAAAATGATCATTTTGTGCAAAAAGTAATTTTTTTCTTTATATAGCTCTTTATTATGTTAGTTGAGTATGGTACATTCCACGAGATAGCCCTATTACCTCATGGAATGTACCCAAACTAACATAATGAGAAAAAAAAGCAACGTTTTGCACAAAATACTTATTTTATTAAAAATTATGGCTTATCACATTCTTGCCCCCAACAAGTTCTTCATTCGTTAATTATCTTTTTAGTTGCAAAAGTTGTATTTTTCGATGTGTATATAATTTTATTAATGATACCAAAAAACAATGAACAGCTTGTTAACATTACACATTTTTATATATTTAAAAAGCTTCATAGCTGTAAAGCAAATATGTAATTCTTGTATGAACTATCTACATAATGTTCATTTCAAGAATAAACAATACTTCTAAAGAACAGACAAAAAAAAAATCAAATATAATTGCAATTTATAAAACTGAAATTTGATCAGCATTGTAGTTTAAATAAATTAAAAAAAAAACAAACATCAATATACCATCAGGCAATGCTATACTTATGTATATTATTATTTACAGTGTTTTTACAAATACACTAAATGAATGTATTAATTATTTTGTTATAACATAACATATCATGTATCAAAAATTAAATGTATTTATTATTTGTGTGATGATCCATGAGGTTTAAAGTTTCAACTGAAAGATTCTATTTAATTTTGGAATCTAAATAAATGATGCTCTATTTTCATCTGGATAAGTTTTTTTAACTAGTTATGCTTGTTTATTTTTTAAAAAAGGTTTGCTTGCTAGTTTGTCTGTTTCACTAAATTTTAGATGATTGATTCAGTGAACGCAAAAGTTTCAATTGAAAATACAAAAACAGATCCTTTTAGATCTAACAAATGATAATATACATAGTAAATTATTATTAGTAATAAAATATCATTACCGTGTTAACAAAACAAATAAATAATATTTTCTGAATTTTATGTTATGTCTCAGTTTGTAAAATGTTACTGAAAATCTGAAAATAAAAATTATCCAAGAATGTTAGTTTTTTATTTTTCTAAAACCAATATTTTTTTATATTTACTGAATTTTGGTTTTCAAATAGCAATCAACAGTATGTTAATTGCTCTCATAAATTGTTATTTTAAGTTTTTTCATTGATTTTTTTGTTTAATCAGAATAAAATTGATTTTGGTTTATACTGGTCTATCATATTCTGGGTCAAGGTAGGATCGTTGGTATATAATTAGATAATTTTCTTCTGCATTTTAAAACTTTTTAACATAGCTTAATTAATATTTTAATATATTACAAAATTTAGAGAAAACTCAGTTAGCATATCCTCCATGCCTAAGGTGAAAGAAGCATAGTGAAATTGTTATCGTTTTATTTTCTATTTTGAAATATTTATCATATAAATATTTAGTAAATTTAGTGACTAGTATACAAATTATACACTAAGGTGCTCATGATTTAAAATTGAAAATTCTAAGAAATTCCAATGCAAGTCCAAAGAAAATTGTTTGCCAGTATAACCTTCCTTCTGGTTCCTAACCGTTTTTAATAGTTTTCCCGAGCTAAATGTTTTTCAAATTCAGATAAATATCATTCCTCGATACTGATTGTCGACAATTATCGATTAATTTTGTCGAAATTGCATATTTACTAAGGAATGCAATAAGAAAACATCGTGGAGGTTATGCAAAATATGCAGCGTGCATTAGTGTCCCAGGCGGTCCGATAGGTGGCACCACCGTGCAAAGCCACATTTTCTTCATTCGGCTCAGTCTGAAATAATATAGTCTTGTCTTTTATGGTAGCATATGTGTTAAATATTTGAATATGTTACTAGTTTTTGAGTATCCTTCCTTTGATTGTTATGAGTTTTAGTAATAGAAGACGTTTGTATATGTTTCAGGGCATCTTACACATGTGACCGATTCATGTATTAATTGACACGCCATCAAAATGTAAGTAGAATTTTTTAAAAGTATCTTTATTTTAATGTACATAGTTTATAAAGTAAAATCATTTTGCGTGGTATAAACATTGAAAACAACAGCTCATAAAACTGAACCTATTTTTATTTTACTAAAAAAACAGATAGAGATAAACGTTATATCCTAATTTAATATGTATTATATAATATTAAGTGAAACATGGAATACATTATTTAAAGTGATATTAAATAAAAATAAAAAGTCAGAAAATGATTAAACAAAACTAATTTCCTAAATTCTCCACATGCAATAAGGTGGAAGATAGAAGCATAGTGAAATTTTTATAATTTCATTTTCTATTTTGAATTATTTATTATATTGTTGTTTATTACCGAAATATAATTTGAATTTATTTTGAAATATATAATATAAAATTATATCATATTAAAGTAAATAAATTTTTATGCTGATTAATGGGATATGTATAAATTTTTTTACAATATAAATTAAAAAAAAAATCATTTTACTAATACTTTTAAAAGTAATGTTAGTACAAACATTTTAATAACGGTAGCTATTGTCATATTTTAGTCACACATTTGATCATTTTTTTTTTTTTTGAAAATCATATCACTTATGTATAATTTTTATATACTGTACATATATAACCGATTTAGGATATTAGTTTCCTGACAACTACAGTTTCTAATTATTTTTAAATTAATGGTAATCTTTTTTAGGCTTTATCAATCTATTATATATATATATTTTTTATTATCAGCTTTAATACTGTTTAAAAATCTTCTCACATGTTTCAAGGATGTATGATAAATTTAAGTAGGTCACACTTTCAGCTTGGACTGAAATTTAGTTTCAGTATTTTTCTTTGTTCTCTTAAATGTATTTGTTTTCTTTGACGACCGATTCTTTTACTGGTTATATAATCTGCTTAAAATTAGTGGAACAGCATGCTTCCAATATTTCTTCCGTGACAAATGTTTCTTTTTAAAATATAGCACGTATATATATATATATATAAAAGCATCTAGATAAATACATAATAGTTGTGTTTCAAATGGCACTCTCTTTCTGTATTGTGATATCAAATTTTGAAAAAAATAACGGTCACATTTTATATTTCCTCAGCCATGATGACATCTGCTCTTAAAAGAGATTTGTAATTCTCCTTTGTATTTATCTTCATCTTATTTGTTTTTTATTAATTTAATTTTTTCTTCCTCCCAACCAAAAGTTTGGGAAACTTTTTATTAATGCAGGAAGTGAAAAACATTTTTGTTTTCAAAATGGAAAATTTCCACAGCGTTTTACGTTTTAGACATCTAGGAACAAAGTTGGCTTGGCATCTGTCGGCATATTTAAATCTGTGTGACGGTCATAACACCTACTGTCGTTAATCCGATTTTGATGACATTTTGGGGATTGTATGGCTCGGTACATAGATGGTCTCTTATCAAATTGCATTCTCTAATTTCGCTTACGCTTGCGCAAATGTACTTTTCTTGACACAGCTACGCTTCGTAAACGGCTCATCCGATTTCACTCAAAGCTGGCGGAAAGTTGAGGGCTGGTGTACATATGGCCCAGTATCAATTTCATAAAATTCCTTTTAATAATTCAAATTAATATTTATTCGGTTTCACGGGTGGTTTTCTTTTAGAATTTTTATTTCAGGCATCCATGCGTTTATTCGTGGAGCAAAATTAGTGATAAAAATGAAATTTATTCTAAACTAAAAATCTTAAAGAGGGGAATATTCGTTTTTCCTTATGTACCCTATAGAAATGGTGGGGAAACTATACTGACATACTTGGAAATAATTTTTATCTTTAGATAAATTTATTTTTTCTCATAATGATATACGAGTATAATAAGAATTATTTTATTATTCACAAATTTCTGTTAGATATAATAACAGATATCAATAAAGTAAAAAGTCTTGGTGTAGTTAGTTCATCTCCTCCCAATCCGCTAACTTTTTCTTTCACGTTACAGCCTAGTAGATATTCTTCAACTTTCATTAAGCATTCTCTTACAAGCTTTTATTGCTTTCTATAAAAAATATACAATTTATAATTAAATAATAAATTATTTTAGTTTTTAACGAATAATGATTTATGATTAATATCTCTTTTGCTAGAAATGCCACGTATTTTCTGTAGAAGCCATTTAGCAAATATGCCACTCCTCTCTTCGACTTTACCTGGACGATCCTGTAATCTTAAAGTGTGTTTTTCGCTCTCGAGAGTGGTTGATATACTCTCGAGAGTGAAACTCGCCAGTGAAAAGCTTCCCTCTTTCCTCTCAGGAAATTGAAATCTTTTGTGAATGATTGAATATACTGTCCTAGAGGAGGGAGAGGACGTTTACACTTGCTGTGACTTGACTTGACTTGACTATCGGAGAACTATCGAGAGTATATCTATCACTCTTGAGAGTGAAAAACGCGCTCGTTTAACCGTAACTTTAAAATCTCTATCATAAATGAGGAATGCTTGACTGTATATTACATCTGGATTATAGATTTTCAGGGAATTAATCAAAGTTATTTTTAAAAACAAAATATTAAGATATACATTTTTATTACAAGCCGACGTTTCGGTCTAAATATGGAACCATCCTCGGGACTAAAATTGATTTGAAGTTCTCTTTAATTTAACAATGTCTGAATAACCGTTATCCCCACCCCTTTCGCTTCATCCTGTTCCTATTGGTTGGCCTTCAGTTGCTGTGGCAGATTCTGCTTTACTCACTGCCTGTTGATTACTCTTTTCTTAGTAATTCATCTTTTACTACTTTCATTGTTTGTATTAGTTCGGTGATTATAGAATCCTAATTTTTGTTTATAAAATGCTTCAGTTTTTTTTTTTTTTTTTTTTTTTTCCTAACCCCTATATTTATATACAGACTTTATTTCAAAAATGTTTCCATCATTTTCTTTTCATGAATTATACTTTTTCTATAGCTTTGCTACATTTTAAGCAGTTTTTGTTTTTACTATTTAGTTCTGAAATTGGTTTTCTGGAGATTGTGCATCGTGTTGGGGCACACTTCATTTTTGTTTTGTTTCTCGTTTCATATACTTAACCTAATCTTATTCTACAGTCCGCTTCCAGCGCACTGGAGCTGTTGCTGGCGTCATCGTCTTGAATAATGGATTCACCGAGAATTTTAGGGAGTCAAAGAATTTTATGTGTCTTCTTTTTATGAACTCTGGAACTCTTCAGTTTTCTCTCTTAAATATTATATATTCAAGTATGTAAAACTAGTTCAATAGGAAGAAGAAATGTTACATGCGTCCTTGGAATAAGCTCATCATATCAAGTGGACTTATGCTCAGTTTAGTTAATTGGATATTTTTAATTGTTAAATTTGTTTATACTATTTACCGAAGAACACCTTGAGAATGGGGGAATACCAATGGGGGAATAAATTCTTGCTATAATTTATTTTCATGATTTTTCGTGTTTTCTTCAATTCTGGTTTCTTATATTTTTATTTTTTTTTTTTTTTGTCAATTTTTCTTTAGCTGTATAATTCTGTCACACTTCTCTGCTCTATTTTAGAAATATCGGATTGTGATAAAAACATAAATTAATGTTTTGTTTTTTTACAGTCACCACAACTTCGGTATATAAGAATATATTGAATAATAAATTTATCTTGTTGTTTATTTATATTTGATAAGTTATTATTTCATCCTATTTCTAAAAAGTCATCTATTACTTACGGCTTGTAAATTGATAATCGTTGGCAGCAAGATTTATTATCTCATTTGGAAGAATAAGGCCATATTATTTCTCTTGAATCTATACTTGAAGTGGTACTTGGTTGCAATATATGGAAATTTCGGCATTTAGAAACATTGCAATTTTTCATCGTTTTCAGGCTAAAAACAATTGCAGCTATTGCTTAGGGTTAAAGAAAAACAAACCTGAACGATCAATGACACACATATTTGAAAAATGCTGCCAATTATTACACAATGTTATATTAATTCCAAATAGTAATATTTCAATTATATCTGGTCTGTCCTTTCACAGGACTTCGCATATCGCTTTGGTTTCAGATAATTAGATTAGCTTTCAAATCAGCATTTGGAATGTTTCGGGAATGGTGTGCAGAATACTTGATAAAGAGATATTTACCAAGTTCAGCAAAGAAATTAAGCAGGAGCCTATGGAGCAGAAATTTGAAGCTTATCCCAAGATCGCCGTGAGAGTGTTAAGAAGAAATTGTGCCAAAGCAAATAGGCTGAGATGGTTAGGACATGTAATCAGATGGTGAAATGGTACAGAGGAAAATGTTGGAGGGGCACTTCAGTAAGAAAAGAAAAAGGAAAGACTAAGAAGCTGAAGAAAGTGGAGAAATACAATTCTACACATAATTTACCGTAAAATGCATACTTTTTATGCTATGCGCAAACAAAATATTCTTTTCATCATAACTTTTTTCCCTGCAATTCCTCGGTGATTTACTACATGAATGAAAAGTTAAAGACCTTTATGAAGAATAATTTAGGCAAGTTTCATCAAAATCGTTAGAGCCGTTTTCGAGAAAATTGTAAAAAAGTGTAACATCGATTATATAAAGTGGCACTTCCGGTTAATCGATTTTGACGAAAATGTTGCTGTAACATCACATGTAGGTGTCAACCTTAAATACGCAATTTCAGTATCGTACGACTTTTCGTTTTTGAGCTAGACTGTTCACATACACAGAGACCATTTTGCGAGACTTGGTCATTTGGACTCAGGGGACCTCAAAACGTGTATTTCCGTCGAAAACTCGAATTCGAAAATTTTCACGATCGCAATACTTCCCCTTACTATATATATACTTCGTATATTGGTAAGGGAAAGTAAAAACCTAGCAAACTTAAGCAGTGGATTCGGCCAGGTGAAACTGCACAACCGGAGCTTCGCCATGATCGGTTTGGTGGAACAGACGTTTTGCATTTTGACATTGTTCCTGATGGTCGGGCGGCGGATTCAAACCAGATATTGTACTATCAGATCATGGTTTGTTTAAATCAATGGCTCATTTTTTTAAAGGTTGGATCTTTGATAATTACGAGAACGTAAAAATTGGACGTGAAGACGTTCTTTGCCTCAAAACCCAGGGAGTGTTGCCGGCTTCAAATCCAATTACTGGCTGAAAGATGGGTGAAAGTAGCTGAAAAAATGGACTTTACTTTGAAGAGTAGTATTCAATAATGTTTAAAATATGTAAGCTAATGCACAAAAACTTAACAACCTAGTAGATTTAGACTAGTTGGCCCGTACGAACAATTTGGATGGTATCTTAGCAGTAACTCTGGAGGGTCTGAAACGCATACATTTGTTGGAAACTGCACATTCAAAATTTGACCGTACTTTCTTCAGCTGGTAGCGGTAGAAAAGTGAAAAAAATGACTACTACGTTTAATACTGTATCTTTGCTAATAGTGGTCCGATTTCGGTTATTGTTTTATAGGAAAAAAAAAAAAACTTTGAGAAATAATATACAGAGATACCTCATCAAAATTAAATAATAAACCTTGGAATACCCTCGGATTATGAAAGGATTGAAAGTATTGACTCTCTATATATCCTACATCATTATTGTATATATATATATATATATATATATATATATATATATATATATATATATATATATTATATTTGAAATAAACGGAAGAAAAGAAAAAAAAATGATAATTATTTATCTCAATTCTTTAAGAGAGATTTTTTTTGTTGTTGATTGTTTTGTTTTTGAAACTTAATTTATTTTTATTCTACAACAATTTGTTTTATTACATACAATTTTTCTAATATGTAGATTTTATTGTAAACCTTGAAAATAAGGTCGCGGAATTTTATCGGGGATTGATTGGGAAGTAAGGTCTAGCTATCACAGTGGAATGGAATTTATTTTAAACAGCTGCGCTCATGGGTTAATACCTTTGTGGATTATTTTATCTGTAAAATAATCTTTCAAAGATTTATGAAGGATGTCTCTTTGCTGGGAGGATGGATGAAGGATTGATGGCAACATAATTCAGATTTCAGGCGAATAGTTTATTTTTTTTATTATTATTTTTTTTTGTTAATTAAGACTTTTTTTTGTTGAAGTTGGAATAGGAAATAACTTTAAGGGTAATTTAAAAGTTCCATTTAAGTCTCAATATACTCCTCTCAAGATGTAAACAACCTGTTACTTTTCAGGTCTTTCTCATATTCCTATGGATTAGAAATCGAATTGAAATTCCATTTATGAATGCATTAGTTCAACGAAAGGTTTTTGCAAAATTAACTAGAGTTATTTTTTTTAATTCGTCCAATTTCGCTTACTTTTTATAAATTAGATTACGCTATTAGGAAATCAATGAAGTTAAAGATGAATACTTGGTTTATACACCGACTGGATTTCATTTGGTTAAAATAATATTGTGGGGATTAGATGAACCTCGAAAGTAAGTCTCTTCCTGGGGACACTCGGTAATTTGAGAGCGTTTTCTCCCCTCATCATCTTTCCATCTGTGTTTTTTTTTTCTTAAATTTCTTAGGAGCTTCTCTGATATTTAGTTTTTGTACCTGGCTGGATTTCACCGAAAATGCTAATTTGATTGGAATCAATTGGCAATTATGTGTCTACAAATATCTGAAACTATAATTTCCGTTAGTACTTATTTTTTTGGAGTTACAATCCTACTAAACAATGTTATACGTAGCGGGGTTGTCAAATTTTCCAGTTTTTCAATAGGTTTCATATTAATAAAATATTTAGTCTGAATGTACTGTCAAGAGTGTTACCATTATAAAGCTGTTTAGCGCTCAAAAAGTTAAACAAGCCAAAATCAGAAGTTTTCTATTTAAGGGATTAATTATTCATTAATTATTCATTTTAAGCGATTAATCCAAAATAGTATCATTTTGAAAATCATATAATAATTCAACCCATTATGCAAAATCTATTTTGTACATTTTTTCAAGGTTATTGTGAACTAAAAAACTCTTCCTTATAACTTTATTCGGTTTTGTACTTTAAGTCCAACTCTTACTCATCCGCGGGTATCGTAATAATATCGTAAATAATATAAAATAATACAATAAATAAATAATATAAAATAAAAAATTAAAAATATTGCATCCTTTTTTTACAAAATATCAATACTGTTTAGGATCTAATATATAACGCTCGTAGATTAACTGACAAGGAGTATATAAGTGAATTAAAAAGAAAAATGTATAATATATTAGAAGAAAATGTATGCCCTAAAAGATTAATAAATAAAATATGGTATAGTTATAATATTGATAAACAAATTAAGAATAATAATAGGTTTAAAAATAAAAAGATAATGAATAATACAGAAAATATTAAGAAAAATAGTGGTAATTATAGCTATAATAAAATGGTTAACAGACAAAGTACAATTATAGTTTTTTATAAACATGGAAATGAAAATAGAAAAGATAAAACCAATCAATTTCTCAATAATGCAAATATAGCGGTTAAGAAACGAGTTAAATTTTTTTAATTAATTATGTTGCAGGACGTACGGACAAAATTAACAAAGCTTTTGAAATATACGTGCATTGCAAAATTAATCTCGGTATGTACAACAGCAATCAATTAAATTCGAAATTTGACTAGTATGAAAGATAATATAGAATTGATGGATAAACAAAATGTAATTTGTAAAATAAAATGTAAAAATTGTGATCAATCATATATAGGAGAAATATCAAAAAAATTAAGTATAAGAATAGAGCAACATAAATATAACTGCGAAAATATTAAAAGCATAACGTAGTATCGGTAATAAACATGATTTTGATTTCAAAAACACAACAATATAAAATAGAAAAAAATATAGAAAAAATAGAAGAATATATGAACATAAATAAAAACGTACAAAATACAATTACCTTCACGATAGGTAATAAAAATATTAATGGTCACTATGCAGATAAATTAAATATAGACTAAGATAATAATTCTTTTAGAATTTAATTATAAAAAAAACTGAATCAGTAAGGGCTGATTGGAAAGTTTAAATATTGGTAAAATCTAAAGTATAGAGGGGAGAATGGGATAGATAAAGAAATAGGATTAGACAGTCTATAATAGTGTTTGTTATATTGAAAATTAAATGCTGGCTGTAAGTTGTTCTTTTGAAAGTTTTAAATATTTAACTGGAAAAATGACAAAATACATCTTTGTATGGATAAAAAAAACTTTTTTAAAAGGATAATACTTGCAAATATTTGTAATAAGGTTTGAACCTATAAATAATAAGGTAGTAATTGTAAAATTGTAAAATATTGTTTGTTATTTTGATTTTAATTGTGCAAAATGTTTATTTTTTTTATTTTATATGTATTATTGATAATTAGTGGAGGATGTGGAAAGAGCCACGAAACGTTGGACTTCTAAAGAAGAGTTTTTAGTTCACTTTAATTTTTTTTTAACTTTATATAAGTATTTAGTTACACTATGGGACGTAACACTTGTAACAATGTTTACAATTTATTTATCTCTAATTTACAATTTAAAAATGTCAGAATAAGTAGCTGCTGCTTAAAATTGTTAAAAGCTAATTCTCTACAGTTGTTCCTAAAAATAAAATTTTCCTACAGTATTTTTTTCATTTCATTAAAATTAAAAAAACTCGGTAAACAAATTTCATTTTACTATAGGGCATGCAAATCTAGCCAGATGCATGTTGCACTTTGTCTGACATGACTCGATATTTTATTTTCCTTTCTGCAACCTTGCGTCGCTTTTAAGCAGCAGCATCTTTGTTTTGATTCAATTTTTATTAAAATTAATTTAGTGCAACTTTCGCTCTTATCAACAATGTTTCAGCTTTAATTTTAATCTCTTGACGTTTCGGGGATACTTTGTCTCTCTCTACGGCATCTGATGTCCCAGTAATGTTAAATGAGTCAATTAGTGTTACTGTACTAATGAGGCATGGTCAATGAATGGATCCTTGCCTCATTAGTACAGTAACACTAATTGACTCACCCAACAGTACTGGGATATTAAATGCTGAAGAGGGTAACATAGCATCCCCGAAACGGTGAAGAGAAATATATAAATTAAAGCTAATGAGGCAAAATGGTGAAGAAAATGTATACCTAATATGGTCAAAAATTCAGATTAATTAATTTATATATTATTCCACATTATTTCAGAAAAATATCTGATGTGGACAACACATGACTTCCTTGTACGCCTATTAAACTATAAATCGGTGGCTCAAAAAGTGATCCTGAATTTGGTTACTAGTTTCCGCAGATCGCCGTCTCTCAAAAACAATACTCGGTATCGCGACATCCATCTATTGACACACACACACACACACACACACACAAATGGGGAGGAAAACCAGTATTTTACACTCAATTTTAACACTTAAAACAACTAATAAAAATGTTTAATTGGATTGGAAACCAAATTGCGTTTGTAATCTTTATTACCGAAACATATGATTTATGTATTTAATTTAAATATAATTTTTGATGTAAGCTTATTATGACCTTCAAATAAAGTACCCTTTTCGGCTCACCAATTTTAACCAAAATATAGTAAATACATTGATATTGATATAAAAGTCCTATTTACCAAATTTGAGATGTTTTACATTATATTTTAATATAATTTTTGATGAAAGTCTAATATGACCTTCAAGTAAAGTACCGCTTCCGGTTTTCCAATTTAGACCAAAATCTAGTATGTTATTTAAATCAATATATAAGTTATAAATACCAAATTTGAGAAGTTTTGCAAAGTATTTTAATATAATTTTTTATGGAAATCAATTATGACCTTCAAGTAAAGTACCACTTCCGTTGATCAAGCAGTGGCCAAATAGGGAGGTTCACAACTAGATTTTACAACAATCCTAAATACAAAATTTCAACTTTCTACGGCTAACCGTTTTTGAGTTATGCGAAATACGAACGTACGTACGTACAGACGCCACGACGAAACTAGTCAAAATGGATTCAGGGATGGTCAAAATGGATATTCCCGTTGAAAGCTGAAAACCGAAAATTTTCGCGATTACAATACTTCCTTTACTTCGTACAAGGAAGTAAAAAAACAAAACATGGAAAATATATTATAGTAAGCAATAGATGCACGCACATAATTATTGACGAAGCAGGTAGTAATAGCTCATATTTTTTTGTGTTCATTTAGGTTATTAACCCCATAAAATAGATGGGAAGAAGAACTCTAAATGAATGCTTAGAGTATGATGCTGGTCATTTTAATTAACATAGAAGAAGAGGGCCAGGGTGGCGATAAAAAATTAAACATAAAAAAAATAAATAAAAATCTGAGGAATACCGACGTTTTATTCCTTATTAATCTCTCATAGTTGCAAAACTCATTCTCTCCCCAGCTCCTTATCGGTAATAAACAAAATCTAAAAAGTGGGCCGAAACGTTGGTACTTCTGAAATATTTTTATGTAATTTTCGTAGTATTTTTGCTTTATAATACTATAAATTATAATATCGTGGGGTGAGTTCTACAGGTGAGGTAACAAAAATTTCGTAAAACATGGTTTTCTCGAAACGCTTAATTGTAGTTACTTCGTTGTAGAATTCATCCCATTATATATATAATATATTTAAACGTTTTCTTTACTTACGGTGTTGTTTAGTGACACTTCCTGACTACCTAAAAACGTGGAACATAATTCGTGACTGTTATTTGTGAACTGTTAGGTTTGATTCAAGTGAAAGGCATCTCTATAGTGTAATTGAGGGAAGGGATGTTTAAGTAAGGGTGTCGATTCCTGATTGGTTGCAAAATAGGGCATTCTCCCCCTCTTCTTCCGGAAATAATAATGTGGAAGTTCCTCTCAACCAAAACAAGTTTCTGAGAATGCTTTAAACCTTTAATAATTGTTCATTTTATTAAGCATTCCTGTAATCAGAAATAACTATTTTTACTTCCTTGTACGAAGTAAAAAAAGTATTGTAATCTCGAAAATTTTCGGCTTTCAGATTTCAACAGAAATATCCATTTCGACCAACCCTGAATCCATTTTGACTAGTTTCGTCTTTTAGCCGTCTAAAGTTGAAGTTTTGTTTTTAGGATTGTTGTAAAATCTAGTTGTGAACCTCCCCTTTTGGTCACTGCTTGATCACCGGAAGTGGTACTTTAGTTGAAGGTCATAATTGATTTCCATTAAACATTATATCAAAATACTTTGCAAAAGTTCTCAAATTTAGTATTTATAATTTATATATTGATTTAAATAACATAAAAGATTTTGGTCTAAATTGGGAAACCGGAAGCAGCATTTTACTTGAAGGACATAATAAACTTTCATCAAAAATTATATTAAAATATAATTCTCAATTCTCAATCTCAAGTCTTGTTTGATAAATTATACTTTTATATCAATATGAAAATATACTATTTTTTATATTTAACAAAAATATTTTTTGGTTAAAAATGGTGTGCTGAAAGGAGAACTTGAAGGTCGTAATAAACTTACATCAAAAATTAAATACAGAGATCATATGATTCGGTAATAAAGGTTGCAAACGCGATTTTTTTCTCACTCTAATTAAACATTTTTATTACTTGTTTTAATTGTTAAAATTGAGTGTAAAATATTCATTTTCCTGCCCATTTGTGAGATGAACAAGTCTGTAGCAGAAGAATAAGAAATAAGCTAAGTGGGTTCTTCTGCTTAAAATGTCGAAACCGTCGATTCCTAATACATTATCTAGTGACTTTGACAGATATATATATAGTGGTACAGATATATTATTTTAGCCGATTTTTTGTTCAACTTCGAAAATAGATCACTTTAGGTGAAAGTGCCCTGTGATGAGATACTTTTTTATAAAGTTGCGCCGGGGATTTCCAAATATGATGTTTACCAATTTTTTCAAATCTATAACTTATAGTATTTTTAAATGTTAAGAAACTTTTTAAAGAATGGTATCGCAAATGAGTTTAGAACAGTATTATGAAAAAATGTCTATATTAGCTGTTGTGGGAATGGGTTGCCCAATATGAGAAAATATATTCCTCATCAAAAAAATATTTATATTTTACAACCAAAAGAGTAAAAATGCTTCTTTACAGTTTAAATTAACTTGTAACTTGTGTTGTACTAGTGCCTAAATAAATCTTGCCCAAATTTGGCGTTGATAAGACATTGATTAGATATCTGTATTTCAGTCTTATTAAAAAAACATGACTTAATAAAATAACTGTTAAATTTGTAAACCTTAAAAAACAAAAAACTAAAAAACGATGCAAATTATTATAGAATGGTTTATTATTTCCACTTTGTAATATTTCAAAAATATCTATTCTGTCCAGCAAAAAAAAAAATGAAGCAGTAGGCACCAAAGGATAAGAAATTTGATGCTTGTCACAAGATGATCGCCGTGAGAGTGCCAAACTGGGAGTGTTAATTTAAAATATCTGATGTGGACAGCACATGACTTCCTTGTACGGCTATTAAACTATAAATCGGTGGTTCAAAAAATGATCCTGAATTTGTTTACTAGTTTTCGAAGATTGCAGTAGCTCAAAAACGACACTCGGCGTCGCGAGTCCATCTATTGGCTCACTCAGACATACTCTTATTTATAGAGGTCTCATTCCGTTATTATAAGTCGTTTTCTTTCAGTAGGTAACTAGTTTCCAAGAGATTACTTCATGTTCTATTACAAAATTAAAACTGTCAATATCACGAGATAAAGCATTGGAAATCGACGGTTTCGACATTTTAAGCGGAAAAACCCACTCAGCTTATATCTTATTCTCCTGCTGCAGACTTGTTCATCTCACAAATGGGAAGGAAATCCAGTATTTTACACACAAATTTAACACTTAAATCAAATAATAAAAATGTTTAATTGGATTGGAAACCAAATTGCGTTTGTAACCTTAATTACCGAAACATATGATTTCTGTGTATAATTTTCATATAATTTTTGATGTAAGTTTATTATAACCTTCAAGTAAAGTACCCTTTTTGGCTCACCAATTTTAATAAAAATCTAGTAAATACATTCATGTCGATATAAAAGTCCTATTTACCAAATTTGAGATGTTTTACATTATATTTTAATATAATTTTTGATGATAGTCTAATATGACCTGCAAGTAAAGTACCGCTTCCGGTTTTCCAATTTAGACCAAAATCTAGAATGTTATTTAAATCACTATATAAGTTATAAATGCTAAATCTGAGAAGTTTTTTATAGTATTTTAATATAATTTTTTATGGAAATCAATTATGACCTTCAAGTAAAGTACCACTTCCGGTGACCACTTCAAGCAGTGACCAAAAAGGGAGGTTCACAACTGGATTTTACAACAATCCTAAATACAAAATTTCAACTTTCTACGGCAAACCGTTTTTGAGTTATGCGAAATACGGTTATACGAACGTACGTACAGACGCCACGAAGAAACTAGTCAAAATCGATTCAGGGATGGTCAAAATGGATATTTCCGTCGAAATCTGAAACCAGAAAATTTTCGTGATTGCAATACTTCCTTTACTTCGTACATGATTATCTTTGGAAAATGTTCAAGTGCAAAACAATGATTCAGGATCAAAATCATCACATTCTAAATCATCGTTTGAGTTTTCAAGAGGAGGTTCTCCGTCGTCAGAGCTTCCTTCCAATCTTTTTTTAATATATAAAACCGAGAGTAACATGTTACCTTTCTGTATCCTTTATTAAATCCTTTGGTTTTCATTCGATGAAATGATGACCACCTCGACTTAAAACCGATCCGATAAAAGGCAGCATGTCGAGGTGGATTTTTGTATTTATCGGCGAATCAAAACGATCGAAATCTTATTTCTCCACCTCTTCACACTCGCCTTCCAAACTCGGTGAATTAGAACCCAAAATCTTTTCAAAGATTATCACCATACGATGAGAAGTGGTTCGGAATAAGAAATGCAAGCTGCGAAAGCGAACATTCGACAGAATAAAAAATACAATTTTCGCATAACTTTATTTTGTATAAAATTAACACGCTATTGTACTATCGCACGTTCTTTTTACTTCCTTGTACGAAGTAAAGGAAGTATTGTAATCGCGAAAATTTTCGGTTTTCAGATTTCAACGGAAATATCAATTTTGACCATCCCTGAATCCATTTCGGCTAGTTTCGTCGTGGCGTCTGTACGTACGTTCGGGCGTATCTCGCATAATTCAAAAACGGTTAGCCGTAGAAACTTGAAATTTTGTATTTAGGATTGTCGTAAAATCTAGTTGTGAACCTCCCTTTTTGGTCGCTGCTTGATCACCGGAAGTGGTACTTTACTAGAAGGTCATAATTGATTTCCACAAAATTTATATTAAAATACAATGAAAAACTTCTCAAATTTAGTATTTACAACTTATATATTGATTTAAATAGCATCCTAGATTGTAGTCTAAATTGGAAAACCGGAAGCGGTACTTTACTTGAAGATCATAATAAGCTTACATCAAAAATTATATTTAAATTAAAAATAATATGTTTCGGTAATAAAGGTTACAAACGTGATTTGGTTTCCAATCCAATTAAATATTTTTTTTACTTGTTTGTGTTAAAATTGAGTGTAAAATACTGGTTTTCCTCTTCTTTTGTGTGTGTGTGTGGGTCAATAGATGGATGTCGCGATGCCGAGCGTCGTTTTTAAGATACTGTAATCTTCGAAAACTAGTAACCAAATTCAGGATCACTTTTTGAGCCACCGATTTATAGTTTAATAGGCGTATAAGGAAGACATGTGTTGTCCACATCAGATATTTTAAATTTCGAAAGAAATAGCATTGGAAAATGTAAGAGTCAAAAAAAAAATTACACTTACCTTGAGGTAAGTAATCTATAATAGTGCAAGTAATAAGAGGTCCCTGATGTCAATGGCACACAATAAAACTTAAATTTAAACATAAATTATAATAAAGCAAATAAAGAGAGAAGGATAAGAGACAGGATTGAACATTAAATTCCTAAATAAACAAGGTTTCAGAACTGTAAATATCGGATTCCTCTTAATTGAAGTGCATAAAAATAAACCTGTATCAATTCATACTCAATATCTGGATTTCTGTTTTTCGTATTTTGGCCAGACTGTAAAAGTTGAACGGTTATTTTGGCCAGACTGTAAGAGTTGAACAGTTATTTTGGCCAGACTGTAAGAGTTGAACAGTTATTTTGGCCAGACTGTAAGATTATAAGAGTTGAACAGTTATTGCACGTTTTAGATTTTGTAGGACTTGATATTCGAATTTTTTGTATTGGAACTATTTTATGTTGGAAAACTATACCTATAAGATTGATAACATTTATTGTAAGTGTTCCTAGTCCAGTACGGGACGCAGCCATTTTTATATATAAATCATGTATCCTTTATTCTCGAGTCGAAATAAAATTATGTCGTGACCGTAGGTGTAACCACCCGAGGGTTGCATTGCTGACCTACCCTCTCGTTTATTTAAACATAAGAAGGGCCCAACGGTCCCCCGATCTGGTTCTCTATTAGCGCTGATAGGCTGCCTAGGATCTAGGCCCCGCTGTAGACAAAGGGTTCTCGTCACAAAGGAGCTGGCTGCCATTATGTGCATTTCCCATGTGTGCAACTGCACCGCTGCACCGTTCCCATGGGCCCACAATGGGAGCAGGTGTCTTGTCTCTTTCAAGTCTTCTTTCCTTTGGACCGGCTTGAGTCCTCTCACAATACTCGATATTGCAACGACTGCATTTCTTGTACGTCTTTATATCTCTCGGGGAAGCTTCTCAATAATGTTTTCTGCTTGGTATACGGAGTTGATTGGTCGGAAAGCCCGTTAGAGTATATACCTACATCTATCCATCTATCTATCTCTCTATGCCCGTCTCTCTCTCTCTCTCTCTCTCTCTCTCTCTATATATATATATATATATATATATATATATATATATATATATATATACTATATATACACATACACATATATACCTAGATTAACATCTCTATAACAAGCAAAAGGATGTAGCGTGGTATTATTATCCTTTTGCTTGTTGTTATAGAGATGTTAATCTATGTATATATATATATATATATATATATATATATATACACATATATACATAGATTAACATCTCTATAACAAACAAAAGGATGGAGCGTGGTATTATATCTTGTGTCGCGAAAAAGATATGGTATTTTTCAGAAAAAAACAACAAAAAAAAGTATAAAATGAATTGGGCATGAAAACTATTTTATAGAAATTACAGTTCGTTTTTAATACTAACGTGTCAGACTTTCAATTTTGCAAATTACACCAGCAGTTCATCAATATTAATTCTGTGGTATTCGGGTAAAGGGGTATAAGTTATTTTTTTTTGCTAAAATGGGTTCAGGTTATATTTTGTTCTGGACTTTTAAGAGAAAGGAGGTTAGTCACTGAAACAGTTTTCACATTCCATGTTAACACTGTTTCATTGACTTATATCCTTTCTTTCAAAGGAACATATGGGCCAGTCCATATGAAGTGGTCCAAGGATGGTTGCTTGACCATTTTTTTTTTTTTTATTCTTTATGTTGATTCCTCTATCTTTCTAGAGATGAAAACAGTTGGGGAAATTTTCTTTTCGTTGACCGTTTATAAATGGCAGCCATTTTTGTTCGGTTCTACCGGTAACTTTCGCTAGGTTTCCTCGATAGTTCAATAACTATACAACTTAGAAGGATTAAATAAAAACCGTTTTAAAGGGAATGCCTTAAGCTAAAAAAAATTATTCCTATGTATTCCTACTCCTAATATTATAAAAATTGAACTGAGTTTAACGCTCAAATTTAAAAAATTTCCGTTTTCAAAACATTTTTTCTATGAGAAAGAGGACTGCTTAAACAGAAAGAGAAACATCTTACCTCTTTGTGTTGTGGCAGCACTCCATACAGAAAAATGTTTGAATACATTTTTTTTTTTTTTTTTAAATTTGAGCGTCAAACTTTAGGTCAGGGTTTTGAACTATCGACGAAACCGTAAAATTACCTAATGGCTGCCTTTTTCTCTCTAGAAGCATGGAGGAATGAACATATAAATTATAAATAGAATTAAAAACCAACTTAATTCATTTTGTACCACTTGATATGAATTGATTCATATGCATATATATATATATATATATATATATATATATATATATATATATATATATATATATATATATATATATATATAATAAGAATAGGAAAACCTGAAGCTTGAAGGTCATATTAGACTTTCATCAAAAAATTATATTAAAATATATTGTAAAACATTTCAAATTTGGTAAGTAGGACTTTTATATCGATATGAATGAATTTACTATGTTTTGGTTAAAATTGGTGAGCGAAAAAGGGTACTTTACTTGAAGGTCATAATAAGCTTACATCAAAAATTATATTTAAATTAAACGCAATTTGGTTTCCAATCCAATTAAACATTTTTATTACTTGTTTTAAGTGTTAAAATTAATTGTAAAATACTGTTTTTCCTCCCCATTTGTGTGTGTGTCAATAGATGGATGTCACGACGCCGAGTGTCGTTTTTGAGATACTGTAATATTCGAAATCTAGTAACCAAATTCAGGATCAATTTTTGAACCACCGATTAATAGTTTTATAGGCGTACAAGAAAGTCATGTGTTGTCCACATCAGATATTTTTTTCCGGTGAATGGCAGGATTTTAATTTTTGTTTGGGCAAAACATTTTTGCACGTTTGGGCTTTTTTATTGCACGTTATACAATTTTTTTACTGCACGTAATCCGGGCTCTAGTCATGAGCAGTGATATAAAGTGACAGGATTTGAAGAGATAGGACGGGAGCATGTCCTGGCCTGTTCGTCCCTATCACGGCTTGCCGTTCTCAAGGCCAACCGAACGACTCCCACTATCGCAACCAAGCGTTCCATTTTTGTGACCCTCATACCTTTATGTGTATTAACTAGCAGTGTCACTGTGGTATTATATCGTCGTAATGATTGATTAGTATTATAATAAATATCCTCTTTGATTCTATTACATATGCAGAGAAAGTGCCCTCTTATGAGATACGTTTTGTAAAAATGCGCTAGGGCAATTCTCCAATACAACATTTTCCAAATATTTTTCATTCTTTTTTATTTCTATAACTAATAGTTTTTTGAAACTTTAACAACTTTTTAAAGAACTTTATCACAAATGTAGTTAAAACAGTATTTTCAAAAGGTTTCTAAAAAAGTTGTTTTGGGAAGGGATTGCTCAATATGAGATAACCGAGTGTAAGTTATAAGAGATATATATATTTATTTTACAACAAAAAGGATAAAAATAATTATTCCTTAGGTTGTTTTCAACGTGATTCAATCACGTTGAAAAAACAGCCTCAAATTAAATATATATTAAGCACTTGAAATAATAAAATCCTTCAAATCCAATCCAGATTTTTGCTTAAATGACCAAATAAATATCTCCAATAGTCCAATCTTGAATTTATTCCCTTCTATAACAGAAAAAACAATTACTAACCGGCATTACTGGAAAAACCCTGACCCTTAAACCGTTTACCTAAAAACATCCTACCTACCTTTCGTTCATTGTTAGCACAATGCGAGAAGAAACCAGTACAAACTTTTCTATTTGATATAATCCATTTAAACCTTGGTGAGTACCAACATGTATTTGATTTCTTGCCTTAATTAAATTCATAATTCATAAATGTTTTATAATACTGATTTATATTGATCTAATTTAATATGCATAATAATACCAAACTATATTTTGAATTGCTTATTTTTTGAATTTTTTGTGTATGTTTAGAACTGAGGATGAATGTTTAGCATTCAAAAGTAGTTTTCAATAAAACAAATTTACAGAAGTGGCAAATAATTTATCAATCCTTATTTAAATAATTATCAATCCCTAATTAGATTGATCCTTCTAAACCATCATGCGGACGTCAACTGATAAAAATTCTTCTTTACAGTTTTCATTATGTATTTGTACTAGTTCAAAAATAAATATTTCCTGAATTTGGCATGTTTTATTTGAAGTTCACTAGATATCAGTCTTATTAGAAAAATATATATGTAACATCATACAACAATAATATTAAATGTGTTAACCTGATGTGGACACCACATGACTTCCTTGTACGCTTATTAAATCAGTTTCTCAATTGATATAATTGATCCTGAATTTGGTTATTAGTTTCCGATGATAGCATTATCTCAAAAACGATACTCGGCGTCGCAACGGCTATTGGCGTCGGTCATTTACGTCGGTGCCTTGGGTCATAATTATGGATGTGATCGAGTCAGAATTTTATTTTCTAAAATCATTATTTGATGCTTTTATTTCTAAAATTGATAGAGAACCATTTAAAAAATGTGATATGACCAGCACTTGACCGCCCGCCAAGTCAATATTAAAAAGAAGTTTGGTATTTCAAGTAAAGTACCACTTCCGGTCACTGAATATTATTCCCAATAATATAAAAATTTCTAAGACTAAATTTGAAAAGAATTCGATTAAATTTTGACAAATTTTTTCAACCAAATTCTAAACAAAATCTAAAAACAAAATACAACCTCTGATCGGTTTTGGCAGCCGAAATTTAGTACTTTAGAACTGTGCAGAGCTACAAATAAAGTACCACTCCCGGTTGGAAAATCATAAACAAAAACTAATCAGCTCTTCCCGTACTGGAAATAAACAAATACAAAATTTCGCACAACTTGATTAGTTAGTATTTGAGCTAGACTGTATACTGTATCGTACAGACCATTATAAAAATGCTAAAAACGGTCCCAATTGGGAAACGTTTTGCTTATCCAGTGCCTCGATGATCATTAGCAAGGTACTTATGGTGTAATTGGTAAGCCAATGATGAATGTAGAGGAGATACAGAGGTTTCTCGTATTAAGCAAGTATCTCGTAATTGGGCACTTTCTCCTATATATAGATATGCTGTTGTCCACTAGGCCTATCTACTTGAGGTAGAGTTGGGAGATTCCAAAAAAAAATCCCTTAATCTCTTAAATACCAAAAAATAACCAATCTGTCAACGTTTCGTCAATATAAGCATCTTTAGGACAGTGAATTACTATATTCTGACTATAATTTTTTTAGTTTACACTCTTTTTTACTAATTACATAGTTTTACAAAAATTACTTCTTTTTCTCCGACCACTAGACAACAAAGAATTGCAACTTTATCATAACTGTAATCATTGTCTTAATTTTAATTTTAATGTATTTATCTTAACACTTAACCGCATAAATGATAAGATAAGGAAGTTCAACTTGGTCCCAATATGTGCAAATTGAGCTTTCTTATGAGAATGATATGTATACTTACATACATGCACACACACACACACACACACACACACACACACACACACACACACACACACACACACACACACACACACACACACACACACACACACACACACACACACACACACACACACACACACACACACACACACACACACACACACACACACACACACACACACACACACACACACACACACACACACATATATATATATATATATATATATATATATATATATGTCACTACTATATATTATTACGGTAGTATAGATTCCTTTTCCGGCTCTCAGGAGCGATGGATTTTGACGAGTGAGGTATCGAAAGAAAGAGAATTTTACGGAGATGTGACGAATTCCAATTTTGTTTCTTAAAATCTTACAAGGGCTTAAATAAAAGTGATGAAAAAACTGGGAGGTTTCAAAACTTTGACGACTGAGAGACGGGATAAGTTGGGTTTTAAAGATTTTGACATGGGCATCAAGACCACAAAGGCTCCTAAGGAGCGTTTTCGTCCAGCGTTTTAAACTTACCGTTTTCGAGATAACGCACGATATAGGTCCGCATGGGCCCTATGCAATCTTGCGTACGTGCCCAACGGCACAACTCATGGCAACTTTATATCAATTTGAGCCTGTTTACAAAAACTTTTAATGAGCGGGAAATTATATAATGTTTCCCATGTCCAACTCTAAAGGGCACTGCTATGTATGCATACTACACATAGAAAATGTTATAGCTGGACCTAATTGCCTAACTGCTAAATTGAAGAGATATTTTCCAGAGGGGTAAGCTAATTACTTATTAAGTATGAGCTGTAACTTCAACATAGTCATCACAAACTGTATAGCTTCACCAAATGTGTGTGTTAAATAAACTTTTTTGGTAATATTATATTGTTTACATGATTAAATATGTTTCCCTAATATCGCTTATACTTCTAATGTATTAGGATTGATATCTAATGATAATATATATATATATATATATATATATATATATATATATATATATATATATATACAGTCAAAAATTAAGAAAAAAAAAAATTGATTTTTATCACCTTTGAATACAAACAAATCGATTGTGACTTCTCAAGTGCATAAAATTCGAATTAAGAAAAACTATGCTTTTGAAAACTAGCATTAAAAGCTAGATTAGTTTATTTATATATATATATATATATATATATATATATATATATATATATATATATATATATATATATATATATATATATCAACTAGTCTAGCTTTTATTGCTTGTAATTATATATATATATATATATATATATATATCATCAGCAGTCACAAATGAAGTAAAAAATAAAAAAACTTTTGACTATAAATTTTGCTCATGGCCTACAATTCAAATTTTTATTTAGATTAAAAAAATCGCTCATAAATCAGAAACGCTGTGAACGATTCAACGGTTTGTTACGTTTCGATTTTTTTAATGCGGAATCATCCAAAATACTAGTATGTACTAGCCCCATTGTCTTGTTATGCACTTACCCTAGCAGATTGTTCCCTTAGGCCAAGTGCATACAAGAGTTCAAAACCGAAAAAAACATGGAATTCGGATAAAGTAATTAAATTATTTTGAAATTGCAATGCCTATAATATTACTTACCACAAAGAAACTGAAGAAACGTCCAAGATTCGCTGAGTAAAATAGGATTAAGCGAAATTTTACGAACTCCACATGTACAGTTAAAGCACAATGCTGAGTTCAAAACCTTCCTGTAATTAATTTATTCAGATCACTGAAATCTAATAGCAGTAGTTTTAAGCCTAATCCTATTTATTTCAAATTTCCAAAGATGGCAGAATGGCTGATGCACATACAGACATGCACTGACTGACTTCCAGATGTTTCACTAAAATAATTGTATTCTTACAGCAATTAGAGAAAATACATTTTATAGAATTATAATATCCTGTTACAGTAATGATATATGTGCAGAAAAGCAAAGCCTACATTGATTATAAAATGTATATGTGAGCGGAACACACCCTTAGACAGTGGGATCTGGGAAATATTTTTTGGGGATTTTCCAAAACATAAAATTGATATTTTGAGTCATAATTTTTGTATTTTTAATTCAATTTTTATGCACATCCTTAAAACTTACGCCCAATTCGGCGATTATAGACACTTAGGGGAATACTTTTCTTCTTATTGAATCTCCTCCTCCTGTACAATAATTCGACGTACACCCCTGCGATATATTTGAATCAGGTTTTTATGTTTCCTTGATGAAGATTCTTGGTTTTCGTACTTTATTTTGTTCTTTAGTATTATAGATAGAGAGTTGGTTGGTGTTTGATGAGATGGCTTGATAAAAACGAATAATCTTTCTTTAGCAGAGGTGACAAAGAGGCCGGAAAATATGCAATAAATGGCTGCATCTTAGGTTGCTGTGAATTTAAAAAAATAGAAGTGGACAAGGCACTGGACACATAACGACCTAACTAGGGACAGGGTTCGAGTCCGGTTGTGGCAGATTATTTATTCTGGATCAAATCCTACTTGGGCACACCCGTCTCATTAGGGTTGAGCGAGGATGCTACATAACCTTCTTATATAAGCGTTGGTAAAGGAACACTACGTCCTTGCCAAGCACTGACTCAAAAAACATTACGACCTTACCAAGCACTGACTCAAAAACCGTCAATCCTTATCAAGTACTGTTCCATAAAACAGTATGTCGTTATCAAGCACTGACCCAAAACACAGTAAGTCCTTACCAAGCACTAATTCAAGAAACAATACGTCCTTATCAAGCACTGGCCCAAGAAACAATACGTCCTTACCAAGTACTAACCCAAGAAAACATACGTCCTTATGAAGCACTGTCCCAAAAAACAGTTCATCGTTATCAAGCACTGTCCCAAAAAACAGTTCATCGTTATCAAGAACTGACCCAAGAAACACTACGTTCTTACGAAGCACTGCCCAAGAAACAGTATGTCTTTACCAAGCACTGACTCAAAACGCAATAAATCCTTATCAAGCACTGGCCCAAGAAACAATACATCCTTACCAAGCACTGACCCAAGAAACACTACGTTCTTACCAAGCACTGCCCAAGAAACAGTACGTCATTATCAAGCACTGACTCGGAAAAAAGTACGTCCTTACTAAGCACTGATTCAAGAAACAGTCGTCTTTACCAAGCACTGACCCAAAAAAAAGTACGTCTTTACCAAGCACTGACTCGAAAAAAAGTACGTCATTATCAAGCACTGACTCGAAAAAAAAGTACGTCATTATCAAGCACTGACTCGAAAATAAGTACGTCTTTACCAAGCACTGACTCGAAAAAAAGTACGTCATTATCAAGCACTGACCCATGAAACAGTCGCCTTTACCAAGCACTGACCCAAAAAAAAGCATGTCCTTACCAAGCACTGACTCGAAAAAAAGTACGTCATTATCAAGCATTGTCCCAAGAAACAAGACGTCCTTACCAAGCCCTGACCGGAAAAAGGGTACATCCTTACCAAGCACTAAAGCAAGAAACAGTACGACCTTACCAAGCACTGACCCAAGAAAAAAACATCGTTACCAAGCTCTGACCCAAGAAAAAAGATATCCTCACCAAGCACAGACCCTTCATAGTTCGTAGTGCTGCAGGTTTATTTTATTTAAAATAATTATATAAATTATTTTGGTTTAATAATTTGAATTTAAATGAAATTCCATTAAATTTATTTTAGTTGAATATACCAAATAATTATTTCGAGAAATAAGTTTACTATTATTAGCCACAGGAGAAGCGGACAGACAGGTAGGGAGGTGTTCACCGAGGCTGGTGGTGCCTGGGTCTGCCCGAGGATCAATAAGGTTGGGATAAAACTTAGCTCCCTCTCCTCACCGTGTAGTCTATCGCTTGTGTCACTGTATCTCACATCTTCATATGTCCTGTCTACATATCATACAATATTATAATAGTCATGTACCATTGTATCATTGTATCATTGTATTCCTTGTTGAATATAATAGCGACATAACTCGAGAGTTGCCAACTTCCGAAATGTTTAAAATACAATTTCTTATGGTTAATTAGGTAGGAGTTTGTCTCAGGTTTAGTCTCAATCTACTCTCATATAGTCTCGGAATAAACTGACCTATGTTTACTCAAGAATAAACATGACGTAGAACTAATTTTGAACTCACCTGATGAAAGAGAATCAACTATATCTCATGAGAAGGAGGACTGAGCAGGCTAGAAGCTGAAGAATGGTCATGCAATCGTAACAATTGTTAAAGGTTTTTTTTCGGATGATTTAAGAAATATGGAGGTAAAGATAAAATTGGCGTTTAGGAATAGAAATAAGTAAGGAATTATGAGGGTACTGGTACTGGTATTGGTCTTGGTGGCAGAAACTAGTGCGGAAAGTTGCCACCCCCAGCTGCTTTTATATCGCTGCCCAGTTCCCAACTAGAGTGGAAGTGTCAGGATCCATTTCTCGGAATCATTGCGAAATAAATATTAACTGACCCAGATGGGAATTGAACTCACACCTTTCCGGACCGAGTACCATCGGCTCCCCTCCTCCTCCCCTACCCATTCCAATGTTCTTCGGCCATCATCGTCTCTCCAGGAGGAGAGAGCAGGACTAATAAAAGATTATTTGCTAACTGTTTAAGGATAGCGATCCGTTTCTGAAGTCCTAGATAAAAAGTCGATTCATAAGTATCAAGCTAAAACTTATTGGAGAGCAATTGTACAATTAGAAATCTGCAATTTTTTTGACCAGGAGTTAGTTTAAAAAATCTTGCTCTTGAAATTTCTTTCTGTTATCAATAATTTTATAATTGATACAGGTTATTTTTTTTTTTTACAAGTTTGAAGCCAATTTAAGATTATATAACTATTTGTCCGACAATTACAGCGGCGTGGATCACCTTTCTGACGCCCTAAAGATGTCATTTTACATTAAGGATAATTACTGGAGTACATATTCTAAAGGTGGCCATTGGCGATCACTCCAAATGAAACGAATGGATGGAACGACTGGAGTCTTTGGATTGAAGATTTCTAATGTCCCCCTGACCATCACTCCACTCCGGAATTCAATTTTTCGAACTAATTAATATGATTACCATAGTGATTCATACTCAGGTTTAATAATCGTATTTACAGTCTAAAAATATTTCAATGTAAGTACAAATTAATATAACTGTTGAGAATTAATGGGAAATAAACAGTACTTCTACAAAAAAAAAATAATAATAATTTCGCACATTTTATGCATATTATAAATTATAAATCCACCTAATCCACTTAATTTTTATCATAATTAATAATAAAAAAGTTAACAAAATTATAAATTATTCATATCAATATTTTTGTAACATATTTTATACAATCAATATCGTGAATGTTAACTATAGGTACTGTATTTACTGACCAACAATTTTTATTATTATAGCAGAGCCAAAAAACTGTGAGTAACTGTACAATCCATCGTTCCACTGGAGTGATTGGATTTTGGCGTGATATGTATGTCAAAAAAACACAAGGGTTTGGCATTTGAGAGTTTCGTCAAGGTTTTTACAAATAATTTTTACGATCAGTTATTGTTGATTGGGCCGTATTAAAATAATTCACACAATCTGTATATATTATACTAATGCACAGTTGTATGTATATTTATATACACCCCTTAACTTAATGAGAGCACACATATGCATATGTATATAAAAATAAAGTCCAAAAATATTTTTTTTAAATTATAATTACGGTAAAAATAAAGAAAAATATATGAAGTATTTATATGTGAATTACTTGTAAAATTAACACTGCTTGACATGAAATTCTGTGCATATCATAGCCATGTCTTTAACTTTAAAATTATTAATTCATAAATTTCTGTTTTCATTATTTGTACAATTCACCAATTATTATTTTATAAGTTTATTTAGTTGCATAGTCTAGATGCTAGAATTTTAAGTCGAAAGGATATATTGGAAAAAAAATCCGTGAGCAGTAGAACTCCGTCACTAAAGTGGTATTTTCCCGTTAAAAAAAGATAAAAACGGAGGAGTAAGAAAAAAATTGAGACCCACAAAAGACAGTCGCCTAACATATCGAAATTTACATATATATATATATATATATATATATATATATATATATATATATATATATACATATACATACATATACATTGAAATGACAATTTACCGAAAATGACATAAACTAATATGGTGGAAATGTAGCGATGCTTATTTTGTTTTATAGGTAATTTATTTTCCTTTCGAATGCAACATGTGTTGAGCTCCCTAACTCAACTTGGAGGGGCTTTAAAGGTGACTGGAATTTACCCATTCTTTAATGGTATCGTTCTGCCTTGAAGAAAGCCCTAGATACCGAATTTCAGCTCATTTCACCCAAAGGGGGCTTCTGGAGGTTCTCAAATGTAGCGGGGAAAATATATATATATATATATATATATATATATATATATATATATATATATATATATAAATATATATCAGACATCTCCAAATTTTCCATATTCGTGCTCTAGGGGTTATGAAACGGCAAGAAATCGCAGTCCCGCCGCTCACCGCCGACCTTCGACCCACTGATAGTCTATTTTTTTCGGGGAAAAAACGACTAAAAAACAACAACTTATAATACTATCTTTGGTTAAGAAGAAATATTAAATGAACGATGTTGAACATCGATCAACAAAACTAAGGGTTGAAGGCGTGCTCTTAGAATTCGGCAACAATTATAAGTTCCGTACAACACAATTTTTTTTTTTTTTTATTTCATTACCATTAGAATTTGAAATTCACATGTTATATGTCAAATTCTTGATACGAAATCATTTAGATTTTAATATTTGTAATTACTTAAAGTACTCATCATTTTCGTATATAAATGTAAATTTTCGTAACTTTTCGAAAAAATTCCTGCCCTTTAATGTGCTACATTTTACATCTATAGTAAGTGCTAAGTTCATCATCAATTTTGTTGAAAGGTAAGATATTCGTTTTAACTATTATACTAGTATACTGTGCATTATACTTTAATATAATATATTTACTTTCAATTATTCAAAATATAGAAATATATGTACAAGATAAAGATGGCTGGGTTGCGATCAAGAAAGAAACACAGTGAGTAAAATACTGCTGTGATATACTTAGATCAGGGTGTCCCATGATTGAAGGTCCATACTTTAAGGGCGTGTTTTGGATGCCTTTTAGAATAAAAAAAGACAAATAAACATATGCCCGCAAAGGGCTCTTAATGGAAATACAAGTATTTTGAAAGGTTAATATTTAAAAAATGGGAGCTAATGACTATGGCTCCAATCAAAGTCCTGTGAAATTAATCATACTATGTTTTTCTATAATTTTTCCTGTTCTTTTACACATTTATAATTTTTCTCTTCAAAATCCCCAACTGCTTCAAAAAAGTCGTAGTCCGTCCGTTGAATAATGTCCCTGTTCCCTCCATAGTTTCCAGCTTCAAGCCTATCTCTATTCCTCCAACCTTTCAAAACTACTCGAAAATATCTGATGTGGACAACACACGACTTCCTTGTACGTCTATTAAACTATAAATCCGTGGCTCAAAAAGTGATCCTCAATTTGATTACTAATTTCCGAAGATAGCAGTATCTCAAAAACGACACTCGGTGTCGCGACATCCATCTATTGACACACACACAATGTTTTGTTGGATTGGAAACCACATTGCGTTTGTAACCTTTATTACGGGAACATATGGTTTATGTATTTAATTTAAATATAATTTTTGATGTAAGCTTATTATGACCGTCAAGTAAAGTACCCTTTTCGGCTCACCAATTTTAACCGAAATATAATAAATAGATTCATATCGATATAAAAGTCCTATTTACCAAATTTTAGATAATTGACATCATATTTTCATATAATGTTTTATGAAAGTCCAATATGACCTTCAAGTAAAGTACCGCTTCAAGTATTCCAATCTAGACCAAAATCTAGTATGTTATTTAAATCAATATATAAATTATAAATACTAAATTTGAGAAGTTTTGCATAGTATCTTAATAAAGTTTTTAATGGAAATCAATTATGACCTTCAAGTAAAGTACCACAAATAGATTTTACTACAATCCTAAATACAAAATTTCAACGATTTATGCGAAATACGAACGAACGTACGTACTGACGCCACGATGAAACTAGTCAAAATGGATTCAAGGATGGTCAATATGGATATTTCGGTTGAAATCTGAAAACCGAAAATTTTCGCGATTACAATACTTCCTTTACTTCGTACAAGGAAGTAAAAATAATCTGTTCACAGGTTAATAATCTTCCTCAGCATAAAGATCTCCTCAATCCCTTCTATTCTTCTTTTTGATCAAAATATTCCATGCTATCTGCTTTGTTTAAAATCACCCAAGACCTCCAATCCTTCATAGACCAACAGAAAATCACTATTCTTGTTCCCTTCGATCTTTCAAAAGCTTTCGACTCAGTTCATCATACTATCTTCATTTTCAAACTTCAAAACATCTTCATATCAAATAGCGTTTTAAAGTGGTTCCTTTTCTTCTTGTCTCTTCGCTCCTAAACAGTCAGCATGCCACTAAGCTTTCTTCCCCACTCTTTTACTAACACGTGGCATTCCTCAAGGGTCCTCACTCTCACCAATCCTTTTTTCTATCTATATTAAGGATCTTCCTGATTCCATTCACCACTCACAATCCAACTTATATGCTGGTGACCTCCAAATTAGCCAATTCTTTCATCCTACCGAGATAGTTCAGGTGTTCAGAAAGCTTCATGGAGATTAATAATATCAAAGTATGGGTTGTAAACAATATTTTGAGGCCGAATGTAGAAAAACTCAGGCCATCCTCACCGGTTCCAAGGACCTTCTTAATTCCCTTCCTTATTATCACTTACTCTACATATTAACTTCTGCCCTTCAGTTAAAAATTTTAATGAAATTTTTGATCAACACCTGTTCCGGATACAGTAATTTTTTCCAAATACTCGAAAATCCATTGCTATCCTCAAACAATTCCTATGATTTCGCGATTCTATGCTGAAAATCCGTCAGATCCTAGTCTCCTCTCTCATCGTTCTCCATTTTGATTATGGCTGCCTTGTGTATGGTTGACTGTCCGATAAGCATGAGACGAGAATGAAGAGGCTAATGAATTGCTTCATTAGATCCATCTTGGGGATCCCCAGTCGTTCCCATGTCTCCTGGTACGCCGAGTTAAAGTGGCTTTACCCTGTTTTCCGATGTCAATACTTACTAGGTGTCTATCTTTTCTAGCAACGCACAGTTCAACAGCAACATAGAACTTGGTTTTGAAAATCATGTCAACGCCGAAAGTTGACCTACGATCTTGTGTTTGATCTATCCAGCTGCTATTGGTCTTATTCGACGCCAAATCTATTATTCTATCACGCCAATTTCTATCCATTTTTTTTTTGTAATGCAAAAGAATCGTTTCTTCATGGATTACCAAAAAGTGTCGAAAAACTTATTTTCTTTTCATTGTTTTGGCCTGAAAACTGATCAAGACTTCATTTGCTGACCCATATGCATAGGAACTTTTTTGTTCAGCGTTACATTTTCTATAAAACCCTTTAGAGTTAGTTATTTTTTTTGGGGGGGGGGGCGAATTAAAGTTATCGTTATTTTTATTTTATTGTTATTAAGTTGTTGAAATATCGATAGGCTAGTAGTTTTCTGATATTTTAGAGACTCTAGGCATCCTGCGTGTAATCTTCTATTTATATCCTTACAATTATTTTCTCTTTTTTTTTCTTCTATATTAATTATTTTATAATTTTTATTATTCTAAGGGGAGTAGACAATTTTATTTCATTCATTCATATCAGAAATGGTTTAAAAAACATGTCCTTAATGTATGGATCTTCACTCATTGGACATTCGGGGTATCTCATCCTCAACCATTTTCTCCTTGATTACATTTACGGTCAACGAAAAATCCATCATTAAAAAATATGTATAACACATCTTAGGTATAATTATACTTAATTTATCATTCATTAGTTCCAATTTTTCTAAACCTAAATTTCGTTCAATGGTTTTAAACAAACTTGTATTAAATTTGTTACTTTATATTCAAAAAGATCTTTACATCATTCTCATCAATTAAAACTATTATTAAACACCAAAAGCTTTAATCAGAGTAGTAGAATATATGCTAGATTAAAGCTAACAATATGGCCATCTATGAAGAAGACTATTAAAAGCCCACTGTAATCTACGTTGCTTATTCTGGCCCCAGCCGCGGTGGCTCAGCTTGTTTCTTAAATTGCCTCTTCTGTTTAGGCTCTCTCGCTTCTTGTTAGTTGCCGGCTATTCCAAACATACACAGCCTTACAAGGTTTATCGAACTCAGGTGCAAACACTTTTTATCAGGTAATCCTTTATACGTAAAGCACCTGGGTTTACAAATAGTGTGGACCTAAACATCACGAATCAGCGGATTGTATTGTTTGTACCAATATCCGAAAAGCGGTTGATTCTGAAATTCTCCCTATACAAGAATTTGTAGAATATTTTAACTGACATTGTCTTTTAAAAGGGTGCTTTAAGTTCATGAAATTGTTTTAAAATTTGATTTAATAATAATAACAATAATAGTTTTATTTCCATAACTATAAGCCTCTTTCTTATAGTTATGGAAATAGTGGAATATTGGAAAAGTGGAGGGAGGAATCTGGTTTATAAACGATCAAAACAAGTTTATTAATAGGCGATATATTATATTAGTTTAGATTATAAATAAGGTTCTTTTTATACCAAAACATAGGTGCAGATTTTCCATTTTGATTGGTGGGGACAAGGGGCGGCTACGCCCTCTATAAGTCTCAGTGAGCATCAGTAGTGAACTGGAACCGTTGAGTTGAGCTTACTCTACACTCTACCAGCCCATCCATGCCCTATTTCTTCTTGAAATTGATTACTGCTTAAACGAAGTAATGAACAATAGGCTGATCTAGGCTTACATAAATCGATTCTACTTCAAATTTAATCTAACTTCAAGGCCTTAGCCTAGCCAGACACTAAACGGTTTTTAATTGATTTTAGTTTACATATTTTATTGGTTCATGTAGATTATTTGTTATTTATTATTTTTAAAAATTGTTGTATATCAAATGATTGGTGAAATAATGTCCGCCCATCTCTCTTTTATTATTGGGGGAAAGATGACCTCCTCCCCTTCTCGTCCCTCCCAAGTCTGCCCCTAAGGTATTAAAAATAAAACGTTTGATAAATTGCTTTGTACGATTCATCTTCGGGGTCCTGTGGGACGCCCCCGTCTCCCGATATTATGGGGTTGAAGTGGCTTTACCCTTCCTACCGTCGTAGGAATATCCTAAAGGATATATCCATCTAGCAAGTTATCCAATCCCGCCGTACATCATACATATTTGACCTCTTTCAAATCTTCTGTCTACTCCCGCCATAGTCCACGGCCTTCAGATTTACATACAGCGGCCCACGGATCCGCAGCTTTCGACAGATCTTTTGTCATCCGATCCTCGTCCTTATGGAATTCCATTCCTTCTTCCCGCTTGTCGCTCCAATACCCTTCCCACCTTTAAATCCCGCTTATTCAATCACTTCTTGTCCATCCAGCTCTAAAATAATTGTAGATAGAGTTTCTTTCACTACAATCAAAATTTGTAAACATGAACTAATAGATTTTCTGTATCTTTTCAATTATTCTTACATCATTTTTAATTTTTATTACGTTTCATTAATATTAGAAATGTTTATGTTTTTTATTAAAAAGGACTCCGGTCAACAATACCAATTTCATATGTTAAATGTTACTGCATTATTTATGACCTGTTGTAATATTCATTTCTATTTATTTATTTATTTTTTTTATTTTTGCTATCTCTGTTAACGCATGCTTTGCTATTTCATCTACTCTAAGGCTCTGAAGCTCACCTATCACTGCCTTTAATTGTTATTCTAAAGGGACTTGTCCCGGAATAAATAAAGAGTTTATTATATTTATATATATATATATATATATATATATATATATATATATATATATATATATATATATATATGTATATATATATAAATATATATATAAAGAACTTTACATATTAATTTTAAGTTCCCCATTACGAATAATTTTTTTATCTTCAGGTCTTTTTACATCTAGATTTTTATTAATTCGATTTCATTTTGCAAATATGATTCTGGTAAATTAATAAAACTAATAAATTCGAAATATGCAATTTTTCTAATTTATTACTTTAACTTGGTGGCAACGATATATCTGCATGTCAGAGATAAAATGTCATAAATCCAATTTTATCTCATTTTGATTTTTTTGACGTATTTATATTATTCTTGTCATATTGCTGGAGTATAATTATGGTAGGTAAGCTATGAGGATTATAAAATATGCAACACTTGAAATATAAAGACCGCTATCAACAACAAGGGATACAGTGCCATCTAGAACTTCTTTTTGCTCTCCTGGAGATGTTACGACAGTATACCTCTGACGTACAGATATTATGACACTATAATATGATAAAATGTATATAACTAATCAGGATAAAATCTTAAAAAAAAAGTAACTATAGTTGTTAGCTGCTGTACGTTGTGTACTATTTACGAGTGGTGTTTGGTTACATGGTGTCAATCTGTTGAAGTAAGATGCACTATTTTTGGGCTTAATTGGTGTGATTTCCAATGTTAATGATGCCTACATTGACGAAACGTTGACTGGTTATTTATGTACCACAATTTGAAGGGCTAGGGTCTGATAGTTACAATAACATATTAAAAATATTAAGAAATTTTTTTTTTTATTATTTCACAAAGATAATATGCAGTATATGCAATATTATTACGATTAATATGCAGGCGAACTTGTACTCTGATAATAAGAAGCTTTTTCGGAACACATGAAACATTTTTTGGGGAGGGAGGGAGGGGAGAAAGAGAATGAATGATTCCCTCTTACCTTGGACAACTCGCAAAACGTAATTTCTAGGCGAACAAATCAGCTGAAAGGTAGCGAACAAACATCGATATCTTAACCCTCTACTTTATTACTAAAGAATCTCTAGAGATAAGAACTGAAACAAAGGAAAAAAAAAAATGGGGTCATGGCCTCACGTTTGATAACATTGAGTTATCATTGTTTAGCTTTGCTTAAACTTATCAATTTTTTTTTCAAAACCTTTCAGAGACTTATTAAAAAAGCGTGAGCCATCAGAACTCCATCACTAAGGTCGTATTTAAAATTATCTTTAATAGTAACAAAAATACAAAATTAAAAATATCAAAATGGCGGGGGCAGGAGAAAAAAGTTTAGACCCCTAAAAGACACTTCTCATATACTAATTCATATACAAATTTTCAACCCCCTCACTCAATTTGGAGGTGCGCAAAATCTAAAAACATTTAAACATGCCGATTTTTACTTTTAATTTACCACCCACTTCTTCTGTGCAGGAGGGGGGATATATCCTCTCCCCCGACATTTTGAAAATATATCATTTTCATACCCACTAACATAAGTTTTCTATTTTGAATAATAATATTTGATCTAATTTTCATTCTTACCCTTAAAAGTTAAGCAAAATCCGGCGATTATAGACACTTAAGTAATTACTTGTCTTCTTCTTATTAAATTCTCTTGCAAAAAAAAAAATTAAATCCCCTTGAAAAAATTCTGCGCATGCGCCTGATTTCTCTGGTACTAAACAGATATGAAATTAGTTGATCCACATGATGGTATAGAAGGATCAATCTAATTAGGGATTGATAAATTATTTGCCACTTCTATAAATTTGTTTTATTGAAAACTAGTTTCGAATGTTATACATTCATCATCAGTTCTAAAAACACACAAAAAATTCAAAAATAAGTTGGTATTAGTATACATATTAAATTATATAAATCAGTATTATAAAACATTTATGAATAATAATAATTCATGTTTTATAATACTGATTTATATAATTTAATATGTATAATAAAACCAACTATATTTTGAATCGCTTATTTTTGAATTTTTTGTGTGTTTTTAGAACTGAGGATGAATGTATAACATTCGAAACTAGTTTTCAATAAAACAAATTTATAGAAGTGGCAAATAATTTATCAATCCGTAATTAGATATGAAATTGGTACATAAACATACTGACTTTAACCAATATGGCCGCCATACGCGTCATAGATTTATTCGCAAAACTGACTCAACTTCAGAATTAAGAGAAAAGCTGCATAACGGAAATTGTCTTGGGAGAGAGTATCACCACCTCCGCGACGCGTCTCGTAAAGTCTTTTATTCTAAGCCATCTTCTTTTCGACGTTGCGATTCATTTGTTGAGCCAGCCTGCTCTAGCAGAGAACGCCAGTCATCTTTGTGCCTTCCAGTCACTGAGATCTTGCCTCAGCAGCCATGCAGTCTTCATAACGAAATCTAGTACGTCCGAGGTCTTGATCTTCTTATCCTGTGGGTGCATCTACTTCCCTTTATTCCTCATTTGATTCGGAATTTGTTCTTCTACTCCAGGTGCCTTGCTCACATATTCCACTCTTAGGCTTTGGTCTCAGCCCAACATTCTGAGTAATTAATTAATCAATATTAATATTAATCAATATTAATCAATTAAAAGTTCTAATTATTAATTAATTAATTAATTAAGAATTGCTGCATATTTAAGTACTGGTGGGATGATTGTTTTATAGCTTCTTTCTTTCGATGTCTTGGATAATGCATCGCTTCTCAAGTGTTTTTGAGGGGAAAATGGATGCCCTTTGCATTTCTTCCTCTAACTTTATACCACTGCGTGCCACTTCCACTTTTAAGAAAACTGTGCGAACTGATCTTTTGATATGAGTATTAAAGATTTGTCTCCGTAAAAAAATAAAACTTATTACAAAAGTTTATTTAACAAAAAAAACAGTGCATATGCTTAAGAAAAAAAGTTCAAAAATCCAAAATCAAACGTTTATCAATTTAGCATAGCAATAGTAAGATTCGCATAATAGAGAAAAGCATCAATATTTTTCAGTTGGAAGCCTCTTGATGATTATTTGCAATCAGAGCATCAATGTTAGACTTGATGGAACTCAAATTGATTTTTCAAAATCCTCTTCGATACTGACTGATTTCGCCTTTAATACGATAACAATCCTTAATTATTTTTATTTATTGTAGATCGTGTTTATTCTTTTTATAATTGATACATTCAATAATAATTTTTAAACAGTTTTTATCTCTCATTGAACATATTAAAGAGATAATTTTATCCATGATTTTTGTTTTCTTGTTCGCGTACCACTTGGAAAATCTTTGCCTATCACCAGTGGTACGCCTGCCATGGTCTGATTACTCCTGCTATACGCTGTTCTTTTGATTAACCCAGGATATAATTATATGAAGGATTCTACTCTTTCAAATTTCAAGGATCCTAAGGCATCAGAATTGAAAATTCAAAGTCGTGACATGAAACAGGAAGGGGGTACTATCAGCATGACATGGGCTAGATAATACGATAGCAAAAAGTATTGTAAACTTCCTGCACTTTTGTTTATAAATTTGTCTGTAAACTTATACTATTCTGTATAATTTACCCATTAAAGTCTTATAAAACTTCTAATTCCCATTCATAAGTTTCCTTTTTTTTTGTCTATACAATTTATTTTTTATTAATTTTTTTTGTGTGTGTTTCAGGTTAAAATGGGAATTTCTGATTTCTCTTCAGATACGTAAGTTTTCAGATTAATGTTATCTATATAATGTAACAGATTATTTATTTTTTAATGCTTGAAATAACAATGAAGGATATAAATGAAAACAGTTTGTAGTAAACAAGTTAGTTGATTATTGTTGGAGGGAGTTTTTGTTGACCGTATATGTATATTTAAAGGGAGAAGTTGGTCGGGGGATGCGGTCAAAGAGTTACACTTTCATATGTAAACTTATATATTTTGTGCCGACGTTTCGGCCTAAGTTTTAGGCCATCTTTAGGGCTAAACAGAAAAACAAAATAACAACAATGAAAATAGACACAGAATGAAAATAGAAATTACAAGTAAGATAAAAAAAAAAAAGTAGTAAGTATAAAAAGAAAAAGATAACACTAAATTACATAATACAAGTGACAAATGAAAAAGTTAAATAAAATAAATAAAATAACAATATAAAAATTAATTGAAATTAAAATAATGCTTTATTTACACAGGGAATAGTAAAATATATGAAATCTATTAATTAAAAATAATTATGAAAAGAGTCACGCAGAAAGAACTTTTTTTTCTTCTTTTTTTATATGTGTCTCTCCGAGAAATTATTAGAAAACTACTAGAAATTATCATATTCACTAACATATAGTCAAAAATATAAAACTTCAAAATTCATTTGAATACGGTTTTGATTTATTCATTTATGGTATGAATTATTTATTTATTTGTGGTATATATTACTATGTTTCTTATCTAATATCGTCCATTATATCGTCGCCTCCACGTTTAAGTAACAAATGTGAAAACTCCCATTTTTCGAATGCCTAAGTTTTCTTAATTTACCATAATTATATTCGTAAAATAACATCTTATAAACACAAATCTAGGGCTAAGATGGGGAAGTTGAAAGTGAAATCTAAAGTATTTTATGGACCTAAATAGTAGCTACGTTCACATTCTTCACTTAAACTTGGTGGTGACAGTATGATCGTAACTAACAACTAAGGTTTACGAGCGGTGATTTAAAAGAGAATAATATTTACTATTTCTTGATCACAGATAATGTTTTATAATTTATTATAATATGCACATGGCTAAGAATCCAGTCTTGCTTGGGACGTCATAGCAAATTGAAACTTAATTTGAATATTTACAACCGTTTTTAAAGTGGTATAAACAGTGTTGGGCAAAACGTAATTTCGATTACAATTACAATTACTCATCAATATCAATTACTATGAATTGAAATTACAAATAATTGTAATTTTAATTGCTATTACAAATAATTATAATTGTAATTTCTTAATGAACTACTGTAATTGTAATTTTGGACCGTGATTATAATTACTAGTTAAGCCAAAGTAATTGTAATTATTATTTGTAATTGTAATTTTATTTTACAATTCCTAGTAATTGTAATTGGTAACTGTAATTACTTAACGCCGAAATGACACTAAAAAAAAGTTATTTTCATATATATGCTAAGAGATACATTTCAAAATGGCGAGTTTCAATGAATAGAATGAAAATTTGCAAAAATTACGACAAAATTAAAGATACAGTAAATTTGTTATGACTTATATTTTAGGTAATTGTAATTGTAATTACTTAGAGTCAACAAGTAATTTTAATTGTAGCTGAAACTACTTACCATCAGGAAGTAATTGTAATTATACTTGCAATTACATACCGTCAAGAAGTAATTGAGATACTACAATAACAGTAATTGAAAGGAGTAATTACAAATGCAAATGCTTAACACAATTATAGTAATTGTTATTGAAGATGTTCTTAAATACCAAAGTAATTAATTACTGCTCATCTCTGGTTATAAGTAATATTAAAACATTATTCCTCATACAGAAATAGTAAATTTTAAAGTGATCCAATTTTTTAAAATGAATTAATTGAATTTTAGAGCTATCTGAAGGGTCCATTGAATTATATGTAATGAAAACAGTATTCTTCTACGGAGTGAACTATATTAACAGAATTTATTTAATTCAATACTGGAAATGTCTAATTTGGTTTCAACACCTAAAAACACCTATATTCAAATTCTCGTGCGAATCTAAAAATAAAAAGTTTTTGTCGAAAACTTTTGCCAATTTTTGTCTTTCAATATTTTTTAAAAATTCATAATATTGTCCATAAATCAGGGTACCCTTAGAACAATTCAGACCAAATTGGGTTTGGGCCATTGGTAAAGGTTCTTAAACTGCGCGATTTGCTTTAATCGTGGTTTCCTACCTGTTTTAGATGCAATGCTATCCGCAAAAGAATCTTAATTTTGATTTTATTTGGTAATCACAATTTTTGATACAGACCTTCTAAGATAATGCAATGTTGTTTATATGCATGCAAAGAATAAACTCTCCTCTTTCTAACAAGTCAATATCGGATTCACTAAAGACAATTCACAGAGCCTCAAAGCGGAACCTAATTCTGTGGCTTAAATCTTCGCAATTTTTTAATTTTAATGTATTTTTTTTTCAATGATATTTTCAGCATTAAGGTTTGCTCCTTAAGGAGTAATGTGCTTAATCAAAATCTGTCATCATTTTCGGTGTGAAAAAATCTTTAAGGCTAGTTTACTTCATAATTTAAACACTTTTTTAAAAAATTTGTTTGAGAACAAAAATCAATTCTTTTAATTCGTTGTACGAAGTAAAGGAAGTATTGTAATCGCGAAAATTTTCGATTTTCAGATTTCAACAGAAATGGATATTTGTAATAACTCAAAAACGGTTAGCCGTAGAAAGTTAGAATTTTGTATTTGGGATTGTTGAAAAATCTAGTTGTGAACCTCCCTTTTTGGTCTCTACATGATTACCGGAAGTGCTACTTTAGTTGAAGTTCATTATTTGATTTTCATCAAAAATTATATTAAAATATAATGTAAAACTTCTCAAATTAGGTATATAAGACTTACATATTAATACAAATAACATAATAAATTTTGGTTAACATTGGCTACTGGAAATGGTACTTTACTTTATTAGACTTTCATCAAAAATTATATTAAAATATAAAGTAAAACATTTCAAATTTGGTAAATAGGACTTTTATATCAATATGAATGTATTTACTAGATTTTTGTTGAAATTGGTGAGCCGAAAGGGGTACTTTATTTGAAGGTCATAATAAAAACATAAAAAATTATATCAAAATTAAATACAGAGATCATATAGTTCGGTTATAAAGGTTACGAACGGGATTTTTTTCCCACTCCAATTAAACATTTTTGTTACTTGTTTTATGTGTTAAAATTGAGTGTAAAATACTGGTTTTCCTCCCCATTTGTGAGATCAACAAGTCTGCAGCATGAGAATAAGATACTAGTTAAGTTGGTTTTTCCGGTAACTGTCGATTTCTAATGCTTTATCTAGTGACATTGACAGTTTTAATGTTGTCACCGTACACGAAGAAATCTCTTGGAAACTAGTAACCTACTGAAAGAAAACGGCCTATAATAACGGAAGGAGACATCCAGAAACAAGAATATGTCTGCCGATAGATGGATGTCGCGTCGCCGAGTGTCGTTTAAAAAAAACCTGGCGGTTGAGCGTGATCTAGGCCACATCACCTCCTTGCACAACCGTTGGCCTAGAGACAGTACGGTCCTTAACAAGCACTAGACCCTTCATGGGTTGTAGTGGTACAGGTTTAAGCGTCAAATTAAATAAAACTTATCTGATTAGTGACTTGGTAGTTAAAAAATTAAGATTAAAGATTTTTCAGATTGCGTGTGGTCGAGCCGCTCCCAATCTTTTTCTGTACTGATGATAACTGAATTTGCCAAACGTTGACTAGTTAGTTGTTTATCGCTATTTGAAAGACCGTCTTTATTTTAGAATCTTATAGTAATATCCTATTAAGAAATTATATATATATATATATATATATATATATATATATATATATATATGTTGTTGTTTTTTACGTTGTTCCATAAGTGGAAATATTATTAATACTAACAAGTGCATAGAACCTTGGTAGGATTGCGGACCGTCGGAAACTGTAATAACGGGCCTTCCAATCCGACCGACCTTCAGCTCGTCTCCTTCCCTTGTCTCTTAGTGCTATATATAAAATATATCCTATCCTCTTCACGGCCAGAGGGATTTACCTAATTTCATTGAACTTGTTCCTTAGCAAACACTAAAATATTTTCTTTTGACATCCGCATGATGGTATAGAATAGAAGGATCAATCTAATTAGGGATTGATAAATTATTTGCCATTTCTATAATTTTGTGTTTATTGAAAATTAGTTTCCAATGTTATACATTCATCTTTGTAAACCAGTACAAATTTTTCTGTTTGATATTATCTACTTAAACCTTGAACTGAAGATGAATGTATTAAATACTATGAATAATATCAATGTATTATTTACTATAACTAAATTATAGTTTTTATCAATCCCTAATAAAATATTTTCAGTATATTTTCGATTGTGAATATATATGTAGGACACATTGGATAAGTACAAATATATATATATATATATATATATATATATATATATATATATATATATATATATATATATATATATAAACATATATTTCTTATATATTGAATGATGTAATAAACCAACAAATAATTTATATTAAACTACTTTATCGAAGTTAATAAATATGGAGGTTTTATTGAGAACTACCTCAATTGAATGACCAATTATTCTTTTCTAGGGCCTTTTTTAGTTTTTCAAACACAGTAACAGATCCTAAGGACAGGGGGGGGGGAGGGAGAAGAGATCCCCACGCCATAGAACATTTTAAAAATTAAATAATAGAATTTTAAAATACAGATGAATGCAGCTTACATGGTAGAGGCTAATACCTATCTTATCGCAGGGATCCACGCTATACAAAAATAATCATAAAAATTGGAACTGAATTGCTAAATAACAAGCTTAATGAGTGAATTTCAGTCTCTTAAATTCTATGAAATTCTGCCATTTTGCACCAAAATTTTAGAAATAATTGTCTCGGAATCTCTCCTCCCACTTACTTGATAGATATTCTATAGGCCCACTTGCCGGACTCGTTTTCGTCCACCACTACCAGTACCAGTACCCTCTGAAGCCCCTAGACCAAGGGTGCCCCCGCAAGATCTTGATACCTCATTATTCAAACAGTTCTAATTTAATCATATTCTCTTGTTTTCTATATTTTCCTGTAAAAACCTTTTGCAAGGAATAATAAACCTTTATCACTATAGCCCATGAAGGGACTTGATTTTCTGTGGCACTAATATTTAAGTCCGCTATACAGATGGGTACAACGGTTCGACGGACCAAGTTGGGAGACCCCGGCGTGTGCACTCTGCCTCGGTAGAAGTGGTCCACTGAACCGTTGCTCCCATTTGTGTAGCGGGCTTTACGAATCAGATATAAAAATGGAAATACTATCTTAAGTGGGCCACTGACGTTCACTCCACTCCAACCGAACCCCGCCAAATAGAACGTGGAACGACCGTGAGTGTAAAATCATGTGTGGGTTTTCTGGAATTCCTTCGGTTCTGAACTCCATCATGCCACTCCAAAATCCAATCACTCCAACCGACCGTATGTGTGGAAAGCTGATGGATAGACTGCACAGCTTTTAGCCTATGCTATAATAATAATAAAAATCTGGTGAGGGGCGCGCATCATACAACTTTACCTTACCAGGCTATAATAATATTTTTAATGCAATTTTTAAGAGTTCAAATAAACATTACTTCTTCACGATTTCTCTAACAAAAGTATAATAAAATAGTTTTTTTAAACAATTTTAATACGACAATTCTGAACACTATATGTTTTTGGTTTGTCAAGTTGAAAATAAATTTTAAAAGTTTCGGTTTAGTTTCCATGAAAATTACATTTAGTTTCTATGGAAACTTCCTGTTTCCTTTAAATAGGTAATATAAAATTAGAAATTATTAAGTTAATATCTGCTTTAATATTATTACAGAGCGTGATGGTTGGCCAATTGTTGGGGGCAGGTTAGGTCGCCTTTCGGTCGCCGTCTCCTTTCGGACGCGCTCGCCTTCCAATCTAGGGTCTTGTAGTCCTTATAAGATACGCTGTATCTTTTCTAATACTGGTCCGGTTTCGATGATTCCTTTTTTGTTTTTTGGATGGCCTTTAAAATGAATTTAATTACTTTTCATATGATTTTATACACAATTTACTATAAAATGCATGCTTTTTTTGAGTTATGCGCAAATAAAATCTTTTCATCATAACTTTTTTCACTGCATTTCCTCGGTGTTTTGATGCATATATGAAAAGCTACAGAGCTTTAAGGAAATGAATTTAGGTAAGTTTAATCAAAATCGTTAGAGCTGTTTTCGAGAATATTGCAAACAAAAAAAAGGTGTAAAACCGATAATATAAAGTGACTCTTTCGGTTAGTCGATTTTGAGGGAAAAGTTGCTTAAATACGTAATTTCAATTTCGTACATCTTTTCGTTTTTGAGCTTGACTGTTCACGAACACTCAGACCATTTCGCGAGACTCGGTTATTGGATTCAAAAAAAAACAAAAAACCTGTACCACTACAACCCATGAAGGAAGGGTCTTGGCTTCAGTACTTGGTAAGGGCCGTACTGTTTCTGAGCCAACGGGTTGTGCAAGGAGGCGATTAGGCCGAGATCACGCTCAACCGCCAGGTTTTTTCCCCAATTAAGGGTACCCACTTTATAGAGGCTGGGTGGTCCCCAGGACGGTCTCCCAATCCCACAGGGTCGATCCACAGCTGTTAGAAGAATAAATAATTATCTGCCACAGCCGGCCTCGAACCCGGGACCGGGAGCATCGTAACACAGTGCCTTGCCATTGAGCTACTTCGCTCCTTTTGCTCAGGGGACTTCCGCTCCTTTATTAGACTCAGGGGGCATTAAAACGTTTATTTCCGTTGGAAACTCGAATTCGAAAATTTTCACGATCGCAATATTTCCCCTTACTATATATTTCATATATAGTCAAGGGAAAGTACAAATTGTTGGTGAGTAGATATAGTACAGATAATATTTACGATATCGATTGTACTAAATATAATTACAAAACTGTCAATATGAATAACATACAATTTTTTTTTTACTATTAGTGTTAACAAATATTAGTATTAATTAAAAGAAATTTTTTAGTTAATTTATAATATTTTTAAAATTGTCCCAACTTTTTTGGCGAGTGAGGGAAGGCAAATATTAATACTAGACATTACTATTTAATAGTAGACATACTATTTATATTGCCATTAATTCTCAAGAGTTATATTAATCTTTACATTGAAATATTTGTTAATTATAAACAAAATGGCTAATATTTACCAACTTAACAGAACAAAGATTTGCATAAATCCATTCCTAACCCAGATATCATTCCTGGTGTAAAACTCGCGAGAGATTTTTAGGACAATATTAAAAGTTGATTAACTGGCTTTGTAACAATATTTTTATGCTATATCTTGCATCACCCTATTTAAGTAGTTCTCCTAATAGATAGCATATTTTACAATATTAATCATCATATAAATTTAGTTATTTATACAGAAGTAAATAAAGATGATACAGCCTGGTTAAGGACAGAAAAAAAAACAAAACATGTTTTTAACTAAAGGAATATATGGACGTTGTTTTTTGTATAAAAAACACAGTATGCATCATACTTTTTTTCTCAAATAACAATATATATTTTTTTAATTTTATTGTTTATTGTGTAAAGTAGGAGTTAATTAAGGTGGAAACACTTTTATAATTAAAATATATTTTTAAGGCTCCTAGCACTGTTCAAGGTAGTGGCATTGGCAGATTTTTGTACCATTTCCAATTTTTACTTTTTTGTACGAAGTAAAGGAAGTGTAATCGAAAATTTTCGGTTTTCATATTTCAACGAAAATATCCATTTTGACCATCCCTGGATCCATTTAGACTAGTTTTATCGTGGCGTCTGTACGTACGTACGTTCGTATCTCGTATAACTCAAAAACGGTTAGCCTTAGAAAGTTGAAATTTTGTATTTAGGATTCTTGTGGAATCTAGTTGCGTACCTCCCTTTTTAGTCACTGCTTAATCACCGGAAGTGGTACTTTACTTGAAGGTCATAATTGATTTCCATCAAAAATTATATTAAAATACTTTGCAAAACTTCTCAAATTTGGTATTTATAACTTGTATATTGATTTAAATAACATACTAGATTTTGGTCTAAATTGGAAAACCGGGAGCGGTACTTTACTTGAAGGTCATATTAGACTTTCATCAAAAATTATATTAAAATATAATGTAAAACATCTCAAATTTGGTAAATAGGACTTTTATATCGATATGAGTGTATTTACTATATTTTGGTTAAAATTGGTAAGCCGAAAAGGGTATTTTACTTGAAGGTCATATTAGACTTTCATCAAAAATTATATTAAAATATAATGTAAAACATCCCAAATTTGGTAAATAGGACTTTTATATCGATATGAATGTATTTATTATATTTTGGTTAAAATTGGTAAGCCGAAAAGGGTACTTTACTTGAAGGTCATAATAAGCTTACATCAAAAATTATATTTAAATTAAATACATAAATCATGTGTTTCGGTAATAAAGGTTACAAACGCAATTTGGTTTCCAATCCAATTAAACATTTTTATTACTTGTTTTAAGTGTTAAAATTTAATTTAAAATACTGGTTTGAGATACTGCGATCTTCGGAAACCAGGAAATCATGTGTGTTGTCCACATCAGATATTTTTTTACTACTCTTATGTTTTTACCGCGCGCGAAACCCAGTTTTTATTCATAGCACATTTTCAGTCTAAGTGAAAGCCTGTTGCGTCGTCCGCTAATACCGCGCATGCGCAGTTCTCTATCCCGTGACGCTAAATTGATCTGCTCGTCGAGATTTATTATTTTAGGAGGTTATTTTAAATATGGTTTGGTATAGGAATAGAGACGCCCTAGGTATTATATAGATGGCCGTTGTGTATCCGAGAGAGTGTATAGAGAGTGCCGAGAGAGGAGAGGAGTAATGGCGGGGAAGGGATCACTGACCTGGGCTAACCCCGACCTCCCCACCATTACCTACCTCAACCCTCCCCACGCTCTCTTGTTCCTCTAGCTCTTGTCCCAGGTCAGTGCTTCTCGCTTTCGGCAGATCTTCTTCACTTGTTCTATGGTAAGTCCATCTACATTTATATATATATAGATATCTGTGTCAGTGCGAGAATTATAAATCCTACTCTTTACAACTCCCAGTATTAAAGTAAAAATATCTTTAAAACTAAATTATAATCCCAAAGAATCTTCATACGCAATTCTTTATACAGCTTCTAGAACAAATACCCCTCGACTTCCTTCGTTCACAATGGCTCGGAGGAACATTGCGAAATCGGGCGTGGTGGGTCGAAGAACTCTAAACATTTTCATCACAAGGCTGTGTCGAAACAGCTTCGTTTTCGCCATTGCTCACGGCAGCACGGTATATCCTCGCTATCTTATCTCTTCTCATATTATTGATGAAATAAAACTTTCTCTCAATATCTTTCCTGATAAAATATTTAATAATGCTTTATTTCGTTTCGTAGAAAGGTGTATTTATTAAAATCCGGACTAACTAATACCATAGGCAATCCGGGTAATATATGTAATAAGGAAAACAAAATGCTTAAATAAGCAGATTTACCGTTCATCACGATATAAACTATTTACAGTTGGAGAATCAATCTACTTCAAAGTCCTGTCACGTTAGTAAACCTTTCTTAAATTTAACCAAAAGCATTTTCTTTTACCATAATTTATGTTATAATCTATTCAGGAACTATTCATTCAATCAATTTAAAAACCGAATATATGGCGTGTTTATTCGTAGTTACTTTGTAGTAACTCTTTTGAACACTGTTGCCAGGTTTCTTATCTCTAAGCGCAGTTGAATATCCCTCTAAAATTAAATCACTTTTAAATAGTAGTGTTTGTCCTCTGAGGCGTCTGAAAAGGAGATGGCCACGGGATCTTCTAATTTAAAATAGTCATTGAAGTGCTACCAATGGGTGGTTCCTTCACAAGTCATTCTCACGTCTTGTACTCTAACTTCATATTTACTTGTTGTATTATGTAATACAGTTGTAAATTTTAATAAATAAATAATAAAAAAAAAGTAGTGTTTAATTTTGTACTAGTATAAAAATGGTATTAGTTAAATAAACTACAATGAGAATAAAATAAACGATATAGTATTTATAAGTAATGAAAGAAATGACAATGATACTTCAATTACAATATTAATAATAATAATAAGAGAGCCACAGTACCTAAACATTTTTTTTTGTTTTAAACAATAAATAGTACTTATCATGATTTTGAAAATAAGGAAAAACAAACAAAATAAAGAACATGGCCTATTGTCGTTAGTCTTGACAAATTAATTCGTCCCTTGACGACCCACCGGCAATTTAAAAAAAATCTAGATGCCCCGTGTTTTCGATGCGTGTAAAGTTGATGACACAATATTAAAAAGGGTCAACTGCTGCATTTTTAATAAAATCTAATTGGTTATGTGTTAATCAAAAAGATGAAAAAATAAAAATTAAGGTCAGTTTGAGGTCCCCCTCCTCCTCTAAATACTTCTTTTTCATAAAAATTCTGTAACGGTAAAAAAAAAACACAATAAGAACAGAATATTAAAGAACAAAACAACCTGAAATAATATTTTTTTTTCATACAATTTTTTTTTTCGGTGTATGCATATAGCGCCAAAAATTCGAAATTTAGTTTTCTCTAAATAAAACTAAATTATCTAAATGGATCTAAATCCCACCTATATCGATTCCCGCTCATATTTGGAAATGGTCTAAAAATCTACTCTTGATGACGTGTAAGCACCAAATACTGACGACTCTCAGTCAACACTCTGGCCTTCTTCAGTGCTAATAGTCTTGAAAATATATTGTAATTATAAAAGTTTTGCCTCTCATTAAACTTCGGTACACAATAAAGAATACAATATAAAAAAAATATATTATTATTTGTTGAAAAAAGGTTTCATGTGTTTCCTCTAAAGTTTGCTAAATGGAGTTTAAGCCTTTTTCAAAAAAACGAAGTCGATATGATTATGTTAAAAATAATAAATTATTAATCAGTACAGTAAAATTCGATGAAGACGTTAGCGGTTGTGTTCGTTCAGGAATTGCTTTCTAAATCACGTTTTCCAACCTTGAATAGCTAAGTGTTAATTCGGGGCAATGGTGAGGGGAGGGGGAATATATAAAAAGCTGGCGTTAACCATGTCTCATAAAGTGCGTTTTGTTTCCAAAATATTGCTTAATCCTGACCAGTTTAATAATTATTTATAATAATAGAAGCCAGAGTGATATAGTTTTTTCAATCCTTTTTTTTTTTTTTTTTGAACGTATATATTTATTTATTAATTTATACTATGTATGCATTTTTTTTTTTTTTATAACGGCTGGAATAACATGAAAATCTTGATTTTCCTTTTTTGTGATATAGTAAATGAGGAAATCATTGTCTTTTTTGCTTACGTTCTGGATCCTATTTCATTATAAAGTACAAGTCAGAAAAGTACGAGTGAAAAGGTTCGTATTGAGAGGTTTCAGCAGGCTACTTATCGTTATTAGATAATAAAAAAATTATTCTTTTTTTTTAAACTAACTGTTTTTCAATATAACTATCGTGCTTCAACATTATAAGAATGTTTTAACTATATATATCTATCAACTATATAACATCTTGTACTTTACTTTTTAGGCACACTTTATTTTATAATAAAGTACATCAGTTCAATTACAAGTAAGCCAAAGACTTACTACGCCTATGACACACTGTGAAATATTGAAATACAATAACATTTAAAGTAGATTTATTAAAAAAAAAAGGTAATTGAATACAATTATTATTATCTAATGGCGATAAGTAACCTGTAACCTGTCACCTGTAACCTGTCACCTGTAACCTGTCACCTGTAACCTCTAAAAACGAACCTTTCCACTTGTTATTTTACCACTTCTACTTGTATTGCTGTACTTTATTATGAAATATGGCCCTGGTTGATTTGGGATGATGGGATTGCACGATTTGATTTTGAGATAACGAGATATGATTTGTATTTGTCCTGTTTGTATGTAAAACTTAAACATTGGTATGTGTCATGTATGGTATGATTTTGAAACAAACCAGGATGCTCCTACAATATTTCTAAGGATTTTGGATTGAAATTTTCAATTTTGTTTACGTAGAGGTTTTTTTTTTTTAGTGTATTCCCAAAGCTATATGATGAAGTTGAAATTTTGAACAACAAAACATTTCTTAACAAGCATCGATGGACTTTGGAATTGGAATGAGCTCAGGAATCGTCTTTCAAACCACGTTTTCACCCTAGAATAGTCCACTAATATTCAGTCTAAAGAATATTTTAGTGTGCCAAAGCAGGGTTTAAGCCGTATTCTTCAGAGGGAGGGGATGGAATATTATATATAAATTAAATTTAAGGCGTTAAATTTATTTCATAAATTGTCTTTTGTTCCAAAAATATTATTTCTAAGTATTGAATGGTTTAGTAGTTTTATTCCGAGCTTGAAAAAAAATTGCTCTATGCCCTTCGATACCAGCTGAAGGTCACTCACTAGCGACGGTGAGATTTTGAAAAATTATTTTCCTCATCCCCACCTTCTAGAAATATATTTTAATGAATTTTTGTAATCTTAATTTGGAAAATTTTGGTCTAAATTTAAAAACGTAAAAAATACCCCCATTCCAAGTATTTTTCCTAGTAAATTCAAACAAGCATCTACTATTACACATCTCCCAACCCTGGCCTTGTTAATACACTGTTTAAAGAAAGTTTTTTCTATCAAACGAGGATTTGAACTTGGTTCGTCTATCACAGTAATCCAGTACTCTACCCCATTACTTCCCATATTAAAATACAATATTATTAATGTACAATCTTGAAAACTAGTAAACTCAAATAAATTATAAAAAGAGTAGCCAATAGCAACAGAAATATTATTAATCATCAATCAAAAATTTAATCATTATTCTATGACGTCGTAGGAAAAGTGTTATTGACCCATTGTCCTCGAGATCTAATGGCCTCGAACTGTTTTTAAATTGAAATGTTGCCATTTTATGTTCTAATTTAAGGAATACTTTTTTATTTTTTTAAATGGATAGTTGAATTCCATTGGTCTTTCATTAAATTCGGTGGCCTTTATATATATATATATATATATATATATATATATATATATATATATATATATGCTTATTTATCAATGCTTACTTACTAATAACAAATCTAGTTTTCTTTTGGATATCTTTGCACATTTTTATGAAACAAAGACGCCATCTTGAAGTTGATAATATCATCGTGTCGTCTCTCAACTTCTTATTGAGTTTTATCCTTTTTAGAAGATCTAGTATTGTTATCGTGTACTATTGGAACTAGTCTTAGAAAGCTTTACGACCGTAAAATTTCGATCACACAGCAAAATACCGTAATAAGGAATGTAGTTGTACCGATGTGTGAAGGTTAGCTTTAAGTGTCTTCTCTGGTTGTTATTCAAAGTTTTTAGTGGACTTTACAAAACTGAAGGAATAATAAATAAGGATAATTATAATAGTAAAGAAATTGTCTGCAAGTTATTAGGGAAAGTTAATAAAACTGAGAACGTGCTCCTTTTTCAAAAAAACTGAATAGAGAGTAGTTACTTAAGGGAATACTTGCAAAATGTACGAAGCACTTACTCCAAATATTTGATTCGGAGTATCTGCTCGCCTTTGTAAATGAATAACACTGGGAACGAGCTCCACTATATGAGTAGCTAGCTACTCAGTAAAATGCTGATCTACTCTTTCGTAGACTTAGCATTTTACTGAGCAGCTATACTTATTAACTTAGAAAGGTGATCTGCTACTCCGAATCAACAATCATATTTGGAGCACCTGCTCCGTACACTTAGAAAATATTTAATTATGGTATGTCTCTTTACTCACATTTAATTGGAGCATCTGCTCAGTTTTTTTGAGGAATGAGTACGTGTTTAGTTTCATTCACTTCACCTACTGTTAGTCAACAACGTCAATTTTCTTTTAAGGTGACTGCCACCGTTTTTAAGGATCAAACAGGACTCGCTTATTTCTTCATTCTTATATTTTCTAAAGTATTGATACAATCATCATAATTTTTTTTTTAAATCTTTTTCCATAGACTTTATGTTATGGTCATACATTTTTTAAGAATTATCTTAGGTGCCTTGTTTTTTTTTTAATAGCAAGCCCGATTTATGTGCTCGTTGTTTTGTTTTATTCCTATTATATTCCTCTGAGTCTGGAATTCACTGTAAATATTTTTTTGTTTATTACGATAAATGTCAAAATGTTTTACGCTGCGGTTCTAAATAAAATCAATTTTATGATAATGATCTAGATAAAGTTTTAAATCATGATATATCGCAAAAAACAACGGTCTAGATATGAACAATAATTATGCAATTATTAAATAGATATTTAAAGCTAGAAGAGAATTGATAAAATTGAATTTTAGAGTTAATTATGAAAATAATAATAATAAATTATGCTTATCATGTAAGAAAAAATAAATTGAAAATTTAGATGTAGCAGAATTTATAAAAAAAAAACATTTTATTTATGATTTTCTATCATTCTACGAAACAATTGAGTATCTGAATGGGAAACATTGTGTTACCTTTGCGAATTATTGTAAAGATGTATGGATATAACTTGTGCAAGGGGTTTTGTTATTAGTTGTTACAAAATTTAATTCAATGTAAATTATACCTGCTTTATAGGCAAATAATGCATATTTAAATATGTAGTTATTTATATGTCTTGAATAATATATGTACTGCAATTGTAATGATCTAGTGGAATAAATAATAATACCTGCTGGCCAAGACCGATCTCCGGCTAACGGTTCTCTAACCAAACCGTTTATATTTTTATTTAACTTTGGTTGTTTATTGCTTTTCTTTGCTATCTTTATATTCAATAAAAATTCATTCATTCTAGATGAAATTATTTTTTAAAAATTTAAAAAAATTAAGGGGATAGAAACAAATAATGAAAGACAAAAAATGATATTTTTCAGAAAGAATAGAGAGACTCTCGTTATGCAATCGGTTCTTTTTAAAACTCTTATGAATAAAATTATTTAATAAGCCATTGACAATTAAAATCAAAAATCTTTTGATTAATGACAAATTTCTTATAATATTTCAGAAATAATAAATTTACATTGACTAAACGAATTAGCCACATTATTTATCATATCAACGCAATGATTTACGAAGCCTAATTCTTAAAATTAAAAAAAAAAAAAATATTTGAAATACTCAAGTTTTAGAAAAGAAAAAAAAATTCATTTTTTAACTAAAAAACAGTCGCACAATGAACTTAACAGTTCATACAAAACATCATAGAAAAAATAAATTTATTTCTCAGTTCGTAATTTAATTTGTGAAAACCTTTTATTCAATATTTCGAACATTTATATGCAGTTGGATGGCTAATCTTAGTCAATTTTAAATATTTATTTCAAAACATTAGTAGTGTTTTTAATTTGCAGATTCGTTTTAAAAGTTGATACTAATCTAATGCGTTGATGTGAGTGAGCCAGATCAAATTTCATTCATACCGTTTGCAGTTTTGTTATCTACACGCAAACAGCCCACAGATAATATTCTTATCTGAGTCGAGGATTGAGATTCGAAATAATTATGTGGATGTATCGTAAGAATCATATATATATATATATATATATTTTTTAATCTGTATTCAGGAAAGTAAACAAAAAACAGAGACAATTTTGAATTTTTAAATTTCCAATTGCAGTAGGTTCTATGTATTTAACTGCAATGTTGAATTTTGGCCGAAATATTAAAATAGTTACAGAAATGTCTGCTGAGATTCATAATTAATTCTAATATAATAAAATTTATTGTGCAATTATTGTTCTGCACTGACTATAATGTAGCTTAATTTTTACCACGAATATATAACTAAAACGTCCTTAAGTATTGTAAATGATATTGTAATATATAATTTTTTTTTTTTTTTTTTTTTTTTTTTTCGGTTGGCTCTACAGACCTTGTAGATCTTTGGCCGCCTGAACCAGCCTTCTCCACCTCTGCCTATCTTGGGCCACTGCTTTCCAGTTTGCTGCATGCAGCTCTTTCGCATCTTTGTTGATCCTGTCTATCCATCTGGTTTTTGGCCTCCCACGTGGTCTCTTGCCAACTATTGTGGCATTCATCGTTGTGAAAAGGCGTCCTGATGGATTGCTTCGAACTACATGCCCCGCCATCTTAACCTCCTTGCCTTCATATCATGGGATATTGATTGACCAGTTTCTGTAAGTAGTTCTTTATTGGTCTTTCTTCTCCAGGATTTTATATTCTGATCCCAAATCGCTCCGGTTATCGTGCGGGTTATCGTGCCGGTTAGAGCCCAGGTCTCGCAGCCGTACATTAGAACTGGTTTTATCACAGCATTGTACACCCTTAATTTGAGATTTCTGGAAATTTTTCGCCATTTTAGTACTCTTGAGTACCAAGAGAGAAGAAAGCCTGAGGTTATTGTGGAGCCGAGGTATATATATATATATATATATATATATATGATGACTATTTTACCCAATGTCCTTTTTGTAACATTGACATAGAAAAGCTTACTCTCTCATCAGTTGTCGAGGTCACCTGATGGGATTATAGGGCTTTGCGCGGGAATAGAACTCTTTGATTATTTAAATTTCGAATATTGATTTTACTTTTATTGAACCTTCATAAGTTCAATAAAGGTAAAAGGTAAAAGCGGGAAATGCTTTTCTCTGTTGCGAAAACGCTCTATTGTAATATTCTGTGTCAAAACTTGGTAGTAAGAATTTAAACAACTATTATACCTGCTAATGTTCTTTACGAATCAAAAACGTTTATATTAAGGTAAGAGGTTTGAGGTCTTGAGGTTTTTGGAAACAAAGTATTACGCAGAGGGATGAGTTGACTAGGGAATTCATGAAGCTACATAAATTTCGAAGGATGCACCCCTAAACATATTCATATCCAGAGAGGGAGCAAGGTGTGGCAGATATTACCCCTTCGAAGGCTGAAAAACATTTAAATTTATTTGCCAATCCTCGCAAACTATTCCTTAAGAATTATTTTTTAAAAATAATAAATTCTGTAAATTATTATAAAGCACCAAGGACCCTTCCCACCCCCTATATGAAATAAATTAAATTCAGCAAATTGCCTCCTCCCCTTCTGCTTTGAGGTGGATATGCCCTTGAACCCCAGGTGTCGATCGAAACGTAGATGAGAGGATTGTGTTTGGCAAAGACTGTTTGTATTATTGGCATGGAACCTTTGAGTCCGTTTGGCCTTGCTAGTTATTTATTATTCCCAAGTTAAAGCTACTACTGGTGGAGTGTTCCTATTTCAAGATTCATTTAACAGTTGGTCAAATCTCTTTGTTCATTATTCATATTAAATAAATAAAGAAGAAATCCTATATATGTAATATTATATATATATATATATATATATATATATATATATATATATATATATATATATATATGCAATGTATTCAAGTGTGGAGTTTAAAAAAAAGTTTATTACAAAATAACGGTTACACTTCACTTTAACTCTTCCTACGTGGCGGATGGGGTCAGCAATATCAGGCCCTACTGGACATGGAACGATGGAGTGGAAACAGATTATCAAAGTACGACAATATTATGAATGAATATGGAAGGTCTCCATGAAGGGTCTTGGGTTCAGCACTTGGTGAGGATCTAAGCCACAGTATCTAAGCCAACGGTGCAAGGTGATTTGGTGGAGATCACGCTCAAGTTTATAGAGGCTGGGTGAGCCCCAGGAGGGTCTCCCGATCCCACAGGGTGGATCCACGGCTGATAACAGAATAAGTAATTATCTGCCACAGCCGGTCTCGAATCCGGGACCGGGAGCACAGTAACACAGTGCCTTACCACTGAGATACTCCTCTCCCAAATATGAAAATGGGACAGCCATATGATATGAGTCTTAATGTAGCTTGGTTTTCTCGGTAATGGCAATCAGTTAACAATTGTTGAGTCAACACCTTCCTATAACATAAAAGGTTATGATTAATAAACTTGGTTTATTAATATAAACCTTAAAATATAATATTAATATTCATATATCATATGAATATATTAAAATATATTGTGTATAATATATATTAATATGATAAATAATTAAAAGGAAATAAACATTATTAGTGTATTTATAATTTCTAATATGCTTAAAATTTTCAAGATTAAATTATTGAATGTTCTTACAATTGTAGAGACACTATTTATATCCCATTGATTATCGAGAGTTATATTAATCTGTATATTGAACTATTTGTTGACTTTAAATATTATAAAATATGTGTTATGGAAGATTTAACGGGCTCCACTGACTTTAGCTACGTAAACATTAATGTTTTTCATTCCAAGCACTCCAGACACTCCGCTCCATCGTTCCATGTGCAGTGAGACCTCATGACCTTGAGCCCGCCCGCCATGTTGGAAGAGTTAAAGTGAATTAGTACTGAAATTTCTTTAACATTCATTACAATCAGTATAGGCTATGTCAGAAAATTCCTCTGTGAATGCAAACAAGGAATGCTCTAAAAATAGAACTGATTCTATTCCAGTTGATTTCTGAAAGGAATTCAGTGGAACATGGACGCTCTCCGAGGGTTACCTTTGTGGCTAAAGAAAGGAATTCACTGCGGTATAAATTTGAACGATGGTCGTGGCAAGGACGACATAGCTGTGACTAGGAACCAATGAAAAGGCAGATGACGGATGCGCAGTAGATCTACGCGCAGACCCCGCTCAACCTTCACCGGCTTGGTGTAGGTCAGGTTCCAAGCTATTGGTGGAGGGACCTACTGTGTCCTTTAGGGCGATGGCGTCATTCCTTCCTTTAGGAGATTTCCAATATCTTTCATGATTTTATAAAAATTATTGAGATATTCTATTGTATTTAACTGATTCTTAAAGCATAATTGCTCTTAGATGAATGTGATGAACATTAATTATTGAAAAATTAAAACGTAGAAATCTCAACAATCATATCTACTCCTGAAGCCCTGCTTTGCCATCCACATATCGGAGGGAAATCACGGTTCCCGATGGCAGAATATAAATATTGTACATATCTATGAATGTGTGTAAGATTTTTTGTTTTATTTTAATTTGACTTTAATATTTTTTATCTTGGTTGCATACTTACAATTCTATTATTTAATTTATCTATCTATTTTTTTTATTTGCGAGGTATTCATACTATTTTACTTAATTTTATCATTATTTCTATTTGTTACTTTCAATTAAATATTTATGTTACAGCAACCTTTTCGCCGAAATTGACTTACATACCGGATGTGCCACTCTATATCATCGATTTTACACATTTTGGCAATTTTCTCAAGAAAGGTTCTAACGATTGTGTGTGATATATCATTGAACAATTAAATGATATTCAATATTCAAATCTTAAACTATTTGAAATAGCCTGAAAAGGCTTAAATACCAAATTTTCAAAATATAATGGATTTCTAATCATCTAATGGATACCTTTAATTTTGTTTATTTGAAATAATTAACTGCCCCTCATTGCTGGTTGTAATGAAAACGGATAAACATAAACTATTAAAGCATTTGATAATTATCTAAAGGAAAAAAAAAAGGAGAAATATTTTACCAGTTTCGAAATAAAATTCAGCGATAGTGTTTATGTTAATTCTTTAAAATTATTTTAAAAAATGGATGAAATTGTAATGGGCGCAGCAGATTTTAACACCTTTATTCTCCTATATATGGGATGTATTTTTTAAACCCCAACACCTTTATTCTGTATATATGGGATGGATTCTTTAAACCCCAGCACCTTAATTCTGTATATATGGGATGGATTCTTTAACCCCAACACCTTTATTCTGTATATATGGGATGGATTTTTTAAAGCCCAACATCTTTATTCTGTATATATGGGATGGATTCTTTAAACCCCAATATTCCATTTAATGTGGCAGCTTGTATTATTTTTCAATAAAAAACATTTTAAAGAAATAATAACTGAAGTACACTAGTATCTAGGTAAGGTAGCTTACCAAAGGTTTTCCATTCGAATGCCTTAGTAAGTTTATGCAATGGATTCTTATTTAATTTCAAAAATTTATATAGGTATATATATATATGAATATATTTCTATCTTGTGAGTATAAGGTAAATATCAGATTCTGCGAAATTAAGAGATTTGGTAAATACTAAATTGAAAAATTATTTAATAACAAAAGAAAAAATAATGTACAAGAAAGTAAGTATTTTTCTAAGGCTCGGAAAAGTAAAGTAATCACTTTAAGCCTCTAGATTCTTGATAATATTGCGTTTCGGATTATGAAATAATTTATGGACGTTGTATTGGGCATGTAACATTAGATTATTTTAGTTTACTGTATTACATTTTGTTAGAGTTGAATTAGTTAATCCTTATAAGTTCCTTTTTTTTTTTTTCAATTTTCAATTTTTCTGTAGTGTGGTTTGCCAACATATACCTACTTCTTTCTATTTTTCTAATATCCGTTACAGCTTCTGATCAATTTGTTGGGTTGAACTTTGTTCGAAATTCATCAATCATTTTAAAATATTCTGAATTGATGTTGATTTTGACTGGGGAGGTGACATGATTTTGACGCGCGTGGCCCTCAAGTCCTACTGGCCCCGATTCTACTTACCCACTCAAGTGAAACGCTTTCCTCCTGCGCTCACCCATTCAACCTCCGTTCTACATAACAGTTCTCATTCGAGTTAATTTTAACCATTTTTTTAAGTACCTATTCCCTTTTAGAAAAAAAAAAAAAAGGAAATTTTTTTTTTTAATTTCATACCAAACTAAGGAAAAATAGACAACTATGGTTTCATATTATTAAACCGAACTGCGATAAATTAACTTTTTCTAGAATTGTTAATTAATAATATTAATATGTGCTTTCAAATAACTAATCAGTCAACGCTTGCCAATTAGAGGTGGTACATCTCGCATTAACAGCCAAAAAAGACTATCCACTTAGAGATGTAGATCACCACCATCCTAAAACAGTTACTGAGCTGGAAAGAAATTATACTCGCATAAGGGCCATTCTTCGGAAATAGAGAAATTGTATGTAAATTTGTGCATCTGGCAGAAGTTTTTCCATTGATTTTGATAAAGCATGGTCTCAAATGTGCCATTGCTTGAATTTTCTATTTCGAATTTGTTTAACAACCAGAAAATCTAACTTATCAATATCAAAATAAATTAGGTGCGCTTACAAGCTCAGTATTTAAAAAAAAAAGGAAAATCCTCGGAATAATTACTTTGACAATTATCTAAATCAATTGTTTGCCCCCCCCCTTACATTTTTACATTTTAAAAAAATGAGCGCCTAGTATACTCACCGCCTTCTATACCTAAATAGAATATAAGAATTTAATTAAGGAAAATAATTGGCAAGCCTTAGCAGATCCCTACAAAGCAAATTGTGACCGATCTTGGGAGAAGCCTCCATTAAAGATGCTTTGACTGTGAGATATTAAGCTAAAAATATCTGATGTGGACAACACATGACTTCCTTGTACGCCTATTTAACTAAATATCGGTAGCGCTAAAAGTGATCCTGCATTTGGTTACTAGTTTCCGAAGATTGCAGTATCTCAAAAACGATACTCGGCGTCGCGACATCCATCTATTGACACACACACACAAATGGGAAGGAAAACCAGTATTTTAGACTAAATTTTAACACTTAAAACAAGTAATAAAAATGTTTAATTGGATTGGAAACCAAATTGCGTTTGTAACCTTTATTACCGACATATGATTTATGATTTATGTATTTAATTTAAATATAATTTTTGATGTAAGCTTATTATGACCTTCAAGTAAAGTACCCTTTTCGGCTCACCAATTTTAACCAAAATATAGTAAATGCATTCACATCAATATAAAAATCCTATTTACCAAATTTGAGATGTTTTACATTATATTTTATTATAATTTTTGATGAAAGTCTAATATGACCTACAAGTAAAGTACCGCTTCCGGTTTTCCAATTTAGACCAAAATCTAGTATGTTATTTAAATCAATATATAAGTTATAAATACCAAATTTGAGAAGTTTTACAAAGTATTTTAATATAATTTTTGATAGAAATCAATTATGGCCTTCAAGTAAAGTACCACTTACGGTGATTAAGCAGTGACCAAAAAGGGAGGTTCACAACTAGAGTTTACAATAATCCTAAATACAAAATTTCAACTTTCTACGGCTAACCACTTTTGAGTTATGCGAAATACGAACGAACGTACGTACAGAGGTCACGACGAAACTAGTCAAAATGGATTCAGGGATGGTCAAAATGGATATTTCCGTCGAAATCTGAAAACCGAAAATTTTCGCGATTACAATACTTCCTTTACTTCGTACAAGGAAGTAAAACTATGCTTTGTGTTTGCTGGTCCTCGCTCCCTCACCTGCTCATAGAATAGAGAAAGTAATTTAAATATTTCATGAATTCCTATTGTAATTCTTCAGGTTTGGTGTGATATAAATACGGAGACTCTAAAGTTAAGTCCTAATCAGCAAACAATGAATAAGCACAAAAACCAAGCTCTCGCACCTCTCTTCAACAGTTTTTATTTATTATAAAAATTATATTTCATTCAATATATTTCTAATTTAGTTGTTTTATTAATAGGCTAAAATTAATTTATTTCATACGATTTTTAATAATTTAATAATTATGTAATAATTTAACTAAACATTTTTAAACTAAATATATTTCAATATAACTATAATTTTTTTATTATATTGCTATTATTTCCTTGTAATATTCGCTCCTCACTCCCCCACTCTACGATGCTCACTCTCTCTCACATACCCTCACTTTTGAAAAATGAAATATTTTGGTTTATCTTCTGTTTAAGAAACAATTACGATGGGATATTTTGACAACAGGTGCAATTAAAATCAATAAAAAATAAATAAATTACAGTGCTATCTGAATTAATAAGAAAATTATTAGAAAATCTCACTGCTTTCGAAGAATGACCAATATTGAACTTTTTCGGGATGATGTACTCTATTTAGATTGTTGATGTAAGATGTGCTTATCTTTGGTTTTATTTATGCAATGCTATGTTTTTCAGACGATTGATTAGGTGAAACTATTGAGTGTTGTGTTATCTACTGCTATTTGAGAGGCTCAGTACTTTTCTTTGGAAAATGCCAATAATATTTTAATAACAATTTTTATGAGTTTTTGATTTCATCAATTAATTTATTTAGGTTAATTAATTGATATTATCGAAATAGGTAAAACTGCTTCAGTATGGTTTCAAATTAGTCGCCATGTGCATGATCTGTATCGTTATGGGATAAAATAAGATTTCTCTCATTGTTTATTGAGCCATTTCTCTGTCTTTTTCTTATTAAGGAAGGGAGTAGAAATCTTTTTTTTGTCTGTGGGAAAATAAAAGATCATTACAATCTGTATCGCTATTATTTGTTACATAATGGGAAACTTTATTGAGGAATTGGAAACCATTCCTTACCACCTCCCGTTTGCATCTTTTGTGAGGTACCCCTCTGTCGTATCCTTTTTAAGAAGCACGTCCTTAGGGCATAGGTCTAGTAATATCTTCATGTTTATGTATTGCCTCTTTTAAATACTGCAATCTGTAAAAGGCAAGGGAATTACGCAGAATGTGCTCAGACATTTCTCCATCCTCTAGGATAGACCGCAGATGGAATCTCCGATTAATTTAATTTTATTGAATGTCTCGTAAGGAGACTTGTTATTGTTCTCAACGCGTTTTTGTCAGTTTTAGGTAGACTTTAGTCTGTCCCTTTGGCAAATTGATAAAGAGTTTGGATTGTTTCATACTGGATTTTGAAGCCCTGTATGTTTCCTTCTTCGTTTCCCAGGACTCAATTTCTTTAACTGAATCATCAGTGTACAAGACCAGAGCCCCATTATCAAATTCGGGTCCTATTTTTTCCTTGTTTTCCTGTGTGGAATAGTTGGTTTGAAGTTCTTTTCAACTTTTTCAACTTTTTTGGGTAAATAATCACTTGGTGATTTTACCCACTGTCTTACCTTAAGCTCATTAGGGATTTTTAAATGCCCTTGACAGTTTTCTTGTTTGTAATCTCAGGTAGGCCGTAGTCTGGGTGCTCTGGTTAGAGCCTCTTTTCGTATTCAATTGTGCACGGGAATTATGTTATCATTACCTCTATGGCGGCTGTGAGGCCTTTGGATGGGGCATTCATCCTTTGAACTCCCTCAAGGCTCATTGGTACGGTTTGTTACTTTCCTTTGTTTTCGGCCACCAGGTGACTGACGCATAGGTTGAATGACACTGGTGTCATTTATGATGACTGGTGTCATGTATAATTGCTTTATTATTTTGGCTCTAAGTTCACATTAGTAAGGGATGATAAAGGTGGTTACATGAATCAGGTTGTCGCCTGGTATCCAGGGTCCGCATAGTGGACTATTTACCCACAGCCTTTACATCCAAAGCCTATACTTTTCCACCTTGGAGTGGGGTATGCTTATCGACTTCCTAGTCTAGATCCGAGCACGGACCGTCGGCCTCAAGATCTCTGTTTCTAGCCTCCTCAAGATCTCTGTTTCTAGCGTCCTCAAGATCTCTGTTTCTAGCGTCCTCAAGATCTCTGTTTCTAGCATCCTCAAGATCTCTGTTTCTAGCGTCCTCAAGATCTCTGTTTCTAGCCTCCTCAAGATCTCTGTTTCTAGCGTCCTCAAGATCTCTGTTTCTAGCGTCCTCAAGATCTCTGTTTCTAGCATCCTCAAGATCTATGTTTCTAGCGTCCTCGAGATCTCTGTTTCTAGCCTCCTCAAGATCTCTGTTTCTAGCGTCCTCAAGATCTCTGTTTCTAGCGTCCTCAAGATCTCTGTTTCTAGCGTCCTCAAGATCTCTGTTTCTAGCGTCCTCAAGATCTCTGTTTCTAGCGTCCTCAAGATCTCTGTTTCTAGCGTCCTCAAGATCTCTGTTTCTAGCGTCCTCAAGATCTCTGTTTCTAGCGTCCTCAAGATCTCTGTTTCTAGCGTCCTCAAGATCTCTGTTTCTAGCGTCCTCAAGATCTCTGTTTCTAGCCTCCTCAAGATCTCTGTTTCTAGCGTCCTCAAGATCTCTGTTTCTAGCGTCCTCAAGATCTCTGTTTCTAGCGTCCTCAAGATCTCTGTTTCTAGCGTCCTCAAGATCTCTGTTTCTAGCGTCCTCAAGATCTCTGTTTCTAGCGTCCTCAAGATCTCTGTTTCTAGCCTCCTCAAGATCTCTGTTTCTAGCGTCCTCAAGATCTCTGTTTCTAGCGTCCTCAAGATCTCTGTTTCTAGCGTCCTCAAGATCTCTGTTTCTAGCGTCCTGAAGATCTCTGTTTCTAGCGTCCTCAAGATCTCTGTTTCTAGCGTCCTCAAGATCTCTGTTTCTTGCGTCCTCAAGATCTCTGTTTCTAGCATCCTCAAGATCTCTGTTTCTAGCGTCCTCAAGATCTCTGTTTCTAGCGTCCTCAAGATCTCTGTTTCTAGCCTCCTCAAGATCTCTGTTTCTAGCGTCCTCAAGATCTCTGTTATGCCTTCATAGGTCTCTTAGCTACTTCTCTGAGGATGAATAAATACAAAAAATACAAAGTCTGTAGATTTTTCTGTAGTTACTGACAGATTTTGTCACTTTCTTAACAAAAAAATACTTGAAACTACAGATCTCCTTTAAGGCAATGCTTTTAAAAGATGTGTATTTTAATTTCACTAAAGTATCCATTGAATTTCACTTTTCATAAATGGTTTCTTAATAGAAATGATAAGTGATTTTAAAGCATAAATTTCTTTGCTTCCTCACTAACAAAGTCAGGGAATTTCATGAATTCAAGAAGTAAGGTGAAAAAAAATTTATGTCCTCAGAAAATTTGCACTCTCCTTTTACGTCTTAGACAACAAGGAACAAATTTGGTTTCGTGTCTGTCGGGCTGTAGTCCAATCCAGGTGAGGTGCATAATACCTACCACCGTTAATACAATTTTGATAAAGTTTTGAGGGGTTGTGCCTAGTTGGTACAATATAAATTTCCATTATATCAGTATCAAATTCCATCGAGTATTTTCGCTTATTTATGCGCAAACTTATTTTCCTTGACTCGTCTATATTTCAAAAACGACTTGTCCGATTGGGTCCAAGTTTGAAGGAAATTTGGAGATTATTGTGGAAATGATCCGGATCCTATTTCATCAAAATCTATGTGTTTTAATATATATATATATATATATATATATATATATATATATATATATATATATATATATATATATATATATATATATATATATATATATATATATATATATATATATATATATATATATATAGCAGACGTTTTTTATTTGTATTTTTTTTTTAATTTAAATTTTATCTTTTTATACTTTCTCATCATTCTTTATCAGTTCATCAATTCTCCTTGTTTAATTTTTCGCAATAAAATAATTTTCTTGGCATCTATTTCTAATTATATAATTCTTATTCATTTTTTTTCTTCTAAAATTTGTGAAATAAATAAAACTTTTCGTTTTTTTCATATTTTTATTAATGTTTATGATATATATGATAATTTGTTTTTAAAAAAAATGAAGCATGCTGAATGAATAAAAATTTTATTTTAATTTAAAAAAAATCAAACATTCTTCAACAGTTCTTAAATCGATTTGAAATGAAATAAATAAAAGCGATGTTTCAGAATTATCAATGTTTTTTTGTAACGATGTATTCTTAACATCGATTCTCGACTTTCGATGGTTTTAAAGATCGATATTTGACTTTATATATTTTTAAACATCAATATTTTAATTTTTTTTTTCGCCTTCGCTTGAAGTTCCCTTCTCTAATTCCTTCCAGTCTAATTTTCATTCATTCACTACAAACGTGGTATTCTATCTGGTAGTACCGAGGTGTCGATATAAAACACATATGTCGATGCAATGATAAATAATTTAAAATCGTGTCACTACCATATGATTCTGGAAAACATTAAAGAACACAAGATATAAAAAATTAAAATTGAACCTTTTATCCCCTAAAGATGCTTAGATTTCTGAATCGCGCTCTCAAATTTAATCCCACAACTAATCATGGACTCTCTTTCAATTGGCTTAAGAACATCGTAACCCTCCGAGGCTCAGATCCGGAAACTGAAATATCAAAGGAAGAAGTTGAGGAGCAGCTCCTGCAACTGGAGGAACTGAAAGGAGTAATTGAAGAAGGAAAGCTGACTGGGAACCCAAAGGTCATGGAATGTTCATTAAGAAATATAAATAACATTATCAGTGATCTCAAGAATGCATTAGAGAAAATGTTATGAAATTATTGAACCAATTCAGAAGAGCAACTTGTTTGTCTGCTCGGTAATATGTTGTAATAAAGGTTTATATTTTATTTTATATTTCTTAATAAATAGATCGAGACAGGAGCAATGACCCCAACTTTTCTTCACAATCCTTAATTAATTAAATTAAGTTAGGATATAACTGATAGATTCCAATTTAATTCTCTCAAATTCCTGTAAATAACTACCAATCAAGGTTAGTTATTTACTGGACATGAACGCAGACCAAAGACAGCAAATCTCACATAAGCTGTCCGAGGATATCTCTCTGATGACAAGGGACAGCGTAAAGTATGCGTGGAGATGTGGTGGACTGATATGCTAGTTGATGGGTTCTTTTTGGCTGTTGATGTGAGATGCGATAGTCAAATGGTCTTATTGGATAATTAACTAAAAATTAATTTTTAAACGTCATCTAATTAAATTTATACCGTGTATGTTTAACTCTCTTGGAGTCATGTGCTATCTCTATTTGGTTAGTATGGTTTAAACCAAGAGTGGCGCCAATTTTTTCACAGAAGCGTCCAGATGCGCCATATAACACGTAGTAGTTTTTTTATTTTCTTACGTTCATGGTTAGGGATTGGAAAATGGAGGTAAGGTTATGTGCGTTGCTTTGGGGAGGAAACTGAATAACTTAATCACACAATTAAATCATTTAATTTTTGCCAGTTTGTTAAAGCACTAATCAATAAACATCTCTTGTACTAGAGGGGAACAGCTGCCGGAGTCTAGTTTGGTGAAGATAACTCTGCACCACAGACTTAAGGTTTTGTTTCTGGAATCTTCTGGTCATAACCCAACTATAACTTTTGACTTTTCTTTGGATTGTTGCTCTATTTTATTAATAAAATAAGATAAGTAAACCTTTGGAATTGCTACTAACGACTGTTAAGAGGTCTAGATTTTCAGACCAGACTATACTTTCACCCACTGCGCATGCGCAATTAAATCCTCAAACCGACGGATTCTTCTCAGTTGGAACGCTGGTGTAGGGTTAAGTCAGACTTCCCGCCTCTTTACTAAGGGGTATTGCAATGCTAATAAGACTCTCTACAGAGGAAAAAGGTTTGAAAAATTTGATCCATGACCAACTCATTCGGGCTATGCTATTAACAATTTCGATCCAAGGACCAAGTCAGGAACTGCGAACCATCATACGCCAGGGAGCGGAAGAATGGTAAGCCAGAGGTGTAGTAATGATAAACGATTGCTGACAAGTGACACATCCGGATTCGTTGAAGCTCAACGCCGCCTTTTCATTAGAAAATTAATCCATTTTTCTAAAACTTCGTGGACGAAAATCTATTGATCCTTAGTTTTACACATAGTTGGTAAATTTTTTTTAGCACTTGGACTAAACTTCCCATATCCGAAGCTAATAGAACGTTGAAGAGATTGGCCATGATATTTAAACTTAAAGATGGTGTAGGAAAGGGACAAGAGATCTATTCGGCAAAAGGCGGGAAGTCTGACCTACCCCTACATGACTATTCCAAGTGAAAAGGATCCATCGGTTTGAGTATTTAATTGGGCATGCGCAGTGGGTGAGAGTATAGTCTGGTCTGAGAATGTAGACCTCTTCAAGGTCGTAAGTAGCGATTCCAAAGGTTTACCATAAGATAATTTGATTCCGTCTTATCCATTATTGATATCACAAAGAATTGACATTAAGTGTGATACCGCCTGATAGCGTGTATCTAAAATCTAGTAAGTTTTCAATTTTAGTCTTGTCATTTATTTTTATTTATTTTCAACAATTTAAAAAAAAAAAAAAAACGCTGCAAATTATTACACAATGTTTTTTTTTATTTCCAAATAGTAATATTTCAAAAATATATGATCAGTCTATTCACAGACTTTTCAAATTGCTTTGGTTTATAGTTCAGATAATTGGATTATCTTTCAAATGAGCATTTGGAGTGTTTCGGGAAAGGAACATGTTCGGAATACTTTATAAAACATATCTACCAAGTTCAGCAAAGAAATTAATCAGTAGGTACCAAAGGAACAGAAATGTAAGCTACTCCCAAGATGATCGCCGTGAGAGTGGGAGTGGGAGTGGCCGAACTGGGAGTGTTAAGAAGAAACTGTGTCAATGCAAGTAGGCTGGGATGGTTAGGGCATGTAATCAAAAGGTAAAATGGTAGAGAGGAAATATTGGATGTGCACTTCAGTAGGAAAAGGAAAAGGAAAGACTAAGGAAACTAAAGGAAGTGCAGAAATAATCCAAGGAAAGATAAAGCGGAGAGATGCGAGGAGGTCAGAAGCCCATTTGATAAGTCAGGAGTCCTAAGGCCACGATGACCAGCAGCGCCGGAGAATTATTCTTCGATGTTCATTACGCTATATCGCAGCTAATACTGGTCCGATTTAAATAATTTTTTTTTCTTTTTTTTTCTTTTTGTTGGGAATTTCACCAGCTTTCGATTGGGTGTAATAAAGCCATAAAAAATATAATAATATAAATAATTTTGCGGATGGATTTGTTTTTTATTCGATATTTGGATTCTACGTCTCTTGAAACGTAAAACCTCAAATTTTGAGGGGGAGGGGTTACAAAAAATTTTTTCTTGGTCGATTACGAAGGTCTATTATTGGAAATAATAGACCAAAAGCATTTTAAGATATAATTTTTTTTTTTTAGTGCCTTATTATGCTGATTACAAAACATCTTACATTTCCTCTCTATCTTTATAAATGGCCGAGTTATGGGCTTATAAGATCTTTAATTGGCATTTATATAAATTTTTTTTTTCTAATGCCTTGTTATGCTTATTCCAAAACACCTTACATATCCCCTCTATCTTTATAAATAGCTGAGTTATGGGCTTATAAGATCTGTAATCGGCTGCAATTTTGAAACAAACAGACGGATGAAACAGACGATCGAGTTTCGAGGATCATCCTGGGATGACCTGTAACATTGGTACCGAATCTCAAGAAAATCGGTCCAGTAGTCTCGGAGAAAAGCCGCGGTCTTCGAAAAATTATATCTTCGAACTAAAGCTTATTTTTATTGCTTCATTAATAATCTTGTATTATTATGAAATCCACCCTAGTTTTGATATGATAAGAATATAACAGAAGATTCAGCCAACTGTACCGTATACTAAGCAGGTTCTCTCATCTCTCAATCGACAGCAAGCTTCTACTTCATTAGACTATCCTGGACCTACGGACTTGAACTGTGGCGGACAGCGAAAAATTCAAACATCAAACGTACCCGATTAAGTCCTGAGAACAGTAGTTGACGCTCCATATTACGTTTCCAATAAAATGCTACATCATATCCCTTTTGTCCTTGACCTTGTACCAATCAAATTTCCGAAATTTCATCCGAACCTATCCATTCATCGAAATCCTCTGGTTCGATCCTTCACTTCTGTTCAGTGTTTGCGGCTTTAACGTTCATACTCGGTTTCCACTGGCTTAGTATGGAGCGAGACAGATGCGCGTGGGGGGTATATCACATTCGGGGATCCTCAGGTTGAATGTGTAAATATTGTATATAGGTATAGATGTGATTAATAGACATTATTATGTCATTGTATTTTAGTTCAAATTACAACTATTTTACTTTTAAATTATTATTATTTTCAAATGTATTTCGTTTGTGTTATTTATGCTTGTTTTGTTTTTGTTAAGGATTTGCACAATCACCACTATTACTTATTGCCCAAGATTGTGACGGATTATAATATTTGTCTAAAAACAAAACAAAATTGATTCGGATGTAGTAACAATAATATTTTTATTATCACTCTCACTCTCACTATTTTTATTTCATCACCAGGATTCGCAAATGCGGCAGAGAATCTGAAACACCAGCCCATATGCTGGGAAAATGCCCCAACAACTCCCTCCTCATCATAGAGTCAAGCATGAGTTAATAAGGCTCCTCAGAGAAAAGGACTTCACCTGATTTGACGAGGTCTATTGTGTTGATACGGACGGATCCGCGAGGTATGCTGATATTGTCGCATTCCCTAGGACCGGAAGGACAGCATTGGTCCTGGATCCGACCGTGCGATTTGAGGGAAACGATCCCGATCGGGCAGCGGGAGTGGCAAGGGAAAAAAAAAAGATATCTATGAGAAATGCATCCCTTTCCTAAGCGAAAAATTCCGCGAGACCTTTGGAGGGAGAGAATTCACCGTGAGAGGCCTCTGGTTTGGGTCTCGCGGAACAATACCGAATAGAACGGGGAGCTTTTTGGAAGGTCTAGTTGGGGATATTGCGGTGTTGGCCGAAAATATTATTCTGGACTACCTGGGGATTATCCACCATCACCTGCATGATAATTAGATGGGTCTATTTATCATTTTGGATTTTTTATTTATTTTGTTTGTATATGTATATATATATATATTTTTTTTCTGTACTATTGATCTATATATGTGTGCGTTCAAATTTTGATGTTTGATTAGTTTCATAGGTTTTCCAGTTATCTAGAGTTTGTATACTAGATTAAGAGAGTGTTGATTCCAGTTGATGAACTGGAAGAGAGAATTATGGAGAGGTGAGAAGGTAGTTGGATGGATAAAAATAAATAAAAGATAGAAAAAAAAATGTAGTGTAATTGAACAAAGATGAAAATACTATGAATTGTATCTATGAATGATTAAGTGATAAAAGGGAAGGAAAAAAAAGTAAGAAATGTAAAATGTGTATATAAATATATATATATATATATATATATATATATATATATATATATATATATATTTTATCCACTATGGATTGATCAACAGTACGCTGTGTATTGCAGCAACCCAGTGTATTTGGGCAGCACTGATTTACAATAAATCATTTCTCTCTTTGCTCCAATACGGTTTTCTCGTAAGGAAGGGTTCTGTCTAGTTCTAATATCCACTAGAATATTTTATCACTAAATGCTGTTTCATTACCAACGGTTTTTCAAGAAGGTGATGTGGCCAGTATCCCACTTTCAAGCACCAGGTTTTTCTCTTAACCTATGCCCCGTGAGGTTCTCCCAACCCCAGTGTCGATTCTCGGACACAATACAGAGAGGATACTGAGAAGTGGTTTCTCTAGCCTCATCCTCACTCCAGTGGACCTACCTTGCCTGTTCTTAACACGCAATCTTTTAAAAGTTTTTACTTTACTGATAAAATACGGTTTATTTTTTACTCTACTTGTCAGTTTTTATAACAAGTTAAAGATGTTATTCGTTTTGAAATAAGTTTCTTTTATATTATAACCATTTTATTACTTAAGAAAGTTTTTAAAATTTCAATTAATAATTAAAATGTGAACCAATTATCCTTTAATAGTTATTCATGCAATTTTTTTCTACCTCATCTTCAGGATCTTCTTACTCTACTATTATTTCCATAAAATATTCTAATAAAATATGATATGATATAATATAATATAATATAAAATATTCTATATTCTATTATATTATTCAATCACAGTATAGTTAATACATTGATGCTCATAGTCTTCTTTTAATTCAAATATTGTATATAAAAATATATGGTCATATATCTCACAGTCATATCTAAAAGTTTGCATAAGGAGGACTATTTAGAAGCTACATGTTTCCTGATCCACTATCGCAAATAATGTGTCTAGGTATGATTATGTTCAAGATGATTTATTTTATTTTTCTTAATTAAATTTTTTTTTATCTTGGTTGTTTACTTATTTGTCCATTATTTAATTTGTCTATCTATTGTGACGTACATATGTTTTAATTATCGTTATCTTTATGTTTTTATTTTATTATTATTTTAGTCACTCTGTATATAGGTCATAAATGGATTATTACAGAACTAATACATAATGTCCTTTAGTGTAGCAACTTATATTATTTTTCAATAAATAAAAAAAAAAAGTATTAAACAATCTTTGAATATATATTAACCAATAAAATGTGTAATTGAATAATATGCTAGAGTAAGACGATCCTGAAAATGAGGTAAGAGTCTGGAAAGTTTGAAAAAATATATAAATGAATAAAAAATAAATAAAAATGGAAAATTGGTTCATATCTTAATTATTAATTGAGATTTTACTAACATCTTCATGTAATAAAATTGTTATCTTGTAAAAGAAACTTGATTCAAAACGAATAACACTTGATGGATTTTAACTTGTTATAAAAACAGACAAGCAGAACAAAAAATAAACAATATTTTGTAAGTAAAGTGTTTCATAATATTGAGTGTCAAGAACTGGCAGGCTAGGGTACTTTGAAGTGGGGGAAATCCGAGTGGTTGAAGACAGCCAACCCAGTAGTTGCCGCTTCTAATCTACTTCTAGGCTCTGTGAGTATGCCTCAGGAGGGTCTTCCGATCCCAGAATCGATCCACGGATATTATAACGAATAATAATTTTCTACTCAAGCCGGGCTCGAACTTAGGTTCCTAAGTAGTTAAGTGCCTTACCTAGTTGCTCTACTCCATTAACATAATAATGATAAACGTATTGTCCTTTAAATTTATTACATATTAAATTAATTTATTATAAGTTTCATTATGCTTTAACTTTTTCAAAAATTCAATTTTATTTTAATAAAAATAATGAATATTATTTATTTTCCTTGTATTGAGTTATGTGACCGTTTTATCTCAGTTATCAATTGAAATTATCTCTGGCTATTATTAACTCTCCTTTGATCGCTAACATTGTTTTAAAATTTGAAAGTCACAACACTTCGAAAACCTTCAGTTAAAATCATTTGTGAGGTGAAATCTCATCCTCGCGGTTTTAGGGGATATAAAAAAATCAAACAAGAGAAAAAAGTTTTCTTTTCATTATTTTCGGTATTAGACATTTTACAATCTTTAATCAATTTGATTAGTTTCATTTTTTATTTTGATACCTTTATTATTTATTTGCCAGAGAGGTCTCATCTGTATAATCAAGCTATTTGAAGTTCGTTGGGATGAATTTATAATTAGAATGTTCTATTTTTTTTTTCGTTCTTCTCTTATTACCTTAATTACTTTTAAAAAATTAAGAACTTGATTATTTTTTTTTATTTGATTTTTATAAAAACAATTATTATGCCAAAATCACTTTCAAAAATTACAGCGTGGAAATGCAAAAGGGTCTGAGTGCCTTCAACAAAATATTTCAGAATTCAATTTTCAATTTGAATAAAATTAAAGAAATATGACTTAATTAAAAAAAAAATCTGATTGCCTATGATTGTATAAGTAAAAAGACAGAATTAATTCATAATTAAATGAAAAAAATGTAATTTCAATTTTTCTGAATGCACACAGACCCTTTTGCGTTTCTACGCTTCAATTAGCATGAGGTTTTTAGTAATCGTAAGTGAGAAAAATAGATTCTTCCATATGAATATGCTTTATTATCTTCCTTGATATTCCTGGATTATGTTCCTATCCTCGAAACAAACCTAATTGATAAAAATTATCTAGTCATATTATTAATGAAAACTTTGCCTAGCAACAACTCAATCTGTGCGGTAAAATTCATTTCTTCAATCAAAAATGAATTTCACCTCAGAAGTAGACGAACCTTTTGGCAAAGTTTTCAATGATATGACTAGATAATTTTTATTAATTCTTTTGATAACAATTATATTAATGTAATATATATTAGAGAAATGTTACAAATTGTAGAGGTAAGATAATAAAGCATATATGGAAGATCTCTTTTGTTCACCTATTTCATATTATTATGCTATGAAATTGTAAAGGATTGACTGTAAAAGGGAAATATAGAAGAAATGAGAATGAAATATAGATATTATCATAAAATAAAAATATCTGATGTGGACAACACATGACTTCCTTCTACGCTTATTAAACTATAAATCTGTGGCTCAAAAAGTGACTCTGAATTTGGTTACTAGTTTCCGAACATAAGAGTACATCAAAAACGACACTCGGCTTCGCGACGTCCATCTATTGACACATACAGACACACACACGCAAGCTCTTGTTTCTTCAGATCTTATTCCGTTATTATATGTCGTTTTCTTTCAATATATAGTCCCAAGATATTTCTTCGTGTTCCTTGACAATATTAGAACTGTCTATGTCACTAGATAATGCTTTGGAAATCGACGGTTTTAATATTTTAAGCGGAAGAAACCGCTTAACTTATATCTTATTCTACTGTTGCAGACTTGTTCAGCTCACAAATGGGGAGGAAAAAAAGTATAACAATCAATTTTAACACTTAAAACAAGTAATAAAATTGTTTAATTAGAGTGGGAAAAAAAAATCGCGTATATAACCCTTATCACCGAACCATATGATCGCTGTAATAAGTGCCGATGTATCTTTTGATGTAAGTTTCTTATGACCTTCAAGTAAAGCTTCTCTTTCGGATCTTCAATTTCAACCAAAATTTATTATATTACTTATATTGATATAAAAGTCTAATTTAACAAATTTGAGATGTTTTACATTATATTTAAATATAATTTTTGATGAAAATCTAATATCACCTATAAGTAAAGTACCACTTCCGGTTTGCCAATGTAGACCAAAATTTATTATGTTGTTTATATTAGTATGCAAGTCTTAAATACCAAATTTGAGAAGTTTTGCAATATATTTTAATATAATTTTTCATGAAAATCAGTAATGACCTTCAAGTAAAGTACCACTTACGGTAATCATGCAGTAACCAAAATGGGAGATTCAAAACTAGATTATATAATAATCCTAAATACAAAATTTTAACTTTCTACGGTTAACCGTTTTTGAGTTATGCGAGATACGTACGAACGTACGTACATACGTCACAACGAAACTAATCAAAATGGATTCAGGGATGGTCAAAATGGATATTTCCGTTGAAATCTGAAAACCGAAAATGTTCGCGATTACAATACTTCCTTTACTTCGTACAAGAAAGTAAAAAGAATTAAGAATTAATCATTTAGTGATAATAATAACAATAATTACTTAAAATGAAAAGGAGAAAAAATTTATATTATATCTTGCTATAGACTGATGAGTTTGCTGTGTGTATAGCAACACAAAGCATTTTGGTAGGATGGCTTACAAATAAATCATTTCTCTCTCTATTTTGAGATTTGTAAATAACTTTTCTCTTTTTCATATCATGCATAAGAGAAAAATATCACTCACTTGGAAATAGAGTGCCACAATACCATCAGGGTAAATAAATTAATAAATTATTTGCCACTTCTATAAATTTGTTTTATTGAAAACTAATTTCGAATGTTATACATTCATCCTCAGTTCTAAAAACATTGAAAAAATACAAAAATAAGCAATTCAATATATAGTTAGTATCGTTATACATATTAAATTATATAAATCAGTATTATAAAACATTTTATAATGCTTTATAATACTGATTTATATAATTTAATATGTGTAATAATACCAACTATATTTTGAATTGCTTATTTTTGAATTTTTTGTGTGTTTTTAGAACTGAGGATGAATGTATAACATTCGAAACTAGTTTTCAATAAAACAAATTTATAGAAGTGGCAAATAATTTATCAATCCCTAATTAGATTGATCCTTCTATACCATCATGCGGATGTCAACTGACAATACCATTATACCAAAAATTATTGTTAGCTTAGCTATCATAAATTTACTAGTCAAGTCACACTTTTATTACAGTGTAACATTAAAAGCACTCTCTTGATAAAGATAATAATAAATTATTTTTAATGTTGTAATATTATAATTATCAAGCTAGTTAGGCGATTTTGTTCTTTAATACATCAATCAAAAAGTGTGTCCTAATTACCCATAAACTCTAATGGTGCTTGCACTGATATTTTTAAAATAAAAAAATAAGAAAAAATTGATTCTCGATTCATGATTAATAAATGAAGATTAATTTAAAAAAAAAAAAAAATGAAAAATGTAAGTAGTACTGACTACTATTGAAATTCCAATCTTCCGTATTGTGACATTTTTCTTCCAAATAAATATCGTATTTATATTCATACAGGAATTATAATGGTTTTTATTTAATTACGAAATCATAGAATTAGTTTAAAACGATAGACTGTCGATTTGGATTGGATTGGATTTTTCTTTTCGTGTTGAAGGGATCCGCAAAATGGAAGCCAGTCATCACGTGTTCCTTACATAACTTATTTCCGATTCTTCCTTTCTTATATTTTAGATCTGTTTCTTTTTTTTTTTTTTTATAAATTATTATTATTTATAAATATGAATAGACACGGGCTTGCTATATACTCTGCTAAGCTGTGCTATATAGGCTGCTATTTAAGTTGTACTGACATAGAAGGCAGGGAGAGGCTAGGACCCAGACAGCCGTTAGAGAGAGCAGACGCTGCGAGGTCGATAGCCCGAAATCGAGCGTTGCCCCCTGGCTCTACCCTCCTGTCTCAAGGTCCTCCCCACTCCCACCTCATCCAATCTGTCCTTTCATATATATATATTGTTAATTTTAAATATATTTTTATTAGAAAATATAATATAATAAAATATAAAATTGATAATATTTTTTTTTTAAATACTAACATTAGTAACAATATAGATAATAATGTGCAAAGCATTGAATCTTATCCTAAGAAATTTTATAAAACCGCATATGTTCTGAAGCATATGATCGTCATAATATTATATAAGGCTTATATAATGACAATAAACTTACAAAATATATTAGTAATCTGAATGACCATATAGGTGTTTGGTATAAACAAAATATTATTTATAGGATCGACTTACTATTATTATTATTCCTATCATATTATTTATGTGCGAATTCCGAAAAAGGTCAAAACTATTAAAAAGAAGAGTCGCACAACTGTAAAAATATCAAAAATACAAATACAACTCTACTAACCTTCCACAGCATCAAATTATAACACAAATTTAATTTTGATAGACCTAAAATATTAGACAGTACCCAAAGAAAAATAAATAAATTTTTTATAGTTATTATAAATTATGCTGTAATTGAAATTTTTAATAAATTTTATAATCATTTTTGACATGAGAAATAAATTATATTTTCTTGTATATAAACTACTAATTTACAGGTAAATTTAATTAAATTATTTTTCTGTTTTATTATTTAATTGTAATATGCTTAAAATTATGTGATTTACAAGCCCTAAGGGAGGCGAAAGACAAAACAACATGAAAGTATAAAAAAAAAAATATGTTTTTATATGAAAGTAGAATTTTTTCTGGTTAGAATGTGTACTTTATTAAAGTATTTCGTTTAAAAAAAAAATATATATACATATATATATATATATATATATATATATATATATATATATATATATATATATATATATATATATTTATATATTTATAAGTACCTCTGCACATTTTCCAGATAATTTAAGAGTGCAGTAGAAATATTTTTACATCATAATAATATTCCAAAAGCTATAATGATTACTATTGAATCAATTTAAAAATGTCTTTCCGACCCAAATTTTCTAAAGAAAGTGCGTTTTTCTAAAAGTTTATATTTTTGGCAAATATATCTGAGGAACATTTTCTCAGAAATTAATTGTCTGAATTTTTTGAAATATTTATACAGTCATATTATAACAAATAATATGTTAGGATATTATGGTGAATTAGTTAAAACACATTCAAACAGAGTTTAAAATCTTAATTTCAAGTTTTTCATTAGGCTAGAATTTATAATTTTAAAATTATTATATTTTAGGAAATTATTATTGCTTATATACTTCATCCATTTTATTCAACTTTGTATGACAACGTTTAGGCTTATATTAGGCCCATTTTCAAGCCATCTTTATCTGCCAGTTTTGCATGACATTTAATCAAATATGTAGCGTTATTATCCCATTACTCCAAGAAGAATCTTATTTGTCCTTAATAGTCTCCATGCGTGGCTTCTTTTCCTCCCCTAATCGGATTCTATCCTAAGCATTTATATTAGAAGATATAAAAAATGCTTGAATTATATGGCGCATCTAAACTCGTATGGGAAAAAAATTGGCGCATGATATGGCAAAATGTCGGCTATCTCTGACTCAAGGGATCAATTTGGTTTATGTAATTTATATACCATAGTACTAATCAAATTGGTTAATAGTTAATATTTAGAGAGTCCTTTCAGTATTGGTAAAATAAAAATTCAAAAAACTCAAAGGGGAAAGATTAATGAAATGATTCACAAAGCAAAAAAAAAAAAAATATATAGGATTTTTTGTTTAACAATATCTCGGCGAGGAGAAAACAAAATATGATAAATATTATCTTCTGGCCAAAAAACTGCGGGAGTTGAAACCGGTTTTGATTTCCTTTAGTTAGCGTTAACCATTTAGAGATATCGCACATACATAATAAAGAAAGGAATACAACTCGATTTTTTTGTTTTTTTTTAAACGAACATTCAACACAGGTTAAGTTCTGCATAAATGATACCAGGGTGTTTCCTCTAAAGCGTGTTGCTGGTAGATCACTATGCTATGATGTCTATTGGTTTAAACTGATATTCGTCTTATAACTTATATAATCATGTCCGGGATTAAAGTTGTGAACTCAAGGGTCTTCTTGAGATCCTCCATGCTAGTAGAACTTCGTCACCAAGTCGGTGGGGCTTGGCGAAATCTGCCTCCTGATGTCTTCCAGCTCAGGGCATGTCCGTAGGATGTGTGATTTGACCCTCTGTTCTGCATCCACCAAGAGGGATTTCCTGATATGACCCGTCCTAAGTCTAAAGAGCACAACCTGCTCATATTGTAGCAGGGATCATCTGGATCATGGTGTGGGTGGGCATGGATGAATCTATCTTTTGCGAATGGCTACCCTGTTCAGTGAGATAGCCTCCTGGAGAGTCTGATAGGAGAGGCAGCTCCTTCTTTTGATCTGATATTTATCATAGGAGAGCTAAAAACATTATTTGATTTTATTTGATAAAAAAATAACTTTTCAGTCACTGTACGTGATAAAATCAACGATTTTATGGCCATCAATGAGGGCGCTGCTCCAGAAATTTAAAAAAAAAAATATGTAAAAGGAAATATACTTGTATAAAAAGAAAACCTAATCAGAAACTTGTTTTTATCCTTAAAAAAAAAAAAAAAATCAAACATTTTTTACTTATAAAAACAAAAATTGTTACAGTTCATGCTTGATCAACTTATTTAAAAATGAAATCCATTCTTCTTGTTTTAATTTGCGCGAAAAGATAGGAATTCTGTTAAATAAAAAACAAACAAAAATCAGTCAAATAGAACCGCTTGAAGTAGTATAACTATATAATTCTACACTTCATTACATTCAACCATATGGCATATGGTTTATAAGCACAACATCCGCGGTGTAAAAAAAAAACTACATTCCATCAACACGCAAGAAGATTGGCACTGTGAGATCGACAGTGCTCTTTCTCCCCGCATCCTCGCGTGCAGCTTCTTATGAGCGCATGCGCCCAACATCCAAACTCTGTGCCAGAGGAACTGTGAATCCCACATTTCCATCTAACAATCTTTGCATTTTTTTTATTAACTTTACCATGGCTACTCACATTAAGCTTAAGAATTTTTAATTTAGTAGTGTCTGAGGAAGATATTTTCTTAGATGATTTGTGAAGGAAAATCTTTCAATTGTTTTCTTTTATTAAATTCACATTATTAAGTAACAATATCAAAGTTTCGGGGCATGCATCCCATCTTCTGGTCTGTGCATTGCATATATACATCAATAAAAATTGATATGATAAACAATTTAACAATTATTATATTCTTAAATTATAGAAAATTTGCATAAATAAGTATTTATATATTTATCATAAAAATACATGGCATATGAAGGTTTAAAACAATAAACTCTTCAATTTGTATCTAATCCATAATATAATTACGTCTAATAATGATTAATTTATAAAATATCTATTATGTAATTAGGATCTCTTCATTTTGATTTTCATTTTAAATTCATCTCTTCACCCCTTTATGTGAATTTCATAAAAGATTATAATTGGAAGGTTTAGCTTCACAAATCACCTAAGACAAGTAAGCTTAATGATTATATATTGCTCAAGTACAAAGAAAGAATTAAAGAAAAGAAGACTCATTATATTGCATGATACTGATGATATCAACTGGAAATTGGGGTGCTAAATTGGGGTGAGGGTACTGTGCAGTTGCACAGTTCCTATAAGCGAGTCGCCTCTGATTACGACACATTTACGTGTTAATACATAGTACGTTAGTAAACGACCATAACATAAGAACTAATTCAAAAATGGCATTAGAAAAATATACATATTAAATAGACTTTATGTTTACGGAAGACATGGAGATAACACACAATACGATTGATGTTAAGCGTTGACGACTGAAAAGGAGTTGGATGAAGGATCTTTTTAAGTAACTAATGACCAAATAGTACTGTATTTATATATTTATCAATCCCTTATAGACATACTATGGATGTCTCTAAGGGATTGATAAATATATTTTTTTTGGTAGCTCCCAATTCAAAATTGATAAAAGCATTTATTTAGAATCTGGGGCCATCAATGAAGAATAATCAATAACTGCATTCAATGTAGTGGCCACAAGCAAGAATGCAATTCCCTATTTTTTTTCTTCCTGGTCTAGAAAATATATATAATTAAAAAAATAAATAAATCTATTATAAATGTACCACTTAAAGAAACAAATAAGTGATGGGAGTTTAAAACTAAATAAACATAAAAATATAAATTTCCTAAATTCTAAAAGTAATAGTACACTTTCTTTTATTTTTTTTCATTTTCAATTCCATTCATCAATTTCATTTTAAAACTTATTCAATGAAAAATAATGGAGTGTTCACTCTCACGACTTTCCTTACTGCTTTGAGTGCCAAGACCGATAAGGATTTTTTGATCCTGCAATCGAAATTTCGACCCTATTTCAATACCTGCCATACCTGGTAGCGATAGGAAAGTAAAAATACTACATCCACAATAAAATATTCTAAGATTTTTTTCCTGTTAAGATAACTAAAACTATTTAATATGTGATCAAACTACGAGATCAGTAACTATCAATATTGAGGGAATAAAACTAAATTTATTCCAATCGCTTGACATTATTCTAAGGCAGTAAATTTATATGAGAATAGCTTTAATGATAATCACTCCACTCCAATCGTTCCAAGCCAAATGGAACATGGAATAACCGTGAGTGAAAAATCCTCTGTGGATTTTTCGGAATGATGCCTAGCGGCTGGAATTCCATCTACCATAAACTCCATCACGCAATGCCAAAATCCAATCACTCCAACCGATAGTGGAACGATGGATTGCAGAGTAAATAAAAATAACAATAATAATTATTGGACAATAAATACAGTATAGTTAATATTTTTGATATTGATTATATAAAATATGTTACAAATTATTGATTTGAATAACTTACAATTTCGTTTATTTTTTTTACTATGATTTAAGTTAGAAAATATAAATATTTATCAAAAGGAAAATATTTTTAGTGGATTCATAATTTCTAATATGCTTAAAATGTCAAATATGTTCCAATATTATTTTTAGGGATATCTAAATCATTTAATACTCTTGTTATTGTAGAGACACCACTTATATCCCATTAATTCTCAAGAGTTATATTAATCTGTAAACTGAAATATTTGTAGACTGTAATTATTATAAAATACGTGTTTAAGTGAGCAGTTGGTTGGTCGAAAAATGGAACCATGGAGTGTAGTGGTCTTCATTCCACCGTTCCATTGTACCATTCAGAATGAACATCGGTGGCCGACTTTAGAACGGTTTTAAGCTTATATCCGAAATGCTAAAAAGTATATAATGAGTGGTATTTGAGTTTATTGTAACATGTTGGTGGCCAATTTGACTTGAAATATATTAACATACCTTTATCTGAGGAAGTAAAAAAGTGAATGTGTTTAAGATAATGTGTGCCCTCTTAAGGCGGTCACTGACTCCAAATGGAACGATGGATACGGGCGACCGGAGTGCTTGGAGCAAAGATCTCTAAGGCCCCACTGACAATCACCCCACTCCATCTTTCCATTTTTTTCAGAGAATATATATATATATATATATATATATATATATATATATATATATATATATATATATATACTTTGAATAAATACATATATTTATACGTATATTCTACTAGTTAAGATTTAAATATTTTGACAATATTTCCTCGGATCTTTCCTGTACCAAGCCATCAACTCCCAGCACCCTTCCTACATCTACAGCCTCCTACAACTCAAAACCTTAATCCACTCAATAGAAACAAGATCGCGGCTTAGAATTAGAGCGGTAAGTCGTCTGAGTGGACAGTCCCGATATTTTACTGTTTCATTGCTTAAGCTTTAAAAAGAAATTGATTCATGGAGTTAAAAATAAAATATCTGAAGTGGGCAACACATGACTTCCTTGTACGCCTATTAAACTTTAAATCCGTGGCTCAAAAAGTGATACTGAATTTAGTTACTAGTTTCCGAAGATTGCAGTAAAAACGACACTCGGCGTCCCGTCATCCATCTATTGACACACACACTCTTGTCACTGGAGGTCTCATTCCGTTATTTTATGCCGTTTTCTTTCAATAGGTAACTAGTTTCCATGATATTTCTTCATGTTCCATGACAACAATAAAACTGTCAATATCACTGGATAAAGCATTAGAAATGGACAGTTTCGACATTTTAAGCGGAAAAACCCACTTAACTAATATTTTATTCTCATGATGAAGACTTGTTGATCTCACAAATGGGGAGGAAAACCAGTATTTTACACTCAATTTTAACACTTAAAACAAGTAATAAAAATGTTTAATTGGATTGCAAACCAAATTGCGCTTGTAACCTTTAATACCGAAACATATGATTTATGTATTTAATTTAAATATAATTTTTGATGTAAGCTTATTATGACCTTCAAGTAAAGTACCCTTTTCCGCTCACGAATCTTAACCAAAATCTAGTAAATACATTTATATCAATATAAAAGTCCTATTTACCAAATTTGAGAGGTTTTACATTATATTTTAATATCTTTTTTGACGAAAGTCTAATATGACCTTCAAGTAAAGTACCACTTCCGGTTTTCAAATTTAGACTAAATCTAGTATGTTATTTAAATCAATATATAAGCCATAATACAATACTTCTGTATAATACATTTCTATACAATAAATATATATAATACAATACTACGAATACAATACTTCCTTTACTTCGTACAAGCAAGTAAAAATCACAAGTGTACTATTAATTTTAGGATCCATAACATTTAGATTTTTATCCTTATTTAGTTTTAGCTTTTAGACTTCCATCACTTCTTACCATCATTATTTATTACTTAAGTGATTTACATTTATAATAGATTTATTTATTTTTTTAATTATATATATTTTCAAGACCAGGAAGAAAAAAATAGGGAATTGCATTCCTTCTTGTGGCCACTACATTGAATGCAGTTATTGATTATTCTTCATTGATGGCTCCAGATTCTAAATAAATGCTTTTATCAATTTTGAATTGGGAGCTACCAAAAAAAAATATATTTATCAATCCCTTATAGACATCCATAGTATGTCTATAAGGGATTGATAAATATATAAATACAGTACTATTTGGTCATTAGTTACTTAAGGTAATTTTGTAACGGATTTATTCTATTTTTTTAAATTCTGTATATTTTAAAGATCAGAAATATAATATGAGGCATTACATTATTTTTTGTAGTTAATGCATATGAAATGCAGTTAATGATAATTCCTCATTCATGTTCATAGATGCTAAATAAATATTTACAATATCAAGTATTGTTTGTAATCGGTTCCGAATTTCGATGTGCAGTTTCCAAAAACCCTTATCAGACAATATCATCTGAGATACACGTAGATCTTCAGTGACTCTCTTTATCTTTACCGGCGTTCTCTCTTTTGAGATGCTGCTTCGGAGTTCCCTGGAATGCGCCTGGAATCTGCAGCCGCTCCGTTCGCCCACGTGGTCTACGTGATCTCGTCCACGTGGTGTAACAATTCTCCTTGCATTACTCCTTGTTGTTGCCATGGTATTCGGCAGATCTACTCTGACAGCACTTGCCCTATTTCGGTGAAGTTCATCAGGTCTCTCGTTTTTTTTTTTTTTTTTTTTTTTTTTTTCTCTGAGGCCATGCACCCATATTCGATTGCTAGCTATGAAAGATGGATGGGATAGCCGCCCTTATACATCTATAGAGTTAGATTAGACGAAACTACTCAACTATACTCTCCGCCATGATAAGGTTGAGAGAAGGGCCTAGAGCTAGCTTATAGATGACGTGCGGAGGAGGGTGGAGGGTGCCCCCAAACCGGTTCCTCTCCCTCCATTGTCTGCTCTGCCCTGGCACACGGGGTTCGCACCGGCCAATAAAACTCGTCTTACTTATTGCAACTGATTATATCAACTTGCTTCAGTCTAATCGATCCAACGGAAAGTAACATAACTAAATATACCGTTATTAATAATTGTTTCTCACCTTCAAGTAGAGGATATGTTGACAACCTGTGGAAAAAATGTTTTCAAGATCTCAAGGGTCCCTTTAGCCCTGTCGAATCCGACCTGCAAGTGTTCTATGTCAGTCGAAAAAAAATTGTAGGGACATAAATGGGGATGTTCACAGAGTGTTTCTTATCTATATGGTGATATTATAGCCTACATTCAACATTTAAATGCTCCATTTACACTGCTAATGTAATCAGGGGCTCTACATTGATCTCAGGGAATCTAAATAATAATTATTCTAATTTGTTTTTATATAAAATAAAACCGGAGGTGTCACCCTGAGATCGCCACAGCAGAGATTATTCTTACTGATCCCCATATTAGGACCTTCACATACATTATTCAATCCCATAATAACTACTTACAAAAATGTATATATAGATATATATATATATATATATATATATATATATATATATATATATATACTATTATCTTATAGCTTATAGTTCTGTACGGGTGTGAAACGTGGCCGCTAACCTTGAAGGACGAACACCGCTTTAAGGTCTTCGAGAATAAGGTATTGCGTAAAATATTTGGTTCGAAAAAGGATGAGTCAACTGATGAATTTAGGAGGTTACACAACGCGGAATTGCGGAACATGCACCCTGCTAATATAATCCAAGTGATATCATCGCCACGGCTGAAATGGGCTTGCAAAGTTGTTGGGCTCAGTAACGAACGAATTCCTAAAAAGTTAATAAACGCTGAGCAGACTGGTGAACGTCCGAGGGGTAGACCGAAACGTAGGTGGGAGGATGTGTTAAGGGTGATCTAATAGATTTGGGTTTGGACGGTAGTCGGTGGACCGAGGTTTGTAGGCAGCGATTGGTGGTATCTTCGGGTTCGCTTAACTTTTATTATTATTATAATATATATATATATATATATATATATATATATATATATATATATATATATATATTTATATATTTATATATATATATATATATATATATATTTATATATATATATATATATATATATATATATATATATATATATATATATATATATATATATATATTATATAGCATATATATATATATGCTATTTACCAATGAAAGTTAACGTCCCTTTCTTTTCCAAAGGTACTCTTGTTGTTTGAGAGGAGTTGTTATTTGGAAGTAATAAATAAAATTAATTCAAATGTAATCAAACAAAAACATTATATTTAAACATAAAAAAAAAATTAACTTGAATATGAATTAATATTTTCAAATGTTTTGATCATTTTACAATGTGCCTATAAACAATACGTTCTTAAAAATAAGAATTCTTCTTGGCCAAATAGAAACTACAATATGTCCGGGGGAACTATATTTGAGGAGGTGTGACTTGATGATCTTCACTCCAAGTGCCTCCAAATCTCCCTTTGCTTCCGGCTTTCCCAAAAGTAAGTCCCAAAAATAAAAAATGGTGATTGACTCTACCTGTTCCATTATCCTACTAACGAATATCTCATATTTTGCAAAGTATTAACTAAAATAGTAACACATATAGGACACATATGCTTTGTAACTTGGTTTGAAGATGCGTTGGCGATGGAAATATCACAGCGGATTATCAATCCCTACGTCGACGTTGAAGAGATAGTTGATCACTTGAAGAACTGATTGAAATAATCACCGACGAAGAACATGGAGTGCAGTTTATGAAGGGATATCAACAATTCTGGATACAGAGAGATATACATGTTGCATATTCTGGATTATGGACTATCCTGAAAAGATTTTGGTATTTTTTCCATCTTCAATCACTCGCCGAGCAGATTTAAGGTTAAAACTGAGTAAATTGATGCCAAATATTGAAATTTAGCTGTCAAAGCACCAGGCTCATCTCTTCCATTAAAAGTAATAATTTTTTGTTATATTTATTTTTTGTAAAAATATTAATAAATTTGTATTTTCTTTATTTTTTTAATTAATATATAGTGTAAATCTATAACTTTGTTCAAACGCCCGACCACACATTTGTTGTTACAAGAATAAAAATTCAAACGTTCTCCATCAGACTGCTTACAGTCCGGACTTGGCACTTACTGACTACAATCTGTTCCGGTCAATGGTCCATTATCTTCAAGGAAAAACCTTCAATTCTCAGGATAAGGTTCAAGATGGAGTTGCCTGAAGTCTTCTGTTTAAAGCCTAAAGAGTAACGATGTGAAGAAATCCGACAAAAAAAAATTTTTAAATTATCATGAAAAACATTAATTTTTTTACTTCCTTGTACGAAGTAAAGTAATCGCGAAAATTTTCGGTTTTCAGATTTCAACGGAAATATCCATTTTGACCATCCCTGAATCCTCATTTTGACTAGTTTCGTCATGGCGTCTGTACGTACGTTCGTATCTCGCATAACTCAAAAACGGTTAGCCGTAGAAAGTTGAAATTTTGTATTTAGAATTGATCTAAAATCTAGTTGTGAACCTCCCTTTTTGGCCACTGCTTAATCACCGGAAGTGGTACTTTACTAGAAGGTCATAATTGATTTCCATCAAAAATTATATTAAAGTACTTTGCAAAACTTCTCAAATTTGGTATTTATAACTTGTATATTGATTTAAATAACATACTAGATTTTTGTCTAAATTGGACAACCGGAAGCGGTACTTTACTTGAAGGCTATAATAAGCTTACATCAAAAATTATATTTAAATTAAATACATAAATCATATGTTTCGGTAATAAAGGTTAAAAACGCAATTTGGTTTCCAATCCAATTAAACATTTTTATTACTTGTTTTAAGTGTTAAAATTGAGTGTAAAATACTGGGTTTCCTCTCTATTTGTGTCTGTGTGTCAATAGATGGATGTCCCGACGCCGAGTGTCGTTTTTGAGATACTGCTATCTTCGGAAACTAGTAACCAAATTCAGGATCACTTTTTGAACCACCGATTTATAGTTTAATAGGCGTACAAGGAAGTCATGTGTTTTCCACATCAGATATTTTTATTCTGTTAATAGTCCAATGTGATCATGATTATTTAGAGATGGGAATTTTTTTCCCTCTCCAGCCCCTAAATCATGCCAAGGCTGTCTGGCCTGTTTCTCATTCCTTAAATCTGTAATTTACCGAAGAGGTCAGGAGGGAGTTAAAAATATCCGTGATGTAGTAGGTGACTATGATTTATTATAAATTAAGAGAAAATTAAAAAGATTTTTTATATAGCTTATAAGATTTAATATTTGTTTCTCTAAATAAATTAGTTTATATTTTCAATTGTTTTTCTCTTGATATAGTGAATTCTCATTCTTATTCTATTAATATATATTGAAGTCATATTCTCTATATTATTTAACATTACATTAATTTTCATTATTATATTCTGTATTGCTTTATATTTATTATTTTTCATTTTAATGACCTAGCCTCTAATATATTTCTTTTTGAGGCATTCCACTTTCGCTCTTCTGTATTATATTGCAACTAATAATAATATCCATAACATTATAAAAATATATCTAATTAATTAAAATAATAATAATATAACTTTATTGACATCATTTTTATGGCAAAAGCCGCTCTTGGAGGAGGTACAATGGAGCTTTACAATATAATTATTCAAACATAAATAATGAAGATACAAATATAATAATATATTACCATTTATTTTATTTTATATGGTAGTATATTATTATATTTATATCTTCAATATTTATGTTTGAATAATTATGTTGTTGAGCTGAACTCCATTGTACCTCCTCCGAGAGAGGCTTTTGTCATGAAAATGATGTCAATAAAGCTATATTATTATTATTATTATTATTTTAATTAATTAGATATATTTTTATAATGTTATGGATGTTATTATTAGTTGTAATATAATACAGAAGAGCGAAAGTGGAATGCCTCAAAAAGAAAGATATTAGAGGCTATGCACATTGTACAGTATTTGAATATAGTTGCTATTAATTATAAAACTGATAGTAAAAATTGGAATTCTTTTTACTCTGTAAAATTAAGCATTTTAGACAAATTAAGCAGTTTCTTATTTTTCTTTTCTTTTTTGAACTATTTTTATAGCCTTTTAATGCACTTTCAATCGTTTTAGCACGTGTAATTTCTGTCTTCTTACTGACGAGCTGTTTTTAATATAGCCTTTATCAGCTTTGCACGGTTAATTCCTATTTCTTTTATATTTATTATATTTCTTTTATGAATTATTTTTACGCCTTTATGATATATTTTTGCTTGTTTAATATGTATGTATAATTTCTGTTTTATATGTTTCCTTATTATCAGCTGTTTTTATTATGTACTTCCTCTGCTGTACATTTTTACGTCGTATTTCTATTATATATTATTTTTCTTTTCTTTTTATTATTTTTATGGCCCTGTAATACATGTTTTTTACTGATCAGCTCTTTTTAATGTAACCTTTTCCTGTTTTTGTTATCTTATCTTCATTTTCCTCAGTATGTGTTTGGATGTATTTCATTGTCCATAACGTGCTTTGTCTTTCGATTGTGTTTTAATCTGTATTTATATAATTAATTGTTACAGCTTCGACAAGATCCAACTAATAAAGTTATAAAGAATTAATCTTGGGTCGACATTCTTGTAGGAAATTTAATGCTTTTCAATTTTTTACGTGAATTTATGCTTTGAGCTACCACCAATCGATTTCGAGATATAAATAAAAAACCGAAAAATGTGACCTTCCCCTCCCCTCTTTGTCTCTGCTCCTAGATCCGTGGACTTTTATTATGCTTAACTTTGAAATGTTTTGAGCTACGACTGATCGATTTCGAGATATAAACAAAAAACCGAAAAATGTGACTTTATTTCCTTCCTTTCTTTGCCTCTGCTCCTAGATCCAGGAACTTTTAATATGTTTATCTCTAAATTGGTCCAAACAAAATTCTGAAGTATATTCTGGCCGTCCCGACATTTTCGTCTACAATTCTCTCATTGACTAGCCTATATCTTGTCGTTCAGAATTATTAAATTTTATGAATAAACTCTATTATATTTTATTTTATTTTAAATAAAAAATAATATTTTATACTGATTCCTATTACAATGTTACACACTTCATACGGATTACATACAAACTTTGGCCATTAGAAGTGTTTAAGATTACAAATTACTTGGTCTAGGGGTTTTTGGTAACTTATTTCGAGATAGTACCAATTTAAAATTAATTTTTTTTTTCTTAGTATCTCAGGAAAACTTAATTTTCTTTTAATTTGTTCAATTTCCTAATTAATGTTGAGCCTAGACGTTATCACATGTGACGGCCTTCTATTTTCGGGACTGACTGACATTGCCCCCCCCCCTCTCCCCACTCTCGGATAAATAACGACCTTTTGAGAAGGACTTACAGAAATAGATTCCGCGCAGGCGTATTCTTTACCTTACAACGGCAATGAACTGCTCTTTTTTCCTTATTTTCTCATTTACTTGTAAAGGTGGCCACTGACGATCACTCCAAATGGAACAATGGAACGATGAAGTACGGACGATGACTCCACTCAATCGTTCCAGTTCCGGAAAAAAAAATTTCCGGCAATTTGTGATTAATATTCACGTAAACACGTATTTTATAATATTTGCAGTCTACAAATATTTTAATATACAGATTAATATAACTCTTGTGAATTAATGGAATATAGATAGTGCCTGTACAAAAGCACAAACATTAAATATTTGTATCCTTAAGCATGCAAACAAATCTAAATTAAAAATAAAATGGAAATTTTAAGCATATTAAAATTTCTTAATTATATTAAAAACATATTTTTTTTATATAATTAATAGTAAAAAAAATATACAAAATTGTAAGTTACTCATATTAATATTTTTGCAAAAAAGTTTATACAATCAAATTAACTTAGTCTTAAATTTACTGACCTATATATTAATATACTGACCAACAATTTTCTACTCGTCAGTTTTCCAAACTCAAGGTAATTCCACATTCCATTTGTCGTGGAGCGATTGGATTGGAGTGCTCGACACGCTAATTTATATACATAAGTTAATTATTATTGTTAAAAAATTCTCATAATTTACAAAAATCCTGATCAAAATGTTCATTTTGCCTTTCCAGTCATGGGTAAAAAAATTTTAAATTTAACATTATAACATTTTATTATTCAATATTTCTGTTCTACCAATAAAGACCTTCAATCGTTATAAGGGAAAATACAATAGACTCAAGGCATAGAATTTTCCTCAAAATAATGAGACTCTTTTCTAATAGAACATTAAGTATGCTTTTCGACAAAAATTTATTGGGTTGCCATATTTGATATCGTTTTAAAGACTTTTTCACTTTTAATTTGCACGAAAATAATTTTGGGCTGTGAGTTAATGGAAAGAGAGTTAAAGCAGGAAAAACTGAGATATTGAAAAATAATTAATAGCCTTTCTAACAATAATATGAATGACATACTTAATAAATACAATAATTTATACAAAATAAAAAATAGAGTTGAGAACATAACCAATATGATGGATGATACCGAATAATATTCTAAATGTTTTATCATTAGGAGACAATGAGAGAATAATCCCGAAGATGGGGAAACAACCCCGAAACGTAGATTTGATTATGGACAGGTGAATAAAAGAAAAAATTAAGGAATATCATGATTGCTAATTATTATTATTAATTATTAGACTTCCTAAAGCGTTTGAAATAAAAAGAAAATTAGTGAAAAAGTTTAATTAATGATATGAGTAATTTTTTGAAATTTATTTAACATCCTTATCTTATGATATGATTATGCTGTGTCGAGTTGGTTTGGTCTTTGCCCTTGGGAATTTTAGGAGTCAGTCCTTAGGCCCTTAGGCTAAGTTTGGAGATCCCTGCTCTAGAGGATAATATGTTTGAGGGAATAGGATAAGTGTGTGTAGCACTGGATTCCTGGCTTCTAGTTTCCGATTACCGGTGCAGCATTTATTATATTTTGTATTTTATCAGCCTCTGACCTATTCTTGGATAGCTTAAGTAACTTGAGGGAAAAGCCCAACGTTGAGCGTGGATGCTGACCACATCACCTCCTCGATACAGAGCCAAAGGCGCTTTTTGTGTTATTGTAGAAAAAAGAAAAAAAAAACCTTCATTTTTCAACTAGGTTTCCTTAAAAAATATATGAATAAAATTCGGTAAACATTTTAAATATAGTTTTGGATATCTAGAGAACACAATGTTTTTAACAATCTCCAAGTTCATACCCGTTGAGGCGAGTTGGTCCCGTATATATGTATATATATATATATATATATATATATATATATATATATATATATATATATATATATATATATATATATGTATATATATATATATATATATATTTTTAAAATTATATATATATATATATATATATATATATATATATATATATATATATATAATTTTAAAAATTTGATTTTAAGACGAAGCCAAACCTAAGCTTTTGAGGGGGGGAAAATGATAACAAGTTGAGCCAATTTAAATGTCATGGTGACTTGTAAATTAACGTTTTAATGAAAACCACCTTTAGGAGTTGTAGTTGCGCCTATCGATTTTTTATTTTCCTTTTTCATAAAATATATTTTGTCATAGAAATTTTCAGCTTTATTCTAGTAAATGTTAAAGTAGTCGAAATAGAAGAATATTTGTTCACTTTGCACTTCTGGCAGAAGTTAAAATGCCGTTATCAATAAAAAATCAAGAACTAGACAATTTACTTTCTATCAAGATCCTTCTTATTGAAAAATAACTTAAAAATATATATCTGTTAAATGATTCACAGGTATCCTCAAGAACCGGTTGGACAACTTGTCTAAAGGACACCTCCATTGTTGCGCAACTGCCAGTCAACGGTCTTAGCTAGGAACCATTGAGGGCTAGGCGAGAATAGAACATGGTGGTCTAGGGCCTGGGGATTGGCCCTTCGTGGGAGCAACCAGTTCTTAGGGCGGGGTGTGTCCCCTTCAAGGGTCTCCATCGCAACCTTTCCTCTTGTAAAAGAGTAATAGTGTACAGTATAAATCAGAACGAGGAACGATATTGGATTTAGTCGATGTTAGTTATAATATACTATAGTATAATAAATATCATAATATGTTCTTCCATAACAGTTTTCAAGTATTCATTTGTTTGGAAGAACATATTATCATATTTATTATACTACAGTATATTATAAATTCAAAATCTAATTTCTCAGTTCCATCTGATCAGCTCCATCTCAGTTTCATGGATGAATCGAAAATCTAACTAAGCCACGGTACTGAGAATTTTAAGAATTATTATATAATTAGAATTACTGAATGTTATATTTTGAATGAATTCTTGTGTTAATGTCAGATTTAGAAGAAAGTGCTCTATTATGAAATACTTTTTGTAAAATTGCGCTAGAGATTCTCCAGTATCCCTTTTTTTTTTTTTTTTTTTCAACTGTGTAACTAATAGTCATTTGAAACGTTAAGAAATATTTTAAAGAATAGTATCGCAAATTTGTTTAAAACCCTATTTTCAAAAATTTTGAGAACGGGTTGCCCAATTTGAGATTGAGCGTATTCTTTATAAGAGACAGTGTCTTATATGCTTATTTTACTACGAAAAGGATAAAATACAATTTTGATGTGAACTGCAAAAACAGTTTTCAAGTATTCATTAGGGTATATACGACTTTTGAAATTATTAAATTTCAGGAAAATATCGCTTATCTTCTTGATCACTTTTCGGGCTTATTTTCTTCCATTTTCAAGTGATCTTTATCTTCCACTTTTCATCCCTATTTGTCAATGTATGATCATTGTCCTATTGTTCATATTCGTATAAGAGAAATCTTATTTGTCTTCTTAGTTCCCAGCTGTGTTGAGTGAACTATTGAACATTTCAAACAGATGACCCAGCGCAGCCGGGCAATGAACTAAGATGACAAATAGGATTTTTCTTTTATGAATATGAACAATAGGTCAATGATCTTACACTGAGAAATAGAGATGATAACAATCGCTTGAAAATGGGCAAGGATAAGCCCGAAACGTTGTGAGATATTGATGTTCAATCTAATTGGTCAGTTGACATCCCCATGATGGTATAGAAGGATCAGTATAATTAGGGATTGATAAATTATTTGCCACTTCTATAAAATTGTTTTATTGAAAACTAGTTTCGAATGTTATACATTCATGCTCAGTTCTAAAAACACACAAAAAATTCAAAAATAAGCAATTCAAAATATAGTATTAATGCTATATTTTGAATTGCTTTTTTTGGAATTTTTGTGTGTTTTTAGAACTGAGGATGAATGTATAACATTCGAAACTAGTTTTCAATAAAACAAATCTATAGAAGTGGCAAATAATTTATCAATCCCTAATTGAATAGGTATTAGTATCACTCATATAATATAATTGTAGTATCACTCTTAATTACACTAATCAATTATTATATCTTCTTATCGGAGTTATCTATCATTGCTACTAAGTATATAGATCATTTATCATTTATTAATTTAGTAATTATCATTAATCTTTTATGATAGTTTGCCAAACTATAGTAAGAAATATTTAATCGATATTGCCGACTGGATCACAGCGTTTAATCTCACCGCATTAATATTTCTCTGCTCAGTAAATAGCTTATTGTTTTGAATATCGATTTTCTGTTGTTCGCTTATCCCAAGTGCCTTGGAATTGTGAATAATATAGGCAGTAATCATACTATTGGCATACAATCAGCAAATTGAAAAATAATGGATCCGATAGACAAATAGAAGTGAAGAAGGCTGGTTATTCCCTTAAAGTTCTTTTATAGTTAGTGGATGGGGCAGAAATAACTGACACAGTTTAATTTAAAAAATAAAAAAATGTTCTTAGTAAATATTCCCAGATTTAATCTCCAGGTAGTTTCTTTTACTGAATCAGTTCATCATGAAAAATTAATGGACAAAAAAAAAGAAAGAATTTGATTAGCTACGCCTTTGGTTTCAACCTCAATGCAGATTAGCGTAGATAGTAGGTTTCTCCGTGGAAAGGAGGAGGGGGACTGGTCCCCCAAGCACCTACCGGCCGCCCCTCCCCTCCCGTCCAGAAACTTTGGTTAGCTACGCCTATGATTATGAACCTCCTTTCCTCCCTCTACACTCGCTACTTACAAATTTAACTTCTTTCGCCTTATCCTATCGAACTAGTACCATGACAATCGTAAATAGCCTCCTTCTATAATTCTTTATTTGTCAAAATGTTATAATTTAGTACCAGTAGATTATCTTCTGTTTATATATTACCTTTCTCGAAGTGTTTCTTTCACAATATATATACACATCGATCCATCGATTCCCGCTCACGAAATATCGAGAAAAAAAATTGGAAATGGTCTAAAAATCTACTATTGATGACGTAAGCACCAAATACTAACGACTCTCAGTCATCACTCTGGTCTTAACCAGTGCTAGAAGACTTTAAAATAGATATATTGTTATTATAAAGGTTTTACAAGGTTAATAAATCATCTATTCTATACAATAAAGAATAAAATTAAAAAAAAAAAATAATGTTATTTGGGGAAAAATCGTTTCATGTGTTTCCTGTAAAGTTTGTTAAATGGCGCTTACGCCGTTTTCAAAAACCGACGTCGATATATATGTAAATGAATGCCTTTATCTCAGAGGTAAAAGATAGCCGCAGACTTTCCATTTGGATAGGGGGAAGGGGAAATGCCCCCCTCTCTCACTCTCTAAGACTCAGTAAGCATCAGTAGTGAACTGGAGTCGTTGAGTTGAGCTTATTCTACACTCTACCAACACATCCAAGCCCTATTTCTTCTTGGAATTGTTTAGTGGCTAAACAAACGACGGGCTGATTAGACTTACAGAATTCGATTCTACATCGAATTTAATCTTACTTCTAGGCCTCAGCTATTCGACTTTTCCCATTTGCGTGATTGATTTTAGTTTACATATTTTATTAGTTCATGTAGATTGCTTGTTATCGATATTTATTTATTTTAATTTTTTAATTTATGTACAATAAATTATTTGGGAGGAAAAGGAGGCGAAACGATACTTTCGGCCTCCCACTTTTATTATTGAGGGGGCGATCGCCGCCCTTGCTCTCCTCCCTAAGTCTGCGCCTGTCACATTTATGAAATTCTGTGATAGAAGACATAGCTCATAATTTTTTACTTCATACTTTACAGTTATGGACTTCAGGCTTTATAACATCTAAACGGAGCAGGTAAAATTGCATATATATATATATATATATATATATATATATATATATATATATATATATATATATATATATATATATATATATATCGGTACAAAAATACAGAAAACTGGAACCAAACTTACTGCGTTGCTGTATTTGTACCTCTGAGGTACATATACCTGTACCTATATATGTATAGCTCGTGACGAGAATGTGACAAGCAACAATGTCTTTATAGCTCTTCATCATGTTAGTTAGCTCTTCATCATTCCATCATAGTCCTATTATCTCATTGAATTTATCCAAACTAATATAATAAAGAGCTAAAGAGGGAGGAAAAAAGTAGCGGTTTGTCAAGTTCTAGCCCCGAGCCCTTCATATGCATTGCATTCAAATAGAGGAGTAATCCCGTCACCTGCCTAGTCTTAATTATCTTATATATATAATTAATCTACGTTGATACATAATAGCAGAAAGTCCTAACAATGTAACGGTAGTAGGAAAACAAATGAGCCTTATAAAAGCTTAACAAAAGAAGGGATTTCCCCAAAGGGGAAATGTCGATTTCTCACTCCCCAGTGCTTTACAACTCAGAGGTAATGAAATAGCTGTATATTGTGAGCTTTTTTTTTTTATTATTTTTTTTTTTTTGAGGGCTCTAAATCTGGTAATATTGAGAAAGGATATCGACGTTGATTTATGCTAAAAGCCATAAGCGCCATTTAGCAAAATTTACAGGAAAAACATGAAACGATTTTTCCCCAAATAACAATGTATATTATTCTTTATTATATAGAGTAGAAGTTTATTAACCTGGCAAAATATTTATAATTACAATATATTTTAAAGGATTCTAGCACTGGTTAAGGCCAGAGTGACGACTGTATATGGTGCTTACGTCATGAATATTAGATTTTTAGACCATTTATAATTTTTTTTCTCGATAAATCGTGAGCGGGAATCGATAGAGGTGGTGTTTACGTCCCAAAATAAATTGAAATCCAAATTTCGAATTTTTTGGCGCTTAAGCGTTTTTCAAAAAACGACATCGATATCATAGATAAGCTCGATATTCACATGAAAAAAAAAAAAATGATCAATGGAAGTCACCTAACTGGCCTATTTTAATAGTGTCGCTGGAGCTGATCCTCACTCCCTAGAAAATTCATAAAAGTGAAGAAAAATGGTGAGTGATAATGCTTTATAATATCCTCGAAGAATTGAGTTTCACCCTCACTCCCTAATGCATTAATTTTCCAATAAAGATAAATCAATTTTAATTAAACTTTGTATATTTTTTTTAGAAGTTGGTAATTTATTGAGTGAACTCTGTTTCAAAAGCTTTCTTAGTTTTTGTGCTTATTTAAGACTGAAATCTCACTCTCTAGAAAATTCTAAAGTCTAGGGAGTGAGGTTTTATTCTACCTTGTAGTTTTTTTCAATTCATGGAATTGATTCTGCCTCAAGACCGACATCAAGACCGTCTACTTTCTCTCTGACATCCTGGCAACTCAATATCGGAATCGGACTATATTTAATTTGCTAGCTAACCCCATAACTGCATAATTTTTTGCTAAAAGGCTCGAAATTAGAATTTTGGTCAGATGATCCAAGCTGAATTTCGTCACCTCTTTCACCCTCTTCCTCCCTCCAATAAAAGTCAACAGTTATACAGGGTGTCCTTTTTAGATGGCCCGGCTGAATTTCTCTTGAACCGATAACGTTGTAAAAAAAAATAAAAATACGTATTTAATATTTTTCAGTCTAGTTTAAAATTTAGACCTGTTTTTGAAAAAAAAATATATTCGGTGTCTCTCAGACCCTGTACAACTTTAAAGTTTTAAATAGGAACCTAAGCCTTCCGATACATTATTTTTATGTATTTTTGAAACTGAAATCAATGGTGAAACTAGATTTTAAATTGGTCAATAAATTACAAAGTTATGGTACAAAGTTTAAAAAAATAATGCATTTTGTTAGCTATTTTTAATAATAAAAAATTCATACTACATACAACCAGAGGTTGGTGAACCTACATTTCATGTTCGAACTGCCTACCCTCTTCGACGATGCAAACGATGGCTCTTCTTAGCCACTCTTCGCTTGTGGCTCGATGGATCGACAAGCATTTTCCACTCTTTACTACAGTTCTTCAACTGATGTTGCACGGTTCTGATTGGCATAAACGCTGCCAATCATATTATTTCTGTTTTTTCACTACATCTTTAAAACAAACCTTTATTATGAATTACAGCTAAAAAAGATAACCAACATGATGTGACCCAATTAATTCCTGTGTAACAAAAAAAAAAAAATGTAAAGGCAATTTAAAAGTATTAATACCGAAACAAACAAAATGTATTTGTACCATTACTTTGTAATTTATTGAACAATTTTAAATCTGGCTTCGCCATTGAATTCAGTTTCAAAAATCCGATAAAATGATGTATCGGAAGGCATAGGTTTCTATTTGAAATTTTAAAGTTGTACTGAATCTGAGAGACCCCATTTATTTATTTTTTTTTTTAAAAACAGGTCTAAATTTTAAACTAGGCTGAAAAATATTTAATATGTATTTTTTATTTTTTTTATAACGTAATTGGTTCAAGAGAAATTCAGACGGGCCATCTAAAAAGGACACCCTGTATAAAAATATTTTAGATAATATACTTCGAAATAAATATCATCATCTCATAACATTAATTCATTTTAATGACTGAAATAAGATCGAAACAATCAAAAAGCAAAAACAATTTTTTTTTTTAGTTAGCCAAAAAATAAACTTCTACTCGGAATTGCTGCCTTTTAAGTGCTCCCTTTGTCCCAAACTCTCCTGTCCGATAACCTGGAATTATTCAGCATCCTGGAAAAGGGGGCTGCGGATGGAATTGGAATCTGTTTGAACAGCTGATTCATTAGTTACACAAGGAAATGATATTCACAGCCATCCGCGATTGTTTCCAGAAAACACTAGAAACATAGTACTTTGTGTGGTCGGCGATGAAGATATTACAGCAATCAAGCTTGTTATTGAAAGCCGCATTCAGTTTTCTCGTTCAAATGCTGCATGAAGGTGCATCAGCGGAAACTTAGCTCCTTTGATTGCAAAAAGCATCTTCCAGGTATTCATTGTTTTTCTGATGGCATCACCATTCTCAGAGGACCTGGTTCCATCATTACAACCAAAGAATGTGGAATGCGACATTCTATGAGGACCAAGATCAGAGAACGAACTGCCCGATGTTCAATGCAGGGGTATTTTAGGACTATAATCTGCAAATACAACTTGAGGATGACCAATTTGATATTTCTTCCAGAGCCTTCGGAACCAAATACTTCACAAACTCACTGGCATATATTTATCCAGAAGCCTAGTCTTTGATTAAATTCCGTTGCTATAGAAATGAATCATTTCGTTATGTTTGCAATGTGGAGAAAATTGATCGAAAAAAATTATACGCTTTGGTGATGACCTAAGAAGCTTTGAATATTCACACAAACAATTCATAGAAAGAGATAATGGTAAACCTTTGGAATCGCTACTAACGACCTTGAAGAGGTCTAGATTCTCAGACCAGATTACACTTTCACCCACTGCGCATGCCCAATTAAATACTCAAACCGATGGATCCTTTTCACTTGGAATAGTCATGTAAGGTTAGCTCAGACTTCCCGCCTTTTACCGAATAGATCTCTTGTCCCTTTCCTACACCATCGTTAAGTTTAAATATCATGGCCAATCTCTTCAATGTTCTATTAGCTTCGGATCTGGGTAGTTTAGTCCAAGTGCTGAAAAAAATTTACCAATTATGTGTAAAACTAAGGATCAATAGATTTTCTTCCATGAAGTTTTAGAAAATTGCATTCATTTTCTAATGAAAAGGAGGCGTTGAGCTTCAACGAATCGGATGCACCAATTGTTGTCAGCAATCGTTTATCATTACTACACCTCTGGCTTACCATTCTTCCGCTCGCTGGCGTATGATGGTTCGCAGTTCCTGACTTGGTCCTTGGATCGAAATTGTTAATAGCATAACCCGAATGAGTTGGTCATGGATCAAATTAACCTTTTTCCTCTGTAGAGAGTCTTCTTAGCATTGCAATACCCCTTAGTAAAAAGGCGGGAAGTCTGACCTAACCCTACACCAGCGTTCCAACTGAGAAGAATCCGTCAGTTTGAGGATTTAATTGCGCATGCGCAGTGGGTGAAAGTATAGTCTGGTCTGAAAATCTATACCTCTTAACGGTCGTTAGTAGCAATTCCAAAGGTTTACCGTTTCGGGGGCTTTCCGCAACTTTAAGGATGTATTCACTACACTTCTTATACTTCGTATTATCCTGGAAAAAAGTAAAATAGTTAACTGTTTCGACAGTGAAATTAATATTTGATAAAAGTGAAAACGTTAGTTAATACTAAGGTAGAGTATTTTTTTCTATAATTACTTCAAATGCATGTGATTCTATTCATATGAAGTGAGCTAAAGTGACCCATATGTGATTTTTAATTGAATTGTAAATGTTTTTAAACTCCATCAATGTAGTCTAGCTCGTAGTCTGATTCTTCATTTGTAAGCTCAATTATTTTCTACATTTTCTAATTTTAATTGCCTTTAATGTTTATATTTCTGTACGAAACTACTGTGTTGAAATAAAAAAAAATTAAAATAAACTTGAGCATTTCTCACTCCCTAGACACATATCTCACTCCTTATAATTATTTTTGCAAAATGGCGGATCTATGGTTAGGATGATGATTATGTATGCTCACGTTAGTAACTTGCTAAGACAACTATAAATATTGTTAAAACTGAAAAAAAAAAAACACGCTATTTCTCAAAACAATTTTGTAAACAAAAGTTGATGCCCAAATGTGACCAAATTTTCGAAATTACTATTTACATACGTATACATCTATATATACTTTTTTTTCTTTTGTGATGTTAATGTTTCTCACAAATTTTTTCTCTAAGACTCAATATCCAATTAGTGAATTGTGAATAGATAGAATTTATTTTTTTACATGTATTATGTATAATATTATTTTTAATTTGCTAAACGTATTTTAGACAATGATCTTTTATAAGTCTAACTTCATCAAAAAGTATTCATCAAAATAGCCAATCTTAGCAATGTCCATTTGGATTATTTCAATAAACAAATGTCATAAATCAATACTACAATAATAATATACATAGTGATCAGATATTATAAATATTGTGGATAATATAACATTCAAAACAGACCAGATGTTTCAAACAACACTTTTTGGCTTATTATTTTCAATAATAGACCTTTGGAATCCACCAAGGAAAATTTTTTTTGTAACCCTCCCCCTCAAAATTTGAGATTTTACCTTTCAAGATACGTAGAATCCAAATATCGAATAAAAAAAAAATCCTTCCGCAAAACTTTCATTGTATTGTAACGAAAGATAATGAAATTCTCTACAAAACGAACCAAAAATCACTTAAATCGGACCGTTATTAGCTGAGATATAGCGTAATGAACTTCGTAGACTGATTCTCCGGGCGGCTAGTCATCGTGGCCCTAGGCCTCCTGACTTCTCTATTGGGCTTATGACTTCCTCGTATCTCTGTATCCTTCCTTGGTTAATTTCTGCATTTCCTTCAGCTTCCTTAGTCTATCCTTTTTTTTTGCTACTGAAGTGCACATCAAATATTTCCTCTGTATCATTTTACATCACAGCCTACTTGCATTGACACAGTTTTTTAAATTAACACTCCCAGTTTGGCACTCTCTCGGCGATCATCGTGTGGCAAGCTTCAAATTTCTTTTCCTTTGTTGGCTACTGCTTAATTTTTTTTACTTGGACAGAATAGAGATTTTTGAAATATTACTAAGTGGAAATCATTGTGTAGTAATTTGCAGCGTTTTTATTTAATTATTTACGAAAAAATTACTAGATTTTCACTTTAAATTAAATTTGCCATCTGCGAATTGCTTTTTAATAAGGAAATTTGTTAGTAGCTTAGGAAGCGTCTCATTTCAGCTGCATATATTAATTAAGGATATCTCTTGATTTTCCTTTTAGTGCTTTTGTCAGAGTGTTCACGAGTAAAACCTTGGTGGAAGTGATTGTGAACTTCTTTGGTAGTGTCTGAAATTATTGGGATGTCCTTGTGTATTAGTTCATCGTTTGTGACGTCGAATGATGCGTTCACTATTGCCCGGAATACTTTCGAAGTTTAAGCGTAATCTCGAAGTTCTATCCCGTATGTTCAAGCAAAACTTGATACACTGTTAGTTTGTTAATTAAAGATCATTTTTAAAGTCTGCCAAGTAACTTGGATGAAATAACTTGTGTCTCCACTCACAGGACTTCCCTTGCAGATTTGTTTGTTAACTCCAATACAATAAATGTCTGATGTATTTTCGCTAATGTTGGTCCGATTAAGATGTTTTTATTATTTTTCATTTAGCTTTATTGACAATTTAATTATCTTTCAAAAGAGTAGGTAACTTGAATGTTCTGGGATATGCATCACAAGTTTTTTGTTGATTGACTTTTAAAAGATAATGTGATTAACAGAAGAAAGAACTATTATTCTTATCATTCCCAATCATCATTTATCATCATACTGTAATTTGTATAAAACGTTTACAAACAACTTTATAAAAAAAAAAACGTTTAAGTTTAACTTTGATTTTTATTTTATTTTTAACACATTAAGTATATATTACACATTTCATCATAATTATTGCTAAATGAAATGAATGGGAAAGTAAATAACAGTATTATAGCGAAAGTAGATACATTTTTTAATATAAAGCACGGAAGGTATACTTTTTGAGTTTTGCGCAGATAAAATTTTATTTTCTTCGTAGCTTTTTCTCGGTAATGTAAATTAATTAACGGGCTTTAAGGAGAACACTTTGTTCAAAACTCTACAAAAACAAAAACAACACCCAAATCGTTTAAGAGATAAAATCGTGTCACAGATCAATGGCCGAAGATTCGTTTTTGAACTCAGAGATCTCTGAAAAGTTATGATCTGTAGAAAGTTTGACCCGATTATAATAATTTCCCTACTTTGTCAATTAAGTTCTTATCGTTTTTTGAGATCTTGGTGGTCGAGAGTGTTAAGGCGTTACTTTAGCAACATCGAGACTGCTACAGCGCCGGGTTTGAATCCGACCTGGGCCGGTTGAAATTTATTTTGTAGCGGCCCCACGTAATGAATCTCAACCTTACACAGGATAGGTTGGTAACCTCTAGGATAACCCGTCCTGTGAGCCTTAAAAAGAGTAGAAAATGATGTTAATTACCAATTAAACAAAAAAAAAGTTATCGTTTTAATCCAGTATGACTTAGACTCTTAAGTCATTCTCAGGTTACCTTGCCTAAATTTAAATCTACTAGATGACAGACTCAATAAGTCTAATGTATGTTTAGAAGGAAATTCTATTGTGGAATGCAGTAGTTATAATATTTTTAAGAGTTTGACGTTGCTGGCTTGTTGAGTAGTATGTTTTATTTAGGCAATTGCAGAGTTTTGTTTCGCAATTAAGTACATGATTTATGACTTAGGTATCCCCTGCACGAAGTTCTCTATTTTTTTATCAGGCGATATGTACTTCCAACTTTTATTAATAGGATTAACTATAGGCGCTTGTTGAGTAACATACCCAGTAGTATATAGTTATCGCTCTATGAAATATGTACAAGTGCTTGGTACAAGGTCTCTGAGCAAAAACCTAAATTCTTCAGATATAGATAATTAAACGTTTTTAAAATTATTATTATTTTAAAATTTTATTGACTATCATCAGAAATATTCAGGGGTTGGTCCGCGAGTGTGCCCGTGACTGGCGGAACGTGCCCCGGAGATCAATCGAGCGATTTGCATAAAGTTACTATTCCTTTCTCCTCACAGTGAGGACCGTATTAATTGATGCTCCTTCGTCCTCATCCTTGTTAACTCCTTGTCCACTAGTTTATTGTTATAACAATAAATTTTAATGTTTATTATATTTGTTTCAGTTTTGTTGGCATTATTACCTAATAAGTCGATGTTACGTGAGAAGCTAATGGCGGAACATGTTCCAAACATTTCGTTCCACCGTTTATAGTACCATTATAAACTATACTATTTTATACTATACTATACCATATTATACTATATTATACTATAATATACCATACTATACTATACTATACTATGTCATACCATACCATACTATACTATACCATACTATAATATACCATACCATACTATACTATGCCATACCATACCATACTATACCATACCGTTGTATTAGTTTCAATTGCGACTCTTATTACCCGACCACGGGGATGCCACAATGAGGGTATTGGTTTAGCTTCACCATTAGTAGTTATATAACAATTTTTTGAGCGAACGGCGCCACCGATTTATAAGTTTAATGGTTCAAATTGTTTGTTGTGGTCACGTGAATGTTTTGAAACATTGAAAGCTCAAAATACTACAGAAATGTTGTATTAAATGTGTTTAATCTGTCCGTTTGAGGCTATCTAACGATTTCTTAAGCGAATTGCTGGACCAATTTTTAAATATGGTTTAAATTACTCAGCGAATTTCCGTGAATATTTTGAAACATTGAGAGCTCAAAATACTGATAAAATATTTCATTATATTTTAAGTATATTTGGCTTTTTGTTAATGGTTCTTATTTTATCATTTGTATGTTCATGATCACATCAAATTATAAATAGCCAAAGTTCGAAAAACTAAAAACGATAAAATAAAAGTTGATTTAATATAAAATATAAATCTCAACTATGGAAATAACCTTTATGTCTTACAATCCTATTCATCCTAAGGGAAGATATATATTATATAATATATATATATATATATATATATATATATATATATATATATATAATATATATCTGCATATCTACTGAAGCGCCCGGTGGGCTGTTAGTGAAATTGACGCCCATGAATATTGAACCTCGGTGTAGCAGTCGGGTGCCTTCCACTACACCTTGCGGTCCCTTGAAAGTACATTCCGTCCTATTCATCTGAGCATCTCAAAATAAAGCATGTTCTTTGTATCTGTGCATATAAACATACAGAGAGTAAATTAATGTATTGAGTATAAAAAAGTCTTCATTTTTGGTTGAGTGTTGAAGGCACCCGACTACAACACCAATTTTCAATATTTCATGGGCGTTAACTTCACTAACAGCTCACCAATGCGCTTAAGTTGATATGCTTTCCGTCCCTTATGAGGAATAATTGTATGTTATAAAATTTATTTCCGTTGTCGGGATTTTTATTTATTATTAAATTAACTTTTTTAAATAAAAAAATAAAGGGAGGCTGTTGCTATTTATTTCGATGCAAATTTTCGGCCTACAAGCCATCCTCAGGCATCTCTGTAAAAGGTCCTTATTTAGTTTAATTTATAACATATCACAGAATTAAATATACTTAAATATTCTAATAAATAACCGTATACATACTAAAAAAGTATTTAAAATGCAGATATTGCCATATATTTAAGTCCAATCCGGACCAAGTCGAAATATACAGCGTCATTAAAAAATAAATAATTATAATAATAACACAATAACAAAATTGAGGTTGGATCAAATTTCATTACAGTTTAAAATGTAAAAATCTTATCAAGTAAATGGTCTGATGACTGAGATGGCTCCCTTATTCTTTTAAAGTGTTTTATTGATATTTACTTGATAAAATTTTTACATTTTAAACTGTAATGAAATTTGATCCAACCTCAATTTTGTTATTGTTTTTTTTTATTATAATTATTTATTTTTTAATGACGCTGTATATTTGGACTTGGTCTGGATTGGACTTAAATATATGCAATTTATGCATTTTAAATACTTTTTTAGTATGTATATGGTTATTTATTAGAATATTTAAGTATATTTAATTATGTGATATTTAACTTTTTTAATGTAATATAAATATTTTAATATTTCGGGAATTATCGTTTCATGTGTTTTCTGTAAAGTTTTTTAAATGGTGCTTACACGTTTTGCTAATTACTGGAATGCATATTGCAGCTATAGCTCATTCTGAGAGGACTTAATATTATGAAGCTCTCAAATACGTTTTAGTTTTGTATTGAAAAATCAAGTTTTTGCAACCTGTGGCTTCCTAGCTTAGTTAACAACTAACCATTTCGCCAATTCAGCCGTCATCATACTAATCAAATAGAGATTGTACATCTCACATCAACAGTTAATATATGTTTATTGAAAAAAAAAAAAAAAAAGGTGAATAATTTGAGTGAGTAAACTGGATTCTTTAGCTATTGCTTGTGCTTTTATAATTAATAAAAAAAAGTAAACAACTAAAAAAAGTCTGAATAAACTTTGTTTGCTTAACTAATTTATCATGGCTTCACCATTCAAGATGTCGTGTACAGCATGACTCAACTGCCCAATGGTTAATCACTTTCTATGTACAGGCTGTCTATCCTCTAGCACGATTGCTTGTAAGTATGGCGGATTACTCAGGCCATTTTCGTACAGTAGGTCCTTGAAATAATTAATCTTATAAAGTTATTGGTTAGAAGAAATATAGGTTACTGAAAATGTTTTAGTAGGATATTTATAGATCCCTCTGTTTCTATTGCTAACCATATATTTCGTCTTAATAGAAACAGAGTATTAAGTATTTGGTGTCTGTGATTACTAGAAAAAACGAAATTCAAGAGGAAATAAAGGCGCGGTTAAAGGTGGGAAATGCTTGTTATTTTTCGGTATCAACATTACTTAGGTCGCGCATTTTGTCCCGAAACTTAAAACTTAGAATATACAAAACTATTATCTTGCCTACAGTTCTGAAACGTGGCCGCTAACCTTGAAGGACGAACAACGCCTTAAGGTATTCGAGAATAAGGTACTGCGTAAAATATTTGGTCCGAAAAAGGATGAGTCAACTAGAGAATTTAGGAGGTTACACAACGCGGAATTTCTGTTAATATAATCGAATTGATATCATCGCGAAGGTTGAAATGGGCTTGTATGTAATGTAGTTGGACTCAGTAACGAACGAATTCCTAAAAAGTTAATAAACGCTGAGCCGACTGGTAAACGTCCGAGGGTAGACCGAAACGTAGGTGGGAGGATTGTATTAAGAGTGATCTAATGAATTTGGGTTTGGACGGTAGTCGGTGGACCGAGATTTGTAGGCAGCGATTGGTGGTATCGGCATCGAACCTTCGGGTTCGCTAAGCCTTTTATTATTATTATTATATTTATAGATCCCAAAACTGAAGCTTCAGTTAATCAAAGTTAATAACTGACCAACATTTTATCTTTGACATACCGATTCTTTGTTACGTTTTAATTTAATAATAATTAGTTCTAACTGAAAGACTATAATTTTAACATTTAAATAGTTTGTGAAAAGAAAATATTCCTTGTTAAATTTTATTAACAATTATATTTTCGTTTTATCAATGTTTCATGGTTCTGTCTGATCATCAGGACTATACTTATTATATGATATATTTCCATTAAAATATGTTAAAATGGCGTGTATGTAAACACTTTATCAATAAAATTATTATGAAATTTCTTTTATAAAAACACGATGTATAAAACTGCTCTATTTCAATGTTACAAAAGGGCTCTGTCTTTTTTACACCATCCTAATGTATGGTGTTTTTATAAAAGAAATTTGATAATAATTTTAGTAACGAAGCGTTTAAATGTATGACATTTTAACATAGGTATTTTAATGGAAAATTTCAAACATATGATAATTTCTGGAAATGTATTATATAATAAGTATGGTCTTGATGATGAGGCAGAACACCAAAACGTTGATAAATTGTAACATAATTTTCAATAAAATTTAACAAGAAAGATTTTCTTTTCACTATCCATTTACTAGTTTTAATTAAAAAAAAAAAAAAAAAAACTATACTAAAAAGTGTTCTCTTGTTTGCTCCTATTTTCTAGTTTACTTGAAAGAAAATAAACCTTATTATTTATTAAGCGATTTTTTTTTCCTCATAAATTATGAATTTCAACCGGTTCTTTCTTGTGAGGTCATATGAATGCTTCTCTTATATTTTTTTCTCTACTAGTTTATTTTAGCTCAGCCATTTTGTTACTTGACAAACGTATTCAAAACAAGGGACCGGATGTTTATTTAAATAAATATTTTGCGATTTTTTAGGATATAAATATTTGTTTGGTTTGGAAAAATAAACAAATGATTTCTCATTTAATCTAAATATCATTCAATATTTTTTAATTCAAAAACAATATGTACAAAGAAGACTAGAATATGAATGGAAATACAATTTTCCAATGAACTCTATTGTCCAGTCGACGGGGGAACAGAAAGGAGTCTCGGATGAAAGATGTGGAGAAGTTACGAATATTTGCTAATTTGTGTTTTTTTTTTTTTTGGGTGCTGATTATAAATTTCAACTTAGTTACTTCAAAATTTTCCCAGAAATATACAAATTAAAAAAACACTCATGAAATTAATATATTTTCTTCCATTTTACGAAAGCCATACATTTTTAAGCAGCATCAGCTTATACTAAATTAAATATGAATAAATTCCTTACATTTTTATAATATATGATTTTTTTTTTTTGTCTGTGGCATCGCTTGGGTACTCTTCATAGTCTAATGAGGTCCAGTCAAATGGGGCCCAGAGAGGTCTGAAAATTTGCTTCTTTACATTTTTTAGGGTGTTGATTACAAATTTCAACTTTCGTATTTTTTTACTTTGAATTCTTCCCGGAAGTAATTCAAGATGATCTAAAAAGTTTAATATTCAATAATTAAAAAAAAAAATCATTTATTTGCAGTGTGAATTAATGTTTTAATATGAACTGTGTATTAAAAAACTTTAGAATATATATATATATATATATATATATATATATATATATATATATATATATATATATATATATTGTGTTTTTAAGAAATATACCACCTTTTTTGTTAAATATTATATTCAAATATTTGACATTTTTGAATACATAAAGATCCGGGCCTTAATAATAACATTATATAAACAAATTGGTGGCCGTCATAACTAGGTAACTCAATTTATCAATTAAAATTTAATATATTCATTTAATTCACAAATAGATAACATTTATGCAATTATGATATACATTACCTACGATTTTGTATATATTTTGGCGGTAGGGAAAAATTAAAGGATATTTCGGCTCTGGCTTAGGGAAAATCTGACCGATCAGAAGAGAATTAAAAAAAAAAAAAAGGGTAAAAAAGGCATAGAGGAAACGCAGATTCCGAACTCAGGCGCTTATGCAAAAAAAAAAAAAAAATTCCAGGGGGGGGGAAGAAGATTTAAAAACAAAACAAGTAATCAATTAAATGTCGATAATCGCCAAAGTTTTAAGGATAAGAATGAAAATTGGATCAATAATTACTAATGAAAATACAAAACTTATCCTTACCCCCCCTCCCCCCTCCTGCGTACCCCAATGTCCGAACTAGAATTTACTCAGATACGATCATAGCTAACCATATTAGATTAACTTTCCAATTGACTAATTATTAGTCGTTCCTAATTAAACCCATCAGTTCTGATATCTCCTTATCAGAGTTGTAATTAGTTATAATTGTTACTTAGAATATAGATTAGCAATCGTTTATCGCCAATCATTTAAGCAAGTTTGCCCAACTATGATAAGAATTTTTTAATCTTATTTTCTGCCTCAACGCAAGAGAAAATTTCAATGTGAAAGAAACCGCTTAGGAACGCGACGGGAGATTATTATACACCTGGCGTACTCACCGTACCTGGTTCCATTTAATTATCACCTTTTCCGATCAACGTTACACGCGTATGCGGACACGCTCTTTAGCAATATCGAAGTGCGAATATCTATTGAATCGATCATACCAAAAAAATCAGTACTTATCTTCGGCGCGAATTGAGCGTTTAAGATTGATGTACGAGTATAAATGCCATAACTAGGCAAGAAAAATGCTTTACTTATATTGATGCACTTTTACATTTACATAAATAAAAGTCTTTAACGGAAAAAAAAATTAAACAATAATAATTTAAATGTTGTCTGTCTCGAATTAATAAATAAAACGATAAAACAAGGGTTCTTCTAGCAAGTGAAATTAATCGTCCAATTTTTATTTATTATAGGTTATTTCCAGATAGGTTTTTGTGGGCCTTGCATGGGTGTGTCAGTGTTAGGGAAAACGTAATTTCAATTACAATTACTGTAATTTGCAATTACAGAAATCAAATAACAATTTCAAATAATTGTAATTACCTAATCGAACCACTGTAATTGTCATTGCGGGCCAATAATTGTAATTGTAATATTATTTATGCGATTCCAAGTAATTGGTAATTACAGTTAATTAAAGCCTAAATGGCACTAAAAAAAATTATTTCCATAAATGTGCTATTACGAAGATACGTATCGTAATAGCAATTATAAATTAATTGAATGCAAATTTACAAAAATTACAAAACAATGAAATATAGAGTTAATATTTGATATGTTTTGAATTACAGACAATTGTTCAATTGTACAGTTACTTTAGTGTAATGGTTCTTTAAAACCACTTATTCTAATGTTTTGAACCTTTTTTTAAATTAAATTATAGTACCCTTATGCACATGCAATTTAATTTTTATTGTTTGTGATTTAAATTACAGGCATTTGTAATTCTAATTGCAATTACTTAGCGCCAAGAAGTAATTGTAATTTCAAGATGTAAATAATATGAATTAATTAATAAATAATAATTTATTAATGAATTAATAAATAACAAGATGTTGTTGAGAGAAAATGCGGCTGGCTTATGTTTAATTACTTAAGTTTTATGATACTTGGAACTCAACTACTGCAATTACAATTACATGCAAGTTTAATTGTTATGATTTAAATTACAGATATTTGTAATAACAATTAATTACCATCAAGCAGTAATTGTAATTGAAGATGCAATCAAATACTCATATAATTAATAACTGCCCAGCTCTGGGGTGCGTAAACAGTTGACAAATTGGAAGTATGATCTCTATCAAAGACACCCCTAATAACAATATTAATAATGTTTCAAATAGAAAGTTCTCAATTATTCTTCTTTCAACAGTCTCATTAACTCTCTCTACAAACGAAATAGCCAAGGGCTGACCTCTCAGTATTTTTTTCGTTTTTTAGGTAATTTAATTACATTTCAAATGATTTTATATTTATAAAAGACTTCAGAAAACTTACATCAAAATCTTTTGAACCGTTTCAGCGCTATAGCCTTAAGAAAAACAAGTTTTGCAGCTATTGCACACACGATACCCGATTGGATACACAGGCTTCGATAGAAAAAACCTTTAAAAAAACAAAAAAAAAATCGGTCCAACCCTTCAAGTTCACAGGCACACACACACACACACACACACACACACACACACACACACACACCGATAGACTCTCAGACCTATAAGGTAAGGAAAATAAAAGTATATTGTTAATATTTATGAAATCCTCCCAAATGCGTCTAGCTTCGTCTACCCAAGAACATCTACCCATTTCCCGTTCAGGGCTTGACAACTTAACAAATCTATTTTAGCCACCCCCTATGCTATAATTTCAATTATATTTACTCAGATTAGGGATTGATAAATTATTTGCCACTTCTATAAATTTGTTTTGTTGAAAACTAGTTTCCAATGTTATACATTCATCCTCGGTTCTAAAAACACACAAAAAATTCAAAAATAAGCAATTCAAAATATAGTTGGTATTATTATACATATTAAATTGGATTAATATAAATCAGTACTATAAAAGATTTATGAATTATGAATTTAATTAAGAGAAGAAATCAAATACATGTTGGTACTCACCAAGGTTTTAATGGATTATATCAAACAGAAAAGTTTGTACTGGTTCCTTCTCACATTGTACTAACAATGAACCAGAAATAGGCAGGATGTTTTTAGGTAAACGGTTTAAGGGTCAGGGTTTTCCCAGTAATGTCGGTGAGTAATTGTTTTTTCTGTGATAGATGGGAATAAATTTAAGATTGGACTATTGGAGATATTTATTTGGTCATTTAAGCAAAAATCTGGATTTGATTTGAAGTATTTTATTATTTCAAGTGCTTCATATATATTTAAGTTGAGGCTGTTTTCAACGTGATGTATTAATTTAATTCCTGAGTCTTTGATGAATTTATGATTATTTTCATTTAAATGAATTTTGACTTTCATTGCCTCAAGAAATGAAATCCTTCAATGAGAAAATTATACATTATTATTTATAAATGTTTTATAATACTGATTGATATAATTTAATATGTATAATAATACCAACTATATTTTGAATCGCTTATTTTTGAATTTTTTGTGTGTTTTTAGAACTGAGGATGAATGTATAACATTGGAAACTAGTTTTCAATAAAACAAATTTATAGAAGTGGCAAATAATTTATCAATCCCTAATTAGATTGAACCTTCTATACCAACATGCGGAAGTCAACTGTATATTTACTCAGTACATTCCCCGAAATTGCTATAGCTTCCTGAATTTTTCTGTGGTTTCATTTTTGTGCCAAATATTCTGAAAAATGTTAAATTTCTGAAGCACTTAACATATCGTTTTTAATAGCTCTGTGAATGCCTACTTTCAGGTTCCTGGAACTGATAGCGAGTAATTTTTAAACTGTAAAATAAAAAGCAATTCCCACCTTTAAACTTCCAAATATGTAATGTTTTAAAAACGAAATTCCACAATAACGTTAGGTATTTATATAAAAAAATTGAACGAATCCAGTATAGTTAGTAATAATGATACATTTTCTGACTCGGAGGACCAGGATGTAATAATCGATGATATTAACATAATTAGCTCATTACAATAAAAGATACCATAAAATTAGAAAATTATACATTATAACAGCAGCGGGAGAAAGGATACTCACATTGAGCACAAAATGGATATCCGAGCCTTAGAGCTAGAAAAAAGAAAGAAAAAAGAAACATCTATTCCACGAAATGGAAACTAACAATTTCACGGAAATTATTTCTTACCACCTACGCGTATGCCATTAACTACTCCAGAACCAGTGAACATCGAACGGTGCGCAGTGCGCATTGTCCTTGAATATAAACTGGGAAAACGGAAGGATTCTTAAAATCTCGCTTTTTTTTTCCATGAAAAAGAATTGAACTTGCAATGGAGTAGCATTCTTATCCCAAGGCTGAGTTGAGAAATGGTATTTCGTTTCCGGGAAATTTGTGCTTATTTGCTTATTGGACGTTTATGAAGACCGTTGTTAATGCTGATGATAATGTCGAATCCAATTTTACTTTTCTATTTTATCAAATAGAATACTGGTACTGTATCGGTGGTGGGTGGAGGGGGGGGGGGTTGAACTAGTCCAGGAAGTTGTCCGTTTGGTCCTTTTTGTCAAATCCTTGCTGCTACCTCGAGGCTGCCAGATTAGGAATGTCAAGATTCATTTTTCGGAACCGCCGCGAAATAAGTATTATAGTCTATCAGCAGGCCCCTGATTTTTAAGCGAATTGCAGCTCACTTCTGCGGTAAAGTCGAGTATGGTGTTATTTTTTGGGCAGATCAGGAATATCATAATCCGGAAATCCAGGTGGGTAGTTTTTATGGTTTTAGTCAAAATAGACTGCATAATAAAAAACTATTTTTGTTTTTTCAGGAATATGCATTTTGTATGAAAAAAAAAAATCAAACTTAAGTTGTTCCCTTTAAAATTACCTACGAAAATATCCAGTTACATTTTAAGCTAAAACTCACGGTAAAGCAGAAAAACTTGCTTATCACGAACTTTGCACTCTATCAATTTTCATTTCAGGGAATGTGAGTGTGTTCAAATAGTGTTTAAGGGAATGTGAGTGTGTACAAATAGTGTTTTAAGGAATGTGAGTGTGTTCAAGCGGTGTTTAAGGGAATGTGAGTGTGTTCAAATAGTTTTTTAAGATTCAGAACTAGTAAAATGAACGCTGTCCTAGATTCGAATTAAAAAAATTTAAATCTCTGCTCATACGTCGTTTTATCTATTTCAAAGAAAATAGAAAAACGCGTTTGGCCATAATCGCGAAACAAACAGAAATGCCGAGCGTTCGAGCTGAAACAAGACCTCGCTTATGTCCAGTCAATTAAGACTGGTTCTTTCTTACTAATACCAGTAGTTTAGTGAACAGTAGACAGTTAGTGAACAGTAGACCTCGCGAACGAATTAGGAGATTTTTAATTTATTTTTCTATTCCAAACACAACGCAAATCTGCTGAATACTAATGTGGCTTTGCATGAACCTTTGTCAACTCAGCCCACATTGTCCCCATGTCGTCAGGCATCAGTAATGCACTGTCAAAAAGTCGTCAGGATTCTACGAATATTTAAATCTGGAGATATCAAATTCACAAATAATCATAGAACCCATCTCCTAAAAATTAGTGTAATTACCTGATTTGGTTTTCCCGTGTCAATGCTTCGAAAAAAAAAAAAATTATCAAATGCCTTCAAGGAATATTCATGTCAAATTGAGAAATAATACATCACATTTGGTGGTGACTGTAGTTAACGCATGGTATTGACCCAGGAAGTATTAGTCATTAAATAGGATTTATAACCCAGGCAGTTATTGTTATGCTTCCTGCTTATCAGCGTTAAACAAGTGTTATTTTCTTAATCATCCCTTCTCCTATTTATTATATGTATAAAAGTCTATCTGAAATCACATTCCCTCAACCCTATTTGAACACACTCACATTCCCTAAAACACTATTTGAACACACTCGCATTCCCTACAACACTATTTGAACACACTCACATTCCCTAAAACACCGTTTGAACACATTTACATTCCCTAAAGCAATGCTTGAACGCACTCACATTCCCTAAAACACCGTTTGAACACACTCACATTCCCTAAAGCAATGCTTGAACGCACTCACATTCCCTAAAATACCGTTTGAACACACTCACATTCCCTAAAACATTGAAATGAATGAATAATATTTTATAAATAGGCTAAATAATCTATTTAAAAGTTAAATGTGTAATTTATGCGTTAGACAGTTGCTATGTTTAAAATTTAAACATAAATAAATATTTATCTATTCATTTAATTATTATAAATTAAGATCTATTAATACAAGTAAATGTATATTGAAATTTATTATTTTTTACTTGGGCAATTATATAAGTTGGTAAGGCATCAAAGTTTAAATACTTTATGTTAATACATTTTCCTAAAAATTATTAATTGTTTTAATATTGGAAAAGATGATCAGGTTGCCTATAAAAATTAAAAAAAAAAAAAATAGTAAAAACTATTTAATGATGAAATGATTAAAGTATATAATAAGTAATTATAATTATAAATTGACAATTATGATTGCTTATATATTAAATAGTCTTTTGTTGTATTTAGTGTGGCGGTCAAAATTAAATTGAAAAAAATAGCAAAAACTATTTAATTAATGATTAAAAAATAAAAAAATATAATAAGCAAATGCAATTATAAATATAATATAATTGTTATAGTTATTTACTCATTAAATGTGTTTTTTACTATTTTGTTTCAATATTATAATGGTCAATATTTGACAATCTTCTATGAGATTAATTATTGTGGACAGTACATTTAATACATAATTAAAAGTATTTGGTTAACCAAAAGGAAAATGTTTTCTTTTTTCACTTTGTTCTAAAAAATTAAAATAATAGATTTCAGTAGTTTATCAAAAGTATAACTATTTTGATAATTTTTTTTATGAAAAAAGTAGAGTTATTCCTGTACATCAGTCTAAACCAAATCCGTTCCACACATGTGAATATGAGGGAATTGCATAAAACCTCTGGATACTCCTTTTTAGTATTTTTTAATTTATAAGATTAACAGTTCAAATACTTCTGATTGTAGTTTTAAAAACTAAATAATATGATGATTTAAAAAGAAATAGGATACTTGTGAAAGTTGGCTTTGGACACGGTGAGGGAATTACATTTTGAGGATTTTTACATTTTTTTTTGTATAAAATAATGTAACAAACAGTTTGAAAAACAAATGAAAAAGACAAAAAAGTTATATTGACTTACTGATATATATTTTTTTTTTCTTCAGAATTAACAGATTTGGGAAAATCATGCCTCATGGCGTCCTTTCATTAGATATATTTCATTCTAGACCGGCCCTAGAAAAATATATTTGGAATATAGGTAATTTACATAATTTAATATTTATTCAATACAATGTTTGAGGATCGGACGCAAATTTGAGTGTGTTGCGGCTTTTTAGAGCAGAATTCCACTCGTCATAATTTCAACGGTTTCAAGAATTTTTTTTTATAATCAGGCGGGAAATTGTGTTTTGAGGATTTATCGAGCACAATTCAGCTCTCAATAATTTCACCCGTTTAAAGAAATTTTTTTAAAATATGACATAAATTTTGGCTTTTTGGAGTAGAATAAGTTGGTTATAGTTTCCAAGAAAATTGATGAAGAATGGACGAAGATTGAAGTATTCTGAAGATTTCTAGAGAAGAATACTTAGCTGTAATGTCGCCCGTTCCAAGAAAATTATAAAAAATCAGAATGAAAATTGGAGTGTTCGAGGATTTCTGGGGAAGAATTCAGCTCGTTATATTTTTAACAGGACGCAAATTGTCGAGTGTTTGAACCTATCAGGATCAGAGTTTAGCTCGTTGTAATATATTCCATAAAATTATTTGTAAATCTGACGCGAATTCGGATTTTTTGTTGTTCTCTGGAGTGGAATTCAGTTCGTATTAATTTCAACATTTGTCGATGATTCAAGATGATTAGGTCGCGCATTTTGTTCAGAAACTTAAAACTTAGAATATACAAAATTATTATCTTGCCTACAGTTCTATTCGGGTGTGAAACGTGTCCGCTGATCTTGAAGGACGAACAACGCCTTAAGGTATTCGAGAATAAGGTATTGCGTAAAATATTTGGACCGAAACAGGATGAGTCAACTGGAGAATTTAGAAGGTTACACAACGCGGAATTGCGGAGCATGCACCCTGTTAATATAATCCAAGTGATATCATCGCGGCGGTTGAAATAGGCTTGTAAAGTTGTTGGGCTCAGTAACGAACGAATTCCTAAAAAATTAATAAACGCTGAGCCGACTGGTAAACGTCCGAGGGGTAGACCGAAACGTAGGTGGGAGGATTGTGTTAAGGGTGATCTAATGGATTTGGGTTTGGACGGTAATTGGTGGACCGAGGTTTGTAGGCAGCGATTGGTGGTATCGGCATCGAACCTTCGGGTTCGCTAAGCATTTTATTATTAATTCCACGATGTCATACTACGTTTTTCATGTTCGGCAACGACTAACTGTTCTCTGCAGATATCGCGTCTCTCGTAATAAAAATTCCCACACACATAATATTCCTTTTCGTTAAAATTTTTGATTTCTTAATCATGTAATTAGTCTGTTTTAGTTGAAGATAAGACTTTCGTTATAACTGGGAGTTAATTAAGGCTTTCAAAAGACATCGCAAAATCATAAAACTCTACTGATATCGATCAATTGAAAACCGTTAGACTGATCAATTTTGATAATTTAGTTAAAAAGTAAAAATATTTTTTCTTCAGCTTAATTTTCCTGTTTTTTTCTTTCTCTGACAATTTGATAATTTTTCTTTTTATTTCTACGGAAAGAGGGGGAGGGGCAAGGCCTCCTTTCCCTGAGTACGTTCATGCAGTATATATAGTACTTAATATTGATTCCAAAGGGTATCTGCCAGGAGTCTGGTGGAATTCATTCAAAATTTTCCAAACCTCTAACTCCGTCGTCGCGGTCAACCTTCAAGTACTCAACTGTCAGATCTGGTTAGTAAATATAAAAAAAAAAGGAGGAATATATCTTTGAGAGGGGATAGGACCGGAGTCGTTTCCCGCCGGCGGGAGAATGGCGTCACAAGATGGCCGCTTTGACCAACCCGCCGCGTGTTCTGCAGTCTATCTTCGGTGTTCGTAGTGGGATAGTTGCTTGCATTTCTAGCTCTAGGATCTATATCTTGCAGCTAACTTCAACAATCTTCATAGAGGTAAATTCCAAGTGCAACCTATTTAATTTTTACATCAAGGCATATCTTATTATCGTATATAATTAACTTTACTTATATTAAGCCACTTATTAATTGCTTAGATTGCCGGAGATTTTTACTAGACATGTTCACGCAAGTAGCATTTTCGGTATATCCTTATCTTAATAACAAAATATTAATAATTTAACTTGTATTATAAATTAGAGAGAGAATTATTTATCTATTAAATATTGAATTATTATTTTATTCTTACTTCAATACATTCAATAAACAAATAATTAATTTCAGATTTATTATTGTATTCCAATTTTTTAATTTAATGTCGAAATTGTTGTATCAGTGATTTCATTTATTTCCATTTTATCATTATTTCCTGAATGCATTAAGATTACAATGCAATTTATGATGCTTATTTTCTCATTTATCCTTGAGACTATGCTATCCAGTATAGCCAACATTATTTTGAATATTCAGCAATACAAAATTTTTTTAATATAGACATTTTTTAATAATTTATACTCTCAATTACATACAAGTAGTTCTTGGCAATAATTAGTATTTAAATATTTTTGGATTAATAAGATTAAAAAAAAATTGAATTTTATCTGTAACTTATGATTATAGATGTTTGCTCAGCAAACTAAATTTTTAGGAAATAGTTATATTATATATGTATATAAATCGTTCATTTGGAAGAGGGGTGCCACAATTAGAAACATTTTGTTTTCCTTTTTTTTCCTACAGAAAAAATGTCAGATTTTATTTTCAATATTTATTTTTATTAGTATAATTATTATAAATTTTCTAGTTAAACATGATGACTTATTTCAATCTGTAATTAGAGAGTAACGTTGTAAAAATTGTCTTGATTAAGATAATATTATATTATTTTTAATTTAAAAATATTATTCTTGTGCCAGTTAGGTGGCCAAAAAAGGTATAAATTTTGTTTCTGTATGAATAATTGAATTATTATCCATGTTTAGTATATTACTTTTAATTACGTATTTTGATTTTGTCTTTACCATTATGCCTCAAGGTCACAATAATTTATGTCTCAATAATATAGTAACACCAGTTGACTCACCCAACATTACTGGGATATTAAATGCTGAAGAAAGGGGACAGAACATCCCCGAAACGCCGAGAGAAATATATAAGTTAAAGTTTCTGAGTTTTATTGTGACTTTGACGCTAAATAGTGAAGAAGACCTTCATTATCACTATAAATTCATATTCACTATAAATTCATTATATAAATTTTATAAATCAGATGAAAAGAAATTTGACTATATACAGTTCATGAATACTATATATATGTGTATATATACATATATATATATATATACATATATATATATATATATATATATATACATATATATATATATATATATATATATATATATATATATATATATATATATATATATATATATATATATATATATATATATATATACTTGGAATGAAAGCAAGAAAGATTTCTTTGTCTTCATTATTTACTTATGAGTCATAGTGAATTATGCATTAAAATAGTTTAGTCACGTTCTATTTGAGATCTAGTTGATTGTTGATTTCATGTAGTATTTTTTTTTAGAGATAGGGTAATATTCAAGGCTGGAATCAGGGGACAGAGGGAAAAGGGGACACTTGCCCCTGGCTGCAAAATTATGAGAAAAATTTTTAGGCTTATTTAAAAAAAAAATCTGTTTTTTTTTTATCGTTTTTATGTTAATTCAGCCAATAAAATTAGTTAATGCAATGAGATGATATTTTTTTAATCTCAAAATTAGTACATTATCTAAATTACTGTAATAAAACTTTTGACTTTTATTGGCGGGCTAGGGCGAAAGAAGGTGTGGCAAAATTAAGCTTTCCTCCCCTCGTAAAAAACCTTGTTCCGATCCTGGTAATATTAATAAAAATACAAATTTAGTCAGATTATAAAATTTTATTAATTTATATAAATCATGCTTATTGGCTTCTAAAAAATTCTTGCTATGCATAAGTTTGTCTTAAAAGAAACTTAGAAGGCATTTTGTACCACATCACTAGTTTTAAATACTCACCTTATCAGAAAATAATGCACGGTGTTGCATAGAGATAATCGTTCGCCGGTTGGCTTAGTGAGAACTGAGGAACTTTATATAACCCGTTATTTATATTAACCAGTTATTGATATGTTTATAAAAAAAATACGATATAGACATAACAAAAATAATACTATATACACATTATTATATAATCGGAAACTCTACTTCCATTGTGAATAGATTATTTTTTTTTATTTTTTTTTTGTGTAGATAAGATACTGTAATTGAAACAAAAGAGATTTATATGGCTTCTATATTTACTTATCGCATGAGTCATGGGGTGGTACGTGTTCATAAGATTAATCGTATCGACAAAATAAATGACTCCATCTTTCTCTTTTTCAAGATAATAAGAATTTAGTAAAGGTCTTTAAATATGATCTAAAATTAAAAAAGTTTAATATTTTATTTATAACATTATTATACAGTAATCGCTTAACCTATACATCTCTTAGGTAGGTCCTGGTTACATAGAGAATAATTGTTTTTTTTTTTTTTGGGTTATTATATTTAATATTACTTCTTTTTTTCAGTATTATTTTGTTAATATTACTATTATTTTTCATCTTAATGATATACCGCCTTACATTGCAATAGTAATAAGTTATTTATTTATTATATTTACGATGATTGCATATATATTATGTTGGCACTAATAAGTAACAAAATATGAGAAATATTTCAGAATAGAACTCCTATAAGTTACTAAAAATTAAAAAAAAAAATTTTGAAAAAGACGAATAATTAAGAAAATATTTTACAAAAAAACTGTGTTAATTTTTAAATATTTTTTTACATTTAAAATTGGTTAATAATTTAAGGGACAGGATTTATATGTGAAATAAAACTTCAAATATGTATATATGTATGTATTTATTTTTTGATAAATTAATGTGAATATATAAAATAAAATTAATAAAATATGAATACCTTCACATTATTTTTATTTTTCTTCTTTAAGGTTATTGAAATGTATTTTGCTGTCACTCTGACTGAGTTTTCATTTGGATATTCGGGAATGTATTTAGACACTAGGGCTCATCAGGTTGGTTCTATTTTTGGTATTTTTTACAGATTAAAAAAAAAACTCCGATGTGGAGTTTGATACATTCTGGATTATAAAAAGAAAATTGGTTGGAGAAACGACTTTAGACTTCGCGGAAAATTTAATTAGAATTTCCGGCTCAGGCACTTGGGACACTTTCCTATTCCAAAATTCTGCAAATTTATTGTTTACTTATTAAAATACTTTCAATATATAAAATTTTTTTTTTTTATTTTCAATATCAATTTTCTTTATTGACTAAATATGAATAAAAATATGTAATTTATCCTCCAAATGTGTAATAACCTCCATATATATATATATATAATATATATATATATATATATATATATATATATATATATATATATATATACTAATATATATAATAAAAAATGCTTTATTTCCTTTTAAATTATATACAATATTTAATAATTTATTAAAAAACATTGAATTACATATCTCTATACGTGTAAATGTTTACATAGTTATGCATATTTAGTTACTTCTCAGCATATTATAACTATAGACCAAAGACTGGATTTTTGTACTGTAAAACACTGAAAATCATATATAGGTATATAACACTTTAAACATGCAAAAATCACCATTTTTGTTTAAATTGTGATTTAATACGTGGGAAACTAATCTTACCTTGAGTTGGAGTTACAACCTCTGAATAATTATTGCAACGTGTAGAAACGTGAGAAAACACGATAAATAAATAAATTACGATTAATCTAAATCAAGATGAAAGAGAAACTTAATCTAAATTTAATACCTAATAGATTTAATAAGAACAAAAATAATTATTATAAAATTAAAAGCAATGAATATTTACTTCCAACTGACGGCACTAATAAACACTTAAGTGGTAAACAAAAGGGTGGGGATTACAGGTTGTTACATTTACGATAATCGTTCATGTCTAAGAACGAACTAAGTCACGACTAAATACTATCGATTTTATAAAAACAACTTCGATATATAGAGGTTTTGCAATAAATACTTCGGTAGGTATGTAAAGGTCCTGTGCCAACCAAATCGAACTATGAAACTTCGAAATATCGAGGTTTTCCCGACCAGTCCTTCGATGTGTAGGGGTAAAAAATAACATGGCAGTGATCAAGGGGAATGGAAAAATTCGATATAACGAGGATCGATATGTTGAGGTTCCACTATTCGCTATATTTATCTATTTAAAACATCATCTATTACGAAATTGTAATATCCCTTTAAATTATTTGTATCCAAAATTCTTTTTTTTACAATATTCTTATTTATGTTTAATAACTTATATATAACATAACATATAAATTGATTGTGTATATATATATATATTAGGAACTTATCTATTCCTCATGTCGACCATTGATATCACTATAATATAATGATTTTATCGACGTCGTTTTTTTGAAAAAGGGTTAAGTGCCAAAAATTCAAAATGTAGGTTTCAATTTATGAATGGATGTAAACACCACCTTTATCGATTCTCGCTCACGGTATATCGAAAAAAAAATTGGGAATGGTCTAAAACTCCACTATTGATGACGCAACAAATACTAACGACTCTGGCCTTTAGCAGTGCTAGAAGCCTTAAAAATATATTCTAATTATAAAGGTTTTGCCACCATAATGAAATTCTACTATATACAATAAAGAATAAAATTTAAAAAATATATATTTGTTATGAATATATACATGTTTCATGTGCTTCCTGTAAAAAAATTTAAATGGCGCTTAAGCCGATTTAAAAATATCTGATATGGACAACACATGACTTTCTTGTACGCCTATTAAACTATAAATCGGTGGCTCAAAAAGTGATCCTGAATTTTGTTACTAGTTTCCGAAGATTGCAGTATCTCAAAAACAACACTGGTCGTCGCGAAATCCATCTATTAACACACACAGACACACAAATTGGGAGGAAAACAGTATTTTACACTAAATTTTAACACTTAAAACAAGTAATAAAAATGTTTATTGGATTGGAAAACAAATTGCGTTTGTAACCTTTATTACCGAAACATATGATTTATGTATTTAATTTAAATATAATTTTTGATGTAAGCTTATTAGACCCTTCAAGTAAAGTACCCTTTTCGGCTCACCAATTTTAACCAAAATATAGTAAATACATTCACATCAATATAAAAGTCCTATTTACTAAATATTGAGAAGTTTTACATTATATTATATTATTATTATTATTATATTATTATATTATATATTTATATTATATATTATATTATTAATATATATATATATTATTAATATATTATATTATTATTATATTACAATATATTATATTATATTATTAAATTATATTATTTTATATTATATAATTTATATTACATTATATTATTATATTATATTCATTATATTATATTACATTATATTATATTTTAATATAATTTTTGATGAAAGTCTAATATGACCTTCAAGTAAAGTACCGCTTCCGGTTTTTCAATTTATACCAAAATCTAGTATGTTATTTAAATCAATATATAAGTTGTAAATACCAAAATTTGAGAAGTTTTTCTTAGGATTTTAATATAATTTTTGATGGATATCAATTATGAACTACAAGTAAAGTACCACTTCCGGTGATCAAGCAGTGACCAAAAAGGGAGGTTCACAACTAGATTTTACAACAATCCTAAATACAAAATTTCAACTTTCTAGGGCTAACCGTTTTTGAAATTTTTTATGCGAAATACGAATGAACGTACGTACAGACGCCATGACGAAACTAGTCAAAATGGATTCAGGTATGGTCAAAATGGATATTTCCGTTGAAATCTGAAAACCGAAAATTTTCGCGATTACAATACTTCCTTTACTTTGTACAAGGAAGTAAAAAAAACGATTTCGATTTATAAACATATTATAATATAAACATTAAAAAATCAAATAAGAAATCATTAAACATTTCTAATACAATTTTTTTTGTATATTTTTTTTCAATAGCATTTCTTTGCCGTGGCTGAGGTCTTATAGAAAATCTATGATGTACCCTAAGCAATCTCTATATTACATATATATTGTCATACCTACTTTACATATGAAAAAATAAATATAAATGACATTTTTGTTTTTCGGTAAACATTTTATTAATATGATGAAATTCGACGCAGTTTATTTCCTTGCCAAATTCATATATTTCATGATATTTTTAATTTACCGGAATCCACCCGCACCGGTAAGACTTCTCATCATTCCCTGCTCGTTTTAGATTCAGGTGGCATTGGAACATTATTTATGGTATCCAAGGCCACATAGTGCCTTTGTGATCCCTCGCCACGTTTGCATTTTTAAAATTCAGTTATACAAAGAAAAAAATAATGCTTTTAAGGAATAAAAACAAATTTAAATTAAATTAATGGTTTATTAAAATTATTAAATATAACAACTTTTAAAATAAATAATGTTCCTAAAATTATCCTTAATTATTACGCTCATTTTTATTTGACTTAACACAAAGTTACTAAGAAATAATTGTTATAAAGTGATAAATATGATAAAAAAATAAACGTCAAGATCACATTTTCGGTGTAGTGGTCATTGTATAATATAAACATTCGTAATATAAAGTCTTACACTTAAAGCTATCTAACTATTCCTACACAAAGAACTTTCTCGAGAAAAAGAAAGTTATGACAAGGAAAATAAGGAAAAATTCTAATAAAAATAATAAGTTTTGAAGGAAACTAAATCTGTCAAGAAATATTTTTTTATCCAAAGTGGATATATTAACTTTTGATAGAATGCTCCTCAGTTTGTATAAAATGTTATTGTACTCATAATATTTTGATGTCTTTATGAACTTAAAATTATCTCCTCTTTGTCAACTTGTACTTTGTCCTTCTAATATTTTGTATAGCCCTATCGTCAAATTTAAGTTAATTGGGAATAATAAAAATAATAATAATAAAGCTAATATAATTCGAAGGTTCGATGCCGATACCACCAACGATCACTGTCATCATTTGAGGCCATGACAGTATTTTCGGTTGTGGAAGGACTGTTCTGGTTTGATGTGATAGTTGACAATACCAGTCGTGGCAGTGAACATGCGAATGTATACGTACATATGGCAGTGAATGGATACGCCTTGACAGTGTACTGTCGTGCCTTATCTACCTATCAAGCTAACATAACCTACTTTGAACTTGAAATTGATTATATCCAGCGTGTTCGATGTTATATAATTCTTGGAGGAGGAATTAAAATTATATAATTTAGTTTTTATGATGACCTTCAGATTGCTTGTGTTCAGTCAGCTGTTGTACATCAGAATTTTTTTCAGCTTGTAGAGAAAGACTGCCACACCACAACACTACCTCTGACAGCACTACCACGACAGGAAACTCGTCACCGCGTGTGGCTTTTCTTTCAGTTAAATTATGATAACCTTTCAAATGTGATTTGTTGATTTGACTTTGTCACACATTTGGAATGTGAGTGCTACGTGACATAGAACATACCCACCCACGGGTAAACTCCCAGTGAACAATCCTATCTTGTGACCCGTTTAGTAAAATATATTTTTACTAGTATACCAGAGCGAGGAATCTCGCATTAGATGCCTATTTATCTTCTCCCTAATACATTCAGGGATATTTGGGAAACATGTTTATTCTTGTAAACAATATAATATTACCAAAAAAAGTTTATTTAACTCACACATTTGGTGAAGCTACATAGTTTATAATGACTATATTGAAGTAGCAGTTCATACTTAATAAGTAGCTTGCCCCACCGGAAAATATCCATTAGGTTTAACAGTTAAGCAATAAGACTCAGTTATATCATTTTCTATATTTAGTATTCATATTTAGGGTTAGACATGGGAAAGAATATATAATTTCCCACTTATTAAAAAGTTTTTGAATATAGATTTAAATTGCTATAAAGTCGTCATGACAACGACAGGTACGCAAGATGGCATAAGACCCGTGCGGATATATAGCGTGCGTTATCTCGAAAAGGGTAGGTTTTAGAATTTTAAAACGCTGGACCAATACGTTCCGTAGGAGTATATATGATCTTGATGCCCGCGTCAAAATCTTTTAAACGCAACCCATCTCTTCACGATCTGCCAACTCAAAATCGTCGGAGTTGTGAAACCTCCCAGTTTTTTCATCACTTTTATTTAAGCCCTAGTAAAAATTTAAGAAACAAAATTAGGATTCGTCACTTCTCCATGAAATACGCTTTCTTTTGATACCTCACTCCTCAAAATCCATCGCTCCTGAGAGCCGGAAAAGGGATCTATACTACCGTAATAATATATAGTAGTGGTATTCTCTAATTTTAAAATAATTACCTATCCCTTCTCTTTCTAGATTTATCAGCATATAATTATTAGATTTGTCCGCTGTTACTGTTATATTATAAAAAAATATTACTTTCACTTACCTATGTATGAAATACATAGTAAGGAAAAGTATAAATTTCGAATCATAGTTTTTATCGAAAATACGCGTTTCAAGTTCACCTGAGTCCAAATAACCAAGTCTCGCAAAATAGTCTGTGAATGTATTAAGTGTGACTCAAATACGAAAAGTTGTACGAAACTGAAATTATGTATTTATGGTAGAAGCGTGAGATGCTGCAGCAACTTTTTTACAAAAATCTGCCTATCGGAAATGCCACTTTATATTTATTTATGAACAGCATCCATCAACAGGCTAAAGCCCAACTACAGGTGGGCAAACCATGTAAAACAAAACAAAATAGTGCCTATTATAAATATAACATCAAATAAAAAATTATAAAACAAATACTAATTACAAAAATATTAAATAAGTTAAAAACAATGAAGTGCATAAACTGTATCCAATTTAAGTTATTAAAAAAAAACGAATCTTGTAATCCGTTTTCCACGGCGTGCCTGTTGCTATAAAGTCTGATCGGCTCTATTTCTTTCATTACTTTTCATAGGTTGTTGTGTCTCGGGAGAATGGGTCATGAGCCCGTTGCTCCCATAGCCAAATAGAAGGGCTGCTTCCTCAAAGCTCTTTGGCCAGCTCTCCCACTGCTTCTCATCTACAGGAGGTAGATGGAAAATTGCTGCTGTGTTGTCTCCGATAGAGTGCACCCATTCAGGCTGCAGTGATAACCCCTCCTGCAACTCCCCTCTAGAGGAAAGTTGGCGGAGTTCTTGAACAAGAATACGAATGTGTCCAAGTGAGTCTTGGACCCTCTACTTCCAAGCACAAGAGCCAGATCCAAGCAATGGAAATGAAAATTAAGGAAATTTGAGGCGAAAACAAAAAGAGACAAGGTGAGGAACTCCGCAATAAGAACAAACCTGGACATAAGGCCTGCAGAAGAAATTATAGAACAGAACCAGCTAAGATGGTTCGGACATGTCCTGCGGATGGCTGAAGACAGGCTAGCAAGAGCTACCCTCGAGGCTAAAGTGGAAGGGAAGCGACCACGTGGGAGACCCAGAAAGACCTAGCTGGAGGGAGTAATGGAAGCTTTCGAGAAGAGAGGCATGGACTGGAGGAGAAGAAGACAGCTGGCTGAGGATAGAGATAATTGGATCAGGCTCTATCAGAAGGCGCCTCACACCGCTCAGCGGTAAACGAGGAAAAGATATAAATAAAAAATAAATAAAAACGAAAATAATGAAACATAAAACAACAAAAAAACATCGATTTTCCACATTTTTACAATTCAATCGAAAAAGGCTCTAACGATTTTGATCAACATCGCTCTATCAATGTATCATATAAACGGTTTTATCAGCTTATGTCAGCTTGGTCGTATCCGCATTGAAATAGTATGCCATGACTTAATTGCCGAATTTTCAGAATACTTCATCTTGTTGTTTGTAGCGATAAAAAATGGATAAATATAAACTATGAATGAATTTCATAAATACAAACTATGAATGAATTTCATAAATATAAACTATGAATGAATTTCATAAATACAAACTATGAATGAATTTCATAAATATAAACTATGAATGAATTTCATAAATATAAACTATGAATGAATTTCATAAATATAAACTATGAATGAATTTCATAAATATAAACTATGAATGAATTTCATAAATAACTCAAGAAAAAATATTTTCCCATATTGAAAAAAAAAATCCGGAAATTAGAGTAGTAATATAGATGTATTATAGAATCTACCGTTGAAAAGCCAATATTTTTGAAAAATTAATCAATTACATATAAGTTCGTAGAAGTTAATGCAGAATGAATAAACTTAAGTGATTGTTGTAGTTAATAATTTCTACTGTAATCTAAAATTTAAATGGTCCATGAAAACTAAGTGGAAACTTTTAAAATTTCACTAGCACCTACTTAAGCAGAAATTAATTCCTACTCGAATTAGAATTGCAAGTTGTATGATGAGCGCACTGCACCAGATTTTTTTGTTTTGATTCTTTTTCTGATATTTTATCAGCATTAAGATTTGTTTCTTTTTATAAATGGATTTTTTTTTTTTTTTTATTGACTATTTATTTATTGAGAAATATTACATTCTGTCTCAGCAGGGAGAATGGTAATAGTGATAAAATAAATCACTCATACAATATTTACAAAAAATTAAATAATACAAAAAAATAAACAATACAAGAAATCAGTTGACATCCGCATGATGGTATAGAAGGATCAATCTAATTAGGGATTGATAAATTATTTGCCACTTCTATAAATTTGTTTTATTGAAAACTAGTTTCGAATGTTATACATTCATCCTCAGTTCTAAAAACACACAAAACTTCAATTAATTTTTATTTTCAAGCCCCTCACTCAATTTGGAGGTGCGCAAAATCTTAAAACATTTAAACATGCCGATTTTTACTTTTAATTTACCACCCACTTCTTCTTCGCAGGAGGGGGGATATATCCTCTCCCCCGACATTTTGAAAATATATCATTTTCATACCCACTAACATAAGTTTTGTATTTTGAATAATAATATTTGATCTAATTTTCATTCTTACCCTCTAAAGTTAAGCCAAATCCGGCGATTATAGACACTTAAGTAATTACTTGTCTTCTTCTTATTAAATTCTCTTGCAAAAAAAAAAATTAAATCCCCTTGAAAAAATTCTGCGCATGCGCCGGATTTCTCTGGTACTAAACAGATATGAAATTAGTTGATCCACATGATGGTATAGAAGGATCAATCTAATGAGGGATTGATAAATTATTTGCCACTTCTATAAATTTGTTTTATTGAAAACTAGTTTCGAATGTTATACATTCATCCTCAGTTCTAAAAACACACAAAGAATTCAAAAATAAGCAATTCAAAATATAGTTTGGTATTATCGATTATGGTAATATTTATTTTGAATTGCTTGTTTTTGAATTTTTTGTGTGTTTTTAGAACTGAGGCTGAATGTATAACATTCGAAACTAGTTTTCAATAAAACAAATTTATAGAAGTGGCAAATAATTTATCAATCTCTAATACAAAAAATAATAAATAAAGTTATAAAAAATAAAATAAACTTAAAATCTTAAACACAGGCACACTATTTACAATCAGCCTGGGACTCCCCGAACCAGGCTTATCCCGCCACTTATGGATGGAAAAGCATGACTCCAGGATATCCCAGCGCTACTCTCTCAGTCGCGTCACTACCATTGAAAGCCAACTGAGACTGGGCGAGAGCGCTTTAGCCGCAGACATACAGAACTTGAGTGGAGAATCTGGCCATTGCCAGAACTGCAATATACATATTTACAACAGGACTCGGGGCCACTTCCGTTTCAACCTTCGAGGTGGACTGTAGGGATGGGATAAATGGATTACAAAAATAAAAATATACATAATTCAGTCATTTTCGTGCCCACAACTGGGATTTGAATAATTTGCAGTGCCAACTAAAGATAATTTTTGGACTCTGTAAAGTTTTAATTTTATATATTTTTTCTAAATAAAAGGCTAGAAATCATTGTACTCAATATAAAATGTAGCTAAAATTTGTTTATGATCTTTGTAATGTTTTTCTTTAACTCGACTGGTACCGGTACCTGTACCCTAATTATGACTGTTTATTGTAGAAAAGAATTCGCCCGCGGCGCAGTGAACCGAGACCGCTCCGTGATGCACTGTAGATGCAACATTGTGCAAGCGATGACGCAATAATGTCCTTCTGCTTCAAGGCCAGCTGCTCTGACCCACATAGCTCTCAGGGTTCCTTCATAATAATGCCTATTTTGAACTATATATATATATATATATATATATATATATATATATATATATATATATATATATATATATATACATATATATATAAATAACTGATCTGCCCAATCAAAATATATTTCACTAAGTTAAAGAGAACCACGAAAACGACGAGATACCAAAATTTAGGATAATTTACCTACCAAACGCAACAAAACTTAATTAAATTATCTGATGTGGACAACACATGACTTCCTTCTACGCCTATTAAACTTTAAATCGCTGGCTCAAAAAGTGATCCTCAATTTGGTTACTAGTTTCCGAAGATTGCAGTATCTCAAAAACAACACATCCACTCATCGCGACATCCATCTATCGACACACACAAACTCTTGTTTCTGGAGGTCCCATTCCGTTATTATAAGTCGTCTTCTTTCAGTAAGTAACAAGTTTCCAAGAGATTTTTTTGAGTTCCGTGACAACATTAGAACTGTCAATGTCATTAGATAAAGCATTGGAAATGAACAGTTTCGACATTTTAAGCGGAAGAACCCACTTAACTTATATCTTATTCTCCTGCTGCAGACTTGTTCAGCTCAGAAATGGGAGGAAAACAGTATTTTAAACTCAATTTTAACTTCTAAAACAAGTAATAAAAATGTTTAATTGGATTGGAAACCAAATTGCGTTTGTAACCTTTATTACCGAACCATATGATTTCTGTATTTAATTTTAATATAATTTTTTATGTAAGTTTATTATGACCTTTAAGTAAAGTACCCTTTTCGGCTCACCAATTTTAACCAGAATCTAATAAATACATTCATATCGATAAAAAAAATTTATTTTTCAAATCTGATAAGTTTTGAATTATATTTTAATATAATTTTTGATGAAAATCAATAATGAACTTCAAGTAAGTACCACTTCCGGTAATCATGTACTGACCAAAAAGGGAGGTTCTCTATTAAATCTTTCAACACTCCTAAATATAAAATTTTAACTTTCTACGGCTAACCGTTTTTGAGTTATGCGATATACGTACGAACGTACGTACGTACACACGTCACGACGAAACTAGTCAAAATGGATTCAGGGATGGTCAAAATGGATATTTCCGTTGAAATCTGAAAATAGAAAATTTTTGCGAATGCAATACTTCCTTCACTTCGTACAAGGAAGTAAAATCGTTGTCTTCTTAAATTTATATCGTTTATTGCACATCCAGAATGAAAGATAGGCGTTTGATATGGTATATGCATGACATGTTACATCAACTCGCTAAAATCGATTTACCGGAAGTTCCACTTTATATCATCGATTTTACAATTTTTTTTTTTTACAACTTTCTCTAAATCGGCTCTAAAGATTTTGAACTCTTATCAACGTAAAGTTAAATAGTCTTTGGTGTCAGCAAGGCCTTATCTTCATTAAAAATCTGAAAGTGTTTAAATGCCGAATTTTCAAAATGGCTTCCTATAAAGTAATTTTGGTTATTTGAATCTATTGTACTTAGTAATAAACTATTTGAGAGACTTGAGGCTTTATGATGGTAGCTTCTAGCGTTGTCCTTGTATAATATGATGGTGTCATCTAGCGTTGTCCTTGTATAATATTTATAAAGTTAGATTTACATTACAGATTACATTTTGACTACAGATACTTCCTCCCATAGCTAATCATTTGAAAGTTTGCTCCATATTTGGTACATCAAATTGTACTTTGGTATTCTTAATTACTGTTGTACTCTAACGTCGTCTTACCCAACTTCGCTGTTTCAGTTAAAGTTGTAAATTAAAGTTGTAAATTAAAGTTCCAGGAAAGATTCTGTACGTATTTTGTACAAGGTATATTTATTCGAAGTTGACCTCAATGGTGCATTACAAAATAAGAAATATTTACGCACCAATTTAAATTTTGACCAACGCCGGGTTGTGTCGTATCATCTTTCACACTATTGTTTCTCCAACGCAGAATTTTCATGGCATCAATATTAATGAGTGTCTAATTGATTCTGCTATCTTAACTGCAAAATTAAGCTATTAATATATCGCAGTATTTCCTATTCTTTAAAGAATTTTCGTTAAACTTATTGACTAAAAAAGATTGAGAAATGTACCTTTATTTCAACATACGGTCCGAGGATTGTTTTATTGCGCAGTCCATTGTCCTTATAGAACTTTACTTAGTCGTTACCTATTTTGCCATTCGGTAAATAATTTGCGGTGACATTTAAACTGCCGTTCCTGTATACAATTAGACTGTTTAGACACTTTAAGTATGTACTTATTTGCGTGCAGTGTATGAACAAGAACTCTGGCTTTGTAATAAATCAGATGTATGTGAGAGTAACGTGTGATAGTAGCGTGTCTACCAGGTCGATGCGAGTACAATGAGGCGTTTTATCTAGCCATCTTTAATATTTCATCACTGGACTTATTCAGTATTTCGAAATAAACGAGGACGTACCTGCAATTTTATAATTGGTCTATTTTTATAATTAATTTATAACGTACTAATGTCATACAAAGAACTTGTTATAAAAGTGTATGAAATGAATATTTATTTCTACATCCAGCCCGGAGGACCATTATTTTACCAAAGTCATAAAAAATTCTTATTATGCCATCTTTATAATCTCTATCTCTTTGAATTTTTGAGGAATTGGAGTGGCTTTTTAATTTAGTTGGTGTTATAATTTTGTGTCTTTACTAACTCTAAAATCCTGGCTGGCCGAGTAAAATTTCATTAACTTTAGTATACTCTTTGACGTTTCGTCGCCGTATTTGCTTGTTGCTGTTTATTCTCGGTTTTATTTTTACCCGTAAGACTGGTTGAGATGTTTGGTGGCTTTAATGGGAACCTCGGTTAGTCATTGGACTTCTAACGGGCCGCCGGTTCGAATCTGGTTGCGGCAGATACCTAATTTATTTATTATTTTATATTAAATTAGGGATTGATAAATTATTTGTCACTTCTATAAATTTGTTTTATTGAAAACTAGTTTCGAATATTAAACATTCATCATCAGTTCAAGGTTTAAATGGATTATATCAAATAGAAAAGTTTGTACTGGTTTCTTCTCTCATTGTACAATTGCTAGTACAATTCGAGAAGAAACCAGTACAAACTTTTCTATTTGATATAATCCATTTAAACCTTGAACTGAGGATGAATGTTTAACATTCGAAATTAGTTTTTAATAAAACAAATTTATAAAATGGCAAATAATTTATCAATCCCTAATTAGATTAATCCTTCTATACCATCATGCGGATGTCAACTGACTATTTTATATCAGATTGACAATGTTGACGGGAGTCCTCTTGGGGCACACCCAGCCTCGATAAAGTGGATACTTGGCTATTTATATATATTTGGAGTTTGAGCGAGGATCCTGACCATGTTATTGAACCCTCGCTTCTTCCATTCATCTCTATTCATAGCCGTATGTTTCAATGAAATGGTTTCGTCTGGGTCAATTTCTTTTTACGTTCTCTGGACTGCTTTTCAATATATTCGCTAAACTTGATTCGTGGCCTGCCAACGGGTGGCCCCAACGCCTACCTTTTGGCCTTACCTCGACTCACCATTTTACTCATCTTTCCTCAGGCATTCCACTTCTGTGCCCAAACTATTTTAGTTGACGCTTCTTCGTGGGCGAACCTTCAAATTTTCTCTAATAATTTCATTCCGGGCAAAGTGCCATATTGTTTTTCTTACTACTCGTCTGAGGAATCTCATTTTAACAGTAGTGAATCTATTAATCAATGGCAGTCCAATCTTCTGTTCCATACATGAGGACTGGAAGGAATGTAATAGAAAAAACAACTTTACGTCTTGGGCTATTTATTTCTTTGTAAACTATGGTATTGTTAATCTGGATGTATATACCATTAGCTTGGCTCACTCAGTTTCCATTTCTCGGGTTCATCCTTTTGTCTATATCTACCAGGATGCCGACATATGATAAGTTATCAAAACATTCTAGAAATTCTCCATTTCATGTACTGTGTACATTCCTGTTTCATCCTTTGCAATTGGGTGAAGCAGAGAGGCTGCCTAAGCACACTTCATTTTTCTTTAGTATTTATGGATGAAATCGTAAAACTCTATAAAATAAGAAACTGTGAATCTATAAAAGGTGGGATAGCAACACATGTTTCCAGTACAAGCTCAGTGTTTCATATTTGTCGACGATAGTGTACAAATAGCTGATACCCAGAAGAACATCCAAATAGCTGATTAGTGTATTGTTTAGTGGAGAGAAGAACTATACCATAAAAGAATTTTAAAAAAAATATCTGATGTGGGCAACACATGACTCCCTTGTACGCCTATTCAATTATAAATCCGTGGCTCAAAAAGTGATACTGAATTTGGTTACTAGTTTCCGAAGATTACAGTAAAAATGACACTCGGCGTCCCGACATCCATCTATTGACACACACACTCTTGTTACTTCTCATTCCGTTATTACATGACGTTTTCTTTCAGTAGGTAACTAGTTTCCAAGATATTTCTTCATGTTCCGTGGCAACAATAAAACTGTCAATATCACTGGATAAAGCATTGGAAATCGACAGTTTCGACATTTTAAGCGGAAAAACACACTTAACTAATATCTTATTCTCATGCTACATACTTGTCGATCTTATAAATGGGGAGGAAAACCAGTATTTTACTTTCAATTTTAACACTTAAAACAAGTAATAAAAATATTTAATTGGATTGGAAACCAAAATGCGTTCGTAACCTTTATTACCGAAACACATGATTTATGTATTTAATTTAAATATAATTTTTGATGTAAGCTTTTTATGACCTTCAAGTAAAGTACCCTGGTTAAAATGGATATTTCCGTCGAAATCTGAAAACCGAACATTTTCGCGATTACAATACTTCCTGTACAAGGAAGTAAAAATAAAATAAAATAAATACTAAGCAGCTAGGAACGGACCATTGTTGTAAATTTACTGATTAAATATTTTTACATTTTATTAATATTATTTCGTCTTGTAATAACAAAATTTCTTTCACTCGTGTAATTTGCGAGTCCATTCAAACTCCTTCCTGAGTTTTTTTCCCATACCTCATTTGGAGTTGGAGTTAACAAGTTGTGAAATAATGCTGCCATTAGATGATGTTCCTGGTCTCACTGCCTTCTGAATATGCATCATCTTTTTTATTAATTATTCATCGCCATCTCTTGGTGGGGGAACGCGCCGGAAACGGTTTTTATCCCTTACAAATGTTTGAGATTCATCCGACCACTATTTTAGTTTAGCTTGGCAAATGATGTTTTGAGAATTAAGGTCTTCAAATAAAACAAAAAAGTTAATAACATTTGAATGTGCTCTTAATTCTCTGAAACGTGACACCCTAATTATTTGTGAGCAAATTATATATAAAAATGTTTATTACAAGAAAAAGTAATATTAATAAAATGTAAAAGAGGAGTGGACTTAGGCTGTCCCCCAACTTCACTCAAATGCGAAGGATGAAAGAGGAATGTACACATTACATGAAATGGAGAATTTCTAGAATGTTTTGATAACTATCCATATATTGGCATTCTGGTAAGTAGAGACAACAGGATGGACCCGTGAAATGGAAACTGAGTGAGCCAAGCTAATGATGTATACTTCCAGATTAACAATACTATAGTTTACAAAGAAATAAATAGCCCAAGACATAAAGTTTTTAGTCGTATTTTCGCCGAAAAAAATAACTATTGCAGTGGGTCGAAGGTCGGCGGTGAGCGGCGGGACAGCATTTTCTATCCGTTTCATAACCCCTAGAGCACGATTATGGAAGTTTTGGAGATGTCTGATATATATATACATACATATATATATATATATATATATATATATATATATATATATATATATATCACATCACTCTTTACATTTGAGCACCTTCAGCGGCCCCCTCTGGGTCAAATGATCTGAAATTCGGTATGTACTTTCTGCCAGACAAAACGATACCAATGAAGAATGGGTGAATTCCAGTCAAAATTTCGATAGGTTTCCTTGAAATTTCAGCGTTTTTAAAGTTTTGCGTATCACTACAGCTTCACCATATTAGGTTATAGGGCTGAAAATGTGTTTGTGAATTGGGTTGGTGTTAGGGAAGTATCTTTTGGAAGTCTCAACTTGGTCCCCCCCCACTTCCCCGGGTTTTCCGATTTTTTAAAACATTTGCTCACGTTTAAAACACCTCCAAATTGAGTCAGGGCTCTCATTTGTCATCAACCTGTAGCATTTGAAAGGAAATTAAATTACATATAAAACAAAAGAAGTTTCATCGAAATCGGACCAATATCAGCAATGATGTGGCTATTTAAAGTGGTTGAATGCCTTTTTAGTCGTATTTTTCCCGAAAAAAAAAGTAAAAGACTATTGCAGTGGGTCGAAGGTCGGCGGTGAGCGTCGGGACTGCGTCTTCTATCCTAGAGCACGATTATGGAAGTTTTGGTAATGTCTGATATATATATATATATATATATATATATATATATATATATATATATATATTTTGCCGATACTTTGATCGCCACCATCGGGCGAAGGTTTTCTGTATTGAAGGTCAGCGGAAATGCAGAACGATATAATAAAAAAGTACGGGTAAATTTCGGAATGTTAGGGAACTGTCTTTTTCGGGTCTCAATATATATATATATATATATATATATATATATATATATATATATATATATATATATATATATATATATATGTGTGTGTGTGTGTGTGTTGTGATATTATTCTATTGTATCAATATATATATATATATATATATATATATTTTAGAAATCAAGGACACTGCTAAATTAATATATAATACATCTAGCAGTGAGCTATGCATAGACCCTGGCCTACGCATCGAGGCGACCTTGCTGCGCACTGCCCTGGATGCAAGGTGCATTAGTGCTTCCGGTCGCAGTTCAAGATTTCCCGCTATTGGTCAATTAAAATACAAATCAATTATTATCGCTTCTCGTTTATATAAATAATCACATATTCCAATCATTATTGAATACAATACACTATTTTTATTTTCTCTTTTCTATATATGTATGAAATATTTCGTATCTATGGGATAGTGTTGCGATCTTTCATATTTAAGAATTTCGTATCCGAGTTTTAAACGAAAACACACGTTTTAAGGTCCCCTGAGGCCAAATTACCAAATTGTGTGTGTATGTGTGTAAACAACCTAGCTCAAAAACGAATAGCTATATGAAACTGAAATTACTTATTTAATGTAGGTCTTTGCGTGACATGTTACATCAACTCGCTAAAATCGATCTATCGGAAGAGCCACTTTATATCATCGATTTTACGGTGTTTTTTTTTTTACAATATTCTCTAAAGCGGCTCTTACGATTTTGATTAAACTCGTCATATCAACGTAAAATTAAATGGTCTTCAATATCAGCACGGTCTTATCTTCATTGAAATAGTCTGAAAGTGTTTAAATGCCGAATTTTCAAAATGGCTTCCTGTAAAGTAATTTTGGTTATTTGAATTTATTGTACTTAATAATAAACTATTTGAGAGACTTGAGGCTTTATGATAGTATCATCTAGCGTTGTCCTTGTATAATATTTATAAAGTTAGGCTTAGATTACACATTACATTTTGACTACAGATATTTCCTCCTATAACTAATCATTTGAAAGTTTGCTCCATATTTGGTAAATCAAATTGTACTTTGGTATTCTTAATTACTGTTATTACGTCTTACACAACTTCACTGTTTCAGTGTTTAAATGCCGAAGTAATTTTGGTTATTTGAAACTATTGTAAGTAGTAGTAAAAATGGATAAATATTTTCCCAGGTTGAAAATAAATTTCCAAATATATGAATAGTAATATTATATATGTATAATATATCATTGTGTAGCTAAAGATTTTAGAAAAAATAATGTTTAACAAATAAAATCGAGGAAGGTATTTATTTTATTATACAGATGACCTTCAATATTTGTTACCAAATCCAACTTGATCAATATAGTATTTCTTTTTTTTTTTTTTAAAAGATTGTATAAATAAATAATCACAGATTATACAGCAAAGAAAAAAGAAAAATTAATAGAATAAATTATATAATTTTAAACCCAATTGGTTTAAGGCAGTCTAAAAAGATCTGAGATTCAGGTTACCGAAATCATGCTAAAGAATGGTACAGCCAAGACAAAACTAAGAAGTTCCTGGTTAAGATCAACACCAGAAAACCGATTCAAATATCAGAGGAGGAAAGGAGGAGGAGATGAAATAGAATAAAGAACTATTGGGAGAAAAAGAGGATATGAGCATTTAAGAACTGATTGATCTGACGTACCCCAAAAGACCGGTGATTCGAAGTTAAAAAATAAAATTAAAAAATATCTGATGTGGACAACACATGACTTCCTTGCACGCCTATTAAACTATAAATCGGTGGCTCAAAAAGCGATCCTGAATTTGGTTACTAGTTTCCGAAGATCGCAGTATCTCAAAAACAACACTCGGCGTCGCGACATCCATCTATTGACACACACACACACATACACACAGACTCTTGTTTTTGAAGGTTTCATGATAACTGAAATTTCCAAGAGATTTCTTTGTGTTCCGTGACAATATTTAAACTGTCAATATCACGAGATAAAGCATTGGAAATCGGCAGTTTCGACATTTTAAGCGGAAAACACACACAACTTATACCTTGTTCTTCTACTGCAGACTTGTTCATCTCAAAAATGGGGAGGAAAACCAGTATTTTACAATCAATTTTAAGACTTAAAACAAGTAATAAAATTATTTAATTAGAGTGGGAAAAAAAAATTGCGTTTATAACCTTTATTACCGAACCATATGATTTCTGTATTTAATTTTAATATAATTTTTTATGTAAGTTTATTATGACCTTCAAGTAAAGTACCCTTTTCGGCTCACGAATTCTAACCAAAATCTAGTAAATATATCTATATGGATATAAAAGTCCTATTTACCAAATTTGAGATGTTTTACATTATATTTTAATATACTTTTTGATGAAAGTTTAATATGATCTTCAAGAAAACTTCAACTTCCGGTTTGCCAATGTTTACCAAAACCTATTTTGTTGTTTATATTAATATGTGAGTCTTAAATACCAAATTTGAGAAGTTTTGTATAATATTTTAATATAATTTTTTATGAAAATCGGTAATGACCCTCAAGTAAAGTACCACTTCCGGTGATTAAGTAGTGACCAAAAAGGGAGATTCACAACTAGATTTTACAACAATCCTAAATACAAAATTTCAACTTTCTACGGCTAACCGTTTTTCAGTTATGCGAAATACGAACGAACGTACGTACAGACGTCATGACGAAACTAGTCAAAATGGATTAAGGGATGGTCAAAATGGATATTTCCGTTGAAATCTGAAAACCGAAAATTTTCGCGATTACAATACTTCCTTTATTGCATACAAGGAAGGAATAATATGAATTAAAAAAATAACTAAATAGAATTCTTTTAAGCTTAAATTCACTAAATTCTGCACTTGAAAAAACAACCTAATCTTCTTTATCATCTACGGTACGAATGATTTATCTTATCACTATTACCATTGTCCCTGCTGAGACAGAATTTAATATTGCTCTATAAATAAATAGTCTCTCTCTTTATCATTTCCTTATCCAATCCTTATCAGGTAATTTCTCGTTACACCACTTCTTCTCTTATCTTTTCTTCCTGTATTTTCTGCATGTGAATAGTCGTCGTGAATATGTCGTGGATCTTCTGGAACTTTGTATACTTCACTATTGAAATTCTTTTCAATTTTCATTAGGTTGAGGTACTTCTTGGTGTACACGTTTTGTCCGCAGCCTCGCCATTTGTACTATGTCTTGTCGGTTTAGTCGCAGAGTCAGAGAGAACCGAGGTACATGACTTACTGTTGGCTTCACTCGATGGAAGTCCTTTCCTCTTGTTTGCCATTTTGGTCTTGCCATTACTTTATCACTTCTTCCTTTTTTTAAAGATTTTTTTGAGATCCGGCATACGTCTGCAACTTCAGACAAACCTACCTGGCTTGGCATCCACTGAAATTTTGAACTGTTGCTGCAGGTTATTATATTCTGGATCAATTCTAAGGCTATATGAGATGTGATTTTCTTTCTATGGGCTATTTTTACTTCCTTGTACGAAGTAATGGAAATATTTTAATCGCGAAAATTTTCGGTTTTCAGATTTTAACGGAAATATCCATTTTGACCATCCCTGAATCCATTTTGACTAGTTTCGTCGTGGCGTCTGTACGTACGTTCGTTCGTATTTCGCATAACTCAAAACCGGTTAGCTGTAGAAAGTTGAAATTTTGTATTTAGGATTGCTGTAAAATCTAGTTATGAACCTCCATTTTTGGTCACTGCTTAATCACCGAAAGTGGTACTTTACTTGAAGGTCATAATTGATCTCCATCAAAAATTATATTAAAATATTTTGCAAAACTTTTCAAATTTGGTATTTATAACTTATATATTGATTTAAATAACATACTAAATTTTTGTTTAAATTGGAAAACCGGAAGCGGTACTTTACATAAAGGTCATATTAGACTTTCATCAAAAATTATATTAAAATATTATGTAAAACACCTCAGATTTGGTAAATAGGACTTTTATATTGATGTGAATGTATTTACTATATTTTGGTTAAAATTGGTTTACTTGAAGGTCATAATAAGCTTACATCAAAAATTATATTTAAATTAAATACATAAATCATATGTTTCGGTAATAAAGGTTACAAACGCAAGTTGGTTTCCAATCCAGTGTTAAAATTGAGTGTAAAATACTGGTTTTCCTCCCTGTGTGTCACAAGATGGATGTCGCAACGCCGAGTGTTGTTTTTGAGATACTGCGATCTTCGGAAACTATTAACCAAATTCAGGATCACTTTTTGAGCCACCGATTTATAGTTTAATAGGCGTACAAGGAAGTCATGTGTTGTCCACATCAGATATTTTATAATTCGCATGAGGAAGCTAATTCTGTGAATATAACTATGTCAGGATTTGTATATGTATTTCGACAGTAATATATTTATATATTGGGAAAAGTTCATCATCGAGAATACTAAATTTGGCGGGTACTGAGACTGAAAATGTGTGTTCTTTTACCGGATCTATCACTGCTATTGCAGTTTGGTTGGTTGATTTCGAGGCATCACAGTGATTATCTGAATATGGTTGAGGTAATCTGTAGCTATTGTGCTGAGAGCTAATTGTTTTAAGATGGCTGGGTCATATGACTATTTACTCTCATGTGCAGTAGGTAGCGTGGGATTGCTTATGAGCTGTATCATTTTAGTGGGTAATGGCTAAGGGGCCTTTTGTTGTGTATGCTGCCTGTAGCATAGGTTGCAGTTCTGTTATTAATTTTTTTATAACTTGAGAATAAATGTTTTTTGTATTTATTGCTTTTCTTAATGAGTCAAGATCTCATATCTCTCCAGCTTCAGTCAGCAATGCGTTTATCGGTGTGGTTTGAGGCTCCTGTGGATATTTTAATTGTTGAATTTTGAATGGTATTTAAGCTATGAGATTTTGTTTCGTTGCAGATCATGCAACAGTAATCAAATATGATTCGGATAATGGATTTATGCAATATTAGCATATTTAGAGGTTAGAGCCCCAATAAACACCTGCTAAGACTATTAATATATTGATGTTCTTGTGAGCTTGATTTATTTATGTTCATCAAACGAGCTTTGAAGTTCATTTTACTGCCCAGGAATTTTATTTTATCTTGAGCAGGACTTTTGTAGTTGTCTGTTGTGATGCCAAAGCTAGTGAAGAAGGTATTGATTGGAGATTGTCGAAAAGCGCATTAACGTAAGTGTTTGTTGTTGTTATTAATTTCTAATGGAATTAGTATATATTTAGATAGATAGATAGACAGAAGAAGAAATTAATTTTTGGACTAAATCCTTTCAGAATAACACAATCGAACAAAGAAAACAAAAACAATATCTGGCCATAACATTACAAAATAAAGCTCAATTAAGGTATCAATAAAAAATATTTTAAATAAAATAATAAGAAAATAATATAAATTCTTGTATTTAAAAGAACACAGGCCAACAAACAAAATTTGTTAGAAAAAATTTTTCACTTTAATAGTTGATCTTTATAGATTTTTATGTGCTGAATCTAAATCTGGCCTTAGTTTTTTGTATCACCCATAGTTTTCCGTAGGTTTCAGGCTCATCAAACATCCTGACTTTTTAAACTTCTGTAACATGTTAGCTACAATAGAAACATACTCTGGGTCTTTTTCATTTCCCAAGAACTTTGTAACGACTTGCTTGAATAATTCCCATGCTTCTTTTTCATTTAATTTGTGGATTCAAAGTTAACATCAAACATAATTTTTCTAATGTCAGGTCCGACAAAGACGCCTTCTTTTAGTTTAGCTTCTGAAAGGCGTGGAAACGTTTGGCAGAGATACTTGAAACATGGCCCATCTTTAGGCAAAACCTTTATAAATTGTTCCTGAGGCCTAAGACTGAAAGCTGTTCAATTCTTTAAATATCCTTAATTTAATAAATTTAACTATAAAATATGAAGAAATTGTGGGTGATACAGCTTTTTTAATATCATATTTGGATTCAGCACCCTAAAAACTATAGGAATAAGGTATTTTCAGTACAAAAGTTTTTTCATCGTTGGCCTGTGAAGCTGTTCAATTCTTTAAAAATGCTTAATTTAATAAATTTAACTATAAAATATGAAGAAATTGTGGGTGATACAGCTTTTTTAATATCATATTTGGATTCAGCACCCTAAAAACTAAAGGAATAAGGTATTTTCAGTACAAAAGTTTTTTCATCGTTGGCCTGTATAATTAATGTGAGCAAAAAAATAAAAAGAAAAAGAGAAAATGAGAAATACTTAAATAATGGGCTGATTTGCAAAGTTGAAGCTAGTGTATTAAAAATTATTATTTACTTCAGATCTAGATATTAATCTAAAATTTAAATTTCGTAATTAGGGAGCATCATTTTAGAAAGAAACAAGGTGTTGAATATACCTCGTTGAGTAAAGATGATGAGAGAAAGATGAAGAATTATCAACGGGTGCCATATCAGTGCTGTAAGTGCCTCTGCAGTGACGTCATCTCACCGTGTAGGTGAGGAAAGATGACGAAAATTACAATTTTTGATTTGATAAATATTGAAGAAGCTCTGATAAAAATTTTAGTTCACAAATCCATTCATAGGGTTCAGGAAAACTCGCGAAAGCTTAACCTCGTCATCTTACCCTCCATACTCCTATTCTTCTTTTCGATTCTCATTACTTGCACTGCACGATAATATAAAAATAAATAAAACATAAAATAATATAAAATAAAAACATAAATAAATAAAATATAAAACATATAATACAAAAAAATAAATAAATAACAATAAAACATATAAATAAAAACATAAATAAATAAAATAATAAAACATAAAAATCGGGTGCGGTGCATCACACAACTTTCACTTAACACCCTACTTTTGCTATAAATTACTTCCTGCTCAAGATGGGCCAGTAAAATTTTAAAAGTTTCCACTTGGCTTCCATTAAAAATTTATAACATTATTTCTATGGGAACCATACTTGAGGAGATATGACTTGATGATCTTCCTAAGTCCCTAAGATAGAAAATGGTGGTTGTCTACATCTTTTCCATTATCCTACTGCCGGGGATATTGGGATAGTTGTTTCATAGATTGTTTCGTAATGGCTCAGTTCTGCATCGGCATCTGCATAGCCTCATTTATTAACTAGATTAAGAGTTTAATGACATCAAATGAAATTGACATTGAGAATAATTACTGTAATTCGCAATCCTCTTTGTTTTGAAATTCAATATTACGTTTATGTTTCATAAAATAGCTATCGTTTGGTCCCTTCTTAGCGATGCTTAGTACTTACTTAGCTAGATTTGGAAATGTATAGTTAAAATAGGGTGTGACACTAAACAGTGTTCAATTAAAAAGTTTTTCATAGTACTTGGGCACCAAAAGATACGTACTCCAAGCCTCTGGATAGTTTTCAAATGCTCAAGGAAAATCCTCGCGGCAGAACGAAATTGATAGCTGAGAATTTTATCTATGTCAACAAATTTGGATCTTGATAGTGAAGTAGACTATAAATAATAAAGTTATAAATAAATAACATTTTCATTCATTTATTTATCTGTTATGCTATCATTGGAAGATTGTAAACGAAGGCTATTGTCTCTCAGTTAACCCGTCAAGTTTTCGCCGATATCGTAAAACAGATTAGAAATAGCATATCCCACATCAACAGGCTGATCAAATAGCTATGTAGATATTATATTTTTATTTTATTATACTGAGGGTTGGGAAAACCTTCCTCACAACTACCAATGTAGATTTTTTTTTTTTTTTTGTAGATCTCTTTTGTTTGTCTAGACATCTCTTGGAAATTTTATACTCCGTCTATGTTTTATTCTAAGATCTGATTTTGGTTTGTTTAAGTTTTTGAACGCTGAACTTGTGACAGTAAATTCAGGCTGAAAATTTTTTTATTATGAAACGTATTGAAAAACTGAAAAATTTGACAACCACACTATGTATAATTGTTTATTAGGATTGTAACTACAAAAAGATAAGTATTAACAGAAGTTACAGTTTTAGACACATTATTGCCAGTTGATTTCAAATTAATCAAGTTATTTTTTTTACAAAAACTATATACAAAAATTAAATATCAGAGGACTTATCGAGCTGATGAATTACCACGAAAAATGAATTTTTAAGAAATTTAAGAAAAGATAACAGAGATGGCAAGATGATGAGGTAAGAAAACGCCCTTACATTACCGAGTGTCCCATGGAAGAGACTTACTTTCGAGGTTCATCTCACCCGCACTAAGTTATTTTAACCAAATGAAATCCAGTCGGTGTAAAAACCGAGTATTCCCCTTTAACTTCAATTATTTGCAGAATGGCGTTTGTTAATTTATAACAATTAAGCGAAATATTCATAAATTTCAATGCGATTTCTAATCCATAAGAATATGAGAAAGATTAAAGAGAAAAGTTACAGGCTGTTTACATCTTGAGAGGAGTATATTGAAACTTAAATGGAACTTTTAAATTACCCTTAAAGTTATTTCCTATTCCAACTTCAACAAAAAAAGTCTTAATTAACAAAAAAAAAAAGGAACTATTCTAAACTGAAATCTGAATTATTTTGGCATCAATGCTTCAACCATCCTCCCAGCAAAGACACATCCTTCATAAATCTTTGAAGGACCTTACAATTCAGATAAAATAATCCTCAAAGGTGTTAGCCCATGAGCGCCGCTGTTTAAAATATATTCCCTTCATGTCACGAAGCACATTAAGTTCTTACTGCAGTGATTAGAAGGTATGGGGTTCTCTTTCACATCGAATATGCTCAACGTTTTCTTAATCCTCTCAGAACAGAAGGCAAGTGGAATCTTCTACTAAGTTCATCTTCTTGAGATGATATTTTAGCGGACAATAGCACGTGATGAGACCAGCTGTTGTACTACACTCGTTCTTTGTTAAGTTTAGAAAGAATGTAACCTTTTTCCTTCAACAAAATGATGAAGAGTTTCATACATGGTTTGGAAGCCCAGTATTCATCAATCCTTTTCCTGGTTAAACTTGCAGTCATGCACCGCAGTATGACTCAGGAAAATTTGCAGAGTTTCTGAGTCCTTTCTTGCCGTCTCATTGCCTTATATCTCTTCGTGTCCGGGGGTCCACATTAGGGTAAGTTTATTACCCTATTGCTTTACGATATCGAGGCGATTTCAGAAATTCTCACTAGCCATGATAGATTGAGAGATTTTTCAGAACAATTTAAACTTTTAACAGCTGAGAAAATCGAAAGATTAAAATCTCAAAATTAAAATGAATCAAGAATGAACCGAGAAGTACTATTCCTCAAGATAGATTTGGCTGCTTATCACTGATGTTGATAGAAATAGACTTTGAAGTTATTCATGATTATTTCCCAAAATCAAAAAATACCTCTTGTAAATATTCAATTCATTATTTTTACTTTCTTGTACGAAGTAAAGGAAGTATTGTAATCGCGAAAATTTTCGGTTTTCAGATTTCAACGGAAATTTTGCCATCCCTGAATCCATTTTGACTAGTTTCGTCGTGGCCTCTGTACGTACGTACGTTCGTATCTCGCATAACTCAAAAACGGTTAGCCGTAGAAAGTTGAAATTTTGTATTTAGAATTGTTCTAAAATCTAGTTGTCAACCTCTCTTTTTGGTTACTATAGGATCACCGGAAGTGATACTTTACTTGAAGGTCATAATTGTTTTCCATCAAAAATTATATTAAAGTACTACGCAAAACTTCTCAAATTTAGTATTTATAACTTATCTATTGATTTAAATAACATACTAGATTTTGGTGTTAATTAGAAAACCGGAAGCGGTACTTTACTTGAAGGTCATATTAGACTTTCATCAAAAAATTATATTAAAATATAATGTAAAACATCTCAAATTTGGCAAATAGGACTTTTATATCCATATAGATATATTTACTAGATTGTTTCGGTAATAAAGGTTACAAACGCGATTTGGTTTTCAATCCAATTAAAAATTGTTATTACTTGTTTTAAGTGTTAAAATTGAGTGTAAAATACTGGTTTTCCTCCCCATTTTTGTGTTTCAACAGATGGACTTCACGACACCGACTGTCGTTTTTGAGATACTGCAATCTTCGGAAACTAGTAACCAAATTGAGGATCACTTTTTGAGCCACCGATTTATAGTTTAATAGGCGTACAATGAAGTCATGTGTTGTCCACATCAGATATTTTTATTAGAATATAAATGGAAAGTTCCACACATGGAAGACCTAGAGTCTCAAAAATAACGGAAAACAACTGACCTCTGGATATATTTTGGGGACTAGCCGCGTTTCCACTGATAATCTTGATGAGCATCTTTCCCTCTCCTCTGCCTTTTCACTTTTGTATTTATTATACTTCTTTTTTTTTTATTATTTGATTTTTTTTATGAGCTTTTGTTCATTTTTTGTTGTTTATTACATGTATTTTCAGTTTTATGATGATCAATTTTTTGTGATGTAGCCTTTTCTAGCAGTTGTCATGTAACGTCCCTGTTCCTTCAGTATGTTTGTGGGTGTATTGGGGTGGGGTGATTCTGGTTGGAGTCTTTTTGGACTGATGATGCCTGGTTTCGCGGAAATTCGACAGTTTAATATTTTTCTGTTATTTTTGTGACCCTAGGCTTCGTATTTTGCTTTCCATTTAAATCCTATCAATTATTTTATTTCTCTTTTTGAGATTTTGCTCTTCTATCCTAATTTTTTTTTTTGGAGGCCCCCTATATCTTAAAAGCCCATGGGTCCCCACTTGTTCAAAGATGGCTCTGTGTATTATGAAGTTCTCCAAATAGTTTAGCTTGTTATAAATATGTCTACTTTTTATGTTTGTTGGAGGATGTAGTGTATTTCGCTTGCTACGGACTTCATTTAGCTGTGTCTCTTTCTTTGGTTCTACAAGAGATCTTCTATTGTGCTTCCTTCATTATTCCATTATTCATCGGTTGGTCAGACAAATCAGCTAATTGATATTAATTTGTTTAATTTAATATTTATCGGGTTTTCTTAATTTTAGATCCGAATCATTATGCCGCTGGTCACATTGATCCTTGTCTTATCTTTCCTTAGAAGCCGGATTAATTCAAGTTTCTTGATGAACCTTGACAGGAGGCAATAGGCACAGAAGGACAAGAAAAGGAGCAAAAGCTTATCCTGCGAGAACCGGGCCCTGCCAAGACGGGTTTTTCGCCCTGTCCCCGCCCACCATTAGTTTCGCCTGCTCGACCATTAGCTGTACAGGTGTACTAGTACTTTAGCTAGAAATCACTTCTACCGAAAATTTGAGCTCTTGTGTAAGGAATTCTTATAATTCATTATTGGCAACACATTTGAATCGTTGCGAATCGTTCCCTCCCCCAAATCGGGCTTTGGGCATAAATTTACTTTTTCTTTTGTAATGTATGACCGTCTCTTGGGTCCCGAGACCCTCTAGATCCACACTCAGCCTCTATAAAGTGGGTACTTGGTCCTTCATTCGGTTGGGGGATTAATCTGGTGGTTGAGCTTGGATGCTGATCACATCCATTGGTCAAGAAACAGTAAGTCTGTGAGGGCCCCAAACATTTAGTAATTATTTTAGTTTATTTTTAGTTTTAATGTTCAATTATTCTATAATAATTACATTCTAGTACAACATTAAAATTGTTGTTTTTATAATAATAATTGTCATTTAATTAAACAATGTTGTGATATTCGTTTAGTTGGTATCAATGAATACTACCAGAACTTACCAAAGTAGGCGAGGTTTGCTGTTGTATTGTGTTTACTCGATGCACAATGAAAGTTTTGTTTTATTGTAGTGAGTTAGTTAAACGTGAGAACTATTTTATTTCAAATGAACCTTAATACCACTACAAGTCCTTAACTATTGAAGTGCTCATGAGCTGAGGAGGTACAAGTGTATTTTATCTTTGCACAGAATTTTTATATTGCTGATAATTATATGACATAGTAGATTTTTCGAATCATTTTTACTCTGAAACATTAAACATCTTAGACAAGACTAATAAATTCAATTAGATTGTTCTTGGGTATAGATTGTTAATGGTATTTATGATTCTACGTTTTTAGGTATCGTAACATCCTTTACTCTGTATCGTAACAGCTGAACGCGTTTTTTTTTATAACCTTTGCTCTGCAGCACATTTTTATTTCTTTTTCTTTTTTTACACATTTTTTTTTATTAGGTCAAGCTGCTGTTATGCTTTTCTTTCTTATATATGTATTGTAATTCTTATTTGAAGACAAAAAAAAAAAAAAAATACCTGTACCACTGATATCCGTGAAGTGTTCAGTACTTGGTATGGACCGTACAGTTTATAAGCCAACGGTTGTTCAAACAGATGATCGCGCCGAGAACTGCCAGGTTTTTCTCCCAATTAAGGGTGCCCACTTTATGGAGGCTGGGTGAGCCCGAGGAGGGTCTTCTGATTAGCTATACCACTCCCTATTTGAAGTAAACATTATTATTACTTTTTCTTTATTTACTACTGGCTGTGCCCCTCAGTTTCACCCCCGTTATATTTGGATTAACTCTTAAAGTATTAAATAACCTATAATATGCTTTTACAGATATTTTCAAGGAACGGAGTCAGAACGACAGAGAATTTTTATAAACTGCAATAAAATTTAACTCAAATAAGTTTTACGTTATCACACTTTTTTTTCCTGTTACCACACTCTCATTCTATTCACAAAATAATTTGAAAAGTAACTTATAATTAAATAAAAATTATTTAAAAGTACAGATTTTTCATTTTCATAATTATAACAGGAAATGAAGAGCTCTTATTAATTTCTTATTTTTTATTTTTTTTTTTAGTTTTGAAAAACGTTTGAAGGCCTTTATGCAAGAACCAGGTAAGTCCAAGTTTTCCATTTTTCTTTTTAATTCATTTTTACATGAGAACAAAATAGCTGTTTCGATTGGTGCAAGAACCGGGCACAAATATTACACCAGTCCTCTTCTGAGTGGTCAATAATGTGGAAGGACTGAATCATCGGCCAATGGAAAAGAATCTCTGGTATCCGTTTGTGCAAAAACCAGACTAAGGGTGGACTTACCTCGTGGGTTGTTTCCAAAAATTAAACTCTCTGGACCTGATTGTTGCACCAATACCTTCATTTTTTTAATTTTGGATATGCAATGTCGTGGAAACCCGAGTCCCCGACTTAGAGGATTTGGTGCAGTTTTCTTGTAATTAAATGGTCTTTATCTGTTTCCGTGAAGAATTCACCAAATCCTATAATGATGATAATTTGATTACCATTATCATTCCTTGATATTTTCCAGACACTTAGTTGAGGTTCACACTTTTCCATTTGTATGCTAATAGCGGAATATGCAATGTAATTATGTTCGTAATTCAAGAATTTGGATGTTTGCAATCTTTTACTACTTTTGTTGAAAAAGTAAGTAACGTTGAACGTCTTTTGGCGTCAATGGATCAAAAATTTCTCTTTCGGAATCGAAAATTCGACTCGATTAATCCCAAAACAACCTTCACACTTATACACCAGTTTATATCGGCGCCATTCCTCCTTCACACATTCCTCAGACAGACAAAATATGTTACCTTGGACTCATATTCGACCGAAGGATGACCTAGATTCACGCGACAAAATGAAAAGGAAGACTAAACGAGCGACTGAAATTACTGCACTCTCTTTTTACCAAATCTTCAAAACTGATAATTAGACAGAAATAAAATACATTTTCCCACCTCCTTAAACCCATATGGGTATACACCTCACAGATTTACGGTTCAGGAAAAAAAAGACGCACTTTCAAAACCTACAATATTTTTAATCCAAATTTAAAGGCTAAAAACAGGTGCTCCTTGGTACAAAAACCAACTATTGACCAACACATAATAATAGCCTTCATGGACATAATAACAGACTGTTTAGCGATATGGCTATGACAGACATGTTCATTAGGAGACGACTAAAAAGGAGCTGGATGAGAGAGCTTATTTCCTGCATTAAGGGACTGCTACTGAGTGCTATCCTTCCCCATGTTTAACATGCCATCTATCTTTTTCTATCCTCATATTTACTTATTGTCACTCTCACTGGTACGAATAAAGAAATAAAGTTGAAAATAAGTAAAATCTGTCAGAGAGATTTTTGAAGTGCATTCACACATCAATTTTGCTTAATATAATTAACGAGAACATTAAGAAGATTTATGTTTTTGGAAATTCTAACGTTTAGGTTTCTGCAAAGTAGAAACGAATCGAATAATTTTTCGACTGAGAAATAAGAAGCATTCCCACTTTCGACCATACAAATATGTTAGGTAGTTATTGAAAAAAAAAACACAAGTACCTTAATTATTCTCACGTACCTACATGTCCCATTCAAACTGGAGAGCAGATCTCTTTTCTAATTTCTACTTTCCAAATAGGAAGAGACCATGAGAAGATCTAGGCTGACATATTGGACCGTTAGTAGAACCCGTTAGGTTTTGGATTGGAGATGAGCGCTTCATCGGCAAACATGTATTCTTAGGGTCAGTAGCCACCATGGCCTCCTCATCAGGATTCTTACCATCCTCTTAGCTGCTATACTAACAGCTTTCAAAATTCAGTGAATATGGGTAGAAAGAGGAAGAAGAAAAGAAGGAGACCAGGAATGAAGGATGAAGGATAAAGTGGACGAAAGCTTGGCATGATAAGGTATCATGGAAGAACAAGATTAGAATAGAGCTTCACGATACTAATTCCTGCAAGAATATACAATAGCCGAAACACATACCCCAGTAATAGGCAATAATTAATTATGACGTCATCTGAGGGTCAGTCTGACGTCATCATTCCCCACTTAATTTGTCTGAAAAATCGTTTGCCTTAAAAGAACTTCAATTTTCTTAGAGAACGCCAAATATTACCATGTTTTTAATTATGCACTAATATTATTTTCATACGACGCAATTTAGCAAATTTTCAACTTTCAGGCCATCTGCAAATTGCAACTTTCTCAGTCCAAAGATTTAATCGGACAATTGCATGTTTTTAATCTCATAATTATTTCTAATAGAATATTATAAAATAAAGAATATGTTAATATTAATTAGTCATATTATATTTTTGTCATATCATATTATCTTTAAGGGTAATTTCACAATCGACTTAAAAGCTTCTTCTCGCATTGTACTAACACTAGTTCGGGCTTAAGAGATGAAAAACAAAAAAAAAATGGAAGCCGAGTTTTTTTTTAATAAGATCCACGCAGTGCACTGAATCAAATGAGGTAGGCATGATTCCAGGCAGACATGACTGAATCAGACATAAGATATTTTCAATTGGTTTCAAGCATTTTGAATAAGCTCAAACCAGAAAGCATAGGTGCTTATTTTCACAGAATTAAAAAAAAAATAAAAAATTGAGGGAAAAGTTAATGACGGACCGATTTGGCGATGGCGATAGCAATTGGCAATGGAAGCATTGTGGTTTTTCATAATATCTCCACATTTAGAATCGCAACTTCTTCATTCTAGAGGCTAATCATTTTTCCTTACAATACACCCTTTTATGGCATAGTTCATAATTTAGAAATATTTATTCCATTTGATAGTACAATGCGAGAAGAAATCAGTACAAACTATTCTTTTTGATATAATCCATTTAAACCTTGAACTGAGGATGAATGTATAACATTCGAAACTAGTTTTCAATTAAACAAATTTTTAAAGTGGCAAATAATTTATCAATCCCTAATTAGATTAATCCTTCTGTACCATCATGCGGATGTCAACTGACTATTTTATATCAGATTGACACTGTTGACGGGATTCCTCTTGGGGCACACCCAGCCTCTATAAAGTGGATGCTTGGCTATTTATATATATTTGGCGTTTGAGCGAGGATCCTGACCATGTTATTGACCCCTCGCTTCTTCTATTTTACACTTATTTTAATATGTATAATAATACCAAACTGTATTTTTAATTGCTGATTTTTTTTAATTTTTTCGTGTTTTTAGAACTGAAGATGAATGTATAACATTCGAAACTAGTTTTCAATAAAACAAATTTATAGAAGTGGCAAATAATTTATCAATCCCTAATTAGATTGATCCTTCTATACCATCATGCGGATGTCAACTGATTTGTATATTTTAATAAGTGCTGAGGGTTTTATTTTATTTTATATGGTAGTATATTATTATATTTGTATCTTCAATATTTATATTTGAATAATTATATTGTTGAGCTGAATTCCATTATACCTCCTCCGGGAGAGGCTTTTCCCGTGAAAATGATGTCAATTATATTATTATTACTATTATTATTATATTTTTGAAATTGTAATTTCACAATACATTTTGGGCCTTTAGTATTTGGTAATAGCATGCTATATCGTGCTATTTGTGATATTCGGTGAGTTTCAACAGTAGCATGCTAACGATCCCAATAGAAAACAAGTTAAATTACAGGCTTAGTTTAATAGATTTGGATGTGTGCCAATGAAGTGCCACTCTGCTAAGTAGCAGTCATCATATCTTGTCAACTCACAGGTATCTGGATCAGGTTTTAAAGTGTCAAGTTATTTGTTTATTTATTTGTCAACTCGCTTTTGTTTGAATCAATTTAATTAGTTTTCTTTATCTTAAAATTAAACACGTTGTAAGGAAATGATATATATATATATATATATATATATATATATATATATATATATATATATATATATATATATATATATATACACACAAAATGTGACCATCTTACAAATGGTGCCATTAACTATATCTATTTAGCAAGATACGATAGTACTTACACTGGGCTACTAATAATCCTGAATTCAGCATGCTAAATAAGATTTTAAGCACCCATAACAGCAATAAAACTTCTTTTGAGTTAAACCGTTTGTCCAGCAATTAATTGATAAAAACACCTGTCCAACGCTAAGATACTGGTACTGGTATTGGTGGGGGGAACTAGTCCGGCAAGTGGGCCTTATGGTCCTTTTTGCCAACCCCTTGCGGCTACTTTTACGTCACCGCCGCGTACTAACCAGAGTGGGAGTGTCAAGATTCATTTCACGGGATCGCCGCGAAATAAATATCAACCGACCCAGGTGGGAATCGAAACCACAACGTTCCGAACTGGGCATTCTGGGACCCTCGCCCCAACGTACTCGGCCACGTCACATCCTCTAACGCTAAGATAAGATAATAGTGAATTATTGCTAATTACAGGTGTCCTTCGCCCTCTAGTGTACTGTTGAGAAAAAGTCACAAGAAAGGACGGGCTAAGTCCCTGGGACACAATAATTCAATTTATTTTTTTGGTCCAAGAAAAATTTATTATATTTTAAAAATGATTTCCATGTAAAGTGTAAAAAGTAATCAAGAAATTAATTTAAAATAGGGTTTATTTTTGATGATTAGAATTAATTAAAAACAGTACAAATGAGTACAAATTGTGTAAGCAAATGCTTATTACGTGAGGATATTCTTCTTAAAAATAAAGTAAAATTAAAAGTTTAAAACTAATTAAGCTTCAGTTGATGTGTAAATTTCATCATCATTATGGATCTATGGAACCTGAGACCGGAAACTACATACGTTTAACAATGTTAGAATGATCTTTCACATGGTCCAACTGGCTATTTCCCTCAGTAATTTTGTTCCTCAGTAATAAGTTGTCCTTATAAAATAAACGAGTATCCACTAAAGAAAATACATTTATTTCTTATTTGGCAGGCTTCGACGGTGTTTACCGTCAAATTCGAATCCCGCACCTTCGACGGATACTGAAAGCATTTCATCAAGAGTCATTCTCCTATAGGAATAATTTTTCTGATAATTAGTGATCAATTTTTCAAAGAATTCTCTAATTAATTAGAGCGATAAATATCCCTTATTGAAAATAAATAAAAACCGAGGTACCAAAACACCTTATAATGAGGTGAAAAATAGATTTAGATTCTTGAAACTGCACAAGTGCACTGAAGCGGTGATAGCTAGTAGGTACTGAGGATTAGTGGCGCGACATATGACTGGTGACTGGAGGATTAATTCTGCTATAATTAATAATAATAATTAGTCATTAACTTGAAAAAAAAATTACTATAAGGTTATCTGTACGATTAACGGGACATGAGCACTCTCATCGGAGGAGGGGGGGGGAGGCCTACGTTATTGGCTTTAGCGATAGCGTCCGAATAGCCGGTGACCCGTGAATATGAGCAAGCCTCGGTGGAGACCTGTTTGTTATGTCCTTGCTGAATAGCTATCAAGTTAGCATATCAAAGGCTTGTTCGAAGTCGTAGGACAGAGCTCTCTATATTGCACTTCCTGCAATATTGGCTTCCTAAATTAATTAACCCTCTCCCCGGAGGTCAAATGCGCTCGCTATATTTAGTCACAAAGACAAATTAATCAAAACAGTTATTTTACAAGACTGTACATTTTAAACGGTTTACAGATATTTTAGAATCATAATAATAATTTGATATTTGTTGATTTTAATATTTTTATGTGCGTACCTACTCAGAACACCGTGTCGTGGTGACGTACAATTGTCGATAGTAAACAATAATTTTTACCTTAATATTAATTTTTTTTATAGGCATAATTGGAAAATTCATTTTTATTTAATACTTATGGGCTATTAAATATATTAAATTAAGAAAAAATAATTTTTTTTTTTAGGCCTGGCACTACAAATATTTTATAGGTTAACAACTTGAGGAATTGCCTTTCAGTCCTCATGCGCTGGTTTGAGAGGAAGAAACGTTTTATATATATATATATATATATATATATATATATATATATATATATATATATATATATATATATATATAAAACGGTTCTTATGTGGGGAAACCATGTAAGGAAAAGATGTAAATATATATATATATATATATATATATATATATATATATATAAATAACTGTAATTGAAGTTTATATATGGTATATATATATATATATATATTTATTTATGTATATATACATACACACACACATATATATATATATATATATATATATATATATATATATATATATATATATATATATATATATATATATATATATATAGTTGTTTACCTGTAATTTAGGTTTTATCATTTTAAATAAAATATTTGAAGGGCCAGGTCTAAAGAAATTTTTTTTTTTCAATCTCAGATATCTTTATTCTTTGTAATAATAAAAATTGATATAATATTTAGCATTTTTAGGCAATTGGCGTGCACTCGTGTACGTGATGTATACTGAAAATTACTCCAATATAGTGTTGAACTTCCAAACTAACTGTTTTACAATTATAAAAAGTGATATATGAATTATAATTTCATCAACGGTTTGTAAGTAACAGAAACACTGTTAGCACGATTAAACTAATATCCTTTTTAAAATAATTGCAGTTAAACCGGTTTCGTACAAGAGGTAGTGGCATGCACTGTTGAATAAAAACCCGTTTGATTTCTGCAGATCGACAAATGCCACAGCATATCAAGGAAATTATTCGGATTCCAGATCTTCAAAGAGATGTCCTTGAAATTACTAAGATTTTTAATTCCTTAATTTGTATTCTACATTATAAACATTTTTAATTTAAAAAAAAAAAGTTATACAATTTTTTGTTTTATTATTACGAGACCTGTGATAAATATCAATCATGCTACCCAAATATTGTTATCTTAACAACTATTATTTATTAGTTAATATCACGCGATCAATTAGTCATTCATCAATCTTCGTGTGGCTATTTGCTATCTTTATATCGGCGTCGTTTTTTGAAAAAGGCTTAAGCGCCATTCACCAAATTTTACTGGAAACGCATGATATTATTTCTCCAAATAATAATCTATTTTCTTAAATTGTATTCTTTTTTGTATATAGTGGGAGTTTAGTAACCTGATATAACCTTTGGAGTTATATTATATTATAAAGTATTTTAGCTCTGGTTAAGGCCAGAGTGACGACTGAGAGTCGTTAGTATTTGGTGATTTTTAGACCATTTCCAATTTTTTTTCTCGATATATCGTGAGCAGGAATCGATTGAGATGGTGTTTACGTCCCCAAATCAATTGAAAGCTAAATTTCGAATTTTTGACGCTTCGGCCTTTTTCAAAAAACGACGTCGATATGCAGTCTTAAATATTTGGTTGTATCACTTTCGGAGAATATAAATGGATGTACTATTATTTTATTAATCAAAAAATACTCCTTAGCTTGTATATATATATATATATATATATATATATATATATATATATATATATATATATATATACATATCAATTTTAAATACATATTTGATTTAGTTCAATTTATTTATTAAACTTGATGCAATTTATTTCATAATAAAAGTCTTCTCCTGAGTGATGCATCCTGATTTGAAGGATATTATAGTTTAGAAAAATCATAAAAGATGATTTAAAAATTTATAAAGTTTCCTTCAACAAACTTATAATTTTTTTTTTTTTATGTTTAATAAGTTATTTTTGTTTTACTAATTCAAAGGTAGTTTGATTTTATTGATTTTTGGTTTATTATTATCAGCCTTTGTAATCGAAATCGGAAGCCTTTGAATATTAAATACAAAAATTTAACATCCCTTCAAAATTTGAGGCTTTTCGTTTCAAGATAAGTAGAATCCAAATATCGAATAAATACAAATCCTTCCGTCCAAAAATTTTTGTTTTAACCAATCGAAAGATAATTAGATTCCCTGAAAAAAAAAAATCGAACTTGGACCACCAATAGCAGAGATATAGCGTATTGAACTTTGTAGACTAATTCCCCTCTGCTCGTGACTGTTGGTCTCCTTTTTCATTTGTTACTGTTCTGCGGCTCTCTCTTCCAATCGCCCTCCCTGCCAGTGTTGGGCAAAATGTAATTCCAATCATGATTACAATTTCTTACCAATTACTCTAATTTGGAGTTGCATGAATAAAATTGTTTCATGATCCAATGTAATGGTAACTGTGGTCGACAATTATAGAGGTTCGTCAAGTAATTTTACTCCAAATTACAGTAATTGGTAAGAAATTGTAATTGTAATTGAAATTACATTTTGCCCAACACTGCTCCCAGCTTTCTCCTTTCTCTCTCTCTCCACTTCTTCCTTTCTTGGATCCATTCTCCACTTCTGCCAATCTTTGCCGACTTGCTCATAAGGTAAAATCATGTGAATGGACACCCGGTCGTGCGAATGGAATATTTGGAAATAATAAATCATTGTGCAATGATTATCGGTGTTTTTATTCATTTGTTACGAGATGATATTATATTTTTTGTTCAATGTTCGTGTGAAATAAATTCATTTTTGCATATTTTATTGTTCATTATTTTTTCATTTAATTAATTTCCTTTATCTTGTTTTTAAATTTAATATATTGGCTTTATATTCCTTTTAAAATGAATTCAAAGATGATAAATTGCTAGTGTTGTATTTTATTTTAACAAAAAATAAAAAAATGTTAATATGTGCCCATTATTATGAAAGTGGTCTAAGTCAAAATTAAAAAAAAAAATGAATTTATCACTTATTTCACACGACATGATTTTAAACTAAATTTATTCAATGTAATTTTTACAATATCGTCAAAAATGAACCTTTAGATAGTAGTTGTAATTACAACGTTATACGGAATTCATTTAGTGTTAATTATGAAAGTGGTCTAAGTCAACAATTTAAAGAAATTATATAAGCATAACTTAAACTATTATATAAACCTAAAAGAGGAAGACCAAAAATATACGAAAATATTCAATTACTTCCATTATACAACACCACTAGAGCAATAACCGAAGAAAAACATAAAGATCTTATGTGTTTACTACCATACATCCCTCCATTTTTTCAGGAACATTTTAAAAATCTTAAAAACTCGAAATTATGATAAGAATGGATTACTTGTTAAAAATGATTAATAAATGTTTATGAATTATTTCGTTAAAGTTGTTGTTTCAAATAAAAATCACAATTTTTAATTACTTTAAGTCAATTATAGGACATTCAGTTAATTTTGAAAATGGTCTAAGTCAATTCAAGCTTTAAAAACAACATTTTCCTATGAAATTCACACAAAATTTCATATCTATAATAAATTTCCATTAATCAAGACTAATAAAATTATAAATTGCAATGTCGCATAATATAAAAATATTTTTTAATTTATTCAAATGCGATTCATTAAATATCTCGAAACAAGAAATATATGACTTAGACCACTTTTATAATTATGGGCACATATAGCTAAAATGCCCTTGAGTGTAAATAATTTTGTTTTTAATATTACTATTACATCATTTATTTTTATAGGTAGTATTAGTATTTTATTTAATAATATATGTTATTTGTTTTATGTTAAAGAAAAAATAATAAAAATTTTTATCATAAAAGGTATTATACTGTAGTTACCTTGTCAGTGTTTATAATAAATACCCTACGTAATACAGTTGAGATTTAGCCCCTACTGAACGTAATAATGTGGACATTATTAATGGCTGTAAACAACAATCTGTAAACAACCGTGATTTTATGTTTAACTAATTAGTGTTACTTACGTTGTGCTTAAAGGCACAATTGTGTATACCGATAGTTTATATGCTAGAATATATATTATTTGCGTTATTGATTCCGAGGCCTTAATAAAATAATGTTATGTTTAATTATTATAATTTTGTCACTGTATCCTAACAGGAATATTTAGCGAACCAAGTGGTTCGATGCCGGTACCACCAGTCTTTTTCTGCATATCACTAGACGGCCAAACCCTAATCAATCAGACCTAGTTTAATCCTCCCATCTACTTTTCGGACAAATCGGATCAGTGGTGGTTATGTTTTAAGTTATTCGTTCCTTATCCAGGCCAATAATATTACACACATTACATCGCGATGCTGCTACTTCAATTATATTAACCGGTTACTGGTCACGCAATTCCGCTTTGTGTAACCGTCTTAGTTAATCTAGCCGATTCATCTTTACTGGAGCCTAATATTTTTGGCACCACTTTATTTTCCAAAACGTAATAAAGTATAGTAGTTATTTTTTAGTTAACGTAGACCCTAAATACTTAAATTTAGGGGTCTGCAGCAATAAGGAGATAACTGCATTCTACAAAAGAGTCGTAAATTAAAAAAAAAATCATATTTAGCATTTTCGGTAGCTATTTTTATTTATTTATTTTTTTTAAATAAATATATTTGAATTAAGAAATCACACTGGCTTATCTGGAACTTGTTCTCTTCTTCTTTGAGTCAAGGAGGAAGCTCTATAGATTTGACAACTTAAGTTAAATTTAAGGAAGAAACAAACAAAGACAGAACTAAATGCTAAAATACTTAATTATTACTGATACAAAATATTGTATGTATTGTATGTATTATCAACGTACTCAGTTTCTGTTGCTGATAATGTCTCAGATTTAAGATTGTTCTCGAAGGACATCTCGGCTGTTCTGAAGTATTTCCAAGCGAGCGTCATTATATTTTTGTATTTGACGGTTTTCAAGGGCAGAGGATGAGTGTACACCGGTGGAATGTTTTCAATAGGTGACATAGAAACATTCCGTTGATAAGATCCAAATATTTTCACTTTAGACTCAGTTAAAGTTTATCAATTATCGTTTTAGACTTGACAATGGACTAGTTATGTCCGAAACGTCGTTAACTTAAGCCATACAGAAAATAAAGAAAGTTTTTAAGGTTACAAGTTCACTGAAATCTAGCGTATTCATAAATTTAAAATAACCTTCCTTCATAATCAGCTGAGCTATTTATCAATATTTAAAATAACCTTCCTTCATAATCAGCTGAGCTATTTATCAATATTTTCACTTTACGTGGTAACAATAACAAAACACTCTAACTGCAATCAAGAATAATTAGGTGAATATATTATCTGTTAATTGTTTTTAGTTATACTTTCTGCAGCAATGATGAATGAGTTTTTGAAATGGAGCTGTTTGAGAATTGCTTAACACTCTCACAGTTTAAAATCATCTGTTTTCTAACAGAATCTAATGACATTGAACACCCTGCTTGTTTTTTAAAAATTATGTTGACATACTGTTAGTTGCTTTTTGTCATTATTATCAGAACAATAAGGAGATAGCTCCAGAAACTATACATCCTTGCACCATTAAGTCAAGCAGAGGAATTGCTATCTAGCAGAAAATGTTGGAAATAAAGGAGTTACTCACTTTTTTCATTATTACTGGAAATCCAGACTAAATTAAAAACGGCCAAAAATGGAGCTACTTCCTTATTGCTGCAGACCCCTCAATTTCTCGTATTGTTTTATTGAATGAATCGTCTAAAGCAGAGATTCTCAGGCTTCAAGTCATTTTCACTTTTCAGATTGTACGGAGCTTGGGCACCACTACCTGATCTTATGATATTGTTATTATACATTCTTCTTCATAAAAAAATACTAACTGATTTATAATAGTTTAGTTAACAAACAAAACAATATATATTACAGTAAGTTTGCTCAAGAAAATAATAAAGTTAATCAATTTCATTTAACCACAGCAACAGTGAGACATAACATTTTCTGCAAATAAAAGTTTATCCATCGAAAAATAGAAATGTTGGACATTTTGAAGAAAAACATTATTTTTCAGTTGGAAACGTACTATTATTTATTTACAATCAGAGCATCAAAATTGGCTTAATGGGGCTCAACTTGATTCTTAAGTCCTCTTTAACACCGAGTGCTTTGTCCTTTGCTATGGTAACTGTCCTGAATCATTTTTATTAATTATAGACAGTGGCGTGCACAGAGTTTCGGAGGGGGGTTTATTTTTTTGGAGAGGATTTAATTAGAAGGCACATAATCACCTAAATGTCTATTATCGCCAAATTGAGCGTATTTTTTGAGGATAAGAATAAAAATTGGATTAAAAAACTATTGCTAAAATTTCCAAAAACATTATTCAAAATACACATTTTATGTTGGTGGGTATAAAAATTATATTTCTTCGTACAATTCTGGGGAGGGAGAGATATATTACCTTGACCCCCCCCCCTTCCTACTGCGTACGCCACTGATTGTAGGTCGTGTTTATCCATATAATTGATTCTTAGATTCAACAATAATTAAAAAGAAAAATGTTATTCCTTATTGAAAGTGTTAAAAAAATGATTTTATCTAACTTTTTCGCTTGATAAATTGTTCGCATACCACCTGGAACGTCCTTGCGTAACACTGTCTGGGAACGGGATTATAAACCATTATTATTTTCCGTTATGCGTTTCTTTTTTAATGTGGTAGCGTTAGCGTATTAACTATATTTTTTACTTTAACTATAACATCATTTATAAATCATGTATAGTTTGTTATATAAGTAGTTTTTAATAAGAGGACGTTAAAACTTCCGTTATACTGGAATTCAGTTTCATTTACAGCATTGTTTAACTAACTAAAGAGTTTAACTGAGGTTTTATTCCCTCTTGATGATGACGGATGAAACCTCATAGGATTAAGTATGCAGTTGTTTAATCAGAGAGCGTTAGTTTTCAATTTGATGACGAAGAAGGGTTATATTCACTAAATGAATGCCGGCAGGAGTATGTACCTATTTTTTGTTGAATGATGCAGGAGCCGTGGGCGTGGTCGAATTGTGCAGTGAAGGGAGTGTACTCCTTTGCCCCGCCCTTTTGGCCACGCCCCCAGTCATGGCGATGGGTTCGGCCATCTCGGCAACCACGTGGGCGCATCCGAAGGTTAGTTAGCCTAGAGTTAAATTAATTTTTACATTTTTTTTTATCCCATTAATTTATATAGATTTTTATATAAGCAAAAATGAAATTCCACCACATAGTTTATAGTTTATCCCTGTAAAAATAGTTATCTTCTGAAAGCTATGGGTAAATGTTTAAAAAAAAAATTGGATAGATAGCTCCAAAAATTAAAGTTTAGATAATGATTTCCTATTTGAGAAATTCTTTATTACTGTCAGAACAGCTATATATATGAAACTATTATACTTAATATGGAATATCCTGTTGTAGTGTAATGAAACAGGTATAGTCAACCACCATTTTCTATTCTTTTTACTTTACACGAGGAAGCCGAAATTGAGAACAAATATCGTGTCTGATTTTAAGGAATTTTTTTGATCTTCTAGACCGAAAGTACTCTCACCATAGTCTGGAAATATGACCATCTACCGCCCTAGATCGGCTGCAATCAAATTTTATATATCAACGAATTCGTCATTTTCTTACCTTTTTTTCAGATTTTCCTCACTAACTGGTTCCCATTACATTTCAGGTAAAAATTTTGACATTACCAATTTTGAATTATGTTAAATTTCATCCAAGTTTAATCTATAATATTTTTCTTAGTTTTTCTTGTTGAGTTTCTTAAAATCGGGCATGCATTTTGCCTCAGTTTCCGACCTAAAAGCATAGGGCGACAGGAAACTTGAAGACGAGCATTTTATTACGGGGTTTAATAATGTATGAAAGGTCCTGATATGGCGATTAGTAAAAATAATATTCGGTGTGGTATTTTCAAGGTGACATCCCGGGATTTTCATTTAAATGAATAAGAATAATTATTATTTAGATATTCGAAGATCATTTAATGACACAATCGAAGGACAGAATAAAATAATTTTTTTTTTTTTTTTTTTTTTTTTGGTTATGGTCAGAAACCATTTTCTCGAAAATCACTTTTTTCACCTCAGGAAATCTTAAAACGTGTAAATTAAATTTTGAAAAATCACATTTTTTTTCTGATTTTATGGTACCTACCTAAGCTGTATACTAGATTACAAATGTTCTGACAATTAAAGTACATAACGACACGTCAGGCATGTCGAAGGATAGTGTCCAGCAGCACCTCTTCCTTTGATAAAAAATGAAAAAAAAATTAACTTAAAAAAATTTTGAATCTTTTCTGAAAAGATTTATATAAAATATATAGATGTTCCGCAAATGGAAAGGGTCCAAACATATAAATAAAATCGAGATCATTGTGCAAGCGAGATTTATTTTCAGAAAAATATAAATATACCTATTACTTATATTATTTATGTATATTACAAATGTAATATACTGTAAATGCCTTTAGACTTTAGATTTAATTAAAATATCTTTATTTTATAACATAGTCCTGCTTCGTAAGGATGTACATTGGGCTTTTATTATTCAAAAGAAAAACGTCAATTCATGTTATTTTGGTACATTTTTTTGCGGAAATTAAAAAGCCAAATTAAACCAAACTTTTTTTCATCTGTTCAGAACATCCATCTCATTATTCAAACCTTTTTTTTTTTGAAAGCTTTAAAAATATTCAATAAATGAGGAAAGAGGGAGGACCAACAGTAAGTCTTTATCTCCATTATTCCTGAGAAAAACAAACGCTAAAATTCTCACTTCCCTCCCAGACCGATTACATCATTTAGGAATCACAATTTTAATGAACAGGAATATATTGAGTTAAATGGAATTTTTATCCTGGCAGACATGATATCCTCAGGGAACCAAACAGCTTTCACAGGAGCTGCTACCTCATTAGCCAACAAGTGCTGAAATCATGAAAATTAAAAACGTAGCATGACTTTGTGAAATTCAACTTTTGACTTTGTGAAACAAATTGAATTCTACTCCAGATTGTACCAAAATAGAATTTGCGTCAGATTTTCAAAAATTTTCTTGAAAAGGGATAAAAGCTGAATTCTGCTCTAGTTATCCTCAAAACACCCACATATTCATCCGATTTTTAAAACTTTTTATGATAAGAACCAATTTGTAACCAGCCAAATTCTACTCCAAAATTTTCGTCCGATGTAAAAAAAAAATTTCTTGAAACGGCTGAAATTGTAATGATCTGAATTCTGTTCAAGAAATCCTTAAAACACATATTCTCACCGGATTTTAAAAATTTATCTTGAAACCGGTGAAATTATAATGGAGCTCTGCTCTAAAAAGTCACAACACACTCAAATTTGAATTCAAAATTGCCTTAAATAAAAGCGAAATTATGTAAATTACCTTTATTTCTCTAGCACCAGCCACTCCTAAAGAAATTCTTGTGTAAGTCCTTGGGTATCTAGGCTATGTTTTAGTCACGAAACTAGGTGCTTTTGATATGGATCGTAATATTTTTGATTGGAAAGTTTCAAGTTCTTGCAAGTGGGTCTTTTTGGCTATACCGTATATCTGTGAGTAATATTTCCGTATGGTTCTAACCAGGTAAGAATTTGTATTTATTTCCTTTCAGTTTTGAGTAAATTAATTTGAGCCGTTTGTTAAGAATCCTCCATTCCATATTAACTGCCTTTTAGGATATTTATGCTGAAGTTAAGTCCAAGATATTGGGTATTGTACTTTTGAGGAATTTGGTTCATTTTGATATATATTGGAGAAGTAGGCATTTCTCTTGATTCATTAAAATTAACCTTATAGGATCCTTTGCACTTTGTTCTTGACGAATCCGAATTAATCTCTAACAATTTCATGAAAATGGCTTAATGAAATTTCGAATTTTTTTATTTATTTATACAAATTATTTTTTTATTTGTCAAGTTACAGAAAAAACATCTTCCTTTCCATATCAATAACAAAGGAAAACGATAAATAATGTTCAATAAAATTATTAACGGCTTGGTTATAAAACCGTTAGCCAGAGATTAACCGTTGCCAGCAAGTTTATTAATAATTCCACTAGATCATCACAATTACATTAAAGGTATTATTCAAGATATATAAACATCGACATATTTTAATTTTTTATTATTTGCTATAAAGCAGGTATAATTTACACAGAACCTAAATTTTGCAATTAAACTCCTTACATAAGCTTTATCCATCTTGCCAGGTTTCTTTACAATAATTAAGATAGTAAATCTTTTATAATGTATTTTCTTCTAAACTCTGCTAATATAGGATATTTAGCGATGAAATGTATAGTATTTTCGAATTCTTTTTTGTTATATAAGGAGCATAATTTATTATTATTTCCAAAATAAGCTCTACAATTCAATTTTATTAAACCTCCTCTAGTTTTAAATATCCATTTAATAACTGTATATTTATAGTTGTACTGTGTGATTTAAAACTTTATATACCATTGCTCTATTTGAATTTATTTTTCAGTTCTATTATCAAATGCTCCCTAATTTGCTGAAAGGATTTGTTCCATATATTTTAGTTATTAAAGTCAAAATCGATATAGTGTTTATTTATTTAAATCTTAACGTCTTTATACCAACCAAATTCCTTTTTAATGATTTATCCCGCTATTATTTTTGGTAGTCTATTACCTGGATATTGCATAATTGTGCATATATAATTATGATGTGCTTTCATGTTTCCTAAATATACAAGCGTTAATTGTGTCCCAATATGGATTAAATACGCTGGTCTATATCGTGGTTAATTTAATGTTTTTTTTTAATGAGATAGTAATGTATTTTTTCAACATCCTCATATTCTATATCTTATTTTGATTGTATAAATCCCTTATTTCCTCTAAAGTTGGAACTTATTTTGAATATTTTAATTCTGTACTTCAGAGATATAGGACATTATGTCACATTTCCATAGCTTTATCGGAGAGCAGTTTTAACAAATAAATCTCTCATTATGAAAATGGATTTAGTGTTATATTATATGACATAGTTGTCTATATCTCTGAATAAAGCAAAAAAAAAAAATGTAAATATAAATGTATAATATCTAAATTGGTAAATAATGGACATCGTACCATCATAATCTTCCAGCTTCAGAATTAAATATTTACATAAAAACATTTGAACCAGAAGTGACCCTTTTTTCCTCAAGATACCCCTTAAATTAGATTTTCAAATGCATCCGGTTGAATATTATGAGATCAAATTAAATGAAATTTATTTAGCCTGACTTACAAATTGAAAAGTTAAAAGAACATGTTATGTAGAAAAATTTTAATATAAAAAAAATTGTTACCTATACCTAACATGATTTTTTATCAGTTGACATCCGCATGATGGTATCGAAGGATCAATCTAATTAGGGATTGATAAATTATTTGCCACTTCTATAATTTTGTTTTTATTGAAAACTAGTTTCGAATGTTATACATTCATCCAAAAATAAGCAATTCTAAATATAGTTTGGTATTATTATATATATATTAAATTAGATTAATATAAATCATTACTATAAAACATTTATGAATTATGAATTTAATTAAGACAAGAAATCAAATACATGTTGGTACTTACCGAAGTTTAAATGGATTATATCAAACAGAAAAGTTTGTACTGGTTTCTTCTCGCATTGAACTAACGATGAAAGAAAGGTAGTTAGCGTGTTTATAAGTAAACGGTTTAAGGGCCAGGGTTTTTCCAGTAATGCCGGTGAGTAATTGTTTTTTCTGTTATAGATGGGAATAGATTTAGGATTGGACTATTGGAGATTTATTTATTTGGCCATTTAAGCAAAAATCTGGATTGGATTTGAAGGATTTTATTATTTCAAGAGCTTCATATATATTTAATTTGAGGCTGTTTTCAACGTGAAAACATGCTACCTACCTTTCGTTCATTGTTAGTTCAAACCAGTACAAACTATTCTGTTTGATATAATCCATTTAAACCTTGGTGAGTACCAACATGTATTTGATTTCTTGTCTTAATTAAATTCAAATTCATAAATGTTTTATAATACTGATTTATACTAATCTAATCCAATATGTATAATAATACCAAACTATATTTTGAATTGCTTATTTTTGAATTTTTTGTGTGTTTTTAGAACTGAGGAGGAATTTATAACATTCGAAACTAGTTTTCAATAAAACAAATTTATAGAAGTGGCAAATAATTTATCAATCCCTAATGATTTTTTATTTCTATTTTAGACTGAATCACTCAATTTTCAACTTTTCAACCACCACAAGTTAATGTTTACAATAATTAAACAAGAAAGGGGCATTTAAAATACTCTTCCAAGCTGAAGTTCGCTATTTTTCCTAAGTGAATAACATGCTGTTCCACTTAGTTATTCTGTTCCGTAATTATTTTCAAATATAAGTGAATATGCCATTATGTTCTTCGTTTCCTTTACGGTTAGATAAAATTATCAACTGTAAATGCTGTTTGTACTTAGTATGTGACGTGAAGAGATAATATTAGTAGTCCACAGAGAAATTTGCTGAGTCTAATATCAACGTTTTTAAGGATTTTTTTTTTACTTTTGCATTTCAAGTATGAACTATGTTCTTGAAAGAAACAAAAAGAAGTTGTTAACAATATTTGTTAACATCTTTTAGTTAAACGTCATAGTTGAAATATCTTTTCAATAGAAACAAATGTTCATGGTATTCAATTTTGTCATTTTTACGACTTACCTAGTTTCTGTGTGTACCAAGAATAGCGAGTCTTTAACGAAAACAGATGTATTAGTTAGTTTTATTTTGAATTTTAAATGAAAAATAATCTTGATAAATCAGTTCTGTTAAAATTTAATGAAATTACTATAAACTCCAGTTGAATATAACTATCACTATAAATCAGTTTGAATTTAATTTCATTTTTGAGATAAACACTTAACTTTTTTTATTTTCTTTACTATCTATGTAAGGAAATTATTGCAATCGGGTCAGATTTTCGGTATTCGGTAATTTGAACAGATATTTACCTTTCAGATTCTAAAAAAATGCATTTTCAGCCATTGGTCTGTGTGCCAGGATTATATCTTGAACTGGCGGACTTATTTTATTGATAATTTTTTGTTTTGTAGGATTTTGGCCCTATATAGCTGTGTACGAAATCGGGAACTCTCTGTGCTATAGCCAAAAAACGCGTTTTCAATGAATTGTAGCGCCTAATCGATTCCAAAGATTTTCATGAAAGGCCTGCAGTTTTCTTACAACTCTTTAACTAAAGGTAAAATCTAAAGGTAATTAAATTCTCTTAAATGAAAAGAAGCAAAGTATCAGCATATTGAATTTTGTACTCATTACAGTACTCATACTCAGTACTCATTCTTTAAAGTATTCTGTGCGTATTCCAATGGAAACATATTCACCTTTTTTTTTTTTTTAGTTTTTCGAATAATCCCAATGCTTTACATCTCCTGGAAAATTCCAAGTGCTCATTTGAAATATAATTAAATTTTCTACAATGTTTATCTTAAAAAAAAAAATATTCAATAGTTATTATGAGGTATTATATAAGATGGTCCGGGGGCGGTCAAAAAAATGGATGACAAATAATGTAAAACTATTCACTAGAAACCAATGTTTCGACCCACATGACATGTTTTCATCGGGGCTAAATAAACAAGATAAAAAAAAAAGTTATATACAAAGAATGATATTAAAGTTTACGAAGTAAATAAAAATATATAATGCGAAAAAAATATTTATGTGATATAAAAATTAACAAAATAAATAAAAAGACACAATGAGAAAAACAGTGATGAATTTGTGAAATGTTGTGATAGAGTAATAACAATTATTAAAATAAATTAGTTAATAATAATAGATTAAACTGTTTATTAATAAAACTGATTATTAATAATACTAGATTAAATTGATAGAATAATTACAATAGCTAAAAATTAAGGAAGAAAATTAATAACAGTAGTAATAAATAAGTAAAACCGGGAAATCATAACATAAATATCTGATGTGGACAACACATGACTTCCTTGTACGCCTATTAAACTATAAATCAGTGGCTCAAAAAGTGTCCTGAATTTGGTTACTAGTGCCGAATATTGCAGTGTCTCAAAAACGACACTCGGCGTCGCGACATCCATCTATTGACACACACACACACAAATGGGGAGGAAAACCAGTATTTTACACTCAACTTTAACATTTAAAACAAGTAATAAAAATTTTTAATTGGATTTGAAACCAAATTGCGCTTGCAACCTTTATTACCGAAACATATGATTTATGTATTTAATTTAAATATAATTTTTGATGTAAGCTTATTATGACCTTCAAGTAAAGTACCCTTTTCGGCTCACCAATTTTAACGAAAATATAGTAAATACATTCAGATCGATATAAAAGTTCTATTTACCAAATTTGAGATATTTTACATTATATTTTAATATAATTTTTGATGAAAGTTTAATATGACCTTCAAGTAAAGTACCGCCTCCGATGATCAAGCAGTGACCAAAAAGGGAGGTTCACAACTATATTTTATAACAATCCTAAATACAAAATTTCAATTTTCTACGGCCAACCGTTTTTGAATTATGCGAAATACGAACGTACGTACAAACGCCACGACGAAACTAGTCAAAATGGATTCAGGGATGGTCAAAATGGATATTTCTTTTGAAATCTGAAAGCCGAAAATTTTCGCGATTACAATACTTCCTTTACTTCGTACAAGGAAGGAAATATTAATAAACTGACAAAATTTAGTTCTTTGAAGCTGTGAGTGTGATAATGGAGTGACCAAACAGAACAGAAAGGTTATTTTTTGTTCATCAATTGTTCCTCCTTTAACGTGCGATAGAACTTTCGCTTTCGTTAAGAAATATAAGACAGATAATATTTTGTAAATTGAAACTTCTAGTTTTTTTAGAACTGGACTGGTCGATTTTGCCATTGAGAAATAACAAGAATTACCTAACATTAACCTTGTATTTACATTTCATCCAAGCAATAAAATGTAGAGATATATTTAGAAAATAATAAATAAAAAACAAAATAGAATTGAAGGTATTCGTCCGATAATATATTTTGAACAAATAATATTTATCCTTGAAATATCCTTCAGCCATTGCTGTCTTGTCAGATATCGACACCTCTTAAGTCTACAAAAAAAGTTTTATTTTCCTTTTATGAATTCTCACCCGGAATAAAACAACAACTTAGAAGCTAGACATTGGAAATAATAATGTTCTAATGGAATAATATTTGTTTGACAATTTACATGCCATAGCTAAGTGTCATATTGTAGTAGGAACAAAAAAAATATATTTTAATATTAAATAACAAAATTTGAAAATATGAAATTCGTTTTGTGAAATCCTTCTGCCCCATCACAGTGTTACAGATATTCTGTTAGCACTCAGGAATATTTTTATACAGATCCAAACGTTAAATGTTACGAATGAGAGTTGTTGTGAACAGGATTGGCGAATTATAAAAGAGATAGTAATGAAACTTCAAAGTTCGTTGAGCCGTTAGCTTCATTCGAACTTTTTTACTTCCTTGTAGGAAGTAAAGGAAGTATTGTAATGGCGAAAATTTTCGGTTTTCAGATTTCAACGGAAATATCCATTTTGACCATCCCTGAATCCATTTTGACTAGTTTCGTCGTGGCGTCTGTACGTACGTACGTATGAACTCCAGTAACAAGACCAAGTAACAAGTAACGAGACCTCCAGTAACAAGAGTGTGTCTGTCAATAGATGGATGTCGGGAAGCCAAGTGTCATTTTTACTGCATCTTCGGAAACTAGTAACCAAATTCAGTATCACTTTTTGAGCCACGGATTTATAACTTAATAAGCGTACAAGGAAGTCATGTGTTGCCCACATCAGATATTTTTACTTTCATTGCCAGAGGATTATAATTTGACTATTATACCTATATACTTATATTAAACAAACGGAAATTTTCTATTTTAAACTTTTTTTTCTTCAGTATCACTTTATAGGAAATATATTTTTGAATTCAAATAATGAAATCTGTGAGGAATCGGTATAAAATTTTTAATGAAAAGTTTTGTAGATTATTTTTTTCTATTTTATAATAATATATTTCTAAGGTTATAACTCGGAGTTAAAATAATTATTATATTCTTAATTTTTGGCTTTACATATTATAGAAATAGAAAAATAAACTTTATTCTGGGACTACTTTACTAACCTACTTTCTAGGTTCCTTAAGAATATGTGCAAATAAAATAAAATAGAAAAGAAAATGTCTGGCCTAACAGTACATTAATAAGAGTCAATCGATATTTACAATAATCTCAGTTATAACATATAAGTAAAGAAAAAAAAATTAAATTATTCTGGTAAAAAAATTAAAATAAATATAGGAGGGAGTTTTTTGTTGACCGTAGAGATGTATATCTTAAGGGATAAGTTGGTCGGGGCGGGAGGGGGGGAGGTGCCGTCAAAGAGTTACACTTATGTATTGTACAGACTTTTTTCATTGTTGTTATTTTGTTTTCCTTTTAGCCCTGAAGATGGTCTAAAACTTAGGCCGAAACGTCGGCACAAAATATATAAGTTTACTTATAAAAGTTTAACTATTTGACCGCACCCCCCGACCAACTTCTCCCTTAAGATAAAATAAATATAATTGTACTGAAAAAGAAAATGAAAAGAAAAAAGAAAAAAAATAGAAAGAAAAAACGAAGAAAATTAAAATATAAAAATAATATAACAATCCAGAGTTAAACAACGTCAAAAACAATTAGTCACGACTAAACAGGATTTCATGATTGGAGGATATAAAAATTATAAAAATAATGAAATGATTAACTTCAAACTTTGTATGATAATTGAAACAAATGTTTCCTACCAATCAAGATATTAATCTTGAATTAAAGTTTCATGATTGGACAGCGTCTTTTTGGGGCATGAGGAGACGTTGAAAAAGGTGGAATTTGAAAGAGGGGAGAGAAGTAGAATGGCGGATATTAGAAGGGAGGGAATTCCAAAGGATAGTGGAGCGGGCAAGAAAGGAGTGTTCGAATGTATTGGTTCTGTGGGAAGGAAAGGAGTATAGAGGTCAGAAAGGCGAGGTCTTGTTTCCAGTGCGTGGACAGAGGATTTGAATTGAAGGAGGCTGTAGATGTAGGAAGCGTGCTGGGAATTGATAGTTTTGTACGGGAAAGATCCAAGAAAATATTGTCTGCGAGCGAAGGGGAAGAGCCCTTATAAGGTTGTCTTCACTGTTTTGCACGAAGGTCACAATTAAAAATCAATAGTTTTAATTTATATATTTCTCTAGACGTTTCGGAGATGCTTTGTTCCTCTCTTCAGCATCTAATATCTCAGTAATGTTGGATGAGTCAATTAGTCTTACTACACTAATGAGATATGGCCAACACAAATTTATATATTATTGATTTTTTTAAAGGTACCTATAATTAAAAAAATTGTTTAAAAAAGTATTTGTTCTCTGCTGTATGCAATTAACCTGTACCATTACAACCCATGAAGTACTCAAATTCAGTACTTAATAAAGCCAACAGTGGTGCGAGGAGTTGATGTGGTCATGATCACACTCAACCGCCAGATTTTTGCTCCCCATCAAGGGAACTCCTTTCACGAAGGCTGTGTGAGCCTCAGGAGGGTCGATCCACGGCTGATATAACAGTATAAATAAATCTCCGCCACAGCCGGACTCGAACCCGGGCCCTGCAGATAGGAGCACAGCCCTATTATTATTGTATTCCACTGAGCAATCCCCTCCCAGTTATACAGTAACGAGTACTAATCTGTTATTATTCTCAAGGATTAATTAATAGGGTACGTGAGAACTGATCGGTCTGTAAACGTTATCTATAATTATATATTAAAGTACTTGATTGTAGGCCTGTTATCTGGTGATAACAGTCATCGAGACTTTTAAGTATTCCTCATAATGACCATATCGTGCCAAATGAACAAAATCTTCAGCCCTGGGAATACTTACTCACTTACACCGGCGCGACAACCCGTTGCCTGACTCTTCTTCTTCATCGGTACGACAGACGCAGACGCACAAGGCGGTCCTTGGCCTGCTCAATCACTCTTGCCCAGTCTTGTCGGTCCATACAGACAAGACTGGGCAACACGTTAAGATTTCGAAGGTCCTCTGAGACGCTGTCCTTCCATCTGCCTCGTGGCCTCCCTCGAGCTCTCACTCCTTCTGGACAATCCTTATATAACCCTTTGACGATTCTGCAATCATCTATTCTATGGAGGTGACCCAACCACTTTAGACGTTTTATTCTGACATAGTCGGAAAGCTTCACATCATCATATAGGTAATGTACTTCTCTATTCTTTCTAAGACGGTATACCCCATTTTTTTTCACAGGTACCAGAATGCGCCTTAATATTTTGCGCTCAAAGATGCCAATCTTTTCAGCTGCTGATTTTTTTAGTACCCATGTCTCGATTGCATATGCTGCCACTGGTCTAATGAGGGTCTTATATAGCCTTAACTTGGTTAAGCGGCTAACTAATCTACTTCTCCTAAGATGAGCTATAGAGAAAAAAGCTTTATTGGTCGAGATAATGCGTGCCTGGATCCCCTCCTCCTCCTCCTCCAATGCTTCATTGAACTGTGCACCAAGATATTTAAAACTAGCAACACATTGGAATGTGTAGTTTCTAATTGTATAGCACATCTGGGGTCGCATGCATTTCTTTTTCCTCAAGATCATAATCTTTGTCTTCTCTTCATTAATTTCTAGGCCAAATCTCCTGGCCTCCCTTTCCAGCTTTCCAAAAGCATCTTTGACATTAAGAAGAGATCTTCCAACTATCATCACATCATCGGCATATGCTAATAATTGTGCCCCTTTGTAGAAGATATTACCTCCCTCATCCAGACAGGCTTTTGCTACTATAGTTTGAAGTATGATGTTGAAAAGTAGCGGAGCTAGAGTTTCACCCTGCCTGAGTCCATCGTTTACCTGAATTGCGCTGGTTAACTTGCCATTGACTCTAACTTTGCAGCTAGTATCGTTCATTGTGCACATTACGAGTCTGATAACTCTTGCCTGACTCGGCATACTTTATTAGCGTTGCCTGTTCCGATCCTGAGTTGCTGCCCTCCTGTTCCAGACCATAAGTAGCTCTCGTGCATCATATGCCACACCTTCCTCCCAACGAAGCCTGGGACGACCAACACGTCTTGTACCAACACGTCTTAAAGATAAGCGTTCCGTTATCTTCCATTCTCATCAGATTTCCAGTCCACCTAAGCCTTCTCAGATGCACAACCATGACTATATATGCCTCATTTAGGAGAGCACTTAATTCATTATTGGTCCTTCTTCTCCATTCTCCTTCAGCATGGATTGAACCATAGATGTTGGGGAAGATTTTGCGCTCATGAATCAGAAGGTCTCGCTCATTTTTCTTGATTAAGGTCCATGTCTCTGAACCATAAATTAGGATTGGGCGGACTAGTGTTTTAAATAGGAGAAGTTTGGTACTTTTGGCCAGGATATTGCTCTTAAGATGTCTTAGGCCATAATAACACCTGTGTAATACAGCGATTCTTCTTTTAATTTCTGATTGTTACATCACTACCTATATTCACCTGGCTTCCTAGGTAAATAAATTCATTTACCTTCTCAAATGTGAATGTTCATATACGGATCGTCTCATTTTGCATTGCCTTCTGCCCCGTTACCATATACTTCGTCTTTTGTTCATTGATCACAAGTCCTAGTCATCTTGCTGGCTGGGCCTTCAAGAGCAAGCAAAGCGCCTGAGACGTCTCTGAAGGACCTTCCAAATATGTCCAGATCATCCGCTTATCCAAGTATCTGAACAGTCCTATTAAATATAGCCCCAGATGTGTCAATACCAGAGTCTCTCACCGTTTTATCTTAAGCAAAGACAAAGAGGAGTCAGGCAAGGTCATTTTCTTTCAGTACATCTTTTCTAATTATCAAACTCCCTTATCTGTCTATACTATCATAGCCATTTTTATAGTCTACAAATGGATGATGGGTCTGTATTTTGTGCTTTTTGCCCTTCTGCAAAAAATGACGAAGTGTCAACTTTTGGTCACTATATATAAAACCTCACCATTCTGGTAATTATTGCTTAATTATATAAAAGTTTTCTGATTATTAATTTCTTCACTAGGCTTTAAAAAAGAAGAAAAGTTAATTTTTAAATATTTGTCTTCTTATTGAAATAATTAATAACTTTTAAGTGCAAGATTTGAAAAATGAGTTTAAGTTATAAAAATGTGTAAATGATTCTAAAATAAAATTTGTTAATTAGTATGCAATGCTTCGGCATTTTAAATGTCAAAAATTCTTTAATTAAATTCTAAACTTAATAAATTTACTTAGATACGTTATTTTTAAAATATTAATTATATTCTAAGATTAATAAATTCTATTCAACAAATTCGTAATTACAATGTTAAAAATTTAATAAAAATAAAATTTAACAATATGTACATACAATAGTTAACACGCGGTCAGGTTGTCTTAATTCGGATCTTTTCCAACAGATGGCGCTGGATTAGCATTTTCGGCTCCGCGGAGAACTATTGCCTATCCTAGGTAGGGTTTTCATAATACGGTCCGCGAGCACCGCCAATCCCCTCTGAGTTTATTTTGATTACGTTGTAAAATTTACCATGAAAATATTTAAATTAAACAAAATAGTAATTGTCGTATAATAATAATTTAACGACAAATTGAGAAACCCAATGGCTGATACACCTGATGAACATTTTAACAGTAATTGATATGATTATGATGGTGTGATGAGCTAATCTTGGTGGAGTAGTCAGTGAAGCCCTGAGGCTAAAAAGCTTGGAAATTCCTAGCGTATACCATACATGATAGTATATTGTCATAATAATATTAATGCAAATGGATCCATGATGTTATACTATGAAAAGACTTGAAGATTTTCAAGTACAGTGTACTCTCGCTATTACCAAGCTCACGGATAAGATATCTGATGTGGACACGATCTGATGACTTCCTTGTACGCCTATTAAACTATAAATCGGTGGCTCAAAAAGTGACCATGAATTTGGTTACTAGTTTCCGAAGACATCCATCTATCGACACAGACACACACACGCATAAGCTCTTGTTTCTGGAGGTCTCATTCTGTTATTATATGTTGTTTTCTTTCAGTTGGTAACAAGTTCCCAAGAGATTTCTTCGTATTTTTTGATAACATTAGAATTGTCTATGTCACTAGAAAAGCATTGAAAATCGACGGTTTCAACATTTTAAGCGGAATAACCCGATTAATTTATATCTTATCCTGCTGCTGCTGCGGACTTATTCAACTCACAAATGTGGAGGAAAAAGAAGTATTTTATAGTCAATTTTAACTCTTAAAACAAGTAATAAAAATGTTTAATTAGTGTGGAAAAAAATCGCGTTTATAGCCTTTATCACCGAACCATATGATCTCTTTATTAAATGTCGATGTACCTTTTGATGTAAGTTTATTATGACCTACATGTAAAGTACTCCTTTCAGCACTTCAATTTCAATCGAAATCTATCTATCATATTATTTATAGTGTTATAAAAGTCTAATTTACCAATTTTGAGCTGTTTTACATTATATTTTAATATAATTTTTGATGAAAGTCTAATATGACCTTAAAGTAAAGCACCATTCCCGGTTGGCCAATTTTAACCAAAATTTATTATGTTATTTATATTAATATAGTAAGCCTTACATTCCAAATTTGAGAAGTTTTGCATTATATTTTAATATAATTTTTAATGAAGATCAATAATGATCTTCAAGTAAATTACCACTTCCGGTAATCATGCAACTAGATTTTATAATAATCCTAAATACAAAAGTTTTACTTTCTACAGCTAAACATGTTTGAGTTATGCGAGATACGCACGTACGAAACTAGTCAAAATGGATTCATGGATGATCAAAATGGATATTTCCGTGAATCTGAAAACCGAAAATTTTCGCGATTACAATGTGTCATTTACTTCTTACAAGGAAGTAAAAAGCAGTGTCCTTACAATAATTTAAAAATTTTGATGGCTCTTCAGCAGCACCACTGTTGATCGCGTCGAGCATAATTCCGAAGCGACGGATCAGTTCTTCACCCACCCCGGTTATGTCGGCTGAGGTTGGTGGATGTTGAAAAATTCGTCGTGAGGGATTACGGACATTTGTTGTCTCCTTATCTCGCGGTACTTTTTTCGACAGGATTCACGCCATGTTTGATTAAAACGCGGTAGAAGTGTTTGGTTCAAATATCTTTTAACTTCCTCCAGGTGATCCGCTGTTACCTGAGAAAATTCACTCTTCAATTTCTCCGTGCACATCACAACGTCAGATCATTGTCTAAATCTATATCAGCTGTTTCACGATACGCCAATTAGAAATTTTCCGTTGGATACAAAGATACTGTAATTAGGATTAGGACTTGTCCGAGTGAACGGTAGTAAGAGATAAAGGAAAATAAATAAGTAAGAGATAATAAATAAGTAAGGAATACATTTAGCGGAAAGGATTAGCGTGTTGTTTACATTCTAATCAGCATAAAAATTTTAATACTTATTAGTATATATTATTAAAATATATGCAACGGTCGCAGGTGGTCGCAGCTAGAACTTGTCGGATCGATTAGATCAGAGTCGAAATATTAATTTCATATGAGGCAGAAAGGTGTCGCACATTAGTTAATACATAAATAAACTTTCGCAAACCTTGATTTTTTGATAGTTTATTTAAAAATTTTAAGATAGTTTCAAAACCAAAATATGAGAAGTATAATGGCGTTTATATTTTATTAGGTACGTTGTAAAAACAAAAAAAAAAACAAAAAAATTATTACTTTGCTGCATTATCGATTCTTTTTGTAGAATATGAGATGCTTGACTACATTAAAAAATATCTGATGTGGACAACACATGACTTCCTTCTACGCCTATTAAACTATAAATCGGTGGCTCAAAAAGTGATCCTCAATTTGGTTACTAGTTTCCGAAGATTGCAGTATCTCAAAAACGACACTTGGCGTCGCGGCATCCATCTATTGACACACACACACACACACACAAATAGGGAGGAAAACAAGTATTTTACACTCAATTTTAACACTTAAAACAAGTAAAATGTTTAATTGGAATGAAAACCAAATTGCGTTTGTAACCTTTATTACCGAAACATATGATTTATGTATTTAATTTAAATATAATTTTTGATGTAAGCTTATTATGACCTTCAAATAAAGTACCCTTTTCGGCACACCAATTTTAACCAAAATATAGTAAATACATTCACATCAATTTAAAAGTCCTATTTACCAAATTTGAGATGTTTTACATTATATTTTAATATCATTTTTGATGAAAGTCTAATATGACCTTCAAGTAAAGTACCACTTTCGGTTTTCCAATTTAGACCAAAATCTAGTATGTTATTTGAATCACTATATAAGTTATAAATACTAAATTTGAGAAGTTTTGTATAGTATTTTAACATATTTTTTGATGGAAATCAATTATGATCTTCAAGTAAAGTACCACTTCCGGTAATCATACAATGACCAAACAGGGAGGTTCACAACTAGATTATACAGTAATCCTAGATACAAAATTTTAACTTTCTACGGCTAACCGTTTTTGAGTTATGCGAGATACGTACAAACGTACGCACAGACGTCACGACAAAACTAGTCAAAATGGATTCAGGGATGGTCAAAATGGATATTTCCGTTGAAATCTGAAAACCGAAAATATTCGTGATAACAATACTTCCTTTACTTCGTACAAGGAAGTAAAAATTAATGAGTACATAAGTGAAGAAACTTTTCGTCTTTTAACTAATGCTGAAAATATCTAACTTTTTCATATCGTCATCATGTATTACTTAACTCCTGCTTATTCAAAATACTAAGTCCACTTGTAGATTAAAATAGTTGGAAAAATCGATTTTTTTCGCCTTCTGGACCATTGCGACTGCACCGCACATAATTGTTAATCCAAGTTGCGTGACCTATTGCGATTTCATTCTGTTAAATTTTATTTTTCACCTAATTACAATATTAAATAGGAAATTTGATGAATTTTATTCATGAATTTAATCGTGTATAATAATTATGGATAATAATAATTGTATGGTAGTTATTTAACTTATTTTTATAGAAAATTAAATTATTTATTGAAAAACAAAATAAGGTGCTCTTGTGATTTTTTAAAAATTATTAATATGGTTGTACTGAAAAACATCGATATATCAAAAATAAAATTATATCTGCGATGACTGCGATATAACTAAAGACAGCGTTTAAGAGAGTTTGTTTTTACTTCCTTGTACGAAGTACGAAGAACTGATAACATTTTTTCGACATTTTTGCAAACTTACGCGGCTTCGAATCGCAGTAGCTATTCCGAATTTAAGAAAATATCACAGACAAAACTGGCATAAAACTTAACGTTCTTTAGAATTGCTAATGACACATTTTCATCTTAAATGCGCTGGAAGCGAGTTTCTGAGGCATATGCGAAAAATGAACCTTTTCTTAGCGGTTTTTTAAGATGGCTAGGAAGAGGTCAAAAACCTGGATTTTTACGATAGGGTCAATGCATACGGCATACTTGAAAATCAAAATTATTCCACTTTTTGCAATCCAAAATATCGGTATAGGGCAAAAGTGCCAGTTGCTGGAGATCGGGAGATTATCCATTTCGAGAGGGTTACTATACAGAATTTAAAAAAAATTGATACTCAGTGGACACAGAATTTGATGCTCTACAAATTTTAAAAATGTGAGTTTTTCTCTTATAGTACTCATTTCCAAGCTACATACTCATATATAGTACTCTTTCTCAGTTTTTAAACATAAAATAGAAAAAAATCGCGGTTTTAAAACCGTGGTTTTCGACTACGCCTCTTATACCTAATTATTATGTTGTGGTAGGCATTTTAAGCATAATTTGATGTTCGTTAATTTATTATTGAATAACTTTTTCGATAAAATGTCGCAGATTTTAGGCTGTCAAATGTTTTCCCGAGGTCATTCGCATTTTTGTTTTTTACATGTTTGGACACATCAAGTTGAAAAAATAAATGCTCCTAGTACCATAGACTCCTGTTCTGACCCTCTACTGACTGACCAATATAGTCACCCACAATATACTCTTAAGCCTTGGATGGGACGTTTAGCCCCACCTTCTCACTGGACCTCTAGTGACTATCACATATTCCGGTCCCTGTAGAACTTCCTGAGTAGTTATTGCTTTGAAAACGAATAGGCCTGGATTAGTTTTTAATCTTAATCCCCCAGAATTTTATGTTCGTGGCCATACGTCCCGTTTTAAGTGGGACAGTCACCATATCAAGACGTTCCCTTGGTTTCTAAAACCGCTCTGAAGTGGCGCGGATTCGAAAACGGCCTGGGCGGGTTGAAATTTATTTATATTGCCGGACTCGCGGAATGAATCTCGCCCATCCCACTGTGGTTAGGAAAGTTTGGTTAAAATATAGTATTTCTTGATCGCAAATAACATTTATATATTGTAATATTTACACGAAAAGGACGTTGAACACCAATAATAATTTTTAAAATTCCGTTGTTTTTTTCTAAATAAAAAAAAATCCTCAAAGTTTTGAATTTTGAATTTTTATTACAAATAACTTTTAATACTTTAAATTTATTATAGACAGTTGTTTAGTGTACAGCTCCGTTAATAGAATAATTGAATGCTTAAATTATGGGTGTAAATATAATCAGCTGTAATATAATCAAAAAGATTTAGTCAGCCGTGCGCTTGATTTAATTTTACTTTTCTAATTTTATTTTGTTTTTTGTTTGTATTTTTTTTTTATAAATAAGTTCCAAATTACATCAATTTTAGACTTTTTTTTATTTATTTTTTCAATTGTGATTTAACATGCTTATCCAATTAAGATAGTCAGGTCTGGTTGTCCTAGAGGTTTCCGACCTATTCTAGCCAGAGTTGGAAGTTCGAGATTCATTCCGTGGGTCCGTCATGAAATAAATTTCAACCCCCCGAGGCCGGAATCTAACCGGCGCCGCTTCAGACTTTTATAAATTTTTGGCTTTATAAATTGATTTAAAACACGTTGTTTAGTCTTTAAATGCTAAAGATTTCCGAGGGCCCCTTTCCTTCGGGGATATTCCATACCCCTTAGACTCTCCTGTATTTTTACTGTCCCGTTTTGTTCCCAAACCTTTATGATCACTCAACAAACCTTTATGACCAATTATGCTGCTCATAGAGAGATGGGAAAACTTTATAAAAAACAATGGTTAATATCTTGAGGATAATAAGGGTTTGATGAGTACAATATAATGAGTTTTATTTCGTCCTGAAAAACAGAACGGACTTAGTTGCCAACCCTATATTTTCAGCGTTGAAACTTACAAAACATTGACGGCACTACAATATATAATTTGTAAATAGAAAATTTAATTGCAATCATAAGCAACAAAGAATTCGTTTATACCAATTGGCTATAAAGAGAGACTATTGTCGATGAACCGTTACAGAAGAAACAACTTTTAACAAAGGCTACGATTATATTTAGTAGTTATATTAAAAATGAAATCCTTTTTATATTTTTGAATAAGGAAAGTCATTATTTCTTTATACAAGTGTTTCTTTATGTTTGTCCACAATGTTCGAAAAAAACACAGTCATAGAATGACTCACATCATGGCCACTGATAGAAAATGCAATCCTTAATATTTCCTTCTTTTTATTTAAAACTCAACTGTAGAAAAATATTCAATTTTTCTTAATTTATTTATTGTTAACCACACACATTTATACACAACTATGCCAAATGGTTTAATTCTAATTGCACTACGTTCGGAAAAATATTTTAAAAAATTCCTTTTTAATAGTTAAAAAAAATAAAAAAACGGGCACTTTAAGTGTAAAAATACACTTCTATTGATAAAGTTATCAATCATATCATATCATATCCACTATCAATCTTATTTTAAAAAAACAATTACAAAAAAAGACAATTAATGATATCTATTCAACATTCCCCGAAGATAGACCCATCCCGAAACATTATGTTTTGATTCCATGTTACGACCCTATATCCACCAAAGTCGGAAATGAATTGAAAAAACTAGGATTAAACCCTGCATTTAAAATAGATAAAAACCCTATCCTCATATTTCTTTACTACCAAACAAAATAGACCCTTTCCAAAAAAGCGGAGTATACGAACTAAATTGTAATGGTTGTGCAGCCAAATACACGGTAAAAACTGGAAGATCGCTAAATCAGAGATTAAAGGAACATATACGTGCATACAATAATAAGACAGATAATTCCAACTTTGCAATTCATTTAAATGAAAATAATCAAAGACTCAGGAGTTAAATTAATACATCACGTTGAAAACAGCCTCAAATTAAATATATATGAAGCACTTGAAATAATAAAATCCTTCAAATCCAATCCAGATTTCTGCTTAAATGTCCAAATAAATATCTCCAATAGACCAATCTTAAATTTATTCCCATCTATAAAAGAAAAAACAATTACTCACAGGCATTACTGGGAAAACCCTGACCCTTAAACCGTTTACCTAAAAACATCCTGCCTATATCTTGTTCATTGCCAGTACAATGCGAGAAGAAACCAGTACAAACTTTTCTGTTTGATATAATCCATTTAAACCTTGGTGAATACCAATATGTATTTGATTTCTTGTCTTAATTAAATTCATAATTCATAAATGTTTTATAATACTGATTTATATTAATCTAATTTAATATGTATAATAATACTAACTATATTTGAATTGCTTATTTTTGAATTTTCAGTAATTAACTGATAGAATTATTCGTAACATCAAAAGCATGCACGGTTTTAGGAAGTTGAATATTAAAATTTACTGTTGTTAATTATAATTTCTGGCAATTTTTTTTTTTTTTTTTTTTTTTGGTGGGGAAGGTTACCCTCAGATTTGGGAGATAATTTTTTAGATCTTACATGCGTGGGTAATATTTTTGTTTGTTGGGGAGCGCTTTATTTCAATTATAATTTTAGGATGATTATATTTTTCTGTTTGTTTACAGCCCAATTTATATTATATTTTTTTCGTAATAATACCGGTTTGGTATCATCATTGAGGGAGGGTGTTTGACATCACTGACGTCCCCTGCATAACCAGTTGATTCACTATGACTCATATCTTCATAGATATCTGCGAACTGGTATTACCTTTAGCGTGTGATTGTATTCATAAACCTTAGTAATAAGGTATGATGCAATTACTAATTGTGCATAGTTTTGGAGGTCTGTTCCATAAACACAAATCCAAAATTTAGAAGTTTTTTTTTGCAAAATGAAATGTCCCTTAAAGTTGGGTCGAAGCGTCAAAATTGTAACAAATTTTGTTTTTTTAACCAGGATATCATTAGCCCTTTAAAAAAACTGTTTTTTCTTCTACGACTAAGATTTTAGGATCAAGTTATAAAATAAGGAAAGGAATTTTTCTTTTCGGACAAAAACCGATAAAAAAACACATCAGAAACGTGGTATAGTGCCTCAAGACCTAGTGCTGCTGCCTGTTGTAGATATTGTGAATTATGTCTACATGTTCCTAATAAGACACCTAGGTGTAATTTAAATACTTTTTTCGCTGGGCCCAAGTACCGAACCCCCTACTTATGGTTAGGACCCAAGTTTCGGTATATTATACCTGTATGTTATATAGGTCGTATAATATATTTGTTATTATATTATATATTGATATATTCTATATATATAAACCTTTTTTTTTTTTATATCAACCGTTTATTGGGCAATGTTAAAGTCTGCTACTTGTGGGCAATAAATAATACTGCTAACTGGTTTACATCCATATTTTTAGTCGTATTTTCCTCGAAAAAATAGACTATTACAGTGAGTCGAAGGTCGGAGGGGAGCGGCGGGACTGCGTTTTCTATCCCTTTCATAACCCCTAGAGCACGATTATGAAAAATTTGGAGATGTCTGATATATAAATATATATATATATATATATATATATATATATATATATATATATATATATATATATATATATATATACATATATTTTTTTAATTTATTTATTCCCCCCCCACTACATTTGAGCACCTCCAGCGGCCTCCTTTGGGTCAAATGAACTGAAATTCGGGCTTTCTTCCTGGCAGAACGATACCATTAAAGAATGCGTAAATTCCAGTTAGAATTTCGGTATGTTTACATGAAATTTCGACGTTTTTTAAATTTTGCGCATCTCTACAGCTCCACCGTATTAGTTTATAGGGCTGCAAATTTGTATGTGAATTGGTTTGGTGTCGGGGTATCTTTTGAAAAGTATCTTTTGAGGGTCTCGGCTTGGTTTCCCCAACCCTACGGTTTTTTTTATTTTTTTAAATATTTAAAACTCTTCCAAATTAAGTTAGGGAGCTCAAAAGCTCGAGCTGCGTTGGAAAGAAAATTAAATTATCTAAAAAACAAAAGAAGTTTCATCGAAATCGGACCAATGTTAGCAAAGATATGGCTATTTCTACTGTTTCAATGCCTTTTTAGTCGTATTTTCTGATATATATATATATATATATATATATATATATATATATACATATATTTTTTTTTTTTTGTATCGAAATTTAGCGGAGATGCAGAACCTTATAATAAAAGTACGGGCAAATTTCGGTTTGTTAGGGAACTGTCTTTTGTGGGTCTCGAATTTATTTCTTACTCCCCCGTTTTATAATATATTTTTTAAAGTTAAAATACAACTTTAGTGATGGAGTTCTACTGTTCACGGATTTTTTTTTATTTCCTGTTTATATATTTTTTGAGTGTATAAAGTATAAACACGTTTCGGTTTGAAATAAACTGAAAAAAAAAAAATAATATCAATTATGAAACAATAATGTTCAGTATCTTTTTGAAGTGACATTCTCAATCGATTTAAAATATTTTGGGTATACCAAAACACTAATTAAAAATAAATTTTTCGACTTTATCTGATATCTGCGCGTGTCGTTGCTCTAATTTGCATAATTATTTTTTATCTAAATAACTCCTTTATATCACATGCCAAAAAAAAAATCATTTTTTTTTTTTAATGGAGGGAGTTATTGTTGACCGTATATTTATATTTAAAGGGAGAAGTTGGTCGGGGGGTTCGGTCAAAGAAATAGACTACTATAATGTGAACTTATATATATTTCTTAATGAACTTAGTGAACTTATATATATTTATATTTTATTATATAAGTTCACATTATAGTAGTCTATTTTTTTTTTTTTATTGAGAAGAAATTATATCTTAATTTACACCTATAACATTTTCTTCTAAAGCTCTTAATGATAAATTAGGACAAATTACTAAAAAATAAAAAAAAACTCTTCGGTTCGTGATATTATTTATTTGTTTTTTTGGTTGTCGATTCCATATTTGGCAAGTTGCGAACCAATACATGGTTGGCAATATAAAAATACAAAATTATATATATATTAAATTATTAACAAAGATGAAAATTAAAAAAAAAATACAGTAAAAAACAAATTCAAAATTAAACGAAACTAAGGTGAAATTAGAATTTTCTTCTTTCCTGCTCGATATATATTATTCCTCATGTGCCCCTTACCTTTTCTTATACACCGGGGGGGGGGGGAGGAAGAGGAGAAGGGGGGGAGGAGAAACGTGTTTGATTTAAAGTAAATTTTTTATCGAATAGGCCGAAAATAATTTCACCATAGACTGGAAAATCCTAGGTCGGTTGCAGTCAAATTATAGGTCATCGAATTCCTAATTTTCTTAAATTTTATTCAGATTTTCTTTAATAACTCGTTTCCAATGTATTTAAGGTAAAACTTTGGAATTATTCAAACCAATTTTAAATAACGTTAAATTTCCTACAAATTTCACCGGCAAAATCTTTTAATATTCGAAACAGCTAATGAGATGCGGGACTGTAAACATCTGCTAAATGTCAATAAAACGCAAAAAGTTAGACATTCAATGTTTTCTTCTTAATAACTATTTTTTATTACAAAATACAGAATAACCAATCTCTTAGAGGATGTAATTTCCTACAGAATCAAGCAAAGTATTTGCAAATACTCTCAATAGACGCCAGGTAATATTGTACAATTTTCCTTTCTCTAAAATTGTTATTTCAATATTACTTGGCGTCTGTTGAGAGTAATTACAAGTATTTTATATGAATGTTGTAGGAAATACGATCTTTTACAAGATTGGCTTTTGTGTATTTTGCACTAAAAAATAGTTATTTAAGGCGAAACCATTGAATAACTAACTTTTTGCGTTTTATTGACATTTTGAAGAGGGTTACTGAATTTTACAAGATATTGCTTGTAAAACTTGCAGGGAATTTAACGTTCTTTAAAATTGGTAATGGCAAAGTTTTACCCAAAAATACACTGGAAGCGAGTTACTAAGAAAAATCTGAAAGAAGTGACGAAAATGGCGAATTCGTTGACCTAAAATCTGACTCCAACCGACCTAGGGTGGAAGACGTTCTTATTTCCGATATATTGCGTTGATATTAAGTAATATTATTCTAAAGAAAAACTTCTTTCTATGCACTCTTTAATTATGGAGTCCTTCAGACTCTGTATTCTCTAATTATGAAAATAGGAGGTTGGCATTGTAAGGGTCAAGCTTTTCAGTTCGCACCTATATCAGTATTTTGCATAGATTTAAGAGCCATTTATAATTCATACTTCCTTGTCTCGAAGTAAAGGAAGTATTGTATTCGCGATAATTTTCGGTTTTCAGATTTCGACGGAAATATCCATTTTGACCATCCCTGAATCCATTTTGACTAGTTTAATCGTGGCGTCTGTACGTACGTTCGTACGTTTGTATTTCGCATAACTCAAAAACGGTTAGCCGTAGAAAGTTGAAATTTTGTATTTAGGATTTTTGTAAAATCTAGTTGTGAACCTCCCTTTTTGGTCACTGCTTGATCACCGGAAGTGGTACTTTACTTGTAGGTCATAATTGATTTCCATCAAAAATTATATTAAAATACTATGCAAAACTTCTCAAATCTAGTATTTATAACTTACATATTGATTTAAATAACATAATAGATTTTGGTCTAAATTGGAAAACCGAAAGCGGTACTTTACTTGAAGGTCATAATGGATTTTCACCAAAAACTATCATAAAATATAATGTAAAACATCTCAAATTTGATAAATAGGTCTTTTATATCGATATGAATGTATTCACCATATTTTGGTTAAAATTAGTGAGCCGAAAAGGTTACTTTACTTGAAGGTCATAATAAGCTTGCATCAAAAATTATATTTAAATTAAATACATGACTTAAATTAAATACTGCAATCATCGGAAGCTAGTAACCAAATTCAGAATTATTTTTTGAGGAACCGATTTATAGTTTAATAGGCGTACAAGGAAGTCATGTGTTGACCACATCAGATAATTTTTTTTAGAATACGTCAAGTGTAATATAATGCGGTAAGTAGTTCTTGCACTCATCGCCCTCATGGCTTGACGGGACGATGACGGGAGGATTTGAATGGGCATGGGATACAGGAACTGGACATAATGGGCGAAGAGGACCGGGACAGATCTGAATAAACCTGTTTGAAGACAGACAACAGTGACTCGGGGGTGTGGCGCACTGCCATAGCGATCCATTTAAATATCAATGTCCTTAACGGCAGGAAATGGGGGTTTGGTATAATTTCCGGCGGGCGGAAGCGGTCCACTCCTTACTTCCTCCGCGGAGGTAACAGTCTATCATTGTAAGGATAATTACTCTTCGCCTCGCCCTAAGTCGGTCGCCCCTGTGTGTCCAAGCGCTCACGGGAACCAAACGTGCGACCCGACGTTGCGCATTGAACTGATTTGAAGGGACTCCAATCATTGAGTGAGTGATTTTCGATTCGAAATAAAGGAATAGCATAAAGGGAAACATCTTAAGGTAGATCCTTGTGGGCGGAGCATAAGTCGGGAGGGTACGTTCGTGGAGGAGGAAGCCTATTCTCTCTAAATAACTTCAGATTTAACATTTATTGTCAAATTTCACCTTTTGAGATTTCGTTTTACATTCTTTGAATCGCGTGCACTAATTCGTAAGTTGATTGTTGCCTCAATAACAAAAGGTTATTGTTAGGCGCTTGCGCTTTAAAAGGTTCTTCCTAAAGTTGCTTACGTATGCACAAAGTGACCAGACGTTCCGTGTTTTGGCAATAATATATCTCAGGTATTAAACACGGGGCACGTTTAATACCTGAGATATATTAGCTCAAATGAAAGATAAGAAACATATAAACGTATATTATGTATAAATATCAATAGAATTTTTAATTTTACAAAAATTAATACAAAGAGATCATTGACTAAATGAATTTTTCTACACTAAAACAAAAAAAAAACTTCAGCTGTAATAGTAATTTGAAATGGGTATGCTCGATCGAAAATTCAATTTAAAAAAAAAAAAAACGATTCAGAACCATTAAAAACCTAATGAAAATCTAATCCCTGGATAGAAAAACAACTTCAAAAGCAACGGTAACACAAAATGCGCATGCGCGATCGTAAATTCTGAAATATTATCCTCTAAAATCTGATAAACGATAGCAATCAAATAATTAATTTAATTTAAAAATTTCGATGGTAAATTCGACATTAGTAACTTCAAAAATCTAATGAACGCTCCCAATAACAATGAAATTCATACCTCTCCCATTCCAAGAAAAATAAACAAATCATCTGTTTTTAGCTGAAATTAACTAATTTAGTGACATTGAATGATTCCAGTAGTAGACACCCATGTGTCTACTACTGGAAAATCATTCAAATCTCTAACCAGAAGTTGATACCCTTACTATTTGTTAATGATTCTGTTTAAGGTGATAAATAATCAACCCTTAATCAACTAATCACAAAAAAAAAGATGGGAAATTAGACGGATATGGCACAATCTACTTACCTCCTTTAGCACTTTCTCGATCAGAAACAGAGCTCTACCTTAAAACAAAGCTTATCTTTGGTAATCTCTGCGAGGAATATTGACCGGAATCTCACTTAGCAACAACCAAATTTGTTTTTTAGTTTATTAAAAATTATTTTTAACTCTCAATGTCTATTACTAGTGCCTTTACTATTTGTTATAATAATAAAAATATCTGATGTGGACAACTCATGTCTTCAAAGTGATCCTCAAATTGGTTACTAGTTTCCGAAGATTGCAGTATCTCAAAAACGACACTCGGCGTCGCGGCATACATCTATTGACAAACACACAAATGGGGAGGAGAACCAGTATTTTACGCTCAATTTTAACACTTAAAACAAGTAATTAAAATGTTTAATTGGATTGGAAACCAAATTACGTTTGTAACCTTTATTACCGAAACATATGATTTATGTATTTAATTTAAATATAATTTTTGATGTAAGCTTATTATGATCTTCAAGTAAAGTACCCTTTTCGGCTCACCAATTTTAACCAAAATCTAGTAAATACATTCATATCGATATAAAAGTCCTATTTATCAAATTTGATTATATTTTATTATAGTTTTTGGTGAAAATCCATTATGACCTTCAAGTAAAGTACCGCTTTCTGTTTTCCAATTTAGACCAAAATCTAGTATGTTATTTAAATCAATATATAAATTATAAATACTAGATTTGAGAAGTTTTGCACAGTATTTTAATATAATTTTTGATGGAAATCAATTATGACCGACAAGTAAAGTACCACTTTACTTACCACGCAGTGACCAAAAAGGGAGGTTCACAACTAAATTTTACAAAAATCTTAAATACAAAATTTCAACTTTCTACGGCTAACCGTTTTTGAGTTATGCGAAATACAAACGTACGAACGTACTTACCGACGCCACGATGAAACTAGTCAAAATGGATATTTCCGTCGAAATCTGAAAACCGAAAATTTTCGCGATTATAATACTTCCTTTACTTCGTACAAGGAAGTAAAAATGTAAGATTTTAACAAGTTTCTGATTAAATTTTCTTTTTATACTTGTTTATCTCCTTTTACACAATTTTACAACAAAGGCTAACAATTTTCTGGAGCAGCTCCACCACTAATGCTTTCTACGAGCCGCTACTGTTCTTCATTCCAGTCGTTTTGCTCCATCGTTCCATTTGGAGTGATTGTCAGTGGTCGCCTTAACATGCCGGAATCGAATGTTTCCGAAGTACTTTTCTACATTGGTATCCTTTCTCCCGAGCTACTTATTCTTTCCAATGCTACACATTCCGAATATGACTTTCATTTGAAGTTATGGGAATAAATAAATGATCCGTGAATGGAACGGTATGGTTGCGAATAAACTCCACCGACCTAAGGCAACCCTCCTCCCCCCCACCTGCAGATCTGAATAGGTTTTCTGAAGCGACGACAATGCCTTCATTACCATGTGAATGGTTAGGGGTCGACATGGACGATCATTAAGTGAACCTTGCGATCTTAAGTGGCGTGTTCCAGCTTCATTAGTGCCCTATCGCAGTGCACCTTATCCGCAGCAGATCCTCGGTATATTTAGTACGTGGTGTTCGCTGTACGGCCACCTTAGGCGCCGGTCTCGAACCGCTTGGCCAGGCGGCTTTATGGCTTCACAATCCTATTAACATAAACTCTTATGAGAAGTGAAGTAAATCGAGGGGTGCTTTATGTCACCCCACTCAGGAGCATTAACATACCTCTCTTCTCTACCAATGTTGCTATTAATGTTATAATCTAATGTGGGGTAAGTACGCACTGGATTTTACAAAATTCGACTTTAAATGATTGGAATATCTTTATTCCTTAACATATATTTCTCCTCTGTTTTTAAAAATGTTCCTTAGACTTTTATGTTTAAATATTACATTCAAGCACATGTTTCAACCAGGTCCATTTCTATGAGATTGATAATTCAATTTAATAGTACCTTGTACGCAATTACCCCTGAATTAAGGGGTAATTTCGTTCGACGTATCTGGAAGACTCCTTATTCAAGTAGGAGCAGTTTTGGGGTACGTGGAAAAAAGTTCTGTTATTATACTGATGTAATCACCGAAAAAAGTTAAAACAGACAAGCTTTATTGAAAAATAATTTTTGTTTTTATTCATTAATCCGTAGTTGCCTTGATAAAACACGATGTTAATGGCATGCGTACACCACGTACACTTGTCACACAACAGATATCTGCATTTGCCCTATATATATATATATATATATATATATATATATATATATATATATACTATCATGTTCTGCTTGGTGACTGCGGACAAGCGCTTAAAAATTAGAAAACTATCAAAGAGAAATGGAAATGAGTATTTTTATAAGCAGCTTCTATAGGTTCCACTTACTACAAAAAAAAGAAAAGGCCTACTGGTAGATGAATACCGATAAAGCTTTATAAACTTTATCAACAGGTTGCAACTAATATTTTTACAATTCGTCATACTTCACCTTAGCGAACTTTCGTGCCTCATTTCCGATACATCAGTGTTCCCTAAACGAATGCTCTTACCAGTTGAGGGCTTGGATTTAACGAGATAATATAATTATAATTCATCCAATAATCATAAGACGAATAGAAATCCGAAAAACTAATTCATTCCTGTGTTATTCGAAAAAACTTAATTTCTCAACTTATTTACTCAATTTAATTTATTTTTTTCTGTGCATCCCTGAAATTTCCTTAAAGTAAAATCAACCACAGAGATAATGTGGACATTTTTTATTTGTCCGAAAAATAAATATTATTTATCCTTCCCTAGGATTTCATTAAAGCAATATTCCAGCAACAAATATATATATATATATATATATATGTATGTATATATATATATATATATATATATATATATATATATATATATATATATATATATATATATCTGAAATTTGAGATTTTAATATAATGGAGCACAGTTGTTTTCATATCATTGCTCAAGCTAAGATATGGAAATATCTTGTAAGTAAACACAAAAAAATAAAATATGATCTTGATACCGTTTAAAAAATAAAAAAATCTTAATTCAGAATACATATTATATCTTACTATCCGATGCTTAAAACGAAAAAATAAATATGTATATAAAAAATATGTTTTTAAAACATTTTTTTTCTTTCTACTGTAAAATTGTCTTTTTTGAGTTGCCAGTTGTCACAGCTCATCAACCCAGGATATGCTTCATTTATGTTAAAATAATAATTCGATGGCTAAGAAGTGACTCCTCGTTTCTGAAAAAAACAAACTACTTTACAGTGGGAACAAAAAACTCTTTTAGAACTGAACTTTATTTCTAAAAATCGCCCAAGTTTTTTGTACTATTTCAAGACTTGGAGAAATATCAAAATAAAATAATTTTTTTGAGGTTTTCCAACTGTTCTCTGTTAGTGATAATACGGATTATCACCGAGAAAGTGGTTTTCTTATCAGATACTAGATGTCATGACATCCTATATTTCAAACACATCGGTCTCCTCCTAAACTTACCAGTCGATGGCGTGTAGTTTCATATTATTAATAAAGTCAATATTATTAATAACGTCAGTATTATTAATAACGTCAAACATGAAATCTTTGAATTCGAGGTATCATTTCTTAGACTATCCAATTATCCTATACATTAATGTTCTAAGTCAATAATTCCATATGGTTAGTTCTGAAATTTTATTAATAGCTTAAGTTTCTTTTTAAATTCCAATTTGTTTCTCGTAATAACTTCAATCCGTTTTTATTTTATTTTTTAGGATAGTAATCCTGAAAATCCTTCGACTTGTTGGATATGAAAATAATGAGGTAAGATTAAATTTTATTTATGTTTTAATTAATTTTAATTTAGGTATAAAAATTGAATCAGTTTCAATTGTGTTGATAATACGGATGTTGATATATCGATATTTATACAATAAATATATCAATAATTTTGTGCGATATTTTTTTCTCGATACACAGTAATATCGATATTTGATTATCGAAAACCGATATTTAAAAAAAAAAAAAAGAGAAAAAAATAAAATAATTCTACAAGAACGGCGGTTTCGACAAACAAAGAACCAAAAAAACTTCATTTTCTATATTTACATCCCTATTTCATAACGTGTCATTTCTTAACACACGATATCATCCTATAATTATCGCACGCATAAACCCAGTCTTAAGAAAGAACAATAGTATGCTGTATACACTATTTCGTGAACAACTTCGTTTTTAGACAACGTAAGCTTAAGTGAGCAACGCAACCATAAGCATTATCCGCGTTTAACATTTCCTCTTTATTTTAATTTATTGCAGAAACTGCATTACCCAGATACTTTAACCGTACCAAAAATCTTTACCGTTTTTACTTGTAACATTATATTTAATATGGTTTTATATTATGATATTAATTTTATACTTACATAATTATAGAGACAAGGAATGGCGACGATACGTTCTAACCTTCTGGGCTATAGGGTCTTACGAATCCAGAGACTTTTCTATAACACTGTACCGCAGGGGTTAATTTTGGGGGGAGGGGCATCGGGGCGAACACAGAATTTGGAATACTCGTATAGCAGGCCAGGATTATGCGAATTATTTTTTGGTATATTTGAATGTTTGCATTCTTCCTTTGAGGCGTCAACCATTTTTAATTTCCAATGCATATTTATGACGGAATATGCGAAGAATGACAAGCTGAATTATGCGATTGTGTTGTCTTATCCTGTGTCAAGAGGCTTGACAGGATAAATCTGTAATTAATGACCCAATGGCAAATTATACAGTTTGGACATATTTAAAACTGTTATCATTCCATTTATACGAATCCAGCGACTTAACCGTAAGATCATATAAATAACTTTTGAGATATCATCAGTTTAAAAAAAAATAATAATACGATAGAAGTTTTATACGTTTATTTTATTTAAATTAATTAAAAATATAAATATGGTATAATTAACAATTTTATAATTACACTTAACAATTTCGACGATCGATTTCTTACAAGGTGTCAAGATTAATTTCCCTCCTACCTAATGAATGACAATTTATCATAGTTACGAGTATTGATACTAGTAGGTATATTTTAAATTCAGCCGTATTTTTTTTTTCTCAGTTGCTATTGTTGCTCCGTGGATCCGCTACTGCTATACTGAAGCCTGCCTGCAGATAAGGAGCAAAGGTTCAAGACTTCAACGAAACATGTACGCGTAAAAAAAAATATATATATATCTGATGTGGACAACTCATGTCTTCCTTGTATGCCTATTAAACTATAAATCGGTGGCTCAAAAAGCGATCTTGAATTTGGTTACTAGTTTCCGAAGATATCAGTATCTCAAAAACAACACTCGGCGTCGCGACATCCATCTATTGTTATGTACACACACACAAATAGGGAGGAAAACCAGTATTTTACACTCAATTTTAACACTTTAAACAAGTAATAAAAATGTTTAATTAGATTGGAAACCAAATTGCGTTTTTAACCTTTATTAATGAAACATATGATTTATGTATTTAATTTAAATATAATTTTTGATGTAAGCTCATTATGACCTTCAAGTAAAGTACCCTTTTCGGCTCACCAATTTTAACCAAGATATAGTAAATACATTCATATCGATATAAAAGTGCTATTTACCAAACTTGAGATGTTTTAAATTATATTTTAATATAATTTTGATGAAAGTCTAATATGACTTTCAAGTAAAGTACCGCTTCCGGTTTTCCAATTTAGACCAAAATCTAGTATGTTATTTAAATCAATATATAAGTTATAAATACTAAATTTGAGAAGTTTTGCATATAATTTCCATATAGCTTTTGATGGAAATCAATTATCACCTTCGAGTAAAGTACCACTTCCGATGATCAAGCAGTGACCAACAAGGGAGGTTCACAACTAGATTTTACAACAATCCTAAATACAAAATTTCAAATTTCTACGGCTAACCGTTTTTATGTTATGCGAGATACGAACGTACGTACGTACAAACGCTATGACGAAACTAGTCGAAATAGATTCAGGGATAGTCAAGATGGATATTTTCTATGAAATCTGAAAACCGAAAATTTTCGCGAATACAATACTTCCTTTACTTCGTACAAGGAAGTAAAAATTAAATAATATCTTCGTTGCCATGGTAAACTTATGAGTGTGAAAATCACTACTTTTCAGGAGAGAGAAAAAAAACCCGTTGCATTCTTCTGTTATCTGGAGCCGATTTCGATTATTTTTGTTGGTATTGTATTTTTTTTTTATCTCATAATTTCATGTGCAATCATTATTTTATCTTTATAATAATAAGCATATTCGTTACTTTAGAATGGTAGCTCCAGATTTTAAAACGTTTTTGCAAAAATCACATTCTACTCCCGTAACAGACTCGTAACTTTACAACAGGCTCTATCAACCGAAATACTATCTAAATATATTTATATCTTGCAGAGGGAAAGGGGTCTTCTTGAGTAAAATATCAGTCGTTTTCAAAAATTCCTAACATCGTTACGAAAATTCTGTTACTAAGTCTAGGTAAACATATCTGTCTATAGCAATAAGCAAGAATTCTTACTTTAGTGTAGGTAGACAAATTATTGACGTAAACTGAATTACGACATATTTTTTTTTTTTCAACTTAACCCCTTGATATATTAATATTTAAACAATATAAATTATTACTTAGTTAACTAGTTAAATTTATATTATATATTATCCACAAATCACTGATTATTTAAATGTTTGTTGTTGTTTTATGTCTATTATCTCATATTTTCATGTTTAATTATTATTTAATAATAATTATTATATTCTTTACTTTAACATGGAAGTTTCAGACTTTAAAACGTTTTTTTGCAAAAATGCAACTGCGATTTCAGCACTTTCTAATCCCCTAACAGATTAACTTTACAGCAGTCTGTATCAGCCAAAATACTATCGAAAAAAAATCGATTTTTTCACATTCGTAAGCTCAGCATATGACCGACGATTCATGAATTATTAAAAATAATAAATGGTTTAAGATCGAAATTATAGAATAGAATTTATTTATTATAGAGTTAATTCAGAAAAGAATGACAATTCTCTACTATCTATTGATTGGTGCCAAGAATAAACACATTTTTTTATTAAATAATAATTTTACCTATGCGTTGTTGAGGCTGCGACCATTAATAAGATTTATACTATTTAAAACTTCCAGTCGAAAGATTATATTAACTATATATTATTTTTACAGAAATATACTTAATTCATTCTAAGAAAAGAATTAGAATTTAAACAATTCATGAACAATGAAACAGGATAAATAAAAATGATAATAGATAATTAATTAGTAGAAAAATTATATTGTATATCCATGTTCTATATAATAAAAATAAAAAAACGGAATTTACATATAAGATAAGGTCAGGTAGCTTAAGTTAGTTTTTTTTACCATTTTATGAAATATACATACATACATATATATATATATATATATATATATATATATATATATATATATATATTTTATTATTAAAAAATTGAAATATTTAGTTGGAATATTGAATAATGTATATAAATTATTAAATTAAAATAATTAATTTCTTTTTAAAAATGCCCAAAAATACCGTTACCTTTCCTATAGGGAACGTACTCTTGATTCCGAAAATATTCACACGGGGGTAACTATTCACAGCTGATGTAGCACCGTAATTTAAAAAAAAAAAAATCTGACGTGATCTGAATATAAAAAAAGCACTCATTTCTCACTAAATATCCCCTCCTGAACTATCACGGCTCTGAGTGAGAAACTGTCCGCATAAAAAGATGGCAAAGCATTGTCCGAGGGGAGAGGCCCGGGTAATTGGGACATCCCCTTGAGTTTTTTCACCGCCGCTTCTAGGGGTGGTTCTTTTTTTGTCGGGGCAAGGGGACAGGTGACAGAGGAGGAAGCTCCAGGATAGTGGATTCCCACGGAGATCCACGGGGTAAAAAACTCATCCTGATTGTCTGCGCATCTTCCGATATTAATAATAAATCCGTTATTTCGTCTGGGGATGGCCGTCACCCATGGGAACTGAAAAAGGTGCTTTGCATAAAAACATTTTTGAATAACGGTTCTTATCGGAATTTCAGGAAATGAAGCTGTCGATTATTAACCTATGACCTTAACCTAAGGCGTTATCTTCAGTTTTACAAAAACACCCACTGTTTATATCAAGAGGGATTTAACCCTTTGACGCTCACGCTGAAATGGATAATAGCCGGCTAAAACAAATTTTTTTAATCTTTAATTTAATATTTAATATTTCACACTTGCGGAATGTAGTTAATGTCGTGTCCGGGGCAAACTGATACACCAGCCACTCTCTCAATCAATATTTCATTTTAACATGTAATACTTCGTAAAAGGCAGTATTGTAATCATGAAAATTTTCGGTTTTCAGATTTCAACGGAAATATCCATTTTGACCATCCCTGAATCCATTTTGAGTAGTTTCGTCGTTGTGTCTGTACGTACGTACGAACGTATCTCGCATAACTCAAAAACTGTTGGGCGTAGAAAGTTGAAATTTTGTATTTAGGATTGTTGTAAAATCTAGTTGTGAACCTCCCTTTTTGGTCACTGCTTGATCACCGGAAGTGGTACTTTACTTGAAGGTCATTATTTATTTTCATCAAAAATTATTTTAAAATATTATGCAAAACTTCTCAAATTTAGTATTTATAACTTATATATTGATTTAAATAACATGATAAATTTTGGTCTGAATTGGAAAACCGGAAGCAGTACTTTACTTGAAGGTCATAGTAGACTTTCATCAAAATTATATTAAAATATAATGTAAAACATTTCAATTTTGGTAAATAGGACTTTTAAATTGATGTGAATGTATTTATTATATTTTGGTTAAAATTGGTGAGCCGAAAACGGTACTTTACTTGAAGGTCATAATAAGCTTACATCAAAAATCATATTTAAATTAAATACATAAATCATATGTTTCGGTGATAAAGGTTACAAACGCAATTTGGTTTCCAATCCAATTAAATATTTTTATTACTTGTTTTAAGTGTTAAAAATTGAGTGTAAAATAATCGCTTTCCTCCCCATTTTTTTGTGTGTGTGTGTGTCAATAGATGGATGTCGCGACGCCGTGTCGTTTTTGAGATACTTCTATCTTCGGAAACTAGTAACCAAATTCAGGATCACTTTTTGAACCACCGATTTATAGTTTCACAGGTGTACAAGAAAGTCTGATGTTGTCCACGTCAGATATTTTCAATTATATTAATATATGGATTAAGTTATGAAAACTTAGTTATGAAACTCGCTATTGCATTATAATAACAAGAGTTTATTTTTTATAAAATAAAACAATTTTTTTTTTACAACGTTACTACTTGATAATTATAGTATAATTTAATGATAAATAGTTTAGTAAAGTAATCAGAATAACACCAGTAGAGCCTTCTTTTCGCATTGTTTGTATAATCGAGTCAAAATTCGTTGTTCGCGCTGACTTAGGCTCAATAGACAACACTTTCTTTTCTCTTTAAACTATAAACAACCTACATATTTACAAATTAGGCTGCATTGTCAGAGTAGGAATAAATAAGGCGATTTTATTTATTACAGATTGAATTGATTTTTGTATTATTATATATTTGTTTAACGAACATTTTGCTGTGTTGATTTTTTTAAAAATCAATTCCTATCTGGCCTCGGAATTTCGCCTCTCCGCTCTGCCGCTCTCCGCTCTGCCGCTCTCCGCTCTGCCCTTCCTTCGCGGCGACAGGCAAAATAATGTTATATACCTCCACTATTTTTTTTTTTGGAAATGCGAAAAAAGTTTTAATACTGAAAAGTAATGTGAATTTCAATTAACGTTATAAAACCAAGCCATGCTCGAAAATTATTTTATTTAATTAATTAACGTGGATAAAAACGAAATACAATTGCTATATGGATCCATATTGGAGTAAGTTTTATTGACCGTTGATATAATTAAAGGAAGAAGTTGGTCGAAAGGGTGGGGTCAGTGACTAATACATTAATATTGCCAATATTTCGGCCTAAGTTTTAGGCCATCATCAGGGCTAAAAGAAAAAACAAGATAACAACATTGAAAACAGAGGATACAGAAATACTTCCCCTTACTATATACTTAGTTTATAGGTAAGGAAAAGTAAAAATGTGGTGCGCGTTTGGCGATCCTCACTCCCTCACCTCTTCATAGATTATTGAATATACGTTAAATGAATGATGAATTTCTATTATAGTTCATCTAATGCAAGGCCTAATTATTAAACAATGGGAAAAAGCACAAAAACCTCACTCCCTCATTTTTTATTTATTATAAAAATTATGTTTCATTCAATGTCTCTAATTCAGTTAATTTGTTTATAGGCTAAAATTATTTGTTATAATTTAATAATTTTTTTTAAGGGAGAAGTTGGTCGGTGGGTGCGGTCAAAGAGTTACACTTTTATAAGTAAACATATATATTTTGTGCCGACGTTTCGGCCTAAGTTTTAGGCCCTCTTCAGGGCTAAGAGGCGTGTGGTCGAGCGCCTCACTAACTCTTTGACAGCATCCCCCGACCAACTTCTCCCTTAAAATGTACATCTGCGGTCAACAAAAATCCCTCCAATTTAATAATAATTATTAATATCATTATGATTAATTAACTAAAAATTATTGAAACTAAAGGTATTTCAATAAAACTATTATTTTTTTTATCGTTGTTATTTCCTTGTAATATTCCCTCATCCTCACTCTCCTATGCTCACTCTCTCACTTTTGAAAATCGGAATATTTTGATTTATCTTCCGTTCTTGATACGATTTCGATGGGATATTTTGAGATGCATGGCACTAATTTTATTGGCATTCCTGAAATGCAAATAAAATCAACGATTTTTTTTAAATACAGTGTTATCCTTGGCAATAAGAAAAGTACCCTATTTTCCAAGAATGATCCATTTCTATAGCTCGGAAGAAGACACTATATCACATTTCCCTAACTTAAAAGGAGCGCAGTTTATACAAATGTTTGATACCAACTTATTAAAGCCGTTGTTTTACTGAAAGGAGAAACTTGGCTAACGTCACGTAATAAACCCATTTAATTGTCGCAGAAACGTGTTTCTGGAATTGAATTGTGGTTTTTAGTAATACCTGCGAGCAATAAAATTAGCATGCAAAAAATAATAACTTTTTGCGGAAAATGCGAAAAAGTAATAATTGTTTTCGAAAAACGGCTTGAACAAGAATCAAAATCAGTTGACATCCGCATGATGGTATAGAAGGATCAATCTAATTAGGAATTGATACATTATTTGCCACTTCTATAAATTTGTTTTATTGAAAACTAGTTTCGAATGTTATACATTCATCCTCAGTTCTAAAAACACACTAAAATTCAAAATATAGTTTGGTATTATTATACATATTAAATTAGATGTAATATAAATCAGTATTATAAAACATTTATGAATTGTGAATTTAATTAAGACAAGAAATCAAATACATATTTGAATGAAACGTATTGTATTTATTGTCTTAATTAAATTCATAATTCATAAATCTTTTATAATACTGATTTATATAATTTAATATGTATAATAATACCAACTATATTTTGAATTGCTTATTTTTGAATTTTTTTGTGTGTTTTTAGAAATGAGGATGAATGTATAACATTCGAAACTAGTTTTCAATAAAACAAATTTATAGAAGTGGCAAATAATTTATTAATTCCTAATAAGGATCACAATGGTCACAGAGCGATTTTCCATAGTGCTGTTTGTTAGCAAAGAGCTCCTCTACAATTATATTTTCTTGAAATATATGTGTTTCGATTTAACACCTCAAAAAAAAAGCATATGACAATCTGCTTTTTTCTTGCTTCGGCTCCTCGGGGCGTGTGAGCGGAAGTACATGCAATTTTGTCTGTAGATAGGCACCGATATAAACCATAATATAAAGCCCCGAAAAATGTTCCTTCGACAATTACAAGATCTGTAATTAAAGGTCCAAAAATGGAAATATTTCGTGGTAATTAATTCATTTTGCCAAAAGTTATTGACCGATTTAAATTATCCAGAGTTTATTTTTTTTCGCCTTTTTTAGCGCTACTAAGTACTATTTTTTTATTTTCCAAAAATAATTAAAAGCCGTTAAACTTTTTTTTGTTTACGGTCTAGTGCTATGACACGTACTTTTTCTAATTTTGAAAGAGAGGTCATTGAAACACGTTGGAATCAAAATAAAATATTTTTTCTTTAAAAATAACTTTAGAAAAGTTATTTTATTTTATTGCAGATACCTTGAGAGGATTGGTCCATAATACCGCAACTTTCAAGAGCTCACTGACATTAATGGTACAGAATAAAATTGAAATCTGAAGGGCTTAAGGTACATCATTAAATCCATAACTAAACCAGTTTTTACGGTGGAAAATATCTTATTCCTGTTGTTGACGTCCATAAATACAAACCTCTGCTAATTCGTACTAAATATCTAGTATCTGGATATCAATTTTTCCTATTTATGCCCGGTTTCAGGATCATTGCTCCCACTGCGCAAAATTGTCGGCATCACGGATTATCAGAAAATTGTGTAAGATCCAATTTTGAGGATTTCTAGGGTAGAGATTAGTGCCTTTCTCTCATCGAGTTACTGATTCTGAAAGCCAATGGAGGCTGACCGAGAGCAATGAGCCTCAAGCCGAATATGAATCTCATGAAATAATTCATTAATTTCTTCGGTTACCCTTCCATCTCTAGTCGTATCTGATCCCGTGTTGAGAGAGTATTTTTTGTCCATTTCTTCCAGAAAATTCAGCATACTTTAGTTCAAAAATTTCTTAACTCGTTTCTCGAATTTTACTTTATAAGAATTATACATATTTTTGACCATATTAAAATTTGCCAGCTTCTAAGGCATTAAGCATATATGATAGCAAAGGAAAAATCTCTTCCCAAAGTACAGCGATTTATTTGTTATTATTAAAAATTCAATAAAATAGTAAGTTGACATCCGCATGATGGTATAGAAGGATCAATCTAATTAGGGATTGATAAATTATTTGCCACTTCTATAAATTTGTTTTATTGAAAACTAGTTTCGAATGTTATACATTCATCCTCAGTTCTAAAAACACAAAATATTCAAAAATAAGCAATTCGAAATATAGTTGGTATTATTATACATATTAAATTATATAAATCAGTATTATAAAACTGTTTTATAATATGTCAGTTTTATAATAATGATTTATATAATTTAATATGTATAATAATACCGACTATATTTTGAATTGCTTATTTTTGAATTTTTTGTTTTTAGAACTGAGGATGAATGTATAACATTCGAAACTAGTTTTCAATAAAACAAATTTATAGAATTGGCAAATAATTTATCAATCTCTAGTAAAATAGTAGTTTCAGAAATTTTTGGCAGCTTCCGTATTGGGTTATATATTTCAGCTGTAGTCTATTATGTTGGATGGACTTAGTATTATCAAGCTCTTCAAATAAATTAAGCTTCTATTAATAAGTCTAATATGTATATTATATTATTTAGCGGGCTATGATGTGAATTACATCCCATGTATCGGCTCAGAGAGACATCACCCCCTTGGACGGCAGTGGGACAGTGGAACGTCCCCCCTCCACTATCCCCTCCCCAGGACTGCCCCACCAGCAGCAACAAGGTTCAGTCTGCCTCTGAGGGCGATCTTGTTCATGTCGAGGTGAGGTTAGCGTATTGAGGTACTGTCGGTAGAGTGCTGTGGCCGTGGTAGAGTGTACAGTGAGCCGTCTACTGGTACTGCTACTGCTACTCCATATCAGCAGGACACCAAGGTATGTAAGCTGCCGGGCTGCCCAATAAAATGGGTCATTGGGTTGGCCTCTGTATCCCCCTACCCATGACCCCTTTCCTAATTACTCTACAACTACTGTTTCTCGCGAGCTCCTGTTGTTCGGTCGGAATATAATTGTCTTTCCCCGTACCATTTTTTTTTTTTTTTTTTTAATCTTTTATCTCCAGGTGCTTTTCGTGTTAAAATACGAAATATAATATAATTCAAAATGAGAAATCATTTAAAGGCAATCTATGGTTATAATTAAAAATGACATACACACACTCACATAAATAAATATATATATATATATATGTATATATATATATATATATATATATATATATATATATATATATTTATGTATAATAATCAACAGAATCAGAATTAATTCTTAGTTAAACATTATTACAGACTACTACAATATAATTTTTATACATTTATATAATTACTATAATCTATATCGTTCACTATTCCTCTTAATACCCTAAGCTTATATAAGCTCAGATACTATTACGATATCCCGTGCTACTCATTTATCCCTCCCGCCCACGAGGAACGCCCGTCCTCCTTGGATGTGGGTCTTGGATGTGGAAGTGGTGGATGGAAGCAGGCAGGAGGCTGGTATTGATCGGAGCTCTCCGGGCTACAACCCTTTCGGAAAACATCGCCTTCACACTGTTCTTATTAACCTAGTCCCTATCTTGTATTCAAATGTAAAAATAAAAGGAGATATTTGTATTTAATCTTTCTTAAATATATTTTCAAATGTTAAAAAAAATATAAACAGTTTGTGCTTGAGGCTAACTTACCAAAGAAGAAAAAGAAAATTTGCTTACACCGTTAAGTACCGTCACAACTGCTAAATATAGGTAAAAGCATGACCTATCATAATAAGGATCAAAATTCATACTTTAGTTCACTCAGAAATATTATTCATATAAAACAGTAAATTATGCCTTTTTTTAATTTTTTGATTTTTTTTTTTTAATTTCTAACTAAACAATATTTATCTTTAAATTTACTGCTAGTTAAACATATATTTTTTAATTAATTCATATACCATATTGATTCACAATTATTCTTACGAAGAATTCACAGATTTGTAATTACTTTTTTTTAATACTTTTAAATTCGATTTTCATTCCTTCGGGATGCTTAATAGGGAATATTCTACTTAGAATTGAAAATGAAAAAAAAAAATTAAATAATTTTTTTTTTTATTAATTTTTAATTAAATCCCATAATTTTAATGTTTAAAAAATCGCAAATTTTACACTGTGATTCTTAATTAATTTTTTCGAAGGATATATTTTTGCAGTACTTTTTTTTTATAATAAAATATCGATATTCATTACATCGGGTAAAACCGATTGATTTTGCTTGAATTAAAAAAAAAAAATAAGAAAGTTTAAATAAATAAATTATTTTATTCCGCTACAATAACTGAATACAAATATAGTATTACTGGCGTCAGACCATGAGAGAGGTCAGAAACTATCGCTCGCAACTCCTAACTTGAAATTTAATTATGTTTCGCGAAGGGAAAGAGGTCTTCTTGTGTAAAATATTAGCCATTTTCAAATCAAGAGTATGTAGTGTATAGGACGAACTTCGCAAAATAGAAAAAAGATAAATTCCTAACACCGTAACGAAAATTCCGTTACGATAAATAGTCAAGTGTAGGTAAACACATTTGTGTATAACAATAATCAGAATTCATGCTTTAGTTTTGGTAGACAAATTATTTACATAAGCTGTAATTGAGACATATTTTTTTTTTTTTTAGTTTTCAACTTAACCCCTTGATATATTATTATTTAAATTTAATTTAAATTTATTACTTAGTTAACTAGTTACATTTATATTATATATAATCCTCATTTTTCAATTTTTTAAATAAATATTCGACATTTCGTCGTTGCCATGGTAAACTTACGAATGTGAAAATCACTACTTTTCAGAATAGCCAAAAAAAAAACTGTTACATTCTTCTGTGTTTGTTTTTGTTTTACTTCCATTATCTCATTGTTTCATGTGTAATTATTATTGAATAATAATGCGTATATTCGTAAAAATGCTACTGCGATTTCGGCGCTTTATAATATACCGTGACAGATTCGTTACTTTACTACGCGCTGTATCAACCGAAATACTCTCAAAAAATGACAAAAACAAAAAATCGAATTTTTTACAGACGATTTGCGCTGTAATAATCCTCAATGGGAGATTAAACTTAAAATAATAGGTATAAATAATATTGTTTTTCAATTTTATATGTGAATCCGCAACTGTCAATTGCAGTTATTAACAATCTGCTCCTGGATGGGCATAATAATTAAATGAGAAAGAGTGAAGAGGAAAAAAATGTAAGTAGGTCTCCCATCCAGATCCTTTTCAGTCTTCCACTGGTATTCTCCGGCATGAGAATTGTGACAATTTCTTTTATAAATTGCTTGCAATGTCTAATGCAATACATTGTTTTTAATTATTAATTAAATCCCATTATATCAATGGTTTAAAAAAAATCTTAATTATTACGGAATCAGCTACTTAAACTTATTTAATAATTCAACCAAACGTTGATTCTCAATCAACCTTTCGAAGAATACATGTATTTGCAATATATTTTTAATACATATAAATCGAGATGTACTTGAAATAGAAAATAAAAATGTTTTAATAAGTAAATTATTTCGTTAAGTGGCATTTAAAATTAGTAAAGGCGATTATAATGCAACATCGCTGGAATGTGAGGAATGAGTGAAGTCAGCACCCATCAGTGCTTAGACCTAACTTGATATTTAAGAGGATTTTTTTCCAAGATCTCTCAACCAGTTCCTTTTCAGATTTAGTCAGGTAAATTCAGGCGTATTCGCCTTGTTATTCATATGTTTTTTTTTGTGCCCGTGGAATTTGTCCACATGAAATATTTTGTTTAAAGTGATAATACCGTAGGTTTGCGGACATTTTTCGTTACTAATGAACCAAGGTCTAGCCTATTTTGGAAGTTAATATTTTTATCCTGTTACGAAAATGTCCATATATGTTCAATATATAAGTACTCAGTCGTTGTTAAATTATGAATAAATAAATTTAAAAAAAAACATAATGATAAATATCTATATTAAAAAAATAATTAATAATAAATCATAATTATTACAATCGAACTTCCATGTATCGAACTTTTTGTAGGAACCTTGAATTTTTATTAGAAAAAAATATTCTATATATCAAGTAAAATTTCTATATATCGAACGTTTTGTAGGAACCTTGAATTTTTATTAGAAAATTTTTTTTTTATATATATCAAATAAAATTTCTATATATCGAACGTTTTGTAGGAACCTTGAATTTTTATTAGAAAATTTTTTTTTTATATATATCAAATAAAATTTCTATATATCGAATAAAAAATTCCAATTAAAAAAATATAAAATGTGATTGCCATATTATTATTATTATTTGGAGGAAAAACGTTTCGTGTGTTTCCTAAAAAGTTTGCTAAATGGAGCTTACGCCTATTTCAAAAAACGATGCCGATATAAAAAAAAAAAATAAGAAGTGCTTCATTTATTAAAAATTATTATTGAAATTGTCTGAAAATGTGTTTTGAAATACATTTTCGTCGTTCTTTAAACCGAATGGCATTCTTCAACCCAACAGTGCAAACCACAACGAACTTGTTTGAATTTATTTTTGTATTATTATTCACGGTACATTCGCTCACTCCTGGTCGTTTTAGATCCTGATTTTTGAATCAGGTTTATTAAAAATCTTTTCCTCATTTTAGATTTTTTTTTTTAAGTGTTGTGAATATATCGCGTAACATGTATACACGCACGCACATGTACGGAAGAATTTATTTAAATATATAGTTTAATGTTTACAATTTCCATGCCATAAATAATTATTTATGATAATAATAACTACTACTGAGCCAAAGGTAAATTCTAGTTGATGCGGAAACTGACTGAGTTGTAACTAACACAAATACCCTGCCTTTTACGTTTCGGTCTACCATTTCATGGCCCAAACCTAATCGTCGAGACGGTATAACAATAATATTATCCCGGGTACCTGTCACGCGATATCGCGTTGAACAGGGTCTTGATTCTCCTACTCAATAATCTCCCTAATATTTAAGGCAATACTTTATTTTCAAAAATCTCCACGATTGTTCTTAATTTTAAGTCAGGTCTTAAATTCTCGTTTTTTTTTTTTGGATTATTCACGACCTAACGCGTCATTGGCAAAGATGTTCTTCCAAGTCGGGAAAAAATGGCATATGTGCAGGAATTTTTATTCTTTAATTTCAATCAAAGATGGAAAGTCATTTTAATGGCCCCGTATATTTTAATAATAAAATCAAAATACGTTTCGCAGTGAGGACCAAACGCTTGTTCGCTTTTTCTTTAAATTTTATATTAATATTTCTTGAAGGCATTTAAAACGACGTTTTTTTAAGAACTTTCATTGCTCGATCTATTTATCTGTTCTATAATGGGTTCGGTGATTATTTATGGGTTTTATTTGAAATCTCTACCTCGAAAATGCATTTAAGTATTACTGATGTCGTCGATATCAAAAGAGGTTTATGCAGAGTCAAATTCCTATTCTGCATATTTGCGTTGTGATTAGAATAAACGTACGTAAAATAAAATAAAAATCCATTAGTTGATTAGCGAGGTCAAGGTACGTACTGTTTGTACGTACCTATGTACGTATTGTTCACAGAATTACTAGACATACGTCATTTTTTGAATAAGGTTTAAGCGCCAAAAATTCGAAATTTTTAAATTTAAATTTATTATAGGACGTAAACACCACCTCTATCAATTCCCGCTCACGATAATCGAGAAAAAAAAATTGGAAATGGTCTAAAAATCTACTATTGATGATGTAAGTACTAAGTCGTTAATCTGGCCTTGACCAGTGCTAGAAGCCTTAAAAATATATTGTAATTATAAAGGTTTTGCCGCCTTAATAAACTCCAACTGTATACAATAAAGAATAAAATTTTAAAAAAAATATATATTGTTCTACGGGGAAAAATCGTTTTATGTGTTTCATGTAAAGTTTGGTAAACGCCTTCTTCAAAAAACGGCGTCAAAATTTCACATACTTTCTGAATTTTTTTTTCTTGATGGTTCTACTGCCAAATAAATGTAATAATGGGTTGGAATAATGCTTTTTTGAATATTTAATGTTTTTGAGTAAAAAAAAAAACAAAATTATAATAGTAATATTTAAGAAAATCATTACTCCTTAAAGAGTTTTGAGTATCACATAAGAAGAATATAGTGGGAATTGGGAGGGTTATAGAAGCCTAGAAGCCCTAAAGGAAGACCAAGTGGACAAATTACACATCCTGACGGAGAGACAATTATTGGCACTAAGGTCAATGTACAGTCTCAGTCGGCTCCCTGTTCCGGCTCTTCTTTGTCTGTACCGGCTCAATGCTTGTACTTTCTTATTTAGTCTATAATTATTGTTTATATTATTTCTTCTTATTATTATTATTTAAAACTATTTATTAATTAGATATACAATTATTTTGATGTTATTCCATTTTGAATTATTTTTAAAACGAATGTTTATTCTCAAATTTAGAGGATCGAGGCAACAAAAACGGCTATATTTAATAGTAATAAACTTTATAATTAAAATTTTGCGTAAGCAGATAGATAGGTAGATTGTCCGGAGTCGTTATCATGATAACTTCATACCCGTGGAAGATCTCATGTTCACAACAGACACTATTAAGCCCGGTCCACATTTATAAACATTTGTACTGAACACGACGCACACGTAAAATTTTGTATATGGGCGATAATTTTCATAAATTCGGACATGATAAAGCATGTATTTTCAGGAAAAAAATATATAACTTCATTTATTTTTTATATATTAGAGATTTAATAATCTTAAAGAATACGAGTTATTATTATCTTTATTGTCATTTTATTTAATTATGTTTATATTTAATTTATTTATTTAAATATTTGTATGTATTTAATTATTTGCCGCTATATGCACCGACAGGGTACTTACATGACACAAAAAAAATCTTTTGGCGAAATAAACTATTTGAATCCTCTATTTTTTCGCGTGATTAATAATCTATATAAAATAATTGTGAAATGTTAAAACAGCTTCGTTTATTTTTTATTATTTTTTAATCATAAATATAGGGAAAAAGTAAGTTTTCGAAATATTTCTATAGTTTCTTTATCTACAAGTACATTTGTAATAACATGTAAAGGGAGTGCGTCTGTGAGCACGAACCGTGGAGACACGCACGCGATGTTAGTACGCAGCGATATGTAATTCCTTACAACCGAAATTTCGCCTAATTAACCGTATAATTTTGTACGTTTTTGTGTGTCTTTTAATTTATTATAAAATTATTCCTTATAATAACATTTTAAAATTATTTCATTTGATAAAAAGTCTCTTTATTTCTCATCTTGTGGATTTATATTTTATTATTTTAAGGAAATATTATTAATATATGGGACTAAATAGACCAAATGCTAATTAATTAATATTAAAAAAAATCTTAAAGAAAAATTTGAATTAAATTTGAAGAAAAATACTGAATTTAATAACAAAAGTACAAATGATTTGTATAATTTCGTATAACGAGAAGTTAACACTTTTATAACTACTAATAGTCTATTGAGTAAAGTTATTTAAAAAAAAACAAAAACAAAACACCAAATAATTAAATATTCCATGTCCTAACTTTATAACAAAATGCTGTTAGCTGCCTGCAATAGAAATTCATTGAATTGAAACAATTAATAATTGATTGAATAGAAAATAATTAATAATTAATTAATTATTAATTAATAATAATTATTTAGTGGTCAATTAATCACTAAAATAAGTTAAAGTATTTAAACTCTTCATACACGATAACTTCAAAGGTAAATAAATTTACATTTTATAATTTTAACTTTTTTTTTTTTTTAGACTCCCCCAATGATGTTTTAATTGTCAAGAAATGTAATTAATTCATTAAACGCTATCTTTATTCTTAAAAAATATTCTTCTTTGATAAGGTAAAAGGCCCTAACTCCAAATCAATTTTTTAAATATATCTTTGTGTTGTATCCGAATTGCTCTAAAAACTACACCTTTGTATGACATTAAAAAGCCCTAAATCCAATAGTTAGATCCTTATCATTGGTTTTAGGGCTTTCTGATGTCATAAGAAGGTTTACTTTATTAGGGAATAATTAGGGAAAAAAAATGAGTTGTAGTTAGGGCCTTTTAGCTTATCGCGGCAGTATTATGACACTTAAAGCTGTTTTCTTGGTTCTGTAAAATTTATAAATATTTACATATAATAATATTTGTTTGTAAACCTCTCAAGATACTATGGGTGTGAATTGATCCCTTAGATTTCATCTCAAGTAACTAAAATTAAGTCATTTTTAAAGCTTATATTTTAAGCATGGCTACCATGTGTCATTTTAAATAATATCTGATGTGGGTAAGACATTACTTCCTTGTACGCCTATTAAATTATAAATCCGTGGCACAAAAAGTGATACTGAATTTGGTTACTAGTTTCCGAAGATTGACACTCGGCGTCCCGACATCCATCTATTGACAGACACACACACAAACACACTCTTGTCACTGGAGGTCTCATTCCGTTATTATATGTCGTTTTCCTTCAGTAGGTAACTAGTTCACAAGATATTTCTTCATGTTCCGTGACAACAATAAAACTGTCAATATCACTGGATAAAGCATAGGAAATCGACTGTTTCGATGTTTTAAGCGGAAAAACCCACTCAACTAATATATTGTTCTCATGTTGCAGACTAGTTGATCTCTCAAATGGGGAGGAAAAACAGTATTTTACACTCAATTTTAACACTTAAAACAAGTAATAAAAATGTTTAATTGGATTGGAAGCCAAATTGCGTTTGTAACCTTTATTACCGAAACATATGATTTATGTATTTAATTTAAATATAATTTTTGATTTAAGCTTATTATGACCTTCAAGTAAAGTACTCTTTTCGGTTCACCAATTCTAACCAAAATATAGTTAATACATTCATATCGATATAAAAGTCCTACTTACCAAATTTTAGATAATTTACATTATATTTTAATATAATTTTTGATAAAAGTCTAATATGACCTTCAAGTAAAGTACCGCTTCCGGTTTTCCAATTTAGACCAAAATCTAGTATGTTATTTAAATCAATTTATAAGTTATAAATACTAAATTTGAGAAGTTTTGCATAGTATTTTAATATAATTTTTGATGGAAATCAATTATGACCTTCAAGTAAAGTACCACTTCCGGTGATCAAGCAGTAACCAAAAAGGAAGGTTCACAACTAGATTTTACAACAATCCTAAAAACAATTTTTCAACTTTCTACGGTTAACCGTTTTTGAGTTATGCGAGGTACGAACGTACTTACGTACAGAAGCCACGTCGAAACTAGTCAAAATACTAGTTCTAGAAACTAGTTCAAAATGGATATATCCGTTGAAATCTGAAAATCGAAAATTTTCGCGATTACAATACTTCCTTTACTTCGTACAAGAAAGTAATAAAAATGAATTAATTAATTACAACATTTTTTATGGTCCCTTATGAAAAATATAAAATGGTAATTCATAATGGTGACGTCATCGTTTCCATAACAATGGTAACTAAAGGAGAGACGAAGGCGTTTTTGAAAAAAAAAAATAGTTAATTAATTTTTGCTTCTTATTCTATAAATTTTGTATATACAAGTCAGATACTATTAGCCACTAATATTTTTACAACGAAATACTCCACATTTCATGAAACGATTAGAAGTCTCATCCATTCCTGTGGGATGTTATGTTTTAAAGCAGACATTGGGCCTGGCTAATAAAAATGATCAAAATGGATTCTCTTTGTCCAACAATGCTTTTTAAAGTTGCTGCAGCTGGATAGCAATAACCGGTTCAGTTTGCAATATAACCGGGTAACGCAGCTGAGGAAACTTCAGGAGAGCTTTGTAATGTTTGATCCTATATTATTTGATGACTCGTTCAGTATTAAAATTAGATAGAAGGAGATCTTGGAAGGCTACAGGGAATTCGTCAAGAGGAAAAATTTCTCGTTACTCCGGGAATCGTCTTGTAAACCCTGGTATGATAGGGTCTTCATTGATGCAGGTTCACATCAGAGTTACCTCATGTTTAACGGCCATATTGCTCATCTGAGGATTATTGCTCATTGAGACTTTACGGTAAATACGCAATCATCTTGCAATCGCCTTGAATGTTAATTCTCGCAAATATAAATTGGACCCCCAGAAGCCTTGTCCAGCCTCTGATGGAACGGGATTGGAAGGTTGCTATCATTTTTATCAACCCGATGTATTCCTATATTAATATTAGTCCTATATTACTATAGCTAATATTATTAGAATAATATTAGCCCAAATTATGGTTATTTTTTTATCTATCGTCGCCAATTACTTTTAGTAATATCAGTGAATTTAAAATAATACAGGACAATATTTATATTATTGTTCAAGTCGACGTCGTTTTCTGAAAAAGGCGTATGCGCCATTTTGCAAACTTCACAGGAAACACATGAGACGATTTTTCCCTTATTGACAATATTTTTTTTTTTTTTTTAACTTTTATTCTTTATTGCATACAAAAAGATTTTATTAAAGTGGCAAAGCCTCTATAACTGCAATATATTTTTAAGGCTAATAATAGCTCTGGCTAATGCCAGAGTGACGACTGAGAGTCGTTCGTATTTGGTGCTTATGTCATCACTAATCGATTTTTAGACCATTTACAATTTTTTTTTCTCGATATATTGTCAGCGGTAATCGATGGCGATGGTGTTTATGTCCTATAATACTTTTAAACCTGAATTTCGAATTTTTGGCGCTCAAGCCTCTTTCAAAAAACGACATCGATGTGATCAAATAAACCTTGATATTTCTCATTCATTGTGGCTTTATTTCATTTGCATGAGTGTTTTGAAAGCTCTGAAAACTCTTATCAGTAATGATATTAATATTAATAAATTATTATTTTTTTTTTTGGCACTATAAAGCATGCAGAACTTTGTCCGCGCGATTTGGACATTTTATCGCTTGCGGGAGCTCAGACACGTTGCTAGTTTCCATGGTGCAGCGGCAGGTCCTTCCCACCGACTCACTCGGGTTCGAGGTCAATGGCAAATCGATCTAGGCCCACGGATTATGGCTGCTCGGGATCAGCAGATGCTCGAGGATCTATATTTCTTTTCCTGAAGCACACCGTCCATGTGGTAAACCTCCGGGCGGCTATTTGACTTCATCGCGGAAGACCGAAACGCGCTTCACAATATAAGTACACAGTGTAGAGTCATCGCTCCAACGCCCGGTCTGTGTGAGTTGCCTCCAGTAGTCTGACGCACCTCACATACCCGAAGGGGGAATAGTCGCGGGCTGCGTGGATTTTCCCTAGTAGACGGTCATCCATCCAAGTACTAAGCACGCTCGACGTTGCGCTTAACTTTAATTACCTATTGCAAGCGCCTTAGCCCGCTCGGCTACCCCTAGCCCCATTTTAAAATCATATGTACTTTTATTTTATATCATTTAATTCAGTGTTATTACTAAATGTAACAAGCGGAGATATATAAAAAAGACCCCAAATTATTTATATTAGATCCTGGCGGTACCCACAGAAATGGATTTTAAATTGATATTTGTATATAACTTATGTATATCAAACTTAGATCTGGATACTTGACTCCTCCATATGGTGCGTTTCGACCAAGTGACTGCTAACTTAAGTATCAGTATCTTAAGTGAACAATTTTTTTTTTAATTTAATTATAAATATATAAATAATATAAGTAACATAACTGATATATTCTTGTTGCATATATCAGTATCTACAGGTATTTATATAATATATATATATATATATATATATATATATATATATATATATATATATATATATTATTTACTGTACTGGTATACTCAATATGTATGGGGTTGTCTCCAAAATATATTATATTATTAAACTGTTGGTTCTTATTTCTCATTATGAGAAAGTGAGAGAAAAAAGTTCTAAACTTCATTTATTTGGCTATTTTGTATTCTTGAGGGTTTAATAAATTTAAAATATGGACTATATTGCCATTGTATTTAATTATGTTTTCGTAGCTCTTGTTTTTCAATTGCATATCCGTTCCCCAAGTTATTTACTGAAACGAAATATGTAAAATAAATAAATGTTATGGTTTGTATATTTTAACTGTCCTTGTGGCGGCCTTATGAACAAAAATCTAGGCCTCGGAGAAGTAAATAGTTCCACTGATGAAAAAATTATTCGCAATGGGAATGTTAAAAGTAAATAAAAGGTTTTTTTTTGGTCTCCTCAAAAATATTTATTTTCGCATTCTTTACTTAAAGGTGGTGGTGACGACATGAGAACTTGGGAAAAATAAAAAAAATAAAACCATTTTGTAAAAAAAAAAAAATTTGAATTGAGCCGCCTTATATTATATCATAACTAATCGCCTCGTATGTTATATAAAGGAAAAAAAAATTTTTTCTTTTACATTGACTGGATTAATTCATAAATTAAACACAAACGTACGATAGCTTCAGGTATATTTTACGATAAATGATTTTGTTTGAAAATTGCTTTTCCCTCATTAACTGATTTTAACACCTGGTTCGTTGGTAAAAGCCAGGTGTGAGTTCATTATCACATCAAATATCGTGTTAATCAAACGATTAAATGTTATTACGCTTCATTATAACGCTTCCATGTTTAATATTTTCATATTGTAACAAATTATTAGAATAAATACACCAATTAAGTTAATTATATTTATTGATTTTCAACTGCCAATTTTATACAATTAAAAATACGAATTAAATCATTTATTATCTTATTTATGTTTGGCAAAAGTGCAGTAAAACCTCATTTATATGTCCCTCGTTGATTTGGATTTATCAGTTGACATACGCATGATGGTATAGAAGAACCAATCTAATTAGGGATTGATAAATTATTTGCCGCTTCTATAAATTTGTTTTATTGAAAACTAGTTTCCAATGTTATACATTCATCTTCAGTTCTAAAAACGCACAAAAAATTCAAAAATAAGCAATTCAAAATATAGTTTGGTATTATTATACATATTAAATTAGTATTATAAAACATTTATGAATTATGAATTTAATTAAGAGAATAAATCATCTTGGTGGTATGGATAATGATCAACATGTATATGATTTCTTGTCTTAATTAATTCATAATTTATAAATGTTTTATAATACTGATTTATATTACATCTATTTTAATATGTATAAAATACCAAACTATATTTTGAATTGCTTATTTTTGAATTTTTTTTAGTACTGAAGATGAATGTATAACATTCGAAACTAGTTTTCAATAAAACCAATTTATAGAAGTGGCAAATAATTTGTCAATCCCTAATTAGATTCGGATTTAGACACTTTTTTTATTTAATGTTCACATTAGAGCAAGAATGTAAGTGTGTTTGAATATGACAAATATTCGTTTTCCAGTTTGATTCAAAGTAGAGTTCCTGCATTATTATTTTGAAAATAAAATGTTTTGTTTTTTTTAATTTAAGAAAGGCTTACTAGATTGTCATTGGACGTTGATGTCAATTGACTCGCCTGCTGTAAATAGTTTTTATCGTAATAAATCTCTGCTCATTTATGGATTTTTTTTGCTTATTATCCATATTACCAGGATTATCCGGATTGCGGTTGGTCCCGGATAGTCAGAATAAACGAGTTTTTTTTTACTGTAAACCTAAACATTTTTTTTTAATTAAACCTCATGTTTTGTTGGATTTACCCGGCTGTAAACTGTCTATTTATCATTTATAATTCCTAAATATGCTTAGGGTAATGTGATATAGAATTTATTACAAGCTTCAGATAATTAATAATTCCTAAATTTATTAATCGAAATCGAACGATATAGTAACTGTTGCTTTTGCATTATTTCAATTTTTGGTTTATTATTTTCAATAATAGACCTTTGGAATCGACCAAGGGAAAAATTTTTGTAACCCCCCTCAAAATTTGAGGTTTTACCTTTCAAGATACGTAGAGTCCAAATATCGAATAAAAAAAAAAATCCGTCCGTACGCCGTACGCCGTCCGCGGTTTTTCTCCGAAACTTTTCTCCGACCGATTTTCTTGAGATTCGGTACCAATGTCACAGGTCACCCCGGGATGATCCTCGGAACTCGACATTACCATCCGTCTGTTTGTTTCAAAATGGCGGCCGATTAGAGATCTCATAAGCTGAAATCAGCATAACAAAAAAAAAATAAAAAAACGAAAAATAAAAAAATCTCTCTGTAAATGCTTTTGGTTTATTATTTTCAATAATAGATCTTTGGAATCTTGTGATAAGCTTAAAATTTCTTTTCCTTTGCTTCCTAATGCTTTATTTTTTTTACTTGGACAGAATAGATATTTTTGAAATATTACTAAGTGGAAATAATAAACCATTGTGTAATAATTTGCAGCGTTTTTCATATGTCAAAATGTCAAGTGATACAACATAATCGAATAATTTATAATCTGTCGTTTATCTAAAAAAGTTTTCGGCAACAAGTAATCCGGGCAGTATTTTATAAACATATAAAATCTGGTGCGATAGAAATAAATTTTAAAAGTTTTCATTTGATTTCCATTCAATAATATAAAAGGAGAAATTATTTACTACAATAATCAATTAAGTTTATGATTTTTTGGTCACTCTAAATTACTTTCTAGGAATTTATATGTTAGATATTATTTTTTCTAAAATCTTTAGCTTTCCAATAGTATATTATCTACATACTACTCATTTTTTTTCCGCAAAATTTGTTTTCAATCTGAGAAAATATTTCCTCCTTGAATTTATATAATTCTTTCATATATCTAGATAGTTTATACCTATACATTTTTATTACTACTGACAATCATACATAACTCCTGGGCGCTATAGCCCCTCGCGGGCCCTGGCCTCCGTCAGAAATCGTCCCCATAGTTCTCGGCCCCGTGCCATTATCCACCAGCTCTCTGCCCCCAGCCCCACCGCAACCAGGTCAGTCTAGTCCATCCATCTTATCTTCGGTCTTCCTTTCTTTCTTTTTCCAATCATAGGATATTCCAAAACTTTTTTGGGCATCTTATCTTCTGCCACCCTTTTCACATGACCAGCCCATCTCAGTCTCACGATCTTGATGAATTTCACGATTGGGATGTCAGTAAATTTTGTGTATATATCCACGTTATGCCTTTTTCTCCATATTCCATTTTCGTGAATTAGTCCGTAAATTCGACGCAGTATCCTCCTTTCAAACACCGACAGTCTCTGCTCGTCGTCCTTCTTTAGAACTCAGCTTTCTGAACCATTCTGAGACGTTTCATTATTTCAAATGAACAAAATTATAGATAGTTTAGACGAAGACATTTTAAAAATTCGGCATTTAAGCATTGTTAGGCTATTTCAATGGGGATAAGATCTAGCATATATTAAAGACCATTAATATTTCGAGAATATTATATACAAGTGTAATTGATGGGATAAAGTGACACTTCTGGTAATTCGTTTTTAGCGAAAAGGTTACTGAAAAAATCCTAGGCATATACTTAAATACGTATTTCAATTTAATACGTAATTTCCGTTTCGCACAAATTTTATTTTCTGAGTTAGGCTGTTCACATACTTATACACACGCACTCACACTATATTGCGAGACTTAGTTATTTGGACTCATGGGAACTTTGAAATTGTATTTTCATTTTTTCACAAATGAAATGGATTTTTTTCACGATCGCAATACTCCCCCTTACTAGGTATATTTATTCCATCTATAGGTAAGTGAAAGTGAAAATTCATTTTTTTTTTTTTTCAAATTTATTTATTCAGTTTTTGGCGTGGGCGATCCTTCAGCTTGGGAAAGTCTTGACGATTTTGGGCGTTCCCTTCGCTCATTGTACCCGTTGTTGATTTACGAACGGGGTTGATTAACATTCATCAAGTGGGTAAGTAGGTAACTAAAAGATGGCGATATCGACCAATATAAGAGAATGGTGTTGAATAATTCACATGTTGATTAGCACACAATGACTCTAGGATTTGCTGAATATTATCTTTCTGTGACAGTTAGTCTTGTGGGTAGGTAGCGCGGATAGAGGCATTTGACCCGATTGACTAAGGTAAAGGGTTATTTTGCACGTATCTCGCAACCATAGTTTTAGTAACCTTCCGCCCTCCTGCCTTGAAGGCTTAAAATGACAGAAAACGCGAGATACGTTATCAAGTACAGTGGTGTTTCGCTAATCCGGCCCTGGAATTAATAGTGTCCGATTAGTTTTCGTTTTGTGGCATCTCACTCCATTTGTTCTATTCTCTTACTTCACAGGACATTCGCCCGTGACAGATTAAATATGGCGCACTGCAGTCACTGACAGGATATTAGTGCTATACAGGTATGGAGCATTGTAAAGTAAGGTCTCCTGCTTTTACAGGCATGCGGAGACTTGAAAACATCTGACCCGCCGTTGCCTTCAGAGCGCCGAATTACTGGACATGCCGGACTAGTGAACCTTTTTATTTATTTATTAACACCATAATCTGACTTTTAGGCAGGATGGCGGCTTACAGCTGTTTGATGTTATACATGCCTACATAATATCTCACTACTGCTGCAAATTTACAATTTTTTATAATCATCTGTAAACCAAACATTTCAACTTTCGATTTGGCCTGCATCTGCTTCTACGCCTCCTATGCCTGGGGATTTTCCAGGAGCGGACCCCCTTCCTCCAAGATAGTAGTTTTCCAACCGTACACAAAATCCCTAAGTATCATGTGTAGTTTTGTTCGGTCACTGGCTGGGGAAAATCGTTCCTTGTGAGGACGTATAGTCCGGTTTTCCTCAGCAATTTGTACTTCAATATCATTTGTTCATTAGTGGACGCTGCAGCTAGAGCATAGGAGGGCCGATGTCCTTTCGATGACCATGAACTTGCCTCGAAAGCTCCCATGCCTCGAGAGGAACTGCGAAAGCAAGTAGTCCGGGAGGGACCGCTTCCCTAACGACCCTTTTGGGCTTGCCATCCACTGGGTTTTCCTCCTGCTAAGGTCCTCATCAATTCTCACCTGAAGATTTCCAGACAGACCTGTCGAACCCTTTCTCTTATACGTATGTTTCATCATATCCTCTTTCAGGAGGAGGTCGAGAGGTAACCCTCCCGCCAAGACCTTGACCCTCCCGCCGTCCGCTGGATTGTCGCCGACTAGCGAACCGCCGCCGGATTATACAGACTGTAGTGTATTATATTGGTAAAGTATCCCCAGCCCTGTATAGTATCCGTCACGCAGTCAAAACCCATCCCCCTTTTCGTGACGTAACATGTAGAAGGTTTCTAATCGAATTCGTTGCGCAGGTAATAGTTTATTCAAGATAATCTAGCATACGTAAATTTTCGCAACCTTAATTCCGATTTTCGTGACCACCTCTCCACTAACCAAATATTCAGATATCCTTGCTATGTTGAGTAATCTAAAAGTGACCAATAATTTCAATAATCTGTTAAAACTGTGATTTATAATTTTTTATATGTACATAATATTAGAAAAACATAAATTTCTATGTACTTATTATTATCTATATACATTTAACATACGCATAAGTAAAGGTTTTAAATTTATATCGGTTATTATTCACTTGACAGATGAGATTCCATTTTTTCTTCATTTGTGTTTTTTTTTTTTTAATCAGGTTGTTTTCACACTGTTTTGACAATATTTGCCTTTACGAATAGTTACAGAAGTGATTTATTTTTATTATTACTTATTATTATTACTATATATATATATAAAATTTTAGAGACTTTATTTTAAATTAATAATATCGAAAAATTGAAATTTTATTTGGCATTCATTTTGGAATATTTTGTTTTGTTTGTCAAGCGATCTGCAAAAATTTACCTTATGTTGCATTATCGTAAGATAACATTAAAATAAATGCATTATCTGAAAACTGAAGTTCTGCCACATCCACTATATTTACCTGTCTTATCTCCAACTCATTTTTTCAGGGCGTCTCACCCATTTAAAAAAAAAAAAAAGAAGATATATAAGGAGAAAATAAAAATGATGTTCACACCGTTCGAATTTCGATTCTACATCGCATGCGGCGTCGCATGCTACACTTTCCCTCCCCTGTTCGTCATGTTGAATCGAAAGTCGCACAGAGTGGACAAAGTTTTAATGCGTCATACTCTAGAAACTGACATTTCATATGTTACAACCCAATATGACAATGGTAGTGGTTGCACGCACAGATTATGGATATTATATTATATTACATTATATTATTAGATTTTATTTGTTGTCCTACGCTTTATCTCGTTAAATATAACTATTTTTTTTTTTTTAGAAAGGGTTTGTATAGCGGTTTGTCATGATTATTATTTTTTATTTTTGACCGACCTATTAGCATCTATTCTCGCCATTTCGAAGAGTAATTACACACACCGAGAACGACAGAACATGTATATTTATGTAAAATATAGCCGTGAACCCGTTTCCGCTTCTAATGGATTCCCTATTTTTAGCTAATTGGGTTGGAAAGAGTTAAAGGATTAGATTATATGCCTCCCAAAAATATTTAAGAAAAATGCAAAAGTGATTAGAATTTCGTAAGTGTATATCGCTGCAGCAACGTTAATACTCAAAATTCACGATTTTGAATATTAATTTCGGTGAAACTATAATGCAAAATAAAATATAGGCATGACTGCAGAGCTCCTTCACTAAGGTCATGTTTTCACTTAAATGCAAAAATGAAAATATCAAAATTGTGAGAATAGGAGAAAAAAGTTGAGACATTGATATTAAAATAAAACAGTCACACAAAATATTAATATGACGAAATATTTATAATTTAAAATTAAAGGAGTAAAATTATACATATGTAAGGACATGAGGATAGAGATGTTTGTTTTGAAGAATAAGGATATCCGGACGAAGGAGTACTTCGAAACGTCGATGAATGGCATTATGATGTGCTTTTCAATAATAAAGCAATAAAAAAGTAAAATATAATATAAATTGATTACTGTACGTACCTTGGGGCAGCGATCACAATGCCTCAAAACCTCTGGAAATAGTAATTAAATGCTATAAATGGAATACTTATCGTGGTTAATGATCCCAGGTCCCCCGTAAATGGAATTTAAAATTTCAAAAACCAATCATTTATTGAATATAAACATGTTTTAAATATCAATCAAAAGTTCCTAATTTCATGTCGGCTACTATAATTGGAATACACGCGAACGTTAAACCAAATAAAATAACAAACTTTTTATTGAGTAAAAACATTACAAACAGACAGGTTTAATGTTGTTTATTATACACGCAATTATAGATTGTAATTTTCTAATTAGTCGTGTTTTACCCGAAAAAAATAGACTATTGCAGTGGGTCGAAGGTCGGCGGAGAGCGGCAGGACTGCGATTTCTATCCGTTTCATAACCCCTAGAGCACGATTATCGTTTTGGAGATATATATATATATATATATATATATTTTTTTTTTCCCCTCTACATTTGAGCAGCTCCAGTGGCCCCCTTTCGGTCGAATGTGCTGAAATTCGGTAGGACTTTCTTCCAGGCAGAACGATATCATTAAAGAATGGGTAAATTCCAGTCAAAATTTCGGTATGTTTATCTGAAATTTCTAAGTTTTGCGCATCGCTACAGCTCCATCATATTAGTTTATAGGGCTGAAAATTTGTATGTGAATTGAGTTTGTGTTGGGGAAGTATCCTTTGGGAGTCTCGACTTGGTTCCCCCATCCCCTTGGGTTTTCCGATTTTTTAAAAAATTCGCACACCATTAAAACCCTCCAAATTGAGTTAGGAAGCTCAAAACATATTGCATTCGAAAGGAAATTAAATTACCTAAAAAACAAAAGAAGTTTTATCGAAATCGGACCAGTATTAGCAAAGATATGGCGATGAAATTTGAATGAAGGACTTTCAGTATCGAAGGTCAGCGGAGAGGCAAAGCCATATAATAAAAGTACGTGTAAATTTCGATATGTTAAGGAACTGTATTTTGTGGATCTCAATTTTTTTCTTTACTCTCCCGTTTTTATATTTTTTTTAACGTGAAAATACGACTTTAGTGACGGAGTTCTACTGCTCACGGGATTTTTTTTTTTATAGTAAGCGCTTCTCTTGACAACGAAATAACAAGAACTTCTTTCTTACTTAATTTTGTCCAATAAAGGTGTTGTTGTTTGCGTGTCGTGTCTTTTCGGGTAAAATATTGATTACTGTTGATTTTATGTTGATCACATAAAATTTTGGCCAATATTATCTATATTATACGATAAAATCTTTCGCCTTTTTTAGCCATTTTTTTTTTTGTATTATTTTAAATATAATGAGTAAAAAATATTATTTTTACAACGTAGTAATTTTTTTTTTTGCTATTTTCTTCTATATTCTATTGAAATCGTTACTGATAAACCAGAAGAAAATTATATGACATCCTCATATAATTCAGATCTGACATCAGAAGAATTCAGAAGGATGATAATAAATTATCTATCATGCTCGAAGAATGATGGGCTTAATAGTGTTTTTCACAACCTTCCCGATATATATATATATATATATATATATATATATATATATATATATATATATATATATATATATATATATATATATTAAAGTCTATCTGAAAAATAAATATAGTGGATTTACATGGGGAATATGACAAATAGAATATAATTAATAAATAACATAATTACGTTAATGATTGTATTCTATTTTAATTTTTTTTCGGCTCCCCGCCTTTCTCAGGCCTCATTAATGTTTGCAAGCTCTGAATTAAACGTTTTTCGGTACGAATTGCCTATTGAAATATTTCAGCGTTAAATTTAATGAGAAGAGGGGAAAATATATATATATATATATATATATATATATATATATATATATATATATATATATATGTTTTAAACATAATCGCCTTTAAATTACGCCAGAATAAAATATCCAGTTCAGAATTACTGTTAGGGATTGTATTTAGATGATTTAGCAATGTAGATGATTCGATTCTCGGACAGTTCAAAAGAATCGATGGACAGATTGTTGTTACCTGTCAGTATAGCCAGAAGCGTGGCCACCTGAGTTTTTGCCACATCTGCAAGAGGCTCTTTTATAAAGGGGAAGTGAAAGCCCCTCTGCCCCACTTGCTGATGACGGAACCTAGTTTGGATTCGAAACTCTTCTTCGCCGCTCCCAGTTTCTACCTCAGCTTTCTAGACGTTTCGGACAATTTCGATTTGAAATTTGACCGGCATCATAGAAGGAACTTTGTTATAAGGAATGAATTACATACTATCGAATATATATTTGGATTTTATTTACAGTGGTATAATTAAATATGAAATTACCACTAATATGACATGAAAATTACATACGAATATATAAAGCCATAGGAAAAATTATTCCACAGATTTTGTATGATAATCTGAGAATGCATTAACGTCGTAATAACTATTACTTCAATTATTAGGCCGATTCAGCGATAATTATCATTTATTACATTCCTTCATTATTATTTCGTTCTACTGGCAATCACCCCACTCCAACCGCTCCACGCTAAATGGAACGTAGAACGACCGTGAGTGTGTAATTCTGTGTGGATTTTTTAAAGTGTTGTAGAGCAGCTGGAATTCTGTCGGTCCAAAATATAACGCCACCCCAAAATTCAATTACTCCAACCGACCGTGAGTCTGGAAAACTGGTGGAATGGAACGATGAACTGAACTGTTTTTCCTACATTTTTTAGGCTACAATATATATATATATATATATATATATATATATATATATATATATATATATATATATATATATATATTGTATAAATATTTATAATGTATAAAATATGTTACAAAAATATTGATATCAATAACTTACAATTTTCTTCTTTTTTTTTTTACTTCTAATCATGTTAAAATGTAAATATTAATTATAAGGAAATAAATATATCTGGTGGATTTATAATTTTTAACTTGCTTAACATTTCCTCATTTTTTTTTATTTTTTTTTATTTTTAAGATTAATTTATTTAATGTTCTTGCTATTGTAGATGCATTAATTAAATACCAAGAAATTAATTAATCTGTACATTAAAATATTTGTAGTCTATTTATTAATACCTGTATTATGTAATACCTGTTTACCAACTTTGTCCATTTTTTTGAAAAATTATCATGAAATAAATTACCAAAATTATCAATTAATAGGGTAGCAAAGTGGCTAATTCCACTCCTCTGACTGTTAATATAATTCAGATAATATTCATAGATTATGAATGATTCTTATTAATGTCTGGAATTATAGTATTTTTGAGTTCAGAAAGGTTTTGAAAATTACCTGTAAAACCGTGAATCATTATCTGTCCGTAAAAAAGGACGGAGCTGAGTGATCGTGAGTAAGGCCATTGCATTTTCTTCACTCCAAGCACTCCTTTAGCTCCAATCCATCGTTCAGATATTTTTTTAATTCCCAAAATAATTAATTTAAAAGTTTACGAAACAATTAGCGTTAATTTAATGAGGGTCTCTACAAAAAATCATTTTAAAGATAAGAAATTGATGGTTCCATTCATAAATGGTGGGACCACATGTAAAATTGCCCCTTAAGTGCTGCGATCTCTTAAAAAAAAAAAACTTACTAAACTTCGTCATATTTACAGGGTACATGCCCCGCATTTCTGCGTTGTGCAGTCTCCTGAACTCTTATAATAATAAGTAGTGGTGAATTAACCATATATATGAAATTGGCAAAATCGATTGATCACTAACTACAAAATAATTAAAATAGAACTTAATATACTTGTATAAAATTGTAGTTATGAACGCCAATAAGCAGATGTAAGTACTCACAAGTATAATATTAGCTGTAATACTTTTCGACTATTTTTTCATCTACCCTCGTTTGAAGTACACTTATTATGTAATTATTTATTTGTTGAATATTGAATCAGTTTTATGAAATTATATATTAGTATAATATTTCAAGGGTAAGATGATCCTGGTGGCGGTCAAGGAATATTCATGTTTAAGCTGTTTTCTATTTTTTTTTTTATATATATTATTCCTCATTTATTTTATTTTTATCTTTTATTTTTTCATATCTTTTTTATTTTAATTCTTAATTACTTACTTTACATTTTCTTATTTTTCTCTTTCTTATTTAGTTTCCTTATACTTCTTTTTACTTTCTGGTATAAGTATGAAGTCATTTTTTTATCCTTCTAAAATATTTCTTTCTTCTTTGTCTTTATTGATCTTGTATTATTATATTTGTTATTATTAAAAATTTGTATCAGTTTGTTATTTATCACTGTACCAGTTATTATTGTTATATATACTTTCTTTATATCTTGTTCTTTGTAGCCCTGATGAAGTTCTGATATTCGGGTTGAAACGTTTGCTTTCAATAATTAGTTTTTGCTGTTTTTGAATTTTTCTCCGTCGCCACCCTGGTAATAAATAGGATTTCATAATTTAAAGAAAAAAAACCTAAACAACTAAAATACATACAGGTAGTTAATTGCGAGTCACAGCCAATTTGATTAAATTACTTTACAGTAATTTTATTATATAAATAAATATTTATGAGTAGAATGAAGGGTCTTCCGAAAGATGTGATGACAGGGACAGCTTTTTTTTATTTTAGAAAAATTGAGAATTAATTAATTTGGAAAATTAATATAATATCATAGTTAAGATAATAAAATAACATAAATATTTATAAAAATTTGATTTTTTTTTTTTTTTTCCTTTTGTTGTAACCCTGTAAAAGGACTATATTTTCCGAGTTAATTTAAGCAGTTAAGTAGGTTTTTCTTTGAATTTTGATGTTTCTTAAGTAAAAAAAAAATATCAAAGAATAAAAAATTAATTTGAAGAAAGCGAAACGAAAAATAAAATAAAACCTGGAAATCGTGCTAGAGAACTGTCTAGGGCCAGTCTAAGCTTCCCCTATCCTAATGAATTATTCATCGGCTACAATAAAACCTCATCTAACTTCCTTCTTCCTGCATCTTCATTTTTTTTTTTTTTCTAGTCCGTTATCTTTCTATGCCAATATTTAAATCTAAAGGAATTACCATATTTTGATTTTATTTTTTACTTCCTTGTACGAAGTAAAGGAAGTATTGTAATAGCGAAAATTTTCGGTTTTCAGATTTCAACGGAAATGTCAATTTTAACCATCCCTGAATCCATTTTGACTAGTTTCGTCGTGGCGTCTGTACGTACGTACGTACGTTCGTATCTCGCATAACTCAAAAACGGTTAGCCGTAGAAAGTTGAAATTTTGTATTCAGGATTTTTGTAAAATCTAGTTGTGAAACTCCTTTTTGGTCACTGCTTAATCACCGGAAGTGGTACTTTACTTGAAGGTCATAATTGATTTTCATCAAAAATTGTATCAAAATACTATGAAAAATTTCTAAAATTTAGTATTTATGACTTATATATTGATTTTGTTATATATTGGTACTTTACTTGAAGGTCATATTAGACTTTCATCAAAAATTATATTAAAATATAATGTAAAACATCTCAAATTTGGTAAATAGGACTTTTATATCATTGTGAATGTATTTACTAGATTTTGGTTAAAATTGGTGATCCGAAAAGGGTACTTTACTTGAAGGTCATAATAAGCTTACATCAAAAATTATATTTAAATTAATTACATAAATCATATGTTTCGGTATTAAAGATTACAAACGCAATTTGGTTTCCAATCCAATTAAACATTTTTATTACTTGTTTTAAGTGTTAAAATTTAGTGTAAAATACTGGTTTTCCTCCCCATTTGTGTGTATCAATAGATGGATGTCGAGACGCCGAGTGTCGTTTTTGAGATACTGTAATCTTCGGAAACTAGTAACCAAATTCAGGATCACTTTTTGAACCACCGATTTATAGTTTTATAGCCGTACAAGGAAGTCATGTGTTGTCCACATCAGATATTTTTATATAATGTTTTTCGTGATATTTTCATATTGTGTAAATCCTTATACTAAATAATTCTCGTTATAAATGTTTGCTGTGACTCCTATCTCCTTTTCTATTTTCTCTCCTTTTTACAGTCTTTATAACTGCCTTGCTCTCCTGATCCTTTGGAAAAAATTCTAAATAAAAACTGCACTCATGTGCAAAAGTTGCATACCAGATGTTAAGTGATTTGCAGCCATATGCAAGATTTTTTTAACAGCCATTGCAGGTTTTTTTTATATTTCTTTCTATACATTCTTGTAATATATGAGACATGTCAATGCTATAATATAAACTGTCGTTTAACGTTTATATTGTAAGAAGCTTACAACATTTAATTATTAATTCAAAGACGGTTTTTTTTAATATATGTATATATATATATATATATATATATAATTATTTATTTCTGATTTTTTACTAAAGGAGTAGTTGTTACAGCGACATCACTGTTTTATTCCTTAATTACTATTTTTATTAGTTGTTTATAAATTGCAATTATAAATTTTATAAATAAATATCAAACATCCAAGTGAAAGAAAGAGACAATTAAAAAAAATTATTTTTATTAAAACGAATATTAAACACAGGTTATGACATACAAGCCCCTAGGTTGTGTTTACCTCAAACACATGTTGGTAAATCAGCTATCGTGTCTATTTTGGCTGCTTTTTGATATAATAAGGGTCCAACTATTAAAATTTTTGACGATAGGAATTTTATATTCTGCCACTTTCAATCTGGATGTGCGATATATTTAAGCTTTTTGCTATATATAAACTTATTGAAATTATACTCCGAAATTATGATTAATTTTGTCATTTAATTGATTTCAAATACATAAACATCCTTAACAATATCTTATGTAGTACTGTCATGACAGTGAGATTGTGTGGCGGTACGTAAATATTTTTCTCTATAAACCCTGTGAGAGTCGAAAAAATGACGGATTTAGAACAGCTGAGTGAACACTAGCAATAAGGAGGTCATCATAAAAACAAAATTTTATAGTTTTTATTCATCAATCAATTTCAAGTTAGGTTAGGTTAGGTTGGCTGGTAAATAAGATGCGATAGTAGCTTTCACTGCCGCGACAAGTACTGTCAACTATCACATCAAACCCGATAGTATGAGAGAACTTTCACGACCGTAAATGCTATCATGACAGCAATTGTCGCGGTAACTGTCGCCGTGAAATGGGCCTTAAGAAATTTTAGATAACTTTATTTGTCATTCAGTATTTAATAGTGGATATGCTCAAGAGAGCATAATTATTAAGGGTTAAGGATTAATTAAGGATTAAGGATTAATTAAGGATACTTTAGTACAGGATGTCGTAGGTTTTCGGAAGAGGCTTATTACATATTAAAATGTTTTCTTATCATGTATATGAATGAATTCATCTAATTCTTCCTCCGGCATAAATTTTCATCTGAACCTAATTTTTATATCTTCTTTGAAATCCTATACAGAAAGTATTTTAAACTTCAAAGAATGTTTCGTGGTGTAACGAGGTTTTACGTGTAAGGGATCGAAGCCAGCCAAAATCACCATTTCCTTCGTCGTACGGACTAGCTTATTCGGAAAAATAACTTTATAGAAAACATTTTCTTGTTGTTCCGCCCTATTGAAGGTAAAATATAAAGCAATGCTCAATATTCAAAAACATAGAGCTATAAGCGAATTGAGAGTCGGAGGAACTGCATACTTTGCAAAATAATCGCCTGATCTTCAAGCTCTGTGAACCATGAGCCAAACTTTGCCAGGAACCTATCGGAGACACTCTGAAGATTTTTCTCTTGTGGTGTTCCTCTTGTAGTTCATACAGAGAACAATTTTTATAAGAGCATATATCTTAAAAGGATGAACTTTCTTCATTAGAAAATATCTTAAATTATAATAGTATAAATAAAATCAGGCATATATTCCTTTTGCTCAGATCAGTCTTCAATAACTTGCAATCTTCTACAGTTTAGCCGGCTCGATACTTATTGATGAGGCCTTATCTTGTTGCCATGTTTAATTTCAAGTGATGATACGTAGATAAAGTGATAAACTCTAACTTATAGATATTATTTATTATTTTAATATTGTTCATAAAATTTATTCTGTTGTATGTGTGTGCATATTTATACATACATATATATATATATATATATATATATATATATATATATATATATATATATATATATACATAAATGTATCTTGTATTAACTTCATTTTTTATGATTGAAGTATGCGTATATTTATGTTTTTTCTTTCACAAATATTTTTTTGAAAATGAAACTGTGTGTGTATATATATATATATATTTTAATATTTTAATAAATATTATTTAATGAAACACTCTACAGGCCAATGCCAAGATAATGTAACAAGCATGTATTGCTATATACAACGAAATAATCTATCTATCCATCTATCTAAAGCAATGTTCTAAAACTATAAGGCCTTTGTAAAGAGTTGATTGGTGGGATATATGGGCCCCACCGCCTGGCAGATGGACACAATACGACGGCTGGGCCGCTAGCGATAGGTCACTGCCCTCGGCCCACTCCGCTCAGGAGCCTGGCAGTCTGTCGGGCCTCACCAGTTGTATTAGGGAAGGTCCTAGCTCTTCACCTTGTAGTACACAGCGTTTTGGTTGAGTTGTATCTGTTTCATGTTAATTGTACTGCGTACAGAGATATCATTATGAGTACAATACACATATGGTATGGAGAACTGTACAGATGACAGATTTTCGGTCGTTGTACAAGTTTTATATACTGGTATTGGTCGTTCTCAAGAAAAGGGCAATTTTGATGTATCAAGCAGTCTTCAGAACTATATTTTATGGTATTATAGGATTTTTAAACTATTTATATATATAAATTATAAATATATATATATATATATATATATATATATATATATATATATATATATATATATATTCAATTGTTTAGATGGGCTCCTCCTATTTCGGGTGATTTATATTATTTAAGGGATGGTTGATTTTCATAAACTTGGAAAAAGTCCATACCGTGGGTGTATCCACTGCTGCTATATAATATGCTGGAAAAGGTTTATATTCCAGATAATAGGCTATTAGAGCCATAGTATTGAGGATTAATCCATTTATAACAACAACATTTTGTTTATATAAGCGCTCCATGAACTTCGTATACAAGAAATTTTTTTTCGTTTTTTTTGGGACGAACGGGGAATGTTAGGGTGTCATTTTGTTGTTACAACGCGGTTGTCTTGCAGTATCAATCTTTCACGTTCCCAGATCTCAGTTTCCAGCCCGTGTTGCAGGAGGAATGTCACGCATGTATTGACATTTTATTAATGCCCATCCCGTGCTTCAATGCTTCACTTATTCAAACTTAATCTTAACGTATCCTTCTATGACCATTCCATTTTATTATTTGGGCTGAGCAAGGGTGTAGTAATTATTTTTTTTTTATTAGACATTTTAAATACTGATTAGTCACTTCAAAGTCTGTAACTTCGGTCTATTGTGGTCTGTCACATGGAACTTTTATACTTCCACGGGGTGGACAAAAGGATCATGGAACTGACAACTAATGTGGTAAATGATTCTAAACGTCACAAAACAACATTAAAAGCATTTGAAATCCTTTATTTAATTAGGGATTGATAAATTATTTGCCACTTCTATAAATTTGTTTTATTGAAAATTAGTTTCGAATGTTATACATTCATCCTCAGTTCTATAAACACACAAAAAATTCAAAAATAAGCAATTCAAAATATAGTTTGGTATTATTATACATATTAAATTAGAATAATATAAATCAGTATTATAAAACATTTATGAATTATGAATTTAATTAAGACAAGAAATCAAATACATGATAATACTCACCAAGGTTTAAATGGATTATATCAAACAGAAAAGTTTGTACTGGTTTCTTCTCGCATTGTACTAGCAATGAACGAAAGGTAGGTAGGATGTTTTTAGGTAAACGGTTCAAGGGTCAGGGTATTTCCAGTAATGCCGGTGAGTAATTGTTTTTTCTGTTATAGATTGTTTTTTCCCTAATTAGATTGATCTATCATGCTTATGTCAACTTTATTTAATTAATAGTTTTAGGTTTTTGTTAAGTATTTTCTTTAATTTTGGTTTTTTAGATTTATTAGTTATAATTATTAAAAAAAGTGATTTTGTTTTTTTATAAACATGGTGTATACCCTTAATCGTCATTGAAAATGCCCATTTTTTGTTTTTTTTTGTTTTGAGAAATACTTTTTTAAAAATTCGTCTCTTTTCCTGAGAATCGCCCGTATAGAGGAGACTTATTTTCATCACTTTATTCGCCATGTCACCTTATGACGGGCCCCTATGGTGCCATGAATTCACCCAAAACGTATAAAGGACCTGTACGTGTGCAATAATCAATTTAGAAGGTAAAACAATTTTCCTGTCTGATTCCTGGTCGAGGAGATTTGCTGAGAGATGATGCTTTCATTTTCCACTTCTGGAGTTTACTGGTAAAATGTGAGGTCGAAAGGAATGGGTTTGATGTTGAGTAATTTGGCTCTGTTTGACCGGGGTTTTGGTAATTGACGGAGGAGGAAATTCTGGAACCGGGACTTGGAGAACAGTTAGGATTAATGGACTAGCGTCTAAGGAAAGGTCGTTTGGGCCTAGATTTCCTGTGTATGGGAGCATCGTTTGGGCCTGGATGTCCTGTGTATGGGAGCATCAGGGTCAGAATTTCTATTTGGAACGTGACGCTATTTCGGGTTGTATTATCGGATGTATTTGGCCAGGTATCTTTGCTTTCCATTTGGAGTAATCTTATGAATGAATGCAAGATTTGGCTGTAGATCCAATGTTTACAAAACTACCACAGGAAGCCAGTTGCGGGTCCAGGATTTAATTTTATAGGCTGGTATCTCCATAACACCGGTGGAGGGGTAGGGGGGGTTTATGGAGATACCTCATAGAAACAGGGGGTCCCCCCCGGAGAAATTTTTGAAGAACTGCTTAATTTTTTTTTTTTACTCCATTTGATGCAGTGAACTTGAATCATTAGATATTCAGTTTTAAAGTTATTTTTTTTCTTAATAACTATAATTATAGGAACTATAATGTTTTTTTAGGGTGAATTTTTTCTTTGTATTTGAATGTGAACCATATTTAGCATATTCATCACATTCTGAAATTATAGCTGTATTGCCTAAATTGAATTCATTCTATTGAAAACTATATTGGAAGCATTTCCGTTTTCATCCAACAGTTCTAAATACTCTTTAGCTGTATAATAATTTTTATTGGAATACAAAATTCATTTGTCTAAATATTATAACGGCCGAAAAATGCAACTTTAGTTAGAAAATTTCTGTCTAGAAATGAAATCTGCATTAAGACCATCTGATCCCGGACAGGACGGCTTTTATATATATATATATATATATATATATATATATATATATATATATATATATATATATACATTCATGTATATAGGCATTTTAGGCGTTTTCTTTAGCCAGGATCGAAAGGTATTACCCGATATTTGCCAGAATCCTTAAATTGAGGTCAACACCTGGCGCCCAGTCGTATTGCAAATTATTTTAGTTTACTTTTTATTGTATTTTTAAATACTTTTTGTTATTATATATTTCTTTGTACTTCTCGCCAAGAAATAATTTCCAATTGATCGATGTATTTTTTTTTATTGAACCTTTTTAAATGTTAAATGAAACACGGGACTGATAAAAAAAAAAAATACTTCTTATTTTAGAATCCCAAATATAATCCCTAGATTCTTTTCCTAATTAGATTGAGGTCAAACTTGCTGAATTGGGTCTCTGAAAATAGTATAGGGAAGAACTCAAATTATTTTTTAGAACTTTAAATTTTGGGTTTGCTTTAAATTTACCATAAAACAAAATAAAATTCTTGGATTTTCTGTAGTAAAAATGTAATTTTTCTGATTATCGAAATTATTCCTGAATGGAACTTTTTTTTTATTCATCGATATTCCGCTGTAATAACGTTATGTATATATTTATTCTCTTCAATATGGGGCTTATTATTTACAAGATATTAAGTCAATATTTATTTTAATTGGGTAATTTAAATAAAAAAATTGCAATTAAAATTTCCACTGCTTCTGCTATACAGGGCTAATAAACTAATTATATCGTTCGTTTGGAAGAAGAGAACCACAATACGAAAAATGTAAATTTTATAAGAGAAGCATTTGAAGTTTGTCTATTTAGGTTTATCGCAGCTTCTCTACTCGCTGATATAACATCAACATCATAGCCGCTTTTTTAAAAAAGAAGTCAATTTTAATTTTTTGATCGTGTAACCACGAAACGTAAATTAATTTGAAACAGTTTTTCATTAAAAACAATACATACTCGATTAGAGTTTAGAGATCATAGAGACACATTTTTGAAAAAAAAAAAAAAATAGGAAATAATAAATAAAAATTGAAAAAAAATAAAATAAAATCAAACCAAAATATTAATATTATTGAATGCCTTAAAGTGCAGATTCATACAGAAGCAAAATGTAGATACTTATGGCCACCTAACTAACAAAGTAGTATTATAACAACATTAAAAATAATTAAGTATTATCTTTATCAAGACAGTCTTTATAAAGTTAATCTCTGTTCACAATTTGAAGGAAGTTATTATTTTTTAAAAATTAAACTTATAGTAAGTAGTTAAACTATCCATGATTGTCTATTGTGGTAAATGTTGAAACTAAAAATCTATATATATATATATATATATATATATATATATATATATATATATATATATATATATATATTCAAATAAATTAACCTCACCGGAAGCTTTCCAAGCAAAAAAAAATATCAAAAACAAAAATGTTTGTATTGTGGCACTAATAAACAAATTAAATTAAAAGACATAATAAGAAAGTTAGAAAATTAATACAATAATAACTGATGCAGCAATGAATTATTATCTGATAAAAAATTATACTGATAAAGTAATAACTGATAACGTAATAAAAGATAAATAATGGCAGTGATAACGAATACAGTGGAGCAGGAAAAGTAAAGATATAATCTGGAACAGCATATTGTAAAAGGATTAGCGGATCCAGGATTTAATTTTGGGAGGCAAACATCGGAGGTAAATAAATACCTCATAGCAACAGGGGGACCGCCCTCGGAAATTTTTTAAAGGTCATTGATCAAAATTGCATTTTTACACCATTTGGAGCAGGGTGTATTTTTTTTTTTACATTTAGTTGTTGAATAATAAATAAATGCCTCTCCCTCTTTCTTCTTTTTGCTATTAAAAATTGATATAATTTTAAACAAGATGCTGTGATGAAATAGTTGAAAAAATGAAGCTCTTACAGAACATAGTTCAATTACAATGTTTACTTACCGTGTTTACTTAATTACCGTGCGAGGCTTCGATATGTGAGAAAAGTTAGTTCGAGCATTTGTTATAAAATTATCGCAAATAGTTAACTTTAATGTTACAACATGACAAATAAAATTTAATTGTAATCATGCATTAATAAAGAATTTTTTTTTTTTTTTTTAGCGTTCTGAGTAAATTTAATTGTAATCATGCATTAATAAAGCATTTTTTTTTTTTTTTAGCGTTCTGAGTAAATTTAATAAATTCTATTGTAATCATGCATTAATAAAGCATTTTTTTTTAGCGTTCTGAGTAAATTTAATAAATTTAATCGTAGTCATGCATTAATAAAGCATTTTTTTTTTAGCGTTCTGAGTAAATTTAATAAATTTAATCGTAGTCATGCATTAATAAAACCTTTTTTTTTTTTTTTATTTTTTTTTTTATTTTTTTTTTTTTTTTTTTTTTTTTTTTTTTTTTTTTTTTTTTTTTTTTTTTTTTTTTAGCCTTCTGCATTAATAAAGCTTTTTTTTAGCGTTCTGAGTAAATTTAATAAATTTAATCGTAGTCATGTATTAATAAAGCCTTTTTTTTTTTACTTTTTAGCGGAATGATTTAAAAAGAAGAACATAATAAAATATATAAATAAAAAATAAAATATAATTATAAAAAATAATTTTTTTTGGGGGGGAGGGTACTTCAACCTAAAAGCCCCTCTTTTAATTCGCTACTTTTCCCCAGCATAGTTGTATTTAACAGTTTATACATTTTCACCCACGTAGAAGAAATCTTCAGCGTGGCACAGGTATATTACGGCCCTAAGTTGTATTCCCGAATATCGAGGGGAGAACGCTACTTTTTTCTTTCTTTTTTTTTTTTTTTTTTTTTTTTTCTCTGGACTAAACTGTTGAGGAAATGCGTTTTTAAAAAGTATAATAAAAAGTGTTTTATAAGATTTAGCCCTAGCGATGGTCGGGTTTAGGGGGAGTAGAAGGAAGAGGGTGGCCGTTAGAAGAAAGGACTACAAAAAAAAAACGGCTAGGGGGTGGCTTGGCAATTTGTCATCGGAGTAGGGAGAGAGCAACAGTCCTGTCACCCAACGGTTAGGGGCCTTCGTTCCTCATTCAATTATATCGGATCCTCGGGGCCGAAGACTTGCGAACTGGAGGAGTTCGCCCGCCCGGGTCATCCGATACCGTTATAGCGGTTTCTAACGCCTCTCTTGTTGTTTGCTCTCTCGCCATTTTGTTATAAGGATCAACACCACAATCCAAAGTTGTTATTATAGTAGGACTTAGCACTTAAATATTTTTTAAATAATTTCGCGAAATGATCACAATATTGTATTTAATAAAACTAGTAAAAAATATTGTTGATGGTAGTTCTACGCTGAATTAATTGAACTAAGATTCAGTAGGACTTGTAGCAGGTTAACAGATAATTTTTATTTAGCAGTATGTAAGACCAGGGCCCTATTTCATTCTAAAGCACAAGCATAAGTGGTAAAAATATTAGTAAATAATTTTATTCAATGTTTTTTTTTTTTCTTAATCAGTTGACATCCGCATGATGGTATAGAAGGATCAATCTAATTAGGGATTGATAAATTATTTGCCACTTCTATAAATTTGTTTTATTGAAAACTAGTTTCGAATGTTATACATTCATGTTCAGTTCTAAAAACTCAAAATATAGCAATTCAAAATATAGTTTGGTATTATTATACATATTAAATTAGATTAATATAAATCAGTATTATAAAACAATGTTTTATATAATTTAATATGTATAATAATACCAAATATATTTTGAATTGCTTATTTTTGAATTTTTTGTGTGTTTTTAGAATTGAGGATGAATGTATAACATTCGAAACTAGTTTTCAATAAAACAAATTTATAGAAGTGGCAAATAATTTATCAATCTCTAATAACTGTTTTAAATTTGATCCTATTCTACAATTTTACGGTATTAGTCATAGGCTAACTTGTACTTTTGATTTTATACTTTATTATGAAATATTAAACATTTAAAATATTTAAAAAAAATTGGTAAATCAAAAAAATGAATAAAATTATTACTATCTAATGACGATAAATTACTCGTAACCTCTTATCACGAACCTTTTCACTTGTACTTGTACTAGTGTACTTTATTATGAAATAAGGCCCTGTTTTATCTCTTGCTAACGGGTCAATAAAATGTCAAAAAAGGTTTAGAATTTGCTAAATAATGAAACGCAATAGCATTTTTCTAATAATTTATGCACTTTATGTATTACAATTGGATATACAATTTATTTATTTATTAAGTCTCTGAGGTGTGACTGAATTATTTTATTTTATTATTTTTTTTTTTTCATCTTCTTTCGTTATATTTTAATTTTTATTATATTTCGTTAATATTAAGGCGGAATACTTGTAAAGAAATAAAGAAATTTAGAGATTAATAGAAATTATAAAATCAGCGCGGAATATATTACTGAAGTAATTTTGTTTTGCCCATAAAATCGAAAACTAATTAATAGTTGAATAAGTATTAATAGATAAACTATTTAATAAAATAATGGCTGAGGGTGTTAAATGCACACATTAATAAATATTTACTATTTAATTAAACTTCATTTATGAATATTGAATTAATTAATTCAACATTTAGCATTTACTTTACTTTTCTAAATCACCTCTACTACATATTAACAGTCAACTAAATATATCTATATTTAGTTGACCGTTGATGAACATAGAGATCCATTATACTAAATATTTAGTATTATATTAATAATAATAATAAAAGGCTTAGCGTACCCGAAGGTTCGATGCCGATACGACTGTTTACCAACCTTGGTCCACCGACTACCACCCAAATCCGTAAGATCATTCTTAACGCAATCCCTCCCGCCTACGTTTCGGTCTGCTCCTCGGACGTATGTTTATCATTCAGCTCAGCGCTTATTATCTCTTTAGGGATTCGCTCGCTACTAAGTCCAACAATTTTACAAGCCCATTTCAGCCGTCGAGATGCTATCACTCCAATTATATTAAGTGGGTGCATGTTCCGCAATTCCGGGTTGTGTGACCTCCTAAATTCTCTAGTGGATTCATCCTTTTTTCTTCCTTCAAAGTTACTGGCAACGTCTCACACCCGTACACAGAAGTATCATAGTTTTGTAGATTCTGGCTTTTATGTTTCTGGACAAAAGGCGCAAGCTAATTAATGTTGAGGCCGAAAAATGACAAGCATTTCTCGCCTTTATATTTATTTATTTATTTCTTGCCACTTGAATATTGTTTTTTATAGTTATCCCAGACCCAAATGCCTAAATTTTTTAACGCGTTCAACCGCATCCCCTCTTATATCTGTTTCACCAAAATCGCCGCCTTTTCAGTTGCTAACCTTATATTTCGTTTTACCTTTATTTATTTCAAGCCCTAATTATTTACCAGCTTTTATCAAGGTTGTTGTATTTAGTTTTATAGTTTCCGCTTATTTAAACATGCGCATTTTATCATCCAGATTTAAACATTTTTCGCTATGTATCGCCTTTCTAATGACATACTCTAGTGCAAATTTAAAACGGGCAGGTGAAAGGGAATCACATTGTTTTAAACCCGAGCTAATTATTTCTTTCTTATTGACAAATGAATAAAATAAATAAATAAATGAATAAAATAAAATCTTGCCCATTAATATAAATGGAAAAATTAAAATTTTTAAAAGACTTTTTAATGTATCTATTATCAATGGCAATAATTATATATGAACGATTTAACTGAAAAGCTTTATGTCATTAAAAAATTATTCTTGAATAATATGATTTGTTTTGTGAATTTGATTCATATCAATCCAATTGTTTTCGAACCGTTCGTAAAAATCCTTTAAAAAACTTTTCTATGTCTGAAGATAATTAAATACACTAAAATGAAATGTATGTAAATAAATAAATAAAAAAAAAACTAAATGTTCAACGCTGAAAAGCTACTTTTGAAATTAATTATAATTTTCAAGTAAATTAGTTTCTATTTATATCCCTTCTAATAAAAATAATTTCGTATTTTAAATTTTATTATTGATTTTATATAATTTTAAACTTTTTTTTAATTATTACAATTTTTACAGTATTTTTTTTGTTTCAGGGGATAATTATGGATTCGAGAAGCTGTCATGGTATGTTACTTATATCATAGGAATAGATATATTTTTAAATATAATATTTTTATTTTATGTTATACATATCATAGTACCGTAAATTTGGGACTATTTGCCCCGCTAGGGGGTTACTTGGGCACAAAAAGAAGACAATAACGGGAACGTGGTAAAGTGCTTCAAGTCCCGGTGCTGTTGCCTGTTGTATAGATTATGAATTATGTCTATATTTTCATAAGATACGTATGTGTAATTTAATATTTTCGGTGTGTCCATGTTGCCCCAAATAACGGCAATGTATTAGTAATAATTTTATTAGCCATATAAATCTCAACTACGAATCGATTTACTCCACTATTTGTTACTTATTTTTTAAAAAACTTATAACATTTTCTTTCTCAACTCCTCTATCTTAAGTGATTAAATTAATAAATAAATAATAATATATTAAATAAAAGTAAGTAAAATAAATCTGAAATTTTTTTTCGATATTCCGTTTAATTTTCTAGATTCCCCCCCCCCTCCCTCTCCTCAACCAATAAAAGTGATTTATATTAAATCTTTTGTCGTTGTTTCTTATTACTGTAACCACTGGATCCTTTTCGATCCAACTTATAAGATTTAGAGATATGTACTGATTAGTTCAGAGTTAAAGAAAATTATAAATTTATAGAAAAATGTCTCTTGGTAAGAGATATATGCAATCGATTCTAAAATATTTTATATTTTATCATGAAGGAAATATTCCGGGGCGGTCATAAATAAAATAATATAATCGTGACTATTTATTTAATGCACAAATTTCGACCCACATTTTAGGTCTTCATGAGGGCTAAAAATAAAGATATAGTAGTAAAAAAATATATTAAAAAAAACAACTTAAAATTGAACCAATAGAAAATAGAAGTATCAAGTAAGTTAAAGATGAAAAGAATATTGTCTGATATAATATTTTTACTTTATCAATTAAAATTTATCTTTTTTTTTACTCTTAGCTATAACAACTATTATATCAGTTAATATTGTTTTTATCTTTAACTACTATTTTCTATTTGTTAAATTTTAAGTGTTTTTTTTTAATATGTGTTTTTACCCCTACATTACTCCTTTGTGTCTTTATTTTTAGCCCTGATGAAGACCTACAATGTGGGTCGAAACGTCGGCATTAAATAAATAGTTACTACTATTTTATTTTATACTTGACCACTCCCGGACCATCTCCTTTATGATTTACTATAAGGTCAATTATCAATACAAAAATTTAAAAAAAAAATATTGGCGTTATTGTTTTTTTTTTACCAGTTTTTAATAACATTAACTTACTTAAATGCAATATTAATTAAAATTTAATATAAAGTACCTAGATGCTTTCACTTACTAAATTTTATCTCCAATGATCATTCAACGAAATCTAATTTTTTGATTTTAAATATATTCTATTTTAATAGTTCTGATTAAAATTTCGAAAAATACTAGCAAATTTAGACCAAAAGCTTATCCATCAGTAAAGAAGTTATATAATAAATTAATAAAAATAAATAAATTAAAAAAAAAACTGCTTTAATAAACCCATCTGCCCTAAAACCCAAACGAAACCAAAACGAAACTCAAAACTCTTCTGTGATTAATTTACTTGTGAAAATTCCGTGGAAGGTACCCGACTACCAAGTTTCAATATCCATAGACTTTAACTTCACTAGCAACCCACCAGTGTTTAAGCAAATATTCTTAGGACGAGATATAAGAAATCCGAAAAAAATTGTGTTAATTTGACCCACTTTTTGTGGGCCAATGAAATCGCCCAACGACCCAGAAATATAGTTTGGTCTAAAAAATACGTTCTATTTGTTTCAAAATGTTTAGGGCGAAATCACGAAATCTGCACATCCCCTCCCCCTTCCCCCAGAAAACGAAGGGTTTGCAGCAGTTTGATCCGTAGTCTGGTAAAAATATAGATTTTTTTAATATGGATCGTTCAGAATATCCTTAGTTTTTAGCAGATTTTCCAAAGAGTAAAATTTTAGCAGTCTTCCCTAATATTGAACGGACCGCAATTAAATGGAAATTAATTCAGATAGATTCCGAATATAAAATTCTTGTCCCAAGCTATAACATGAGATTAGCTATGATATTAGTATTATTTTCTTAGCCTAATTATAAGATGAGATTAGGTATTATTTTCATAGCCTAATTATAAGATGAGATTAGCTATTAGTATTATTTTCATAGCCTACTTATAAGATGAGATTAGCTATTAGTATTATTTTCATAGCCTAGTTATTTCTTAAAAAGGCTAGAAGTTGATGGTTGGTTGGGCGGGCAGAGGCCGTACACCTTTGTGCCTTTGAGCAGCCTGTTTTTTAGCGACCACTTCCCCCTGTTTCCGTTAGACGAACCATTTTTTCACATCGCCCCCTCCCCGTGAGAATGGCAACAGAGGGGCGGGTTATCATCCTGGGGTCTTCCTCTTCTTCTATTCTCTCTTCATTTTTTAACGGCTTTCTCATATTTCTTCATTTTTTTTATATTTTTATAATACCTGCTATTACACTTTTCGACCTGCTCTGGTATGTAATTATTGTGATTCCGGATGAGGGTTGGCGAATCTCTTTACTAAATCAGGTAGAGACCTCGTGACCTTGTAATTATGTGAACTGCTCCAGGTAAATATGGTTATTCCTACACAGCGGAGACCAGGAGAAATTAGTCTATGAAACTTGATAATATTAATACTGGTCCATTTTTACATTATTACCCACATTTCCTCTGACTTTGAACCAACTCGGTCGAGCCGTTCTTTATATATAAATATGCGTGTTAAGAAAAATTCGTTTTCTCATGCTTAAGCGAGAGTAGTGGATGGAATTTGATAAAATTGATACGTAGTCATCTATAGTACCATCCCGCACAATCCCAGAAAATTACATCAAAATCGTATTAACGGTAGCAGGTGTTAGGCCTATCGTATGGATTTAACTACACGCAGACAAACACTAGATCAAAATTGTTCTTTCAAAATTCATCTAAAACGCGAATTAATTTTTTTTTTTCTGAGGACATAATTTTCTGCAAGAATACCAAGCTTCCCTATCGTGTAGGGTAATGATTACGAAAAAACTTTATAGAGACAATTCATTACTACAAGACAATTCAACAGGTATATGGCATTTTTAAGTTAATTTTTGTTACGTGGTGTTATGTATTTTAAAGTTATTGCTTTGTGATGTTAATCTTACATCCCTTTACCATCAGTATTTACGAGGTTTATAAACAGCAAATAGGTAATTATATAATAGTATTATATATTATAAACAGTAAATAATATTATTTATACATGTTTTTTAAGCTAATAAATCCACTTCTTAAAAACAAAGATTTTTTGTGAAATTAATATTCTTCATCAAAAAATATTCAGTTTATTTCTTATTTTAAATTTCTCCCTGTCAAATAGGTGTCATAAATCAACATTTTCAATAAAAATTTGCCTTATCTCTATTAGATGCCCCCCTGATAATTTTTTTTTTTTTTTTATAATTTTCCAATAGTGGTTACGCAAACATTTGGAAAATTATTAATCTATGAAAACTCCTCAAATATTAAAATTCAGATGACTAATTTCTCTGATCAGCTGTTCTAATACAATAACCTTTCTGAGTTGTGGTGTTAATATTAAGTTTCTTTACTATCAGTATTTACATTTCAAGGAGTATAAATAGCAAATAGGTAATTATATAGTAGTATTATAAATTATAAACAGTAAATAGTATTATTTATACAACTTGTTTATGTTTAGCATTCAAAATAAATATGAGGGTTCAAATGATCAGGTTTGGCTGATCAGCTGATCTAATACAATAATCTTTTTCAGCTGTGATTTTAATGTTACATCCATTTACCTTCAGTATTTTCGACTCAAGGCATATAAATAGTAAATAGATAATTATATAGTAGTATTGTATGGTATTATAAATAGTAAATTGTATTATTTATACACCTTGTTTACGTTGATCGTGTTAGATAAATATAATAAATTTAACTGGATGAAATTTACAAATTAATTTTTGTTGCGTGGTGTTGAGTGTTTTAGTTTATTTTGATATTGCAGTTTTACAGATGCCTTTATTTTCCTTTATTATATAGTTTAAACATTTTAGACAAATGTAATAAATTTTACTGTACATCCTTTTGGTTTATTATTTTTAATTATGAAAATTTGTAATCACCAAGAAAAAAAAATATTAACCACCCTCCAAAATTTGATTTCATACGTTTCAAGGTACTTGAAGCCAAAAATCAAATTTTAAAAAATCCGTCCGTCCGACGTCCACGTGATGGGACGATACTCGGAACTCAACATCATCATCTACTGTTTTGTTCAGAATTGATCGTCCATATCTTAGCCATTTGTGAAAATAGAGGGAAAATATGCAGTGATTTAGAATTATTAAACCATAGGCTTGAAAGAAATTAAAAATCTTTTTCCGAAACACTTTTAATAATCTTATGATTATTTAATACTATTTCTTAATAATTTGCAGCGTTTTTATTTTATTGTACTAAACACATATGGCTAGCTTGGAATAAAACCGCCATAACTCCAAAAGCTGTACTTTTGAGAAAATGGCGCTTGAAGTTTTCATCATCTAATTTGAACTGATTATTACAGGTTTCCTTACAATTGTATAGTTTCTTGAACCCATTAGCAAGTAAATACTTGAAGATAACTTTTGCAGGTTGTTTTTTATATTCCAAACATATTTTTTGACCTATATTTTTTTAATTGTGACCGTTTTGTTTGAAAAACAATTGCTCTGCAGAGGTCACACGATGAATATTTCTCATGGCTCTCTTCATCATTGATTATAAACGTTAATTTCTGATTTGTGTCGGCTTTCTTTCAAGCTAGTGATATCTCATCAGCTAAGATATTCTTATTTGGTCAGTTGAAGCCCGGATGATGGAATATAGAAGGATCAATCTAATAAGGGATTGATAAATTATTTGTCACTTCAATAATTTTGTTTTATTGAAAACTAGTTTCCAATGTTATACATTCATCCTCAGTTCTAAAAACACAAAAAAATTCAAAGATAAGCAATTCAAAATGTAGTTTGGTATTATTATAAATATTAAATTAGATTAATATAAATCAGTATTATAAAACATTTATGAATTATGAATTTAATTAAGACAATAAATCAAATACATGTTGGTACTCACCAAGGTTTAAATGGATTATATCAAACAGAAAAGTTTGTACTGGTTTGAACTAACAATGAACGAAAGGTAGGTAGCATGTTTTCACATTGAAAACAGCCTCAAATTAAATATATATGAAGCTCTTGAAATAATAAAATCCTTCAAATCCAATCCAGATTTTTGCTTAAATGACCAAATAAATATCTCCAATTTTCCAATCTTAAATTTATTCCTATCTATAACAGAAAAACTCACCGGCATTACTGGAAAAACCCTGACCCTTAAACCGTTTACCTAAAAACATGCTACCTACCTTTCGTTCATTGTTAGTTCAATGCGAGAAGAAACCAGTACAAACTATTCTGTTTGATATAATCCATTTAAACCTTGGTGAGTACGAACATGTATTTGATTTCTTGTCTTAATTAAATTCATAATTCATAAATGTTTTATAATACTGATTTATATTAATCTAATTTTATATGTATAATAATACCAACTATATTTTGAATTTCTTATTTTTGAATATTTAATGTGTTTTTAGAACTGAGGATGAATGTATAACATTCGAAACTAGTTTTCAATAAAACAAATTTATAGAAGTGGCAAATAATTTATCAATCCCTAATTATTCTTATTTGGCTTATGGGTTTAATCATAATCCAATAACAAATCATTAAAAACATAACAAATAAATATTCATAATTAGAAGTCTACATTCTTGTTTAATGACCTAGTTATAATTAGCTTACGAGGGTTACGACATACATAAATATAATAGACGTGTCAACTAATAATGTTTTGTCTAGTTTTTATTCACTTGTAGAGCCTAGACCACATGCGATCTGAGTGGGACATAACAGGTATAGCAAATAAAAGAAGAGCTCTTTATTGTTATGGAAATCTCCGAACCGTTTTTTCTTTCTTTTTTTTCTCTCCCTCGTATGTAAATCTGGAGAGGGGACTGGACCTGTTGGTTCAATTTAGCAGATAGTGTTGGGGGCAAAAAGTGGACGCGTGCGATAGTCACAAAAACTGACCCCCGGTGACCCCTGGCAGGTACGGACTACCTATAGGCTACCTACTGTTTACTTTGGAGTAGCCGCACGCTTCTCTTTCTGTATTGTCCAATTACCTTCTTAATCCCTTCCTCCATGATTTCCATTTTCGTGTGAAATTATGTATTGGTCGTTAATGTTATTCATTAAAATCGTAGAGACTGGCAAAATCTTTAAATATTATTTTTTAATAAATAATCAATCATTGATTAAAAAGGACATACAACCCACCACGATGAGATTCGTGGCAATGACAACGAGAGCAAGAGACTTGCTAAGTTAACAGTCAAATGGATGAGCTCAGATTTGCTAATTGCAAAAATACTTTATGGAAAATTAATATAATGTCATAACATAATAATATAACATAAAAATATGAATAATAATAATAAAAAATAATAATTTTTCTCGGTATATTTTGATCAGCGGATTTTTATTGGCTTTATTTACCCTGTAACCTTATTCACATAGTTTATTGGATTGTTCATCTTTTAAAAGATGAAAAAATTGGATTTTACTATATTAATTAATAAATAATCAATCATAATTTGAAAAGGACTTTAGTAATCCCAAGAAAAATAATAATTGTATTAATAAAATTCTAAACAAATTTTATTTTAAAATTAAATGTATACTTACATTTTGCGAAGCTTTCGGCATTTTCAAACTTCCATATTCTTTTACGAAAATTAAATTGCTAACATTAATTGTCAAAATTATTAAAATATTACGTGCAACGCATTGGAAGAATCCGTTTAACATTTTGAATGCTTTATGTATAATAATGTTTCCTGCAGAACAACAACATATATTTTAGTGGTTTAACCAAAAAGTCATTTAAGTAGTAACTTTCCTAAAAGTTTTTTTAAAAAACAGCATATTTTTATTAATAACACAATTAAAACATTGAGATTAAAAATTAATCTTTAATGTTACGACTAGGCAAAATTTATTTTATCTGGAGGAAACATTGTTATTAATAAAGCTTTCAAAATGTAATACGGATATTCCCAATGTGTTATACTAATTTCGAAAATTGATGTTAGCAGTTTAATTTATGTAAAATAATATGGAACTTTGTAAATGACCAAAACAGCATTACTGACCGAATCATCACAAAATATATGTGATATAATTTTACAATGAAATTTTATTGAAAAAATTATTATTTTTTCTTAGGATTACTAAAGATCTTTTTTAATCTATGATTGATTATTTATTAAAAAATATTATAAAACCCCAATTTTTATCTATCAAAATATGATCAATCCAATAATAGATGTAAATCATTTTTATATATGTTATATATATGATTAATGTTGTACTTTTGTAAGGTAAATAAGGCCAATAAAAATCAGTTTGGTTTGCCAAGGTTTGGCAAGAGTGTGATCGAAGGTTTAGGATGTCCAAGACCTTGTTAAGGAAGTCATTGACGCTTTGAATGGCGCGTCCGTTATTTTTCGCGATATGCTTTTCACTGGAACGACAGAATACTTTGAACGCTTGAAGTTTTGATAGAATCCCGTAGTTCTATCCCGTATGTCGTTAAAGGTTTTTTTCGTACTTTGTAGATGGTATTTTATGTTCTTGGACTAACCTGGATATTAGTCCGAATCCTTTGTTCAGTTGTTTTCTTTCCAGTCTGATGTTCCATGTCAGTCTCTTGCCCAAGTCCCGAATACCGCACATTCTGAGGCCTAGGTATTGTTATATTGTTAAAATGCCCCTGAGGTGATGGTCCATGATAGAGTGTGAAGACCATGAAACAGTGGTAATATTCTCAAGTTTTTATGATATTTAAAGCAAATAAACCTTTAGACTATCTAAATTCCTATCGTCCTATTATACTTCTTATTTAAAAAAAAAATCTTATTAAACTCTCTTGAAATATTGAAATCAATTCCAAGTCATCAGTTCGACTTCTGAGAAAAATAAATAAATTTAAAAAAAAAGTGGAATTTTCAAACGTTATCTTTAAATAATAATATCAGTAAGTAAACATTCTATAAAGAGCAGGATGCATGCATTGCCTGATTCTCGACTTTACCTCATACTTGGGAAACAGGGTGGTCAGTAATGTGCTCTTACGTATTGGATCCAGCATGCGCCTGTTAAACCACAGGCCCTCACCCAGGCACAGCACGCCGATGTCCTCTCGAGAATAGGACACGATAACGCTGATGACCATGTAACTTCCTTTTTTACCATGAAGTAATTATGTGAGATAAATGTGCACTAGATTTTACAAAGTTCGACTTTAAATGAATGTAAAAAGTTTATTTTTTGAAGCTAGTTTTTTTTTTAATATTTAAAATTTTAAAACAAATTACCGAAAAACGTCAGTTGGGAGGCTATCATGTGTGGCTACAAATATTCTGTTTATTACATACCGAAGGTATTCAGTTAAAACTACGTTTTGAACATCCATTTTGATGGACTTTGGTCATCCAACTCTTTCTCAGTCATTCAACTGCATTTACTCAGGCATCTAAGCCTCAAGCAACATTGTTAAGGGATGGATGACTATAAACTGGATGATGAAAAAATCTAACTTTTAAAAACTGAGGGTTACGCCATTACACCTTAGCACCCTGGATATGTTATAAATAGCATATTGATTGCCCTCACGTGATATCCTTGTAACTGACTTTTTTCGGTAATTTATTTTTTAATTTATTCTAAACATCTTATCTGTTAGCTCTTTGGCTTGAGAATTGGCGAAAATCGATATTAAACTTATTTAGAGGATTTCAGTCAGTTTTCAAGCCTGAGATCTGTCCGATAAAAGGTTTAAAATAAATTAGATAAGTTAATGTAGAAGAAGTGCGTAATTCGTCTCGTTAAATGGAAATCCCCGATGTGTCACAAATCAGCCACCAGAGTTCGCTAAGGGAATGTGTCTGCAATATGGGTGTTGCAAAAATCAAACTTTTAAGAATTGGGGTTACGCCATTTCGCTTTAATAACCCCTTCGATATTGCTACATGGCCAAAAACTTAGTGTAATCTAATGAACTAAATTTTACTTCTATAGCGTCATATCTTTAAGTCGAAACCTGATCGAAAGGTAGCGCTTTACATAGAAATAATAAAATAATAATAAATAAAAGAATTTATTGTAACCACAAACAATTTTTATGTTTACTTAAATCTTCAAATCTACATCTTGAGGCATGATACTTTAAAAATAAATAAAAACCAGCTTCAAATTTTCTTTTGGTTTCTAATGAAACCTTGAAAGCTTTAAGGTTGTTTTTCCAGAAACTGCCAATTTCGAGTAAGGAACTTTTTTTTGCATAGTAGCATATATATCGCCGTTTCAGAGCTGAAATCCGAAAATTAAGTTTTGCAGGAGAGTGTTTTTTTTTTTTTTATACTTTTTATTTTATCCTTTCATGATATGAATGTATATCTTTTAGCTTTCTATCTTAGCCCTGAATTTGGCATAACATTCTCGTGAATTTTTCATAATATTTTTTACAAAAACAGTTTACTTTAATATATTTTTTTTTTACAAGAAAATTATTAACACACACATATATATATATATACACACACATATATTTTACAATTTTTACATCCTTGTACGAAGTAAAGGAAGTATTGTATTCGCGAAAATTTTCGGTTTTCAGATTTCGACGGAAATATCCATTTGGCCATCCCTGAATCCATTTTGACTAGTTTCGTCGTGGCGTCTGTACGTACGTCCGTATCTCGCATAACTCATAAACGGTTAGCTGTAGAAAGTTGAAATTTTGTATTTAGGATTGTTGTAAAATCTAGTTGTGGACCTCCCTTTTTGGTTACTGCTTGATCACCGGAAGTGGTACTTTACTTAAAGGCCATAATTGATTTCCATAAAAAAATATATTAAAATATTATGCTAAACTTCTCAAATTTTGTATTTGTAGCTTATATATTGATTTAAATAGCAATAGTAGATTTTGCTCTAAATTGGAAAACCGGAAGCGGTACTTTACTTGAAGGTCATATTAGACTTTCATCAAAAATTACATTAAAATATAATGTAAAACATCTCAAATTTAGTAAATAGGACTTTTATATCGATATGAATGTATTTACTATATTTTGGTTTAAATTGGTGAGCCGAAAAGGGTACTTTATTTGAAGGTCATAATAAGCTTGCATCAAAAATTATATTTAAATTAAATACATAAATCATATGTTTCGGTAATAAAGGTTACTAACGCAATTTGGTTAATTAAACATTTTTATTACTTGTTTTAAGTGTTAAAATTGAGTGTAAAATACTGGTTTTCTTCCCCATTTGTCTGTGTGTCAATCTTCGGAAACTAGTAACCAAATTGAGGATCACTTTTTGAGCCAGCGATTTATAGTTTAATAGGCGTACAAGGAAGTCATGTGTTGTCCACATCAGATATTTTTTTTTAATGAATCAATCATTATGTGGTTCGCTGCAAGCGCAGTCAGCCTGCCTGACAAAATGATGAGTTGATGACCACAACTGCTTTCCCATTGGATATTAAATAATGAATTTCCAATCTGTTTGCGGGCAGGAAATGGAGACGGGAGTGTTGATGATGGTGCATTCATTTTTCACTATTGCGTGCCGCGAAGCTGCCCCGGTTGCAACAGGTTCTCGCCTTGTGCATTCTTTATCAGCATCGGCTCTCGCTATCTCTCAAAGCTAACAATTTCATTTCATGTTCAATTCCAAGTTAAATATACTTTTTTATGCCGCTTGATTTACGGTTTATACATTCCTCATAATCTGAAGGTTAAACGATCGCGATTTTACTATAAAAATGAGTAATCATTTCTGTTGTAATTGATTGCATATATAATACAATTGATAGATGTGTTTATATCTTTGGCAATTCCTAGAGGTGTAGCCTAAACTAGGTCTAGTTATCTAGTAGGAATAGAGTTGTTGGGATGAATGGGGGACGGGGGCGTAGGGGCATAGATGGTATCTCTCCTTCCCCTTACTCTTATGGTAATCAACTTATTCATCCGTTTTGATTTCTTTTTCTGTTTATTAGTTAATAGGTGGCGTTCTCATATCACTTTTTAGATATTTCCAATATTTTATTAAATATATTTGTACAGGTAACTTCTAAAATGGTTAAAAGCTTTATGCTACAGGAGAAAAAAAAAACTGAAATAACTAAATGAATCCATTTTGACTAGTTTCGTCGTAGCGTTTTTACGTGCGTATCTCGTATAACTCAAAAACGGTTAGTCGTAGAAAGTTAAAATTTTGTATTTAGGATTGGCAAAAAATCTGGTTGTGAACCTCCCTTTTTGGTCACTAAATGATTACCGGAAGTGGTACTTTACTTGAAGGTCAATATTAATTTTCATCAAAAAATATATTAAAATATAATGCAAAACTTCTCAAATTAGGCATTTAAGACCTACATATTAATATAAATAATATAATAAATTTTGTTTAATATTAGCAAACCGGAAGTGGTACTTTACTTGAAGGTCATATTAGACGTTTATCAAAAATTATATTAAAATATAATGTAAAATATCTCAATTTGGTAAATGGGATTTTTATATCGATATAAATGTATTTACTATATTTTGGTTAAAATTGGTGAGCCGAAAAGGGTACTTTTTACTTGAAGGTCATAATAAACTTACATCAAAAATTATATTAAAATTAAATACAGAAATCATATGTTTCGATAGTAAAGTGTACAAACGCAATTTGGTTTCCAATCCAATAAAACGTTTTTAAGTATTAAAATTGATTGAAAAATACTGGTTTTCCTCCCCATTTGTGAGATAAACAAGTCTGCAACAGGAGAATAAGATATAAGTTAAGTGGGTTTTTTCCGCTTAAAATTTCGAAACTGTCAATTTCCAATGCTTTATCTAGTGATATTGACAGTTTTAATTTTGTCTCGGAACACGAAGAAATTTCTTGGAAATTTCAATTATCATGAGACCTTCAGAAACAAGAGTATGTCAGTGCGTGAGTGTGTGTGCGTGTGTCAATAGATTTTTTTCATGTCCTCAAAATTCAAAAATTTTTGTCGCGTTTTAGACGTCAAGAAACAACTTTAGTCTCGTGTCTGTTGTCAAATTCACGTGGCGAGCATAACCGCTATTAACCGTTGGTCCGATTTTGATGATTTTTTTAGAAATTGTGTTGGTTAGTACCTAGATGATCCCTTATCAATTTTATCAAATTCCATCCTGTACTATTGCTTATGTATAAGCAAAGGTATTTTCCGAGACACACCTATACTTATATAAAACGGCTCGTCCGATTTGGTCCCAATTTGGAGGAAACTTGAGGACTACTGCAAAAATGATCCAGTTTTTCCTTAAAAATTTGTTTGCATTTATTTTTCCTTATATACCCAATATGAATGGTGAGAAATCTATGTTGACCTACTCACTTTTTTTTTTAAAGAAGAATGATATTTATCCTGGGATGATTTTATATAATAGTTATGCTTATTCTTTATTTTGTAGTTGAACAATCATTTGTTCCGTTTGACGGAGTTCAATTAAGATAAATAGATTGGGTTCTAGTGTCAAAGAAGTGGATGGCGAAACGTAGATTAGGAATTACCAAAGACAATGCATTCAATATCTCAAAATTGCAGTAAATAAGTTAATTTTTCGCCAATTCAGGCCACCATCAGGAGAGAAAAATACAAGATCACTAAAATGCAGACCAAAGACAGAACATCTCACATCAGCAGACCATCAAAGACCTATAAGCTACTAGAGACAGCGCATCTTTCAGTTTTTTTTTTTTATTATTTTTAAATTGAATAAGGAATTGTACTGTTTCTTAGAACCAAAGAAGAGTTGTCGATGGAGAGGCAGATTGATCGATTTTAACTGAGTTATGAGTTATGATGACCCAAAGAAGAATCTTAATAAGCAATTCATCAGTCGATTGAAGCTTATCGGAAAGTTCCTTATATATTTGGCAGCCGTACTTAAAGTAATGGAAAAAGAGGTAAACGAAAAGGATCTGTCCTATTATTAAAGGTAAGTAGGTACTTACGGAATATTTGGAATTTTTTAGGATAATAATCAGGGCGCACTATGCCTGGAGGCGCTGAATATGAGTTAAGAAATGTATCCATTTTCATAAATATTATTATGGGATAAAATTAAAATTGTTATAAGACAGACTATTTCCTCGAGGAAAATTGCCGGTCCGGCAATCGGTCCGATCGCCTTCTCCCTCCGATGTTATGAAGCGGAAGCGGCAAGACTCTTGGGCCTAGGACCGTCCAAACTTTAAATCCAACAATCATGATGATGGATTTTTGGGAAATGTGGTTATTCCAGGGTAGTTGTTGATCGAAAGCGACCGCCAGAGTTTTTAAGGAGGAAAGTCATCTCCGTTAATTTCGAGTTACAATAGAAATTAAAGTACTTCATTGTTGAAGCATTCTTCTTCATTCAATTTTTTATATCGATGAACATTTTCTAATAGTTATTCCTATGCTGCGTGAACCAGGGGCAAGAACTTCGCTGCCGACAAGAACTTGTTGCGGTAACAATAAGCCGGTAGCGGAACGGAACGGCAGCGGCTAGAGAGCGGATCAATATCCGACCGTCCTGACCTCGCGACGGCTCCGTAACCAGGGCCAACTTGTAATTAGCGTATCGTCGGCTTCCCTATGGCTATCCAACTCTACTCCTATAATATATATATATATATATATATAGTAGAACAGAATTATCATATCTTCAAATTTGGTTTTTCTGTTTTTTTATCACTTAAATAGTTCACACTACTACGGATTTAATTCAGAAGCAGCTTAACTCTTTCTGTAATACTTAAGCTTAAAACATAGCAATGTGTCACACATATCGCTCCATTGCACGATGAGTTCCTTACTAAAAATTGGCAGCTTCTGAGAAAACAACTGGGTAATTTTCATTATGAACACACTAACTAGCTTAGGGAGGGTGAGAGGGCTAACAAATATTATTCAATAGATCGACGTTTTAATTTAATTTATTTAATTTTTTTTTTTATGCTGGGAGGGCAAGGATACTCTAAAACAGGTAAATTCAGTGATATCTTAATAAAAAACAAATATTATTAACTTACCATACTTTTTATTAGTTGAACTTAAACTTTGTTATTTATCTGCCCATTCAGGAGCAGAGTCGCGGGAAGGTACGTTGCTACAGTAATTTATTGGAACGGGCCAAAACCTAAAATTTCCCAACAACTTTGACCGCATATTAAATATTCTAATTTTCCCAACTGTATTATAAAATATGTTGACACTTAATAAAAAAAAAAATTATTTGTTTTCATTGTATCGATAAAATCCCAATTTTTATTACATGTTGGTATCGATTTTAAATTGTAGTAATTCTTTGTGTAAAATGTTTTAACGCAATTTTCACAGTTTGAAGTAAGTTTTCAAATTTCTAAACTGTTTGGGTTTTCAAATTATTGGTGGGGAGGTGACCCTCCCCTCATCTCTGGTTGCGGGTGCGTTAATAAAATAAATCACACAATTTATTAAAACAGCTAAATTTACCTTGTTTTATATTTTAACCAACCCTCCCCCACTCTCCCCAGCACCTTCTAGATTTGATCCATGGTCAACAATTCCTAACTCAGAAATAAGAAGATATGTTTTTTTTTTTTGTTTTTTTTTTTTATGTATTTGCGAGTTGTTTGTATTTTCTTATTTTCTCTCCTGATACTGGTCCTTTGCTTGTGAACTAGAGCGGTTGAACGCTGTTCGGGAAATTCATAAAGTATAGCCTCCGCATCGGCATCCACAACATTATCTTTTTTCACCAGAAGTTCCTCCTAGCGGCCCCGAGAGGGGGAAGTGAAAAGAGTGCGTCACTAACGCGTAGCCTTTAACGGAGGGGACTAAAAAAAAGGCGGGGTGTCATTTCCTGATCTGGGCAGCTGTGGCAAGGGCTCAAGTTAGGACAGACAATAAGTCTACTTTTGGGGCACAAAACAGTCTGATGATTCGGCAGCTGTCTATACAGTACTCGCGGGTCATACTGTGCGTTGGCAGCCGCGGCCTATGGCTGTCCCTTGGAGTCCGTCTGCGCCGGAGTCAGGACTTCAGCTGAGCTTTGTACTGCTTTGACCATTAGGTAAGTCAAGATATCTGCTAACTTCAACCTTTAAAAAACAAAATGTATTTATTAAAATTAAATTCATTCGTGCGGATTAAGCGCATCTTGTGATTTTGATGATTTTAAATTTCCTTCGCCGCCATCACTTACAATCCACCCAAAAGGCTATTGAAGCGATGGTCAAGAGACTTCTAGTACTGCGGGCCTTATCTTATTATTGTTTTGACTTTTTTATTAATTTTACTTTCAGTTGACATCCGCATGATGGTATAGATGGATTAATCTAATTAGGGATTGATAAATTATTTGCCACTTCCATAATTTAGTTTTTATTGAAAACTAGTTTCGAATGTTATACATTCATCCTCAGTTCTAAAAACAGACAAAAATTCAAAAATAAGCAATTCAAAATACAGTTTGGTATTATTATACATATTAAATTAGATGTAATATAAATTAGTATTACAAAACAATTATGAATTTAATTAAGACAAGAAAAGAAATGCATGTTGGTATTCACCAAGGTTTAAGTATATTATATCAAACAAAAAAGTTCGATTTATTGGTTTGTTCTCGCACTGAACTTTATTATATAGAATTAGGTAATTATGTAGAATTATATGATTGTGTTGTTACCTTACCCTGTGTCAAGAGGGTTTGGCAGGATATCCCAGTAATTAGTACAGTTTTCTTTCATAGCTGGTTCAGTGCGAGAATAAACCCATACAAACCTTTCTGTTTGATATAATCTACTTAAACCTTGGTGAGTCCCAACATGTATTTGATTTCTTGTCTTAATTAAATTCATAAATCTTTTATAATACTGATTTATATTACATTTAATTTAATATGTATAATAATACCAAACTGTATTATGAATTGTTTATTTTTGAATTGTGTGTTTTTAAAACTGAAGATGAATGTATAATATTCGAAACTAGTTTTCAATAAAAACTAAATTATAGAAGTGGCAAATAATTTATCAATCCCTAATTTCATTTTATTTGCTTTTCTTAATTTTTTTCTTTTGTATTTTTTTTTTATTTATTCTTTTATACTTGTTTTTCCAAATATAGTTCCATATCTGTATCAGCGTGACCATAAAATTTGGGACGCTCATAGATATTTGCATATATTCTTTCTTTGAGGCGGCAACCATTTATATATATATATATATATATATATATATATATATATATATATATATATATATATATATATACAAGATATCCCAGTAATTAATACAGTTTAAACCAATTTAAAACTATTTTAACCTTGATTAGAATTCTATTTATAAGAGTCTAGTGACTTTACCACTAGGCCATATAATTAAGTTTTGAGTTTTACTCAGGCTTAAAAAATTTTCCTTTTTAAAATTTCGATGATCGATTTCTGACAAAGGTGAGCTAAGTTTAATTTCCCTCCTACCTAATGGATGATAATTCATCACAGTTATTCAGGAATATTGGTACTGTTTGGTATATTATAAATTAGGCGTATTTTATTTTTTTTTTAAATTTGGGAGAGAAAATTTCTCCCTTTCCTCCCCACTGGTGTACCCAGGAAGTGTCTGTAGAACCACGGTTCTCTCACCGACAAATCCCATTTCTTTTTTGTTCATAAAAAAATTCAGTAGTGTTTGTTTATTTGGCGATTTATTATATATACAACATTTGAGATATCTATACTTGTTAGGAATATAAGATAATAATAAAAGATCTAGAGATGCCCGACGCGGAAATTCGGCGAAGAGAGAGAGATATCTGGAAGTGCTAGAGAGCTGAGACAGAGGAGAGACCCGGGACGGTGAAAAAACTCCTTGACAAACCAGTCGAGTCGCTACGGCCTTGGGCGCCTCCTCCCCTCGCCCCCCTCCCTCCAAGTCCGGCCCTAATTTTACAATCTTCTTTTATTTAGTTTTCTGCCAGTTATGTTTTTCTTTTTACGTCGGCTCTGGTTTTTCTATTTTCCTTTTCGGGGGCATCGCCTTGGCCATTGTCACCCGTCCGCTTGGTGAGGATTCGATTTTGGGGGCCAATGCCGGTGATCTGGGGATAGAGAGACCTCATAGCAATAGGGGGTCTTCCCCCGGGAAAGTTGTGAAGGTCGCTGATCAAAATTACATTTTTTTTTTTGGTGAATACTTGAACCATTAGATTCAATAACTGTATTTACGGGAACAATAATGTTTTCAGGGAGACAATTTTTATATTTTTTTCTTGACATTATTACATTTTATATTATTATGTAGTTTTTATAGTTTTACCTATCATTCATATGGGCCCTCAATCGTATTTATTTATTCTTTTTACTATTAAAAATTGATATAATTTTGAGCAAGGTCCTATGAAGGAAAAGTTGAAAAATGTAGCCGTTCCAGAATAATTCCACAGTTTAATAATAATATTTTGGTTACAGTATTTACCCATTACCGTCTGAGGCGTCGACATGTGAGGTAAGCGAATTTAATGCAAAATTATCGCCGATTGTTAACTCGAATGTTTCAAAACGAGAAATAAAATTTAATTAACATTAACAAAGTTATTTTTGTTACCCGGTATGATTTAGAAAGAGGACTTATTATAATTGTTTAATTATTTGGCTCAGATCATTCATAGAGTCAAAAATGGACCAATGTAAATTTTTTTTTTTTGGGGGGGGAGCAGGGCTATCTTAAAATTCGGCTAGAGATCGGCGAAGGGACTCTTTAGGAACTAGATGTTTTGATTTTCACTTCCCTTCCCTTCCTCCACTTTTATTTATTTAAGCACCCTTATTTAAAAGTTAATTTGAGACAATTGTTTTCTTCTCAGCGCGGCGAAAAAAACCCGTACTTGGTCTCTGCTAATTATTTTATTCCATACAAATTATTTCATAAATAATTTATTGTCTACAAATAAAAATATTTAAAAAAATAAAAAAAAATTGGAAGGATTCGTAATGTTCACACTTGAATTGAAAATATCTAAATCTCAAAAATAAATTGCCGAAATAAGCAGTTTTGTTATGTTTTTTTCAAATCAAAATTAATGTGACTGGATGGGAAATGGGAAATTTTTATTGACAGAAGTTTAACGTTGGTTTAGTTTTAAAACTAGAACATTCTCATTTCACAGTGTTTTATTCAAGTCAGAACTCTAATAAGCCATTAGAATGATACTTAGAATGGCAAAACTGCCAAAAACATTACTTACATCGTATATTTTATTGATTAAATGATTCCTTACTTTCAATTAAAACCATTCCCAGTATATAACATTCGTTTGGAAGATGAATATCACCATACGAGATTTTTTGTTTTTCCCAATTTTTTTTTTTTGGTAAACTTTCGGTCAAAGTTTGCCGCCCTCTATATTCTGCCGTGAAACTGCCCCCCATTGCCCTCCCCCTAGATCCGACCCAGCTTCCATTGACGTATATTTCTTATTGAAAAAATGTCAGGTTTTTAGTTTCAATGTCCATCGTGATAAAAAATTATTATTAGTTTTCTTATTATAAGTTTATTGATCAAACATGAAGACTTCCTTCAAACGGTGATTAGAGAGCAAGTCTCTTAGAGAGCAAGTAAAGGCTCTCTTGATTATAAATAAAAATAATTTTAAAATAATATTATTCTTAGTTAGGGGACCAAAAGGGATCAATTTTTCTTCTGTATAAATGATTGGAAACATCATTATATGTATAAAAAAATTGAAATAACCGACATAAGAATGGATGCCGCCATATTGTAACTCTTAATAGTTTTTTTCCTTGGTGGATCTTATTTTGAGAAATTATTTGATTTCTCGGGCGGAAGCTACTGTACCTCACCGGAAATGGTTCATTTTTTGTTCTTACCTCATCGATCAAAACTACAGATCGGTCCTGATTTGTGTTTGAAAGCATTTTAAACGCTACATCGGGCATCTATATGATACATACTTTCGTACGTACGTAGATACGTGTCCGTAATCGTTGTCATGACAGCTTCTCGTACCTGTGGAAGCTGAAAAAACTGAAAAAAAAACCTGTCTTCAAGAAATGAGACAGAACAATATTTTATGGATTATTATTTTAAAGTTTGTATTTTAGGAGATTAATAGCCTTAAAAAATTCGGGTTATTATTATCTGCATTGTCATTGTATTTAATAATGCTTATACAGCTATTTGCCGAAATCTGTTTCCCACGTTTTTACTGAAAGGAAGTGGAATAAATTAATTAATATTATGTATTATATTTTTCCCAGTGATTAAAATTTTGGGGACGAGCCCCTCTTCCCATTCGTTATTGAATAATATTATTCCGGTCTCAGCTTACATTATTATATTACAATTATCATTACGTTAATAAATGCTGACAAGTTAATATTATGACGGCTTTGGTTTGGGGGTCCGAGGTTGGGAAACTCCAAGGTTCCAGACACTGTTTCACACAGTTGGCGAACCTTTTCTCAACTTTCAGTCTCGCCTGCTTCCGGTGTTGTAAGCGCCGACAAAGACCCATTTAAAAAGGCTTCGATTGTTTGAAAACATTTTTTATTTGATTTTTTTTTTTTGCTAATCTTTTTTTTTCCCCACCCTTCGGAAGTTGAGACCTACAATGGAACAGGTTTCTTTCAGTTTCACCTTATAAAGGGAGAGCCCTTCGCAATACTCACCTGAAAGGGTCCTTTTACAGATTAAGTTATTTTTTTCCTCCCTTCGGAATATTCGCGATTTTTATTCTTAAAATATAATTTGTTTTTATATAACTAACTATAAATTGTTTATGAAGGAGTAGGGGATCCGGAAGGCGGTCAAAGAAATTCACGGATACTGCTTTTTACAATCCAGCGTTTCGACCCACATTGCAGTTCTTCATCAGGACTGAATGAACAAGATACAAAAAATAAAATAATGATATATGCAGAGAATGCTATTAAAGCTAACAAAGAAAATAAAACGACATAATGAGAAAATCAGTTGACATCCGCATGATGGCATAGAAGGATCAATCTAATTAGGGATTGATAAATTATTTGCCACTTCTATAAATTTGTTTTATTGAAGACTAGTTTCGAATGTTATACATTCATCCTTAATTCTAAAAACATACAAAAAATTCAAAAATAAGCAATTCAAAATATAGTTTAGTATCTTGTTACTACCAATTACTCACCGGCATTACTGGAAAATCCTGACCCTTAAACCGTTTTCCTATAAACATCCTACCTACCTTTCGTTCATTGTTAGTTCAATGCGAGAAGAAACCAGTACAAACTTTTCTGTTTGAAATAATCCATTTAAACCTTGGTGAGTACTAATATGTATTTGATTTCTTGTCTTAATTAAATTCATATTTCATAAATGTTTTATAATACTGATTTATATAATTTAATATGTATAATAATACCAACTATATTTTGAATTGCTTATTTTTGAATTTTTTGTGTGTTTTTAGAACTGAGGATGAATGTATAACATTCGAAACTAGTTTTCAATAAAACAAATTTATAGAATTGGCAAATAATTTATCAATCCTTAATTATATTGAAAAAACATTGACGGATTTGTAAAATGTTGTAAGATTAAACTGATTAAATATATTATTGACTTTTAATATTAATAATTATTTTTACTAATTGTTATTACTCTATCAGTTTTTTATTATACCATTTTACAAATTCATTACTGTTAATAATGAATATATTTTGATTAATATTGAATATTTTATAAATTGTATAAAAAAATTTAATGATATTTTTAAATATCGGTATTTTATGCCAATATTATCAATTTATCGATATTTTGCTTTCGACATCCCATCTCTGGTAACAAAAAAACACCACACCACACATTTTTATGGTTCTTTGTCGAGCTTGCCGTCTTTGCAGATTTTTTTATTTTATATTTTTTCTCCTTTTTTTGTTGAAAAATATCGGTATTCGATACTCATATTTTAATATCGATATCAGGAATAATCGAGAATAAAAAAATATATCGGATATAAATATCGATATGTTTTAAAAAAAAAAGTATCGATATATCTATAGTTTTACAGCATCCCTACTAGGAGTCTCTGTTCAGTCCTGTTGCCATCCAGTTGCGATCTCCAAGACCCCTCGCGTCTCCAGTGACTTAGTAGCGAAGTTTTCGCCTGATGATCCCTCTTTCATCCAGCGAGGCTCTCATCAGCAGGTTCTTCGATATCCTTGTTCATCCTCGCCATTCCCCACCCCATTCCCCTTGCACGCTTTAATATAGAGAGAATATTGGGCACACCATAGAGGTATAAGTCTCCTCGATGGCCTTTCTTCTCCATTTGATGGAATCGCATTCGACCTTGTGTGTTGATTATGCATTTTATTATAAGTGCGTTTCATTATTGCGAACGGGAAAAAAAATAAAAATCCTTTGTAAATTGCATTGGCTATGGCAGAAGGCTGATATTGATTGACACAGAAAGTTAGGAGTATTAAGGGAATAAAGGGAGAATTTAATTATACACAGGCAGTGACCAAGACCCAATGGTAGTTCCGTCATAGAGGAAACTGGAAATTGAATTTTCCAATTATCGGTGACAGAACCTCCTCCTGGCCCTCTATGTCCCTTCTATACCTCTATACACCTCGTTCCATCATTATTTTTACCATCATATATTTTTATTAGGCTCATATATTAAAAACGTTTGTATTTAGTTTCGTATGACTCAATGGAGATGGAAAGATAAGGTAGAAATAAATGCCTATGCATATGTATTTCAGAATTAAAGGGTATATACAGTACCTCGTAAATATTTTCAGTGGGCTGGCCGAGAGGGCTAAGGCGCTTGAAATAAGTAACCAAAGTTAAGCAACGTCAAGCGTGGTTAGCACTTGGATTGATGACCTCCTATAGGTGAAAATCCTGCCCGCGACTATCTACCCCCGAGTATGTGAGGCCCGTCAGTCTATAGGAAGCAATTCGCACAGACCGGCCATAGGAATGATGACCCTACCCCGTGTACCTAAATTGTGAATCGCGTTGTGGTTTTCCAGAATGTCAAATAGTCGTCCGGAGGTTTTGTCCATGGATGGTCTGAATCGGGGAAAGAAATAAAGGCCTGCTGAACAGCCATAATCCGTGGGTCTAGACAGATTTGACACTGTCTTTAACCCGAGAGAGTCGGTGGGAAGGGCACTGCCGAATTGGCCCTAAAGGGACTGGTTATGGAGCAATGGGCAGTCTGCCGCAGGACCATGGAAACCATGGTTCGCAGCAACGTGAGGTTGGCTGACCCCCTCCAGGCTGTCTGAGCTCTCGCAAGCGATAAAATATCTGTAAGAAGACAACATAGTCCAAAGATCTGCATGATCTACAGTGCCAACAGAAAATAAAAAAAATATTTATAATGTATTTCAGAAAAAAAATATATATATATAAAACTGTCAAATCATCCCAGAAACAGATATCTGATTTTTAAAACTTTCCTTTTCATTTTTTGATTAAATGGACATTTATATAATTCTTTAAATAGTTCAAACGACTCCAATTCGTTGGCAGAAATGATATTCAATATCATTTATTATTGTACTTAACACTTGTTATTTTCGGAATGGAAAATATAAAATTTATCAGTAAAAAAATAAATAAGTAAAATAGGTCTTTATTAGGACTATTCCAAAACTAGGCCTCAAGTCTCTCAAATTGTAGTGAATAACTAACCAGTTAATTTTAACTAACGAATTCAGGCATCGTCAGAACAGAAAAAGATAAAATCACTACAAGACAGTTCAACATATTTATTTATTTTTCTTATTTTTTTTTTGAGATTTTTTTTTAAAATTAATGAATGAGGTATCTGGCGGTGTAAGGGAGAGTGAACTTTTTTTTTTCCGAAATGGAGTTATGCCATACTCTGTTCATATCGTACTGTACAAAAGTATGGTAACTAAAAACAGTTGGAAATATGGATGGTTGGTTTTTTTAGATGCATTTGAAGAACAATCATACACTGATGAAAGTAGGAACTCCAAACTCTAAAACTTGATATTCTCGAAATACATTAGGGTGACATTCCCTCTTTTTTTCCTGGAATCTGCTAATATTATTTTTTTTATTATTATTATTATTTTACTTTTAGTTGTATTATTTATTTATCCCGGTTGGGAAGGATAATTCAAGTCCAGCTGAGTCCTTTGGTGTTATGTATCGGCTAATATAGTAGAGATGCTATCTTATTCCCTCGGCAGAGAATCTGTTGGGCAGTTGTGGTCCAGGCACCCTCCATCCCCACCCTAGTACTAGTTCCATTATAATCTACTGATCACTATAGGACGCCCATTGGGGTGCCCGTGTATGGAGCTTTATGCCACACCCCCACACTTCTGCTATGGAGGCTTAGCTCATATATATATGTGCAACTTCACATTATCCATATCTGAAATTTTGTAAATAATTCTCCTTCTTAAATTTGTTTTAAATATTGATATTTTAGAAAAGTCTCTACTGGTTTTATGAATTATTACAATTTGGCTCAATATCTCTTTTAATTAAAAGGATATCCATTGCCAATTAATGCCTAATGTTCAGCCTCCTTAATTTACCGATGCATACTACTATTTTATAACAGTTTGGAATGGTAGTAACCAATTTTTAAGATATTCAGCTAGTAATGGGTAGAATATTTTGCTCAAAGAAAAATTAGCGCATAAAGTGAACATGCGTGACTTGGATCGAGTAAGTATGAAGTGGTATCACCATAGCCATTGAAATTGGTGTGTGAATGGTTCGGCTTAATATGACTTAAGACTATGAGTAAGATAAAGTGGCCGAAATGCCCTTCGTCGCCCAAATTCGCCCCCCCTCCCTTCCCAAGCTATCTAGCAGTGATAGAATTGCTATCAGATGAAAAACTCTTGAAATACTTCAGTTGACTGTTGACTGTATAATATTCGATATTAAGTTTTTTTTTCTTATAATAATAACTTGGGGCTACTGGAACGTTTTAGGCTTTACTTGGACCCATAAAGCAGCGGGAACTTGGTAAAGTGCCTCATGACCTATCACTACTGCGGCTGCCTGTTGTAGGGATAATGAATTATTGAGTTATGATACTCTTACTTTTTTATTTTTATTCAATTTTATTATTTATTATTTTATTTTTATTTTATATATATCGTCTTTCCTTTGATAAATTTACGAATTTGAAAATCACTACTTTTCAGGAGAACAAAAAAACTGTGTATAAAAGCCGATTTCGATTATTTTAAATTATTTGTTAGTGTTTTTCATTTAACTCATAGTTTCATGTGTATTTATTGTTTTGCCTTTATAATCATACTCATATTAATTACTTTAACATAGAAAATTCAGACTTTCAGATTTTTTTTCGTAAAAATACAACTGCGATTTCCGCCATAACAGATTCATAACTTTACTACCGGCTGTATCAACCCAAATTCTACCGATAAATAACAAAATTAAAAAATCGGATTTTTCACATTCGCAAGCTTAACATGGGATCGAAGATATGTACATGGGATTTTCATCCTTATTTGTATCTTGTCTTTGTAACCCTAATGATGATTTACAAAATAGGCCGAAACATGGACATTCTCTATATTAATTTAATATTTTGTTTAATTTTGACCGCTCCTCTGATCATCTTACACATTACTTACTGCGGTCAAATATTTTAAAGATACGTAGTATTTTTCTAAAAGTGCTCTTACTTCCTGTATGAGAATTTAAGAAAATCTTGATTATGTTTTGTTGGTTATTTTTTGAGAATATTGCAAAAAAAAAAAAAAAATCGAGACAGATTCTAGTTATGTCAGTGCGGAAGCTGCTTCCATTTTGTTAAGAGTATATAGGACAGTAGGGAGAGTACAATCGATAGGATTAACAAATACCGAGGAGGGGGGCACACCCAGCCTTTTTTCAGAAGGGTGGTTTTTTTATTCTTTTTTTATCGGAGGGCCAAGGACATAATAGCCAGCCCAGCATCTGCCCTTTCTGGGGGAGCAGCCCTTTTTTCTACCCCCTTCCAAATATCTACTAAATCGAAATTAGCTACTCCACTGCCGATTTTTTTTTTATGTTTATATATATAATTTTTTTTAGCATCATTCTCTTCTAAGTGGTACCTAATAAATGTTGTTTATTTAACCTATGTAATAACAGGCAAAAGGGGTGTGCGCTGTTTTGACACCAGCAGCCCTTTACCAGATTTTCAAAAAAAAATATTTTTTTTACTGCTGTTTTGTCCTTCAACTACTCGTATTTCAGGTTCCTTCTTTTTATTTTAACTATGAATTTAAATTCTCTACACTCTCGATGCAGACATTGTGTTACGGAAATACTCCTCGTTCGAGTGCATATTTTTTCTTAATATATCATATTGATGTGTTTAATTTATTTTTTGGAAAAAAAAAATTAACTGGAAGTGATTTGCGCTCCTCCCTGGTCCTCTCTTACCTGAGATCTCCCATCGCTGCGGAAATTCCAGGCCCTAGGGGCCGGTTATACTAACCCGCTCGTCAAGCTATAATAAACCCACAATTTATTTAATTTCTTGATCTATTTTCTTTCGGAATTACAAAATGTTTATTGATTTACTTTACAAAAGTGGGAAACACAAATATAAAAAAAAGCTACGCAAATTATAATTAGGAAAGAAATGAAAAATTACACTAGCTTGTGATGGTTATGTTTTTTAGTTTTTGATAACTGATTGTTATGTATTTTTTAGCACTGAATCCGAAAATGACCTTCATTTTCTTCCACCACATTAAGATTTTTCGCAAACTGAAATTTCGAAATGTATAAAAAGTTAAAAAATTGCGGAAATATGAGACTCAAAACCTGTTTCTCGTATAATGTATTCTTTTTTTTTTTTTTTTTTTTTTGCCTCATTATATGCAATATAATAGCTTTTTTCACAGTCTGAGCTAAACGATTTGGTTTGAGACTTACGTATGACGAAAGAAAATTCAGAATTGCTTGGTTCGAATTGCCTATCAGCTAACACCTCATACCTATTCCTGGTTCAGGTACAGAGAACAGGATTATCTTCCATATTTGTTATATATTTATTTCAAGATTACGAAAAATCCTGACGTGATGGAAAAAAATGAAGTTCATTTACGGATTCAGCGTTAACAAATATATATATAGGAATTAATTATCAAAAGTAAAAAAACATGTATCAACCCAAATTTTGCGGGTTTTTGTTATTTATTACATATTTTATTATATATCTTTGCAAGTTTTCAGCTTTTTTATTATTCAAGAGTGACATTCGTGTCATAAATAAAAAATTTAGTTAAATAAGAAATGGAATCTTAACCAAAAAGTTGGGTTCATTTTTTAATGTCTGTAAAAAAAATAATAATAATATTAACAATACATATTATTTGATAATTTTCATTGAGAAATTTTATATTTAATTTTTGAATTGGAATTAAAAACTTATCTTTAGTAAAAATATTCAAAAATTAAAGATGAAATAAAACATTCACTGGGCAAAGAACGCGTTGGTCGATTTAAGGATGAAGAACACAGCCTGATAAGGACAAGTGGAAAGGTTCGTGTTGAGAAGTTACAAGTTAGCGTCATGAGATAATAATTTTATTAATTTTTATTAATATAACTATTTTAAATGTGTTTCAAGATTATAACAACGTTTTAACAATATATAACAACTACATGCCATGTTGTACTTTACTTCACAGACCTGTTTCATAATTAAGTACCAACGTACTAGTACAAGCTACCCTATGACTAACACTGTAAAATATTAAAATATGATCAGATCTAAAATATTTACAATAAATACTAAAAATAGTAAATTGAATAAATAAAAAATAAAAATTATAAAGAATAAATAAATAAAAAAAAATTGAATAAAATTATTATTTTCTAAAGACGATAAGTAACCTGTAACCTCTAAATACAACTCTTTTCGCTAGTATTTTTACCACTTATATATGTTCTTTTATTATTATGAAATAGAGCTCTGGAGTAGAAACTAACAATTCCCATCTCGGACGTTGCGATAGAACGGAATAGGGATACAAGAACCAACGAGTGTGGGCCTCGCTTGAAGAAAAGATGGACTCTCTTCACCTGAGGCCCTCCCGCATAGAGTGTGTTAAAAACACCTGTGTGTTCCTCTGAAAAAAATTAATGAGATAAATATTATTACAATAGTATCATCAAAGAGCCCTGGTTTACCCATCATTCCCCGGGCCGAGTGAGTAAATATCGTAGATGCTGGTACTGGTACTGGTATAGTATAGGGAGAACTAGTCCGGTAAGTCCACCAGAGTGGAAGAGACAAGATTTCTCGGGACCGCCACGAAATAAATATTAGCTGACCCAATCGGACCCAGAAGCCAGTAGCCCGTTGCGGCTACTCTGGGACCCTCGCACCATCGGCTTCAATATTGTTTGATTATGGTCACCCCCGTCTTTGGGATATTACCACAATTAATTGCTTTCTGGTGGTTACGCTGGTGTCAAGTATTAAAAAGGGTAGTGGACTGTATTATATAGTGAAATAAAGCTAATATGTGAGAAACTTTAAATAAAACATAAGTAGATGAATATAAGGTATAATGAATTAATTATAAAGGTCTGTGCCAAATCCGGGTACATAGTGGATTAGTATGTTACTGAAAATTTTGCTTAGTAAATAATAAAATAAATACAAACTCAAATGGTAACAGTGGGCAGTATAGATGTATGCTTGTTTTACATTGAGCTTCTTGGTCTGTAATTAGGGTTTCTTAGTTAAATTAGGGTGGATCTAACTTTAAGGTTTCTTCATGAGGATCCTGACAATTCTGCTTTCTGCTTGGCTTGGTTCTTAAGTTTACGCACTCATCTAGAAATACATATGTAACATGATAAAGGTGTGACTAGAGCAGAGAGACTTGAAAACGAATAATCCCTCTACCCTGCCTTCTTCTAATTTTTAGTAGCTTCTAGAAAAGGACAGCCCGTCATTCGAAAAATACCCGTCGTCAAAATCGGACCATTACTAGCAAAGATACAGCGCATTGAACATTTTAGTCATGCTCTTATTTTCCTACCGCTGCAGATCGGAGGAACTGTATGACAGTGGCGTACTAAGAGGAAGGTGTTGCTTTTTCTCATTAAATCCCTCAGTGTTTATTAACTTTTTAGGAATTCATTCGTTCAACAACATTTCATGCTTCGCAATATTCTCCCTTTCTCTATATAATATGAATATATGATCTTCATGCTCATCAACATATCTTTTGAATATTGAATAATATTTTTGGTAATTTTTTATCCAATTTTCATGCTTGCCTTCTTCTCATTAAATCCCTCCCCCAAAAAAGTTTGATCCCCCAGATTTACCAGCCAGCCCAGTATTTATTAAATTTTTAGGAATTCATTCATTCAGCATCATTTCATGCTCTGCAATTCCGCTTTGGCTAACCTCCCAAATGTACTCGTCCTTCCTCGGACCGAACGTTTAACGCAATACCTTATTATCGAAGACCTTAAGTTATTCCTTCAAAGTTAGAGGTTACATTTCGCAACAGTATAGTACAGTAGAAAGGATAATAGTTGTTAAGTAATGTCGTTGATGAAAAATGGCATGTATTTCTTCCCTCTTCTTCTTAAGATTCGTTTATTCTAGTTATCATAGACCCAAGATGTTCCATATTCAATACATGTTTCACCGAAACCGTGGCCGTTTCTGCTGCGAAATACAACTATTTATTTCGTCTTATTCGTGTGTATTTCGAGTCCTAGGTCTTTACCTAGGTCTTTATCATAAGCGTTGTTGTATTTAGTCTTATAGTTTCCGCGTCTTCACTTAACAGTACCGAACCATCTGCAAATCCAAGCACACGTTATCATTATAATATATAATTATTTTCTATAACTTTTTGCAAAGCTATTGGCAGTAAGGAGCCTCCCAGTCTAGTCTAGACTGCTACTAGCCGCGCCGCAAACATCCGCTCCGCTAAATCAATAACTACACAGCACCGTGCAGTGACCCCTCGCCCCACTGCCCTCTATGTATTTAGTCTTACATTATCTACACTCCTTCCATGGATCCTGTCCTTTCCTTCCATTCGTTCCATCGATCTTGTCCTTGTTCCTTATCCATATTCGTTGCCCAACTCATAGTCGACTAAATAGGTTTCAGGGCATCCGCATCCACTGCAATGCTCATACAAGTTAATGGAAGGTCTACTTTGTCATGATTCTTTAGTAGTTTACAGTCTTGAACGTACGTATGCTCAAAATCGTGTATTGATGATACGTTTTTCCGTAATATTTAAGATATCTCAAACGTATTTTCACATCGATCCCTTTTGTATCTGATCATGAGAAATTTAAGCTTGAAGGCCTGGGACCTTTGCCAGAAATGATAAAATTGTTTGTAAAATAATTATATTGGCTAAGAGAAAGCACCAAAATGCAGTTCCACTAGTGCAGGTGTCTCCAAACCTTGGGTTCATGATTATACTGGAATCATATCATAAATTACAGTTGATAAATGTTCAGTTTCAGTTTATATATATCAACTTTTGTATTTGTTAATTTTTCGTTAAATAAAAGCATCTGATTATTATTTTTTTTTATTTATTTACATTGTAAATTTTACAAATGTAATCAAAATAAACATACTAAAAAAAATGAAATTCTGGATAATATTAATCAAATTACCTACAATTAATAATTGAATTGTTAAAATCGCTTTTTATAACATAATTGGCCATGAAATTTATTTTCTTTTTTACCAAATTTTCATTTCTTAGACCATATGTCTTAGATACTTTGCAATTATTTGTGCATTTGCATTTGCAGTTATAACACTCTGATACAAGTACTCCAATTTTAAATACGAAATTTATTTAGTAAAAGTCAACTCCCATAGGCAAGAATTAAACTGGCATCTTCATGAAGTAGCTATTACTAAAACAAATTCAACTATTTTGGTCTCGTTTAATTATTTATTTATTTTATCAGGGTAATTGTGAACTTTATATCTTATAATTTAAAAATCATTCTTACAGAATGCTTTTCACCATTACATATATTATAGACAGTCTAAATTTACATTTATAATCAAAATAATAATCTTTTAAATCAGGTTTTAATTATTAAATCATTTATTTATTTATTTTTCAGAATTCAAATGCGGTACTTCTAAAGAAAGAAAAAAAAAAAAAATCAGTCCCAGGTTAGTAAAATTTAGCATTGATGGTTTAATGGTTTGTTTTATATATATACATATATATATATATATATATATATATATATATATATATATATATATATATATATATATATATATGTACACACACACACACACACACACACAAAGTGATTCTTACGTATTGTAAGGTTACGAACACCACAATAGTTTGAGTCATAATCATAATAAATAAGTCATCATCTATTATTAATTTTTATTTATTTATTTATTTTTTTGTTAGAAAATAATAATTTTTTTTAATGATTTTCCGGACTCCATGCTATAAGGCGACGTAATGATCTTTATAAAACAATGGGTATAAATTCTGCTGGTTAATGGGCCGTAAGAAACAGGCTTTAGTTAAGGACCGTTTCTCTTCGAGATAAATAGATCTGTCTGGGGGCATTGTTTAGTGCAGTTGGTATAAAGTATATCTAATACAATTAATATATATATATATATATATATATATATATATATATATATATATATATATATATATATATTATGTGTGTGTAATAAAAACATAGATGGTTTTAAATAAATTGGACAAAAAAAAATAAGATCATTTAAAAAAAGAAAGGAAGTTAAAAAAAATACATAATTTAAAAAAAAATATTGTGTAGTTAAGGAATACGTTGAGCCTTTGTTACTTTTATATGGCTTTCAAAGATATTTATATCACATTCTGATATGACAAACTTCATTTTATTTGGAGGAAGGTTTTGCTTTTCATGGATAATTAATTGCTCTTCATGGATAATTAATTAAATTAAGTACGCTTCAGAGCTTCCTTAATATTTGTCACCAATGAAAATGGTTACTAAAATATTTGTTGCGATCACTTTTCTAAAATCTGTCAATCGATTCTTTTATATTCAAATTTTAATTTCAAATCTTACAAATTAAATAATTAAACACATTGATGAATTGCGCATGTCCGATACTAGTTGTAATGAACGATAATTTATTTAAATTATAACTTAAATATCTTATATTTACGGTATCGTTTTAAAACGTTATCGTATTGATTATTAAAAAAAATATGTTCGAAAATGTAATATATCTATTTACTATATTTACAATAAAAATATGTAAAGTATGAACGACTCAATTAGGCTCTAAAGGGAAAGGAATTATAAAAAAAAAAAAATAATCTAATATTGCAATTAGTAATTATATTAATTTCCTTATTCATTTTTGGAATACGAAGAAAACAAAAATAAAACGAAAATTTCTGTAGTCTGAACATGTCATTGTTCCATATATGGAAAATTCAAATCAAAATTAGTACAGCTTATTTCTTGGAGTTTTCATTTATATACTCTATATAGCATACTTTTTCGTATCATTAATAAAATTAGCATTTAATCAATTTTAAAATTAAATTTAATCCCCGTAATAATACAGAATAAATTTTTTATCGGTACTTAAAAATCAGAAACTTTTAACTTTTTTTATTTTTTAAGTGATAAAATATACATAAAAAAAATATTTCAATCTTGATTTGGATTTTTTTTTTTAATTGTTTTTACAAAAAATAATGATTAAGATTGCCATAATTAATTGAAATTATTAGGGATTGATCCTTCTATACCATCATGCGGATGCCAACTAATTACAATTATGTTCCACATGTGGAACAATGGCAGGCTAAAGGCTAAGGAGTACATATTATTGTGTTTCGCCTACAAACTTTAAACCGTTAAGAAAAATGTTTTTTCTTCAACATACAAATGAAATAAAATTTTAATTGTAGACAGTAATTAAACAAAATCTACTCCATGTATACGTCATCTATATCTTTATTTTATTCACACACGCATGCAAACATACATATATAAATATTACATCTATACGTGTGTGTGTGTATATATATATATATATATATATAAATTATATCTCTTTTACTGATTCCAAAGTTCTTTATAATGCTACAAAAAAATGCGCTAATTACAGTTTACTTTTTGGGCACGTGGCTGTAACATCTAATGACCCAGATAGATAAATAAAAACTGGTTTTCCTCTCTTTGACAATTGAGATGCGTCCGGTACAGATAGGAGCCATATATCTCTATCATTTGTCAAATATTTTTAATTTAGTATTTATTATGTTTTTTAAATTTAGTCTTTATTATTTTTACTGTTTAGTAATAATTCTCTCTTTGAGTTTCATATCACTTCAAGAGAAAAAATTGCCGAAATTTGGAAAGTAGGAAAAACAAATTGGACTGCCCACTTCGAAAATTAAATATCGTTGGAATGTCTTTGCAGAAAATCCTCTTTGTTGAACTCATTTAATTCATTCTTTATAGAGTTTGTCCTTCTGTTTTCGGTGTTGTATCTTCAATTTATCCTTGCATTTTTTTGGAAGATTCCTGAAGTGAGTGTATGAGTGTGTATATGAGTTTTGGTAGGTATTCCAATGCTGTACCTAATGATAGCTCAACTATTGTAAAATGTGTTTTTTTCCACCACAGAAAAGCGAATGAAATGCTTGTTTTTTCTATCAACAACGAAGCTCAGAATGATGGAAAAATTAGTTTTTACTGTAATTTTGCAAATAAAAGTGGAAATGTCCACTCTTGATAGAATGCTCCTCAAATAAATTGCTAAAAGATAAAGTACTTGTCGTTTTCATGACAACTTCATACCCGTGAAAGCAACTTGACTACACAAACTTTTTAATAAGCTTGAAATTATCTTGGTAAAAATTGAAACTTTTTTGCCGTTTATAAAAAAAAAATGTTGCCGTATTGACCCCGCTCCTTGAAAAGGTCTCCAACAAAATGAGAACGAACAAAATATTATATATATATATATATATATATATATATATATATATATATATATATGTATATTTTACGAAGAGCTTTAGGTTTATGACGTCTGTTAAAGGTAATCTGATGGGATTTGTTTAAATTAATTTAAATACTCACATTTTGACACCATTTTTCAATGTTTGTGATATGTGGTTAAAGAATTTGAAAACTAATAAATGGTTGTTAATTAACTGATATAGGTGTCAACAGTGAAATGATATTAGCTGTATAAAATGTGTAGGGGGTGAGACCTAGGCTACCACCTTGAGGAACACCAGCAGAATAGGCAAAACTATGATTTATAATAAACCCTTTTTTTTATGTTTAGTCCTGTAATATTATAATTATACTACCATATTTTATCTACCTGTATTATAGAACTGTAACTGCAAAAATACATTTTATGCTGAGGGTTGATCTTAATTTATAAATTGATGTTCTAAGATATTTTTGGATATTGGAGATATTTACCTGTCTTAACAATTACATCTAAAGCCTTAAACTAATATTTAAGTAATGGTTGCCCACGTTATTTGACTTCTGTTATAAAAAGTGTTCTGCGATTTAAGAACGTATAAGAGAAGAAGATATTGACAGTTTTTAAAAGAGTCCTTGGTGCCAGACTCTGTCCAAAGCCTTGTCTACGTCGATAGAGACACTTGTGCTTAAAAAACTTAAAAGCTTTGTAATTGTGCCATCATTAAAAGGGGGAGAATAAAAGTGTCAAATTAATTCTACCGTGAGGTGTTAATAGATTTTTTTTTTCCAACAGGCAACAAGATACAATGTTTGGAGTCAAGTGTTTTTGTATTAATTTTTTTTCCTCGGTTGAAATGGGCGAAGTAATATATTCACAAGGGCCGGGGACAGATACTATTATGTTTCTTTTTTTTCCCTTAGCGGTTGGGGTGACCCCCTCCCACCCCCTCCCCTCCCGGTGTTTACACTGTAGATTTGCATTTGACTAGCTGCGGTTCTGTTTTTGCCCACCTGCGATTCGGCCCACTATACCCTACCTGTTGCCTAGTGCAAAAAAAACTAGCCATTGTCCACTAGCTCGGGGTCTACGGCATCAGGATAGGGATTGGCGTGAAGGTACCTTCGATCGGTCAATGCTTGATCGGATAAGATAGGACTTTTCTGAAATCAGTGAAGAATTATTACGCATCTATTAGACATGGTAGCAAACTTCATTTTACTTTTATTTACCTATATATGAAATATATAGTATGGGAAAGCATTGCGATCGTAATAAATTATGAACCCGATTTTTCAATGGAAATTAACGTTTTAATGTCCGATGAGTTCAAATAATAAAGTCTCGCAAAATGGTCTGTGTGTGTGTGTGTGTGTGTATGTGTATGTGGTAAATCAAGCTCGAAATACAACACGAAATTTTGTACGTAGGTATGTGTCTAAGATGTTACAGACCTTTTTTGCCAAAATCGGTTAACCAGAAGTGCCAATGAATATTACTGATTTTTACAATTTTTACAATTTTCTCGAAAAAAGCTCCAACGGTTTTGATCAAACTCCTTATATCAATGTATAATCAAATGGTATTTAATATTAGCTACGTCTTATCCTCATGGTTCTGATGATTATGATAAAATGAAACCTAAACGTTTTTGGAAATATTTACTAGAATGAATATTTCTTTTATATATTTAAATAAAAAAAAATAAAAAATTGTTTTGACATCAAAATTGGAATAGAAATTATAATTTTTCGTGGTACCTGAAACTCTGCCAATGATGATTATGGTTCTGATGATTATGATAAAATGAAACCTAAACGTTTTTGGAAATATTTACTAGAATGAATATTTCTTTTATATATTTAAATAAAAAAAAATAAAAAATTGTTTTGACATCAAAATTGGAATAGAAATTATAATTTTTCGTGGTACCTGAAACTCTGCCAATGATGATTATGGTTCTGATGATTATGATAAAATGAAACCTAAACGTTTTTGGAAATATTTACTAGAATGAATATTTCTTTTATATATTTAAATAAAAAAAAATAAAAAATTGTTTTGACATCAAAATTGGAATAGAAATTATAATTTTTCGTGGTACCTGAAACTCTGCCAATGATGATTATGGTTCATTTTATAAATAAACAACCAAAATTTTAAATAAATGAAAATTTTCATGTGTCATTATTATAATGTGTAAGTGGGCATACGAACTCCAGTTCTTTATTTGATTTACATTGAAAAAATTAAATAAAACAAAGGATAAACAAATATCTCATTAATTAAGACTCGATAGTTGATTATAATCAATTATAGTATAACGATCAAGTTTTATTCATTTTTTTATTATTATTACATTCATTAAAAACATATTTACTTAAAGCGCGACCCGCTGTAACCGTGAGAGTGGCCGTGAGACCATTTGGGTTAGCCTGGTGCAAACTGTATGATTTCATTTGGTGTCATGATTGTGATAAATTGTGACATGATTGTAGACAGATGCTATCACTGCCGTGATAGAAACTGTCACAAGTATACGTCTTTAATATGAGTCATGTTCAAGTAGTAGTCTGGCAGGGCTTAAATGCCTAATTTTCTAAATGGCTTCCTCTAAAGTATCTTTAATCTTGTTTATTCGATATAATTAACCGTCTTTCATAGTTTCTAGTAATGAAAAATAGATAAATATAAACTTTGAAAGAATATGATATTTCACTAAAGGAAAAAAAATGTGAAATATTTTCAGGGTTGAAAACAAATTTCCGAAAATAAGATGTATAAATATATCGTTGGTATAAAAAAAATTAATAATATCTAACATATATAGTCGTCGAGCGTACTAGAGAATGATAAAAAAGGCATTAGCTTAAGTCATTAAGATATTTAATAATTACTATTTTTATGTTATTCATTGGATATTAAATGTTGCCATGGAAACGAAATCTAAAAATTTTTAAGTTATTTTCATCTTGACAAAAAAAAATACTGTGCACTATGTGTATATATATATATATATATATATATATATATATATATATATACGCTGTATTGCCATACTGCAATATTTTGAGGGGAGAGGGGGAAATGCAATAGTTTGAAAAACTATTTTATTGTAGAAAAAAAGTGAAGAAGTGATCACTGTTGAGGATATTTCAAGAGCAGTGTTTATATACAATCTTTAAAACTATTTTTAAAAAATTGATTATTATAATAGGGTGATTAGTTGTGATGCGCGCATCGCACCAGATTTTTTCATTGGCTACACGCTGGATTCATCATTCATGGATTATTGGCTATTTAAGTTTTTTTTTTAGTCGTATTTTCCCCGAAAAAAATAGACTATTGCAGTGGGTCGAAGGTCGGCGGTGAGCGGCGGGACTGCGTTTTCTATCCGTTTCATAACCCCTAGAGCACGATTATGGAAGATTTGGAGATGTGTGGGAAAATATATATATATATATATATATATATATATATATATATATATATATATATATATATATATATATATATATATATATATTTTCCCGCTACATTTGAGCACCTCCAGCGGCTCCCTTAGGGTCAAATGAGCCGAAATTCGGTATGTAGGACTTTCTGTATCGAAGGTCAGTGGAGATGGAAAACGATTTAATAAAAGTACGTGTAAACTTTTTTCTTACTCCCCCGTGTTTATATATTTTTTTTAATGTGAATATACGACTTTAGTGACGGAGTTCTACTGCTCACGGATTTTTTTTTTATTCAAATGGATATTAAAAATTACATGACTGGTCCAGACTATGAAAGGCACGATTAAACTACGAAAAAGTCCAACATATTTTTACACTTGAACATGACTCATATTAAAGGCCTACAATCAATAGGTCTATAATCAGGTCACAGTTTGTCACGATCATGACACCAAATGAAATCATACAGTTTGCACCAGGCTAACCCAAATGGTCTCACGGCCACTCTCACGGTTACAGCGGGTCGCGCTTTAAGTAAATATGTTTTTAATGAATGTAATAATAATAAAAAAATGAATACAACTTGATCGTTATACTATAATTGATTATAATTAACTATGGAGTCTTAATTAATGAGATATTTGTTTATCCTTTCTTTTATTTAATTTTTTCAATGTATATCAAATATAGAACTGGATTTCGTATGCGCACTTCATTTATTTTACATTTGGTTTGTTTGTTTATAAAATGAACCATAATCACCATTGGTAGAGTTTCAGGTGCCACACAAAATTATAATTTCTATTCCAATTTTGATGTCAAAACAATTTTTTTTTTTAAATATATAAAAGAAATATTCATTAATTTATAACCATTGGAAACATAAATAATAGATTTCTGTGTCCTCGAAAGCCATGCGTTGATAACGCTAACCTATACGAAGTCTTAGTATTTCAGTGGGTAGTAGGGTAGATCTCTCCTTATTTATTAGTTGATACAGTGACCATTGGCTTGCTAGATCGGCAGAACTATCACAGAGGGGAGGGGGGGGGGGTACAAATCTGGAGTAGATTCGCTGGAAGGTTAGCGCTGACGACCACCGGCAACTACAAAGAAGTCTCCTTTGATGTGGCCCGCTGGGGTTGGTACCGCTGGCATCCATTTGCATCCATTAACGATGATCCCTGTCTGTTGGCTTTGTCCTCTCTGTTCAATCACTCCGTTATGAACGCTTATATTTTTTCATAATTTAATTATTTTCTTTTTTACAACACAATATCAATTTATATTAAATTATGAAATTATTGAAATCTAAACCTAGGCTGCTGATGTGAGATGTACCTTTTGTTGTCTGCATTTATTTGAAATATTTTTTTATCTTGACGCCTGAATTGACTGTTTAGTTATTTACTACTGTTTGAGAGACTTAAAGCTGTGTTTCGTATGATATTCCAATAATTGATTTCATTTTTTTCAGTTTTGCCCTCTTTAATTTTTTTATATTAAATATTATTTAATATTGGCATGTTTTCACTTTCCCCATAAGTTACATACTTAAGTAGAAGCCTCATTATAGTCTAGTTAATGATTGTTCAGAAGGGAGGTGTAGACGGAAATGACGGGATGACTTCTGGGCCTTGTTTGGACTTCTTAAGAGATTAACATACTAAAAGTACCCGGATCTGGGAGCAGAGGCAAAGAGTGGGGGAAAAGATCATGTTTTTCGGTTTTTCTTTTATATCTCGATAACGGTTGATCCTAGCTTAGAACATTATATTTAAGAACATTAAATTTCCTACAAGAAACATACGCTCTTCAAAGTAACAAATTCGAAAAAAAATAAGTAATTTTTTTAATTCTTAATGTTATAGTATTATAGTATAATACTAGGCTATATTTTTCCTTTCATCGTCTTTACCATATGTTACTTTGAAGAGCGCATATTTCTTAAACTATAACAGATATTAAAAAAATAAAAGGAACATTCTTGTGGGAAATTTAATGATCTTCAATTTTTATGTAAAATGTTTTTAGCTAGGACAGACCGTTTTCGTATATACGAATATATATATATATATATATATATATATATATATATATATATATATATATATATATATATATATATACGAAAACCCGAAAAAAACGACCTTCTCTACTCTCCTCTCTTTGTCTTTGCTCCTAGATCCGAGGATTTTAGTATGCTTACCTCTTAACTAGTCCAAACAAAGCCCGTCATTTCCGATTATAACTCCCTCAATGACTGTCCTAGTATATCCCTTCAATTTATTCATAAAAGAATAGAAAATAAATTTTCGCAATGTGAAGGAGTTACGTGCTTACGATAACTAAAGATAAGTAGCTCAACCTTGTTGATAAAACAAGTTTAAACTCTTAAAGAAGCTTAAACTTTATCAGAGCCTCTTTCATATTTTTAAAATGTTGTTGTAACTTCAAAGGAATGGGGTAGCTGAGTGGGAAAGGACTAATAATTCCTGGGTCTATGCTATATCAGCCGTGAATCGACTTTGGGATCGGAAGAAACTTTGGGCTCACCCAGCCTCTGTATAGTGGGCTCCTCATCGGATTGGGAGATAATCCCGACTGAGCGTGGACACACCACATCCTTGGATATTCGTTAATCGAATCTGAGAGAGCAGGGCTGGTTGGCATAATGGGTAGGTTGGCCAGTTCCTTTTTATTCTCACTGTCAGGGGCTTTAGAATACCACCTTCTCATCATGTGACGTTCTTCTCTACAGGTTTTCATTATAAAGCTTTTCAGTATCGTATAAGTTCCTATGGAAAAGTGGTTACGAAAGTTTATTTACTTTAGCATGATAAGTAAATTTGTTCTTTTACAGAATTTGCATGTCGAGCAATTTTCCCATTCTTTATCACATATTATTCCCTTTTCTATTATGATTATTGTAGTGTAAAACTCTTCGATTTTTGCTTTCTTGTACCTTGGATTTTTGTTTTGAAATCCCGTTCGGGACTGGCTGGCCAGCATGTGATATTGTAGTTAATGTGATATTATTGTAAATAAAAAGACTTCGATAAAAAGACAGAAAGAAAAATATTGTTATATCAAAATAGAAGATGGATAAATGGCCTTTCTTAAGTGCACAAATAAATATTCAGATTTGTTTTATTTTGATACCATTGATTATTGTTCGTTTATAATGTTTTTTTAAATAATTTCTAGTTCGCAGTTGTTCATTTTTTTAAGAATTTTTCCAAACTGTACCAATGAACCCTAGGAGTGGGGCACCTCGACTTAGATATTATCCTGAGAATTTGGCACTTCACACGAATGCCTGAAAAAAATATCATAGTATAGCTTCATTGATGTAGTATTCAAAGAGGCCGAGAGCATTTATACATGTCAACTATAAACGTTTACATGAAAAATTGAAATATGTTGCCAACCTGCTTTTCCTTACTTTTTTACTCTGTACTGAACTCAAGACCCTACTTGGGTGGATGGTACTGGTATTAGTATATATATTTAATCAATTTTATTTATAATATCTTTGATATACTAAAGTTTATTTTAGGTTGTTACGCTCACTCAAGAGATAAACTTCCCTACGGGTCCTAGACATATGGTTCGCCGCATGATTAGTAAATAATTGTACTTAATAGCTCAAGTGGGAAGTATTCTGTAGTAAATCAGTATCTAAAAATTATAGGAAATAAATTATTTAATCAGTTTAAATGATAAGTACTATCTTGTTGATAATACTCGTATTTTCCATGCTAAATAATATTATTATGTTTATATCAAGTTCCATTGTGACAGGTTGGATCATGTTTCGAATTCTGACTTCACTTAGTGATATGGCGATGACTCATCTCTTTGTTCGGGGACTGTATTGTTTATTGTAATGAATTACGTAATGTTAGCTCGTTGGGTAAAGATAGCCGACCGTTCTGCAACGATTCACATCCGCTCTAATCGATTTTATTTTCTCCGCTCCTCCTAGACGTTCTTAAACAAACTTTTTTTCGAGCAAAAATGCCGTCAAAATCATATTACTGGATGCGATTTATTGATTGTTCATAAAGTTCAGGAACATCTCTGCTCAAATGGAATCAACTCGATTTCGACATATGGACAAATAAATGAAAGCATTTAATTTACAAAAATTGAACAAAACTGTTCCGTAAGCAGCGAGAGATATTTAAAGGGGTGATAGTACACCTCAAGTTCGTATAAGACATTCCATACTCAAAAACAGGAAATTTAAGTTTTACGTTCTTAATACTTAAATTTTAAATTAAGTCACGTTTTTTGTTGAATTGGAAACACTCCCCCAAAAAATATTCATGGTAATTAAATTCCAATATTCCTCCGTAAAACAGACAATATTCAGTTGACATCCGCATGATGGTATAGAAGGATAAATTTAATTTAATCTTAAATTTGATTATGTAATAATTAATTTAAAATAATAACATTTTATCAGAATTTTATCAGCGCTTATTTGATGTATTTATTCAATGGGGTGATTGAGATGGGCCAAAAGCCAAGGGATCCAAGAGGATTTTTTTTTTAATTGGGTAAGTGCAGAAATCAGCGTTAGATAATATATATCTATATAATATATCGTATAGATGCACTTAATGGCCAAGAGATCCAAGTATAAAATAAGTTTAACTGCCACAAGTAATTATAAAGTATTTTTCAAAATTATTACAACAGCCCTGCGCCTGAATACGGCTTTGTAAATAAAGATAATTTTTCGACAAAGTTTTATATAATATTTAAGATAATTTATCTTAAACCACGGATAAAACAATAATAAATAATCTCAGATAAAAAAAAAAAACGTATTTTACAGAATTTTTGGAGTAAAAATACTTTAAATGAAATTAACTTAATATTTACATTTTATTGCTAGGACCCACTGGTAGTGGTGAAAAAAAATTACGAAATCAACATTATTTATTTTGGATTATTAAATAACTTTTTATCTGCGAATTATTAGATTTGAACGGATGAAATGTGAGATGAATTTGAAATTATATTTTATTAATTAAAAGGCCAATTAGAGGCCCCTTCGGGCCTATGCCCGTGGCATTTGCCACCTTGCCGCCTGCTATTACCACCCTTATACAGGCTTATTACTTGACACTTAACATATATTCAGTAATTCGTAAGACGTTTGAGTCTCGAAAAGGCTCGTTTCGAAACGATACGGATTTAAGTGGATTCCTTTGAAGTCTAAAGCATTCTTTTGTGAGATATAATTTGGGGCATTTTGAAAAAAACGACTCTGAAGAAGATGACCGTCGAAGACGAAGAAGAACATTGACCGTCTGGAAGAAAGGTCACGGCCAACTCACAACTATTTCCTTTGAGGCTCAACCGTCTGGCTCTCTCGGCACAGGTAGACTTCGGGACAGTCGTTAGGGGCAACCGTCGGTGTGTTCTTCACGCATCTCACACCAGCATAATATTTTTATGGTCCTTATTTACATGAACTTTGTTCTAAATTGCCTAAAATGGAAATGAAAAAAAATTGCATTCAATCTAAATTGAGTTACAACATATTTTCGAGTTAGACCTTCTATGAATTATTTTTTTTTTTTTGTAATATTGATTGCGTTAAACTATAACGATAATTCCATGACTCAAGGTGTCCAACTGCAAATAAATTAACTTGATTTATCATTAAATAACATTTTAAAAAAATATTTAATTCAGATTATGTGTGTGTGAATATATATATATATATATATATATATATATATATATATATATATATATATATATATATATATATATATATATATATATATATATATATGTAACGGCATGAATTAAATATTTTAAAAAATTTTATTTAATGATAAATTCATTTCCAGTTGTGCATCTTGAGCCATGGAATTATCGTTATAATTTAATGAAATATAATAATAATTATATATATATATATATATGTAACGGCATGAATTAAATATTTTTAAAAATTTTATTTAATGATAAATTCATTTCCAGTTGTGCATCTTGAGCCATGGAATTATCGTTATAATTTAATGAAATATAATAATAATTATATATATATATATATATATATATATATATATATATATATATATATATATATATATATATATATATATATGAACTGAACACAATCTAAAGATATTTACATACAAATTATTATTTTTACGCTTTGGATCACATAAATTGTCATTACTGTTTTATTCAAATATATATTTTATATATATATATATATATATATATATATATATATATATATATATATATAAAATTATTATTATTTTTCAAATTATTCAATGCAATGCTTTCTCTTTCTTTCTTCAGCCTTTCGTAGCTTTTTAACTGCAGTATCTTCTTTGCCTTGATCCATTTTTTTTAAAATTAATTTAATGGCTCAAGTTTACAATAGCTGAACAAACAATTAAATACAAATTATAATTATAATTATTATTAAATAATAATAACATATAAAACCCATTTCAACCTCATTTCTTGCTGAGATTTTCAAGGAGCAGAATCACATCGAAAATAAATTTGTCCTAACGGCAATCAAGTTTCGCGTTTTCACACTTTGTTTTTTCTTAGCCTCCGATTTAATTCACAAAATAACGTTTTCACCCAATTATTTCAGAGTTATTAAAAAGTTGTCATAGGTATGACATGTTGAACACTTTTTAATAACATTTTAAATAAAAATTGGTAGATTTTATTATTGCTAAACCTTTATTTAACCTTCCGGGATCATGTAGTTAAATAACCGGGGGTAGATGATGGAAATGGGGTAGATCGCAAACAGCGGATACAAATAAAAAACGGGCTGTCTTTTTATATAACAGTTTGATATTTAGGAACATATCATATAAACTTTTGCGAATTAGTTATGCGAAAAATTATTTATATTACTGGGACAGTTACTGCCATGTCAGCAACTGCCGCTGCTACTGCCGTCGTGTTAACGGTTGGACAGTTGCCGTCATGGTAGCATTTATGGTAGTGGCAGTAGCGTTGCTCTATCAGGTTTGACGTATTAGGTGGCACTGCCACGTTTACGCCTTGATAGTGACTGTCGCAGCTTATCTACCTATCGACTGTATATTTCGATTATTTCTGAACTTGATGTTTGTATCCAATTGAAATTGATTTTATCCAACGTTTTGACATTATTTTATTCTTGGAGGAGGAATAAAAACTGTATAATTTAGTTTTTTTTAGTGACCTACAAAAGAGAAGGACATTGCCACACTGCCACGATATTCTACTATCGGGACAGTACTACCACGACAGAAAACTCTAACCGTGTAAACGAGGCATAAAATACCCCGTCACCTCAGACCTTGGACCGACACTACACCAAAAGTTATTGTTTTAAGAAAACGGCACTTTAAGTTTTCATCATCAAATTTCAACTAATTATTTTAGGTTTCTTTACAAGTGTATAAATAGTTTCATGATATCATTTTCAAGTAAATGATTGGAGGTAATCAGCGTAAGGTATTTTTTATCCCAAAAATATTTTTTAAATTAAATTTTTTGACTTGTGATAGTTTTGTTTAAAAAAAAAAAACTGCTCTCTAGCGGTCACACGTTGAATATTTTTTTCTGGCTCTTGAATATGGCGCGCCGATACATATGGCATGGCGGCAAGCAATTAACGATTGTTGTTATTTTATAATTTTTTTTTTCGTGATATCTACTAATCTTTAGTCTGTTTGTAGTAACTTTCAGATAATCTTTTATGCTTAAAAAAATTAAAATTAAATATTTATGTTGATATTGACAGGTATCTGTATCACAGGGTGGTTATAAGGTTTATTTCAGCGAATTTTTTTTATTGTTAGTTGAGTTTTTGTGAGGATAGTTAAAATGATTTTGAGACGAGAGAGGTTGTTTGATGTTAAGCGTGGAAGGAAGAGTGGGGAAGTCCCACCTAACAACCGCTGATGACTTTTCCCATTAGTTTCGTTTTATTCGTATAAAAGAAAAAAAAAACGTGGAATTCTTCTCTACAAATTTAGTGGCATTGTTCCAGGTTTCCTCGATATTAAAAGAAGTAATGTGCCTTGAGAAAAGAATATTTCTTTATCTTTATTTTATTTTTTGTTTGCTATTGCTTACTAATAAAATCAGACATGTCTATGTCTAATATATGTATACATTTGTTATTTGCAATTAAAAAAAATAAATTGAGTGATTATAATGTCGTTGATGGATTGTAGTTTATGAAACCTTTTCTTTTATTTACTAGTTAATATTTCATTTTGGGCATATGTTTGTTTAGTAAACTTCTAAACATATCTATCTATTTTAATGAATGGATCTAATATTTAAAGTTGGGATAAATTAATATGGCAATGTAAATTTATATAATAATAAAATTATCCCTTAAGTGTATAAGTGGGTAAAATCTACAATATCCCAACAATTTTTGACCGGATTTGGTTGAACATTACCTGAGTTATATTTTGTATATTAATTTAATTTAATTTTTAAAATGGCCCTAGCTTTCAATAAACTACACATATCTATATTGTGAAAATTTTTATCTTACAATACCTTGAATTTGATTATGTTATAATTAATTTTTAAAAATAAAATAATAACATTGATAAATACAAAACCAATGCTGATAGAAAGAATTTTATCAGCGCTTATTTGATGTATTCAATGGAATAATTGAGATGGGCCAAAAGACAAGGGATCCAAGAGGAATTGTTTTGGGGGGTTAAGTGCAGAAATCAGCATTAGATAATATATATCTATATAATGTATTAAATAGATGCACTTAATGGCAAAGAGATCCAAGTATAAAATATGTTTAACTGCCAGAAGTAATTATAAAGTATTTTTCAAAATTATTACAACAGCCCTGTGCCTGAATACGGCTCTGTAAATAAAGATAATTTTTCGACAGAGTTTAATGTAATCTTAACGCACGGGCAAGACAATAATAAATAATTTCAGATAAAAAAATACGTTTTTTTACAGAATTTTTGGAGTAAAAATACTTTCAATGAAATTAACTTAATATTTACATTTTATTGCTAGGAGAAAAAAAATAATTGTGAAATCAACATAATTTATATTGGATCATTAAATAACTTTTTATCTGCGAATTATTTGATAAATATTAGATTTGAACGGATGAAATGTGAGATGGAATCATACAGCATTTTGCCTAAGTTGGTAAAATCTAAAATATCCCAAAAATTTCAATAATTAATTAATTAATAAAATATTAATTAAAATATTAATTAATAAAATTAATTAATAAGATCAATAATTTTTTTTCCATTTATATTCAAACTATTCAAATTCTAATGTAAACGATATCAGTATTTGTTTTTAATTTAAGTAATTCCTTGAGTAAAATTGTATGCATTTACTGTTTTATGTAAAATATTAAATATATAACTTAAATATCAATGTGAAAACCATGACTTCCGTGTAAAAAAAAAAGCGGAAAGTAAAAAAAAAATTCAGGTAAAGTGTCACTTCCGGTTGGCCAATTTTAAACCAAAATCTACTATATTATTTATATTGGTATAAAAGTCTCATATACCAAATTTGAGATGTTTTACATTATATTTTAATATAATTTTCGATGAAAGTTTATTTGGACCCACTTGTAAATTACCATTTCCAATTGACCAATATTTACCGAAATCTATTAGTTTATTAATATTGACCTAGAAATCTAATATAACAAATTTGAGAATTTCAATTTATCTTAGTATAATTTTTGATGAATGACTACTATATTTGAGAAGCTGTTGAAAATGATGGCATTTTCAAAGTCAATTCTGAACTTCAAATAAAGTACCATTTCCGGTTATCATTTTTGAACAAAAATATAGTATTTTATAGATATTGACATTAACATCTTATATAGTATATTTGAAAAGTTTTTGCATTATATTTTATTATAATTTTTGATGAAAATCTATTATGAGCTTAAAGTAAAGTATCACTGCCGGTGATCATGTATTGACCAACAATGGATGTGCACAACTAGATGTTACAAAGATCCCAAATATAAAATTTCATCTTTCTACCTCTTACCGTTTTTCAATTATGCGAGATACGAACGTACGACCGTACGTACGTACAGACGCCACGATAAAACTAGTGAAAATGGATTCAGGGATGGTCAAAATGGATATTTCCGTTGAAATTTGAAAACCGAAAAGTGAAGTTAAATTAAAAGAACTATTATTGCAGTGTTCTTAATGAAGTCAATGACACTTAAAGACATACAAAGCTGACGAAGTACAATACATTTTCCGTCTCTCCTTTACTGAGAATACTCTTCAGAGATATGGATCACTCTCTCATCGCCTTCAGCCAATCATCAGTCTAAGGGTCAATCGGTCCAACCCTCAGTGGTGATGACCACATCACCTCTTCTATACTGTCTGGAGAATGATGATCAGCACTTGACGCCCAGAGCCCAAGCTCCCAGTCACTGTAGACCAAGGCATTGGTTGAAACAAATCTCATTGGGAGCTAATGATAACGTTATTTGTCATAAGTGATGTTCCATTTTAGTTGGATAACATATACTTTAAGATCTTCGCTGCTTGCTGGTTTGCATGGTACTTCTATTTTTACGCTGCTAGCGACCAAATGTCGCGACCGCTCGAGACCAGACATGCCCTAGCCGCTCCACCGCTCCACCTCTTGCAGAGACCTCGCTATAATAAGCCAAGGCCTCCCGGTGGAGGGGCGTCCTTGCAGGATGGTCCCGGCCGTTGAACCTCCAGACGCTAGACAGACGTCCTCCCCTCCCTCGTCCTCTCTTTATTTTGTTGCCAAACTGTTGCTTCTCCCGCAGGTGAGTCCTTTTGTCCTTCCACTGTCTTGCACCACCGTTGTTGTCTCCGCTCTCGCGCCTCGTATCATCTTTTTTCTTTGTATCAAATGTCTTTACCACTTTTGACTATCATTCTGACAGCTATTTTATTTTATTATTATTATTGTAATATTCTTTAAACATTTTCCATTTGAAAAATAAAATTCATTCATATATATATATATATATATATATATATATATATATATATATATATATATATATATATATATATATATATATATATATATATATATTATATATATTATATCGTCGTTTTTATAAAAAGGCGTAAGGCCATTTAGCAAACTTTACAAGAAACACATGAAACGATTTTTCCCAAATAACAATTTAATGTTTTTAAAATTGTATTCTTTATTATATACAGTAGGAGTTTATTGAGGTGACGAAAGCTTTATAATTACAATATATTTTTAAGGCTTAAAGCACCGGCTAAGGCAAGAGTGACAACTGAGTGTCGTTAGTATTTGGTGCCTACGTCATTAATAGTCGATTTTTAGACCATTTCCAATTTCTTTTTCGATATATCGTGAGGAGGAATCGATAGAGGTGGGTGGAGTTCATGTCGCATAATAAATTTAAACCTAAATATCGAATTTTTCCTTTACGCCTGTTTCCAATAACGATATGGATATATATATATATATATATATATATATATATATATATATATATATATATATATATATATATATAATTTTTTTTTCCAAATCCCCATTGTTACCAACTTCTTGTTCAATTTTTCGCTTATTGCTAATTTCTTGTATTTTATCCTTCTTCTGTATCTTTGGATACATTTTATGTAGTGTTGAGATACTTAAATATTATTGATATTATATACTAATGTCATATCTGTGACGGGGGCCAATTGTGATTGCGAAATATTCATTCATTCATAATATTCTCATATTATAATAGAATTATACTATTATATAATAATCATTCATAATAAAATAGCAATAAAACTTTTATGATTAATACGGTAATTAAATTTTGCGACTTAAGAGGAATAAGTATGCCCAATTTATTAAATTTAACGAGATTCAACTTCAGGCTGATGTGGTTGAGCCATTTTAACCATAAGGGTCACAATTTGAAGTATATTATGACTGGTTAACAAGTAATCTCCGTGATACTCCATATTGGCCCGTAATTTGAGAATCTCTCATTATATATATATATATATATATATATATATATATATATATATATATATATATATATATAAATCGAGAAAGAGAGAAAAGATGGATTTTGATGAAATTGATACTGGACTGTTTGTACACTATTTCCCAACTTTCTCATATTTGAGCCAAATCGGACGATAATAGGTTTTCGCAGGCGTAAGCGAAAGTAGTGGATGAAATTTGATAAAATGTATACAGGACCATCTAGATACCAACTATATTATATATTAGGGATTGATAAATTATTTTTCACTTCTATAAATTTGTTTTATTGAAAACTAGTTTCGAATGTTATACATTCATCTTCAGTTCTAATAATACACAAAAAATTCAAAAATAAGCAATTAAAAATATAGTTTGGTATTATTGTACATATTAAATTAGATGTAATATAAATTAGTATTATAAAAGATTTATGAATTATGAATTTAATTAAGACAAGAAATCAAATACATGTTGGTACTCACCAAGGTTTAAATGGATTATATCAAACAGAAAAGTTTGTACTGGTTTCTTCTCGCATTGAACTAACAATGAACGAAAGGTAGGTAGCATGTTTATAGGTAAATTGTTCAAGGGTCAGGGTTTTTCGAGTAATGCCGGTGAGTAATTGTTTTTTCTGTTATAGATGGGAATAAATTTAAGATTGGACTATTGGAGATATTTATTTGGTCATTTAAGCGAAAATCTGGATTGGATTTGAAGGATTTTATTATTTCAAGTGCTTCATATATATTTAATTTGAGGCTGTTTTCAACGCGATGTATTAATTTAACTCCTGAGTCTTTGATGAATTTATGATAATACCATACTATATTTTGAATTACTTATTGTTGAATTTTTTGTGTGTTTTTAGAACTGAGGATGAATGTATAGCATTCGAAACTAGTTTTCAATAAAACAAATTTTAAATTCTGGCTAGAATGTTTCGGTAACCTGTAGGACAACCCGTTCTGGCCGCACATGTATACATTATATATCAAACCCCGGTGATTTCTTTATCCCTCAATTGGGCTGACTGATGCTATCTAACACACCGCCCTACTTTCTTGATAGGAGCGCTTACTTCTGGAGCTAGAATGAAACCTTCGCGTGTGACCTCAGATATGGGGGAGGGAATGGGGGGCAAAATTGAATTGAGGAGCCTCGGCCATATTGCTCAACCCTCGGGTTATCAAGTCCCATTCCATCTCTGCCTCGGCCACCTTCCAACAGGCTATTTCCCGAACCGTTAACGACCGATATGGATACAGATTTTATAAGCACGCTGATCATTTATCCAGTTCCAGATATTTTCGTAAAAATCAGACATTTTTTTTCATCTGGTAACTATAGGTACAGAGCTTGTTAACAAACAATAGCTAACTTATCCTAAGAGCGAACTGGAACCTGGCGGCTGCGCTCAGCTTAACTCTCCATAACGTAAAGAATGTTTTATTTTATGTTTTTACTTTTTATCTTTCTGATGTATTTTGTATAATAAAGAATAGGTTAATCTTTAAATAAATCATAACAATGTAAAAATTGTTATAGGAATGTTATTTTTATTTTATTATTTTTTTTTTGTGACTATGTATCCTACCATTTTAATTATAAATGTATTTTTGTTACTAGACCTAAGATACGTGTTATAGTGTTGTAGTTAAGACAAGTGAACGCTTAATTTAGTTTTATGGGTTCCTCCATGCGAAGGAACTGAAGGGAGGGAGTTAACGGTATATAAGACTTAAATAATAGAAAGAACTATTTAGCGTTACTTTACCCCAAACCCCCTTTTTTTAAGTGTACAGTTCAGTCTAATCGTACAATATATATATACAGTAACATAATTTATATTTCTTCGCTTGGCGATTCAGACGCCCAAATGTCGCACCAATTAGAGTCTGTAATCACAAATATCTGGCAAAAATCACTAAACATGCCAATTTGAATCAATTAATTCTACTCCTGTTCCCAACAGTCGTTGCAATTGACTTTTGGATGTTCTAACGACCATAATGTAAAATTTAAATGTAATGCCCCTGTAATCCCCTAATAGTTACTTTTTTGAAATGTACGGAGCGCAGGCGATTGATTTGTCAGCATTTTTCTTCTAAAACTCACGAAAACAATAAAGAAAAGTCAGTTTATACCACCATCGAACCTTTCTTTGAATAACGGACGTCCCCTCATTAAAACAGTTCTATCAGCTTTATAAATTATGAAGTTATGAAATTATGACTTTGAAACTTTTGTAAGAAACAAAATGGATATCCAGGATTTCAAAAATGCAATCTCCCGAAAAAGTGCGTTGGACCGGGAACGTTTTTTTTCCAGCTGCCGCCTTTTGTTGCCGCCTAATGGTTTTATTTTCATTATAGTATGACTAAAAAAAAACAAAAAAAAAAACACCTGTACCAAAACAACTTATGAAGGATCTTGTACTTGGGGTTCAGTACTTGGTAAGGACCGTACTGTTGCTAAGTCAACGGTTGTGCAAGGTGATTTGGCCGAGATCACGCTCAACCGCCTGGTCTTTTTTCCCCCAATTAAGGGTACCCATTTTATAGAGGCTGGGTGATCCCCAGGAGAGTCACTCGATCACACAGAGTCGATCCACGGCTGATACCAGAATAAATAATTTTCTGCCACAGCCGGTCTCGAACCCGGGTAGTCTTACCACTGAGCTACTCCACTCCTATAGTATTACATACAAAATTAATTTAGAATATGAAAGGATCGCTGAGTAAATAAAATTCAATCGAAATTTCGGTCACTATTACGACATTAGCAATTTTTTTTACGGTTTACATGGTTTTGCGCACCTCTACAGTCCCTCCAAATTTAGTTAGAGGGTTGAAAATTGTATGGAAATTGAGTTGGTGTTCAACTTTGCCGTTTGGGGGTTTCAGCTTTTTTCTCTCACCCCTTCTGTTTTTAGTGAAAATATAAAACTGTCTTTAAGGTAAAAATATGAGACTTAAAAATAGACTTATAACATTTTTCTCTCATAATTTATTTTATTTTTTTTTTTTGGCTCATTCTTTGTAATAGCTTTTTTTTTTACAATCTGAGCTAAACGATTTGGTTCGAGGTTTACATCTGACCAAAGAAAATTCAGAATTGCATGGTTGGAGGTTTAAAGAGGAGAACCTGCTAGTAGCTGGTACCTCATATTCCTGATTTAGCTACAGAGAAAAGGATTTTTTTCCATATTTGCGATATATTTATTTCCAGATTTGCGAAAAATCCTGGAGTGATAGGAAAAATGAAAAAAAAAAACAAACTTAAAAATGAAGCTTGAATTATTTTGCCCTTCAAGTTATTCTATGTGCAATAATAATATACTTATATTTCAACAAGTTTATCAATAACGAAAAGAGCTTGGAATAAGACGATGGAGTTTAGTTGTGATTTATCGGAGGTTGGTAGAAGAGGCTGGGGAACCACCTGCGGCCCTCCCAGACGGAGGCAAAGAAATCCAGAAGAGAAAAAGCAACAGGCACAAAAAAAAAAGTTGGAGGGCAAAAAACTCGGGGGCCCAGCTGTTGGGCCACGTAGCCTAATTGCTCGGCTCTATGCTGCCAATTCATCTCAATCTAGCCTCGTCTATCGCTTCCTCTATACCATAGGGCCTGTCTATACCAGATCGTAAAGTATCCGACAAATTTATCTGAACAAAATTTTATTATTATATTTTTTTATTAAAATCAAAATGTAGTTGACCGTAGTGGAATCGTGGTTGAGGGCGTGGGCAGAAATAATATGCACAGTGATAAAATATCTTCGGCTTACTATCAAAACCTCTTCAGACCTAGCTTTTTTTATAACGTTTTTCTCTCGTAAATTATTCTCTTTTTTTTTTTGGCTCATTCTTTGTAATAGCTTCTGTTTTACAGTCTGAGCTAAACGATTTGGTTCGAGGTTTGCAACTGACCAAAGAAAATTCAGAATTGCATGGTTGGAGGTTTAAAGAGGGAGAACCTACTAGCAGCTGGTACCTCATATTCCTGGTTTAGCTACAGAGAAAAGGATTTTCTTCCATATTTGCGATATATTTATGTCCAGATTTGCGAAAAATCCTGGAGTGATAGAAAATATGAAAACTTTATTTTATAGAATTTTATACTATTTAATTTATTATTTTTTCATCTTCGGTATCGTCTATCAAAACCACTTATCTCTATGTCGCAGCTGGCTCATTCATTAGCGACATATACATAATGGTTTTGACAGGAGATAGCAAAGCTGAAGAAATAATAATGTAAATAAAAATGCTATACGATTAGCATACTAAGCTCAGGATTATGAGGAGTCCAGTGTAAGTACTATCGTATCTTGCTAAATAGATACGGTGGCGCTGCCTTTGGTGATTACCATGCAACTTTTTTTTATTTTACTAACCTTGTTTTATTCAAATTTTTTTTTATTTTCTAATTCTTTTTGTAAAAAAAAAAAAAGAAATTACCCTTGATTCTAACTCTCTTTTCCTGTTTCTCCATTGAAGTAACACGAAATACAACAAATACCTAACACTTTGAAACCTGTTGTTTCACAAAACAATATGGGGAGGGGGGGAGGGCATTTTGTTGACACTGCCAATAGCAAATAATCAAATCTGCCCTACTGAGCCTAATATTCATCGTATTATCTACTGCTTGCTATTGATGAAACTCGACGAATAGCACAGTAGCATATATAGCATGCTTAAGAGAGGATCCTGAGTATAGATCTAAATCAAAACCCCCAAAGAAGAAAATTCGGGCTTAGGAGGTTTTGATAATGATTCGACGGTATACTGTTTAATGTGTGCGGACGTTTCAGCCTAAGTTGTAGGCCTTCATCAGGACTAAGAAATAACAGATACGAGAATAATACAAATGAGAAGAATAAATATTTTGCGTCAGACATAAACTGTCGTAAGTAGCATTTACAAATAAGCAGTGGCGGCTCGTAGATAAAATTAGGAGGTGCTGTTCCAGAAAATGTTTAGCCTTTATTTTGAAATAATATAAAAGGAAAACAACGTATATAATAAGAAAATTTAAGTAGAAACTCAGGGTTGACGTTTTCTAATAAATAAAAACCGAAAAAAAATGAAAATAAAATAATTAATTTTAATAGCTCGTAGTAACGTAGTAATCTAATTCTACACTTCATCACATGCAAGAATATGGTGAACTTTTTTTAAGTACAACAGACGTAAAAAAATACTAATATATTAATACTTATTTAATAGTATTCTGAAACATAATTTTAGTTTAGAAAATATAATCTTTAAACAATTGTCACGGCTGATAAAGCGTTATTCTTAAGTATTGAGTCCTCTGTGATTTCCAAAGGATGAGGGTCGCGATAGGGAACCCATTTGCAAAGTAACTGAGTAGCTTTCTTGAATAAAGAAATAGTATGCCGAACTTGAAAAAACAAATTTAAGGTTGTCAACCGTAATTCACCGGGTATAATTTTATTGTTTTTCCAAACTGTGCTGGTTAGTTTAGGCGTTTAAATATACCTGATGCTCCCAGATAATATAACACTTTGAAGATAAATTTAGAAGATTTATGAGCTCGAAAAGAGGTTTGAACTGAATAACCTATTTTAAGAACATGGAGGTGCATAATTGGGCTTGTGATCGGGTAAATACCATTTAACAACTTCAACCTTTTTTTTTTTATGCCATAGCTTCCCTTTTAGTGTTTGATATCAAGAATCGATTATCGTAATGTAGTTATTTAAAATAAGAGGTGGATATTTCGCATGTTCGGTATCGCTAATCAGGTTTTATCTTGTGCTAGATCTTTTTTTAACGTTTAATCCATAACCCCCCTTTATTTTTTTTTTTTATGCCTCTTATACACGTTTCTATAAAACATGTTAAGTCTATGCATTAACAGGCAAGCAATTTTTTTTTTGTCGTACTGATTACTCTTTCTATATATAAAATAGATACATCATTTAATAGGTACTGTAGATGTGGATAAAAGAAAAATCATCGAAAACGGACTAATCATAAAGTTATTAAAACATATTTTCTGTGGACTGTAGCACTAAAAGGGCTTTAAGGTTGATGATCAAACTTTTCTAAAGTCTTCTCCTTAAATTCCTTTAACTATCCGCACATAATATGTATATCTTATAGTTGACATCCGCATGATTGTATAGAAGGATCAATCTAATTAGGGATTGATAAATTATTTACCACTTCTATAAATTTGTTTTATTGAAAACTAGTTTCGAATGTTATATATTCATCCTCAGTTCTAAAACTATACTTTGAATTGCTTATTTTTGAATTTTTTGTGTGTTTTTAGAACAGAGGATGAATGTATAACATTCGAAACTAGTTTTCAATAAAACAAATTTATTGAAGTGGCAAATAATTTATTAATCCCTAATTATATATATTATAGTACGTCCCTTCGAAGAAGCAGGGAAAAATGTGACTACGAAAAGAATATTGCATCTAGGCGTAGCTCGAAAATTAAAATTATTTTCATCGTTTATATATAAGATCATTTGAAAGGCATTTAAATTCTCCTTAAAACAAAACAAAAACAAAAAAAAATCAACGAAATCGGATCTTATGGAACTGCAATATAAGTTTTTTAGTCGTATCAATTGTTCCTTCCATATAATATATTATAATTATAATTATATATATAATAATATATCTACATATTAGGATAAGTGAATAAAACTGAGCACGTACTCATTCTTCAAAAAAATGAGCAGGTGCTCTGGTTTGATGTGAATAAATAGAACTTACACAATGAAATACTTAAATACTCTATTATTATTTATTTAAAACGGATTTTCGTCCAAAACTAATTTTCTTTATTATTATTTTAATTATTAGGGAATGAGATGGTCCGGGAGGCGGTCAAAAAATGGAACACAAATAGTAAAAACTATTATTATTATTATTAATGATCCGACGTTTCGACCCACTTAGCAAGTCTTCTTCAGGGATTGAAGCTCAGAGGAAGGAAGAATTATTTATTATTATTATTATAGATTCTTCCTCCCTCTGAGTTTCAAGCCGTGAAGAAGACCTGCTAAGTGGGTCGAAACGTCGGATCATTAATAAATAGTTTTTACTATTTGTGTTCCATTTTTTGACCGCCTCCCGGACCATCTCATTCCTTCATAAATTCTACGGTCAGCCATTGATTATTCAATATTTTAATTATTATTTTATTAAGTGTTTGTATTTGTGCACATGCTCCATACTCTTAGTAAAATAATAATTAAAAGAATAGTAAAATAATAATAAAGAATTTTAGTTTTGAACGAAAATCGGTTTTAAATAAATAATAATAGACTATTTCATTATGTGACTTCTCTCTTTATCATCGAACTAGAGCACCTGCTCATTTTTTTTGAGGAATGAGCACATGCTCAGATTTATTCACTTCATCTATTATGTAGACAGTAGAAGCCTAACATTCGGTAGAGTGTATTTTATTTAGGTAACCAGTTTTTACACTCGGCCAATAAGGGACAATAGCATTTCGCCCTGATCGCCATATTGTATTTACTAAAAATAAATCTTGACGAACGTTTTAATAAGTATTTAGCTAGTTTGTTGTTCTATCTGCCTGTTCTGGAGTTGGTAAGGAAGTTGAACTCCGAATAAATTTTTTTTTTTATTATAAATAAATCATAAAACTGATCTAATTTTGTTTTTCTGGTCGAATTTCTATCCTAATATTTATTTAATAGTTGGCCGAATCGATAAATAAAGTATAAGAATGATCCGGCTGGCATTCGAGGAAAATTCAAAAATAGTAAAAACTATTAAATGAAAGCCGACAATTCGACCGACAATGCAGACCTTTATCATGGCCACAAAGTGAAACTGTTGTAGAAGTATGAAGAACGACGTACATTTATATGAATAGAGTAAAATAACAGAAATAATATGAAAATGAAAACAATGATAACTGATGCAGTAAAAAATTGATAAAAAAAAAAAAAAAAAAAAAATTAACTCTATACTTTATTTCATTGTGCCTCCATTTTTGCTTATACAATAAAATGAATGTATTTAGTCGAAAAGGAAGCAGGACCTCTCATTAGGATTTATAATAAAATTATTTATAAGTTAATAATTTATTTATTTTTCTCTTCCTTTTAGGGCCCGAAAAAGAAATTTTATTTTATTGGATTTAATTCGAACACACGTTTTAAATTAGTAATCATGAAATAATGTATTTATTAGGGACAGGTATATACCGATGTACGATAACGAGTAAAGCATATGTAAAGAAGTTACTCAATGAAATACTCTATTATTATTTATTTACAACCGATTTTCATTCAAAACTAATTTCCTTTAGATAACAGGTAGTTTTGCTATCGATACCACTAATTCAATATTCCGTTCGATAGCTTAGTTGTATCGATTACTTGATTCAAGTGCTTGAATGAGTGTCGATGATGACCTGGAATTATGGTAGGAGGCGGCAGAACCGGTATAGGATTTTTGCCGGGAAGCTTAATTTTGTCGCCTTTTCTTTCACCCCTTCCGATAAAAGTGAGCAGTTTTATAAAGGTACTTTAGCTAATATATTACGGAATAAATATCATCAAACTCATTTTTTGAATGAATTAAGATCAAAATTATCAAAAAGCAGGTACAAATATAATTTACTTGATATAATAATGACCTTTTGCTCAAAATTTACCCTCTCAAACCTTTGTCCCCTAAATTCTGCCGCCCGGGGCAAGTGTCCCCTTTGACTCCCTAATCCCCTTTGACTGACCTTAGACCCGCGGGCAAGTCAGTATATGATGAGTTGTCTTGGAGTGATGTATTATCTCTATTTGGCTAGTCTTTTTTTAGACTATTGTCGTGGGGTGTGCTCTATCTGGTCTGCATTTATGTTATCATTTCTTTTTCTGCTTGAATTGGCGAAACGCTGACTGGTTTGTTGTACTATTTGAAAGACCCAAGGTTTTGTGTTGAGGCCTGGCAATAATAGTACAATAATACCAGTAGTTGTATTTACTGTCGTTAACTAATTTATCTTTTATTAAATGAAATAACGCGATTTTAAGTTTATTTGCCCATTGCACTGGAAGTCTACCCTTAGCCAGTAAAGAACCTAAAGTGATCTTCACTCGCTGGCCCGGTTGAGCGAATTCGTAGCTGCCGGTAGCCAAGATCGTTGACACCAATTACAGACCAGTTTGGCAAATTTTGCCAGAGCCAATTTTAGTTTAGTTAATTTAATGGTTACTCCTCCCTCCCCTCATCTTCCTAGAAGAGATCCCCCTTAACTCAGCCAATTTCTCATTCATTTGTCAGCCGACGTATGGCTCCTGTAATTTCCTGTCATCTACTCGTTAAGGAAATATAAAGGATTCTAGTCTCATCCTGGATCCTGGGATCAGTTTCTTAAAAGCCGCACTATTCAGGACGCTTGAAAATCAAAAATCTTTTTGGATAGCCTATTAATAACCTAAATGCATATAACACACACACACATATATATATTATCGCTCCTATACCATTTTCATTACATATCATCCATCCAATTCCCCAAGAATCGTAAATAGATGTTTCGTAATTTATAACTATGTATATCTATCTACCTTATATAGGCACATTATTTTTACTTGTTTTTTTTTTTTAATTTATTAATTTTAGAAATTACTTCAATATTATTTTCAATAATTTAATTTTTTCTTTCACTTACCTGTATATGAAATATATAGTCAAGGAAAGTATTGTGATCGCGAAAACTTTTTAATCCGAATTTTCAACGGATAATAAACGTTTTAAGGTCCCTTAAGTCCAAATAACCAAGTCTCGCAAAATGGTCTGTGGGCGTGTATGTGTGGTCTGTATGCGAATAACCTAGCTCTAAAACGAAAAGTTCTACGAAACTAAAATAACGTATTTAAGGTAGGCATATATATACCTGGGATATTACAGAAACATTATTACATCGACTCATAGAAAGTGCCACTTTATATAATCGATTTTATCAAAAAAGGCTATAACGATTTTGATAGAACTCGTTATATCAATGTAAAATTAAATGATTATTAATAACAGATAGCTCTTATTCTCATTGAAATATTCGGACAGGGCTTAATTACCGAATTTTCAAGATGGTTTCATCTAAAGTATCTTTAATTTTGCTTATTTGAAGTAATTAACCGTTTCTCGTTGTTAGTAGTAATTAAAAATGGATAAATATGGAAATTGCTAGAATTTAGTAATTTTATTTCTCGCCGTATTTCTTTTTAGAGTAAATTTTCATTTACTATTCAACAAAATACGTGAGACTAAAAAAAAAAACTCCAAAAGTTTTTTGCTTTTACGTGTGGAATCGAACCATGGGTACAAATGATCTTTTTTGTTGCTCTTGAGGTGTACTATCACCTCTTTAGATATTTCCTGTGACTTACGAGATAATCTGTTTTTAGTTCAGCCGCAAAATAAGAGTTCTTTGTTTTTTTAACCTAAAATTAGTAATAACTTCTTAACCATTAACTTTACTGTAATGGGTGAGGTCTCATTGGATTCAGAAACAAAAATACTATCAGAAACGACACCTTACTCGGCATAAGTTCTGAAAATTATTTTGCTAATATCCCGCACCCCACATTTCGACCTCTCCTGTGGGGTTCGTCCGTTCGTAATTTGGGCGGAATCTGCAGATCTCGATTCCTGCTATCACGGCAAAGTTATGACCAAAGTTTCAAGAATGAATAAATTTTGTGGTTTATTTGATCGATTTGGGCTTGTTTTTTCTGTAATATATATATATATATATATATATATATATATATATATATATATATATATATATATATATATATATATATATATATCTGTGTGTGTATTTAGGTTTAAATTTTCACTTGCTTAGAAAAAAAAGGTATAAAAAGGGTGTTTTGATCTTTTTTTTGCGCTTTCAAAAATCAGCATCGAACATTCGGTTTCCATAGCATATCATATTTTCAAATACAGTAATGCTGTGTGAATACCGTATATATACATTTATTCAATATTCACAGTACGATGTTCTAAATCTTATAAAAATACGTGAACCCCCGCATTGCAAGTTTTATGAAATGGTATTCCAAAAAGAAATGGTGAGGGATCAAGGGAGCGTTGGTTGTCGGTTGAGGATAGAATGGAGCAGAGAGATCAGCTGTTGGGCAAGGACCCCCAGCTACGTCATAGGCCACTAACCTCACCCTGCTTTTTCACTTCTACCTCGCTGCCAGTGAGGTCCTTCCCTTCTCTAATATAATTCTCATTGACTTGAACCATTTATCAATCATCACTTCCTCGTCTCCATTATAGTATCCATTCATTATCTTGTTATTGATGGAAATACTATTACAATTATATTATGTTTAACCGTCCCCAATGTCGATCTACAATATGTAGGTATAGATTATTTACTTATTTAATTTTAAATTGTGCCAGATTAACGACTATACATTACACATACAATAACACCGTTCTAATTATATTTAATTAATTATAAACAGTATTTTGCTTCCCCACAACCGAAGGTATGAAATGTATTTATTTCCATTTGCATGTAATAATTTTACATTGGGTCTGCCTGCCTGACGTCAAATCCACGTGACTGGCTGGCATAACGACTACAACCGTTGGTACGGTTTTGATGAAGTTTTTAAATTCGATCCATTACTTTCGCTTACGCATGCGCAAACGTATTTTCCTTGACACACTTATATAATAAAAACAGCTCGTACGATTTGAGCCAACTTTAAAGGAAATTTGGGGATTAGTGTGAAGATGGTTCAATATAAATTTTATCAAATTCTATCCACTATTTGCGTTTACACATGCGCAAACGTATTTTTCTTGCCGCATCTATTTCGAAAACGTCTCGTCCCATTGATTTTATTCTCCAACGGCAAATCATTGACCTTGAAATATAGATAATTATACAGCCAATAGAAATGGTGGGGAAGGTATACTGGTCTAGTTGGCAGGCTTGTGCATTAAGCTTGTGGTAGTTGATTTAATCCTAATAGTTTTATTTTGATATTAATGATGTTTTTTGCACGGACTGAACTGAACTAAAAACTATGAAAATCCAGTAATTGTTTTGTAAATTTAATTTTCGACATAGAACATGCCTTCGATTTAGTGTAACTCTATTCGAGACAGAGAGGCAGCGTGATAATATAAATAGCTGGCTGGAGATAGATATTAATCTAATAGGAAACAATTATATAGTGCTGGCATTTACATTCCTCTACATGCCGGCGGACCATGTGGTGGGGCGTGTGTTGTGTCTGGTCGAGTGACCTTGGCTTTTCCAGACAACGTTGTGCCTGTCTTCCACATCGGCATTATCTGTGAGGCCTTGGACCGTTTTGAATCATCAATTCTGAAGATGAATGTGAAACACTATAAACTTCAAAATATGACAATTAGTAACGTTGCTGAGATTAGATAAGGATGGGTTTCGTATCTAACATTTTTTTACTGTCACTTTTGTGTCAAATAGACATAGATCAACAGTCGTAATCAGTTATAAATTCGTTTCAAGATTTTATCGAATTCCGATGGTTTATAGTTAAAAAAAAAAAGAAACATTTTTCGTGTTATTTGTGCACTTCCAGAACTAATAAGGTTTAAATTTCAATTATTAGTTATATACATTTTTTCAATCAATGTAATAAAGGCAAAAATTTTAACATATCTCTTTGCTGTAACAAACTCGAAAATCATGAGTTTTGAGTTAATGCTACAGAGACAGTTGCAATGATGTGAACTTTTTTTAATTAGTAGACTGTTATTTCTGAGTTTTAAAAGCCAATCATTTTGTATTATTGATTCACTGAACAGCAATTAATATATACATATATTGAAAAATAAATAAATGTGACAATGTTTAGATCATATGAAAATATTGTTTTCATTTCAAACCGGAGATCTTTTGGCCTGAGGAAAGATATAATAAAAAATTATTTAATTAGTAATTGGACTTATTTATGTGTGGCATATTCGTGTATATATATATATATATATATATATATATATATATATATATATATATATATATATATATATATATATATATATATATATATATATTGTGAAACGCTAAGCATTTTAGATGGATTGAATAAGTTAATCTATATAGTCTTTTTAATTTTTAAGTTGTTCTGATATTGCAGATCAGCTGTTCGAATATAACCTTTCTCAGCAGTGTTAATGTTACCTCCCTTTTCATTAGGTATATGTTGAACTATCTTTGATTTATATACTACCTTTATTTTTGGTTTGTCTTTTTTTATATAGTTGGTGTGAGATGTGCTGTATTTGTTCTGTATTTACGTGATCTCCCCCTTGATGTTGACTGAATTAGCGAAACGTTGACTGGTTAATTAAATACGGGTATTTGAGAGACGTAGGGCTTTATTTTTTGAACAAACGGAGGTTGTAAATCACTCCAAGACAGTTCAACACATACTGAAGGAAAAGTAAATTAAAAAGACACAACTGAGGAAGATTATGTATTAATTTAAAGGCTGATTTTTGTTAAATAATACAAGAATGCTTCAGCGGCGGTTTGGCTGGTAGTTACCTGTAACTACAAAAGACCTGTCTTTGGTCATTTATATGATCTCATATTAGAGTTTATGAGTTTAACTGAGAAAATACTAAAATACAAATACAAATAAATATGCAACTGAATTAGTATTACCTGGTAATGACTTATAATTAATCTACCTACCAATTGGTAGCATTCCAAGATAGTTCTATGTTAAAAGGTCACAAAGTCATATTTTTTATTCTAAAACTGTGTTGGCTGGCTGCTTCACAGCTGTATAAATTTGGCAACTGATTCAGAAGGCCTTGTCAAGAGCTATTGGCACCACTGTCCCATTATTATTATTATTATTTACTGACCAGTGCGGATACTTAGCTCCGTTATAATGGCGGTGATTGTACCTCGCCTGTGACCAGAATCCTTCAGACCGTGACAAGACTACAAGAACTAATCCTTCAGTTCATCTTCGATTTGTGCCACCGCCATTACACTCTTTGGCAAGGTCTTTAGTCTGTAACACAACAACGAGCCTCTAATTGGGCCGATTCTCTTTTTCATTTTTTTTTTTTTTTTAATCGATTAATTCTGTGAAAACAAATCTTTTTTCCGGCTTCATTAAGTCTCGTTATCGCGCGTTTTTATAAATGAAAATGTCTATAACTGGAAGGCTTTTATTAAATAACTATTATTAAAATTGGGAACATTTATTTTAGGCTTCTTCCATTACAATACATATGACATTCCTCTACATTATTCGGATCTTTTCGGTTATGTGTCAACAATCTTTATTGTTCGCCTTAGAGATAAAAAAAATAAAATGACAGATTCTTTTTAGTTGAGGACGGGGCCTTACCATAATTTCAATTAATTACTGCTTTAATTATAATACAGCTGTCGACTTCCGCTCGCTACACTCGCTCAAGATATATACAAGCCCCCAAAAGTTCCTATTCAGTTGAGCTCGGACCTTGCCCTAATTTAAATTATTACTGCTTAATCCACATAAATGTGTAAATGGTCATGATATGAAATTACATTTAGAAAACCTTTGTTCTAAAACAAAGCCATCGATATTGTACTAATGCTTTTTTTTTTCTTTAAAACTATATTTGTTTAAATTTAATCTGTGTTTTTTCTCCTTTGAATCTTTAATAGTAGTTTGTAAATAAAAGTAACTATTGTTTTTAAGCGGCTTCTCTGGGTTACTAGTTTAGTTTTTCTGGATCTTTTCTTCTGCGTGGTCAATTTTCCTTCCTTATATTTCGTCCTCCATTCCTGGAGACTCCTTCAGAGGTGTGATTGTCCTTACTCGCAAGCGCCTAACTCTTATAATTGGTTCATTACTCGGCCTGGATTGGATTGGCTTGAAAAAAATATATATATATATATAAAAGAATGTGACTTTTGAAAAAAAAAATGTTGTTCATCGAATCATTTGTTCGGAAATCGTTGCCAAGGATAAAAAATATTATATTCTGAATAGTAAACTATAAATTTCTTAATACAAAGACAAAAACTTTATTTAAAATCTTACAATAAAAGTGTTCACGCTGAATATAATTAATATATGACGTTATATTAATTATTACATGTTTTACGTGATATCACTTCGTAGGGCTTTACTGAAGCACCTCGTCAGACTGTGATACACACTAATTCATAGCAATTACAAATCAATAATCAATTATATATATATAAATGAAATCAACATTTATTAAAACATATGTGCTTATTACTGAATTGTTACAAAAAAAATATCTGATGTGGACAACACATGACTTCCTTGTACACCTATTAAACTATAAATCGCTGGCTCAAAAAGTGATCCTTAATTTTGTTACTAGTTTCCGAAGATTGCAGTATCTCAAAAACGACACTCGGCGTCGCGACATCCATCTAATAACACACACACACAAATGGGGAGGAAAATCAGTATTTTACACTCAATTTTAACACCTAAAACAAGTAATAAAAATGTTTAATTGGATTGGAAACCAAATTGCGTTTGTAACCTTTATTACCAAAACATATGATTTATGTATTTAATTTAAATATAATTTTTGATTTAAGCTTATTATGACCTTCAAGTAAAGTACCCTTTTCGACTCACCAATTTTAACCAAAATATAGTAAATACATTCAAATCGATATAAAAGTCCTATTTACCAAATTTGAGATCTTTTACATTATATTTTAATCTAATTTTTGATAGAAGTCTAATATGACCTTCAAGTAAAGTAACACTTCCGGTTTTCCAATTTAGACCAAAATCTAGTATGTTATTTAAATCAATTTATAAGTTATAAATACTAAATTTGAGAAGTTTTGTATCTTATGTTAATATAATTTTTGATGGAAATCAATTATGACCTTCAAGTAAAGTACCACTTCCGGTGATCAAGCAATGACCAAAAAAGGAGGTTCATAACTAGATTTTATGACAATCCTAAATACAAAATTTCAACTTTCTACGGATAACCGTTTTTGAGTTATGCGAAATACGAACGTACGTACGTACAGACGTCACGACGAAACTAGTCAAAATGGATTCAGGGATGGTCAAAATGGATATTTCCGTTGAAATCTGAAAACCGAAAATTTTCGCGGTTACAATACTTCCTTTATTTCCTACAAGGAAGTAAAAAAAGAAGAAAAAACATCTTGAGTCTCTCTAACTGATCAATGATGATGACCACGAGAGAAAAAGATAAGAACACATCTCATTTCATCAACTTAATATAAGCAATTAACCAAATAGTTCATCACTCCAAAACTGACGATTACTCTTCTCCGACCGCTCCACGCCAAATAGAACGTGGAACCACCATGAGTGTGAAATCATGTGGGGATTTTTTGGAGTGATATGGAGCGGGGTGAAATTTCATAGGTCCTCAACTCCATAACTCCATGTCAAAATCCAATCTCCCCAACCGAACATGAGTATGGTAAACTGATGGGCAAATTTTCACACAGTTTTTAGGCTGTGCAATAATAATAATAATAATAATAATAATAAAAATTGTTGGTCAATAGATGCAGTATAGTTCAAATTTACGATATTGATTGTATGATATAAAATAAGTTAAAAAAATATTGATATGAATAATTTATAATTTTTTTCTATAAGTAATGTTTGAAAATATAGTTATTAACTAATTGGAAATAAGCATTTTTAGTGGATTTATGATTTCCAGTATGCCTAAAATTTGCACTATTTTTTGGGAAGGGGGAGTTTAGATTAATTTATTTAATGTTCTTGCTATTGCAGAGGAATTCCTTATATCCGATTAATTCTCAAGAGTTATATTAATCTGTCCATTGAAATATTTGTAGGTTGTAATTATTATAAAATACGTGTTTACGTGAGTGTCACCCAGTGATTGTTAATGGGGCTCTTAAAATCTTCACTCCAAGAACTCCAGTCGCTACACTCCAATATTTCATTGTTCCATTTGGAGTGGCCGCCTCTAATGCTAAAAGTTTATTTGTAATCTCATAATTAAATCTCTCATATACCATTCTATTTTTGCTGTTCAAATAACCTGTCTCAGCTTTGTCTATTAGGTTAGTCTTTTTTTTTAGACTGTCGGTGTAAGATGTGCTGTCTTTGTTCTGCATTTTCGTGATCTTCGCCGTCATGATGCCTGAATTGGCGAAACGTTCACTGGTTAGTTATTTATGGTTATTTGAGAGAATTAAGGCTTTATTTCTGAACAAACAGAGTGTGTAAAGCACTCCAAGACAGTTCAACACATACTGAAGAAAAAGAGACGTTATATTAATAAAACATAGCTGAGGAAAATTACGTATTAATTCAAAGGAGTGTTTTTGTTAAATAATATAAGGATGCTTCGGCGGTGGTTTGGCTGTTGGTTATAGAGCAATGTGTTGCTATTTCTGGTTTAGAGATAAGATGACAGAGGAAACGCGGCGAATGGTTCTTATCACTGATAGCGAATGATTATCTCGCGCCGCTCCATAGAGATTCACCAGGCTAACTCCTCAGGTGATAGTGCTTTTATGTCCTTTATTATCTCTTATAACTCCCCGCGAAGGAATCTCTTTGGCGTCAGTTATTTTATTGCCTTCTTCATTATCTTATCTCAGCAATATATTAAAAAAAAAATATATATATACAATGGAAATATGCTGATATACGTATTATATATAGCAACTATTACTTTAAGATTTAACTGTTATTTAAGCCCCGCTTATGCGGTGACAGTTACCGTGACAATTGGAACAGTCGTGGCAGTACTGTTACAGGTTTGACGTGATAGTTGACTGTTTCGTTAACTGTCAGGTGTTTATGCCTTGGTAGTGAAATATCGCACCTTATCAGCCTAACCTAACTTATCAATTGTACCTTTTGATAATTTCTGAAATTGAATTGAAGTTATTTAATTCTAGAGGATAAGAGGAATAAATACATATATAATTTAGTTTCCATGGTGACCTACAAATTGCTAGTGTTCAGTCAACTGTTCTGCAACCGCCATTTTTCCAACTGTCAAAAGGTTTACTGTCAGCCTGCAGTAGAGTGTAGTAGATTTACTGTGCCGCACTGCCACACTATCTTAACACCAAAGTGACAGTACTACCACGACAGAAAACTGTGCACGGTAATACGAGGCTTTAGTTCGATGTTACAGCAAAATATTCCTGGCTTTCTAAAATATTTTAGAATTCTTCTTAATATTTATCGTACTGTGAGAATGTATTATTTAAGATTTGTTTGAAAATTTGAAAAAAAGGCTAAACATTGTGAGGTCTAGGTTGTTACAATTAAATTAAGAGGACTTGACGGCCGAGTACGTTGGGGCGAGGGCCCCAGAGTGCCCGGTTCGGAACGTTGTGGGTTCGTTTCCCACATGGGTCGGTTAATATTTATTTCGTGGCGATCCCGCGAAATGAATCTTGACACTCCCACTCTGGTTAGTACGCGGCGGTGACGTAAAAGTAGCCGTCAGGGGTTGGCAAAAAGGACCGTAAGGCCCCACTTGCCGAATTATTTCTCCCCACCAATACCAGTACCAGTACAATTAAATTAAAATAGCTATAAATATCTTTTGGTGCAGAGTTTCCCGAAGTGGCATAAAGCTGCGTACACTTTCCTCCTTGAGGCATCCTCACAGCCTCCAGGAAACTTTGAAGAAAACATTATTTCCTGCTCATGCCTTGAGGAAAAACTGTCGGGAAAAACTGTAACTAATTGTTTTTCTTTCAAATCTGGACAGTTTTTCCTTTAAGGATTAATGGAGCTTGTTCCTTTAGAAAGGTATTGAAAATTTTTCTAATAATAATTTTCTATTTCATAATTGATTATGTGGTGGTATAACTTGGGTAATTAATAATTAGGAAATCAGTCGGTAAAATTTTTTAAAAGTTCAAACCTACATTTCGACCTAAAACACATGGGTCATCTTCAGAGCATGGTGAGTTCGACGAACTGATTTTTAGAACTAAAGTTCAGTTCGCATGAATAGCAATGATGTTTCTGTGTTATTTCGAAGTTCAATTTTATGTTTTGAAATTATAATACTAATTATAAAACCAATTATAATTTAATAAACAAAAAAGTTGCCTTTATTGATGAATTCGATTTTGTTGATTGACCGAGCAATTGAGTACAGTAGTTTTTTATAAGATATAACTTTTATGATAATTTATATTTTACTCCCTCAATCAGAAACGGAACTAGGAGGGGAAAAGGGGCACCTGCTCCGGGCGACAGAATTTTGAGGGCGGCAAAATTCGAGCAAAATTTTTTTTTTAGGTTAAATAAAAAAAATTGTTGCTTCTTTTTGATTTTTTAGATCTTTATTCAGTCAATAAAATGAATTAATGTTATGAGGTGATGATATTCATTTCGAAATAAAAATATAACCTAAAATACTGTTATAAAATTATTTACTTTAATTGAAAGAGGGAGGGGGGGAGGGGGAGAAGCGAGTGAAAGGAGTGGCGGCAAAATTAAGCTCGCCCCCTCAGCAAAAATGGCGCCCTCGAAAATTCAAGGTAATTGGTTTAAAAATAAAATAAAAAAATAATAATGAACTGTTTTTGTTGGAACTTAATACATATTTATATATGTGGCGGTTAATACAGTGTCCTGAAGACCGGGCAGTTAATAATAATTATTAACTTCGATCGATTTTAAGCAATTTTTGCATATTTTTTTTTTTTATTTTTATAATACTGAAGTGTACTGTACAATTTTTAGTTTAATCATAAACACCTAAATTTTTATTTTATTTTATTTTTTTTTTTTTTTTGCTTGATCCCTATAATTAATTCTTTCTTTGAGATGGATAATATTCTTTCAGGTACACATTTTAAGTGGAAAACTCTTTTTAACAATAAGAAATATCTTGCTTGCTGATTCATGATCGATTTCTTTTTTTTTTTTTTTAATGGAGACAATCATAAAGGCTCTTTGCAATTATCTCAAAACGGTTCTTTTATAGGATATTAATAGAAGATTAGAAAATCAAAACCTCTAAGTCTCTCAAATAGCATTAAGTAACTAGCCAGTCCATGTTTTGCCAACGCAGGCATCATCAGGATAGAAAAGGATGAGATCACATAAATGCAGAGCACATCCCGCATCAATAGTATAAAAAATACTGTCAATAAATACATTACTTCACTCCAAAACAATTGAACACATACTGAAGGAAAAGAGAGTAACATTAAAACAGCTGAGGAAGGTATTGGAACAGCTGATCAGCGAAATGGTATTTGAAAGACTTGAGGTTTTGTATTTGAATCTTCCAATTTTTGTGGGGGTTTTTTTTAGTTTTTGCTCTCTTCAAATAGGTTTTTTTTTTTTGGACAATAATAATGAAATGGATTCACCAAAAAATTTGTATATTAATTATAAATAAAATATGAATAACAAAACTATTAAAAGTTTGTAGAAGAAAAGTTAAAATAAAATAAGACAGTTTTACTAATGTAATGCTACCTACTTATTGATTTTTTTTTCACCGGAATTAATTTTTTTTTTTTTTATTAATTTAAATAGGTAATATGTTTAAAGTTGAAAAAAAAAAAATATATATATTTTTTTTTCTACTGTCTTGTCAATTTGTTGCTATTATTATTGGCTTTGTTTGATTATTTTTTTCACATTTCTTTTTCAGTTGATGGATATTGGAAGCTGATCTGAGAAACTAACGTCATCCTGAAGTTTTATGATTACAGTATTTGGAAAATATATGGATACTTACGTTTTGATAATAAAATGGGAAAATTCTTGAGGTAATCATTTATTTAATAATTTATATCGCTTATCTATAAAACTCCTGTTATATTTATTATTTCAAATTTAGAAAAACAAATACTTAAACAATATGAAAAAAAAGTTAAAAATATACTCATAAATGAATATTCGAGGATGTGAAGGTGATGAAAAAGAAGATAAATATATAAAACATTTTAAATGAAGAAAAAAATTAAATAAATGATTCAAAATGGCCTATCAATGGGCTAAAACTTTTTAAATTTAATTTTTATTTTTGTGAGGCACACTGCTATTGGAAATTTAAACCAAGTAAGGAGTTCACAAATATAATCCCTTTGACTTGTCAGAGACTTACTTATATACCAAATATTAGATATTTTGCCCATGGAAATGATACATTTTAGAAGAAATATTGTTTGCGAAAAAATAGTATCACAAAAAATTGGACTAAAAATCATATTCTAACCAAGAAAAATTATATTAGTGTTATATATGATTTATAATATATGTAAAAATAAATTATAGTTATAAAATATTTGTAATAATAGGATGTTACATTATTGCTATGCAATCATACAATGTCATAGTTAATTAATTGTATTTTTTTTTGGATTGATTTATTTATAAAATTTTATAATCATAAAAAAAAAAAAATATTTTAAACTGTTTTTTTATTTCATACAAAATTTACGTGTAGCAATTATTATATAAGGTTAATGTAACCGTAGTGGAAACAGTTAAGGAAACTTTCATTGTTTTTTCTGACCCAATGGTTTCTATAGCTACTTCGGAGGTCTAAAACGTATCCAGTGATTAAACCTCTTCGAATTCATGACTAATAAAATTTTAGTTTATAGTTATTCGTAAATTTTTTTTTCTTTTCCTAAACATCAAATTTGCATCAGTAGAGGACACTTGGAAACCACCTCATTGGATTAGTGGTGCGCAAAACGTTGTAACCACTTTTTCTTGAATTAAATTCTAATTTTGTATTTCTTGAAACACATTAATGTAATGTTTTTTCTTATTTTACAATTAGTGTTCCATAAATGAAGAGTAAAAGGAAAACAAGGAAGGTTGTGTCAACTTAAAAGTTGTAACTTCAGAAGATAAAACCTTATATTTATAAAAGTACTTAAACCAGTACAAGATGGTATCAGCTACACTTACTCCAAGTTTGAAGCTGAATCAAAGCATAGCTATCTTATTTTCATTATTCAATTACCTAAGTGGCCACTAATGGAGCAGTTTCCACTACCGGTATATTTACCTTGAATATATTTTTGTATAATAAATCTTTTGTTATTATAAATTAAGCCATTAATTGAAATTAAATTTAATTTATTTGATATGCCAACTTTTTGTGTAGATATTTCTAACATGTAGTCGGATAGTGTAAAAAACCATTTATTTGTTATATTTAATGGTTTTATCAGTGTATAGTTTTATAGCACTAAATTTTGTTGGTATATCCTGATTAAAAAGGTTTTGTATTCTTTTCCTTTTAACTATTTATTATCGAGCAGAAAATCAAATTAGTTAACCGACTTATCCAAAACAGAATATTTTATAGATCTCAATTTCTTAGATAAATTAATATTAGTTATTGTGTGTAAATTTATATTATGCTTATTTGATAATGAATTTAAGCTAAAACAAATAAATAACATTTTTAATTACATTTTCATTGTACGCATGATTTTCTACTTAAAATTTATAGCTCTGTTTTCGTATGCTGTGTTTCGCGACACATCGAACCCGTAGGTCCGAACTTGTGTGAAATTAAACCACAAGCTCGACTCTAAGGGTACGATAAGTCGTGAGATCATCTCCAAGACAACCACGATTATTGTATTTATTCTTGTACTAATAGTTATAATTGATAAATAATGTTGTATATAAGTAGTTGAAATTCTATTTAAATGATTTGGACTGTTTATATTTTCATGAACAAATATTAGTTTTTATACTTGCATCACTGCCAGGGGCATGACAAATTATTTTTTTGACTGTAGTTGGCAATAGATATGTCTGATTTATATTCCCATATTATAGATACCAGCGATAAATCGTTTAATTATGGTTATGGATTGCTATATGATAATATGCAACTAAATAATTAATAATCTAATGTTGTCATTTCACAAAATTTTGTTTGATCTAATATTGCTCAGGCACTTTGTGTGCTTCTCTTTTTTATCTAGAAAATTATGAGAGTTATTTTTCATATAAGAAATTATTTGTGAATTTATTATAAATATTTTTTAAATGGCAAAAAGGCATGTTTTTGAGAGATAAAAAAATCCTATAAATTCGAAAAGTCCCTCAAATGTTTCTGATTCTATTTCTAAATATCCCAGATAGTTTCAAGCTAAAATTCATTGAATATGACAGGAGTCAAACGATTTCTTCTAATGTTATTTCAAAAATTAGAAATGTGTGGGTTCCTAATAGGATCCAATGGCACAGGAGCATCAAATGGCTAAAACTACTGCCAAAAAATAATCTTATTTTTTTTTTATTGTATATTTTGGACATTTAAGTAGTGTAGGAAACTTTACAGTCATAAATTTTTTTCATCCTATAAAATTAATTTTGTAATCCCTCTTCTCTAGAAAAGTTAAATTTTTTTGTTAAATATTATTATTAATATCAAACTTTTATTAAGTTTAAATATCATTTAGATGGTAAAAATGATGTAAACAAAGCTAATTTCCTGTTTCGAATTATTATAAGTTTTTTTTTTTCATAATAAGTGAACCAAATGATTTACTGTATACTTAATAGTTTATTAATAAGCTAATATATAAGTATATATATATATATATATATATATATATATATATATATATATATATATATATATATATATATATATATATATTAGTCCACTTTTATTCAGAGGTAAATATCTGTTCAAACTGCTCCCCTATAAAGTTAGTGAAATGGGACATACTGCCCTATACCTCGGAGCTACAGATAAGGTTATAATGTAGTTAATTTTTAACTAACCATTTTATTTAGAGTTATGATAGAACTAGTTTTGGATTGATATTACTCAAAATAACTTGATTGTTTCTGATTGTTAATAAAGTCATTATGGGCAGGCAATCAAATTATTTTAATTTTACAAAATTAAATAATTATTTGAACTAAACTTATTATGCTCAAAATTTTATGGATCGTTTGTTATGAATAAATATAATATTTTTGGTTTATACAAATATAAACATATCTACTTTTAAAAATATTGAAAAACAATGTTATAAACCAAATTAATATATTAATATGATGCATTATTATTAATTTTAATATTTTTAACTATTCATGAGCGAATAGTTAAAAATATTTAAATTGTCTATGAGCTTTGGTTAGTTGAAAATTCTTTTTTTTTTAATGAATTTTTGTAATCAATTAAAATTAAAATCCATGTCTTTATTAATAAAAGAGTCGAATGATGTAAATTGGAACACAACTCTTAAAATGAAATAAAAAATCTTTAAAAAAATTTGAACAGGGGTAAACCATGATTAGAAATTAAAATTTATTCATAAAATGGTTTTCTTCTGTTTTATGAAAACAAAAATCCACTTTATAATACGTATTTGTGTGGAATCAATTATATTATAAAAAAAAAAGAGATATTCCGCTGCTTCAGAAGAGAATAAGCTTAACTCCGAAAAACTAAATTTTCAGGAGAGAGTATTTTATTTTTTGTTTTATCGTTTCGTGAATGTATAAACCAAATTTTTTACTTTCTAGATTAGCATTAAACTTGGCGAGAAAATTTTATTAATAGAACTGAATCAGGCGAATAAGTGAATAAAAGAATTGTGTCACGTGCGGACACATTGCTAAGTTTAGGATTAAGGATTATATAGTAGTTAGAGATAGGCTACTTCTGCATCGAATCTGCAGTAGTATGAACTATCTTAAGTGAACTATCTAAAGTGAACTATCTTAAGTGATAAAAAAAAGAAAATAAATTTGGAGGTAAGATAGTGCTGCTCTGAAAGGACGATTTATCATGTCAACTATCAGTATAATGGCAATATTGATATAATAGTTATTTATTCTCTTCATAAGATATAAAAGATCTTTTATTTTATTTTGATCAGTTATTTTTAAAATATAGATTATAGAACTGTAATAAAAAAATAATAATTTTGAATTTTAAAGAAGGAATTTTTTTTTCTGATTTGTATTCCTTTTTTAAATTAATCTTCTCTTATCTTATTCAGCCCTACACTAAAAGAATTTTCTCCTGATCAAAGCTTTTGTTTGTTTATGTCATGCTACTTCATATATATATATATATATATATATATATATATATATATATATATATATATATATATATATATATATATAAGGTTTTTATATTTATAAATACGGTTCAACATTATACAAACAGACTTATGTGAAGAAGACGGACAAATCCAAAATTTTAGACATATACTTTATGATTGTAAATTAATTGACAAGCAATGTTTTCATTTGATTAAAAGTATAATTCTCAGAAATGGACAATGGCCTGAAACAGAATAAAATTTGCTTTCTAAATTCAAGACAGACTTGCTTAAATTTATTAAAAATATAGACTGTAGCGTAGGTGATTTCTTGTTGGCTTTACTTAATTTTTATTTATTTTTTTTTTGTTTGTTTGATTTAGTTTTGTTTTTATTTTGTTTTCGTTATATATTTTCTGTTTTATTACTTATTTATTTTCAATTGAACACTTGAATTGTATTAAACCACTGAATATGTAAATTTGATAAATCGTACCATTCATGTAGTATGCCTCTAAGGCATGGAGCATGTATAAAATAATAAACGGTCCTTATGTGGGGTTACCATGCAAGGAAAAGATGTAAAAAAAAAATAAAATAAAATAAAAAAAAATATATATATAAATATATATATGATTTGATTATATTATAAATATTTGAAATATAGAATTTAAAATTTTATAACAAGCTATTCATTCTAAGGATCACTGCTCATCCTGTGAAGTTCTTATATATGAAATAATGTGGAATCTATGTACTGTATTATTTAATGTATTAAGTATAGACTACAAATTAAAATAATTCTTAAATGAACATGAAACAAAAAATATTATTTAAAACATTTTACAAACATAAACATGTGAATATGGAAAGACAGATGACACTTTTAAATGTATAATACACTACTGTTTACAATATTGACAGATGTGAAAACTAAATAATCTTCATAAATTTCCAAATCTTCATAACTTACACTGGCTTTTATGAGAAACATAGACACTGATTGACTGAATGACATCAGAAGGAAAATTTAAGGATTTTATTTAAAAAATGTATTTATTGCTGTTAACAATGTATTTTTGGTTTGAATTTTTATTTTATTGATAACCTAAAAGTAACATGAAATGTGCTTGTAAGGGGATGGTGCGTGCCCATCTATAAATTAATTGACCCTGTATAAAGACAAAATGAAAATGTAATATGTAATATAATTGGAGAAGAAAGAAGAAAGAAGCCATATGATTGGTCGGTTCGAGGTGAGGTAGTAGGTTGTATAGTAGTGCACTACATCATTTTAGGAGACTGTACAGCCTGCTAACTTTCCCCGTGCTGTAGCCGCTAGTCTACTCGGAAGCAAAATTTGTTGAGAATGTTGTCTACAAGATCGTCAAAACTACGGTAGTTCAACAAATTTTAGTAATGAAAAGCATTGTAATTAAAAATAATAAAATAAAGAAAAAAAAAACTTGAAACAAGAAACTGTTGAACACTCTAATCCATAAAGTTTATAAACTGTTTTATAATAAATTTTTAATTGATTTTTCTTTAATATTTTTTAGTATTATATTTGGTAGGTCATTGGCAGATTTAGACATTGTGGAACCCTGGGCGATAAGATATTGGAGGGTTCTCTTTGGTTGGGGGGTTAGGAGGGGTACTGGTACTGGTAATGGGAGACCGTAGCTGAGAGTGTTAGGGCGTCACCTTAGTAACCTCGAGTCTGCTGTGGTGCCAGCTTGAATCTGGCCTGGGAGGATTGAAATTTATTTTGTGGCGGATCCACAGAACGAACCTTGACCTTCCTATTCTGGTTAGAATAGGTTCCTGTTTGCTTAAATAGGAGTAGGAAAGGACGCTAAACACCAATTAAAAAAAAAAAGATACTGGTAATGGTGGGGAAAAGTGTCCAGCAAGTGGTCCCATAGAATATCTCCCAAGCGGAAGGTGAGTCCAAGGCCCTCCCCCATGAATAATTTGAAAATTATGAAACGAAATGGCAGCGCTTTATGCCGTTTAAGTGTTTTCCATTTACTTTCAAAACTCATATATTCAGCTTATGATTTTTTTTGTTCAAATTTTATTTTTATATAGCATGGAGTCCTGCAATCTGACAGTTAAATGTTGGGTTCAACCATGTAAACTGCATTTGTCTATTTTTATAATTCTATTATGTATTTATTTTTAATAATAATGTAATAAAATCAGTTGACATCCGCATGATGGTATAGAAGGATCAATCTGATTGGTCAGTTGACATCCGCATGATGGAAAAGAAGGATCAATCTGATTGGTCAGTTGACATCCGCATGATGTTATAGAAGGATCAATCTAATTAGGAATTGATAAATGATTTGCCACTTCTATAAATTTGTTTTATTAAAAGCTAGTTTAGAATGTTATACATTCATTCTCAGTTCTAAAAACACACAATAAATTCAAAATTGCTTATATATTTTGAATTGCTTATTTTTGAATTTTTTGAGTGTTTTAAAACTGAGGATGAATGTATAACATTCTAAACTAGTTTTCAATATAACAAATTTATAGAAGTGGCAAATAATTTACCAATCCCTAATTATAATAGAATTGATTGCCCCTCTCACCTTCCCACTGGAACCACTCTACCACTCTGCTGCTGTGGTAGGTTGAATTTTTGAACATAAAGTATAGCAGAAAGTGCCAATATCACACTACCTTTAGCTTAGTTCCAGCCATACGTTTAGTCTGCTTGATTTCTAGAAATAGTGCCATAACTCTAACCTTCTGTATATTCCAAATTAATAGCCTGAAAAGAACAAAATCTTTGGCTAAACAAAAACATTTTATTTAATTCCTAATGTTTTTGTTGTTAGAAAAGTATGAAAATGTGTTGAAGTAAAGTATTAAAAGCTGTAAAAAGAGCAAGGTTTCATGATGATTTAAGTTTTTTACCTATCCTCAAAATTTTTCTAAAACTTCAACATGTATTCATCATACTTCTTGTCTCTTGTTCTCTCCTTATTCTTGGTGAATAATGGTGAATGAAGTAGCAGGCCAGGCTAACTCACTAATAACATAGTTATATATGATTAAATAAATGTTTTTAACTATAGTAATTTTTTTTTCTAAAAAGAGGTTATGGTGCGTTCCGCTTCGAATCGAGCCCTGCTTTTAGTGATATCTTGTATTTATCTGATCTTAATTTTAAAAATAAAAAATGGCTACATGATGACACAAAGTACGATAATAACTTTTAGTTGACATCAGGATGATGGTATAGAAGAATCAATCTAATTAGGAATTAATAAATTATTTGCCACTTCAATAATTTTGTTTTTATTGAAAACTAGTTTCGAATGTTATACATTCATCTTCAGTTCTAAAGACAAACGAAAATTCAAAAATAAGCAATTGAAAATACTGTTTGGTATTATACATATTAAATTAAATGTAATATAAATTAGTATTATAAAACGTTTATGAATTAAGACAAGAAATCAAAGACATGTTGGTACTCACCAAGGTTTAAATGGATTATATCATACAGAAAAGTTTACTGGTTTCTTCTCGCATTGAACTAACAATGAACGAAAAGTAGGTAGCATGTTTATAGGTAAACAGTTTGCCGGTAAGTCCAGTAATGCCTGTGAGTAATTGTTTTTTCTGTTATAGATGGGAATAAATTTAGGATTGGACTATTGGTGATATTTATTTGGTCATTTAAGCAAAAATCTGGATTGATTTTGAAGGATTTTATTATTTAAAAATCCTTTTATTATTTAACTCCTAAGTCTTTGATGAATTTATGGCTTTTTTCATTTAAATGAATTGAAAAGTTGGAATTCTCTCTCTTATTATTAAAAGCACGTATATGTTCCTTTAATCTCTGATTTAGCGATCTTCCAGTTTTTCCCGTGTATTTGGCTGCACAATCATTACAATTTAGTTCGTATACTTCACTTTTTTGGAAAGGGTCTATTTTGTCTTTAGGAGAAGGGAAATATGAGGATAGGGTTTTTTCTATTTTAAATGCAGAAGATGAATGTATAACATTCGACACTAGTTTTCGATAAAAACAAAATTATAGAAGTGGCAAATAATTTATCAATCCCTAATAACTTTTATCTTCACTCGTATTTGAAAATTATTTTTAAAAATATATATGGTATATATATATATATATATATATATATATATATATATATATATATATATATATATATATATATACAATACATAAATATATATAAAATATATAAAGAATATATATATGACCATGGGATCTAAATTTAGAGGTTAAAGTTCAGTAAAAAATATAAATATTAACTTATTAGAGCAAAAAAAATAATACTAAACACTAAAAATAGTATTTGTTTTTAACGGTTTTGAACTTTCACATACATCACTAACTACTATCTTGTGTGGAATGAATCAGTCCTCAATAGGCAATATTTTTGTGTTGCAAAGAATTTATTAAGAAATCAAAAAAAAAGAAATGCCGTCATCAAGAAAAAAGAAATAAACCAATGTGCCAAAATAGAATATGTGAAAGTTTAGCAGAGTTAAAATTTAAACACAAATTCTACTTTTAGTAGCAGGCTAATAATATTTTAATATTGAACAATATTAAGTGTAAAGTGTAACAATAATTTACAATAGTTTTAAAAAATGTATTAAATAAAGCCGGAACATTACAAAAAACACAATCTATTATTACTATGTAAATAATTTTTTATAAATAAATGTAATGTGGGATTAATAAGCTTTATTATCTCATAATCTAAATGGATTAATTGTTTACAATTTCAAATATGGTTTTAGATAAAATAATTTGAAGATGGGCAAAGTGCATGAATCGTTGTTGAGAAATAGAGGAGAGAAATAAAGAAGATTAATTTGAAATAGGGTTATTAAATGTGAATTACTGTCATAGATAAAATTATAGAATATAAAACATCCTTTTTGAAAACAAATAAATATAATTAATATATTTTGCTTCGCGTTCAAATTTATTTTATTATGTATTGCAATTTAGTTATTATTTGATGATTTATATTTTATAATGTTTTATAGATGGGAATATAAAATGGAGTTATGTCATGAATTGGCGATGCTGTAAAAACCATCAAATACATCTGGATATAAAAAGAAAAAATTCCTTTTGAAGTTCTATTCCCAGGATATTAGTTTTGGCTAATCTAATTTATTTACCATAATAAATTATCAAATTGTATTAGATTGGCCTAATGGATGGTAAGATATTTTAACTATAATTATTATTAGTGTACCTTGATAGGTACGTTAGTTATCATGATCTAGTATTGGAAATCTTTGAATACGCTTTTACAATAGCTAAATGTTCTTCTACAACATTGAGATGTTCAGTTATCTACTATAAATGAGATAGTCTCATAATTAATCGTTCTAGCTCATTGATTATGGGACGTGTTAGAAACTTAATAAATAACATATTCCTTCATGATTATAATAATGGTGCCACTCTATTTAAAAAAAAAAAAAGAAGGGAAAATACCAGGAAAAAAATCAGTAAATAATAACTTTTCCATCTCACTAATTATTAACTTTTGTTTATTGGAAAGATAAAACATGGTAGACTAAAAAGCAGATAAATAAGCATAATAAACATCACCGGAGACTGAGCTAAATGAAGGGATTGGAAAACAATGATTCAAGATATCAAAGAGAAATAAAGAAGATTAATTTGAAATAGGGTTATTAAATGTGAATTACTGTCATAGATAAAATTATAGAACATAAAATACCCTGGTAGAAAACAAATAAATATATTTTGCTTTGCATTTAAATTTATTTTATTATGTTTTGCAATTTTGTTATTATTTGATGATTTATATTTCATAATGCTTTATAGATTTTTCATAATGTTTCCCTTCTTTTTTTTTAAGAAAGCAAAAGATCTGAAAGGTCTGAGAAGACAACAAGAAAAAAAGAAAACTTATATATGTGTGTGTTTGTAGGTATGTATATTTATGCTGGCTGAGAGGTGCATAAAGTGACCACCCTTTATTATTCTTCATTATTACAGTAAAATTATTAATATCTCCACACTCTTTTACAATAAATGAAACATTTAGAATGAAAGCTGCAATAAACTTGTAAATTTATTGGCCAGAATTACTGAGTGAGATGTGTTAACCTTCATGTTGGCTCATCTCTCGTAGACCGATGAGCTGACATAAGCGCTAAGAATGACAGGGCAGTAAATCATATTTTTAATAAGATAATTTTCTAGAGACAGTTTTGATAATAATATTTTGACACCTTAATTGTTAAATTATAAGTCAAAAACATATTTTATTTGTTTTATATTATTATGAAAAAAAACAAAAAGAAAAAACAAATGTGAGCAGCAGAGCTCTATCACTAAGGTCATATTTACACTAAAATACAAAATATCAAAATGGCAGTGGTGGAAGAAAAAAGTTGAGGCCCCTAAAAGACATTTCTCTAATGCCAATTCAAATCGCATATAAATTTTCAACCCTCTGACTCAATTTGGAGGAGCAAAACCTTAAAAACTACGAAATTTCAGGTAAATTTACTGCAATTTGAGTAATGAGAAAGCAACTAAGAGGCTGGTTGTAACCAAAAGTAGAGGAAAAAAAATATATATATTGTAAAATTTTTACTTTTTATGTGATTATTCTAAAAATATAATAAGTATGGTTTTGATATTGAACTGATTTACTTCTAGCAGGGCCGCCCAATATAATATTTTTACTTTATGTATGATGACTATATTTTATTAAAATATGTGACCAATGAGAATATTGAAAAAGTTATTGAAAAAAAAAATGATTTTGCTGGTTGTTGTTTATGAATTGAAGAACAGAAAATAAAATAAAGCAAAAAGAAATTTATTAATAATAAAACAAAATTATACATTTAAAACTATGAAAATTGAATAATCAGAAGATTCCATATGTAAACAAAAGAATTAAAATTATAAGCTTTTGAATTTTCGCAAAGAAAAGTGGATCGGTTTAATAATGTGAAATATTCGTAAAATAATTTAAATAATTTCAAACATATCTTAACTTAAAAAATATTAGATTTAAATTTTATATACAAAATAAGAAATGATGTTTTGATACTTCATTCGAAGTCTTCTTAACACCTGCTTGATGTTTAACTTACTGACAAGTATATACTTAACTAACTGACAAGTATTTAAGTTTTGCTTTCAATTTTTAAATTCATATACTGACTCAACTTCTATTTATCATGGACTTGACTCTCATAAGGTGTTCCAAGACAAATGGGCATTCGGAACGTTCCCGATCAATGACGCTCCTTTATTCCGAAGATGCTTCTTAATTCCTTTGCCAAGCAATGACTTGCTATTTAAGATGATGACATAAATTAGTGTTCCAATATTTCTTATTTTTTCTTCATTTCTTTCAAATATCCATATTTATATTTTACTTTTTAGTTTAAACAAAACATATTTTCATGTCTGCAGAATTAGCGTAATCTAAATTTATTTTTAAATATATATATATATATATATATATATATATATATATATATATATATATATATATATATATATATATATATATATATATATTAAAAATTCTGATTCTTTATCTGTTAAACAAGTACTTGTTCCACTGCTCGTTTGATTGAACACTTTAATAATTTTAATGCCAACAGCTTTTGGCTTTAAAATAAAATTGTTTAAAGTACATTTCTTTTGTACAAAATAATAAATGTCTGTTGCATTACTTTCGTACTAGAAAGATTTTACTTTTTTATGTAAATATTATAATTATTTTGAAGTACAGTTTAGCTTCATTATACTCAAAATCATCCTTCACCTTTCCTTAAAAAAAAAGCTACCGAATGTCATGAGATCAAGATTTGGCTAATTTATTACTTTTTCGCCATTATTATTATATTTAATGACAAATCATTTTAAAATTTAACTCTAAGTAAATTTTATCATTACAATATATCGGGCATACCCAAAATCCCCATAATCGTGTGATGGGAAATGAATTTAAAATGCATCTCAACTTCCTCCGATGACACTCGATAAAGTGCAATAGTCTATTATTTTCGGGAAAAATATGAATAAATATATTCAAAATGACGGTATCAATGGTAAAGAAACTTCAATTCTTCTTAAAATTGTGAGATAGAGGCGTATCTATGGGTCCCGAAGATTTATCAAACATTTTTTAATGTTATAACTTGTCATTGTACACGTAAAAGAAGTGCCTGCAAATTGGACAGATATGGCAGCATTCATTTAATAATTTTCCTTTATTTTTTCTTGACTAATTTATTTGAAACAAATTTAATTTAATTATTGCTTATAGTTATAGAAAAAAATCTGATTTATGAGGAATTGAAGAAAAAAGAAAGAAAAATTATAGAAAATGTATAGAATGCTTAATGCGTATATTTTCAGATAAATATTGTTTCAATTAAATGAAACCGTTAAGGAACTTTTTTCACTTTTAAAATAATATATAATCGTTTCTAATAGACACATGCATATAAATAAATTTCCGAATTTGCCCAGATTCAATGTCAAATATGTTTTTCTATCGTTCTCAAAAAAATTCAATTTTAATTATCTTCACAATTCCGCTGTACTGACACTGAACCTGCTTGTTTGAAAAAAATGGACTCTTCTGGTATTTCTTATTGTTGTTGAAAAATAAATCAGTCAATTTCAAAATCAGTCAACACAGGCTATCTCCTAGATGAATTTTTTAATGAAATTCATTAATGAAATTCCCGACATAGGCAAGATCTATTGGAGCCTGTATCAATGTTAAAACCGACTATATTTGTTATAAGGACCTCTCGAAGGACCTCTATTCTCTTCAAAAATAGTATTATTTGTATAGCGTTACAATATATGTATAAATTCAACCCTCCTCCTTCCCCTCTTACCCGACCCACCCTTCCTCACGATATTCCTAATAGGCTTTCTGGGCCTAATAGCTTCAACGGGTATGAACTCGGGATTGTTAGTTAAAAACAGTGGCTTTTCGTAGCGGTTTATTGTTAATGAAATATATTATTATCAGTTTGCAATTGAAGAGTCCATGAGAGAAAGGGGGATAGTCACAATTTTTCTGAAATGGAGTTATACATATCAATGAGTTCATACCGTAGAGGAGAATAAGATGTTGAAAAGAATCAGCGGGAAATGTGGATGTTCGGTTCTCCCTCTGAAGGACTCTCCCCCTTTCTCCTGTCGATGCTTAAATTACAAAGGGCAGATAAAATCTTCAAACACTTGTTAACCCGTTCCGTACGGCGGCCATATTGCTGAACTTACCCAACAAACTGCGCAATAAACAAAAAACTTTGGCTGTGATTGATACTACCTTTTAACATAAACTATTTTCTTTTATTGCTAAATGTAATGTAAAAATATTTGAAAAAATTCTCTTGGTGTTTTTTCATTATAATTTAGGTGTGCTCAATGGTGCATATAACTATGTAAATAGGTGTATAAATTCATAGCATTGAAAAGTATCCGAAAACTATCGCCTGATCCTGGTTTTCGAATCCTTTCCTGAAGTACTGAAGTGGTGAGGAAGGCTTTTCTGAACGCTTTGAGAGCTCAGATATAGCCTAAATGCTGAATTGACAAAGGGCATCGGTGCGCTCTCAGTCATTGAGAAGGGGCAGGGAGAGTGTTTATTTTATTTTAATTTAATTTAATTAAATTTAATTTATTTATTTATATTTTATTTATATATATATATATATATATATATATATATATATATATATATATATATATATATATATATATATATATATATATATATATATTTATATATATATATATATATATTATTATATATAATTATATTTATATTTATATTATTATTATATATAATTATATTTATATTATATTTATTATTAATAAATTTCTTAACTTTTTGCTTCTTTTTTTTTTTAACTTTTGACTTGTTTTTTAATTAGGGATTGATAAATTATTTGCCACTTCTATAAATTTGTTTTACTGAAAACTAGTTTCGAATGTTATACATTCATCCTCAATTCTAAAAACACACAAAAAATTCAAAAATAAGCAATTCAGAATATAGTTGGTATTATTATACATATTAAATTATATAAATCAGTATACTTAGAATCAGTATACAGGATCCTTCTATACCATCATGCGGATGTCAACTGTTTTTTAATTGTTGACTATGTATGACATTTTATCATGTTATGATTTTATATAGGATTAGCTGGAAAAGAGAAAAAAAATAAAGAAGAATGCAATAGAGAGGTTAATAAATAAACAAGAATGCATTTGAGCAACAAAGCTTAGAAATATATCATTTCTTCTTCTTTCTTTTTTTGAAAAAATAAATTTATTTTATTTCTTTATATTATTATATAGCAGAGATAAAAGTAATTAACACTATTATTTTTTTTAAAAATTTTTATCTGGTAAAATATGTCTGGTATATTGTTGGATATTGTTTTTTCAGTCTGCTTCACATATTTTTTTCTCCTAATTTTCCTGCACTCTTCATAATATTTATTTTTTATATGTTTTCAGCCATAAATCTATTAGTCTCATCATTGTTGACTGACGTGCCTTTAAATAGGATTAGCATGTTGGATTGTGTGAATGTCATTCAGTGATAAATAGAACACGAGACGGATTCTTTTAAAAGGTCAAGAACTTAACAGCTGTTCTGCCGTTCATTCCTGTAGCTGCTGTCTGAATATCTACTACTACAGTGTAAAAATAATTTTTGATTATTATGACTGTAAGATTGTTTTAATTACTTTTTTTATTACAATATAAGCCAAGTGATCTAGGTATGTTGAATTTTTATTTATTCATATTTTTCAGTGTTGCATAATTATCACATAACTATTGGATGGCAATAAAAGCTTTGATGCAAAACGGGACAGTTGAATTACCGGTCTGGAATATGGAATAACCATAGGGAAGAGGGTTCCCAAAAAGGTTGAGAATTTTAATCTAAAATTGATGTAATTTGGAAATAATTTTTGTATATATATATATATATATATATATATATATATATATATATATATATATATATATATAAAGCTGAAAATTAGGAACGTAAAATTAAAACAAAGATTATATTATGAGTAATTTTATTACCACAGAGTTAAGAACTGAATAACAAAAACTTTTTCAATCTTACGTTTCAATCAAGTTAAGTTGCAATTCAAAGTAAGTGTTAAATTATTCTATTTAATCAGGGATTGATAAATTATTTGCCACTTCTATAAATTTGTTTTATTGAAAACTAGTTTCGAATGTTATACATTCATTCTCAGTTTTAAAAACACACAAAAAATTCAAAAATAAAAACTGAAAACAGTCTCAAATTAAATATATATGAAGCACTTGAAATAATAAAATCCTTCAAATCCAATCCAGATGTTTGCTTAAAATGACCAAATAAATATCTCCAATAGTCCAATCTTAAATTTATTCCCGTCTATAACAGAAAAAACAATTACTCACTGGAATTACTGGAAAAACCCCGACCCTTAAACCGTTTAACTAAAAACATCCTGCCTATCTCTCGTCCATTGTTAGTTCAATGCGAGAAGAAACCAGTACAAACTTTTCTGTTTGATATAATCCATTTAAACCTTGGTGAGTACCAATATGTATTTGATTTCTTGTCTTAATTAAATTCATAATTCATAAATGTTTTATAATACTGATTTATATAATTTAATATGTATAATAATACCAACTATGTTTTGAATTGCTTATTTTTGAATTTTTTGTGTGTTTTTAGAGCTGAGGATGAATGTATAATATTCGAAACTAATTTTCAATAAAACAAATTTATAGAAGTGGCAAATAATTTATCAATCCCTAATTAGATTGATCCTTCTATACCATCGTGCGGATGTCAGCTGATTATTCTAGTTAAGGTGCTGTATACTAAAAAATTGTCTTTAAGAAATGTATGGAGTTGTTAAAACTTATTTGTAAGAAGACGAAAGGTCAAAACTTTGAAAAAAAAATGGGACATTTTTGGAAACCGACGGGACATCTTGAAAAGTCTTCAATCCGATTCAAAACGGGACAAATGGCAACCCTACATAACTGTAATATATTTTTTTGAATAAACTCCTATTTAACAAACATCAAAATTATCTTCTCAAAAATAAATTAAATCATAATAAATCAGTTTTAAGACCTATCTTAACAAATACTAAACTAGCATTAGAAAGCTACAAGTATTGCGGGACCAAACCCTACAAATTGTAACTAATTATCCTCATTATTGTAAGATAAATATGATGCATACAGAATTTAATGTGACTTGCATTCAGGGTTGCCACTTGAAATGGAAATATTTCTCTATTTAGGAAAATTCCAAGGGCTGAAGGGGAAAAAAAAAGGGAAACAGATCAATGAGTAAAATTTTTCCCTTTTTATCAAGTTCAACACCTTATCTCAGCATGGAGTCTATTTTAATTTACTAGTCTGAAAAACGTTATTGTGAAAACTGTTAGTCTATATACTGCGGCCAAAAAAAAATATTCGTATACTTAGTTTTTCGGGTAAAAATATGTTTAATAATTTATTGAACATAAATTAACTGATGGATATGTTAAAAATCAACATTCAGCATTAATTTTTACAGATAAAGGGAATTAGAAGCCTGTAGAAGCTAACTAACAACAAAACTTATTCTGATTTTTCATTTAATACTTATTCAAACCCAAAATGGGCCAAATGATCCGAATTGAAGGATAATTCCCTCAAAATGGGAGGGAAAATCTGTGTGACCAGAAGAGAAATTAAAAAAATAGGTATAAATATAAGAATTTATCTACAGATTAACCTATTCAATGTTTAAATCATTACTCCATTCATTAAATCCTCTAATAATTGAAATAGGTAGTTACTCAAAAACAATTACTTGCCGATAGAAGCATAACAGGACAAAAGCATATTCTGCTTTAAAAATTCCCATATAAGCAACAAAGCCTGTTTATCCTTTTCTTTTTAGAATAGAGTTGGATTTTTATTTTTTGTTTTTTACTTATAAATGAATACTTTGTTTTTTTTATCTCTCGGTGGAGCCTGCCCACTAGGGAGCGCGTCCCCCGGGTGGCGGATGGGGAATCCCTCTTAGGAGGGGTGGTCTGAATATACTGAATAAAGACCCGTGGACCAACAGGTACCCAGTGCTGGGGGGTATAGCCCGGCCACCCTTCCTACTGAGGGGACATAAATATTCAGGAGGCCAGTTGTCCCGAGGATACGGGGCCTCTTCTGCTGGGCCAATCACCCGCAGTAGAGTTCATCTGATTCAGAGAACATTAAATAGCCTCGGATTTGGACAGTCTAAGCGGTTACGACGCAGCGCTCAAAAGGATATTAGACTTGGAACATGGAACATCAGGACTCTGACTGGCAAAGAGGTTGAGCTGGTGGAAGAGATGGAGACCTTCAGGGTGGACCTCCTAGGAATTTGTGAAGGGAGGAAAAAAGGGCAAGGGGAAGTACGCCTAAACAAGGACTATGTGCTCATCTACTCAGGAGTGCCCGCTGGGCTCAGAGCCAAGGAAGGTGTGGCCATTATCATGAAAGAAAGCCTATTCGCTAAAGTAGAGGATTGGCGGCCCATATCCTCAAGAATTATAACAGTGTATATGGATCTGTCAATAGGAAAGATCGCTCTCATACAAATATGCACCAACGGAGGATGCAAACGTTCTCGACAAAGAACAGTTCTATGCTGATCTAGAGAGAGAAGTCATCAGAGGTCAAAATGGTAACAGGGGGATTATCCTGATGGGAGATTTCAACACAAGGACGGGAAGAGATCATGTAAGCGCTCATGATGTTATGGGCCTACATGGAGGGGAACACATCAAAAATGGAAATGGTCAAAGGCTCATCGACTTCTGTATTGATTATGACCTCTTTATTGGAAACTCTTTTTTCCCACATAAGACGGTGCACAAAATAACATTCTCAGCTGAAGAAAGGAGTGTTAACAGTATTATAGATTAAATTGTATACAGTAGAAGAATAAGGAAATACTTCACCGATATAAAAGTTATAAGAGGTGCTGAAATTGGTTCGGACCATCTTCTATTGACTGGAGACACCCAGATCCTACAACCCAGAAAGAAAAGATCCATAGCATACAAGAGGATTGACATTGCAAAACTGCAGGATCCAGAAAAGAAAAAGGAATATGCAGAACTTCTGGATCTAAAACTTAGAAATGTCAATTTGGAAGGGAATATTAACAATGCATGGGTAGCATTGAAACATGCAATTCTAGAGACTGCTGAAAGTGTATGCGGAATGAAGGTAGTCTGTACCAAAGGTAAAAGGTCTGAGTGGTGGAGTGATGTGGTGAAAGCTGCGGTGGGTAGGAAGAAGACAGCCTGGAAGGAGTACTGTAAAATCAGGTCTGCCGCCAACTGGGAGCTCTACGTCAGAAGAAGAAGGGAAGTGAAAATGGTTGTTCGAGTGGCAAAGATGAAAAGCTGGGAAAAATTTGGCAGAAGTCTGCAAAATGATTACAGGGAAAATACCAAGATTTTTTGGAAGAGAATAAAATCAATGAAGGGAAAGGCGTGCAAACCCGTGAGAAATGTTAAGGACGAATCAGGGCGAATGATTACTGAAGATGGGGAAATATTGGAGAGATGGCGACGCCATTATTCTGCATTGTTTTCTGGTGTCTCAGAAGAGAGAGTGGAGGACAGGCGGGAAACAGAAGAATATGATGACGTGATATGGGAGGAAGATGTCACTTGGGCTATAGAGAAAATGAGGAGTGGCAAAGCAGCAGGCAAAGATGGTATTGCTCCAGAACTTATAAAATTTGGAGGTCTACAATTACATAAAGCTTTGCAGGACCTGTTTCAAAATATTTTCTCTTCCAAATCCATGCCTGAGGAATGGGGATGCAATATCATCATGCCGATCCACAAGAAGGGTAGCTCTAGTGAATGCCAAAACTATAGACCTATATGTCTCTCCCCTGTAGTCTATAAACTTTACTCCTCTATACTGGAAAGAAAACTCCGATCAATCGTTGAAGACAAATTGGAAGAGGAACAAGCAGCTTTTAGACCACACCGACAAACACAGGATCACATCTTCTCGCTGAAGACGATTATTGAGAAGGCATGGGATAGAGGAAAGAACTTGTACCTAGCGTTCCTGGACATAAAAGCAGCATTCGATTCAGTCCCTAGAGAAGAAATTTGGACAGCTCTAGCCGCTAAAAATGTGCAAATAAATGCCATAAAAAGCACTTATCATGACTCCAAAGGCATGGTTAGAATTAATGGAAGAATGTCAGAGGCTTTCGCCATGAGAAGGGGTGTTAGACAGGGGGACAGTCTTATTCCTCTTCTTTTCATCACTTTTATGGATGAGATATTGAAAATCTGCAAGCGGAGGACAACACGGATGGTCGTTGGAAAGTGGAACATGAGGACAATCCTAGCGCAAGTAATGGTTATTGCAGATGATATTGTCCTCATTGCCGACTCCAAGCAAAATCTACAGCAGGCTGTTACGGAGTGGGAGGCTGAGCTAGAAAGGAAGGGTACGATATTGAATGTTGGAAAAAGCAAGGTGATGCACATCGGACGTGAAGAAGAGGAGGTTTTGGTTCACTGCAGGGGAGAAACCTTGGAGACAGCGCAGGAGTATACCTATTTAGGAGTAGTGCTCACCAGAAATGGGGAAATGGACCAAGAGCTCTCAAACAGGATTAAAAAAGCAAATAGCATATACTACCAGCTATGCAACACAGTGGTGGGGAAAAGGGAATTGGAAAATAATGTAAAATTACATATCTTCAAGTCCATATACCTACCTACCCTCATCTATGGAAGTGAGAGCTGGGTCCCGTTGGACAAGCACTGGAGTAGGGCTACCGCGGCAGAGATGAAATACCTCCGGAGAATGGCAGGCAAAACAAGGAGGGACAGAGTTAGGAATGAGAGAATAAGGGGAGACCTGGGAGTGACTGCACTGAAGGAAACAGTGGAGAGACGACAGCTGGGATGGTTTGGTCATCTGTGCAGAATGGATAAGGACCGGGACCCAAAGAAATTCTTTGAAGCCAGGCCTACCGGACGCCGCCCTCGAGGAAGACCAAGATTGCAATGGATGGACCACATCTCAGGGATTGGTGAAAGGAAGGGAAGGTCAATAAATGTAATGAAAGCACTGGCTGGAGATCGAGAAGCTTGGCAGTCTTGGATCGGGGCACCTCCACGCTGAAAGGCACTAAAGGAGGAAGATAAAGAAGAAGAAGAAGTTTTTTTTATAAAGTCTTGTTAAAATTTTATTATAAATTGGCATCCCAAATCAATTACAAATTAATGTAATTTTTATAAAAAGAAAATTTTTGTACTTAACAATTTCTGTACAATTTTTAATATTGTACTATGTAATTTTTCCAGAAAATAAATGACTAATTAAAGTAAAATACTCGTAAAAAAAAAGTTTATAAAATTAATTAAGATTTTATTTTAGAATAGTTTTTCCTGTTGACCATAATACAATAAGCCCTCTATTAAAATTAATTATCATCTTTTGTTCCATCATTTCTGATTAGATCTCTCAGAGTTCGTCCATACCAGCTAGGATATTTCATATCTGCTGCGGTGACTCTGCTTAAGTGTCTGTCGAGAAGAATCCCGCTCTCATTTCCATATCATAGGATGGGAAGGTAAATTGTATTAAAGGTGTGCAGTTTTACGTTTAATTAGGGATTGATAAATTATTTGCCACTTCTATAAATTTGTTTTATTGAAAACTAGTTTCGAATGTTATACATTCATCCTCAGTTCTAAGAGCACACAAAAATTCAAAAATAAGCAATTCAAAATATAGTTGGTATTATTATACATATTAAATTAGATTAATATAAATCAGTATTATAAAACATTTATGAATTATGAATTTAATTAAGACAAGAAATCAAATACATGTGGGTACTCACCAAGGTTTAAATGGATTTTATCAAACAGAATAGTTTGTACTGGTTCCTTCTCGCATGGTACTAACAATGAACGAAAACTAGGCAGGATGCTTTTAGGTAAACGGTTTAAGGGTCAGGGTTTTCCCACTAATACCGGTAAGTAATTGTTTTTTCTGTTATTGATGGGAATAAATTTAAGATTGGACTATTGGAGATATTTATTTGGCCATTTAAGCAAAAATCTAGATTGGATTTGAAGGATTTTATTATTTCAAGTGCTTCATATATATTTAATTTGAGACTGTTTTCAACATGATGTATTAATTTAACCCTGAGTCTTTGATGAATTTATGATTATTTTCATTTAAATAAATTGCAAAGTTGGAATTATCTGTCTTATTATTATATGCACGTACGAGTATATGTTCCTTTAATCTCTGATTTAGCGATCTTCCAGTTTTTCCCGTGTATTTATAGATGTGGCAAATAATTTATCGATCCCTAATTAGATTGATCCTTCTATACCATCATGCGGATGTCAACTGAGGTTTACGTTTTTCTCCACTTCACATTTCACAACAACAGTTTTGTAGATTTGCTAATATATGTTATGTTTTTGTAATCCTGTTTGATATTTCTTCTTCAAAAAATTAACACTTATAAGTTAACTTAAGATTATTTATAAGTTTCATCTCATAATTATTTAATTACAACAATGTCAACTTCTTTAACATCATTGTCATCTTTTGCATAACTTGTCACATCATAACTATCTCTGCATGCTTTACATATTACCAAAACTTCATACTATTTGTCTTTTTAATTTATAGGTTTCATATATATTACTATTCCTTGTGTAAATAAAGCATCATTTTAATTTAAATTAATTTTTACAGTGTTATTTTATTTTATTTTACTTTTTCATTTGTCGCTTATATTATGTAGTTTAGTGTTATCTTTTTCTTTTTATACTTCATACTTTTTTTATCTTACTTGTAATTTCTGTTGTTATCATTTTTTACTATTACTGGTACTGCCTCTGTCTTTTTTCATTGTTGTTATTTTGTTTTTCTTTTAGCCCTGAAGATGGCCTAAAACTTAGGCCGAAACGTTGGCACAAATACATATGTTTACTTACATAAGTTAGTTCTAATTGTTAATTTTTTGACCGCACCCCTTGACCAACTTCTCCCTTAAGATATACATCTACGATCAACGAAAACTCTCTCCAATAAGAAATATATGTATATCAAGTCCCAGTACCATGTCTAGGAAGCGGTTATTTGTAAAAGAGAGCATAGTGTTATGGCACACTTGTAATTTTATTTAATTAATTAGCCCCATAATAAAAAAAAAACAGATTTATCAAAATTTTCAGGGGAAGAGTTAAAAGTTTTCGAACCTCGTCTTGGTTCCTATTAATAAAGGAAATTCATTGAAAACTGATTCATTTCATTAAATAAGTATTCAAAATGTCTTAAAAATGTTAAATGCTCTCCTGAAAAGTTTTTATTTTTGGATTTTCCTCCAGTCGTTTGTTAGTTAGATTTTTTGTATCTAATTTAGAATATCTTGATCATGATTGCTTTGTTAAATATTTTGAAAGTGAAAAAAGAAAATGCATTGACCTTTCGTCATTGTTTAAAGTTCTTATAATATTCTGATTCTTGTTTCAGCTTCCTGGTCGATGAAATACATGCAGTCAAATCAGTCTCGAAACTATCTTTAGAGAAACATCGATTGAAAAAAATATTAATGGTTGCGGTTTAATAAGAAAAATGGATGTTATTTATGTTGGCAGACCTCCCACTCCCTGAGACCCTAATCTGTGATGTTAGATTGGATTGTCTCACAGGCTAGGTCTCTCAGGTGCGGGCGGTAGCCTCAAATCGACGAATGAACATCCTGATTACATAGAGTTCGCTTTTAACATCTTTTACATTTATAAGTCTTTATGTCAATAGAAATTTTATTTAATAGATTATTATTATTATTCATATTTTATTCTCATCTATTCAAAATATCAAAAAGAAACATTATATTGTATTATAGTATATTATGCGATAATTTACTATCTATTTGCTAATAATATTGTAAAATTAGAACTTTTCACAATTACAAGTTGTTATTATTATATACAGGGCCCAGCAGTGAAATAGAATGTTTTCAAAATTAAATTGTTTATGAAAGAATTAATTTGTTATTTATATTTCAAGTACTTTGAAACATCTCTACAAAGGCCTGCTATAGGAGGGTTGTAATACTCCCCTTTAATAAATTAATACATTCATGCTTTTATCAAAACTAGTTTATTAATTTAAATTAATGAAATTTATTGCAATATTACATTTTTTGTTGTATTTATACAAATAATATTTTTAGAATGTAATATGTATGTATATACCTATTTAAAAAACATAAAATTAACTTGTTGAACAAAATGAATAAATAACTTCAATATTTAATAAACTATTTACATAAATTTTTTAAAATATAAATTTGCTATCTCAACCATTTATTTTACTCGTAAGTAATTTACGCGGTGCCATTTTTTACTTTCTAAGTTCAAAGAACAAAACCGACTGAAGCTTATTGGGTTTTAATTAAATGTGATTAGCAGAGGCAAAATGATTTCTATGAAGAGGCAAGGAGTGCAAAATGTAAACACTTCATGGGAAATTACTTAAACCTATTTAAAAGTATATTTTGTATTTCACTCTTATAAATAAATACGCTTATTATACCGGAAATTAAACGTTTGTCGTCTTATTTATTAATAAATATGAATAAATTTAAGATATATACATATGGTTTTCTTAATTTTCAATATTTCAAGTGCCCGTTCAGAGGGGTTAAATTTATCACTCGTGACAAAAATATGGCTTGTCCGTTATAGGGGTGCCTGTTGCAAAGGGATATAAATTCCTAAAAGTAGAAGAATAGCTATTTGACTTTCAATACAAAAAAATAAACCCTACGTTCACTTAAACTTTAATAATTTCTTGGATCGTAGATATTCCTTGGTTCCCTTGCTCTCCTGATTTACTTACTTGCGAATTTTTTTATGGTGTAAACCCACACAGAACTATACAATTCCTCAAAAAATGCTTTCAATTATAGTCGAACATAGTCATTCTATTGTTAACGATTTTACAAAATATGCTTCGCACATCCCATCCTGATGAAAAAAAAATTGATTTCTTGACTACCCACTGTAGTAAGCCATGTAATTATTAAATTGATCCACTTTTAGTTAATTATTTTTAAGAGGTAATTTATGATTTTTCAAACCATCTAAATTTTTTATACTTTATTTAATTTTAGCTTAGTGATTTTATTATTATTATTATTATTGTTATTGTACCTATGAACGATTTGCAGTATCCTTCTTAGAAACAGTTACAGATTGCTCTGTAATTAATTTCAGGTAATTTGTAACTTTTGTTTTTAACTGGGTTACTGTTTAAGTGATCTTCAAAGGAAGCGGAGAAAGAATGTTACCATTGTGATAATTATTTTAACTCATAATAAAATAACTTGTCGACTATCTTAGAAAGTGTTTTTCAAAAGTATTAAATTAGATTTTGTTTTAATATTATTTAGATGAAATATATGAACCTGATTTGTTATGGTATGTTATTGCATGATATTTAATATTTACTGACAAAATTGATGCTATTGCTTTATTTTATAAATTTAATAAGTATCGAATAAGTTAAAAGCCACTTAAATCCCATATTGTTTTATTAATAGCAACTTTTTAATTAGTCATTATTTTATTTTGTGTAACATCTTGGCCCTTTTTTAACAAAAATTTTGGCCATTTTCAAACTCTATATTTTGTGTCACCTACATCAAGTTATAAAATATTATTAAATATATTACTAAAAGGACTATTTGTTATAAATTTAATTGTTCTGAATTTTCTAATTTTCTTTTATTGGCACATTCAATTCAGTTCTATCCTTATTGATGACATAAAATTTCTAAAAGCGTAATTTAAATAAATATTTTTCAACACATATTTAGCAATTTTAATAATTTAAAAACAATAAATTAAATTCAAAGTTAATACTTGAAAAAAAAAATGTTTTATTCTCATTGACTAAATTTAGTAAAAATACTTTTATTTTATCTTGTTATCTATTTCTTATTAAATTATTTAAAACATACACCATTACTTCTTGAGTGGGATACCTAACTATCAACCATATTCATTTCACTGAAAATGATAATAATAATGTTATAACGCGCTTTATAATAATTAGAATAGTTATAATAAATAAATAATAAATAGTTATGAAATGGGAATTTCTTTTGAAACTATTTTTGTTTGTGAAATTTAGAGATATTATAGTATACTATATCAAATTTAGTAAATGAGAAAATAATTTTTTTCCAAATTTTAATTTTAATTTATTATTTTTAAATTATTAAAATTGTTAAGTATGTGTTGAACAATATTTAATTAAATTATGTTTTCAGAAATATTGATTAGGTCACCAATAAGGGAAGAATTTAACTGAGCGTCTCAATAAAATAAAATTAGAAAATTCAGATAATAATAATAATAATAAAAGGCTTAGCGAACCCGAAGGTTCGATGCCGATACCACCAATCGCTGCCTGCAAACCTCGGTCCACCGACTACCGTCCATACCCAAATTCATTAGATCACTCTTAATACAATCCTCCCACCTACGTTTCGGTCTACCCCTCGGACGTTTACCAGTCGCCTCAGCGTTTATTAACTTTTTAGGAATTCGTTCGTTACTGAGCCCAACAACTTTGCAAGCCCATTTCAACCGTCGCAATGATATCACTTCGATTATATTAACAGGGTGCATGCTCCGCAATTCCGCATTGTGTAATCTCCATTTGACTCATCCTTTTTCGGACCAAATATTTTACGCAATACCTTATTCTCGAATACCTTAAGGCGTTGTTCGTCCTTCAAGGTTAGCAGCCACGTTTCACACCCGTACAGAACTGTAGGCAAGATAATAGTTTTGTATATTCTAAGTTTTAAGTTTCTGGACAGAATGCGCGACCTAAGTAATATTGATACCGAAAAATAACAAGCATTTCCCACCTTTAACCACGCCTTTATTTCCTCTTGAATTTCGTTTTTTCTAGTAATCACAGACCCCAAATACTTAAATTTCTCAACGTGTTCAAACCTATTTTCTCCTATATCTATATCCTCAAAATCGCCTCTGTTTCTATTGCTAACCATATATTTCGCCTTATCCGTATTTATTTTGAGGCCAACCTCTTTCCCAGCTGTCATCAACGTTGTTGTATTCAGTTTTATAGTTTCCGCGTCCTCACTTAATAATACTAAATCATCCGCAAACCCGAGCACGGATAGAAAATTCAGAACAATTAAATTTATAACAAATACTGCATTTAGTAGTATATTTAATAATATTTTATAATTTGACCTATGTGACTCAAAATATAGTTTGATAATGGACAAAAGGGCCGAAATGTTACTCAAAATAAAATAATGACTTCGAAAATTTCTTTATTTTCAAGTCCAAAAATGATCATTTTCATAAGTCATATACGTTGAAAAAAGTTTACCCTTTTTAATTCATAATATATTTTCTATCATAATTAGGCGACGATTCGAAATAATGACTATGTAAAAAGTTTTTATTAATAAAAAAATGTGGGATTAAAGTGATTCTATTATCTCTTAATCTATACTAATTAATTTTATAAAATAAATAAAAATCCCATTTAATGTAATGAATTATCATAATAATGTTGCTGATCACAAGTATTTTTTTAGTTTTATGAAAATTTCCTGTTGTAAGAATTAAATTATAATTACGAGATTATTTAAATAAGTTGATAAATATAATGTATATTTATATATTGTATAACGTTTTGAAATGAATAGGATTTCTAATTGAAATGCAATTTGGATCTAAAATCAACCTGAAAAATTACAATAAAATAATGTTACCTGAATAAAATAAATACAAAATAAAAATTGTCTGTAAACCTTAGCCTCATTGTTATCATGTGAAATTATGAAAAAACGAAAATGAAATATTAGATGATATTGTAAGCAAAGATCTTAAGAAAGGTTGGTATTACTGCTCTATTTTAATTATTTGGTGCTGTCATTCAGAATGCTGAATTTTCCCTTATTATTAAATATAAATGTTTTTATTATTTTTTCATAATATTGAACCATAGCCCACCAAGATCCACGATTTCGAACCAGACCCATTCTTAGAAACACTACGGATACCAAAAAAATTAACTAAATATAAACTATACAGGGTATTCCTAAAATAGGTGGAAACACTTTGCTTTCCCATAGGAAATTTCGCACTGAATAAAAAAAATCATTTAAATAATATATTTTAAAATTTCGAAGAATTATTTATATCAATAGTAGGATGTGAAATTTCCAATCTTTCTTCTAGATTACTATTATTATATTGAGAAGTGCTCAATATCAGTTGTCTAAACAAATAGCTAGTGGAAAGTATATTTTGGAGACATGATTTGTGAAGTTTAGGTATTCAGATTTTTACAGAAAATATATTACACTACATGGCAAGACTGATGATTTAATTAATTCATGATTATTCTATAGAATAGCCCCACAAATTCAAATAAGTTTGTATGGCTCGAACATTCTGATGTGTTTGTTTTGAATCATGTCGTACTTTTCAAAATATTTATCCTATAAGTTTTTAAAAATTTGGAACAAAAAATAAGACCATGTACTATTGTTCAGCGAAGACGCTGGTACATTTTATTGATCTAAAATTTCCCAATAATAATTTTCTTTTCTATTAAAACACAACATAGTATCAATAAAATCGCAATTTCTTAACATAAATAATGCTATTGGTTTTAAATTTTAGAAACTCTTTAGTAAACGCGTTTTACTGCAATTTTCGCAGTTTGAAGTAGGTTCTCAAATCTAAAATTTTCCCACTTTTTCGATTTTCAAATCATTGGGGAAGGCAGGGTGATACCCCACAACCCTTCCTATAGCAAGGCTCTGTCCATGTTATTTATGCCACTATTTTTCTGTTTTTTTTTTTACATCGGTTGACAATAATGTACTATAACTTTGATTTTTTCAGCTTATACTTAATACCTAGACCTGTCAAAAATATTGTTACAAGGAAATATATAAATATTTCAACAAAAAAATTAATTTTTTCAAAAACTTTATTAGAAAATAAAATGTATATCTATAGAGAGTAAAACAAAAAATAAATTACTCAAAATGTCCCCCTTTTGCCTTGACACAGGGATTTAATCTCCGTGGCCAATCATCAATAGCAGCACGCAGCACTTCTTGAGGAAAGCGCTCAACTGCTCGGACCAGAGATTGTTTGAGGCTTTCCAAGTTTGGGTGTGCTCTATGGCATGCCATCCTCTCCAGTTCGTACCAAAGCCGATAATCTAGTGGGTTGAGATCAGGGCTTCCTGAGGGCCAATCCGAGATAGAAATGAACTCTGGAATGTTCTTTTGCAGCCACTGCTGAGTTAAACTGGCCTTGTGAGCTGGAGCGGAATCCTGCTGGAAAACCCAATGACTTCCAGCAAACAGAATATCATTTAGAGGCTTGACAATAGGTTCCAAAATATCGTCCTGATAGTTTTTAGTGGCTGTTTTAACTTCTTTTTCACAAAAATGGAGCTTTGTGGTGCCATCAAAACAAACTCCCCACCAAAACATCACTGAGGAAGGGTGATGACCTCTTTCCACTCTTCCAATGACTTCCTGGGCTTCTTTAGAGCTATGTGCGTACACACGAACATTTTGGCTATTAAAATTTTTATTCAATTGTAAAAATTTTGTCATGGATAAACAAAATCTTTCGATGAAGACAATTGGTGTAACGGCCAAGGAGCACTTTGCATCTATCTTCTCTAATTTTTTTAAGGAAGTGGTTAGCCTTTGTCCTGTCATTCTTCGAAATGCAACCATCCTAAGGTCACTTTTTATAATGCGTGTCATTGATCTGACAGAGATTCCCTTTCCCGAGACATGATTTGTTGTTTTCGAATGGTATTTCTTCTGATTCGAGCAGCCACTGCTCTCACTGCATTTGCCGTTCTCACAGTGCAGGTAGGAGGTCTGTCACATACAGATATGGTCTCATTATATCTATTTATAGTGCAGTACACGAACATATGGCTGATACCTAAAGGTTTCAAAAATCTCTGACCTACATTTTTCAACTTTGTGTAAGGCGATCACAGCTATTTGGTTTTCTTTATCACCCCATGTTATCACTCCATGTTAACTGTGCGAAAGAAAAATACAAACTAATTGGGATTATTATCCTGACATGTAAAGAAAATAACCTGATAGAGGTAAGGATTATCTTAATAATACCCAAGGATGTAAACAAAGTTAAACTTTTGTAACAGTATTTATGGCAGAAGCAGGTACATACCATAATAAAATATGAAATAATTAGAAAAAACCTTAGTATCCTATTACCTTAGTAATATTTAGTACCCTATTTCATGAAAATAAAATTGTTTTTATTAATTTTTTTTTAGCAGAAATGGTTTAGTAATGAAAAATTCTGAGTAGTAGTATGAGAGACACAGGGAATTAAATTCGATGTAATCCATACAGATTTTGAAAACCTTTTGTCTTAATTCTTTCTCGTTTCTGCTTTTGTTATCATGTAAAAATAGGGAAACATGACAAATTTGTAATTAAATAAACCTGTTCAATGGTCTAATAGCGAAATAGCTTAATGATTATGAAAATCAATGTACTTTGTTTATTGAAATCTTCAACAAAGATGGTTTTTCTCGAAAATTTTAAGGAAGTGAAGTCTCTCTGTAATAGTCCCTTCAAAGCTGCGAAAGTACCTCGAAATAGAATCAGCGGTTAAGAAGAAAGAGAGGCTTAAAGAATTTTGAAAGGAATCAAAAAATTTACTAAATATCATTCATATAAGTAGATACTCGGAATTAAATTCGTTTAGATCATAAAAAAGTTGTACCCAATTTAATACTAGTGTCAAAAGTCCTTGTGTATGAACATAACGCTTAATTCCAACTCATAATTATCCTATAAGGATGTTTATGTTATGTTATAATGTTTACTTTGATTAATTCCTTGTGACTTGAGTTGGCTCGCGGTCTTTTGAGTCATTACTGGAAAAAAGGTTTAAGCGCAAAGGCAGCCGCCGAAGAAATTTCTGCCATAGAAGGAGAGTCAATTTTATCCATCTAAATACTGCCGCACAACCCAGATCAGGTCGCCATTCGGTCGTTGATGATGACGTTCTTCTTGAATGTGTGAACGAGGACCCACATGCAACTACTCGTGATTTATCGGCCGTAGTAGGGACTCGTATCTTTGCTGTTAACAGCTAGACAGAGTTTATGCAGTTTTGAGTACAAAGCACCCCGCTTTGGTCAACAGGAACCAAGCCATTTTGTAACCACAACAATATCCCTGCACATCGTTCTCATATGACGAAGGAAAAATTATCGGAACTGCAGTAATCATGAGTAATCATCATCCTCATCCTGTGTATAGCCCAGATATTGTACCATCAGATTATGGTTTGTTTAGATCAATGGCTCATTTTTTAAAAGGTAGGATATTTGATAATTACCAGGAAGTAAAAATTGGATGTGGAGAGTTCTTTGTCTCAAAACCAAAGGAGTGGTACCGGCATCAAATCCAATTACTGGCAGAAAGATGGGTGAAAGTAGTTGAAAACAATGTACTTTACTTTGAAGAGTAGTATTCAATAATGTTTAAAATATTTAATATGAAATAAAGCTATACTATTGCTCAAGGACTTTTGTGTACAGCCTAGTAATGCACTTCTTTTCACACCACTACAGAGGCTGATGAGTGCTTGGCGTCTTTTTTAATGTAGTTTTCCCAATAGGCTTAATCCACAATCGACTATATTATTCAAGAAATGATAAAATTTTCTTGAATCATTCAGTCAAATTAATACTTAATGGGTAATGGGTACTGAAAACGTAGATTCGATGTGGACAAGAATATGTATTCAAGTCGAAGATTTTTTATGGATTAAAAAGTCATTGTTTTTCGTATCCTTACATACAAAGTCAGCTGTTTCGAAATATATGTTATTCTGTTTATCAACTATTATACTTAACTCGATGTTGTTAAGAATAATAGAAATCGTAATGTGATACACATCTAAAAGAGTTTGGCTAATTCAAAATATTCAGCAATAATAATTATTAACAATTAAATTAATCCTTTAGTGTTTAATTTTAGTTATCTTATGTTCCAAAGCACACAAATAATTACCTGATTTTAATATCAAACAGGCATTTTTAATACAATTAGTTTCTCGGAAAGTATAGCACACTATACCAGACCTTTCATTTGCAACAAACAACTAAGCAGTCAAAGCCTCCAGAAGGATTATGGTTCAGCTTGGCGGCAGCGATCACCGTCCCATTTCAATATGCATCGATATTGAGGACCCATATCCCTCTTCCCCGACAGAACCTTAAAAAGCCAACTGGAAAAAGTTGGAAGTTCTTACCAATAAATTCAGCTCGCATATTAATTCAAAGTCCACAAAAATCAACTTTACAGCCTATTAGTTCATTGAAGCTACCCCCAAAAATGCAAAAGAAAATATCCCCCTGGGGAAACAGAAAAAACTGCAAGCCTTACTGGACACCCGAACTTACCACACTAGGGGCAGAATTATCACAGGCTATGGATATTGCTGAAATCGAGCCATTGACCCAGAACCACATGAAACAGAAAAACTCAGGTATAAACAGAGAGCTTCGAATAAATCTAAAAGCCCATTATATGCAGAGGACATAGCCTTCTTCAGCCATGCCATATCCATACTTGCTTTCGAAATACAGTATCCAAACAGCCCTGAACTCTATCCATGAATAAACGAAGAAGTGGGTCATGAAAATTAACACAGTACACTAAATACACAATCTTCAGCCTATCTCGGAACAGCAGACCTTAACCAACACCAACAAAGATGACCACCCAACCTGAAGTTACAGTAATTAAACATAGTCGATATCAACATTTTGACCAAAACCATTTTGAGGAAATAGGCCAAATCCCAAGTGCAAAAGGATACCAGACTGAGTTGGATATAGTAGATAGGTATATATTTTTTAGGGACAACTCAACGAGGCATTCTTTCAACATCCTGAGGATGGCGCTATGTCCTAAAAACAGCTATGAACTTAGCCTTTCCCTAAGCCATGTCTTATCCATGCTTTCAATGAAATACCGGATCCAAGCAGCTCTAAATCCATGAATGGAAGGAGAAGTGGGTCATGAAAATTAACACAGAATACTAAATACACAAGCCAGCAGACGTGAACCAACATCAACAAAGAAGACCACCCAACCTAAAGTTACTGCAATTAAACACAGTAGATTTTAATATTTTTACCAAAACCATTTGGATGACATTGGCCAAATCCCGAGTGCAAAAGGATACCAAACTGAGTTGTATATAGTAGAGAGATTGGTCGGAAAGTAAAAAATTGCAAGCGACACTTCTGGGGATCGGGATACAATAATGTTTGTACTAAACCGAATAAATAAAATAAAAGATCATGATTTAATCGTAAATGCAAGATAAATTGCTTAGTAACAAATAGCTATAAAAATTATTATGAACTGCATCACTAGAGAGCTGAGCTTAAACTAAAGTAGAAGTACGAAGTTCAGGGTCCAATGTTCAAAGTAGAGGAAACATGGATAAAAAGAAATTTATTTCTTTTCTAACACAATAGGAAAATCGTTAAACATTTATATGAATGCTTTTACCTATATAAATAAGGAATTGGTTGATATAAAAGATGGTATTATTTATTTAAAATTTTAATATATACCTTGTTCTTAGTTGATAAACTTTGCGTTATTTTTTATATAATTTAAAAACATCAATGATTCAATTGCAGAAGCAAGTTAAATTGTTGATCTTACAAATAACTATAACAAATTAAGTAAACTGCATCTCTAGAGAGCTTGGCCTAGACTGAAGTCGCAGTACGAAGTGCAGGGTCCAGTATTCAAAGTAGTGGGATTATATAATATAAAAATTCATAATAAGTTAATCTGACAGGCAGTAATATTTATTTAATAGTTCAAACAGTGCCTTATTTCTAAATTGCAGAATAACTTTTCCATTACATTCTCAAATAGAAGTATTAATTACTCTATGAAAAGACGGCCAGCATTTAGAAAATAAATGTATTTCATAATTGAAATAAATCATGAAACTAGTAATCTAAAATATGAATCCATGCAATACCATTAATTTTCGTCTCTTTCTTTTGCCATGTTTTTGCATTGCTTGGTATATTATAATCGTATTATAACTTTGGCTTGTACAGCCTATAATATAATAATGCAGGTTGAGATATAAAGTTATTTTATACCGTTTAGTTCACGACTTTCATGAAAATATTATAGTTTTTCTTTTAAAAAATTTCAATGTTTAGTTTTTAACATGTACGAACACTTTTTTTCGGCATATAGAAAATCTTTGCCTATATTATACTTCGCATCCTGACAACTTTTGCTAATGCCTCATTATTGCAGAACAGCTTCCCTACTAACTTTTATAAGCAGTTGACATCCGCATGATGGTATAGAAGAATCAATCCCTAACTTTTATAAGGCTACGAATTTTCCGTAATGAAATCAATCGCACAGTTCAACAGACTTTTTGCGATATCGATGTCATATATCATTTTGGCTTCGACAAATATTTTTGTTAAGCCTTCAGTCTTATTCAGATTTGCAGGAATTATATCTTCCATCCTGGTTTTATCGATACTTCGTATTACAACGAATATTTGATTCTGTGATATTTGATTTTATAATGGGTAGTACTTCGAGACAGTCACGTCCTTATCAAAGGGGGCGTGGCTTGTTCATTCCGAGGTAACCCGAACGTTGCCGGACTAGCACACTCTAGCGTCATTTGTGCTAACTAACTACTTTGCATTCAATTGTAACATTCGTATTCATTGGAATTATTAAAATTGTTCCTGCTTTAATTAAATATTATTATAAATTACTAATACTGTCGACTTCCGCTCATTACGTTCGCCCAAGAACTAAACAAAACATCAACGGATCTTTTTCAATTGAGGTCGGAGCCTTACCGTAACTTCAATTATTACTGCTTTAATTAGATCACAGCTGTCGACTTCAGCACGCTACGCTCGCTCAAGAGATATATAAACCCCAAAAGTTCCTTTTCAGTTGAAGTCGGGTCCTTACCGTAATTTAAAATATCACTCCTTTAAATTACGACTAGTACTAGTAATTTTAAATAATATGTAATTAAAGTAGGAACAATTTTAATAATTGCAATGAATACCAATGTTACAATTGAATGCAAAGCAGTTAGTTAGCACAAATGACGCAAGAGTGTGCTAGTCTGGCAACGTTCGGAAAGAACAAATGATAACGCCCCGTTTGATAAGGACGCGACAGCCTCGAAGTACAACCTTATAATGTTTGTTCAACTTCTTTATTCATAGAATGGTTGAATGAACTTTGTTCAATTCCATTAGCGCGTTTTTTCGATTACATTATTCGACTAACTGGTAACAGTGAAACTAAATAAAATCATTCACTTTTAAAAAATAAAACCTGTTGCATCGTTAGGGAACAATGCAAAAGCATTCCTATCGACCAAATGATGTGAAAAGTGGAAGGAAGGTTATTTTTCTGATAACAGGGCTAAAATATTTGTTTATTACCTTAAAATATTTTTAAAATTCGGAAGATTGACTGATAAACGTATATTAAATGGTAATCGCTATCAACACAACGACATAGTTTATTACTTGACATAGTATAGATGGATTTTGAGATTATTTTCAATCATTAAATTTGTTAAAACTAAATTAAAAAATATTAGTAAAAGAGAGAGAGGCCAAAGTATCTGAACAGCTGCTCTTATGTTAAAATATCTTGCTTCTTCGTCGTCTCAACTTGTATCTGCAATCTTCAGGATGACTACGACCTCTTTGTCAAGTTTACTTCGTGTGGGCACCTTTTTAAAAAGAGTGATGTTTGGAATGTCATACAAGTAAATCCTGAATTACTTATTGTAAATTTCTTGTTAAAATGATACACAAAGTAAATGGTATTAAACGTAAAGCGTACTCAGAAGAGGATTCAGAAGAAGAGAGAGACAGCATTCAAATTGGACATCATTATATGGTGAAAAGGAAGGACAATGAGTGGGGTATGTCTTTATAAATCATATCTTTGTGTTGTTTCTGAAGTTTTCCAAAGTCTAGGGTTTATTTATGAAGGGTACAGTTCCTAACACCTACTAGTTATAGAATTAGTCCATTCATTTTTTTTTTAGATAGCATAGATTTGCTTCCATTATTCAATCAAAATTATTTTTCAGTTCATGGTATAGAAGGATCAATCTAATTAGGGATTGATAAATTATTTGCCACTTCTATAAATCACGGGTACAACAAAACCACTATCAATCCTATTTTAAAAAAACATACAATTAACGGTACCTATTCAACAACCCCCGAAGATAGGCCTATCCCGAAACATTATGTTTTGATTCCATATTACGGCCCTATATCCACCAAAGTCGGAAATGAATTGAAAAAACTAGGATTAAACCCTGCATTTAAAATAGGAAAAACCCTATCCTCATATTTCTCTTCTCATAAAGACTAAATAGACCCTTTCCAAAAAAGCGGAGTATACAAACTAAATTGTAATGATTGTGCAGCCAAATACACAGGAAAAACTGGAAGATCGCTAAATCAGAGATTAAAGGAACATATAGTTGCATATAATTATAAGAAAGAGAATTCCAACTTTGCAATTCATTTAAATGAAAAAAAACATAAATTCATCAAAGTGGCCGCCTTTAGGTTGACACTTCATATTGACACTCATCAACTTAGGTCTCTAATGTCTATTTTTTGTTCTATTATGTTTTATCAATCAAAATTTTTTTTTTTTTAAGAAATTTAATTAATTTTTCTATGTTGTTACTGTTATCCATCCCCGCCATATTTACCATATCCCCGCATTGTTTTAAGTTTCCTTTCTATTTTTGCAATGTGAAAATATCTTTCATGCAGTAGACAATTTTCTAAAATGTGGTCAATCATCAGCTGCACATTACAAATTTTACATTTTGGACGTTTAGTCTTGGTAATAAGAAAACAGTGTGTTAGTCGTGTATGGCCAATTCTCAGTCTAATTAGGGATTGATAAATTATTTGCCACTTCTATAAATTTGTTTTATTGGAAACTAGTTTCGAATGTTATACATTGGTATATACCAACTATATTTTGAATTGCTTATTTTTGTATTTTTTGTGTGTTTTTAGAACTGAGGATGAATGTATAACATTCGAAACTAGTTTTCAATAAAACAAATTTATAGAAGTGGCAAATAATTTATCAATCCCTAATTAGATTGATCCTTCTATACCATCATGTGGATGTCAACTGAATTCAAAGTCTATTGACAACTTTTTCTCTTCTGTAGTTTCGGTTAAAGGTTTTATATGCTCTAGTTTTTTTTTAGTTTTTTTAATTGGTTGGGTCATTTAGTGGTTTCCCAAAGCTGATCCTGGCTCATATTAGCTCATTTCAGACAGCTGAATTTATCTGATTGGGTGTAGATATTGATTACATCTAATGACGATGATGCTGCTTCCTTGGTTGCTTGATTAACCGCTTCATTCCCTTTGATTCCTACATGTGATGGTATTACACAGTCAATTGAGTAAATGTCAGTAAATGCCATCATAGCTGATAAGGTATGTGGATATGTCAAAGATAGTAAAATAATGCAGACTTAAGGTAGTCTTTCGTGGGTACTGCCCACCATAACATTGGCAGCGACTGATGGCAATTGACTACTTCTTTGAGTGAATAGAATATAGTATATTTCATTGGCACTGCTCTGCAGTCCAGGTATGACGTCACATTCATACGGTTGCATCCTGAGCCCTACAGAAGGAGTCCGACGGTTCTAAGTTTATAATCATATTGAAGCAGAGTTTTGATAATAACAATCACATTGCAACATTTCCTACAGTACATTTATTTTATTTTTTCGTCATTTGAGACAAAATTAAATGAAAAATTGTTTCAAATTAAAACAAAACTATAGCCAATTTGTAGAATTGTAGTAATAACAGTATTCATTACATTATAGTTATTATACTAATTAAAAAACTCCCCTTTAAAAAAAGTTATTCAAATATACAATAAACCCAATTAACATTAAATAAATTAAGTAATGAAAGAAATTTTCATCCCAAATAAATACTTGGGGGTTTTATTATCCATGTTTACTATAAATTAGATAGGAGAGAATAAATTAATAAAACAATAGCTTGTGAACATAATTTGTTGTTTAAAGTTCTGTAGGTAATTAAAAATTGTTGTATAATAGTACATTCATATAAACGTTTAAAATGAATTATTCCATCTAAAATAATGTAGTTTTATTTTAAAATGTTGGGCCAGGTTTTGCGTTTTACCTTTTCATTTTATTTGTATACATTTTAATCATTATTGAATAAATTGTTTATTTATTTAGTCAAAGCTGAAGTTATTCAAAGAAGATTTAACAAACAGGGAAAGATCACCGAATATTACGTCCATTACGATTCCCTTAATAGAAGACTAGATGAATGGGTGCCTTCTGATAGGTAAGATTGATTTTGTATATCAATTACAATTTTCAAATATTACTCCTCAGCTAGTGTGTTATGTTGAATTAACTATTGTACTATGCTTTATTCTCTACATTTTATGGGAAAAGAGGCAAATCTATTTATATTTAGTTTTCATATTTACAAAAGATAGGTTTAAAAAGTTAATGCTATTATATTTTATCTAGAATGCAATCCATTTTTACTCTGAATTTCTTGGTATAAATGTAGAATGTTGTTTTTATCTTAAGGTTTTATGATATATTTTATTTTATGATATATTATATATTTATGATATTCCTTTCTGACCAGTTTCTAGTCTTTTTAATAGCTCCCAAATGTACTGATGAAGGGAGCACATCCCCGAAAAGTTGATATTGTTAGAATTGTACTTGTGAAAATTTACTTGTCATTATTGCTCCTCCTTTTATTAATTCATGGACTTACTAATATATTTAAATATAAAAATTGAAATTTTTCATTTTTTTAAGGCTTTGGTACAATGATTCAATAACACTTTATATTTATCTTCTGTTTTCATAAATTACCAAGATATGGGCATATAAAAACTAATCGTCTGCCATATTGAACCAAAATGGTGAATGGCAACGTCCAGTTCTGAGGATCATTCTGGGATGACCTGTGATTTCGGAGCAAAATTTGAAAAATATCGGCCCACTAGTTTTTGATTCCATGATGAACCGTGGACAGACAGATTTTTTGTTTTTCAGTTTTCGGATTCTACATGTCTTGAAACATTTAACCTCAATTTTTTTGGGGAGGGGTTCAAATCTTTTTTTCGTCGTCGATTACAGAGGCCCGTTATTGAAAATAATTAACCAAAACAGGGAATTCAAAATATTTCATTAAAAGCTAGGATCTTGGTAATATACCTAAAACCTGGTTCTGTCCTGGCCGATCCTGGATGTCGCAAGTTGTATAACAGAATTAAAAAGAACCTCGATGTACTTTCCAAAGTTAATAATGTTCTTTTATTCATTGCATTTCTACTTCTTTCAAAGGATAATCTCTTACAGGATAATTCACCATAATAATGAATCTAGTGATGAATCGGAATCTTATGAAGGAACAAGGTCGAGCGAGTCTTCCGAAGAATCTTCTCAGTCACCATTTAAGGTAAATCAGTTCTTAATATCATTTCATCCTTAAATATTTGAAGATCTTATTGGGTTAATAAACCAAAATTAAGATTATGAATAATTATGTATGGCTGACTTCTTTTGAGTCATCTTAGATTGCGGTGGTAGAAACAGGTATATACAATTTGTCGGTAAGTTTGATGCTAAACTTCATGATGATCAAGTTGAAACTTTCAACTTTATTTTACTTTCACATTTCCTAATTTCGCTAACTAATGTTTCTCTTCTGTTAAATCCTTAAAAACAGATGTTGATGTTATCAGATTTTTGATAATACAGATTTTATTATTTTTCTACTTAATAAAACTTTTGCCCCACTTATCTATTTTTATTTTTACTATTTCTGTTCTACCTAATATTTTCAGACTTTACCCAGTGAAGAAAATGGTGTTGCAAGAGCTGTGGATGATGTTGAAAAAGAGCATGCCGAAATCACGAAAGTGAAATATATTAATACAATACAGTTTGGGATTTATGAAATCGATACGTGGTATTTTAGCCCTTACCCGGACGAGTATGGGGAACAAGAAAAATTGTATATATGTGAATACTGTTTAAAATATATGAAGCTCGAGAAAACCTATAGGTATCATATGGTGAGCTTGTTATCTGTCATTTTAAGCATTATTTGTGTTGTGAAATCATTTTTGTACATCTTCTTATTTTATACTTGACTTATAAAAAACGAAAAAGATTTATATTATGGATTAAATTTTAAATGGTTTATTAGAAGGTGCCTAGACCATCTTAACTTGTGCTACTCCAATGCGGTTTCTGTTGTCTTAATTTTGAGATTGAACCAGATGGTTGTGGTACCAATTTTGTCTACTCCTTCCTTTGACTTCTCACTGATATCGCTTTCCCTCTCCCTGTATCTAGATCTTGTGCTTCGAAGTGAGAGCCTAGAATTTAATAGACCGGGATCTGAGGCCAAAAACTTTGTCTGATTTCAAGAAAATGTTTATAGATATTTAATAAATTCTAGTCGGGAGTTTTTTTATAAATTAATTAGAAAATTTTTGGCAATATATCTTCCAGTCGGTTACTTCTATTATCAATTATTTTACATGGTTAACATTTCGGGATCACCATCTTTAGAATATTAGTGCATATTTCAAGGAATGAAATCTTTCGTGAGGCAAACATTCTAAATAACAATTTTAAAACTATTTATTTTACAATTTAATTAAAACATGATTAGCACTCCATTTTGTCATACTTCCAGAAAATTTTTGATTGTATAGGCTGAAACTACTCTCACCATAGATTGATTGTTGAGATTAATTACGTCTTGTAAGAAATTAAATCCTCTTCAAGATTGGTTACTACGAATTTTACTCTGAATTGCACTTCAAATTTTTTATTAAAACGTAACTACTGAATATCTAACTTTTTTGCGTTTTCTTGACATTTTGCAGATGTTTACGGTCCCGTATCTCAATAGCTGTTCCGAATTTAAAAAAAAATTCAGATATAAAACGTGGAAAAAAATTTAATATTCTTAAAAATTGATAATAATAAAGTTTTACCTAAAATTTACTGGAAGCGAGTTACTGAGGAAAATCTGAAAAAAGTCCACTTTCTCTAAAATTGTTATTACAATATTTCTTGTTTTCTTTTGAGAGTAATTACAAATATTTTGTATGAATCTTGTAGGAAATTTAATCCTTTACAAGATTGGTAATTATGCATTTTGAACTAAAAAATAGTTATAAAGGCGAAATCACCGAATATCTAACTTTTTGCATTTTCCTAACATTTTGCAAATGTTTATGGCTCCGTACCTCAGTAGTTGTGAATATTAAAGTTCTGAATTTTTAAGAAATTTGGAGATCAATCTCAGGAAATTTAATGTTCTTTAAAATTAGTAATAACAAAGTTTTACATAAAATGCACTGGAAGCGACTTACTGAGGAAAATATGAAAAAATGACTAATCATTGAGCTATAAACTTTTTTATCGCAACCGATCCAGGGTGGCAGATGTTCATATTTCCAGTCTATGGTGAGAGTACATTCTGCCTACATGATCAAAAATTTTCTTGAGATCAGACACGGTTTTTCGCCTCAGCTCCCGGTCTATAAAGGAATTTGAAAGAAAGCTGGATTGTTGACAACTAAGTATTTCTTACTATTAGCTCAGTCAGTAAAGGGGTTGCATGATGCAAATTGTAGAAGCTTTTATTTTTTTGAATTTTTATACATGAGTGCAAACATATTAAAAACAAAAGTGTGGGGTGGGCTGTAAAAAAAAAAAAAAAAAAAAAATTGGGATGGGCTGAAGGGTGATATTTTTAGTTTCTAGTCCACTTTCTCTAAGATTGTTATTTAATTATTTCTTGGTATCTGTTGAGAGTAATTGCAAACATTTTGTATGATACTTGTAGGAAATTTAATCCCCCTCAAGTTGGTTACTAAGCATTTTGCTCCAAACTGCACTAAAAAAATAGTTATTAAGACAAAAACATTGATATATTTAACTTTTTTGCTTTTTTTTTCATCTTTGTAGAACTTAATGGCCTAGCAAGGTACAATTATTTCTAATTAAATATTGGAGAAAACATTTTTCATATGTTTATTTGTTATAATCCAATTATAATTTTCATATATCTGTTCTTATCCTTTTCAGAGTGAATGCATATGGCGAGCCCCTCCCGGCACTGAAATATACAGGAAAGGGACCTTATCGATCCACGAAGTGGATCCAGCATTAAACAGGCTTTATTGTCAGAACTTGTGTTTGCTTGCAAAGTTATTTATTGATCACAAAACTATATTTTTTGATGTTGAACAATTTCTTTTTTATATCCTTTGTGAAGTTGATAAACACGGTGCTCACATTAGAGGTTATTTTTCTAAGGTAAGTACTATTGACTAAACTTTTACTTATCCTAGGTTGTAATTTAAGCGAATATATTACATCTGTTCTTAACACGCTAGCTGCGAGTGTGCTGTTTTTTCTCCTTAAGACGTCACTCGCAGATGACTGAATTGCCTAACTTTCGGGTGGCTTAAAACTATTATTTTTTGAGGTACTCGAAGGAGTCTTGCATAAAGTTGAAGCTTGGAACTTTGTAAAATAGTGTATTTGTGTTAATGATCTCAGATTCCGGAGTCCAATACTGCACAGTAGTAATACAAAATTGTCTATACATGGTATCCACATCCTTCCCCCATACTCTATGTCACTGGCAAACAAAAAAATTGTTTTCAAGAAGTTGTAGGTGAAATAACAGCTGTTCAGAGGGTTTGTGAGATCCCATGACGACATGTACGCAAGTGACGACATGAGGCCTGTGCAGCACTTTATCATGCATTACCTTGAAAACAGTAAATTTTAGGACTTTAAAACGATGCCCCAGTACTTTCCGTGGGTCCCAGTACTGAACTGGGCCTTGATGTCCACACCGAAATCTTTAAAATCCGGCTTGCCCCGTATCAATCAGATGGTGGAGTTTTGAAATTACCGTTATTGAAATTGTTCGTCACTTCTCAATGAAATATCTTTTCTTTTGACACCCCATTTTTAAAAATTCGTTGCTCCTGAGAGCCGGAAATGGGATCTAAAGTACGGAATTAATATATAGTGACCAGTATACCCGAGAGCGAGAACTCTCGCATTAGATAATCTTATGTTTCTTCTTCCTAATACATTAGGAGTGTAAGCGATGTTAGGGAAGCATGTTTATTTGTATAAACAATAGATTATACTTAAGGTAGATAGTTTATTTAACACACACATTTGGTGAAGCTACATAGTTTATAATGACTATGTTGAAACAGCAGTTCATAATTGATAAGTAATTAGCTTACCGCATTGGAAAATATCTCTTCAATTTAACAGTTAAGCATTAAGGCTCAGCTATATATTTTCTATGGGAAGTATTCATATTAAGAAATGCCTCTTTAGGGTTAGACATGGAAAGGAATATATAGTCTTCTCCATCATTCATAGAGACCTAAAAACAACATTTTATTTACAAAATAATTGTTCACACAATTATTAAAAAGTTTTTGTATACAGCCTCAACTTGCTTACATAGATATGAAGTTGTCATGATAGCATGTTGTCATAGGACCAGTGCGCCCCTGTATCGTGCGTTATCTCGAAAACGGTAGGTTTTAGGGCTTTAAAATGCTGGACCAATTGGTTCCCAAGGATCATATATGATCTTGATGCCCGTGTTTAACAATGAAAATTAGGATGCATCACTTTTCTCTAAAATTACCTTTTTATTAATACCTCTTTCATCAAAATTCATCGCTCCTGAGAGCCGGAAAAGAGATCTATAGTATCTTATTATATATATATATATATATATATATATATATATATATATATATATATATATATATATATATATATATATATGTTAAATATTTTTCTTTTTACTTTATTAATTCAAAATTAGCAACCATATTAATTTTTTTTTTTACAATGAGAACATTTCTTATTCTCTGATGTTTCTCAAAGTATTATAAAACAGTAGATGGGCATTGAACAATCATTCATTTTTATTTTTCATCTGAATTGCTGGTATTATCAGTTCCATTTTCTATATTTAATTCCTATCTCATTATGCTTATAATATAGATGCTTATAATTATTTTTCTAGTTTCTGAAATTCGGAAAAAAATATATAAGTGTCTTGTGTTATCATGAACTGAGACATGTAAGCACTTTATTATTACAAAACATTTTAACCTTATAATTTTATTTATTAAAAATATATATATGTTATTCAGCAGCAATTGATGACATATGCATCGTGGTCCTCGCTATATAGTGTATGAAACAATACATAGAATGTCAAGCTGGGTCTTTCAATAGCTAAGTTCATTAGACACAGTGATTGCATTTCTTATACTATTTTCTGATTTTAAATTATATATTATATAGCTGTTGATTATATAGTTTAATTACATTTTTCTTTTTAAGGAAAAGGAATCTCCTGATGGTCATAATGTGGCGTGTATACTAACATTGCCACCGTTTCAAAGGCAAGGATATGGGAAACTTCTCATTGGTTTTTCTTACGAATTGTCAAAATTAGAAGGCATCGTAGGCACTCCAGAGAAACCTCTTTCTGATTTAGGAAAGCTATCTTACCGTTCCTATTGGTGTTGGGTCTTGTTAGATATTCTAAAAGATTTCCATGGATGCGTGCCTATTTCTTATTTATGGTAAGTTTTTATTTTAATATTATTTCACCTCTCTAGGTTTATATTATTAATATTATTATTATTATTAATTATATTATTAATATTATTTCACCTCACTACTATCTTGCTATATAGATACGGTGGCACTATCTGTGAGAAGATGTTGCAACTTTGTTTTTATGAAACCTTTACATTTATTTTCAGTTGATGGTTTATTTTATTAATTCTATTGAATCTTACTTTTTGTTTATTTTTCACTTATTTATTTAACTCATCATGCCTAAAATTAGTGAGAAATCAAGATTATGTGAAAGGCATTAGGCTGTTGGTTATAACTTCTAGATTATGAAAGTTTAGAAGCAGCAGACGGGCTTATATTAGACTATTTTGAACAAATGTTTACTATTTTTTATTTTAGGTATTCTGTACCTTTCCAATTAGGATGAGTATTAAACTCTATAGATGGATTTTCAGTTTTGGACAAAAACTGATTCAAATATATCAACGTCTAATTTATTACAAAATTTTCTTATAAAACATTAAAAATATACTAAAAATGAGAAAAAAACAAAAATGTATTAATATATCCATACTTTTTCTTATAATTTTGTATTTATATTGTAGTGTAGAAACACTACTTGTCATTTTTTTCAGTATCCTATATATTTCATCATAATTTTAAAATTTCTGCTTGTATTAATTGTATACTAATATCAAAATTACAAAAATTTCAAATTTATGGCAAGGCGTTTAGGATTTTGCAAAAATGGTGTCAAGAAGTGTTTCTACACTAGAATATAAATACAAAATTATAAGAATAAGTAGGGATATATTAATACATTTTTTTGACTTTTTCTCATTTTTAGTATATTTTTAATGTTTTAAAATTAAATTTTGTAATATAATAGACATTGATGTATTAATACAATCATTGTGATGTACCTACAAGGTATATTTAATGCCACTAATTTTAAATTTAGTTTTATATTAAAAGTATTGAAAATGGACTAAAAGTCTGAAATGTAGACCAAGAAAGATGATATGAAAGAAGAAAGAAAAAATAAGGGTTAAATTAAACTTGAAAATAAAGGCTTATGATTTTTTTTTAAATTTTAGCGAAATGACCAGTATGACGGAGAACGATATTATCAATACTCTAGAAGCGATGAATATGCTGAAATATTGGAACGGGACTAATACCATTTGTGTCACACCTGCTTTGGTCGAGTCTCATATTTTGTCACCTCAATTCAAGAGGCCGAGGTTGACGGTGGACGCGAATGCGATTACGTGGTGCCCTTATCGTAATCAGCAAAATTCACTTTGCGAGGATAGAAGTAAGTATTTTGTAAAACAATGAAATAATACTATATACTTGAAATCATACTATATGTTATATTTCTTAAAAATTTGGCCATAAAGATGTATTAAGTGTGCTGTTCATGTAGCAACCCAATACAGTTGGGCAGTGCCCTTTCATAATAAGATTTTTCTCTCTCTTTGCTTGGAAATAACCCATTTTAAAAAAAGAAATTTCCGTTGAGAGATCTCCGTGGAACCAAATCATTAAAGCTAGTTTTGTAATGAACAAAGCATAGGTTTTCGTTAGTGACACATAGCCAAGATTGGGCTTAAGAAAGAAATAATTCCAAATAGTTTTACTGGTGGAATGCCTGCCAGGCATCACAATTCCCAGGATCTCCTTTGGGAGTTGCATGTGTTGGCGTAGTAGTCTTGGTTAATGCGGCCCACTACTGGAGGGAGACTGCATAAGATCAAACACTTCAGTTGGAGTCATGCTGGGTAAGTAGGATGGTTAAGACTTTTGGGCCAGTGTACGCCTTTCTTCATTCCGTCTCACCTCCATCATGCTCACTATATTACTTTAGCTATATATCTTATGCAACATAAGCAAATATAACTTTTTAAGGATCGATCAAACAGTAAGTGGACTTTCCTTGTGAAAAGTAAAGTAAGTGAAAAGCAAAACTATATGAAATATCTCATGTAGTCTATCAAGGGCTGGGGTATTCCAACAGGTTTCATACAAATCAGGAGGCACCATTGTGAAAACCAACTTGATAAAGCTTGATTTTTAACAGATATTCCAATTTTTTCATTCTTGAACCTATATTGTAACGTGCGACTTTTTGGTTAGATATCTGATTTGTTGTACTAGCCCAGTGGAGGGGGAGCGGGTTCAACCAGACTTATTTAAATATATATAAAATATTCTTTAAATTTTATTTAGTTATAATTCACCAATTAAAAAAAGATTTGGTCTAACTTTGCTCAATTTAATAAATACAGAATTTCAATGCTGTAATATTGGAGAAAATTCCTTTAAAATAAGCTACAACAAATAACAATAACTAAACTCACTCGTATCATTTACTCTTGAAATAGTCCTCTTTCGCTGTTGAGCTGGAATGGATTCTCATAGTCTTAATCAGTTTTCAGTTCTTTAACATCGCACCCCAATGGGTTCAATTTACAGAAATAAGGATGCACAAAACTAGACCAACAGTTAAGTCGTTTTCACACAATTTTGTAACCCTTTTTTACGAAACTTCCCACTGTAACCTCCTCATTTCTATCACATGTGCTCATTAATTGTCTACCGTGACAGTATCTTTTTTTTATTAGTCCAGCATCTTCTATGACAAAGTGTCTCTAAATATATGCTTCTTTCTTCGTGTTTGTAGTCCAGATGATATGTATTATATAAAAATATTTCTACCTGCCCAAGATAATAAATTTTTCTGTATCTTAAGTCATTAATTTACTACTGATGAAGGCCGTCTTCTGTTTGACTATGATGGTATTATAATCTGCTTGTACTGTTTCTGCTCATCTGCACTGGCAGTTCACTTTCTGGGCCTTTATGTATCTTCTTAAATTTTACTTTTGTTGGCATTTTAAAGAAAATCTACTCATTTTTACTTCCTTGTGTGCAGTAAGGGAAGTATCGTAACCGTGAGAATATTCGGTTTTAAGATTTCAATGAAAATATCCATTTTGACTAGTTTCGCCATGATGTCTGTACTTACGTTTGTATCTTGCACAACTCAAAAACGGTTAGCTGTAGAAATCTGATATTTTGTATTTGTATATCTAGTTTTGCACTGTCCTTTTAGGTCACTACATGATCCACCAGAAGTGGTACTTTATTTGAAGGTTATAATAGATTTTCATCAAAAATTATATTGAAATATGATGCAAAACTTCTCTAATTTGGTATGTAAGACTGATACATTAGTCTTAATAACATACTAGATTTTTATTAAAATTGGCAAACAGGAAGCGGTGCGGAGATGATAATATACTTTCATAAAAAATTAAATTAAATGATAAAATTCTCAAATTTGGTAACTAAGACTTTTATGTCAATATATATAACATGCTAGATTTTTTGTTAAAATTGGATAATCAGAAGTGGTACTTTACTTGAAGTTCATAAGAGACTTTTTTTAATTTTCATAATAGATTTTTTTAAATGGGACTCTATCAATTTTATAAATAAAATCATCAAACAAAATTTTAGAAAATAAAATTCTGAGTCTTAACACATCTAGAATTACGACTCAGGACACTGTCACAAGTAACCGACGCTAATAGACGCCATCTGCATCAAGTATCGTTTTTGAGATACTGCTATCTTTGGAATCTAGTAACCAAATAGTGATTCAGGATCACTAATTGAGCCACTGATTTATAGTTTAATAGGCCTAGAAGGAAATCATGTGGTGTCCATATCAGATTTTTTATCATGAAATAATTGTTTTTTTTTTTTTTAAAGATGATAAATTAATAAATTATTATGGTCATGAGTCTTAAGCTGGGTCCACACTAAGTAATAAAATTATTTTATTTTATAACAATCTTGTTATACAACTTTCTAACATTTTGTTATACAACAAGTCTCTTGTATAACTTTGTTATTGAAAAGAATGAGAGAAATTTACTTTTATAACGAAGTTACAACAAAAGGATGCATTGGGTGATACCTTCATTACAAGCTAAGGAACTCTGTGACTTCACTTATGAGGGATCTTGAGATTAATTATTATGACTCATTAAATGGAGAAATACGAACAGACAGGAGGTTCAAAAATTTCACAAGAATGAAGAGTTGTGACTTTGAATTTCTATTATTGAACATTGGTATATATAAACTGAGAAATGTGTATAAAAAACTGAAGCAGGCTAATGAATGACTGTTGAGAGAGCTTACAACAGTGTTTTATAACTTCCTTTGATATTACTGACATTCATAGACTAGCATATAACTCGCTATGTAACCGAAAATAAGTTATATAACCATGTTATAAATCTCTGTTGTATAACATTTTCATGCGATTTTATAAGATTGTTGTACAACTTTTATAAAACCTGGTTTGTTACATATTGTGGACCTAGCTTTATATAGATACAATTCTGTATGACGTCTCCCTTCATCAAACATTCTTGTGATGATTCCCTCGTGGGTAATTTCGGTCTGCTTTTTTTTTAGGTATAATTTTTTGTTTGTTTACTGATTGTAATTAAAAACTATTTAACTCTATGGTTTTAATTTCTTTAGGATCCTTATCTCATCAGAAGAATGGTAGCGTATAGATTCTGACTTGGAATTATTTTGTGAATACCAAAATATGATAAATATGAATGATTCATGAAAAATATTCCTGATTGCAATCTTCGATGATGGGATTCTCATTTAATTTTCATGAAATCGTTCAGAGGGAAATTAAAATATATAATTAAAATTTGTGAGTATCTTACGTTGTTTTAAAGAGAAGGAATAATCAGATTAGATTATTAACATAATTATAGTAGTTATGTTGTATAAAAATTCGTACGAAATTCACAAGAAAAGAAACTGCTTCTGAAATTAGAAATTATTATATTATTGCAGTAATTTGCAGCATTCTCAAGTCAGAAGTGGCACAAGTTCGAATTGGGCCTCGAATGGGTTGAAATTTATTTTGTGGTTGACTGACGTAATAAATCTCGACTTTCACATCCTGACTAAAATAGGTTGGTAACCTGCAGAATAACCCATCCTTCTTGCTCTAGTTGGCATTCTTAATAACATTAAATCCCAAATAAACAAACAAATTTCTGGCAGATAATAATAAGCTGTTCCAAATAAATATAATTATGTTATTTCTTTTTTGCTCAAAGATTTAGTTAAATCATTTAAAACTTATCTTTTTAAGCTCTTTTTACTTTCCTACCGCTATTAGTTAAGGAAAATATTGTAATCGGCTCAAATTTTCGAAATGCATTTTCCAACCGATCTATGCCTTTCAGAATCCCATGAGTAAAAAAAAAAAATTAAAAAAAATGCATCTTCAGCCATTGGTCTATGTGTGTGTAAGTATCTGTGTCATCATCATCTCTTGAACGGACTGATTTTGTTGCTTTTTTTTTGTTTTAATTATCATACTTCCTATAATTTAAATAATTGAGGAAGCAATTGCGAATTGTATTGTAAATGCTTAACATCACTACTATATATTATTACGGTAGTAGAGATCCCTTTTCTGGCTCTCAGGAGCGATAGATTTTGATGAGTGAAGTATCAAAAGAAAAGGAATTTCACGGAGAAGTGACGAATCCTGATTTTGTTTTTTAAATTCTTACTAGGGCTTAAATAAAAGTGATGAAAAAACTGGGAGGTTTCAAAGATTCGACATCTGAGAGTCGGCAGATCGAGACGGGATAAGTTGGGTTTTAAAGATTTTGACGCGGGCATCAAGATCATATACGCTCATATGGAGTATATTGGTCTAGCATTTTAAAGCTTAAAAATCTACCGTTTTCGAGATAACGCAGGATATAGGTTTGCACGGGCCTCATGCCATCTTACTTGCGTGTCGTCATGGCAACTTTATATCAATTTGAGTCTGTTTACAAACACTTTTAATGAGTGGGAAATTATATATTGTTTCCCATGTCCAACCCTAAAGGACACTGTTAAATATAAATACAAACTATACTATAGGTGGATCTAATTGCCTAACTGCTAAATTGAAGAGATGATTTCCTGTGGGGTAAGCTTGATTCTTATTAAATATGAACTGTAATTTCAACATAGTCATTACAAATTATGTAGCTTCACCAAATGTGTGCGTTAAATAAACGTTTTCGATAATTTTATATTGTTTATACGAATAAATATGTTTCCCTAATATCGCTTATACTTCTAATAAATAGGAATTAGAAGGAGTGGGAGTTCTCGTTCGGGTATACTAGTTAACCTTATACTACTTAGCATATTGACTGCCTAATATGTGTTAAAGAAATCTTTTATATATCTCAACATTTTTTTGTTCTTTGATTGTAAAGATATTTTAAATTATAAACTTTATTGGATTACTTATAAAAGGTATAGAAGGAAAAAAAAAGGTGACTCACAAGTATAGACAAAGAACTTAAGAAAGAAACTTGTGAGTTGAGCATACCTCAAGGAGGGGAAAGCCTTCTCCCTATAAATAACTTCACACCTTGTCAAATTTACCATCTTCAATTATTTTTTTAACATTTTGATTTGTTTTACATTTTTCAATTTTGTGCTCTAATTTGTAATTGATTTTTATTTCAGTAACAAAAGATTATAATGAGCGGCAAACGCATTAATAGGTTCTTCCTTAAGTTGTTTACCTATACCTTGTTTTAAACATACATAAGTAAAATTTGCTCTTGTTGTCTTTTTCACTCTCATTTTTAGTTTATTACTTTTTTTTTTAAAAAAGAAAGAAAGAAAAAATGAAACATAGAAAAACATTTTTTTAACTCCCCCTCTCAAAATTTGAGGTTTTACATTTCAAGATATGTAGAATCCAAAAATCGAATAAATAAAATCTGTCTGTCCACGATTCGCTGATTTTCTACTGGATTATTGGTGTGATTTTTTTTTTTTTTGCGATTTGGTACCAAAGTCTCAGGTTAAACCAGGATGATCCTCAGAACTTGGCATTTTCATCTGTAAATGTCAGCCGATTGAAAGTTTCATATGCCCATATCGGCCATTCATTAAGATAGGGGAAAAATATAGTTTTAAAAAATAATAAAAGATTAATTAATAAAATAAAAGGCCAATACGTCACCAAATTCTTTTATTTGATTTCTAATTAATTCAAAGTTTTGGCCATCTTGGGCCATTCTCAAGTCATTAAAACATGTAATCGTTTAGTCGATATATACATTTAATTTTATATTGTAGGAGTATATATTTGTATAAATATTTAAGTCTTCTTTCTTATAATTTCTTAGGAATTTCCTATAATTATTTTATTAAAGGGCAAAATATAACTTCCAGTTCTAATATACTTCTTTATTCCTTTAACGTTTCGGGGAAATATTTCCTCATCATCAGAACTTTCTTCACTGTACTATTTATTTATTTCCCATTGTCCATAATTAAAATTTCTCCATTTATTTTTTTACATAACCTTTGTACTCCAACATACAAACGTACAACAACGTACCTTTGTATTCTTCCAAAGGTTAAAAAGGAACATACTTCAGCTAATGTTAGTCAGTAGTTTTTAGGCTCCCAGAATATGTAAAAAAATACATGGAGAAATTTTAATTATGGACAATGGGAAAGAAATGAACAGTAGAGTGGAGAAAGTTCTGATGATGAGGAAATATTTCCCCGAAACGTTAAAGGAATAAAGAAGTAAATTACAACTGGAAGTTATATTTTGCCCTTTAATAAAATAAATATTTAACCATTATTTCATTTATCAAATATCTACTATGTAACGCACTGTATTTTCTTGTTTACGTTATATGAAATTTCATTTAAAAAAAAGTATCTGATGTGGACTACACATGACTTCCTTGTACGCCCATTAAATTATAAATCCGTGGCTCAAAAAGTGATACTGAATTTGGTTACTAGTTTCCGACTAAGGAAGCTAAAGGAAGTAAAGAAATAATCCAAGGAAGAATAAAACAGAGAGATAAGAGGAAATCAGAAGCCTAATAAATAAGTCAGGAAGCAGGATGACTAGCCGCCAGAAGAATCAGTCTCAGAATTTCCTTACGCAATATCTCAGCTAATAATGGTCCGATTTAAATGATTTTTATTTCGTTTTGTAGGGAATTTTGTGGACAGATTTTTTTTTTATTCGATATTTGGATTCTACGTATCTTGAAATGTAAAACATACTCAAATTTTGAGGGGGGGGAGAGGGTTACAAAAATTTTCTATTGAAAGTCTAATATGACCTTCAAATAAAGTACCTCTTCCGGTTTTCCAATTTAGACCAAATTCTAGTATGTTACTTAAATCAATATATAAAGTATAAATACTAAATTGGAGAAGTTTTGCAAAATATTTTAATATCTTTTTGATGGAAATCAATTATGACCTTCAAGTAAAGTGCCACTTCCGGTGATTAAGCAGTGACCAAAAAGGGAGGTTCACAACTAGATTTTACAAGAATCCTAAATTCAAAATTTCAACTTTCTACAGCTAACCGTTTTTGAGTTATGCGAAATACGAACGTACGTACAGACGCCACGACGAAACTAGTCAAAATGGATTCAGGGATGGTCAAAATGGATATTTCCGTTGAAATCTGAAAACCGAAAATTTTCGCGATTACAATACTTCCTTTACTTCGTACAAGGAAGTAAAAATAGATTAAAGCTTTTGTTAGTAATCACCCTTTAATAGATAATCATTGTACAGAATTCCTGTGTAAATAGATGTTGACTCATGATGAATACCAAAAAGTTATACTGTAAAAACGAGAAACTCTTCGTGAGTTTTCTACCAGAAAACACATAGTTATCTTATGGTTGGCAGTCTACAGGTTATTTATTTCTTAATTAATTTTACTATGTTTTGTTTAATATTTGTTTTTCTCTGATTTTCAGATTGCAGTGAAGAGTTAGATAGCGGAAACACAATTTAAAAATATCTTTTTTGTCTATTAGATTTGATGAAGAAAAACCTTTTCATTAATATACTTACTCTCAGTTTTAATAGGTTTTATAATTTATCTTTTACTTATCATTCATTGATATGAAGTATTTATTTTATTGTAGTTTTATACTTCGATCTGATCATATACATATAAGTTCATATAATCACATGATCATATAATTTAAGTTAAGTTGTCTTATTGTATTTGTGATCTCCCCTTTTTTTATCATACTTAGTCGCTTTTTAGTTCACTGACCCTCAGGATTTAGTGTTGCCAAATAATTTCACCCATCTTTACTGATCTAAAATGATCAGCTACCAGTTTGTTATTCTGGAAATATTCTTATCCCTTACAGGAAGTCTGTGTTGCCCTATTGTTCTTCTTTCCGGAACGCCACCCTTAAAAACTATTTAAACAAGGCCGCAAGCTTAATCTACACCTTGTCAATGCTACTACCGTTGGCAATTCTGCTTTTTTATCCGTTACTAGATTGAAAATTCTTCAAATAACTTTTGTTTACGATAGTTTGTTGATGAGGTTCTAAATATCTTAAAGGTATGACTAGGTATCTGTTTTGTTAAAGCTACGGGTTACTAACATGTTACAAACATTTTTCAAATATGTGCTCTGAAAAATGTTGTATTAATAACATTTGATTTCATTTACACTGATTCCTTGAAAATGTTAATAACATTTGCCGAAAGCATTTTTGCTGATAATATGAGAGTAACATTGCTAATAACAATTTTTCTTACTAACCTTTTAATACCTACTGTTAATTAATCGGTGTGATTAATAGAGAAATTTGATGAATATTGCGAGCAACAATGTTTCTAACAAATATCTTAATAACATTTTGCTATTGACCGGTGTAATGAGTAGGCATCTGAATGTTATTAAAATATTTGTTAGAAACATTGTTTCTCGCAATGTTCATAAAATTTCTCTATACCAGTGTAAACAGTAGGCATTAAAAGGTTAGTAATATTTTTGTTAGAAACATTGCTATCAGCAATGTTACTCACATTTCTCTATTGACTGGTGTAAACAGCTAAAATATTATTTATATTTTGCTAATAAAAATTATACTCAGTTGACATCCGCATGATGGTTTAGAAGGATCAATCTAATTAAGGATTGATAAATTATTTGCTACTTCTATAAATTTATTTTATTGAAAACTAGTTTCCAATGTTATACATTCGTCCTCAGTTCTAAAAACACACAAAAAATTCAAAAATAAGCAATTCAAAATATAGTTTGGTATTATTATACATATTAAAATAGATGTAATATAAATCAGTATTATAAAACATAAAAAGTATTATAAAACAAATATTTTATAATACTGATTTATATTACATCTAATTTAGTAAGTATAATAATACCAAACTATATTTTGAATTGCTTATTTTTGAATTTTTTGTGTGTTTTTAGAACTAAAGATGAATGTATAACATTCGAAACAAGTTTTCAATAAAACAAATTTATAGAAGTGGCAAATAATTTATCAATCCCTAAAAATTATACTGGTAACATTTTGGTGTAAACATAATTTGAGAAGGACTGTTCTAATAACTTCATCTTTAGTCGTCCTAGAGACGATGTGATGGCCGAGTGTGCTCGGATGAGGGTAACAGAGTACACAATTTAGAGCACCGTGAGTTCCAGAGAAATGCTTCTGAACGGTGTGCGTTCGATTCCTACCTGGCTCAGTTAATTCTGATTCCATGACGTAAAATCAATCTCGACATTTCCATATTAGTTAGAACAGGGCAGTAACGTTTAGGAAACCATCAGAGTTTGGTTAGAAGAGCCAACAATCCTTACACTAGTTCTTTAGACTGAAGGAGAGGTAAAACATTGTATAAGCTTTTATCGATATTGGCATTCTATCTCTGTTCAAACTGTAGTTCTTGCATATATTTTGCCATTGATTAGATAAGAAATTTGTTTTTTCATTTTGTGAACTGAATTCTCTTATTCTCGAGTTATAAATAATCCCTTACTCTACCCTATTTCTATTAATTTTTTTAAAATGCCATTTGGAAATGATTAAGGAAATACAGGGCAATTATAAAAATGTATTTATAATACTCTTATTCTTTGAAGCAAGAATTTTATAGTTATCTTTTTAAGAATCGACGACCTGTTTAAATGTGAAGTGAGTTATAATTAAATTTAAATTCAGAAACTATTTACATATAAAAATAAAATTATGTATATTGCGCCATCAATTTATTGTCATGCGTAACAATAATGGGATATAGTGACATCTTTTGAAAAAGGCTTAAGCCCCAAAAAGCCTAAATTTAGGTTTCAATTTATTATCGGATGTGAACACCAACTCTATCGATTCCCGCTCACGAGATATAAAAAAAAAATTGTAAATGGTCTAAAAATTGATCAAGTATACTACTATCGACTAAACATATTGATGATGAAAGCACCAAATACTGATGACTCTAATCAGGCCTTGATCAGTGTTAGAAGCGTTAACAATATATTGTAATTATAAAAGTTTTGTCATCTCATACTGTACACAATAAAGAATAACGTTTAAAAAACATATTGTTAATTGGGGAAAAAACGTTTTTTGTGTTTCCCGTTGTTTGCTAAATGGTGCTTAAAGCTTTTTCAAAAAACGACCTTGATATATGAATTTATTTAAATTCTAAGGATTATTTAAATTATACCATTTATGTTAAAAATCTTATTTTAATGATTATAATTCAATTTCATTTTGGATATTTAGATTATTAATTTTAAAATTAATTTTTGGCTGTGTTAATGTTATTAAATTGTATATTGTTATACGTTAGACATTATTTTAAATTTTAGACTATTTATGACTCTACAATTGTATTTTATAATAAATTTGAAAAATAAGTTAGTGCTAATTTGTGAATTGAAACCTTGTGAATTTTTTTAAATGACAAATTTATTCTTTGTACACCTTACTAGGTTCTTTGTTGTATTTCAATAAAAAAATTTATTGTTTCTCTGTTTTCAGTCATACTGTTGTATACTATTTATATATATATATATTTTTTACATACACTGATTTGGCTGAAGTTATCTAATTTCATCTTATTAACAAACACTGAGGAAGATGAAAGTGCCCACATCTTACACAGTTAATGATCCAATCGTTTACAGCTCCAGCATATAATCCATCCTTCGTTTTCTTTAAAAAAAACAAAAAAAAACTCTGTACCGCTACAACCCATGAAGGGTCTTGGGTTCAGGACTTAGCCAGGATCGTACTGTTTCTAAGCCAATGGGTTGTGCAAGGAGGTGATTTGGCCGAGATCACGCTCAACTGCCAGGTTTTTTCTCCCAATTAAGGGTGCCCACTTTATAGAGTCTGGGTGGTTCCCAGAAGGGTCTCCCGATCCCAAAGGGTCGATCTGAGGCTGATAGCAGAATAATTATCTGTCACAGCCAGTCTCGAACCCGGGACCGGGATCATAGTAACACATTACCTTACCACTGAGCTTCTCCGCTGCTTTTGTTTTCTTTAGATCTTGAAAATGCTTCATTTTCAAAATGTGACTTACCTTACATCAGACCACTGAAAAATAGCGGAACAAGCTTCCTTTGTCAAACTTACTGCCAACACTAATGGTGTCTATTAGAACTAGTTTGACAGCTTCCTGGCAGGCAGCAGATCTGTTCAGGATGAAAAAATATGCAATGTCCACTTTTTCCTTTCCTTCCCCTACCTCGCCTTAATTAAGCAGGGGTATAAACCTGGTAGTTTAGCATATATGCTGAGCTCATCACCTTGTATAACCATTAGTAAAGAAACAGATCATCCTTACCAAGCTCTGAACCTAAGAAACTATTATAGTTGTAACGGTACAGGTTTTTTTAGTCGTATTTTTCTCCGAAAATAATGAACTATTGCGCTGTATCGAAGGTCAGCGGAAGGGATGGGAATACATACTTATGTACAGCTGATAGTACATACGTATGTACAGGTGATAGTACATACATATGTAAAGCTGATAGTACATACATATGTACAGCTGATAGTACATACATATGTACAGCTGACAGTACATACTTATGTACAGCTGATAGTACATACATATGTACAGCTGACAGTACATACTTATGTACAGGTGATAGTACATACATATGTACAGCTGATAGTACATACATATGTACAGCTGATAGTACATACATATGTACAGCTGATAGTACATACATATGTACAGCTGATAGTACATACATATGTACAGCTGATAGTACATACTTATGTACAGCTGATAGTACATACATATGTACAGCTGACAGTACATACTTATGTACAGCTGATAGTACATACTTGAGATAGTACATACATGTGCACTTGAGATAGTACATACATATGTACTTGAGACAGTACATTACTCTTAAGATAGTTTAACATATACTATAGAACAATAAAAGTGTAAAACGTATTTCCTACACAGAGTTATGGCACATGTTTTAAATATTACTTAATAAATTTAAAATTTTGAATTGAAAGTAGGGCGCAGGGGTTGAGCTTATACTTAAGAATTGTGAATCTGGACATTTAATTTACTTGTAATTTGTGGACTTACACTAGATATTCACACCAACTCACACATAGAAATACAAAATGTAATTTAAAAAAAATAAATATATAGGTATTTACATATTTCTTTTTTTACAATGATAAAATTACATATTTTACAATAAAAATTGTATATATAAATTAAAAAACATTTTTAAAAACTAACTGTACATACAATAAAGCTATAAAACCAAAAATTATATTATATTTTTTTACAATATTAAAAATACTTCATGATACAACTGTAAAACTTTTACAATTATTTCAGCTTTATCAGTTATAAAAATTAAATTAAATTATTCAGATTCAAAAACTCTATTAGGTTTTGATCTTAAATATTTTAAACGCGATAAAGTTATAATGCTTTGAATTTCGCTCATACACTCAATTTGGTATTCCTCGGGTAGCTTTCCGAGTTGAGCAATAACACTTTGTCCGAACGCAATAATTTCATCATTTTTATCTGCTATCAATGACGATGAAAGATTTTTAAGAGCACAGACAGTTTCTTGTAACAATAAATCTGATGCCAAGCCAGAAGGTTCAGGGCCCAACTTCTGTCTTTTAGTATTTTTCTTGATGGTATAGGTCAAATGCGAACTGTGTTCCGTTGGAGGGGGTGATGAAGAAGAGCCGACTGATAATTCAATTTCTGGTTCTTGGATATTTTTTAGCTGTTTTTTTAGCTGGGATAATAATACATTTTTTTTAGGCATTTCCCAACTGATTTGGGATAGTGTATTATCCTGCATCAGAAAAACAAAACAAAAAAAAACTGAAAAAGATATGTAATAATAGACTTAAGTCAATACAATTAACTTTAGGTGATGATTTGAAGGCTTAGGGGAAAAAAACAGATGTCACTTCTTTTTTTGATTTTTTTTTTTAATGAAAAGATACATTCTTCCAAAAAAAAACGAGAGCCAATAAATATTAGCCAATGAAGTTTTATCAATATAGTAAAATTATAAATATGTTTTTTTTTTCCTGCATTCTGATCCATTTAAAATTAAAAAATGACTCACCTGTTTTTTTCCCTGACCCTTAATTTTATAACAGCTCAACATGATTTTTGTTCTATTGATAAGAATGTTTTTTTTTTTGCGTTTCATTTAGGTAGTTATTAAAACTATTTTTCACAGAAATAGGCTAGTATATTCCATTTCCAAGTATCTGCTACTCCTTTATATCATGGGGTCATATTTGTGATAGGTAAAGTGATAAATATATTGCTAGGACATCTTGGAGATTTCACTAAGTATTATAATTTTTTGTATCTGTGAGACAGTAGGACAACAAAAGAACATTATAGCAAGAAAGATTGGCCTCATAAAACTTCTTTTAAGCATAGGACTACAAACATAAATTATGCCTCCCAAAAAAGGTGTTTCTTCTGTCTCTTCATATTAAGCCTGGGCTAATCAGACACTTTGTCAAAGCCATGGACAAAGAAGGTAATAGTTTCTTATTATTTTATAGTAATAGGTTATTATAATAGTAATAGTAGGTAATAAATATTTCTTCAAATAAGTGAAGCAGAACTAAAAGAAGGAATATTTATTGGACCTCAAATAAGAAAGCTTCTAGGTGATTTCCGTTTTCAAAAAAAATTAAACAAAAAGTAATTCTGACTGTAGTAAAATGTAGAGTAAGTGTAGTGAAAGGATTTCTAAACAAGACAGATGAAAACAAAGAAGGTTTTATAAAAATCTCATAGATGAACTCTTGAAAGTCTATGAAATATTAGGGTGTTGCATGCCCTTAAAAATGCATTTTTTACACTCCCATTTGGAATTGGATCAAAAAATTTGGATGCGGTAAGCAACAAATGAGGTGAGAGGTTTCATCATGACAATGGAAACAAGATACCTAGGATGCTAGAACCCATCTTTGTTGTGAATACTGCTGGCTTTTAAAAAGACATGATTCTACAGAACACAAGTAGAGAGGCCATGGTGGCCAAGAGTGTTAAGGTACCACCTTAGTAACTTCGAGTCTGCTGCGGCATCAGTTCCAATCAGGCCTAGGCAGATTGAAATTTACTTCGTGGTGAACTCACGAAATTCGACCTTTCCACTCTGATTAGAATAGGATTATAACATGAGAATTATAACCTTAATAACCTTAGTTGTTTGCCTTATTAGGGATAGGGAAGGACATTAAATCCCATAAAAAAAATAAAATAATAACCCTTAGTAATGTCTTAGTATAAATTTTACATGTTTATATTAAATAAATATTGGATGTAAAAATATGTAGTCTCCTTTTTTTTTCCCTCCATCCCCCTCCCTCTGTAACAAAATAACTGTACATGTTACAGTAATTAGCTTATCATTTTCGGAATTAGGACTACGAAATACCTCATATACACTTATTTTCTTCAATGTTATTTCAAAAAAGTTATAATTTGTTGACCTATTTAATTACATGCAATGAATCACGTTATGTAATAGTAATAAAGTTGATGTGATCATTACAAAATTCAGTGAATATTTCAATCGCAAAAAAAAAGTGATTTAACTGACTAATTCATAACTTAATGAAATATAACTACAATTTCACATAGATTGATGTTGGCCATGCAGAGATAGCATTTCATAAAATTTTTTTTTCAAATATAGCAATTGATAATGCATGAAAATGAAACCCTTTCCATATTGTGCCCTTGTATAAAGAGAAAATATAACTAACTACAAGTCGAACAGGGCTAATATTATCATTGAGAATACATTAATTTTTTATTGCAAAAGCCAATGTTTCGGCCCAAAGATGTTGGTCAACACCAGTGTTGAAATTACATCAGAGATACAAGAGATTGAGTACAGTAGAAAGACAAAAATTAAATAACAAAAAGAATAAGGATAATTATTAAAAGTATAGGAAAATTACCATTTCTTCTTTGTTATTTGGTTTTTGCCTTTGTAGTGTAATCAATTTCTTGAATATCTGATTTAATTTCAGCTCTAATGGTGACTCGCATATCTATGGCCACAAGAAATAAGTTAGTAAATCAAAAAATGGCCAAAATGAGTAAATTGTACTCATCTCCCAAGCATTCTGCATACTGTTAAGAAGTTGGTGACTTACAGCTTTAATTCTTTCTCAGTTGACATCCGCATGATGGTATAGAAAGATCAATCTTATAATATAATATAATCTTATAATACAAATTTATAGAAGTGGCAAATAATTTATCAATCCCTAATTAATTCTTTCTAGAGATGTGGATTTCTTGGTATCTCAATTAACTCAACTTACTGAACTTTAGAGAAGCAACAACCATGGAGACAAGAGTGTTCGTTTTCTGTTATGATACAATTCCATTTAAGTGCAGAAAAGAAAAAAAGACATTCTCTATTGCCTATTGATCTTCTATTCCATAGCTTCTACAAAAACTTAACAAGTAATGAGGAATTACCAATTGATCCAGATTTGATAGATGTTGTCTAGGATGAAAATTAAGTTTTAAATTGCTGTATAAATTATTTTCCTTCGTAAAATCGTTTTATTTTCTTAACTCTTTTTTTTTTTTTTGTATACTTTTGCATAATATAGAATAAAAAAAATTGTATTGTAGTAAAATCTTTTTGTGGTATTTGTGAACTAAAAAGACAAAGGTTTGTAGACAACGATTGGTGGTATCGGTATCAAACCTTCGGGTTCGCAAGGTCTTTTATTATTATTAATAAAATCTTTTTAATTTTTCTAAAAAACATTCTGTAATTTGCATTATTCAATAAAAATTGTGAATTTAAACACAATTATGTATGCTCTTTTATGTATTTTATCTCCAATACCCAATTTCATTTATTTAAATACATGATCATAATAAATGAAACAGCAAACTAAATACCTAACTTTATTCACCTAGGCAAGTCTGGTGAATAATTTGGACAGTTCTGGTGAAAAATTTGATAACTAAAAAAAGAAATAAATAAAGGAAATCCAAAAATGGTTTTAGAGACTTAATTTTGTTTCAAAACATTAAATTTAGAAAGTTGTTAGAGTTATATTGATATCAACAAATTTTTTTTTTTCCAAAAACTGGTTTAACAGGAACAGTAGTTCATAACTTAAAAGGATCTCCCTTGAAAAATTGGTATATAGCACATCAACTTATCCCTGTGACCATAGATATTTGGGTTGACATGTCGGCTTTTACAATAAAAAATAAAAAATGATTGAATCCTGACCAATTATTTCATGATCTACATCACAGTTGACCATCTACCTTCAATAAAATAATATTATTTTAGGTTAAAAAAAAAAAAAATTACCATTACTGATTAACTGTCTTACATTAACAGATTCAATATGTAAAACCAAACTGCATGCTAAGTTTCATGATTTATTTAATTAAATTTTTTTTTTAATGATTATTTATTCCTAAGTAGAACAGGGCTTAAGATAAATACTACATTAAAAGTTTAATTTTCGAATAAAAATAAAATTAAATAATAGTAATTAAAAATTTAAATCATATAATTATTTTCTGCTAAAACAAAAGTATAGGTTATCTCATGAATTTTTTATTGATTATGTTTAATACTTACCAAGTTTGATTTTTTCCTCCTAACAACTTTTCCTAAAAAACTATCGGCAAATTTGTACCAAGAGAGTTTTGGCACGTAAGCTACGTCACCCGATTCGATGCTCCTGTTAATTTTCGCAACCTCGTTAATGTAAGCATTTCTCAGAGAATGTAATTTCTTCTTCATCATTTCTGAAGACATATTAAAACAAATAGCCATTTCATTAATTGCGCGTTCTCTTTTCTGTTTGTTTTTATAATCTATACTATCGACGTCCCACAGACAAGGGAACCTATGAAAGTAATAATATAATATATATGCTAGTAAATATAACGGTATATATAACTTTATAGAAGATGATAAGAACCTGTAATAGTATTCCAGACACTTCATAACTAAGTCAGGTGGCCATCTTTCAGGAATTTCGGACATAATAATACAAATGACCCAATTACAAATCCTAAAGCATGAAACTAAGTTACACGATACGAGGTTACATGAAGGGAATACGCGCCTGCGCAGGAATACGAAACTCACTTAACTGGGTTTTTTGGTTTAGTTACGTACATCATAATCAAATGGTGTCTTTAATGGAATCCTTTATTTATTTAATTATAAAAACTAGATTCTGTGGTGTTTAGGTAAAGGGGTACAAGTCATTTTTGGTACAACTGTACAACCGGGACGCAATATCAGTGGCTTCTGTCGAAGCAACCCGAAGGTCACCGCACTAGCACTCACTAGCGTCATTTGTGCTAACTAACTGCTTTGTATTTAATTTTAAAATTCGTATTCATTGCAATTATTAAAAGTATTACTGCTTTAATTAGATATTATTTAAAATTATTAGTACTGTTGGCTTCCACTTACTCTACGCTCCCTGAAGAGATAAAGAAAACACTTTTCAGTTGAGGTCGGGCCCTTACCGTAATTTAAATTATTATTACAACTTCCTCAGACCACATGGAGTCGACAGCACTAACCATTTTGGTACAACTTTACAAGAGCGGCGCGTAATCACTGGCACTCCCGATCTTACCCGAAGGTCGCCGGACTAGCACACTCTACAACTAACTGCTTTGTATTCAATTGTAACATTCATATCCATTCCAATTATTAAAATTATTACTGCCTTAATTAAATATTATTTAAAATTCCGGTCATCTGGGAAAATTGTTGTAATGATTTAAAGGAGTGATAATTTAAATTACGGTAAGGACCCGACCTCAACTAAAAAGGAACTTTTGGGGTTTATTTATCTCTTGAGCGAGCGTAGCGAGCGTAAGTCGCCAGCTGTGATCTATTTAAAGCAGTAAAAATTGAAATTACGGTAAGGCCCTGACCTCAATTGAAAAAGATCCGTTGCTGTTTTGCTTATCTCTTGGGTAATGAGCGGAAGTCGACATCACAAATAATTTTGGTAATTATTGGGACCGGTCACTCCCTTATGGGTCGTGGCCTCACATTGTTGACATTGAGGTTACGTCCCCACCACATTCCCTTATACGGTCATTCCCATATACGTTCACTTCTTTCTTGTAAATAATTACCGGAATATACATAATTTCAATTATTACTGCTTCAAATAGATCACAGCTGACGATTTCCGCTCGCTACGCTCGCTCAAGAGATGAACAAACCCCAAAAGTTCCTTTTCAGTTGAGGTCGGGTCTTTACCGTAATTTCAATTATTACTGCTTTAAATAGACCACAGCTGACGATTTCCGCTCGCTACGCTCTCTCAAGAGATAAACAAACTCCAAACGTTCCTTTTCAGTTGAGGTCGGATCCATACCGTAATTTAAATTATCTCTCCTTTAAATTATTACTTAAACTTCCCCAGATCACCGGAAGTCGACAGCACTAACAATTTTAAGTATGTAATTAAGGCATTGATAATTTTAATGATTGCAATGAGTATTACTGCTTTAATTAGATATTTAAAATTATTAGCGCTGTTGGCTTTCACTCACTACGCCCCATGAGGAGATAAATAAAACTACAATGGATCCTTTTCAGTAGAGGTCGGGCCCTTACCGTAATTTAAATGATTACTGCTTTAAATTATTACTACAACATCCCCAGACTGTCTGATGTCGACAGCACTAATAATTTTAAATAATATCTAATTAAAGTAGTAATAATTCCAATGAATACGAATTTTAGAATTGAATACAAAGTTGTTAGCACAAATGACGCTATAGATTGCTAGTTCGGCTGCCTTCGGGTAACTTCGGTAGGATCCACTGATGATCCGTCCCGATTGTAAAGTTGCACCAAAAAATAAAATAATTAATTCAATATTAATCCTTACCCCTTTACCCAATCACCACAGAATTAATACAGTACAATGAAAGATTCGTAATAAACTAGCTCATGAAACATGGGCGTCCATTAATACGCGCAAGAAGTAACTCGAATTCCCTCCTCCGCATGTTTTTGCAGTTTGTGGAGTAAAAAACATAAGTTAGATAACTTACAGATTATGTATTACGTATCAATTGTGATTAACCTTATTTTATTGAAAATAAACATGTTATATTGTACCAGATCCCTGACAGTGTACTAATACCTGGCATTCTTCCAAAAGTTGGAATAATAAGATTTCAGGGCTTCCTAGACCTATATTTCAACAATTTGGTGATTCTGTATTTTCTCCTTTCATATTTGTCTGCTCTGCTTTACCAAACCCCTATTAGAAGATACCTAATGGAAAGTTCCACTATCTGGTATTCTCAATGGATCCAGAAAATGCGGGCTAGTGCCTTGAGACCCATAAGCTACATTTTCCTCCTTCCCAATGCAATAATAAATGCTAACAATTTATCAAATTTACTTCCTTGTTGACATCCCTGCGAGATACAGGAGCGTTCCAACTCAAACAGTGTCAGCTACAGGTACAACGAAACTATTATCTAAATTTGCAATTTGTTTTTTTTTTTTAGGGGAAACATTCGTACACTTTGAATGCTAGTCTGCTAGCTGGGAAGTAGTTATATAACAAGAACTCAAGAAAAATCCAATAACACCCTATTCCAGTTTTTAAATCATAAAATTAAAATATCTGATGTGGACAACACAATCTAGTAAATACATTCATATCGATATAAAAGTCCTATTTACCAAATTTGAGAAGTTTTGCATTATATTTTAATATAATTTTTGATGAAAATCAATAATGACCTTCAAATAAAGTACCACTTTCGGTCTGCAAATGTTAACCAAAATTTATTATGTTAATCAAATTAATATTTAAGTCTTATTTACCTAATTTGAGAAGTTTTGCATTATATTTTAATATAATTTTTGATGAAAATCAATAATGACCTTCAAATAAAGTACCACTTCCGGTCTGCAAATGTTAACCAAAATTTATTATGCTAATTACATTAGTATGTAAGTCTTATGTACCAAATTTGAGAAGTTTTGAATTATATTTTAAAATAATTTTTGATGAAAATCAATAATGACCTTCAAGTAAAGTAGCACTTCCGGTGGTCACGTAGTGACCAAAAAGAGAGGTTCATAACTAGATGTTATAACAATCCTAAATAAAAAATTTCAACTTTCTACGGCCAACCGTTTTTGAATTATGCGAGATACGCACGCACGTACGAACATTCGTATGAACGTGCATACAGACGTCACGACGAAACTAGTCAAAATAGATTCAGGGATGGACAAAATGGATATTTCCGTCGAAATCTGAAAACCGAAAATTTTCGCGATTACTATACTTCCTTTATTTCGTACAAGGAAGTAAAAACATTTCCTTAAGCATGCCAAATGCTTTTACTATAATATTATAAGGTTTTCATAAATACTTAATTTTGTTATTAACAAGGCGATCTCTGGGTCCATTCTTGTTAACTACGTGCCCCCTTTTTCCACACTTTCTTATAAATTTGGTTTTATGCTCACCGCTTAAAGCTGTTTTTTTACAAGCAATTTTTCGATTGCTATGAAAATTCGTATTTAGTAGTTTTAGGGGGGTGCAAAAAACGAATATGAATTTTGTCTCTCCCTAAAAAAAATATTTTACCCCGCTTTGTTACGTCGCACAAATTTTATTCCGAGTTGCTACACCCATTGTGATTTAATTTTTGATTCTAGTTTGCACCTATTTATGATAGTTAAAGGGTAATTTCATGTTTTTTAATTATGAATTTAATCATTTATAATCATAATGGATAATATTAATTGTATTTATTTTTGTAGAAAATTAAATTAATTATTTAAAAAATTCAATTGCGATAGTAAAGTGGTAATTTTATGGTTTTTAATTATGAACATATTTATTTACCTTATTTTTAGATAATTAAATTAAAAAAGAACTAAATTAATGAAATTAATTATTACAAATGTTTATTAATCATGGCCTTGAATTATGAAGATCATTTAAAAAAAACATTACTTGATTAATTATCATTTAATTGTATAAAAATAAGTGAAATACTTATATTCTTATGTGAAAAAGGGGAAGATGTTAAATACATTAAAATAAAAAGTAACTTTTTTCTTTAAAAAAACAAACAAACAGTTATATCAAAATAAGAATCAATTTGCAAACTGTGAAACAGCTTTAAGCGGTGAGCATAAAACCAATTTATAAGAAAGTGCTGAAAAAGGAGGCACGTAGTTAACAAGAATGGACCCAGAGATCGCTAGTGAGACGACACTCGATTCAGTCTCTAGACTCTTCTGATAGTGCGCCGCTCCTCTGTAGTTGTACCCAAGATATTTTCAAGGCCAGAGTGACGACTGAGAGTCGTCAGTGTTTGGTGCTTACGTCATCAATAGACGATTTTTAGACCATTTTCAATTTTTTATTCGATATATCGGACAAAGCGGGAATCGATAGAGGTGGTGGTTACGTCCCATAATAGATTGAAACCTAAATTTTTGGCGATTAAGCACATTTCAAAAAATGTTCTAATGAGCTCATCTTTAACGAACTCGTCTCGTTCCTGCTCACTAACACTGGACTGCCCTGAACTCAATTAACTCAGAGCAACAATTTAAGCTCCGAAATATTTCCCTATGGCAATTACAAATACTGCAATTAAATGCTCTTAAATACTGCCATATTTCGCTCTTTTAAAGTTATTTTTTGCGAAAAGTTTTTGACCGATTTTAATCGTCAAAAGTTAATTTTTTTCTTCTTTTTAAGAGGTATTACCAACAAAATTTTGTTTTTGCAAAACAGGTCCTAGAAAAGGACACATGTCCCAGGTAACATGTAAATTTATCAAATTTACTTACTTGTTTACATCCCTGTCAGATACAGGAGCTTTCCAATTCAAACAGTGTCAGCTACAGGTACAAAGAAACTATTCTCTAAATTTGCATTTTATTTTTTTACTTTAGGGGGAAGAACCATGCACTTTAAATGCTAATTTGCTAGCTGGGAAGTAGTTATATGACAAGAACACAAGAAAAATCCAATAACATACTATTCCAGTTTTTAAACCATAAAATTAAAAAACATTTCCCTAAGTATGCCAGCTATTGATGCTTTTAGTCTAATATTATAAGATTTTCATAAATATTTAATTTAGTTATTAACAAGGTGAGCTTGGACAAGACAATCTTTTATTTTAAATTCAATTCTTTACTTAACAAACTCAATGCCACAATTTATGCTCCGAAATATGCCCCTAAGGCAATTACAAGTACCGCAATTAAATGCCCTAAAATATGGCCATATTTCGCTCTATTATATTTATTTTTTGTGAAAAGTTGTTGACCGATTTTAATTTTCCAAAGTTAATTTTTTTCTTCTTTTGAAGTAGTATTAACTATAACAAATTTTTTTTCCAAAATAGATGTTAGAAAATGGATCATGTCCCAGACGACAGCATTGAGAAGGCGTCAATTTTCGAGCGTACTTCTTACTTCCTTGTACGAAGAAAAGGAAGTATTGTAATTTTCGATTTTCAGATTTCAACGGAAATATCCATTTTGACCATCCCTGAATCCATTTTGACTAGTTTCATCGTGACGTCGGTACGTACGTTCGTAACTCGCATAACTCAAAAATGGTTAGCCGTAGAAAGTTGAAATTTTGTATTTAGGATTGTTGTAAAATCTAGTTGTGAAAATCCCTTTTTGATAACTGCTTGATCACCGGAAGTGGTACTTTCCTTGAAGGTCATAATTGATTTCCATCAAAAATTATATTAAAATACTATGCAAAACTTTTCAAATTTAGTATTTATAACTTATATATTGATTTAAATAACATACTAGATTTTCGTCTAAATTGGAAAACCGGAAGCGGTACTTTACTTGAAGGTCATATTAGACTTTCATCAAAAATTATATTAAAATATAATGTAAAACATTCAAATTTGGTAAATAGGACTTTTATATTGATGTGAATGTATTTACTATATTTTGGTTAAAATTGGTGAGCCGAAAACGGTACTTTACTTGAAGGTCATAATACACTTGCATCAAAAATTTATTTATTTAATATTTAATTTAAATATATAAATCATATATTTCGGTAATAAAGGTTACAAACGTAATTTGGTTTCCAATCCAAATAAAATTTTTTATTACTTGCTTTAAGTTTTAAAATTGAGTGTAAAATACTGGTTTTCCTCCCCATTTGTGTGTGTGTGTGTGTCAATAGATGGATTTCGCGATGCCGAGTGTCGTTTTTGAGATACTGCGATCTTCGAAAACTAGTAACCACATTCAGGATCACTTTTTGAGCCACCGATTTATAGTTTAATAGGCGTACAAGGAAGTCATGTGTTGTCCATATCAGATATTTTACTTTAATTCAGGCAATAAAATGAGTTAATATTATTATGATGATATTTATTTTCGGTGTCATTTTATTAGATCAGTAAATAGAAAATAAAAAGGCCAGGCCATTCATTCATCAAGTTTTTTATTTTATTTGACATTATATCGAAGTTTCGGCCATCTTGGGACATTCTCAAGTCTGAATGAACACTTTTGTTTAGTCGAAATTTATTTTCATAATATATTTTTTCTTATATAATTATTAAAACATTTATTTCATTTAAAAATACCTACCATGTAAAACGTATTTGGTTTATTTGTATATATGTAAAATAAACGTCAACAATGTACTATTTACTTCCATTTTTGTTAATTTCTTTCTATAGTAGAATAATATATTATAACACGCAATTAGTCTATTTAAATTTATTGCTGTAAATTTTATTAAATATTTTCAAGCATTTTTTACTTTCTATTAATGATGATATTTATTTTGAAATATTGCATATTGCCTAAAATACTGTTATAAAACTGTTGACTTTTGTTGAAAGGAGGGAATGAAATGTCAGCAAAATTAAGGTTCTCTCTTTTGCAAAAATCATAGCTCTGCCTCCTCCAATATCTCTACTCAATATAGATACAACCATGTCTACCAAACCTTTTACACTTATTATTATTATTTATTTATAAAGGCATTCCACGACAAGGTGATGTATGTCTACATTCAACTATGACTATCCAAGATTGAACGATATCAGTTCATAACGCACTGCACTGCCAATACAGTGCAGTAAATAAATAATATATATATATATATATATATATATATATATATATATATATAAAACCATAAAAATAAAAAAAATAAAAAAATAAATATTATATATATATATATATATATATATATATATATATATATATATATATATATATATATATATATATATATATATATAACCATAAAAATAAAAAAATAAAAAAAATACATATATTTATATATATATATATATATATATATATATATATATATATATATAATAAATATATACTAATAATAAAAAAAAAATGGAAATAAAATTAAATAATCTAAATAAATATATACATATAATTGAAGTATAAATAAATAAAAATAGTAATAATGAATAGAAGAAAATAAATAAGTTAAAATAAAAGAAGAGAACTTAAAATAAAACGTATATACTTGAATGGTTATTGTAGAAGCAAGAGAAATATATAAGAAACTTGGGACTTACGTCATTTTTTTTTAATTAATCTAATATTTCGTTAATGTGTGGACTATTTTCATTTAGTAAAGTGGCCAAATGATGCGGGAAACCGGACTTTTTACACTTACTCTCCAAACTGTATCCTCCACACGTGATCAACTCCACTCTTGGATTAGCCAGTGCCGGATGAACGATAAACGCAATGTAGGCAACTGCCTATGGGCACCGCGTCTCCTAGGGGCTGCCTGGTCCGTCTAAATAATAAGTAAAAATAAGTAATTTGAAAAAAAGATTTTAGATTTATTTTTAAAAGACCAACAATTTTGCAAAATATGTTGTCCTAGCGCAAATTTCAACGATAATTTTAGAACGTACTCCAAATTGACTCAGCACACTTTCATTATTTAGGTTGGCAACACTGATATCAGATTCGCATTAAAAAGAATATTGGAGGTTTCTCCGCATCGCCTAATACCTTGAATCATAAACAAAATATATTTTTGTATTGAACTTTTATTTAATTAGGGATTGATAAATTATTTGCCATGTTATACATTCATCAAAAATTTAAGTAATTGTAATTGAGTACAACAATTACTCACCGGAATTATTGGAAAACCCCCACCTTTTTTCCATTGCTAGTTCCGTGCGAGAACAAACCAATACAAACTTTTCTGTTTAATATAATCTACTTAAACCTTGGTGAGTACCAACTTGCATTTGATTTCTTTTCTTAATTAAATTCATAAATGTTTTATAATACTAATTTATATTAATCTAATTTAATATGTATAATATTACCAAACTGTATTTTGAATTGCTTATTTTTGATTTTTTGTGTGTTTTTAGAACTGAAGATGAATGTATAACATTCGAAACTAGTTTTCAATAACAACTAAATTATAGAAGTGGCAAATAATTTATCAATCTCTAATTAGATTGACCCTTCTACGATTGACCCTCCTATTATAATAAGGGAAGAATCCCTTATTATAATATCTTATTCTTCTGCTGCAGACTTGTTCAGCTCACAAATGTGGAGGAAAAACAAGTATTTTAAACTCGATTTTAAAACTTAAAAAAAGTAATAAAATTGTTTAATTACAGTAGAAAAAACATTGCGTTTGTAACCTTTATCACCGAACCATATGATCTCTGTATTAAATGTCAATATAACTTTTTATGCAAGTTTACTATGACCTACAAGTACCCCGACTCACCAATTTCAACCAAAATGTATTATATTATTTATATTGATATAAAAGTCTTATTTACGAAATTTGAGATGTTTTATATTATATTATAATATAATTTTTGATGAAAGTCTAATATGACCTTCAAGTAAAGTACCACTTCCGGTCTGCAAATTTTTACCAAAATTTATTATGTTATTTAGATTAATATGTAAGTCTTATATACCAAATTTGAGAAGTTTTGCATTATATTTTAATATTATTTTTCATGGAAATCAATAATGATCTTCAAGTAAGGTACCACTTCCGGTAATCATGTAGTGACCAAAAAGAGAGATTCATAACTAGATGTTACGAAAATCCTAAATACAAAATTTCAACTTTTTACGGCTAACCGTTTTTGAGTTATGCGAGATACGAACGTACGTACGTACAGACGCCACGACGAAACTAGCCAAAATGGATTCAGGGATGGTCAAAATGGATATTTCCGTTTAAATCTGAAAACCGAAAATTTTCGCGATTACAATACTTCCTTTACTTCGTACAAGAAAGTAAAAATCAAGAAGGTATGCCCGGCGACGGTTACAATCCAGTGTTGCCAGGCAGGAATAATTATGTAATTGAATTAAATCATGTATTTGTGTAATTTCTTAAGCCTGCAACAGTGGGGAAACCAACAATTACCTGGCCAGGCAGTGTGATAATTAAGTGCCAACGTGGTGGATATTTTTAAGTTTGGAGAACAAAGTTTTTTGTTTTTTAGTAGAACTTTTTGTCTATTAGCATCAATTTGTAGTGTCTTTTTTATTATTATTAACAAAGCTCCTTACATCCTATAGATATAGAAGGATTAATCCCTAATTAATTAAACGTTAGCAACCCAACCTACCAACTCATTTTAATTTATAATTATAAAACCTATATTGAAGTGAACAGGGTTGGGAGAATGGACTCTATTACAAATTAGATAATAACTTTGTACCTTACATCATCGTACTTCTATTTCTGTTTATGAAACAAAATGTGAAAGAGGGGGGCCGAGATTCGCATTCCCTAGGGGCCTCTACACGGCTTAATCCGGCCCTCCTGGGAACGCCGAAGATGAAACCATCAAATCATAGCCAAAGCCTTATGATTACCGCTCGTTGTTGATGATGTAGGATAGGGTGCAGGGATACACTAACACTGATCATCAGGTGTACTACTTGTTGCTGAGACCTGCGCGAACTGCTCAGTCGCCTTCAAACCGCCGGCGGAACCCCTCGCTTCGCTCCTCCAAAGCCTTCAACATCGGTAGCTACAAACATACGTCTATCTTCAGGTATTGTTTTATTTATTATTCATCATTTACTGCCTTTAAATGAAGAAGATTTTGTATAATTTGCAATATAATGCTTAAAAATAAGGCGGAGGAATCTAGTCGTAATTTATTTAAGAATCTCTGTAATTTATTTATGGTACTTTGTACTAAGTTTTAGCTTTACTTTAGCATTCCCCAAGATCAGTGCTTTCCAAACTTTTGATACCTGTGTATCTCTCCTAAAATTTTTGTAACACTGAATACCAATCGTAAAAAAAAAAAAAAAAAAAAAAAAAAAACCCTCTAAATAATGATCAAAATATATTTGTTTTTCCTTTTTTGGTATAATCAAAAATAATAATAAACGAAAAATTAAATTCATTCATAATAAAATACAAATTAAAGCTATATTATAAGTAATATTTATTAGGATCAATGAAAAGGATGAAATTGTTTATGTTGGAACGGACACATCATCAGAATTTGGTTCCATAGTTGTTAATTTAATCAGAGATACGGTTCCTTATCCAAAAACTTATTAATTTTTTTTCGATTTAATGTCTAAAAATACCGAAAAACCGACTTCACATATATATCACAAAATACTGAAAAGTAAAGAATTTTTAAAAATTATTTTTCTATGTTCAAAGCCCGGTGCATTGAATTGATTGGACTGTTTAACCAAAAAGGATCTCGTATTATTAATAAATTTAAAATAGTGTATGATTGCAATTCGTATAATAATAATTTATTATCTAATCAGGTTTTTGCAAGAAATAAATAAAACAAATCATTATTTATCAATCAGTCAAAATATTGTCTTACAGTATTAGGGTTTTTTTGAAGATTTTAAGAATCTTATAAACCCTTTTCCTATAATTTCCTTCTACAATAAACGTTTCGGATACTTGGTACTACATAAAGTAAAATAACATCATTATTACAGGAATAATAAATAAAAAATGACAATCAGTATAAAAATAATTATGCTAATATAATGCCAAAAATTTCTGTAAAAAGATCGACCTATCGGAAATGACACTTTATATAATCGATTGTACACTTCTTTTTTTTTTTTACAATTTTCTCGAAAAGCTCTCTGACAATTTTGATTAAAATTGTCATATCTATATAAAATTAAATGATGTTTAGTATCAGCTAGGACTTGTAATTGAAATATTTCGGCAGCGCCTAAATACCGAACTTCCAAAATGGCTTCCTCTATAGCACCATTAATTTTGTTGATTTGAAATAATTAACCGTATCTCATTATTACTATTAATAAAAACTAGATAAATGTAAACAATGAAAGAATTTTATAAGTGAAAGGTTCGGCCGAATAGCGGGTCTATGTTGCATTTTTGGGAAGTCGGGTATTTGACTGAATCACGTTCTATATAACTTCCATTACACACTCCTAACGTAAACTAATAATAGTGCCATTGTCATACGAATTTGAATGAGTAATTTTCTATGTTATTTTTAACCAAAAAAAGGTGTAAACTTAATTAGAAGCCAATTTTTATTGATCTGTAAATTATAAAAAAAAAAAAATCTACACAGACAGTTATTCGGTCGAATCCTAGATAAAAAAGAAGAATTGTTTTTTCAGGTTTAAAACAATTTTCCGAAAATAAGATTAGTAATATAGATGTATAATATACCGTTGGAAAGTTATACATTTTATATTTTATAACTTATAAAGTCGTAGAATGTAATGAAGAGTGACGAAAACCGTATCAACTTAAGTGATTTTTGTAGTTGATAATTTCTACCTTTATAATATTTAATGGAAACTAAATGGAATTTCTATGAAAACTAAATGGAAAATAACAGTAGTAATATAGATATATAATAAATAGTTGAAAGCTAAAGATTTTAGAAAAAAAATTTGGTGCGCGCATTGCACAACTTTCCCTTACCTCTCTACTTGAAATAAATTAATAGTTTCCATTTAGTTTTCATCAAAATTCCATTTAGTTTTCATTATATATTATAGGTAGAAATTATCAACTACAAAAATCACTTTATTATCACATTCTACGACTTTACAAGTTACAAAATATTAAATATGAAATATATAACTTTCCAACGGTACATTATACATCTATATAATTAATCTTATTTCTGGAAATTTGTTTTGAACATGGGAAAATATTTCTACTTTTTTTTCCTTTAGTTAATTATCAAATTCTTTCCATTAGTTTACAATTATCCATTTTTATTACTACTAACAATGAGAGAGGGTTAATTATTTTAAATAAACAAAAATAAAGGTACTTTAGAAAGAAGAAAATTTTGAAAATTCGATATTTAAGTCCTGTTTGACTATTTCAATGAGGATAAGACCTAGCAGATATTGAAGAACATTTAATTGCACATTGGGAAAAAGAGTTTGATCAAAATCGTTAAACACGTTTTCGAGAAAATTGTCAAAATGAGTAAAATCGATGGCATAACGTGTCATTTCTGGTTAGTCGATTTTGACGAAAAAATTACTGTAACATCCCAGGCATATACTTATCTTAAATATGTAATTCCAGCTTCGTAGAAATTTTCTTTTTTTAGCTAAACTTACTATATACATAAAGAAACCATTTTAAGAGACTTGGTAATATGGACTCGGGGGCCTTAAAAACGAGTATTTCAGTTGAAAACTCGGATTTGGAATTTTTCACGATTTCAATACTCTCCCTTACTATATATTTCATATATAGCTTAACTGAAAGTAAAAATAATATCTGACATATAAAACCGTATAAGGTAATGGAGGGTGACGAAAAAAGAATAAATTTAAGTGATTGCTTTAATTAATAATTTCTACTAGATGGAAAACTAGATGGAATTTCCATGGGAACTAAATGGAAACCTTTAAAATTTAATTAGGGATTGACAAATTATTTGCCACTTCTATAAATTTGTTTTTATTGAAAACTAGTTTCGAATGTTATACATTCATTCTCAGCTCTAAAAACACACAAAAATAAAAAAAAAATCAGCAATTTAAAATACCGTTTGGTATTATTATACATATTAAATTAAATGTTGTCAAAATACATATATATAAATTAAATATAATATAAATTAGTATTATAAAACATTTATGAATTATGAATCTATCTAAATTGATTTATAATACTAATTTATATTACATTTAATTTAATATGTATTTTGACGACATTTAATTAAATATGCATAATAATACCAAACGGTATTTTAAATTGCTGATTTTTGAATTTTTGTGTGTTTTAGAACTGAAGATGAATGTATACATTTGAAACTACTTTTCAATAAAACAAAATTATAGAAGTGGCAAATAATTTATCAATCCCTAATTAGATTGATCTTTCTATACCATGATGCGTACGTCAACTGATTTAAAATTATTTCAAGTGAGGGTGGTAAGTAAAAGATTGAGTGATGCGCGCTCTGCACCATATTTTTAAAAATTGAATTTGATATTTAAGCTTATTTATTTGAATTATCAAAAATATTTATGGTCTCTGCTTCAAATGTTCAATGAGTTTCATCCTAAAGTTTTTAGTTAAAATGTTAATATTAATTTAAAATAATATTATTCTTTCTTCTAGGTAACTTTTACAATTATTTTCACGGTTAGTAGGACAATTCTACACCCGCCATGGTACGTCTCGAATTTCACATTTCACATTAATTTACACATATTCATCGTTTAAGAATGTACAAAAATCAATAGCAACTTCCACTTCTTAGTTGACATCCGCATGATGGTATAGAAGGATCAATCTAATTAGGGATTGATAAATTATTTGCCACTTCTATAAATTTGTTTTATTGAAAACTAGTTTCGAATGTTATACATTCATCCTCAGTTCTAAAAACACACAAAAAATTCAAAAATAAGCAATTCAAAATATAGTTTGGTATTATTATACATATTAAATTAGATTAATATATGTATATATATATATATATATATATATATATATATATATATATATATATATATATATATTAATCTAATTTTATAATTTTGTAATTTCGCGATTACAATACTTCCTTTACTTCGTGAATTTTATACTTCATATTTTGTGAATTTGATGATTGTTTGATTCTATTTCTTGATAAAAATGATTTTATACGATGTGTAGGATAATTAAAATATGAAATTAATTAAAATAAATAATTAAAAATTATCAAACCTTAACTACTTACTAGGTCTCAGGGCCACTTGCGTTTAAACCTAGGAAAGGGGGAAGTTATAACAAATACACCCAGACTACCGCGTACCTGGAATTATAATTCAGTTGACCATCAAGGGCATTTAAACATCTTTAATGAGCTTATCAGCTCACTAAGTAATTAGATGCCTTGGAAATTGGACTTTGAAAAGAACTTCGAAGCAATAATCCCAGACAAGAAAATATCGAAAGGACCAGAGTTTGAAAATGGAGGTTGGTCTGGTAAACTGGAGGTTTAATCAAGGAAATTGAATCCTGGAAAACAAAAGGTATAGGGAATATACTGGTTTTGAAAACCTGGTATTAAACAATCCCAACTCTTCAATAATGAGTTGAGAACAATAACGGTTCTCCTCAGGAGCCATTGTTCGCTAAAACATCATCTCAACAAGATGAAATTAGTGGGAGATTCCACTTCCTGTCCAAGGCCGAGTTGCGCGATATATCGATATTTTTGTCCGATATTGTTTTTTCTCGATATATCACAATATCGATATTAAAATTCGAGTAAAATAAAAAAGGAAAAAAAATATATATAAAATAAAAAAAAATCTGCATGGACGGCGGCTTCCTCAAACAAAGAATCCTAAAGACTTGTGGTGAGATGAGTTCGTGTTACTATCTATAGTGGCTGTATTCTAGGGATGGGATGTCCAAAGCAAAATATCGGCTAAAAATATCAATATATTGATTATATCGGTTAAAAAATATTGATATTTGAAACTATTGTTAATTCTTTTATTTAAAAAAAAAACAAAAAAAACTAAACGAATCCGAAGGAGGATAGGAAATTGCCTGTTTCTTAAGTCCGCTGTTAATAAACTTAATATAATTATATAACAATATCTTAATGGTATCGGCAGTGGAATATCGATATTATAAAATAACATATATGTCGGCACAGCAATATTCGTATTATAAAAATAATAACTTAATTTTTTCATCCCAGAAATATCAAAATTATAAATACAATATCTTAATTAGATCGGTACAGAATTATCGATATTATAAAAACAATATCTTAATTATATTGGTACAGAAATATCGATATGTATGTGCCTTTAAAAGATCCTTTAAAGATTAAAAATATCGAAGCACGATAAATCGAAATATCGATATTTTTCGATATATGGAACTATTATTTCGATATATTACAAAAATTTTGATATATATATATATATATATATATATATATATATATATATATATATATATATATATATATATATATATATTGATATATATTCACATCCCTAGCTACGCCTGCCGCTGGCGGTATGCAAGGGCGTACCAGATGGTGCGCAACCAAAAGTTGTGGATTAAATAATTTTTAACACGGGCAATGAGGGATAACAACTTTTTAAAATTACTATTGGTTGCATAGCAGTATAAATATACCCGATCTAAGTTTAATAAAAATAATTCAGGCTGGTTGTTGTAGTAAAGGCAAAAGCAGTGTTGATCGATTTAAGTAAGAATCGATTTAAGCTCCATCAATCAACTGAAACATATTGATTCTTTTATTTACAATCTTCGAATTTTCATTTTTGACGGATATTCTCTTATTATTAGTGTTATTATATGAATCTCACAGTTGCTGTTGTTATGTGAAATTGATAAACGTATGATTTGAATTTTTTAATTTGTAATTTTCTAAAGCAAATTAAATGTAATATGTATTGGTTTGTTTTTTGTTAAATGAACTTTTGTAAAACCAGTTCGTACTTATTTACGAAGTCGAATCTTTAAAAGTCGAAGTGGTTCGCAGCTTGGGAACCCCTGTCTTAGAGGATGAAGAAAGGGCTGAAGGCATTCTGTAGCCCGGAAGACCTTGCCTTTTACAAACTGCTGTATTTAAACAAACAGTACTTAAACCTGAAGATAGTATGCACTAGAATTATTTCTAAGGAATTAATGTGTTTTATAAGAAGCATTCGATTCCTTTGGGATCGATTTCTAGACGACAGAAGGAATCGTCTCACAAAAATTTAAAAAAATCGTCTCGTAAGAGTCTCACAAAAGACCTTTATTCAAGGTCGTGGTAAGGAAGGGCTTCCAATTCCTCAATATGATAATAATACCAGTAACAATACAATACAATAATAATAACAGTAACAATACAATTTTTTTTTTTAACACGAAACGGCCTTACAGACACTCCCCTCTCCTCCTCTCTTCCCACCTCTTCTTCATTCTTTCATTCTTCTTTCTTCCTCGCTCCATATTCTCCCCTTTCTCACCTCTTTGGCACCTTTATTTTTATTAATTTTTCCCTATACTCATCCCTATCGAAACAGTCCTGACTTGAGATCCCCAATTTCCCCGGTTCTTCCTTTATCTGCTTAATGTACCCCCCACCCCCTTTATATCTCCACATTTTCCCAAAGATCTCCCTATTTATTCTGTTCGGATTCATCCTGGCCATATGACCGTAGAAACGCAGCATCCTTAATGGAGGTCATCCATTTCTCTGTATAATTCTCTGCTAGGCCTCAGCCTATATCCTTTCGGTAATTTTATTGGCCCACAGGTTTTCCTCAAGATCTTCCTCTCTATTCCCAAAAGTTTCTTTAAGCTCTATTCCATACAGAATAACCGGTTTGACAACCGTATTGTAGTGTCTTATTGAAAGACCCCTTTTACAGTATAGGCTACTGGTGGCAAAGCTGAGTCTTTCCATCTTGACCAACCTCTCCTCCATACCCTTTCTCTCGGACCCATTACCACAAACAATTTCCCCTAAATACTTGAAGCTATTTGTGACCCTGATTTCCCCATACTTTGTTTTAACTGCTTTTTCCCGAAAGTTTCGATCCCTAGTCATCAATTCCGTTTATTCGAACGATATTTGCAAGTAATAATACAATATAATAATAACAGTAATAATACAATATAATAATAACAGTAATAATACAATAAAATAATAACAGTAATAATTAAGCCGTCTACTCGGATCCCAAGCTAATGCCGGCTCCACACAGTTGTAAATCGTTTGTCAAAACAATTTGTTCTATGTTTGTGAAGTATGAAATATGAAAGTACAAATGTACAACTAGGACATACACACACATAGCAAATCATTTAACAAATCGTTTGTGAAAACATGTCTCAGTAACGGGCTCATTTAATCCATTGCCCAGTTAGGTAGGATTATCAAGAGGATTAAATTATAAATATGAATTGTCCACATCAATATGGACTCACATTTCCTTTTTAACGTATTTCAGATATCATGGGGGTGAATTTGAATATTTTTGTAAGGATGTAAGGAGAAATATTATTTTATTAGAATATTTTAAATATTCACGCAGAAATATTATTTCATTAGGAGCTGAGGATTAACATATTTTTTTTTAATTCCATAATTATTTCCACTTTGAGAGAAAATAACTTGCTCTCCATTATATTGAATATAATTCGGTTTTCAGATTTCGATGGAAATATCCATTTTGACCATCCCTGAATCCATTTTGACTAGTTTCGTCGTGGCGTCTGTACGTACGTACGTTCGTTCGTATTTCGCATAACTCAACAGTTACCTGTAGAAAGTTGAAATTTTGTATTTGCTGTACAATCTAGTTGTGAACCTCCCTTTTTGGTCGCTGCTTGATCACCGGAAGTGGTACTTTACTTGAAGGTAATAATTGATTTCCATCAAAAATTATATTAAAATACTATGCAAAACTTCTCAAATTTATAATTTATAACTTATATATTGATTTAAATAACATACTAGATTTTCGTTTAAATTGGAAAACCGGAAGCGGTACTTTACTTGAAGGTCATATTAGACTTTCATCAAAAATTATATTAAAATATAATGTAAATTATCTAAAATTTGGTAAATAGGACTTTTATATCGATATGAATGTATTTACTATATTTTGGTTTAAATTGGTGAGCCGAAAAGGGTACTTTACTTGAAGGTCATAATAAGCTTACATCAAAAATTATATTTAAATTAAACACAGAAATCATATGTTTCGGTAAAAAAGGTTACAAATGCAATTTGGTTTCCAATCCAATTAAACATTTCTATTACTTGTTTTAAGTGTTAAAATTTAGTGTAAAATACTGGTTTTACTCCCTATTTGTTTGTGTGTGTGTGTGTGTCATAGATGGATGTCGCGACGCCGAGTGTCGTTTTTGATATACAGCGATCTTCGGAAACTATTAACCAAATTCAGGATCACTTTTTGAGCCACCGATTTATAGTTTAATAGGCGTACAAGGAAGTCATGTGTTGTCCACATCAGATATTTTTTTTTAAAGAAAAATTAATAATTAACTTTGGCCTTGATTGAAAACATAAAATGGTTAGTAAGAAACCTGAATATAGCTCCGGAATCTTCAGTAGATTTTAGCGGGAAGGTAGGGCAGCAAGAACAGTTCGGGGGGAATTAGATGTCTGTTTACTTTCGCCGGAGCCAACTCTACTTTTGTTGGAAACTACAGCCCTCCAGCGAAGTTTTCATTAGCTAGAAACGAAACCAGAATTTTTTTTTAATACAGAAAAAAAAAGTTTTTTACGATCGCTATGTGCTTTATTAACAATGTTGAGCCTTGACCAACATTATTAAGACTAATTAAAAAAAAAAAGTTTGCTTTATTTGTTATACAGGGCTTCACAGATAACCTACCCTCTTCTTTAAATTCTGGAGTGTTATCAGAATTTCTAAAATGAAATTTGGAGAATCCCGACAGTGCAATCTGAAGTTGGAGGTGTATTACCGAATTTGTAACCCACAATTTTAACTCAGGATGGGTTAAATTTTTTACGGTTTCTAATAGGAAATGAAATAATATATCTTGTTTATTAATGCCATTCTAATATTTAGCGTTCTGGAATGAAAGTTCACTCATTTTAAAGTGATTTTAGTTCTCAACAACTTTAACTTGGATAGTTTTCTTAAAAAATGCTTCCCTTCAGAGAAATTTGAAACTTTGTATTAAAGTCGTGTTTTTGGATTTGTTGTTATTAGCGCCTTTGGGTCAAAAATTGCCCAATTCGAATTTATCTTGAAATTTAATTTTTATAATCCTTAAGAAAAAAAAAAATTACTCCATCCCATTGGAAATTTAAGAGTTAAAGTTGCTCGAGCTCTGACGTGCTAGGCACAAAGGGGGTAACTCAAAAGAGGTTATACTGAGAAAATGGCGTTTGAAGTTCTCATGTCTCCTTTTTCTTTTCTTGAATAATTAAGAAGATTATGTCGTATCTACAATATGCTAAGGCAAAGTACATCAGATACCCCTAAAGCTGTTTAAGAATTTTCACTTACTGCTAAAATGACTTAATAAAAGGTACAAAATGGGCAGTTAGGGTTATCAAAAATATTTCGCAATACTCTAATATTAGATGTATTAAACATCAAAGAATCACCAAGCATCAAAATCGAAATTTATCCAAAAATGTCAGTCACCTTTCGCTTCGCACGCCAGTACTTCGGAAGGTTAGATGGGCAATAATACGCCGGTGGTAATATTTTTAGGAGGGGGATAGGTTATCTGTGGCACTTAGTACTATATTTTATCGATGAGGTGAAGGCCGAACACGTTGGGGCGAGGATCCCACAGTGCCCGGTTCGGAACGGCGTTGATTCGATTCCCACCTGGGCCAGTTAATATTTATTTCGTGGCGGTCCCGAGAAATGAATCTTGTCAATCCCACCCTGGTCAGTAGGCGGCGAGGACCTAATGAAGTTGGCAAAATGGAACTTACCGGACTAGTTCCCCCTCCTCTCTCCTCACCAATACCAGTACCAGCACCAGTACCAGCGTTTTATTCCCAGCTTTCTAGTGTAGACGCCAGAGATTGTTTGCATTTAACGAGTGCAAGGAACAGTGCAGTGCTAAGGGTGCCTTTTATTTTCCTCAAGAAGTATTGCAATAACTGTTTATACCAGGAATTCCCAAACCGTGGTTCGCAAGGATGTTTTAAGGCGTACGCGAACAAGAAAACAAAACTCATGGATAAAATCATCTTTTTAACACAGTTTTTTAACACAGAGGGATAACAGTTTTCAAAAATTATTATTGAATATCAGTTATAAGATGAATAAAAACGATCTAAAGTTAATTTTAAAAAAGGGGACTTAAGAATCAAATTGAACTCCATGAAGCCTAACATTGATACTATTATTGTAAATAACAACGTGTTTTCAAGTGAAAAATATTGAGGTTTTTCTTCACAATGCCCAAATTTCTTACTTTTGATGGATGCACTTCTATTTATAGAATTTTTAGTTTATTTTCAGTTTTCTTATTACTGTTGCTATAAATTGATAATTAGGGATTGATAAATTATTTGCCACTTCTATAAATTTGTTTTATTGAAAACTAGTTTCGAATGTTATACGTTCATCTTCAGTTCTAAAAACACACAAAAAATAAAAAAATAAGCAATTTGAAAAAACTGGAAAGGCCCAGCTCTGAATTTGGTATATAATACATACACATGAATATAAACAGCATATAAATTTTGGTTGAAATTGAAGAGCCAAAAGGGGTACTTTACTTGAAGGTCATAAAATCAAATCAAAATGTTTATTGACATATAATATAGAGGTCGTATGTTTCGGTGATAAAGGTTATAAACGCGTTTTTTTTTCACCCTAATTAAACAATTTTATTACTTGTTTTAAGTGTTAAAATTGACTGTAAAATACTTTTTTTCCTCTACATTTGTGAGCTGAACACGTCTGCTGCAAGAGAATAAGATTATAAGCTAAGGGGGTTGTTCTGCTTAAAATGTCGAAACCGTCGATTTCGAAGCTTTATCTAGTGACATAGGCATTTCTAATGTTATCAAGGAACACAAAGAAATCTCTTAAGAACTTGTTACCAACTGAACGAAAACAACATATGAGACCACCAGAAACAAGAGCTTATGTGACATTCGTTTTCCATATATCATAAGGTCCGAAAATTGCGCGATAAAAGGGTTTAGAATTATTTCGGACCCGTCAATTTTTGTTCGCAGTGATATTAATTTAAGAATAATATTCGGTGGGTCGACGAGAGAAAGTGATAGAAGAGAAAATTTTCAAATTTCTTCTTTAGTTACACTCAAAATTGTTGACCAACTGGAAGGCTATATGGCAATTAATTTCGTTCGCTGATTAGGGCTGAGTAAAATTCATTATCAACAAAAGGACAATATCATTATCGCTAAAGGTCATTCATGAAACAACGTGGGTGGATTCATTGACATTAGTTGACAGCGTAATTTTGTAAACTATTCGTGGGAGTAATTACGACCGTCATAGCGCAATTAATACTAATTGCAATAATTATCGTCATCATTATCAACATTTATTAGAGTCAATCGGGCTGAGAATGAATAGGAAAATTGTGAATTTACCTCTCAAAACCTTTCCAGTCAATTTTTTTTTCATTTATTGTGGTTTATACAGGCTTAGATAATTTTATACAAGTTTATGCATTTTCAATAATTTCATTCTAACATTTCCATGCAGAAAAAAAGTAAATTACGATATATCGAGAAAAAAAATATTGATTTTTTTTTTCAACATCCTTACCCCGGTTTATGGCATTGTATGATTGGAAGATTTCCAAATAAGGTCTAGAATCTCTCAAACAGCACTAGATAACTGATTCGCCAATTCGGGCATCATAGAACCGAAAACTATTCGCTAATATAGTCCGTTCCAAATTAATAACTACCCAGGATCTATCGAAGCTTGTATCAATGCTAAACCCGATTATTTTTTAAATAAGGACCTCTTGCCAAAGCTAGTATTAGTTGTAGAGAGTTACAATATATGTATAAATGTTTAAAAATCGTATAAATACAAACCTGAGATAGAAAATTTACAGACTAAAAAAGATTAGATATAGAGATGGTTGATCAATCCTAGATATTCAGTTGACATCCGCATGATGGTATAGAAGGATCAATCTAAATAGGGATTGATAAATTATTTGTCACTTCTATAAATTTGTTTTATTGAAAACTAGTTTCGAATCTTATACATTCATTCTCAGTTCTAAAAATACACAAAAAATTCAAAAATAAGCAATTCAAAATATAGTTTGGCGTTATTATACATATTAAATTAGATTAATATAAATGAGTATTATAAAACATTTATGAATTATGAATTTAATTAAGACAAGAAATCAAATACATGTTGGCACTCACAAAGGTTTAAATGTATCATATAAAACAGAAAAGTTTGTACTGGTTTCTTCTCGCATTGAACTAACAATGAACGAAAGGTAGGTAGCATGTTTATAGGCAAACGGTTCAAGGGTCAGGGTTTTTCCATAAATGCCGGTGAGTAATTGTTTTTTCTATTATAGATGGGAATAAATTTAAGATTGGACTATTGGGGATATTTATTTGGTCATTCGAAACTAGTTTTAAATAAAACAAATTTACAGAAATGGCAAATAATTTATCAATCCCCAATCCTAGATAGTTCACAACATAACATTATTATCTCGAAATATATTATATTTACATTAATGCAGGTATTGTAAACTGAGATATTTACGAACAAAATCGTACAGAGTCGGAAGAAATAGATACAGTAGTTTTAATAGAGATAGGATATTTAACAAAAGTTGGACCGATGTTGGAACGAAAATGAATCATGATCCAATATTGTCGGTAGTGGGGTTGGAACACGTTATTTAGGACGACCACATTACTTATATTAAATCAGTTTGCTGATTAGTCTGGCACTCCCCGAGTTCTCGAATTATCGCGATTAATACGGAAATTAATGAAAAAAAAAATTAAAATAAAAATAAATGAAATGGAAAAAAAGACGTGAACTATTCGTGAAAAAGAAATTGTGGGAGTCGTTATTTTTATTATTAAAACTTGTGAGGAAGTTTCCCGAGACCAGGTGCAATATGTAAAATCGACCCTTCAACAATCATTTGCAGGTTAATTGGACCCGGGAGGTCGCAATTATTAATTACTCAGTTCTTCTCCATGGTATTCCATCCCATTGCACATGAAAATTGATATGAAACAATCATTTATTAATGGCTTTGTGCTTGATTTCCAGCTGTGAAATTGACATATATGCTTCTTGAATAATTTAAATGTTATTGATTATGATACCCCTGCTTGTCTGTCTCTCTCCATTGTCTGTATCGATACAGATTTAATGCTAAATTTAGACAGTAAACCTTCAAAACCTCGTAAGGCACATTTTTATTAAATTAAATGTTTTGCACCTCTTTAACGCGAAAAAAGTTAATTGCGGAATTTTTATCTAAGAGAATACAAATCAAATAACAGGCTTAGTTTAACAGACCTGATTGAGTGTCAAATGCAGTATACTAAATGCCCGCCCTATTTTTTTGACTACTCGCAGGTATTTGAATGAAGTTTCGAAATGTCAAGTGGTTATTACTTCCTTGTAAGAAGTAAAGGAAGTATTGTAATCGCGAAAATTTTCGGTTTTCAGATTTCAACGGAAATATACATTTTGACCATCCCTGAATCCATTTTGACTAGTTTCGTCGTGGCGTCTGTATGTACGTACGTTCGTATCTCGCATAACTCAAAAACGGTTAGCCGTAGAAAGTTGAAATTTTGTATTTAGGATTGCTGTAAAATTTAGTTGTGAACCTCCCTTTTTCGTCACTGCTTGATCATCGGAAGTGGTACTTTACTTGAAGGTTATAATTGATTTCCATAAAAAATTATATTAAAATACTATGCAAAACTTCTCAAATTTAGTATTTATGACTTATATAGTGATTTAAATAGCACACGAGGTTTTAGTCTAAATTAAAGAACCGGAAGCGCTACTTTACTTGAAGGTCATATTAGACTTTCATAAAAAAATATATTAAAATATAATGTAAAACATCTCAAATTTAGTAAATAAGATTTTTATATCGATATGAATATATTTACTATATTTTGGTTAAAATTCGTGAGCCGAAAAGGGTACTTTACTTGAAGGTCATAATATGCTTAAATCAAAAATTATATTTAAATTAAATACATAAATCATATGCTTCGGTAATAAAGGTTACAAACGCAATTTGGTTTCCAATCCAATTAAACATTTTTATTACTTGTTTTAAGCATTTGTTTTGAGTGTAAAATACTGGTTTTCCTCCCTATCTACGTACGTTCGTATCTCGCATAACTCAAAAACGGTTAGCCGTAGAAAGTTTAAGTTTTGTATTTAGGATTGTTGTAACATCTAGTTATGAACCTCATTTTTTGGTCACTACATGGTTACCGAAAGTGGTACTTTACTTGAAGATCATTATTGATTTACATCAAAAATTATATTAAAATACTATGCAAAACTTCTCAAATTTAGTATTTATCACTTATATATTGATTTAAATAACATACTAGATTTTGGTCTAAATTGGTAAACCGTAAGCGGTACATATTAGACTTTCATCAAAAATTATATTAAAATATAATGTAAAACATCTCAAATCGATTTTTATATCGATATGAATATATTTACTATATTTTGGTTAAAATTCGTGAGCCGAAAAGGTTACTTTACTTGAAGGCCATAATAAGCTTAAATCAAAAATCATATTTAAATTAAATACATAAATCATATGTTTCGGTAATAAAGGTTACAAACGCAATTTGGTTTCCCATCCAATTAAACATTTTTATTACTTGTTTTAAGTGTTAAAATTGAGTGTAAAATACTGGTTTTCCTCCCTATTTGAGAGATGAACAAGTCTGCAGCAGGGGAATAAGATCTAAGTTAAGCGGGATCTTCCGCTCAAAATATTGAAACCGTCGATTTCCAATGCTTTATCAAGTGACATATACAGTTCTAATGTTATCAAGGAACCCGAAGAAATCTGTTGGAAATTTCAGTTTCCAGAAACAAGATTATGTCTGCGTTTGTGAATAGATGGGTGTCGTTTTTGAGATACTGCCACCGATTAATAGTTTAATAGGCGTACAAGGAAGTCATGTATTGTCCACATCAGATATTTTGTTTACTTGATTTAGTGTATTTCAATTTAATTTATTTTTAAATTTTAAAATTAAAAACGTTGCAAGGAAGTATACCATCAACTGACAACATAAGTAGAGGTTTCATAAATACAAGATTAGCAAAAATAAAATATCTGATGTGGACACCCCATGACTTCCTTGTACGCCTATTAAACTATAAATCGGTGGCTCAAAAAGTGACCCTGAATTTGGCAACTAGTTTCCAAAGATAGCAGTGTCTAAAAAACGACACTCGGCATCGCGGCGTCCATCTATTGACACACACATAAGCTCTTGCTTCTGGAGGTCTCATTCGTTTTCTTTCAGTTGGTAACAAGTTCCCAAGAGATTTCTTCGCATTCCTTGACATTAGAATTATTTATGTCATTAGATAAAGCTTTGGAAATCGACAGTTTCAACATTTTGAGATATTTAGATCTTATTCTCCTGCTGCAGACTTGTTCAGCTCACAAATGTGGAGGAAAAAAAAAGTATATTACAGTCAATTTTAACACTTATAACCAGTAATCAAATTGTTCAATTAGGGTGGAAAAAATGCGTTTATAACCTTTATCACCAAACCACATGATATCTGTATTGAATGCCAATAAATCTTTTGATGTAAGTTAATTAGACTATCAACTAAAGTACCCTTTTTCTCTCTTCAATTTCAACCAAAATCTATTATATTATTTATATTGATACATTCGGTATCGCGACATCCATCTATTGACACACACACACACACACAAATGGGGTGGAAAACCAGTAATTTACCCTCAATTTTAACACTTAAAACAAGTAATAACAATGTTTAATTGGATTGGAAACCAAATTGCGTTTGTAACCTTTATTACCGAAACATATGATTTATGTATTTAATTTAAGTATAATTTTGGATGTAAGCTTATTATGACCTTATTATGAAGTAAAGTACCCTTTCTGGCTCACCAATTTGAACCAAAATAAAGTAAATACATTCATATCGATATTTACCAAGTCTAATTTACCAAATTTGAGATGTTTTATATTATATTTTAATATAATGTTTGATGGAAGTCTAATATGATCTTCAAGTAAAGCACCACTTACGGTTTTCCAATTTTAACCAAAATCTATTATGCTGTTTATATTCGTGTGTATGCCCTATATACCAAATTTGAGAAGTTTTGCAATATATTTTAATATAATTTTTGATGAAAGTCTAATATGACCTTCAAGTAAAGTACTACTTCTGGTTATCATGCAGTAACCAAAAAGGGAAGTTCACAACTAGATTTTACATCAATCCTAAATAAAATATTTTAACTTTCTGCGGCTAACCGTTTTTGAGTTATGCGAGATACGTACGGACGCACGTCCAGACGTCACGACGAAATTAGTCAAGATGGATTCAGGGATGGTCAAAATGGATATTGCCGTTAAAATCTGAAAATCGAATATTTTCGCGATTAAAATACTTCCTTTACTGTGTACAAGGAAGTAAAAAGAAATTTGAGCCACCTTAGCGCATACTAATTATTTAGCATGCTAAATGAGATTGTGAGTACCTCTTCCGTTGATTTATTGTAGTTCAGTCCAACGTCCGCGAGGGCTTTTTTGAAAAATTGATTTGTTCAATGTCCAATCTAGCGCGATGTTAAACTTGAAATATATTCTATGGAGTTTAAAGGTCAGGGTTAAAAGCCTCGACATCTGAAACAAATACGAAGCGTAAATCCTCTTTATAATTCCATTAAAGGCGTATTTATTTAATACTGAAAGCACTGTCGTGCTACGTTGAAACAACCCTTCATATTCCATTGCTTATATTGTACATGCAATATACAAATATATATATTTTCTTGTTATCAATGTGGATCGAATCTAACTTATCGAATCTAAAGTCTAACCTATCAACTAGCCATCAATCAGCGAAAAACCTAAATAGTCAAATTTCAAACGCTTCTCTTATTAAATTCCACTTTTTCTTATTGTGTCACTCTTCATACAAATATAGGTAGGGTGATGCGGTGCAAGTGCGCACTAAATTTTACAAAGATCGACTTTACAGGATTGTAAAGTTTTTATTTTTGAAGCTAGATTTTCCTCTTTTTTTTTTTAAATGTTGCTTAGGCGATTATGCGTAAACCGCCGAGCGATAATTCTCGCATTAGATAATCTATCTTCTTCCTAATAAATTAGAAGTGTAATCGATATCAGAGAAACATGCTTATTCGTACCAATAAACAATATAATATTACCAAGAAAGTTTATTTAACACTCACCTTTGGGGAAGCTACATAGTTTATAATGACTATGCTGAAGTGACAGTTAATACTTAATAAGTTATTAGCTTGGCCCACTGAAAAATATCCCTTCAACAGCTAAGCAATAAGACTCAGCTATATCATTTTCTATGTTTAATATTCATATTTAGAGTTCGTCGTGGGACAGAATATATAATCTCCTCTATCTTTCATAGGAACCCAAAAACAACATTTGGAAAATAAACTTTTCACACTTATTAAAAAGTTTTTGAATACAGCCTTAACTTGTTTTTACAGGTATAAAGCCGTCATGACAACGGCAGGTACGCAAGTCGGCTTATGGCTCATGCGACAACTATATCGTGCGCTTTCTCTAAAACGGCAGGTTTTAGAAATTTAAAACGCCGGATGTAAATGATCTTGATGCCCGCGTCGAAAACTTTAAAAAACAATATATCCCGTCTCGATCCGCTGACTCTCATTGGCCAAACCTTTAAACCTTCCGGTTTTTTCATCACTTTTATTTAAGTCCTAGTAAGAATTTAAGAATTAATGAATGGAAATTAGGATTCGCCACTTTTTCTTGAAATTCCCTTTAATTTGACATCTCATTCATCAAAATCCATCGCTTCTGAGAGCCGGAAAAGGGATATTTACTATCGTATCATATATAAAGAAGTGATATTACATTCAAGCCTACATTTCAAACACGTCCATTTTGATGGGATTGATGATTTCATTGAACAGTAATTAGTACGCACTTGCCCCTGCCTTAAGGGGTAAGTGCGCACAACGTATCTGTAAGAGCAGTTTTGGAGAATGTGCAAAATAGCACAGTTTCTAGAGGAGTTACGTATACTTTTGTAATCATAGAAAAAGTTTAAATTTTGTCTGAGATTTACATTGTACAATTTTCATTGAATTATGAAAGTGAGATGCGGAATATAATTGCATAAATATTGAAAAAAATATGTTTTTTTTATTCGTTAGTCCGTAGTTGCTTCGATAAAAGATGATAGTAAGGTTAAGTGAACAACACGTACAATTGTCATACAACAGTGATCTGAACTTGCCTCTGCTATCATGTGACAGCGGACAAGCACTTATAAAAGAGAAAACTGTCGAAGAGAAGAGTAAATCACAAAGTATTTTGAAGAACAGTTTCTGTAGGTTCGACTGAGGAAAAAAAAATGGCCTACTGGTCGATAAACATCGAAACAGCTCTACTGCAAACCTTGAAAGGCACAGCTTTATCAACATTATACACCCTCTTAGCGAAGTTTTGTGGTTAATTTCTGATATATAAGTGTTTAGGCTTCATGCTCCGTTAAGGGCAGGTCTTACCAGTTGAGGTTTTGGATTTGATGAGGCAATTACGTATTTAGGGATGGATAAATTATTTTCCACTTCTATAAATTTGTTTTACTGAAAACTAATTTCGAATGTTATACATTCATCCTCAGTTCTAAAAACACACAAAAAATTCAAAAATAAGCAATTCAAAATATAATTTGGTATTATTATACATATCAAATTAGATTAATATATATATATATCAGTATTATTAATCTAATTAATATTTATAATACTGATTTATATTAATATAATTTATTATGTATAATAATACCAAAATATATTTTGAATTGCTTATTTTTGAATTTTTTGTGTGTTTTTAGAACTGAGGATGAATGTATAAATTCGAAACTAGTTTTCAATAAAACAAATTTATAGAAGTGGTAAATAATTTATCAATCCCTAATTAGATTGATCCTTCTATACCATCATGCGGATGCCAACTAATTAAGTATTTACCCCACATATAAATACATTTTTTTTTCTGAGTTGTTTCTTTGAAAGTGTTAATATTTTGAAGAAAAATCTTATCCGCGGCGTTTTCATTTAACAATTACTGGAGTATCTTTTCAATGAATAAAACGTATTTTTTTTTTTGTATAATTGATAAAGACTAAACAAAAATTTCTAAAGAAATTGAAAACGAAATTTACATGACCTCATTACCCGTTATTTAACATTAATTTCAGTACATACTTGACTATTTCAGCAATTCTATGTCAAGTGGAAGAGTTTATAAATGATTTTCTGTGCAACTTGAGCCTCTTATCGCATTTCAATGGGAGTGGAACTGAAGGGAAGAAACACTTGGGATGCAAAGTAGTCCTTGAGTAAACCCAACGCCTAAGGCTCCGATTAATTAAAAATATTTTCAAGGACACATTCAGTCATTAGTGTTGTAATTAATATGTATTTATTCAACGCTAATTATTCAATTAATAATATTAATTAAAGAAGGAAAGAAAAAAAAATGTCTCAAATACCCGTAAATAAATAAAATAAACGATTCGACAATTCAGGTATTTTGCTGATCAGCTGTTAAAATATAAGCCTTCTCATTTGTGCTAATTTTTCTTCCCCTTCTTACTGGGATTTTCGGGGATGTCCAATTGATATATATATATATATATATATATATATATATATATATATATATATATATATATATATATATATATATATATAGGCTTTATATACATTTCATTTCATTGTTTATTCAGTTCGTTGTTTGATTTGTAAATCTCAAGGATTCTTTTATTTTTATTTATGAATTATTTTCTCTACTAAGACATTTACGAATGAAATATTAAGAAATTCGAATATACTCTTTATGTTGTTAATTTTTTATCGTTGTTCTTTAGATATTGATTTTCTTTCTTTCTTTATTTTTTCTATTTGCTATTTTTTTTTCTGTGTTATATTATTATACAATGTAAATTTATATATATATATATATATATATATATATATATATATATATATATTTATATATATATATATATATATTTATATATATATATATATATATATATATATATATATATATATATATATATATATATATATATATATATTTTTTTTTTTTTTCACTTTGATATGTAAATAATTATTTTAATGATTAAGTTTTTGTTAAACGGGTGAATGTAATTTTCTTTTCTCACTCTCTTTGAGATTTTTTATTAATACTTATTTATATTGCTTCACATGAATTATTTTTTCGTTTATAATTTTTAATTATTATTTGATTATTTTAATATGTTAGCTAGATATTCTTTGTTCGTACACCATAGTTCGTCCCAGAATAAAGCTTGTTTGCTTTCTCTCTCCCTCTCCCTCTCCCTCTCCCTCACCCCCTCACTCTCTCTCTCTCCCTCTCCCTCTCCCTCCCCCCTCCCCCTCTCCTCCCCTCCCTCTCCCCTCCCCTCCACCACTACCTCTCCCTCACCCCTCCCCCTCCCCTCCCCTCCACCACTACCTCCCTCTCCTTCTCCCTCTCCCGCTCTCCCTCCCGCTCCCCTCCCCTCCACCTCTCCCTCCCTCTCCTCTCCCCTCCCCTACCCCCTCTCCCACCCCCTCTCCCTCACTCTCTCTCTCTCTCTCGTAAAAAATTAAATTAAATTAAGTAAAAATTAAATTAATAATTTCTACTTTTATATTATTTAATGGAAACAAAATGTTTCCATGGAAACTACAGAAACTTTTAAGATATATCGAAGTCGTTTTTTGGGAAAAGCGTAAGCGCTATTTAGCACACTTTATAGGAACCACATGAAACGATTTTCTCCCAAATAACAATATTTTTTTTTTATTTTATTATATAGAATAGGAGTTTATTAACCTGGCAAAACATTTATAATTACAAAATATTTTAAAGGATTCTAGCACTGGTTAGGGCCAGAGTGACGAGTGAGGGTCGTTACTATTTGGTGCTTACGTCATCAATAGTCGAGTTTTAGAACATTTCAAATTTTTTATTCGATACATCGTAAGCGGGAATCGATAGAGGCGGTATTTATATCCAATAATAAGTTGAAACCTAAATTTCGAATTTTTCGCGCTTAAGCATTTTTTTAAAAACGACAAACCAAAAATATATAATTTACTGAACTGTCGTATTAAAATAGTTAAAAAAATTAATTTATTGCGCATTTGTGAGAGAAGAATTGAAGAAGTGCATTCTACTGAGTTTATTTCAAGTAGTGTTTATGTGAACTATTTAAAATTATGCTAAAAAGATTATTATTACAGGATGGTAAGGGAAAGTTATGAGATGCGCGTATCGCACCAGATTTTTTATTACCAGCCGCTTCGGAGAGTTGCTGTTCGTTCCATCTACTGACTACTGCGCTAATTAGTGTCTTGGATGATCGCAGAGACGTGTGACAACAAGCTTGGGACAGACAACTTCCTAACTTGGCTAGTTTATCGGCTTCGTCATTCCCTCGTTTATTGACATGTTAGGGTTGTCCATTGGAACATTAGTGTCCATCCACGATTTCCCAGGTTTTCCAATATTCTTCTGCTCACAACCGTCCTCTGGCAGTCTGTTAGGGTGCGACGCGACAGGTTGTGTTTAGAGCTTACGTGTCGACCAAAAATACTGTTTTTGAAGAATAATCAAAAACCTTATCAGTTCGGCTGCAGTGGGATGCACAGAAAACGTAGCATAAAAAAATACTTGATTGACAATGATTTTTTATAGCTCGATAACAAATGAACACAACTCGCATGTCGCAAGCCCGGCACTTTTGGAATCAGTACCAAAATGTTAGAATTAGTACCATCACAATTATGACTTATAGCATATCCAATTCTGCCGTGGCGGCGACATGGTAGACCGGCACTGTTGGAATTTCGTGCTGAAACTTATACGCGAATTTATGCCTAATTATTACGAACTACAACTACTTAGGTACTAAATCGTGTATGAACATATGAGCAATCTTACAATTTCGACTCATAAAATCTAAATTCAAAGACATCCAGTTGACATCCGCATGATGGTATAGAAGGATATCTTTGATTAGGGGTTGATAAATTATTTGCCACTTCTATAAATTTGTTTTATTGAAAACTAGTTTCGAATATTACACATTCATCTTCGGTTCTAAAAACACACAAAAATTCAAATATAAGCAATTCAAAATATAGTTTGGCATTATTATACATATTAAATTAGATTAATATAAATCAGTATTGTCTCAATTAAATTCATTATTCATACATATTTTATAATACTGATTTATATTACATCTAATTTAATATGTATAATAATACCAAACTATATTTTGAGTTGCTTATTTTTGAATTTTTGTGTGTTTTTAGAACTGAGGATGAATGTATAACATTCGAAACTAGTTTTCAATAAAACAAATTTATAGAAGTGGCAAATAATTTATCAATTCCTAATCAAAGATATCCCCTAAAAAATAAATAAAATAATAATAATCAATTGAACATAGTAAAAAAGTAAAATCATTCTTTTATTATTTATTCGTTTAATAAAATGTGGCATATTGTATTGTATTTATCTCTGAATGTATTTTGACAGAATATCAAGTCAATAACTTCGAGCAATGAATAGTTTTAATATTTCTTTACCAATTGAAATAAATTGGCATATTTATTTTCTATACAATCTTTATGACCAAGGAAAATTGAAAATTATCCTTCTAAAATCTAAGCCCTCAGACTGCCGAAAATCCACGAATCGAGTTAAGTTTTACTCTAAACTGAATCCTCTTGAAAATTGGAATTGATGGGTCTTGCGATGTCTTTATGCTTAAGGGCAACCTCTGCTTTCTCTGAACAATTCCAGCTTCTTCACCTTTCATATATAATTCTCTTTCCTTATTTTATATAGTATTTTTTACGCGTTATGGAGTTTGTTCAATAATTTATAAAATAATAAAACTATCAATACTTGTCTAATTCCATTCGTTACAGGTACACATCTTAGCAAGATTGGAATCGCCTAATATGAAGCGTTCTTTAATCCTGTGTAATTTCAATTCGTTTTTATTGTGAAAAAAATACAAATAAAATTAAAAAACCTAAAAAAAATATAATTTTATTCTTAAAAATTTGCATCTCATGCAAATATAACCAGATATAAGCAATCCAAAATTGATGTCCAGTGTTTTAGGTATTTGAAAAAGAATTTCAGTTAGATAAATCTGTTTATTTAATTAAGGTTGGGAATGCGTTCAGGAAATAAACACACATTCATCATAAACATAGGATTAGGAATATGAAATAATAATAATAAGAATAATTGATCCCCTACATTCCGTCCCATTTATCTGTGCATGTAAACATACAGAAAGTAAATTATATTATTGAATAAAGAAGTCATGATTTTCGTTTGGGTGTGGAAGGCAGCCGACTACAACACCAAGCTTCAATATTTCATGGATGTCAACTTCACCAATGCGGTCAAGTAGATATGGAAGAACATTCCATCTCTTAGGAAGAATAAGGTTGTAAGATATAAAAGTTATTTCCGTAGACTGGGTTTTTATTTTTTCTTAAATTAAATTTTATTTTAATTTTTCAAGTATTGTCTATTTATAATTTATTACCATACCATGAACTTACAAATAATATAATAAGAAACATACAAATATTTGATGTGGACAACAAATAACTTCCTTGTACGCCTATTAAACTATAAATCGGTGGCTCAAAAAGTGATCCTGAATTTGGTTACTAGTTTCCGAAGATCACAGTATCTCAAAAACAACACTCGGTGTCGCGACATCCATCTATTGACACACTAATAGGGAGGAAAACCAGTATTTTTCACTAACTTTTAACACTTAAAACAAGTAATAATAATGTTTAATTGGATTGGAAACCAAATTGCGTTTGTAACCTTTATTACCGAAACATATGATTTATGTATTTAATTTAAATATAATTTTTGATGTAAGCTTATTATGGCCTACAAGTAAAGTACCCTTTTCGGCTCACCAATTTGAACCAAAATATAGTAAATACATTCATATCGATATAAAATTCCTATTTACCAAATTCTAGATAATTTACATTATATTTTAATATAATTTTTGATGGAAGTCTAATATGACCTTCCAGTAAAGTATCGCTTCCGGTTTTCCAATTTAGACCAGAATCTAGTATGTTATTTAAATCAATATATAAGTTACAAATACTAAATTTGAAAAGTTTTGCATAGTATTTTAATATAACTTTTGATGGAAATCAATTATGACCTTCAAGTAAAGTACCACTTCCAGTGATCAAGCAGTGACTAAGAAGGGAGGTTCACAACTAGATTTTACAACAATCCTAAATACAAAATTTTAACTTTTTGCGGATAACCGTTTTTGAGTTATGCGAGATACGAACGTAAGTAGGAACGTACGGATGTACAGACGCAACGACGAAACTAGTCAAAATGGATTCAGGGATGGTCAAAATGGATATTTCCGTTGAAATTTGAAAACCGAAAATTTTCGCGATTACAATACTTCCTTTACTTCGTACAAGTAAAAAAAAGCCGAAAATATTTGAAATATAATACTGTTTTTTTTGTGTGTTTTTACCCATGGGATGTGGGGTTGATATTCAGGGGTATAAATTGGGATAGAAAGGATCTCTTGTACAGGATCGGATGCATTTTAAGAGGGAGATGAGGATGGGAGAATTTTTGGAAATTAGGAATCACTATTGAGTGACGGGACTCAATAGTTGTTTTGAATCAGTCAAGTCAGTTAATTTTCCTCAGTCTAGTCTGAGGCTTTGAACGTGTTTTTCCCAACGCTGTGACCGTCCTCTTGCTGTTAGTGTCTGTAACAGTGTTTTTGTACAGTATTTTTTCTGTCTGTAATGAAGTATGTCTTATTAAATGCCTTAGCATGCCATTCTGAAACTGTTGGAGCCTCTTTGCTGTTGTCGGCGATATGTCTGTTAGCACCATAAAGGAGGGCCTTATAACACCTTTATAGATCATTAATTTGAGACGGTGATGTTAACAGGTGGTTCAGTCTATAAGACTTGGACATTACCCACCTGATTTTCTAATTGCAGTGATCAGACAGTGTCAGGTGTCTGTTGAGGGTGACACCTAGATATACTATACTGCTTGCTGGCCTGTTCTGGATACCCGCTACCTTATAGACCTTAGGTAGAGAGCTCTACATAATGAATATATAACGAAATATTTTTCAGTATTTTGAGCTCACAATGTTTCAAAAAATTCACGAGAATTCACTCAGTTATTTCAAATATCGAATAAAGAAAAAATCCGCCCGCAAGTTTGGTATTTTTATTGTATTTAAACGAAAGCTGATGGAATTCCCTACAAAACGAAATAAAAATCATTTAAATCGGACCATTATTAGCTGAGATATAGCGTAATGAACTTGGTAGACTGATTCTCCTGGCGGCTAGTCAGCGTGGCCCTAGGCCTCTTGACTTATCTATTGGGCTTCTGACTTCCTCGTATCTATTGGGCTTCTGACTTCCTCGTATCTATTGGGCTTCTGACTTCCTCGTATCTATTGGGCTTCTGACTTCCTCGCATCTCTCTGCTGTATCCTTCCTTCGATTATTTCTCCACTTTCTTAGTCTTTCCTTTTTTTTTTCCTACTGAAGTGCACAGCAAATATTTTCTCTGTATCATTTTACATCACAGCCTGCTTGCATTGACACAGTTTTTTAAATTAACATTCCCAGCTCGACACTCTCTCGGGCGATCATAATTTTTTTTACTTGGGCAGAATAGATATTTTTTTAAATATTACTAAGTGGAAATAATAAACCATTGTGTAATAATTTACAGCGTTTTTATTTGTTCGATTGTGTTATTCTTAAGAGACTAGTCCCAGAATAAAATTCTTCTTCTATTCTATTCTAACGGTCAAACTAAGCTACCTTCTTTGTGGGGTACAAAAAAAAAAGAAACCAGCAAAAATTCCCCTCAGCGTATATGACGGCTTGATTATCGGGAAATATATTTTTGTTCTCTTGCAAACGTTTTAATTACAATTTTTCTTATCATAGCCAACAAGTAAGCTGCTGTGTACAGATATAACTTTTTTTTTTTTTATCCTTTCGTTGAATTTCGTATTAGAGTTGTTTTCCTTGATTATATATATATATATATATATATATATATATATATATATATATATATATATATATATATACTATGGTTTTAAGAATATCGAATTTGTAAATGTCTTATATTATATTATTTTATGGAAACGGAACGGGGAAAACTGAGATGATTTCGAAGAAATACGGTTAAAATAATTTTTTCATTATAAGGACCTTAAACAAAATAAAATAAATAACATAAAAAGAAAAAATCGTGAGGAGCGGAGAAGGTCGTATTTTCATTAAAATATAAAATTAATAATATCAAAATGGCGAGTGTTGGAGAAAAGCTTTGACTTCCAAAACCCACTTCCCTAACGCCAACTTAATTCCCATACATATATTCAACACTCTAACTCAAATAGGATGGGCTCAAGAAGTTCGAAAAATCTTAAAACCACGGGGTGTGGGAGAAAAAACTGAGATCCCCAAAAGATATTTATCAACTACAAAATAATTCACATACAAATTTCGATCCTCTAACTCCATCATGAGGGGGGGGGGGGGGAGGGAGGTGTAGAGGAAAGGTAGTAGAGCAAAACCTTAAAAACCGCGAAAAAACATTAGGACATGCCGGAATTTCGACTGAAATATATTCCCACTTCTAAGGTATTGTTCTGCCTAGAAAATACAACCAGACATTTACCGAATTTCAACTCATTTAACCAAAGATGGCCGCTGGAATTGGACATGGCCGAATCCCTAAAATCGTGTTCTAGAGATTTTTAAATGATTTTAATATAATAATAATAAAGTCTTTATTTACAAATTTACAGAAACAATAATTATTATTTTACATGATTACGGATGCCACATACTTACAATCAAGCAATTTTAAATTTGGTCTTTAACATGAAAATAAAATTTGATTTAAATTATAAGTTTAACATAATTTTGAGTACTAATAGTAGGAAAAATTAAACAAAAAAAAATTAGATAAAAATAAATAAATATATAAATGATGAAAATAATAATAAATTAAATGAAAAATATTAATTTACATTGTTATTTTATGAGTGTAGCGTTTAAGAGAGGATTTGTTATAGTTGCCAATTTCTTTAATTAATGGATTATCAGAAGCAATCGTTTTACTGAAATATGTAGCAGTTTGTTTTAAGACAAGATGTTGTATTGAAGGATGTTGCAAGTCTTGGTGCATGGTAGATATTTTTGTGTAGCGAGGGTGGTTGTTTATAATTCTCATAGATAAATTTTGTATTCATTCCAGTTTTCTGTAATTAGTTAAACAAGTTGAACTCCAAATGGGTGAGGCATAAATGATCTGAGGCCGGATAACTGATTTGCACAGGATTAATTTATTTTGGAGGCGTAATTTAGATTTTTTTTAAATATGAGAACATTTTGAAAATTATTTTTTTTGCTTCGTCTGTCTTTCTATTGGTATGTTCTGAGAATGTGAGAGATCTGTCCAGAGTTAGGCCAAGATATTGTACGGATTTTGACCAAGGGATGAGGACTGAATTTGTGAAAATATGATTATTTATGTATGGTCGGCGCTTTGTAGAAAGTATGGCTTCAGATTTACTCGGATTGATTTTTAATTTACATTTCTGACAATATTTGTTAATTTTTTTAAAGTTTTGTTCTAAACGGTCAACTATTGTATCTATTCGATAAGGAAGATGTGTGTGTACAAAGCTGTATCATCGGCGTATAAGGACCTCATTACTTTAGCGTGGATTGGAAAGTCAGATATGAACAGATTATAGAGTTAGGGATTGATAAATTATTTGCCACTTCTATAAATTTGTTTTATTGAAAATCAGTTTCGAATGTTATACATTCATCCTCATTTCTAAAAACACAAACAAATTTCAAAAATAAGCAATTCAAAATATAGTTTGGTATTATTATACATATTGAATTAGATGTAATATAAATCAGTATTATACAAAACAGTATTATATAAAAACATTTATGAATTATGAATTTAATTAAGAAAAGAAATCAAATACCTGTTGGTACTCACCAAGTATAACTATACAACTCACCAAGTCTCTATAAAACAAATTTATAGAAGTGGCAAATAATCGATCCCTAATTAGATTGATCCTTCTATACCATCATGCGGATATATAGTAATAGGAAATATGAAGTATATAGTAATAGTATAGTAGGAAGTATGTTGGAGATAGATTTGTTAATATGAATGTAAAATTGTCTATTGGATAAGTACGAGTGGATGGTATGGATCAGGTACGGGAGGAATTTGTATGTGATTAATTTATTTATCAGTCCAATACGCCAAATAGTGTCGAATGCTTTTTCTAAGTCTTGTAGAAGCATACCAGTGTGTTTTCGTTCGCTGAAGGCTTTGGTTATAAATTCAGTGAGGCGTGCCAGTTGGTCAACAGTGGAGTGGTGTTCTCTGAAACCAAACTGTTCATCTATTAGGAGGTTATTCTGACATTTCTATTTATTCTTTTGAGTATTAATTTCTCTAGGATTTCGGAGAGTATATTCGCTAGGTTTATAGATCTGTAATTTGGAACATCATCTGAGTCTTTATTTTTTTATTTTTTATTACGATTGTTTTAGATGTTTTCCAGATAATGGGAAAGTATCTAAATCTTAATATGGAGTTAAATATTTTATTTAAAAAATAAATGGTTTTTCGACTTAGATTTTTTATAACCAATGAGGAAATACCATCGTAACCTGAGGCTTTCTTTGATTTTAGTTCCTTAATGATTTTTCCAGTTTCTTTTGGAGAGATAGATGGGAATTCATTTGTGAACGGTGTTTTTAAATAGTCGCGAACAGATTTATTAATTTTTCAGTTATGATGACGATCCAAATGATGAAGTGATCGTGTGGGTTGTTTGAAAATGAGTAGCTAGTAATTGAGCTTCATCTTTGTCCAGGTAGGCTTAGCTGTTATCATGTTTTTTTGGTGATACTTTAGAAAATGGTTCGTGAATTTTCCACAAATTATTGTCCCCAGGCCGGCATAAATTTTTCAAAATTTTCGTTTTTCCAACTTTTTAGACAGGCTCTGACATAATTATTTAGTTTATAATAAACTAATTTAATTGATAAATTATTAATACTTTTATAAATTTGTTTTATTGAAAGCTTAAAAACTTCAAATTTTTAACAAATTTATAGAAGTAGCGAATAATTTATCAATCCATAATTAGATTGATCCTTTTATACCTTCATGCGGATGTCAACTGATAAACTAATTTAGACTGTGGGTTTTCGGTTCGTTGACATTTTTTTTTATCTATTTTTATGTTTATTAGAGTTTTTAATGGGAAAGGTAAATTATTGGTATTGTGAGGCTGATAGGAATGCTGTGGGACGGATGACGTCATATATTCTTTGATGTAGTGATCCAATTCAATTAATGTATTATCGATTTCTATTGAATCGATAATGGTCGGGTTTATGGTTATTCGGGAATCCAACTCTTTCCGGAGCTTTTGCCAGTCTGCGTTTTTTAGTACTAAATTGTTTGTTTCTGGATATGTGGGTAAAGAGTATTGTATACGAAAAATCATGGTGTTGTGATCTGAGTTCAGACATGATAAGGCAATGAGTGGTGCTAAATTATATATATTTTTATTAAGAGCTATATCGATAATACTCGGTTAATAATTACGCTGCCTTGGAATATGGGTTGGTTCAAACGGGCTGTGTGAAGTTTAATATAGATTTACCGTTTTTGCTGGTATTGTTGCCAATTCAACTGGATGTGTTTTGCATTCAGGTCGCCGAAAAGTATTACTTGTTTATTTAAATACAATAATTTAGTGATGCCGGGGATGTTTATTTTATTAGGTGGTATATAGACGGATATGACAGTGGTTGGTTTGTTATTAATTCTAGTATTAATTGCAACAGGTTCAGTAAACGTTAAGCCAGGAACTTGAATGAAATGATGTTGAACATCAGAACGGACTAAAAGCATTACCCCCCTCCCACTCTGTTGCGATCTCGTCTATAAATAACATATCCCGGAACTGTGAATCTGTCATTTTGGGAAAGTCGGATCTCACAAACTGAGATAATATGAGGTTGATTGTGTTTTATAAATAATTTAAATTCCACGTCGTTACCTCGGATCGTTTTGGCATTCCACATCATAAATTTAATTTTACAGTTGTTAATTGTCATTTGTCATCGTACTGTAACACGGTCAAAACAATACACTGATAAATAAAAATGAAAATGATGACTATTTATAACTTATGTTTAAAATATACCGTGAGGTATTGTTATAACTGAGGGATGAGTTAATATTTTTTTTAGCATCCACTTTAACAATAACGAGAAAAATTATGATGTTAAAATATTTATTATGAGGTTCGTAATTGTTTATTGTTGTAAAGAAGAAGCTAGAGTATATGTTGCTGTTGTAGTTGGAGGTTTAGTGAGCCGGAGTACATAAGTAATTATAAATCAGTATAACGCTACAATTCATGAGATTTAGGAATATAAATATTATAATATTATTATTTAAACAATAAAACATACGCATATATATATATATATATATATATATATATATATATATATATATATATATATATATATATATTTATCTTATTTTATTTTATTTCTTTTTGTTTATTTCTTTTTCTCTTTTATTACTATTTGATTTTTTTTTTTTACCTTTTCTGCTTGTCTTGTCTTGTACCTTTTTTTTGCTTATCTGCTTGTGAACTGATATCGGTCAATCATTGACAGTCGACGTAGTTGAGCGTAAGCAGACATGAAGTCGTGAATTGCCTTTATAAATAATAATAATTATATACGAAAAATTTCCTAATCTAAATAACTGTAAATTGAAAATTTTAATTTAATATAATTATTATTTTATATTGAGGTATTGTTGTTTAGATATAATTTTTTTGGAGGGAGGGAGCTCCTAAAAAGTTACGCAGACAATTTTTGTTTTTGTTTTTAATGAACACTTCTAAAGCACTCTGGATTTGTAAATTCGTTTAAGCTAAAAGCCAAACATGTAGACGCTTTTAAAATATCTCTTTTTTGTGGGGGGGGGGAGGGGGGAGAGAGGGGGAATTTAGGCTTCTCGTTAATTGCTTTAAAAGTCTATGTTTCTCAATTACTTAATAATTTCATCTTAATAATTACATATATATATATATTTTTAATGTTCAAACTGGAGCTACAGCAATTTATTATTATTGAGCATTGGTTTTGTACGAAGCAACTATATTTCATCAATTTATCAGACATTCAGATTACGTTTATTTCAAAACATGAATAAAATTATGATAGTTTAAGATAACTAATAGTCCAATTTTCTTTGGAGTTGATGGATAAAGTACATTTTACAAAAAAATAAATAAAAATTAAAACAACTTTCATTAAACCATAAATTGAATTTGAAAATAAAAATAAACTCAAAATATTTTATTGAATGTATTAAAGTACACAATTATATATATATATATATATATATATATATATATATATATATATATATATATATATATATATATATCACTGGCTTGGAAAAAGAGTGGCACCAACATTTTTGTTTTGGCTATTATTTTTGCTTAACGTAATCACGTATATTTCAAACCGAAAAAATGCCAGATTTTTAGTTTCAATGTTTACCGCAATAACAACTTATTTTATTTTTTTATGAAAAGCTGCCATAATTGAATACACGTTTCATATTTAAATTATAAAAAAAAAAAAAAAACTGAAGATTAACTTTTTTTTTTTAAACAAAAAATGTAAGTAGTATTCAGTTGACATCCGCATGATGGTATAGAAGGATCAACTTATTTTTGAATTTTCTGTGTGTTTTTAAAACTGAAGATGAATGTATAACATTCAAAACTAGTTTTCAATAAAACAAATTTATAGAAGTGGCAAATAATTTATCAATCCCTAATTAGTAAGCAGTATTGACTATGAAAATGTCCGACTTGATGTTTTAAAGTGAGTTAGGGATAGCGATAAACCCTAATAGACAAACCTCACACGCTTCTTCACGATTGTGGTTCTCTTCTTTCAAGCCTATATATATATATATATATATATATATATATATATATATATATATATATATATATATATATATATATATATATATATATATATATATACGAGCATATATATTTATTTATATATAATTTTCACGTAATCTGAAATTCTGATAAAATGATGAAATAAAGTTGCTTCGTACAAAACCTATGCTGAATAATAATAAATTGCTGTTGCTCCAGTTCCAAAAACTCCCTCTAATTCAGGACTGCCCAATTTCATAATTATGATAGCCTTTCATAAATTTAATAACACTTAATAACCAAAAATTGAGAGGAGCTTGAGATGAACCTTAAAACTTTTAAGTTTAGTCTGATTTATACCTATCATTACTAATATTGAAATAAAAAATTATTTTTCGAGTTTTCCAAATTTTTAATAAATGATTTGTAAGTACATAGATCAATATATAATATAAAATAACCGTATACTATAATGCACATTTTAATTTCTCACCGGATTAATATTCCGATTTTTGAAAAAGGCTTAAGCGCCAAAAATTTATTATTATGAGACGTGAACACCACTTCTATCGATTTCAACTCACGATATATGGAAACAAATATTTGAAATGGTCTAAAAATCGACTATTGATGACGTAAGCACCAAATATTGACAATTCTGGCTTTGAACAGTGATAGGAACCTAAAACATTGATTGTAATTATAAATGTTTTGCTACATTAAACAACTCATGATGTACACAATAAATAATAAAGGTTAAAACAATATTTTGTTATTTGGAGCAAAAACGTTTTTTGTCAAAAAACGATGTGGATTTAATCAATGATATCGTTTGAGTTGTTTATGTTTCTTGTATAGTTTACTCACTCTCATGAGAATTGCATATGTGGTTTAGAATAGAATTTTTGAAGTTTATTAATATTTAAAACAAAATATATCTTCGATCCTTTTTCATTTCGTTTTAATCTTTGACCTGGAAGAATCGAAGGATGACCTGGGGTCCGCACGTCATAATGAAAAGAAAGACTTTGAACAAACAACTGAAATTACTTTTTCAAATTATAAATGCAAATGGACTTATGCCTCACAGATTTACGGTTCAGCAAAAAAAAACTCAATTACGAAAACTGCAATCTTTTGAATCCAAAATTTTTAGAATGATAACAGAAGCTCCTTTGTACGTAAATAACAAAGCTCTACACACCGACTTACAACAACCAACTATCGACCAACACAGCCGTATTCTTTATTCCCGTTTCTATGTTCAGGGACATCACAACAGATATGGCTACGTCTGACATGACCATTAGGAGAAGGCTAAAAAGGAGCTGGATGAGAGATCTCCTTTTCTGAATTAAAGGGCTAATTCAAGACCGACAAGTGGTCCTGCTACCCATCACTATCCTTCCTCATGTCCATCAAGCCACTTATACCTATTTTTTATTTATTTATTTATCTTTGGGGAAAACACCCATACAAATAGATTTGGTCTCGACCCAACATGGTAATGATTAGTTTACGAATCTATTAAGAAACAAAATTACATTTGCAAAAATAAAACAGAATATAAAATAATTTAAACTAAAAAAGAAACTAAATATAGTCAAATTTAAAACTAAATACAAAAATAAAATAAAAATAAATTATAAAAAATTATATACAAAAGTAATACTATTTTTCCTAAGCGTAGTTACAAAAATAAAAATAAGTAAATGAAATTAAAAATAATCTTATATACAGGAAGATAATATGGAAAATTATACAAGTTAATAATAATATCAATAAAACAAAAATTCTAACTTATATCTATTATATCCATAGCATTTGATGATTGTCACTCCTTTGTTAGACAGGTGCCAATATATTGTTGAAAGATAAAAAAAAGGAACTTTGAAATTTTCTGCATGAAGCTCTGTGGTAACTTTTTTTTATTCTGTTATTAATTTGATTCTGGCTTTAATATTTCCTACGATCCCTTGTCAACTTTTGTAGTATTAATGATTGCGTTGAGTTTGATGGATATCCATGATGTGGATGGTATGGATGTCTGATGTATGCTTTGGACGAAAGCAACGCTTACCTCAACCTTCTAGATGTATGCTGTGATTTATGTTTTATTTTTCTATTCCTTACGTCCAAGACACTAGGTTGCTATGGATAAGTGGTAAAAATATTAAATATTGTATAAATAAATTCTATTTTATTTTGAATACCTCGTTTCTACATTTTCTGTATGTTCTTGTCTCTTAATTAATGGCCCTAACAGACTATATTGTGGGATTTAAAATTCAGCGTAAGTAGCTCAACTAATCTATATATTATTAATAGGCATATATGGTAATACGTCTGTGTACGTAGTAGGGGCCAAATAGATATATCATTGAATAGATATTGTTGAGTAGATTGCCAAAATAAAAAAAATAATTAAAAAATAGCTGTATATATTGACATCTGACCGGACAGAATTCTTATTATTTGTTAAATAAACTCTATTCTATTCCAATTTAGGGGTTACAATAAAAAAAAAAATAAATAAATAAAAAAAAAATATTCTTTTATACCTCAGAAGTTATTTTTATTTTATTTTTAAAAGTCTTTCATTTAGGTTTGCATACCATATCATCTTCCCGAATGTAACAGATGTTAAAAACATTTTTATTTATGAATAATCTCATCAACATTGAGAAATTGAACAAATTATTCATTTCGATGGGTAAATTTGTTCGAATGAATTGTGGCAATCGATAAAAATTAACTGGAAAAGCTGATTCGAAGAGGGGAGATTTATTCAGCGAAGGTTTACTTCCGCTAAGATCTACGAGCTAATTTAACTGATTGATGCTTTGGTGGGATCATAAAGTCTTTAACCTTTTGTAGCCATACCGTTTTCACTGAATAAAAAAGAACCACTGTTATAATAATGCAACTGATATACAAATATTCTTTTTAGGGCACCTTTGCAATATTTATTTTTTTATTTTATTTACAAAAGTTTCTCATTTTAAAAATTATAAATTGACCTTTAGTGGAATGTCTAAATCAGGCAAATCAGGCGTTTACAACAATCCTAAGTGTTATTGACATCAATATTGAGTTTAAATGCTTGATATTATCGGGGTTATTATAGTCCGTACCGGGGAGTTTCGAATAAAAATTAGTAATCAACATCAAAGAGCTAACGCTTCATATCCTTTATTTGGAAGAAGAGTTCCATAATTCGATTGGATTCCATATTTTTGTTTATTTTTTCTTTTCTTTTTTTTTTTGCTTGGAAAGTTTCCTTTGACGTGTATTTCTCTGAGAAAAAAATTCAGGTTTTTAATTTCAATATTCACTTCAATAAAAAATTATTGTTAGTTTAGCAATTATAAGCTCAGTAGTCAAACATTGACTCCCTCCAAACTTTGATTAGAGAGGAACTTTATAAAGACTCTCTAGATAATGATAAATTATTTTTAATGTTGTAATAATATTATTCATTAAGATTTATTATGATGACAAAAAGTTATCAATTTTGCTTGAAAACATCATTATTTAAGTTTAATCGACAGATGTGAATATAAAAAATAAATTCTATATATATATATATATATATATATATATATATATATATATATATATATATATATATATATATATATATAAAATTGTGTACTTTAATACATTCAATAAAATATTTTTATTTTCAAATTCAATTTATGGTTTAATGAAAGTTGTTTTTATTATTTTTTTTTTTAAATGTATTTTATCCATTAACTCCAAAGAAAATTGGACTATTTTTTATCTTAAACTATCATAATTTTATTCATGTTTTGAAATGATAAAAATATGATTATTAACCATTTTTTTAAAACAAAAATGGTAAGTAATATTGATTAAAAAAAATGTATTACTTGATGTTTTATCAGTGAGCTTAGGTACAACGATAAATATAAATAGGCAAACTTCAAAATCTGCTGTAAAATTCCACTATTATGTATTTTGACAATCTTTTTTCTGATCGATGAACATAACGGAATAAAGTATATTGAGAAAAAAATAGCATTAAGGAAAAAAAAGTTAACTATTCATTCTGTCCGACCAGATAGCAGCATTGATCCGTCGTTATGCAAGAATAAACATATAAAAAATAAAAAAATAATATGTACTAATTTTTAAGAGATTTAATTATTCGAACGATCTGGAGGCTGTTTCTAAGATATATACCATTTAAAACTTGCAGTAAACATTTAAACATATGAAGGAAAATAATTATAAATTACAACTATATAATTATAAATTATACATAATAATAATTATAAATTATACATAACTATAGAATATAAACTGAAATATAGACGTTTATTCGTTAATAGGTTCTAACGAAACACAACATTTTTGTAAAAATTAATTTTTTTTTAGATATTCGAGACCCTAAAATTAAACTTTATAATAATATATTTAATTTTTTTTTTTATAAGATACTGAAACTTGTCAAAATAATCTGAACTGTAATAAACTTAATCAGATCCTGCAATCCCGTCACACATTTAAGTGATGCGGTATGGTATATATCAGCGCCTGCTGGAGTCTGTTTTGATTTTGGTTTATTTTCAATAATAAACCTTCATAATGGGCCAAAAAAAAAAAAAAAAAAAAAATACCCACCTCCCTAAAAATTTGAAGTTTTATTTCAAAATCCGTTCGTCGTCCGTCGGACGCGGCTTTTCTCCGAGAATACTTAGACGTTTTCATTTTAATTTGGCACCAGTCACAGGCCACTCCAGGATGATCTTCGCAACTAGATTTGGTTTATTGTTGATGTTTCTTAGTTTTACGTCTATCAATTTTTTAGTTAGTCGAATTTTCTATGATGGGTACCTATTGTGCAATTTATGTATAAAAAAAAGTAGCAACAAAAATAAATGTGATAATTAAAACATATGTTTTTACAAAAAAAAGTAGGTCATAAAAATTCTTATAATTGAAGGGCTGAGTGGATATAAGAGGCGTGTAACATTTTTGTTCAAATTGAGTTATGCCCATGGATAAAGCACTTAGCCTGTTTTTCGCTACTCAAACTCTCTAGGAGCTTTATGAAGCTAGATACTAGTGGAATGAAAGATCTATGCGACAAGAACAAAGTATGTTCCTAATGGAAGAAGTATGTATATAACGTAAATTATCACATTCCTCTAGTCATTTAATTTTACTAAATATATCTCTAGTGGATATATTTATGATATATATATATATATATATATATATATATATATATATATATATATATGAACTGTTACATTAGCACATACTACCAGATAAAATATGCCTCTTTCTTAAACCATGGTGGAAGAAGAAGGTATATGATATTTCACATTGCATATATCCAATTATATATATATATATATATATATATATATATATATATATATATATATATACCATTATACCCTTCCACCATAGTATAAGAAAGAGGCATATTGTATCCGGTAGTATATGCTAATGCAACAGTTCAAAGAATCAACAACGTAACATACCTCCTTTATCAGTTGACACCCGCATGATGGTATAGAAGGATCAATCTAATTAGGGATTGATAAATTATTTGTCGATTCTATATATTTTTTTTTTATTTCTTGAAAACTAGTTTAATTAAATTATTTTTTCAGAAATACAATGTCACCAATAAGGAAAGAATTGAACTAAATGTGTTGATAAAATAAAATTAGAAAATTCATAACAATTAAATTTATAACAAATACTGCTTTTAGTTGTATATTTAATAATAGTGCATAATTTGATCTATGTGACTCAAAATATAGAGTTTAAAAATGGGCAAAAGGGTCGAAACGTTTCTGAAAATAAAATAATGACTTCAAAAAGTTCTTTATTTTCAAGTGAAAAAATGATCATCTTCATAACAGTCATATTTTTCAAGAAAAATTATACTTTTTTAATTCATAATAAATTTTAAGTTGATCACAAGTATTGTTTTAGTTTTATGAAAATTTCCTGTTGTAAGAATTAAATTATAGTTACGATATTATTTAAATAAGTTAATTAATATAATGTATATTTATATATAGTATAATGTTTTGACAAGAATAGGATTTCTAATTGAAATGTAATTTGTATCTAAAATCAACCTAAAGAACTAAAATGAAGTAATGTTACCTGAATAAAAAAATAAAATTGTCTGTAAGCCTTAGCCTCATTAGGTATTTGAAATCCGCATGATGGTATAGAAGGATCAATCTAATTAGAGATTGATAAATCATTTACCAATTCTATAATTTTGTTTTTATTGAAAACTAATTTCGAATGTTATACATTCATCTTCAGTTCTAAAAACACACAAAAATTCAAATTACATTTTGGTATTATTATACATATTAAATTATACTAATTTATATTACATTTAATTTAATATGTATAATAATACCAAAATGTATTTTGAATTGCTTATTTTTGAATTTTTGTGTGTTTTTAGAACTGAAGACGAATGAATAACATTCGAAAATAGTTTTCAATAAAAACAAAATTATAGAAGTGGCAAACAATTTATCAATCCCTAATTAGATTGATCCTTCTATACCATCATGCGGATGTCAACTCAAAATGAATTCTCAGTCAGATTTAGTAAATTCAAAATAATGCCAAATACTTCAAATGAAATTTCAATTGAAAACTGCTGATACCTGAATTCGAATCCGCTGCAATATTTTTAAAATTCAAATTAATGGGTCTAACTAAAATTAAATTCCAAACCTTCTGATTAATTGTTTATCTTTTTTTTAACTACTTTTTAATGGAAAAAAATTTTCAATCCTTATTGTTAAGAAAACATAATATAGTTTTATTTAAAATTTGAAACATATATTAACCTTTAAATAATTTATCACCAGCTCTCACAAATAACCAATAACTGAAAATATACCAGTCCTCACTTATGGTTGTCAGGCATGAAGACCACAGAGAAAAAACGTGGTAACTCAATTTCTTTACTTACTTTTTTTTTTAAGACGAGTAAATACGATTATTAATCCCTAATTGGCCTCTTTACATACCTCCTTCATCTACTTACCTCTTCTACGAATTATACATTGTTAACTAAATATATATTTGTTAAATTTTTTTAAGTTTAAATAGAAGAAAAGAAAATATGCGACTCGGCAATTTTAATGCTCTGAGCTGATGGAACTGAGAGATTTATATTGAACGAATAGGCCATCAAGAACGAACAGTGAATGCGATATGTCCCATTTGTCTCAGTCAATATTCCCGCTTTCCCTAACCCATTCTGAGTAGACCCTCACAAGAGATCAGCAAAAAAAAAAAAAAACAGTGATCTATTGCTATCTATTATTTTCGTATTCAGGAACACGACAACGTCATAAGTTTAGAAAAGAAAGAGGTCACAATCTCGTTCTAATTGCAATCAGGAAAATTGGTAACATTATTTCATAACAATATTCCTTCCCTAAGTTGAGATTTTTATAAAGGTCTTTCCTAAATTCAGTAAAAAATATATAACTTGAAATTCTCCTAAAATAATAAAATATAAAATTTCTCCAAGATCAGTTCCAAAAATCAGCAGTTCATATCTACCATATAGCAGCACATTAGCTTATCCCACATTGCCTTAATCTTTATTTATCAGTAAATATAAATTATATCTTCTTTTGTAATAAAAACTAATATTTACGTATTGACCTTCCCAACTTTGGGAGGCTTTATTCTTTTGATCATAGTATAACCGAAACTTGAGCGGCAGTTTTATTTCAACATTTCCTTATCTCGGGAGTATCTCATCCAAAGGGCTCCGTCGCTATTTTTCCTTATGTCATCAGCCCAGCTTCGCCAACGTCATTTTCCATTCAGAGAAATCCATAAAGGAGTTCTTTTTTCATCAGAAGCCGATCTGCCCACATTCGCTTCATTCATTCTCCTTGAGTGGCCATTGTCATGAGTTTGGTCGAAATCTCTCGATCCGTTAAGGCGGCCATTGATGTTCGTTCAAAATGAAACAGTGGACCGATGGAGTTGAGCCACTGGAGTGAGGAACTTTTTACGAGATCCACTGATCATCACTCCGCGACAGATAGTAATTCATGTTCACGTATTTAATAATAATTACAGTTTACAAATATTTCAATGTAGAGATTTACATAACTATTGAGAATTAAGGGGATACCAATAGTGTCTCTACTATATCAAGAACATTAAACAAATTAATCTTAGAGAATTGCATGTTGAGCCTCTCTTAGTTTATCTAGAGGCAATTCATTGCCTTTATTAATATTTATTAATTAATATTAATATAATATTAATATTATTTTAATTTTTTTTGTAGTATGTTTATTCTTCTTTTTTGTTTAATTTAAGCAGTTTCTTATGCTTCATATTGTGTATTGAGAAATATTTTTTTTGTATTTGTATTTTTTTGTATAACTGGGCTTTGCCTGTTGGTAGTTATTTTATAAATAAATTACGTCGTTTTTCTCTAGCACAGTTCCGGTTAAATTATTTTTCCCCTTTAGGTATATTCTTTAACAGCGATTTTGAGCCGCTCAAGCCCGTTTTTCTCGTGTTTTGATTATATCACCATGTCTGCCTTCCAAAAATCTATCAGAAATCGTTGTTACTCGTCTTAAAAAAAAAGTAAGTAAAGAAATTGAGTTACCACGTTTTTTCTCTGTGGTCTTCATGCCTGACAACCATAAGTGAGGACTGGTATATTTTCAGTTATTGGTTATTTGTGAGAGCTGGTGATAAATTATTTAAAGGTTAATATATGTTTCAAATCTCAAATAAAACTATATTATGTTTTCTTAAAAATAAGGATTGAATTTTTTTTTCATTGAAAAATAGTTAAGAAAAAGATAAATAATCAATCAGATGGTTTGGAATTTAATTTTAGATAGACCCATTACTTTGAATTTTAAAAACATAGCAGCAGATCCGAATTCAGGTACCAGCAGTTTTCAATTGAAATTTCATTTGAAGTCATTTGACATCCGCATGATGGTATAGAAGGATCAATCTAATTAGGGATTGATAAATTATTTGCCACTTCTATAAATTTGTTTTATTGAAAATTAGTCTCGAATATCATACATTCATCCTCAGTTCTAAAAACACACAAAAAATTCAAAAATAAACAATTCAAAATATAGTTTAGTATTATTATACATATTAATCTAATTTAATATGTATAATAATACCTAACTAAATTTTGAATTGCTTATTTTTGAATTTTTTTGTGTGTTTTTAGAACTAAGGATGAATGTATAACATTCGAAACTAGTTTTCAGTAAAACAAATTTATAGAAGTGACAAATAATTTATCAATCCCTAATTTAATTTGAAGTATTTGGCATTATTTTGAATTTATTAAATCTGACTGAGAATTCCTTTTCTCTGACGGACTATAATACTGTTTACTATTTGATTTTTCCTCAACGTTTCTTAGTTTTATATTAAACAAATATTGTGTTGTCTGTTTGGAAATATCTGTTTTAAAACTTAGACTCCAAATTTCATCTGTTTCTGGACAGACAATTTTTGACAAGTTTTTATTTTGCCATTTTTTTTAACAGAGATTCACTGATATATGCTTATTAGATGAAGAATTTTTTGTAAAATATGGCATGGTAGTTGGAATTAAAGAAAACAATAGTAGTGTATTTTAGATTTTTCAAAATTTCTATTATAAATATGTAATGTATTAACTGATATTGCTCTTATTTATTTATTGGTAGAATACCAGTATACTACTTTATTATTAGGAAATAAATAATTCATGCTAAATACATAATAAATTAATGCTAAATAGATCAATAAAATAAAAATAAAATTATTATAAAATAATTATTATTTATTTTTGTTTCAGATTAACAATGATCACATCTTCGTTTATCGTCCAAGGGATTCTCCTTGTCTTCAGCAATGTTGCTTCCGGTAGGACATATGTTTGTATACTGAATGCATGCATATCCTTTTATTTTATTTAATATACAATGTTTCATGTCCAATTATTAATTTTAAATTTAGTTCATACCAATTCCATGTTGGATCAAACTCGATGTAGGGTGTTTCGAAACAAAGTATACATGGATATTTATACTAGAAACGTAACTTCCCTAACTAGAAACGTGACGTGAACACAGCCACTATAGATAGTAACACGAACACACTACACCACAAATTTTTTTTCGTTCTTTGTTTTTTGAACTCGCTTTTCTTTGTTAATCAGCTGACATCCGCATGATGGTATAGAAGGATCAATCTAATTAGGGACTGATAAATTATTAGCCACTTTTTTTTTTTGAAATTTGATGAAAATTTGTTTTATTGAAAATTAGTTTCGAATGTTATGCATTCATCCTCAGTTCTAAAAACACACAAAAAAAAATTCAAAAATAAGCAATTCTAAATATAGTTTGGTATTATTATACATATTAAATTAGATTTATATAAATCAGTTTTATAACACAATTATGAATTTAATTAAGACAAGAAATCAAATATATGTTGGTACTCACCAAGGTTTAAATGGATTATATCAAACACAAAAGTTTGTACTGGTTTCTTCTCGCATTGAACTAACAATGAACGAAAGGTAGGTAGCATGTTTATAGGTAAACGGTTTAAGGGTCAGGGTTTTCCAGTAATGCCGGTGAATAACTTTTTTTTCTATTATAGATGGGAATAAATTTAAGATTGGGCTATTGGATATATTTATTTGGTCATTTAAGCAAAAATATGGATTGGATTTGAAGGATTTTATTATTTCAAGTGCTTCATATAAATTTAATTTGAGGCCTCAAATTAAAGAATAATAGAAGTGGCAAATAATTTGTCAATCCCTAATTATGAAAGAGTAGACCGGCATTCTGTTCACATAGATTGCATTCTCACGTTTTATTAACTTAGAAAGGTGAGCAGGTACTCCGAATCAACAATCAATCCATATTTGTGGAGCACGTGGTCCATACACTTAATAAAATAATAATTAAAAGAATTGTAAAATAATAATAAAGAACATTAATTTTAAACGAAAATCGGTTTTAAATAAATATTAATAGGGTATTTAAGTATTTCGTTGTGTAACTTCTATTAACCAATTTTAGCATCTGCTCAGTTTTTTGGGGAATGAGTACGTGCTCAGTTTTATTCACTTCACCTGTTGCGGGCTTAGGGATGGGGGAGTTCAGCGCCACCTTCGAATGGCTTGGCTAGTTTTCTAATTTAAACTTCTTCTACCTCTTCTTCTTAGAGCCATTATTGGCGTCGATTGACCTCGATGAAGCGTCGCTAGTCTTTCCAGTTCCTTCATTTCACCAAGGATGTTGCCTCTATTACCCTCAATCCTCTGGATGTATTCCTGATAAGAGATCCTTGGCCTGCCGCGTGGTATTTTACCTGTAGGTCTCGCATCCATTTTCATCCTGGGTTCTCTCCTTAATCCATTCGAGAAACAGGTCCAAACTAATTAAGTTTCCTGTTTTCCATGATTGCCTTCAATGGAGGCACCTCTAATCTCTCTCTAATCCTTTCGTTCCTTGCGCACTATCGTCTTGTTTTTCCTGCTGCTCTACGCAAGAACTTCATCTCAGGAGCAGTGATCCGGCTGGACATCATCGAGCTCTCGCAATCGAATGCAAGGATCGATAAATATATAGCCTTGTATATATGCATCTTTACAGCTCTACCTACTTCACGGTGCCCAATAATGATATTATCGATCTGGTAGTTCACCTGAAATTCTATTACCTATCTCTCGGTGAATCCTACCAAACCTATTTATTATGGTTCCCAGCAAGGTTTACATGCTTATTACCTCTATGGCCTCCCCGTTCCGTGAGAGAATTAGGACCTTGTTTTTCGAATTATTGAATAGACATTCCTTTCCGTATCAGTTCCTCCTCCCATTCTACCATTACCTGTTGTAGCTTTTCTTTTGAGCCTGCAATCAGAACAATATCGTCCGCATATTGAAGATACTTTACAAGGACTGACCGCATCTCCCGTTTTGCGTTTGCAAATCTTGTGTATCTCATTTATTAAAATGGTTATTGTATCCCTTGCCAATAATTCTTACGCCTCCTTTCGCATTTCCGTATGTCGATTTTATTTCAGCAAATCGGCTGGCACATTCTTTACGGTGAGGGTATTCCATGCCTAGGGACAGAGTCAAAATCAGCTTTTTAATCTAGAAAATTCATATAGATACTCTGATCTCTAAACCGCGCCTTTTCCGAAATAATTCTGATGATAAAGATGTGGTGCTAGGTCTGTCCTGGGCGGCAAGAGTAGAGGGAAAACAGGGGAGCGATTTGCACCGATTCCTCCATTCCCTTCAACACTACCTAACTGCTAGGCCACGCCTCTTTTTTTTTTCATGACATTCACGTGACAGGTTAGACCCCACCACTTTTTAGTCACGTGGCCATCCGGTCCCTCTTCCTATTACCCCTACCCATCTCTAATCAGGCAATAAGAGTGCTCCTCCGCTCCGATGACCACTCCCATCCTGAACGACCATTTTGTTTACAATGATGTGGTCAGCATCCACGCTTTACCACCAGGTTTATCCCCTCCACCCATTGAAGGGTCAGGTACCCACCTTTAGCCAGACATGCTTTTCTATATTATTTGCAGATGTCCCTTATTCTTAAGAGACTTAGTCCCAGAATGAAGTTTTTTTTCTATCCATCTAAAAAATATTCAATTACTTGCTGTTTAGGCAGGGATTAATTTCTCGATGGTCCTGACCTGAGTTAACCATCATGGATTGAGCCCTAAACGTCATATTTAAATGTTTTATATTTAGACTTTAGTCGCCCGGGGGAGGAGGAGGAAGGATTAGGGAAGGAAAAGAGAAACTTGAACAGAAAGTGGGAGGCCGTCCTAAAAGGGTCCCTGGAAGGACTTTACCAATTCATGGTAGCTCCCACCTCAGCCCTTAGAGCCCTATAAAGGGAGCTACTTATATTATCAGCTAATGTCTTCTTCACTACCCGGATTTACATAACAAGAGTTTCCTCTCACTGAAAATAGTTGAAAATTCTTTTTCGTTTAGCGTGACTTTATGAGATATAACCAAGATGAAAACTAATAAACTAAATCTATTCAATTCTAATTTCTAAATATACTATGTTAGTCCAATAAAATCGTTGATTTTAGCTTGTATCAAATGAGGTAGTTCTGATTTATTTTTTTTATATGCTGCATGTGATAGATGGCTAATCATAAATCCAAGTTTCCGACCTCGACATACCTCCAGATCATCTTAAAATATTTCAAAAACTGAAAAAATTTCAGTTTTTGTCGATTTTGGTCGCCAAGGACCAATTTTACGATGGTGTATCCAACTTGAATTATGAGTAAAATTAAACTGTTTTCCGTCAGCCTAATATAACAATATTTTATAACGGGGCTTTAATTTTTTATGATTAATCTTGAATTTCATTCCTACTGAATATTGAAGTGCTCAACATCAAGGTCTCCAACGTTGCGGTATTTAATTAAATCGTTTCCACCCTCCGCCTAACTCAACCGATTCGTCGCTTAATGGAGCCGTATATTACAACACGCATGGCTAAATCATTCCCTTTATTATTTCTCTATAGGCGCATTTCAGTATTAAATTATATATCGGAATATAAAACCTCTCAAAGCTAAATAGACTTCGCAATATTCGGAGTAAAAGGTTCCCGATTTTTTTTTTTTTTTGCTTCTCTATTTCTATCTAGATATGAAAATTATGCCAACAAATATAGTCGAATGCTAATTAGTTTATTGTATTAAAATTAGTTTGTTCATGAATGACTCTGGACTATTATTATTTCGAATTATACGCTAGAGAGAAAAAATATCATCAGCTTGGAGGTAAAATTGATCTACACTGCACGTTTTGCGAAGTGAGGTTTGTTCTTGTTCTTGTTCTAACTCTGCCTGAACCAGATTTACGCTTCATTATTGACAAAATTGTGAAATCACCAATAATTATTAGCGTTATTTTAAATTAGAAATGGTTGAGAGTAACCAGAAAAGAGAAACAAGGGATATATTAGAGAGTAATAGGTCTATAGCAAACAAAGAGAAAAGGAACAGATATATTATGGGTAATGTAGTGATTATTATAATGTGTTTAGAGCTAAAATGTAAAAAAAAAATGTTATGAATATTATGTATAATATTATTGTTTGTCGAGCTATAGATTGATAAGTATGCTGTGTATGTAGCAACCCAAGATATTGTTGTAAATAATAATAATTTTTTTTTAGATTGTTTAATAAAGAATGAAAAACGAATGAATCTATAAGAAGCAATAAAACAATATCTGATGCGGACACCCCATGACTTCCATGTACGCCTATTAAACTATAAATCTGAGGCTCAAAAAGTGACCCTGAACTTGGTTCCTAGTTTCCAAAGATAGCTTTATCTCAAAAACGACACTCGGCATCCCGACGTCCATCTATTGACACATACAGCCACAAACACACACTCTTGTTTCTGGAGGTCTCATTCCGTTATTATATGGCGTTTTCTTTCAGTTTGTAACAAGTTCCTATGATATTTCTTCGTGTTCCTTGACAACATTAGAACTGTCCATGTCTAGATGAAGCATTGGAAATCGACGGTTTCGATATTTTAAGCGGAAGAACCCGCTCAACTTATATCTTATCCTCCTGCTGCAGACTTGTTCAGCTCACAAATGTGGAGGAAAATCACAGTCAATTTTAATAATTAAAACAAGTAATAAAATTGTTTAATTAGAGTGGAAACAATCGCGTTTATTATCACGAAACCATATGATCTGTGTATTAAATATCAATAAACTTTTTGATGAAAGTCTAATATGATCTTCAAGTAAAGTACCCCTTTCGGTACTTCAATTTCAACCAAAATCTATTATATTATTTATATTAAAGTATAATTACCAAATTTTGCATTATATATTAATATAATTTTTGATGAAAGTCTAATATGATCTTCAAGTACATTACCACTTCCGGTTTGCCAATTTTAACCAAAATTTATTATGTTATTTATATTAGTATGTAAGTCTTATATACCAAATTTGAGAAGTTTTGCATTATATTTTAATATAATTTTTATGGAAATCAATAATGACATTCAAGTAAAGTACTACTTCCGATAATCATACAGTGACCAAAAACAGAGGTTCGCAACTAGATATGACAGTAATCTTAAATACAAAATTTTAATTTTCTACGGCTAACTGTTTTTGAGTTATGCGAGAAGCGTACGAACGAAGGTACGTACAGACGTCACGACGAAACTTGTCAAAATTGATTAAGGGATGGTCAACATGTATATTTGTGTTGAAATCCGAAAACCGAAAATTTTCGCGATTACAATACTTCCTTTACTTCGAATAAGGAGAAAAAACAAAAAAGAATGTGGCGCTAAAGGGAATCATATGATTATGTTTTTATCACATTGTTTTAGCTGCTTTTTTTGTTTCAGAATATTGTAAATCCGAGTAAATCGAAAGAACCACGCCAGTGGCGTAGCACTACTTATTTCCTCATTCGTCCTTCCTCTAACACAACAATTTTTTTTTTGTCAACTAATATTCCCTCTCTCGTGCACCCTTTTTTCTCGCGCCACGGTCTATAAATGCCACCATTCCGCTGTTCGCGACCGCTCGCAATAAATCCAGTTACGCTACCGATGTGAAGGATAGTGCAATTCGAACTTTACGGAATAAAAATGTTTTGGGATTTAATAAATATCTCCGCTGAGATCTCCACTGCCTAGAAATAATTATAAATTTGAAATTTAGTTTTTGAAATTAAATTTTATAGGCGAAAAATAGTTTGCCCGTACTTTATAATCACTCTTTACCAGGATTATAAGGGAGTGATAGTGAATCCGGGCAGTAAATGTGCAATCGAGCACTATACCAGGGGAAACCTCAGGTGTACCTGGCTTAGGCTAATTTTCACCTTTAGAGGTCGCTAATATATCATCAAAGGTGCACTTCCTCTCATCTCTGCTCTTTCATTAGCCATGAAAGCCATGCAACTTTATGCAATGGACTTTATCAATGGAGTCAGAAGATGTATGGTTGTTGGGTAATTTGTCAATCTGTTCTGCTTGTCCATTCTCATCTGGGATTGTTAACTTTATCATATTGTTCATATTGAATTAAATCGAATTAACTGTGACTGAGTCGCAGAGGATGGCAAAAATATACAGAATTTGCATGATTTAATATTTGAACGACTTATCTGTAAATTTATTTTAAATAATAGCAATAGAGACCAATGAAGATAAAAGATGCGCGGTAGAAAAATAAAAATACATATAAACAAATATTATAACAGATTAAATGTAAGTGATGAAATATTTAAATGGATTGAGGGTTGACCTAGTGGGAGAAAATATATTATTTACTAAGGTAAATATATGTAACATTATAAAAAAAATTGTATATAAAAATAATTGTAATAATTTATTGTATATATTATAATTAAATTTTATTTTAGTAATATCCTGAAGATAAGGCAAAACCTCGAAACGTTTGTTGTTTAATAAAACCACATGAAGAAGAAAGAACATTTTTCACATGCTTCATTGAATGGCAATCATTATTATTCCAATTTAAAATATAATTAAATTAAATATAATTAAAACCACTTCGATTCTGATTCAAATCAGAGAGAACGAAGGTATTTTGTTCTCTGATAAAACGAAATAAAAGCCCCATTTACACATGAGCCAACGGATAGCGAAACATACATACTATTTAGCCCTTTTCGAAATATTAATCAATAATTATTATTCTTCCAATTTAAAATATATTATTAAAATAATTAATTAATGAGAGAGGAAAAAAGTATTGTTAGGACATTATTGGAACATTCAAAGAAAAAGTCTTAAATATCTCATATTGATGTACATAGCTAACCAGTTGACATTTTGACAATTCACCTATCATTATTGTCACATAATGATATTATACAAGTAAAAGTGATGTATTGCAAATTTACGCTTCATTATTGACAAAATTGTGAAATTTTCAATAATTATTAGTTAATTCTTGAGCATTTCTCAATTTTGTCAGTAATGAAGCGTGAATTTGGCTCAGGGAAAGGTATAAAGTAATATATTTATCTCATGTTCTGAATTTTTTTATCACTTTCATTTCCAAACCGACGATATCTTAAATGGAAAAAAAAAAAAAAAAAAAATGGCTTAGAAAAGTTATTAAGAAAATGAAATTAAAAACGTAAATAGGTAATTGTTACACTTTATTTTCTTATAAATTTATTAAGTAAAATGAAAAAATGATTTATTTTTTTTAGATAAAAAAGTTATTTTTTTATTATTCTATAGAATAATAAAAACTAATTTTTTTATCTAAAAAATTTTATCATTTTATTTAATTTTATAATAATAGTATGTATAACAATAATCTGCTTAAGTCTTTAATTTCATTTTTTAACAACTTTTCTAAGCTTTAAAATATCGAAATAAATAAATATTCTATTTTTTTTTTTTAAACTAGTTCCATATTCTTCGATAAAAAATAATACTTTTTTCCTATCCTTCTTGGTTTTTGATAAATTCGCAATCGAAAAAAAGCTTTTTTTAATTTTTTTTTTATTTATAAAAGTTATCATAACTTTCGTAAATAATTACGAAATCGATCGCTGCACCGCTCATATTAAAAATAATGGGACTACCTTCCAACCACTGCTAGCTTTTATATTCTACAATTACTGTATCTAAATCTTCTAAAAATTAAACAAGAACAAATATTTTCGATCAGTTGACATCCGCATGATGGTATAGAAGGATCAATCTAATTAGGGATTGATAAATTATTTGCCACTTCTATAATTTTGTTTTTATTGAAAACTAGTTTCGAATGTTATACATTCATCCTCAGTTCTAAAAACACACAAAAAATTCAAAAATAACCAATTCAAAATATAGTTGGTATTATTATACATATTGAATTATATAAATCAGTATTATATAACAGTGTTTTATAATTTATAGTTTGGGCTGCTTCTTGAAGGTTTTTATCCGTTCTTTCAAATGGTGGAGCTGCAATGACTCGTATTAAAGTTATTAAACTTTTTATCCACTTCGATAGGACGTGGAAAAGCATATAAAAGGGAGTCTACATTCTGATTCAAAACAGAGAGAACAAAGGGATTTTGTTCTCTGATAAAATGAAACAAAAGCCACATTTATAAATGCGTCAACGGATAGCGAAACATACTTACTATTTAGCCCTTTTCGAAATATTAATCAATAATTATTATTCTTACCAATTTAAAATATATTATTAAAATAATTAATTAATGAGATAGGAAAAAAAGTGTTGTTAGGACATTATTGGGACACTCCAAGACCTTAAGTATCTTAAATCGAAGTAAATAACTAACCAGTTGACATTTTGGCAATTCAGCCATCATGAGGACTGGAAAACATAAGGTCACATGAACATGGGCTTGTGATAGCACATTAAATTAAAATACTAAAATACGCAAGACAAAGCTCATATAAATGTTCTAAATTTAGACTATTAATGCGTGTTTTATCTACGAGAATACGGTGACTGATTTTTAACTCACTGCTCCCAAATAGCAGTATAGAACCATAATTTTTAGATTACGTAATGTAACATATATGTCTAGTCTTCTTCGGTACTTTCCAAACTTTCAAAAACAGATAAAAAATAAAAAGTACCGGAATAAATCACGAAACACACAATAAACACGTGACGCTTGAGATATACTTGAGTTTTGGGCTGCAGAGAGGGGGTAAGGTAACGTTTGGGCTGCAGAGAGGGGGTAAGGTAACGTTTGGGCTGCAGAGAGGGGGTAAGGTAACGTTTGGGCTGCAGAGAGGGGGTAAGGTAACGTTTGGGCTGCAGAGAGGGGGTAAGGTAACGTTTGGGTTGCAGAGAGGGGGTAAGGTAACGTTTGGGCTGCAGAGAGGGGGTTAGGTAACGTTTGGGCTGCAGAGAGGGGGTAAGGTAACGTTTCTTCCTCTCAAACAATCGCATGCGTACCGAAAGATCGATCCTTAAGTTGTTTACCTATACATGTCATAAAATATTCATATTCATACATAGAAAAATTTCATGAAAAATTGAATATATCTAAAAGACAATACCCGACTAAAAGTTTTTAGTTAGCTTTAAAAATGTGTCCTACTTTTTTTTAAATTACGTGATCTGAAAATTGAAGTTCCTCAATAGCACAATATTCACCAGATTTGTATCCCACTGAATCCCATTTTTTCAGAACGGTTGCCGCATTTTAAAAAAACAAAAATACGAGATGAAAACGAAATAAAATGTATATATATATATATATATATATATATATATATATATATATATATATATATATATATCGATTTTATTAATTCCAAGCCAAAAAGATTCTTCGACCAAGAGATAGAAAACCCCTGCTGATGGGATTAATTTATTTATTTTTTCTTTAAGTATATTTCTTGCCATTGGAATTTATCCATATATTTTTATTTATTTCTTTTATTAATTTTGATGCTTAGGTGTGCGTTTCTAAAATGTGAACATTTGATTAATTTTTAAGTAATTTATTTTATTAGTTATTTATTAATTTATAAAAAATAAATAAAAAATAAAATAGGCGTTATTTTATGTAATAATTGAAGGTGACTGGCAAAAGAGAAGTAAGGGTTAGATTAGAGAGTGGTAGAAGGTTTACAGCAAAAACAAGGGAAATAAAAAAATAATGTATATATTATGTGTAACATTAGATTGATGAGTATGCTGTGTTTGTAGCAACCCAAGGTATTTGGGCAGCATTGCTGTAAATAAAGCATTTCTCTCTCTCAATAAAAATAATAACGATTAAATTTGATTTTATTCAATTTGCTTTGTACAATTGGAACTGACATTTCATAATATTTTTTTGGTCTTTTGAAAAAGAAAAGTGGTTATTTTTCACAACATATTTATACTTTCAATGGGTAATGTTAAAGCGATAATGAAGTATTCATATATTTATATGTATATGTATTTACTTACAAATAAGATGACTCGTCTCAAATTTCATTGAAAATAATTAGTCAGGAAAAATGATTGGCATTTATCGTGGCTGTTATTTAACAAAATTGAAATTTTTCAAAATGGCGGGAGTAAAAAATAAAAGTCGAGACACTTCTCAAACATCAACTCAATTAACATAAAAATTTTCAACTTTCTGACTCAATTTGTAGGGGCTGTAGAGCGCGAAAAAAATTAAAAAACGTGTAAACATACCGAAATTGTGACTGAAATTTATCCCCACTGCTATGGAATTGTTCTGCCTATATACTAAATTTCAGCTTATTTGATCCAAAGGGGGCCGCTGGAATAGAATATAAAAATATATAATACATACCTCTTGATGACCAACTTGAACCTAAGTGCAAACGTCTATTATTTTTTCCAAAAAAAATACTACAAAAATATGTTTTTTAACTTAAAACATTCTTTTCTTTAGTTTACATTCGCATGATGGTATAGAAGGGTCAATGTAATTAGGGATTGATAAATTATTTGTCACTTCTATAAATTTGTTTTATTGAAAACTAGTTTCCAATGTTATACATTCATCCTCAGTTCTAAAAACACGCAAAAAATTCAAAAATAAGCCATTAAAAATATAGTGTGGTATTATTATACATATTAGATTAATATAAATCAGTATTATAAAACATTTATGAATTATGAATTTAATTAAGACAAGAAATCAAATACATGTTGATATTCACCAAGGTTTAAATGGATTATATCAAACAGAAAAGTTTGTACTGGTTTCTTCTCGCATTGTACTAACAATGAACTAAAGATAGATAGCATGTTTTTAGATAAACGGTTTAAGGGTCAGGGTTTTTTCAGTAATGCCGGTGAGCAATAAACCTTAAACCGTTTACCTATAAACATGCTACTACCTACCTTTTGTTAGTTCAATGCGAGAAGAAACCAGTACAAACTTTTCTGTTTGATATAATCCATTTAAACCTTGGTGAGTACTAACATGTATTTGATTTATTGTCTTAATTAAATTCATAATTTATAAATGTTTTATAATATTGATTTATTTAATTTAATATGTATAATAATACCACACTATATTTTGAATTGCTTATTTTTGAATTTTATGTGTGTTTTTAGAACTGAGGATGAATGTATAACATTCGAAACTAGTTTTCAATAAAACAAATTTATAGAAGTGGCAAATAATTTATCAATCCCTAATTCTTTTCTTTATTTGAACACGGCCAAAAATTTATCTGTCACCTACAAAAATCAAAAAAAAAAATTTCTGCTTATTTAAGTGATTTTATAGTAAAAAAAAACGATCTATTCATGAAATATGTTGTTAAGTGCAGTTCTGGATATAAAAAAATATATTAAAAAAAAAAAATTATGAACATTTTACCGTAAGAAGGTAAGTGATATTGACTGTGAAAACCAGAAGGGAACATGAACTGTCTAGCAAGTTGAATGCTGAGACAGACCCGGCAACTTGAGAGGGCCAACTTTAATAATTACACGCCGCTGCAACCACTATTAGTGATCAGATACAAACAACATCAACTAGTAAGCTGTTGGAGATGAGTTGACTTTAGCTTTTCAAGACAAACTTGACGTGTTAACAGACTTCAGCGCTCAAATTCTCGAATAATACATACGACTATACGGGAACTCTAGAACAATTGACTTAGATAAGCTATAAAAGATTGCTATCACTTGCGAACTGTTAATAATTTATAATCTTATAGTTATTTGGAATACGAGTTAAATATTACAATTATTAATCTCAAAAGGATAAGCAAGTATTTTTATAATTCTTTATTTTCTAAATAGTTATTTTATATTTAGCATTAATCTTGGTCGGGGTATGATAACCGATAATAATTCAAAATAGTACTTTTATTTTTACACCAAATGATACACAAGAGAAGTCCATATAAGAATCCGGGTCAACAATTTATTCAGTGAGTATAAATTATAAAAGAAAAGACGGGCAACAACACACACACACACACACACACACACACACACACACACACACACACACACACACACACACACACATACACATAACTCTAACAACTCTATTCTTATCAGGGAGGTAATTAATAGGTTTCCCACAGAACACGCAAGATAATTTGACTATTGAAATTAAAGATAAGAAAATTAGTTAATTAATAATATTGTAGCGGAAAAAACGGAAAATGAAATGATTAATTTTATATATATTGGCAAACCTATTTTACATCAATAACCTCCCTGGCGCTGATATCACTCTCACTGCCTTGCCGCCACATATATATAGAAAAAAAAATTGTTTAAATTGAATTTTTTTTTTTTTGCATTCGGTCTAACGATTCTGACTTCTAATATCCTGAAGATTACCGAACACGGGAAAAACATTATGATTAAATTTTTTTACAGGATATTAAATTTTATATTCACTAAATAAAATACAGACAGTACTCTGTGACAGTACTGAATGGCAAATATATAAAACTCGCAAACATGACGAAACAGTCACTAATCCGACCTGGATGGAACCAGGAACTGCTAAAAGGTCGGATTTACCTAAGACTAAAAAAATTAGTGATTATAAAGAGCTTTTTTTTTTTTTTTCTCTCACTACACATAGTAATTTATAATTAGATGTATTTATAATAAAATATTTAATATGACATTTTCCATACAAAATAAAAAGTGAATATAATTTACTTGATAGTAGTTTATATATAATTAGATACACAAAGCAAATACATACAATGCATAATTTTACGTTATACTGCACTGTATATTTATATAACTATTTCTCTCGATATAGTTTTATTAATTGCAATATTTTCTCTCGTTCCATTAACTCTCAGTCATTTGAAAAATTTGAACATAAACTTGAAAATCGCAAAAATATCAACAGAGCTACCAGTAAAACCTGAATGCTGGTGGAATGTTGCCAACGTTATTCCACGTTTTCCACAGCCTGTGGGAAAAGTTGGCAACACGCATAAATGTTGGCAACAAATCCTGCTTCTGAATAGGCCTAAATGTTGTCATTTAGGTCATCATTTTCGATTTTTTTGCCAACTTGATAAGAAATGTTGACAGCAATTTATTTTGACATCATTTGGTGTAAAAGTGCCTTAAATTACACGATTGGAACAAACTATGGATAATTCGGTTCAATCATGAAAAATCGAAAAACATTTACCTTTAGAAGAAATACCTGCCCTCCAGTTTATATTCTTCGGGCGGATACTGTAATTTATCTTGGACCTAAATACCTTCTACCGAAGGATGATATTCCGCCCGTAAGTTAAAATAAAATGACAGATCCTTGACAAACGACTCAAACGCTCATCATAGGATGATCCTTAGAACACGGCATTATCATCTGCTATTTCTTTTCAAAATGGCGGATGATTTACGACGGCAGAGGAAAAGTATAAGGTTTTAGATTCAGAATCATTACACAAAATACTAAAATAAAAAAATAAAACATTCGATTCAAACATTAATCAATTGATAGAAAGTCTATAATTATTACAATAACTATTTATTTATCAGGTATTATTATAATTTATGCCAAAGATTATTATAATAATTATCGGTTATCAATAATAATTAGTTTTAATATTTAATAATTCGAAAAGAACTAAATAAAAAGCAAGAATATTTCGCTATTCCTTGGCGTATGTGTAAACAGGCCTTTTGTTACATGTTATCGGTGAACAAATTCCCTTCGTTCTCTGTTGAAAAACTGATTCCAATCGGGTACATCCAGAAACAAACTTATAACACGAATATTCGTAATAAAAGCCGTTTACAAATGCTGCATGTATCGCCGAATGTTTCCTGTTATGGCGTAACACGCAAGTGTAAACGCGCTCTTCTCTTTGCTCTGATTAAGTTCCTTATGCACTGGGGATATTTCGAGAGGTGCTAATTTCTTGAGGACTTGGGAATAATTATTTTTTAATTTTAATCCAAATTCAAGCGAACCACTCCTTCCTCCCCACCCGGAGGCCGGATTCGAACCAGCACTACTGTTGAATCCAATGTGCTACCTCACTCCGCTCGACTACCACAAATATAATTTTTTCATGATTTAATTTTCATATCCTGTACTCTAATACAAATAATTTCTGTCTATTATCTATTGTTATTATTAAATAAAATATAGACACGTGATTATAGAAAGATATTATTAAATAATATCTGTCTATAATCTAATATCTGCCAATAATCTAATATCTGCCAATAATCTAATATCTGTCAATAATCTAATATCTGTCTATAATCTAATATCTGCCAATAATCTAATATCTGTCAATAATCTAATATCTGTCTATAATATAATATCAGTCTATAATATAATATCTGTCTATAATCTAATATCTGTCTGCAAAATGAACCTCGAAATACCGCAGAAAGTTTTAAAACAGGAGTTTTCGGGCCTCAGAAATCCTTTAGCCAATGAAATCTCTTATTAAGTTAAAAAAACAAAACAATCAGGTCAATAGGAATGAAAAAGAGCGAAACACGTATCATTAAACAGAACTAATGAACCCTGGCAATTTATTCTGGTCAAATCTCATTTAATGAATTTTTTTTAACTAACATTGCTCTATTAATTATTTTATTTTCGATTTTATTGTCTCTCCATTTTTACTCAAATATGAATTAACATATTTTAGTTAAAATGAAGGGACAATACAATGATCAGTTGACATCCGCATGATGGTATAGAAGGATCAATCTAATTAGGGATTGATAAATTATTTACCACTTCTATAATTTTGTTTTATTGAAAACTAGTTTCGAATGTTATACATTCATCTTTAGTTCTAAAAACACACAAAAAATTCAAAAATAAGCAATTCAAAATATAGTTTGGTATTATTATACATATTAAATTAGATGTAATATAAATCAGTATTATAAAACATTTATGAATTATGAATTTAATTAAGACAGACCCATCCTGAAACATTATGTTTTGATTCCATATTACGACCCTATATCCACCAAAGTCGGAAATGAATTGAAAAACTAGGATTAAACCCTGCATTTAAAATAGTAAAAACCCTATTCTCATATTTCTCTTCTCATAAAGACAAAATAGACCCTTTCCAACATTTACATCCTATTAATTTGAATTTATTAAACGTCCAAAATTCATTTTATTGTCTAATTAGGGATTGATAAATTATTTGTCACTTCTATAAATTTGTTTTATTGAAAACAATAAATAAATAAATCTATAAATCTATAATCTATAAATCTATAATCTATAAATTTGTTTTATTGAAAATTCATTTTATTGTCTAATTAGGGATTGATAAATTATTTGTTACTTCTATAAATTTGTTTTATTGAAAACAATAAATAAATAAATCTATAATCTATAAATCTATAATCTATAAATTTGTTTTATTGAAAATTTGTTTTATTGTCTAATTAGGGATTGATAAATTATTTGTCACTTCTATAAATTTGTTTTATTGAAAACAATAAATAAATAAATCTATAAATCTATAATCTATAAATCTATAATCTATAAATCTATAATCTATAAATTTGTTTTATTGAAAATTTGTTTTATTGTCTAATTAGGGATTGATAAATTATTTGTCACTTCTATAAATTTGTTTTATTGAAAACAATAAATGAATAAATCTATAATCTATAATCTATAAATTTGTTTTATTGTCTAATTAGGGATTGATAAATTATTTGTCACTTCTATAAATTTGTTTTATTGAAAACAATAAATAAATAAATCTATAATCTATAAATTTGTTTTATTGAAAATTTGTTTTATTGTCTAATTAGGGATTGATAAATTATTTGTCACTTCTATAAATTTGTTTTATTGAAAACAATAAATAAATAAATCTGTAAATCTATAATCTATAAATCTATAATCTATAAATTTGTTTTATTGAAAATTTGTTTTATTGTCTAATTAGGGATTGATAAATTATTTGTCACTTCTATAAATTTGTTTTATTGAAAACAATAAATAAATAAATCTATAAATCTATAATCTATAAATCTATAATCTATAAATTTGTTTTATTGAAAATTTGTTTTATTGTCTAATTAGGGATTGATAAATTATTTGTCACTTCTATAAATTTGTTTTATTGAAAACTAGTTTCCAATGTTATACATTTATCCTCAGTTCTAAAAACACACAAAAAATTCAAAAAATAAGCTATTCAAAATATAGTTTGGTATTATTATACGTATTAAATTAGATGTAATATAATTCAGTATTATAAAAGATTTATGAATTATGAATTTAATTAAGAAAAGAAATCAAATACATGTTGATACTCACCAAGGTTTAAATGGATTATATCAAACAGAAAAGTTTGTACTGGTTTCTTCTCGCATTGAATTAACAATGAATAATAATAAGTAGGATGCTTTTAGGTAAACGGTTTAAGGGCCAGGGTTTTCCAGTAATGCCGGTGAGTAATTGTTTTTTCTGTTATAGATGGGAATAAATTTAAGATTGGACTGTTGGAGATATTTATTTGGTCATTTAAGCAAAAATCTGGATTGGATTTGAAGGATTTTATTATTTCAAGTGCTTCATATATATTTAATTTGAGGCTGTTTTCAACGTGATGTATTAATTTAACTCAGGAGTTTTTGATGAATTTATGATTATTTTCATTTAAATTAATTGCAAAGTTGGAATTATCTGTCTTATTATTATATGCACGTATATGTTCCTTTAATCTCTGATTTAGTGATCTTCCAGTTTTTGGCTACACAATACTTTGAATACAAGTTGAGTATCTAACTCCTTCTCGACTTTTACATATTCTCTATCTCTATGGAATGTTATACATTAATTTTAAATTATGTACTTCCAATAGTTCAAGTATTGAATTTACTTTAAAACCAAATAAAATTAACTGTATGCTTGTTGAAGCAGAAATATTTTTATAATAATGTTTAATTCTTATTTTTCCATTAATATAACAAAAATTAAGCTATAGGATAAGAAAGGATAAATGATAAAAATGTAGCTGTTTATCCAATTTTATATTAATTTTGTAATATTTTGATATTACTTCAATTCAATATATTTAATAATGCTTTCTCACCCTAAAAAAAAAAATAGAAGTTAAAAAAAGAATCTAAATATGGTGGGGAAAACTTATATTTGGTTTCAGGAAAGTTTATTTGAATAAATCAATTAAATTTTTATTTTGACACTAAAACAATTTTTTAGACAAAGGCTGTTATAGAGGAACCGAAAAAAAAAGAAAATTAACAGCAATGCTTAAGATGCCAAAATACGTATAAACCCATATGGACTCAGAAAAAAACATTTACGATTCAGGAAAAAAGACTCACTTACAAAAACTTCAATCTTTTCAATCTAAAAATTTAAGACTGAGAACAGAAGCTCCTTGGTACGTAAATAACAAAATTCTACATACCGACTTACAACGACCAACTTCCGACCAACACATACCTACTCTTTATTCATGTTTCTATTACAGACACCACAAGAGACTGATAGACGATATGGCTACGGCTGACATGACCATTAGAAGAAAGCTAAAAAGGAGCTGGATGAGAGATTTCCTATATTGAACTAAAGGATACAGGAGCTGCCGGATACTATACTTACTGTTGCCTATCATGCCACTTATATCTATTCTATCCCCACACATTTGCTTATTTTCTCTCGTGTTAGACAGTTGCGAATATATTGTTGAAAGATAGTTATTAGTAAGTTAATATATATATATATATATATATATATATATATATATATATATATATATATATATATATATATATATAAGTATATATATATAATTAGTTATTAATAAGTTTGATTAAATTATTATTTATTTAATAATTTTATAAACAATGTTTTCTTTAATGAAATAGTCATAGATTTTTTATGTCATTATTATTTTTTCAAGGTCATACTTATTCGCTGCTATTCGGCGTTTATTTTTATACATATTAGCTTTGAATATCATTATGTTTAAGGGTACATTTAGGTGCTCAATTTTGAACCAGCCCTTAAAAGGCGGAAGGTTTAGATAAGTTCAATTTTCAATCTCCCCATCTTCAGTGAAGCATTATTATTAGTGTCCGGATTTCGTGCAGTAAAAAAAATTTAAAACGTGCAATAAAAATGCAAAAATGTGCAACGAAAAATAAAATTCTGCCATTTACGTCGTTTATGCTCAAAAATCTACATATTTTATTTTCTTTCATAAATTACTATTTTTCTTAATAAATTAGGTAGGTTGGAGCATTATTATATAAAATTAAAAAACCTCACGAGCTCTTTTTTTTGCTACTTTTCGCACAATCATACATGATTCACGAACTATGACAACGCATTTTCTGCCTAAGTGTTTTTTATTGCCAACTGATAAATTTATAAATGGTCAAATGAGAAAATTCCAAATTTCTGGCAATAAATCGATAACTCAATCTTTTTGAACCATTCATCGTTGCCGCTAGAATTTAACGCTTTGGATTTACGATCCCTTTTGATGAATTGTCTTTCAATCCTGATCATTTTTCCCATTTTGCGTTTATATTAGAATAAAATATAACTAGTATACCTGAGCGAGAACTCTCGTATTAGATGTCAATTCTTCTTCTAATCCCTAATACATTAGAAGTATAAACATATTTATTCGTGTAAACAATATTATATTACAAAAAAGTTTATTTAACACACACATTTGGTGAAGCTACATAGTTTGTAATGACTATGTTGAAGTTACAGTTCATACCTAATTAGTAATTAGCTTACCCCACTGGAAAACATCTTTTCAATTTAGCTGTAAGGCAATAAGATTCAGCTATAACATTTTCTATGTGTACAATAAATATTTAGCAGTGCCCTTTAGGGTTGGACATGGAAAACAATATATAATTTCCCACTCATTAAAAAGTTATTGTAAACAGACTCAAATTGATATAAAGTTGCCATGACAACGGCACGTACGCAAGATGGCATAGGACCCGTGCGGACCTATATCGTGCGTTATCTCGAAAAAAATTGGTTTTTTAGCTTTAAAACGCTGGACCAATACGTTCCAACGGATCAAATGCCCGCATCAAAATCTTTAAAACCCAACTTATCCCGTCTCGATCCGTCGACTTTAGTCGTCAAATCTTTGAAACCTCCCTGTTTTTTCATCACTTTTATTTAAGCCCTAGTATGGATTTAAGAAACAAAATTGGAATTCGTCACTTCTCCATGAAATTCCCTTTCTTTTCCATATCCATCGCTCCCGAGAGCCGGAAAAGGGATCTATACTACCGTAATAATATATAGTAGTGAAGTATACCTGAAAACCATGAACAGGTAACTAACTAACTACAGCTGTTACAGCATGAATAATTTTTTTGCTCAACCAATTTCCGATTGGTATTTGTTTTTAATTAGGTTGTACCGATTTTATTATTACTCTTATATTATATTACCCTTCACTCGTAAAAATTTATGCGGGATGTTGTTCGTTATCCACTAATTAATTTATTTAATTTTATCAATAAATTATTGAACATATTTTTGTCCGAAAAACTGTGTGTTTGCATAATCATTTTGCTAACCAAAGACTGAGTATAGCACTGTAGAACATAAAGGAAAGTGAATGGATTGTTGGTAAGGATTAACTTGCTTTCCTCGAATTTAAAAAGAGCATAACAAACTTCAATTTTCAGTTTCAGTTCCAAAATTTTCCATAAAATTGAATTATATTTAATGTGTTATAAACAGTAACATATTACTTCGTGAATCTAAGTAATTTTGGTTCAATGTTTATATTTTCAAGCAATTTACAATTTTTTTTTTTTAATTACGGCTAAATGTGCAATTTAATGCAGTAAAAACAAAAAACGTGCAATTTACCCAAAATTATTTAAAATGTGCTTTTTCGTGCAAAATAAAACTTATATATGTTAATCCGGGTGCTTCAATTCGTGTAAATAACTTGTCCCCGATAGACGTTTTTGAAGCAAGCAAAAAACAAAGTGCAATTGCACCAGAATCCGGGTTCTACTTATCATGACTGTATTCCCAGGCCCTGCTAACATTCCAAGCTAAGTGTTACATAAAACGGTCGAATACAAATCCTAACCGAAACTTCTTTCATATGAAAACTACATTGTAAAAAAAAGGAAGGGCCCACTATAAAATAAATGTAAATGTCCTGGAGAAAATAAGAGAATTGGTGACAATAAGGAAAGATGCTATCTCGGGAGGTGGTTCTAAATCGCTAGGTAGCCCATCTCCCCTCCAATCCCATTTAGCCTTGTAGCCTTCGCTTCGCCCTATCTAGGCCTCCCCCTCCCATCTACAATCTACCATCCTCATCTACCATTCTTCATTGCCCAAATTTTAATTATCTCTAGCCTGATTTCCTAACGGATTTTCAACATGCTTTGTCCCGATGATAAAACCATTCTATAGATTAAATTAAAGTATTTCCTTTGTACATTACTTCAACTACCTAAGGCGAAAGGAAAGCGGTTAAAAAATATCTGATGTGGGCAACACATGACTTCCTTGTACGCCTATTAAATTATAAATCCGTGGCTCAAAAAGTGATACTGAATTTGGTTACTAGTTTCCGAAGATTGCATTAAAAACGACATTTGGCGACCCGACATCCATCTATTGACACACACACACTCTTGTTACTGGAGGTCTCATTCCGTTATTATATGTCGTTTTCTTTCAGTAGGTAACTAGTTTCAAACAGATTTCTTCATGTTCCGTGACAACAATAAAACTGTCAATATCACTGGATAAAGCATTAGAAATCGACAGTTTCCACATTTTAAGCGGAAAAACCCACATAACTAATATCTTATTCTCAAGCTGAAGACTTGTTGATCTCACAAATGGGGAGGAAAACTAGTATTTTACACTCAATTTTAACACTTAAAACAAGTAATAAAAATGTTTAATAGTATTGGAAAACAAATTGCGTTTGTAATCTTAATTATCGAAACATATGATTTCTATTTTAATTTAAATATAATTTTTGATGTAAGCTTATTATGACCTTTAAGTAAAGTACCCTTTTCGGCTCAAGAATCTTAACCAAGATCTAGTAAATATATTTATATAGATATAAAAGTCCTATTTACCAAATTTTAGATAATTTACAGTATATTTTAATATAATTTTTGATGAAAGTCTAATATGACCTTCCAATAAAGTACCCCTTCCGGTTTTCCAATTTAGACCAAAATCTAGTATGTTATTTGAATCAATATATAAATTATAAATACTAAATTTGAGAAGTTTTGTATAGTATTTTAATATATTTTTTTATGGAAATCAATTATGACCTTCAAGTAAAGTACCACTTCCGGTAATCAAGTAGTGACTAAAAAGGAAGGTTCACAACTAGATTTTACGGCAATCCTAAATTACAAAATTACAACTTTCTACATCAAACTGTTTTTGAGTTATGCGAGATACGAACGTACCTACGTACGTATAGACGCCACGACGAAACTAGTCAAAATGGATTCAGGGATGATCAAAATGGATATTTCCGTTGAAATCTGAAAACCGAAAATTTTCGCGATTACAATACTTCCTTTACTTCGTACAAGGAAGTAAAAATACGGAAGCAATTAAATATAACTTCAGCTGACTGGAAAGAAGCGGTGAAAAAAAAAGATTTTTCCACTACAGTAAGCAGTTATATAAATTTTTAAACCAATTTAAGTTTTAATTAGTTAGAGATAACTGGAAGAACATTATTTTTCACAAAGCCTTAAAAAAGGGAAGACTTTAAAGTTTAAAGTTTATTCCATCATTATTCATGATACGGGGGGGGGGGGGGGGAGAGGGAGAGGGAAGAGTAACAGGGGGGCCAGATGAGTGGAGTTTGTTTCTTAACATCAGTTTGAAAGGTAGGCACTTGAAGGATTGCGGCGTAACTAGCGGACATCTCGTTAGGGGTCGCTTTTTAATGAGCCACTTAACCGCTCCCCCTCTATCTCGTCCCCCCATTTCTTTCACAGTGTAATTATCGAATATTATAACCGCATACACCGGTTTATTATTTTATTTACGAACCGGTAAACTAAACTTTTTATTAATGAAAATAAAAATCCAGGATGTAATTAAAAGTTGCAGTAGAGGAGACTGCTATTAGCTACAGACAATATGTATATTTTTATAAATAAATTTAAGTTTGGATGTGAAGTCATTGAAGTGTAAACTTCTTTTGGCCCGTTGGGAACTTTTGGGATGGGGTAAAAAAAGCAAACTCGCGTCACGTATCGTCAGCGTCAACACCATACCGTAGCCTACCTAAATCCAGCCTACAATTTCTCATCTGTTTATTATCTTCCCGATGAGCTAGAGACTTAAAAATTTGGAACATATCTTAGGAGTGGATGACAATGCAATAATAACAGGAGTGGGGACCACGCGGCGCAGTGCCCAGCCCTTAGGACACTCTCGGACGACGACTTTTGACGTCTTCGTCCGTTCTTTTCCTTGTAAGTCTTTGACGGAACGAGCTACGATTGTTATAGGCATACCGTTTTAAACAGGAAGAACCCTGCTACATTTCGTTCGATCATAGTATAGGTCTAGCACTTTCACTTTTTCTGTGAAACTTTGGATTAATTTTTTTCGCAAATTAAAATGACTAGGTATATTGTTACCAAAATGAATCGTGATTAATTTTCTTTAAAACGATATGCCATAGAAAATTGTAGCTCAATCCTTTGAGAAGCTATGAATTCGAGAACAGCAATAGAGAGGAAAAATAGGATTTTCTAAAAGTTATCCGTTGGCATCGCTCGCGCGACTTGTGTTTTTTAAAATACTTTAAAAACTAAAGGGGCTAATGCTTGATCGAATGGCACGTCAACCTTCAAAATCGGGTAACTATTTCCGGGGATATTCTAAGAAGCAAGATCGGGATACGCGATGCGCAACTACGTGCCAGTTTATCCCGCCATTTATTTAATGTTTTCTTTTTTCATAGAAGTGTTCAAAATATTTAATAAATAAGCAAAATAAAAATAATTTAAAATAGCAGCTCTCTGGATTTTTTGTTGCTGAATTCACTCCATTTTTCAAATTTTAAAAACAAGTTTACACCTTCCAGCATATTGTGTTTTATTAAAAACGATTATCACATTTTTACACTTGCATCCTTATCGATATTTTTGGGAATAAGGACAATCCCTATCCTGAGGACAATCCATTATAAAAATTACAGAACAGCATTATATTTTCGTCTTTTAAGTAATCAAAAAACTATAACGAACTAACCCAAAACATCTGGAACCATTTACAATATTTAATTTTTTAAAAATATATAAATTACTCCTTATTATCTTAATTCTCCACCATTTTAGTCATATTATCTATACAATTTTATTTTATATTGTCTTATAATAGTCATTATTTAAATAACAAAAACAAAAAAAATAATGTACAACCTTCCTTTACTATCATTGTCACAATGCAACATTTCATGGAATTAGGCTATAATTTAAATTTTATTATTAAAATAATAATTAATTATTTTTCTATTACAGTATATTAGGAAGTTTAAAACAATTATTTATTAACTCGTAGCAATGATGACATTCCTTACATTTTTTTCTTGCTTTTCTTACCTCCACTTCATTCTGACCGTATCTACGTTTCGGGGTTGTTTCCCCATCTTCAGGATAAATTTCTATAAATTTAACCAAACAAAAAAAAAAAAAAAAACATTATATCAACACTAACAATCTTTTCCTACAGCATACAATACTTCACATTGCATTAATAATTATTTTACCTTTTAATCTTCAGTCCAATGTATACAGGAATACTGTATATGTCCAAAAAAATATTAGCTCATATTTGCTAAAAGTTATGAACTGATTTCAATAGACTATGACCTCCTGATAAGCCCACTGTTCTATTTAAATACCCATCATATAAACAATAACCTACCATACATTATGTCCAAATTTACTAATTAGTGCACTAAAACATTTTTTTTAAAGCTGTTAATCTATATTATCGCTCTATTCCAACCAGTTATCATTATTAATTTAATTTCATTTTTTATTATTAAAATAATAATTAAAATTAAATCCCCAGTAGCCTGAAGTATTTTAGCTGACAATAAACGGGAAAAAAAATTGGAATAAATAAAACGGAATAAATCTGGTAGTTTTATTCAGCAGGAGTCTCTGCAAAATTAACGTTTTTGTAACATTCTTTATTAGCCCACAACAGCTGATAACTGATTCTTATACTATAGTTACCGAAATTTATTACTTTTCCAGCGCTTGAGAAATATTGTTGCTGGAAAAGAATGAAGATATTATAACTGAGCGATCGAAAGAAGACTCCAAAGACAAATGAAACTGAGCCGAGATCTTTTCATTAACGCCGGCTCCAGGCTCCAGGCTCCAGGAAAGGGATATTATCCTCTCTTCTTTTTACCTTCTCAAATTTCCCTCCAGATTCAATTTCTCCCTCAATTCTAATAACACTCCAACTCTCTTTTATTTTCCACTGAGACAGGACGGGTTGGAATCTACAATGTCCTTCGTTATATAAGAATTTAAAAAGGAAAAAAAAAACTAGTAATAGCATCGTGCTATTTTTTTTTCAAAATTCGGTGCACGGACATAATTCTGGAGCACTAATAAAATAAGAGAGTTAATTATCAAGTTTTTAAATTAGACTTTTACAATGCTCCGTACTATGTAAAAAAAAAATACCCTAAATAATTAAAGGGTTCCTGATTTATGAGCGATTTTTGAATCTTTAAAATAATTTGAAGAGTAGACTCTGGTCAAAATATTTAAACAAAAAAAATTTTTTTTTAATGGTTCATATTATGGCCCATAAATTTGGAACTCTTTAAACGATTTAAATTAAATTTGGGGTTACCATAAAGGTTCTTAATATTGATGTTCAAATCACTAAATTCCTAAATGAAATTATTTTAAGGTGGGGATACAGGAAGTCATAGGTATACAGAAGTCATAAGTATATTTTTACTTAGCTTTTCCACGGAAATATCGTACATCAACGCAGCATAATGATAAAACATACCAAACGAAAACAAATGGATTCTTGAATAAAGAGTTGGAAAAAAGTCAATTAATGTCTGAAAAATGAATTTTTAAAAATATCGATTTTTTTGTATCCCAATTCAATTCTTTTATAATTAGCCTTGCCAGGTCTCTCAAACGTATCTTATCTCAATTTTCCCCTAAATCCACCAACGTTAACTTTAAATGTTTAATTATTATTTTTCCATTATCATAACCACAACTAAGCCATAGGATAGATAAGAAAGGATAAATGATAAAAAATGAACTTAAGGTTTATCCAATTTTTTAAAATATTTTTATATTACTTCAATTCAATATATTTAATATTGCTTTCTCACCCTAAAAAAAAAAATCCAGAGGCTAAAAAAATAATCTAAATCTGGTGGGGAAAAACCGACCAGGCAACATTTTTTAAAAACATTTAAAACTTTCTATAGTATCGATAGTTTAGTTACGATATTATCGGGATTATCGATAGTAAAAACAATCGATTGTTTTACATCACTAGTTCTTAAACTACGCTATTTGCTTTAACCGGGGTGTTCCTACGTGTTTTAGAACCAACGCTATTAAAAAAAAAACAACCGTTGATTTTATTTATATTTTCTAATCACATTTTTTACACGAATCTTCAAGTTAATGCAATAGCTGTTTATATGTATAGAAAAACGAGATACAGCGCTTCAAATCGAACTAATTTCGTGGCTTAAAAATTTTGTAATCCCTCTGAACTGAAAAAAATAATTATTTTCGATGATATCTTTAATATAAAGGTTAAAAATAAAGGTATAAAGTTTACCCAATAATCTAAACTTTTATTTTTTTTCAATTTATTTCACCAAAAAGCAGGTCTAAAGTTTTTATTTTTCTTTAATAAAATTTGAAAAAAAAAAGTTTTAATGGGAAAACAACTTCGATATCATTTTCCAAAGTCGAGATATAAAATAAAGAAGTTTCAGCGTATTTTATTTTTTTTCTCGGCTCCTAGTGCTGTATTAGAACGGCGGGACACGTATCCAATATTTTTGGAAGTAGAATCACACCTTTAGAAATTTGGTCTAAATCGGTAATCCATTGGCTGTCCCCCCCCCCCCCCCCCCCCCTTCCCTTGTCAAGTTCTGAACGCCCGTTGCTCTTGAGCCCTCACTGAGCATCCACTGGATTTCTATACCATTTGAAAGAGAAGTACTAGGATCTCCTAGAGTCTTGCTTTACCCTCCAAAAATAGGAGGCCATCTTAGTTCGGAATTTTCCATGCTGAAAGTAAATATTGTACAGAAGTTAACGGTGTTTACAGTATGATTTTGAGACACCAAATATTTAGTATTCCTTTTATAATTCGTATTTTATAAATTTTAATGAAATATTGTGTGATTAATTTTCTTATCATATTATAATAATTTTCTTATTATAACTATCATTTCATTTTTCTTTTACATAATATGATGATGAACAGAAAAGTGTATTCCATTTCAATGGTATTGTTTGATTTATGCTAAATTATGAAATATGCTCATGAAATAATTTTTTTTCACAAATTCTAATTGAATTTCCGAAAAAAATATTATTCACACTGTTCTAAGTCAAAGCTGAGTCGCAGTCTATTAACTTTGGCATTGGCTAAATATGTACTTCATTTGACGCAGGTTTCAGTAAGGTCTAATTCGTGATTTGGCATTTCGTGACTGAAAAAATTTAATTGAACAAGCCTTAAAATACACTGGTGGCGATATTATTTATGTAACATATATCACCATTAATGAATATCTACAAAATAAATCTTATAATGAATTTAAGATTGCCATTATTGTAAAGTAAAACCTGTAGGCAGTTCAATATCGAACAATAAAGATTTTTTTCGTTAACCTTGGCCTAAAGTTTTTTTTTCTTTTTTCTTTTAGAACTGGTACCATCTAAGATATTTCTTGAAATTATTTTTTGGCTTTATTTTTATATTCACATCTGTCAATGTTGACGAGCGGTGAATTTTCTGGCTGAAAATTGTTATTTAGGCATGAATAGAGCCCTGGTGCACCTCTTCCTATCTTGATTATTGCATATAGTCATATATGCAGCTCCTCTTCAGCCTTCAGCGAGTGTTGTCAGGCATTAGTCATGTCTTGTATGAGTGTGTTATGATGTTCGTGTAGGTTATCGTGAAATCGTTTGTAGTGGGCCCGTATGCGTTCGTTAACTGTTGGCATATTGAAATCTGTATGCAAGGTAATATTGCTGATATAACAAGCAGCTTTGGTGACAGTCCTAAAAGTTTTTGGCTGAAAAATTTGAAATTTTTATATGTGTGTCCTTTTGGCTATTTCTTTTATATATGTAGCCTAGGTCCAAACGGGCTTAAATAAGTGTAAATGTTAAATTTATGTCTAAGCTTCAATTTTGAACATCTTGAAAGAAGTGAGTATAATAGTTTAAAAATAATTTATTTAAAACTAACAAAAATTAATAAGAAATTAATCAAACTTATATTTCCCAACAGCAAAAGAACACATAAAAGTATAATCAGTGAATTAATTATACTAAGTTGTTGTAATTAATTGATTGAAGTTTGAATTGATTGAAGTTGAATTGATTGAAATTGAATAATTGAAGTTGTAATAATTAATTAGTTGTAATTAATTATACTAATCCGGTCCATAGGATTATTAAATATTTTTTTTTATAATTATTTTTTCATAATCATATTAAATAAAATTAATAGACTTGTATCAAATTATGCCATTTTTTTTTCCAATTCGCATTTTATTTCAATTTTAATTCAATTATAAGAAATTTTGATATAGACTTTTTTTTTTTCCTTGCCCTCCAGAAATTTGATTTATTTACATATATATATATATATATATATATATATATATATATATATATATATATATATATATATATATATATATAACAAAAATATAATATATATACAAATTTTCCAGGTCCTTTGATATAGACAACTTTATTGATGGTTTTTGTATTATGTAAAATTAATAATAGCCACGGTGTTCACTTCCGATCGTAAAACTTTATATATTACTTTTTATTACTAACTTAATCCTATTGGAATACCACAGAAACCTGCCATCTTTTGCATGCTTAAATAATATAAATAGCCTACATTAGATAGTTTGGTAGAAATAGTATATCATCTTAAATAATAACTAGTTCATACAGCTAATTGTTATAGCTATAACTAATAGAGGAGACTGTGGTTATTTGGCATAAGGGGCTAGTTGGCACATAGCTTTAATATTGGTCCATCATAAGGCTAGATCGCTGTCATCTTGCTAGTAGGGAAGTATATGCAAAGATGCACCATCCACCCTAACTTCAGTCTGCTTGGAAGCGTCGCGAACGAAAAATCGCTGTTTCATCGTTTTTCTGACTGGTTATTAAATTTTTGCATCGTAAATATTTTTATTCTGGCGAACTTCTAAATCGAATGAAGGTGTTGCTGATAGTGTGGTTTACTGTGGTTGTATGCTTGGATCATTATTTTTTACTTCTGGTGTGCAGGCTTTCCGGATTGTGTGGTATCCATTTTGGATATCTCTGTGGGGTTAATTGGCATAGTTAGGTATGGGGTTAGTTGGCATAGCTAAACAATTCGCCCCACACCTAAGCCAACTAACCCCTTCTTTACTCTTCGTTAAAAAAGAAACAATTACTGTAAAAAAGGAATAATTACGACTTAAATATGTTTCTGAGAGAATAATAAACACTTATTGTTTTGGGAATGAGGAAGTACAAAAAAAAAAAAAAAAACAGACCGAGCAAATCGAACGAATGAGAGGGTGGCTAAGGCCGTTCACACCCGTTATACATATTTTGATAAAATAAAAAGTGTTTTTCCACGAAAATTACTGTATTCTGCTTAAGTAGCCCTATCCATATCACGTTATGCCAACTAACCCCTTGGGCATGGCAATTAACCCCGAGTGCGACATAGTGAGTTGGTATAGTCGCAATAGTTTAGGAAAAGTGTTTTTGGAATTACCTAAAGACGAATTTAGTTAATGAGTCCTACACGATTTTATAGGCAAAGAGTTAAGGTATCGGCGCATTTACCAGAATCTCTCCAAGTATTACTCCAAAAAAATTGAAAAATCGAAAACTAAAATCTGTCCTAACTAAACCCAGTCTTCCCTACATAATATAAATAATCATATATAATTAATAGTATATATTTTATAGTATTTTAAATGTAAGGACTAAAGCTAATATGCCTTGCTGGCTCGACCACAAAGATTTCGTCGGATTGGTGGAGGCAAAAGTGGTCAACTGGAATTTTTGGGAGGATGAAATTTTTTGCTATTTATCTGAGCCTTGAAATAGATGCTTCAATATTCTGTCGTGATAAGTTAAAAGAACCTAACTTCAAATTATTTTTGTAAATGCTTTTTTGTAGTTTTTCCCGAACCGGTCTAAAAAATAAACCTTAGAAAGCCCTAAACCAATTATCTGGATCCAACCTACCATTGGATTTAGGGCTATCTAATGCCATAAAAAAGTGTAACTTGTAAACCAAAATGATTTGGAGTTAAGGCCTTTCAGCTTATGACGGCAATATTGATAACACACTGTGAAATTAAAATTATTGTGAAATAATTAATGATTATTAGTTAATTAATGACAATTTCACAATTTTGTCAATACTAAAGCGTAAATTTGGTTCAGTTACAGGTAGATAGCAACAAACCTCATCCTCGTAAAATTTGCAGTTGATCACATTTACCTCCAGCCCAACGTATATTTCTTCATATATATTTATTTTATTCCGTTGAAAGTAGCACTAAAGTTGAAGGAGGTCGTACATCTTCGACCTCCTTCAATTCAAATCCTCTGTTCATTCCCGCCATACCCGTTCTCGGTCTTCAGATTTATATATAACGGCTAACCGATCCGCAAGTTTTGATAGATCTTTTCTTATCCGATCCTCATCCTTACAGAATTCCATTCCTTCTTCCATACGCTGCTCCAATACTCTTCCCACCTTTAAATCCCGTCTATTAAGTCACTTTATGTCCATGCAGCTCCAAAAGATTTGTAAATAGGTACTCCTTATTTTCAACTAAAATTTGCACCCAATTATGTATTAATGCATTATTTTAACTTTTATTATTAACATAAATTTATTCTCTTTTTATTGTATTTCTTTTTAATGTATAAATATTGCAAGTTTATTTTTATTCTAAACTCTAAGAGTTTATTTTTCCTTAAAGGTTTAAAAATTATATCATTATTATTTGTTATAATTTCATTTTTTTTTCTCATTTGTTTATTTATACTATTATCTATTCAATATCATATTCTTTTTTGTTCTACTCTAAGGCTCTAAAGCTCTACTGATTTTACATGTAATATTATTCTAAAGGGACATGTCCCGGAATAAATAAAGAATTTATTATTATTATATTATTAAACTTCCAAAAAAATATTTTTTTCTTATTTTATAGTAAATAGAAAATTAAAATTAAATAGTATTATTATTTTTGTGAACAAAAACACTTCCCTTAAATTATCTTTATTAATTTTCTACATTAATATTTTTTTACCCACACACAACCAACGTTTCGAAATTCTCTTTCATCTTCTGGGTTTTCCTTTCTTCGAAAATTCAACAATACAACATCAGCACTATGCATATTTTTCAATTATTAATGTAATTTAATATAGTATTCTAAAAACAAAATTATTTTACCTTAACTATGCTATTTTTAGCATAAAGGCCCGTTTTTCCATAATACATTACTTCGTCTGATATGATCACTATTAAATTTTTTTTTTAATTTAAGAAAATTAAAAATAAACTTTTAGTTTGCAACAAGTAATTATTTTACTAAAACAAAAATATAGATGAATAAGGAGGTTGGTTGTGTGGAAGTAAAGTGGAAAAGTTTCATTTAATGAAATGTCAACGCATACCGAGAAGATCGAAAAATATGATTTGTATATGCTCTAAGTTGCTTAGGTGGTCTAAAGCGGAGGGAAACTAAAACGCCCCGATAAATCATAATTTCGTATAAATTCCCCGATGTCAGCGGGGCTTCCTCGTCCTATGTCAGATAGACACGACATATTAAAACAATATATCATTCAACTATTTCTTGTTTCTTCTGTTAGATATTCTCCATTTAAACTTTATAAAAGTTTAATAGTATTTGCTTAGTTTAATTTTTCTTTTCATTAACTCAATACTTATCTTAATCTCTTGGTTTGCGCAAATCTGATAAAACCGTTCATGAATAAATGGAATTGAACTAATAATTTGTCTGTCTTAACTATTTTTTTTTTCGTTCATGTAGTTAATCAGCTAAGAGGTTGGCATAAGACCTCTTTGTATCCCTCTGCGATCGAATCCTTATTTAGATAAATAGTAGCCGGAAAAGAAACCGGATCTGTATGGAATGGGTCACTTCCTGTTTCATATGATATACTACAGCAGGAGCGGGGGTCCCTGGGACGGTTTTAATCACTTGGAAAATACAAAACATAACATATAATTAGCCTTAATTTAATTATTAATTTATTATTTATATAGCTTTATCTATTGTATGTTTTGGTCCCTCACAATAAAGTTGTGGAATTTATATATACAGATATTCGCTATATTTACTACTAGGTGTACCCGCACGGCGTTGCTCCTGAAAAGAATTGCGAGTTAAATACCCTCCCAAATTTTTAAGTTTTTTTTTTATGTTTAACTTTAAAAAGATAATATGAGTAAAAGGAGACAGAACTATTGATCTCATCATTCCTAATCATCATTCATCATCATCACTGTAAATTTTGTATTTAGGATTGCTGTAAAATCTAGTTGTGAACCTCGTTTATTGGTCACTGCATGATCATCGGAAGTGGTACTTTACTTGAAGGTCATAATTGATTTCCATCAAAAATTATATTAAAATACTATGCAAAACTTTTCAAATTTAGTATTTGTAACTTATATATTGATTTAATTAGCATACTTGGATTTAATTAGCATACTGGTCTAAATTGGAAAACCGGAAGTGGTACTTTACTTAAAGGTCATATTAGACTTTCATAAAAAATTATATTAAATTTAGTATTTATAAGTTTTGAATTTATTTAATTAAAGTTATAAATAGATTAAAGTTCTGCAGGTGCTTTTTCAAAAGATATGGGATACGAAGAAGATCCCCCGAGAGTGGGAACACAATATAATCGTGCCAATTCACAAAAAAGGGGGCCCAAGTGACTGCACAAACTATAGGCCAATATGCCTCTCTACCGTAGTGTATAAAATGTACACTTCCATTTTGGAACACAGACTAAGGCAGCTGGTAGAAGATGGTCTAGAAGAAGAACAGGCTGCATTCCGATCGGGTAGACAGACGCAGGACAATATCTTTGTTCTCAGAAACATAATGGAGAAAGTGCTGGGACAAGGACAGGAATATATATATGGCTTTTCTGGACCTCAGAGCAGCCTTTGACTCTGTCCCACGAGAAGCCATATGGGAGGCCTAAAGAGCGAAAGATATTCCGGCCCCCCTAATTCAAGCAGTAAAATCAGTATACCAAGGACCAAAAGGTATTGTACGAATAAATGGTACAAGTTCAAAACCCTTCCCTAGGGCACGAGGAGTAAAGCAAGGAGGCAGTCTTAGTCCTCTTTTTTTCATCATATTTATAAATGAAATTCACAAGATATGTAAGAGAAGGATGGAGAGAACGGTAATAGGGAAATGGAATTTAAGAACAATATCAGTACAGGCATATTTATACGCGGATGATATTGTTCTTGTCTGTGATGATAAAGGAAAACTGCAGCGGGCCCTGGTTGAATGGCAAGAAGAGCTATTGAGGAAAGGAATGGCTATTAACTCCACTAAAAGTAAAGTCCTGGCAATCTCAAGAAAAGAGGAAGACGTACACCTGTTCTGTAACGGCGAGGCACTTGAGACTGATGATGACGTCACATATCTCGGAACGGCGGTTAGCATCACTGCCACCATTGACAAAGAAGTACCCAGCAGAATTGCAAAAGCAAATAAAATATACTATCAGATCTTCAACACTATTGTAGGCAAGAGAGAGTTCACCAACCAGGTCAAGATCCACATCTTTAAAGCTGTCTTTCTGCCGACTCTACTGTATGGTTCTTAGAGTTGGGTAACGTTGGACAGACATATTAGCCGTATGACTGCCTTGGAAATAAAGTACTGCGTAGAGTGGCAGGCAGAACACAAATAGACCGGGTCAGGAATGAGACGATAAGGGAGCAACTGGCCATATCTTCATTGAAAACCACCTTCGAGTAATGCCAATTAAAGTGGTTTGGACATGTGTGCAGGATGAGCGATAACCGAGACCCAATGAAGAGATAATGGAAGCTCGATCAACTGGCAAAAGACCCAGAGGCAGGCCAAGGATAAAATATGATGAATATGTCACCAGGTTGGGCAGAGAGAGAGAGGAAGGACTTTGAGAGGAATGATTTTTTTCCGCTCTAATTAAACATTTTTATTACTTGTTTTAAGTGTTAAAATTGAGCGTAAAATAATTATTTTCTCCCATTTGTGAACTGAAAAAGTCTGCAACAGAAGAATAAGATATAAGTTAAGTGGATTCTTCCGCTTAAAATGTCGAAACAGTCGATTTCCAATGCTTTATCTGGCGATATGGACAGTTCTGATGTTACCGAACACGAAGAAATTTCTAGGGAACTTGTTACCTACTGAAAGAAAACGACATATTATAGCGGAATGAGACCTCCAAAAACAATATTTTGTCTGTGTGTGTGTGTTAGTGTGTCTGTCGGATTTACGGCCTCCGATTCCTTCACCTGGCCCAATTTTCCGGGTTTTTCTTTGTTTATACACATTTTAGGGGCCCTGGTTTCATATTTGCCCCCCCCCCTAGCGACGGCGGTCAAACAGCGCCGCGGACGCGCCAAGAGGAGGCCGCCCGGCGGGATTAAGCCCCACTTCACGAGAGCTTATCAATGCTGGACGGCCGCCCAGGTGAAGAGAGGTACAGGTATTTATGATAAAATAGTTATGTTGCATGCCAATTGTAACGAATACTCACATTTTATTTTTAATATACAAGAACGGGGTTTCCCGATCATAAGAAATGTACGGGCCCCCCAGTATTGAACAGTGTCAATAGATGGTTGTAGCGACGCCGAGTGTCGTTTTTGAGATACTGCTATCTTCAGAAACTAGTAACCAAATTCAAGATCACTTTTTGAGCCACCGATTTATAGTTTAATAGACGTAAAAAGAAGTCATGTGTTGTTAACATCAGATATTTTTAATATGTGAAATTCGAAAAGCTTAATGCATATAAACCTTCCTGAAGAAATTCTTTAAATGATAGTGAAAACATCATCAAAATCGATCGACAACTTTTCAAGTTTTGTGAGCACTATATATATACGCAGGTTGTATATATACATATATATATATATATATATATATATATATATATATATATATATTATATCAGATGTTCATAAATTTTCTATTGACACAACTGATATTGAAATAGACATGAGGCAGGCTATACAGTGCCCGCAACACTCAACGGTTGTGAGGGTTTAGCGCAAGGCTGGCCACAAAAGGCGCATTGGATGATTACAAGTGGTACATAGTATCTTCCCAATCAGTCCAGTCAAATTAGACTATGTAATTAATTAGGGATTGATAAATTATTTGTCAATGTTATACATTCATCCTCAGTTCTAAAAACACACAAAAAATTCAAAAATAAGCAATTCAAAATATAGTTTGGTATTATTATACATATTGCATATATATATATATAATAATACCAAACTATATTTTGAATTGCTTATTTTTGAATTTTTTGTGTGTTTTTAGAACTGAGGATGAATGTATAACATTCGAAACTAGTTTTCAATAAAACAAATCTATAGAAGTGGCAAATAATTTATCAATCCCTAATTAGATTGATCCTTCTATACCATCATGCGCATGTTAACTGAGTAGGTAATTAAACGAAAAAAAAATGTTTTTATTATATTTTACATTAATTTAGTGATGTCTAGTGGAGGTAATATCAAAAGTCCTGATGGATAGGAAGCGAGGTCGAGTCAGGATAAGTAAATACTTATACGATATATATATATATATATATATATATATATATATATATATATATATATATATATATATATATATATATGACCCACATATATTTTTTCCTTGAGGTTTACAGCTGTATTAAAAATAGAAAAAGTAAATGTATTGTCGGTTTAATATGAAGAGATAGTGTCATGTAAAGAAAATATCCATAATATGTTTTTTTTAAATTTATTTATATTTGTTTCCAAGAAATAACCCTATACAAATAGAGTATATCTGTACTTACACAATGGAAATATATACACCGGCCTTTAAGGAAGGTTTCGGTTAAATATTTAATTTAGGAAAAATAGGATTTATGTCCTAACTGAAGCATTTTGTGTTGGTACACGTATAAAGCTATAATATATATAAAACAAGAGACACCCAGTTAATTTCGAATGATTTAATTTATGAAACGATCTCTGCTTGTAATTACATCTACGTCTGAAGGCAGGCCAATTCTGATTCGTGAATCTGAAAAAAACTTCTTTGATCTGAAAAACTAACTAGTAAAAGTGAGATGAGTTAAGTTTGAAGTTCAACGTTGGTACAGGATGTCATCTCCTGTAAACGTCTGTAGATTGGAACCGACTCCCTTCCGGATGTCTGAACCGATCGACTTTGCTGGCATCATCAGGGTGTAGGATCAAAGCATCATCAAATAGCCCTGAGGAGTAGTTGCAAGAGTTTGTTGCAAATAGATTTAGTTATATCTCTGACGGATATTTGGACTGTTAATATATTTATTAAAACTTAGATGTCATATCTCCTAGGAAATTAAATCGATACTGTAAATTAAATATAATTTAATTAATATATTTTTTTATTTTGTATTCGTAATATTTAAGGCATAAGAAAAGTTTGTGCGTTTTCCCGTTTATCTTTTTAGTCCAGGCGCTGTAGTTTATTTTTTAAAATCAATATCCAAAGGGACATTCTTAACGTGATAATCAATATTTAATAGAACAGTACAGCTACTCAGATACACCGACGACATTGATATCATGGAAAGATCATTTCAGGCGGTCTCCGAAGCGTTCTTTCTACTTGCCGAGGCCGCTAGGAGAATGGATTTGATAATAAACGAGACAAAAACTAAGCGGTATCTGGAGAACAAGCAATGAATGGTGAGGAAGTCAGAATTGGAAACTACAAATTTGAGAAATTCAACGAATTTGTATACCTCGGATGTGGAAAACGACGTCTCTAGGGAAATTAGGTCTCGTGGTAGCAAGTCCAGCAGATCCTTCTATAGACTACGTAATCATTTTCGAAGTTACCTGTTTCCGAGATCAACGAAGATACAGTTGTATAAAACCAGACGTGGACGCTGAGCAAGTCGGATGAGTCCGCTTTAATAATTCGTAAGGGGAAGATCCTCCGCTCCATCTATGGTGGAATCATGCAGGGACAAGAATGGCGTCGAAGAACCAATCGAGAACTATATGCCCTCTTCAAGGAATCAGACATAGCAAGATTTATTCGACTTGGAAGGTTAAGGTGGGTTGGACATCTGGCGAGGATGGATGAAAATTCCATTCCAAGGAAGATTCTTCAGGAAGAAATGTATGGTCCTTGGCGTAAAAGAAGACCTAAACTGCATTGGCGAGATGGTATCCAGATGGTATCGCACACGATGCCCGAACATTTCTCAGAGTGCGTAATTGGATGGTAGCTGCACAGGACCGGGACACATGGCATAGACTGATTCAGAAAGCCTTGTCTCATTAATGAGTTGTTGTGTCGCTGATAAATGGATAGATATATAACTAGGAGAAAAATAGCAGAAACAAGTTTTATATGTTTTAGATAAAATCGGTCAGTAGCAACATGGAGAAAAAAATGGCCCTGGAGCCAGTTTTCAATGGCTATATGTTTCCGAGGGATTTCTTTACAACTGTATTTTCATGAAATATGTGTGAGGTTCGATTAAAAAAAACGTGTTTGAACATTGGGCTATTACTCGCTTCGGCCTCCTGTGGTGAGGTAGATTAGGGGAAGTGATGAAGGGGAGGGAAAGGCTCTCTGACTGCCGGGCATTGAACGCTGGAAAGTGATAGAGAGAGCTTCTCCCGCCCTTCGTCACTCCCCCTTCGTTCCCTCACGTCAGGTGGCCGTAGCGAGAAAGAGCCCAATTTTAAAAGACGTTCTTTAGGGATTTAATCGAATCTCACATATATTTCATGAAAATGGGGTTGTAGAGAAACTTCTCAAGAACATATAGCTCTTTGAATAATGGCTCTAGGACCATTTCGGCCGTTCAAATATTTTTTGGAGAACACCTGTTTTTACGTTTTCTCAATTTCCGAGAAAAGTTATTATTTTGTTTGCATCATATTTTCATTATAGATAGGCAATAACAAAAGTCACAGTTTAAATGCCCAAAAATGGCCTTTTTTTTTTTGCGAAAAGTTGTTAAACAACTCTAATTGTTTAAAAATCATTAATTTGGCATTTTTAAACGTAACTACGTACTATTTTTTATTTTTCCTCAAACTCAAAAATCACTTTTTGGTAACTTTGCGAATTTTTTTCACCATGTTGCTATATACCGAGTTTTTCTAAATCATATAAAATTTTTTAAAAATATTTTTCCCTAATTATCACATTGAGAAAGTCCATGGCTATTTATTTAAAGAAATGAATATATTTACTCTGTTGTGTCTGGACTATTTAAGAGATTTTTTTTTTTAATTCCAAAGTTTCAAACACTCCTAATATATAATAGTTACAATAATTAGCAAATTAGAAAGCAATAAAGTTGTGGCATTTTGGACATGGTGAAGGACAGTAGCCAACATCATCACTTATGGGGGCTGATTCGAGCACCGTAATTCGCGAAAGATCTCTCAACCAGTTCCTTTTTAGTCTCCTTCTATTATTAATCAGCCTTATCCATATCTATGTGCCCTTAATTATTTCTTCATTCTATTTTTCATTTAATTTTGTTTCATTATATTTTATTTACTTATTTACTTCTATTATTTCGTTTTATCATCTTCAATCTTTGTTCCCTTGAAATTTTGCCCACTCATCCTACTTTTTAATTATAACTATATAAAAAATACCACGTTACAACAAATGGTTGCCAATTAATAATATTAATAAAAACATCTGATGTGGACAACACATGACTTCCTTGTACGCCTATTAAACTATAAATCCGTGGCTCAAAAAGTGATCCTCAATTTGGTTATTAGTTTCCGTAGATTGCAGTATCTCAAAAACGACACTCGGCGTCGCGACATCCATCTATTGACACACAGACACAACTAGGGAGGAAAACCAGTATTTTACACTGAATTTTAACACTTAAAACAAGTAGTAATAATGTTTAATTGGATTAGAAACCAAATTGCGTTTGTAACCTTTATTACCGAAACATATGATTTATGTATTTAATTTAAATATAATTTTTTATATAAGCTTATTATGACCTTCAAGTAAAGTCCTATTTACCAAATTTGAGATGTTTTACATTATATTTTAATATAATTTTTGATTAAAGTCTAATATGACCTTCAAGTAAAGTACCGCTTCCGGTTTTCCAATTTAGACCAAAATCTAGCATGTTATTTAAATCAATATATAAGTTATAAATACTAGATTTGAAAAATTTTGCAAAGTATCTCAATATTATTTTTGATGGAAATCAATAATGACCTTCAAGTAAATTACCGCTTCCGGTGATTAAGCAGTTACCAAAAAGAGAGGTTCACAACTAGATTTTACGACAATCCTAAATACAAAATTTCAACTTTCTACAGTACAGAAGCCACGACGAAACAAGTCAAAATGGATTCAGGGATGGTCAAAATGGATATTTCCGTTGAAATCTGAAAACCGAAAATTTTCGCGATTACAATACTTCCTTTACTTCGTACAAGGAAGTAAAACGATTTAATCGGCCTTTACACAATTTAGGAAATGAGGAGGTAGGATCATGAAGGTAATTGCAACCATCCCTTGCCATCGAATAGGGTGGCTTAGATATGAGAGAAAAAGGTGGCCTATATTTTAAGGACATTAATCATTCAGCAAACTATAAATATATATATATATATATATATATATATATATATATATATATATATATATATATGTATATATATATTTTTTTTTATACAAAGTCAAAAGAGGTTCAAAAAAATATTGCTAAATACGGTGTATACGTATTTTTGTTCACTATTATTTCTGATTGCATAATTAATTCATTATTCTTTTTTTTTTTCTTTTTTTTTAATATTTTATAAGGATAATAGATTTTTTTTAACTCTTTGCGAAGCCGCTTTTTAATTAATTGTAAACATAACTATATTTTGTGTATAAACGCTAATGCTGGTATTGATATTTCCGTAATTAGTTTTTTTAAAGGAAATATTCGCAAGTATTATATGATCTCATGCATATTTATGAGCTGAATAAAGGTCATGCGTTATATTTTCTTTTTGCTGTGACTACTTCCTCTTCTTACCTTTGACATTTACTATGAATATTAAAAGATGGATAAAAGGAATATTGATTTGTTATTCTTAGAATCGTCGAGGAAAATAAGAATTGATGTACTCATCCACCTGTATCACTTTAAATCAACCGTTGTATGTACAATATGCCTGGAATAGAAACACAATTTGTAATTAATTATTTTTCTATGTTGTTGCTGTTTATTGGTTTTAATAGAAACGATCATTATAGATCGTAACTGAACAAAACTATTTAATTAATACTTTTTTAAATGATAAAGTTTATAAAATACAGATAAAAACAGAAGAAATGTAAATAAAGTATCTATAAATAAATTAGATAAATATACACACATACAAAAACTTTCAAATTTTTCAATCGAAAACTTTTAGGGCTATAACCAAAGCCCTGTGGTACATCAGTAACATTATCTTATATATATATAGACTTCAAGATGCGAACAGTTAACGAATACATACGGACCCATTACAAAGGATTTCACGATACTTGCACGGACACTGATACAAGACATGGCTACAACCAACATAGCTGACGACACACACAGAATGCTGAAAAGGAGCTGGATGAGGGATCTCCTTGGCTAATTATGTACAATAATCAAGACAGGGAGAGATACCGCTGGGAATTATTCTCTATCATGCCACAATATCTGACTTAATGTCAACCCTGGCAGGTGTGAATTCAAAAATAAAGAAAATAAATATAGTAAATATAGCTGTAACATAAAAATTAAATTAAAATAAAATAAAATATTCATTCCATTCCATGAATTCGATGGTGTTATTGATTTTTGTTTAAATCAAATTTTGCCAAATTACTTAAATTGGCCACATTGCTCAACCTACTTCTTACCTATCTTTTAATAAATATAAAAATAAAATAAATTGTTTCCAAGCCGATGTTTAATTTTGATAGCTTTTTATTGAAAAAAAACTCCTTGGTAATTTCTTAAGGGTTTTTAATATATCTTTATCCGAAATTATTTTTATCTCTGTTATTAATGATGTCAATTGTCACTTGAGTCTTTTCAGGGCTGATAAGGTTCGCTATGCTATTTTGAGGATTCTTTTTCACTTTCATTTTCTCTCTCTCTCTCTCTCTCTCTCTCTCTCTCTCTCTCTCTATATATATATATATATATATATATATATATATATATATATATATGTATATATATAATCTATCATCCAATGCGTTGTGGCCAGCCTTGCGCTAAACCCTCACAACCGTTGAGTGTTGCGGGCACTGTATAGCCTGCCTCATGTCTATTTCAATATCAGTATTCAATATTATATTTTAAGTAACTTTGTAATATATATATGTATATATATATATATATATATATATATATATATATATATATATATATATATATATTACAAAGTTACTTAAAATATACTATTTTTTTTTTACTTTTTTACTTCAATTTAAAAAATTGAAATATATAAAAAATGCTGATAGTAGTATTGCTGATTAAGGCTTTAAATGAGTAATAAAAAATACAAAAAAAAATTATCGGCAAAAATCTATACAATAAGCCATAAAAATTGATTATTAAATTGTTTTTAAAAGAAAAATTATTTTTAACATCTACAAAGAAAAATAAAATTAGTTATTATATTTTGTGGAATTTCCAAAACCTTAACAAATTTAATCCTAAAATTTTAAATTAAAATTTATTATACCAAAACAAAAAATTTTTTTTTTATCTTTTTATTTTAAAGTCGTAACTGCCCATTTTCTACGACAGTTTAGCAGTGACGATTCTTAAGCAGTTTTAGGGGTATCTTATGTAAATGTACCTTCTGTACCTTAACATATTGTAGATACGGCATAATATTATTAATTATTGAAGGACGTTTCAGAACTTCAAACACCATTTTCTCAGTATAATATCAAATACAGTTACCACCTCTGTGCATAACACGACCGCATAATTATATCCCCCTTACTGCCTTCTAAATATAATGACAATATATTACATGCATAATTACTATCTCTCCACCGCCTCCTTATTCACACCTTATTTCCAATCTAGGCACGAAATTATGTCTATTAATTTAGTTTTATATTCAATTTTAAGTTTCCCAGTTTTCCTATATTTATTACATCTGTAATTAGAAAGTAAAAAGTCATACTTCAATCAGCACACCATACGGATGCATTGACTCAAAAAGGGAAGAAAGTAACAAAAAATGAAAAGAAAGAGTGCATTATTGACATTTGTTTTACATATAAACCATTAAATGAAGTACGTTTTACATGACTTGAGAATGGCCCAAGGTGGCCGAAACGTCGATATAATGTAATATAAAATAAAAACATGGTGACCGAATGGCCTTTTTTCTTTCTAATTACTGATTCTAATAAAATGCCACCGAAAACTAATAAAACGACTAGAAGATATATATTTACTATTATTTTGGTACTGAATGGCCAGGTATTCACTGAATGGATGGGGTTTGAAGGTGGGGAAGTATTGGAGTGACGGATGGAAGGTGGGATGGAATTCTGTAAGGATGAGAATCGGATAAAAAAAGATCTATCAAAAGCTGCGGATCGGTGGACCTTTGTAAATAAATCTGAAGGCCGTGAACGGGTATAGCGGGAACGAACAGAGTATTTGAGCGTTAGAGCAGGTTATTTTTATCCCATATATGAGCTAAATATGCTTCTTTGTCAACTTTCTCGTTTCCAGGAATGCCGGGATGACTGAGAACCAATAAAAAGTTTATTGTTCTGGAAGAATCGTTTGTGTTTTTAATGGTATAGAGAAATTCCTGAACAAGGACGCTATCTGAAAAAAAAATGTGAAAGGCTTTGAGGACACTCAGAGGGTCAAAGAGAACAATTATTAAATGTCCTACTAACAACTGCGCTGTTTGGAGTGCTTTTAAAAATCGATATTCAAGATTGCACATGTGGTTTCCATCTCTCTCTCTCTCTCTCTCTCTCTCTCTCTCTCTCTCTCTCTCTCTCTCTCTCTCCCTCTCTCTCTCTCTATCTCTATCTCTCTCTCTCATCTCTTTTCATCTTCTGCCGCTTCTCGCTTCACGCCATTTTCGAATTTTGAGTCGCATTTTTTCCATAAACAGGAAACTTTTCCATACTCCTCCAAGAATTGGATAACGTCAAAACTTTGCATAGGATCAATTTCAAGTTCAGGCTTAATTAAAACACAACAATGAATGTGAACGGTGTCTATCCGCACAATTACTGTCGTAAATATCACGTTAAACCTCCTGCGATTGTATGTGATGACGGCAACTGTCACACAGTTCACATCGCGGTATGGGCTCCGACATTACTGCCATGACTGCAACTGTCGCGGTAGTGATAGTAAACTATCATCTTGTAAACGAGACTTATTGTAATAGTTATTAAAAAACATTTAATTCCAAAGGTTTGAGTTGCCTTCAGGTAGTTGTCAAGATCAGGTAACTTTAGCAGAATCGTTTTGAAAAATCATTTTAAAATTTTTTGAATAGATAATAAAGAATTTATTTGCAAACGTAATTTTGTAAATATAACAAAAGAAAGAATATGACAAATATTAAAAATTTTGAATAAATTGTTTAATTATAAATAATAAATGAATAAATTAAAATCTCTTACTAAAGGGAGAAGTTGGTTGGGAGGGGGGGGGGGGTGCAGTCAAAGAGTTACACTTTTATAAGTAAACTTTTATATTTTGTGCACATGTTTCGGCCTAAGTTTTAGGCCATCTTCGGGGCTAAAGGAAAATAAAATAACAACAATGAAAAACGACAGAGGCAGTACCATTAACAGTAAAAGATGATAAAAACAGAAATTACAAGTAAGATAAAAAAGTATGAAGTATAAAAAGAAAAAGATAACACTAAATTTAAGTATTATGTAATTTACATAAATGTAATGTAAATAAATTTTTAAATTTATGTAAATTACATAATACTTAAATTTAGTGTTATCCTTTTCTTTTTATACTTCATACTTTTTTATCTTATATGTAATTTCTGTTTTTATCATCTTTTACTGTTACTGGTACTGCCTCTGTCGTTATTCATTGTTGTTATTTTGTTTTTCTTTTAGCCCTGAAGATGGCCTAAAAATTCGGCCGACACGTCGGCACAAAATATATAAGTTTACTTATAAAAGTGTAACTCTTTGACCGCACCTCCCGACCAACTTCTTCCTTAGGTTACATCTACGGTCTACAAAAAGTTTCTCCAATATAAAATCTCTTACATTTATTTGTTTTAAAATAAATTTTACTATGGGTGGCGCGTGATGTGTGAGAAGTGCGCCGAGCGACAGGCACCGTAATTAAACTTACACCTAAAAGACAAATGGTAAATTCTTATATACATTTTTTTTTGTACTACTTTAATATTTATACCTGCTAATATTGACAATCAGGAAATATTCTGAGTAAAAAATAAATATTGTGGCCTGATAGAGATTAATATCCTGCGCGACCTCATTATTGTACATAGGCTAGGAGATTCCTCATCCAGCTCCTCTTCGGCCTTCTGCGAGGGTTGTCAGGCATGTTGATTGTAACAATGTCTTGTATGAGTGTGGTAGGATGTCCGTGAGTTATCGTGAAATCGTTTGTAGTGGATCCGCATGTGTTCGTTAGCTGTTGGCATATTGAGGTCTGTATGCAAGGTAATTTTGCTGATGTACCATGGGCCTAAATAAAAAATTATTTACGTATTCTGTTAAAAAAAGAAAATTATTACAATCGAAGAACATTTATGTGAAATTAGCGACAACTACATTGAGAAATACAACAGAATTTCTCGTTTCTCATTTGCTTTCGAGAGATATATTTCACAAGAAAAAATCCTAGCAACAGTTGCGGATTCAGCAAATGATTTTAGTTTAGAACCCGAAAGATAAAGAGTTTTTTTGACGAGCAAATTGATGCAAAAATGATTTTTTTTTTCGGTTTTATTTTTTATATTCATACCTGTCAATGCAAAATGAAATTTAAAACAAAAGTTTTAGATGTTTTATTTACAACGGAAATTGCTTTAATGAAAAAGCGTTCTCAATCATTCAGTAGTGCAATGAAGCCCTTTGAATTTTTATATAATAATAGAATGACTGAAAAGCTTTGTTGTTTCTTGAATGGAATTGTTTGTTTATCTGCCCTGTTCTGTATAAGTCTTTAATCCTTAGCCAGATGTGTTTATCAGAAAGAACTTTTGAAACAACAATTGTTCCCTCATTTATCCGCATCTCTTTCAATACTTATGAATACCTTTTAATTTGAATTCAGAAAAATTTGAAATTCGTGTACTTTTGCGGCATTATTGCAAACAAACTGGAGAAGCTGCTGCTCGAAAGATATGTGAAGTGGAGGGAGAGGGTGTTTTAAATGAAAGGACTGCGCAACGTTGGTTTGGGCATTGCAACCCCTGAAGATAAACCACGTTTTGGGCGCATCAGCCCATCTGAGTGGATCATTGAGGCTACAGAAACGGCAGTAAATGAAAATCCGCCAACCAGCACCACTGTCGACTATTCTTGAGATTATATCCTTACAATATCCTGCCCTGGTCAAAAGGAAGACAGTTCTCCTACAACAAGATAATGCTCGTCCTCATACCGTTAGAAAAACTCTGAATAATATTGAAGAACTTGATGGCCTAGAACTTCTACCACACCATGCATACAGTCCTGACATTTCCCCTTCTGGCTATTACTTGTTTCGCTCAATGGCTCATTTTCTTCAGGAGAGACAGTTCAATAATCAGGAGGATGTCGAAAACGGTGTTCGCGAGTTCTTCGGATCAAAAGATACCTGCGAGGTCTTCAAAAGTTGGATACTAGGTGGCTCAAGACAGTCCAATACGAGACGTTGTACTTTGAGGATTGAGCTGTAAGTTGTTATTTTTTAAATCCAATTTAATTGTACTGTAAAATACACCAATAATACTTTTGTATCAACCTAGGATAAAAGAATGTGATGAAATGTCAGGCGAAGCATTAAATTAAAAATGTCAATTCATAGAAAATGCTTTACCTAACTGATGATAATAATAAAGAAATTGAAGCAGATGAACTAGAAATAGAGCTTAAATTATTGTCCCAGAAAATTAATGGCATTATTATCCCAGAGAAGGTTTTGAAGTGGATTTATAACTACAACCTCAAAGAACCTTTCCCAAATAACTCATTGCATTGAGAGTACTGAATTTATCCGTTTCAGTTACTAATAGTGGGAGAACTTTTTCAAATTAAAAATAATTAAGAATTTCCTGCATTACGTATGAATCAAGAATAATGGAATGGTTTGGTCATTATTTCAATAGAAAATGATGCTTAATGATAACAATCAATTAATATTGACGAACTCTGAATGGAATTTGCAAAAATGAAAGTCCGAAGCGTTTCTTTCATACAACGGTAGTTTAATTGCTTTGTAAATAAGCAATTTTAAAATAAGAAACTGCAATTTGTATAAAGTAATTTTCATGTCCACTTCATTTTCTGTTTAGGTAAAAAATTAATATAACTCATTTAATTTTTTTTTTCCTGAAAGGTATAGATAGCTTTTTCGTTCGCGGGAGTCCAAATAACTCTTCACATATATTTCATATTTTTTCCCTTCATTTTATTTTAAAAAAAAAATGAAATTTAATATAACTGAGATTGCATTTGATCTAGCAATGTGTTATAGATATTTTTTTTAATTTGTTTTTAATTGAAAAGCTTGACATAGGCTATATATGGGCTCGGTTGGGTTAATTTAATCACACGTGCACCTGGGCCATAGATTTCAACTGGCTTTTATCGAGCTTTCTGCTGCATTACTTCGATAAAGCATTCGATTGCCTAGTATTATGACCATTTCAGTGGTCAGAATTCAGGTAGTATGCGGAGTCTCTTATTATCAGAACACAGATTTTTGTTTTTGTTTGAAAGTTAGAAAAGTAGAATAACAGAGTAGTTTCTTGATTAAAAAAGTAACGTACAAAGTTTTATGAAAATATTCGAAGAGGCTATTTCCGTGTCCTTTTTTTTCATCAGATCAGAATGAAAATGGCGTAAATCCACAAATTACAAAAGTTCAGTTCCTAAACGATGGTTTAGTTTGTATTAAAAACGATAGAAGCGCTTCGAAAAATTACACTGGGGGAAGTGTAGCTTTGGGAATGAAAAAAATACTTTTTTACATGACGTAAAGTTACTTTGAACAAAGCAATGTTCAAATTGACATTTTAATAAAAAAATAAAATAAAACTTGCTACGATTTTTGAAACATTAACTCTATTTTCTTCATCAGGATCTAAATAAACAAATTTTAACAGTTTTTAGACTCTATTTCTTGCTGAAGGTTTGATAATATTTCCTAGAGATACAAGTATATAGAAAGCTTAATAAGACAACTTACTACTATATATATTGGACTAATCGTCCGTTATCTTCTTATCTTGTTACTTCAATGTACGAAGTAAATGAAGTATTGTAATCGCGAAAATTTTCGGTTTTCAGATTTCAATGGAAATATCCATTTTGACCATCCCTGAATCTATTTTGACTAGTTTCGTCGTGTCGTCTGTACGTACGTACGTTCGTATCTCGCATAACTCAAAAACGGTTAGCGGCAGAAAGTTGAAATTTTGTATTTAGGATTGTCGTAAAATCTAGTTGTGAATCCCCCTTTTTGGTCACTGCTTAATCACCGGAAGTGGTACTTTACTTGAAGGTCATAATTGATTTCCATAAAAAATTATATTAAAATACTTTGCAAAACTTCTCAAATTTGGTATTTATAACTTATATATTGATTTAAATAACATAAAAGATTTTAATCTAAATTGGAAAACCGAAAGCGGTACTTTACTTAAAGGTCATATTAGAATTTCATCAAAAATTATATTAAAATATAATGTAAAACATCTCAAATTTGGTAAATAGGACTTTTATATTTATGTGAAAGTATTTACTAATAAGTAATCATAATAAGCTTACATCAAAAATTATATTTAAATTAAATACATAAATCATATGTATCGGTAATAAAGGTTACAAACGCTATTTGGTTTTCAATCCAATTAAACATTTTTATTACTTGTTTTAAGTGTTAAAATTTAATGTAAAATACTGGTTTTCCTCCCTATTTGTGTGTGTGTGTGCCAATAGATGAATGTCGCGACGCCGAGTGTTGTTTTTGAGATACTGCGATCTTCGGAAACTAGTAACCAAATTCAGGATCACTTTTTGAGCCAGCGATTTATAGTTTAATAGGCGTACAAGGAAGTCATGTGTTGTCCACATCAGATATTGTATATTGGTTAATTAGTTGAAGGTTTTCTACTATCACATTCACATTTTATATTTAATTATAATTTATTTTTTAAGATCCTATTTGAATTTATTCTATTGGCCACTATTTTGTCTATTATGTTTTAATGAAGCATAAGGACAATTCAAGGCGAAATTAAACAGAATGTTTAATGAGAAAAATGAAGACATATAAACAAAATAGACAAAATAATGGCCAATGGAATAAATTCATATAGGATATTAAGAAATAAATTAGAATGGAATATAATAATGTGAGTCTGATAGAAGGTTAACATAGGCAAGATAATATGTTTTTTATAATGGAAAATTAGTCCGAAACGAAAAAATTATAATAAAGGGGTGAAGGTGTCTTATTAAGCTTCTTATGTACTTGTATATCTGAGAAATAGTCTTTTAGTTAAAATGATTCCCCCCTAATTATTCTTTAAATATATCAGGTCATCCCTTATGTAATGTCGGTTTTTAAAAATCTGTCCGTTTATGTTGATATTACTAATCCCTACTTTACAATTGAATTGTGTTTAAATATTTTGTTTATTATAGAATTACGTACTCTTCTATTTATGAAGTTTTCGTTGGAGAAAATTAGTTAGTCTGGTAATTCTTCAACTGTTACTACAGGATTTTCTTCAACAGTAGCCTGCAGGAGTTGGTCGTCAAGCTCTATTGGTCGACCTGTCCGAGGCTCGTCTTCGAGTTTGCGGTTTCCCAGTCGAAACTTTTCAAACCACCTCTGTGCACTTGCCGTTTATTAATGACGTTTTCTCCATATATTTCTGCAAGTTTCCGATAAATTGAAGCAGATTTTTCTCTTTCATCGAATTCCCAAAGCATAACATGGCGTAAATGGTTTTTGGGGAGATCCATTTTAATTGAAATTTCAGCATAGACTAGCTTTCTCCGACAAAAACATGATAAATAGAGGAGTACGTAATGCTATAATAAATAAAATATGTAAACACGATTCAATTGTAAAGGTGGAATTAGTAATATCAACATAAAAAGACATATTTTTAAAAACCGTCATTACTTATAATGGTAATAATGGGATAATCATATGAGTATGATAGGAGAAGAATAATATGCACAAGATAAGAAGTTTTTGATAATTGACAATTAGTCCGAAACGTAAATATTATAATAAAGGGGTGAAAGAAGCCTGAAGGTGTCTTATTAAGCTTCCAATATAAGTACTTGTAAATATGAGAAATAGTCTTATAACTCAAATAACTCTTCCCTAAAAAAGTTAATTATTAAAATATAAAATATTATATTAATATAATATTATATTATATTAAAAAGTTAATTCTTGAAATATATATTGCATTTATTTAAAAACTGGAGTAAAATTCGGCAAATCTGATATCTTTCTCGTTTTTAGAGGACTCTGAAACCCTGCGCCGCAATATAACAGTTGCCCTGCGTAATAAATGAATATTAATGCAGGAAATGGCCTTTACCTTGTAAGGCTGCCTTTTGTGATTAGTTGAATAGTGAAGATTTATTTAAATTTTGTGACTGTAAGGGGGGGGGGGTAAGTATTAGTCCAGTCAAGAAAGGGTTTTCGAAGAAAAAATAATAGAAGTTTTTTTCTCAACGATTCTATATGGATTTTGGGGTACTGAATCCGGATTTCAGGTTTGTCACCTCGGCAACAATCGGCTTCACAATGAAAATAGAAAAAAAACAAAAAAAAAATTTAAGAACTTTTTTTTTTAGTTTTTTGCTTATAACTAGAAAATCTAGCATTTTTCGAAGATAAACATTCCATACAAAATTAAAGTAGACCAAATTTTACGGTACAGACTGAGATAAAAAAAATTGGCGAAAGTTGATTAATTTGATTACGCACACTAAATATAGCTTGGATCATTTTTTTGTTCATCTAAAGAAAAACCAAAATAAAAATATCTAAATGTGATGTATGAACTTTACTGGTTGTATCTGTAAAATGGCTTTTAATTGGATTTTGATCGGGTTTTTTTTTTATCAAAAAATATTTAATGAATTAAAAATATATCCGATAAGTGCGCGAGAGTGAAATAACAAGACATACATACACATATGTTTATTTGCAGTTATTAATCTTATTTTATTAAGTGGTCCTCTTTAGGCTTCGCTGATGCAAAGTGATTATAAGATAAAAATTAAATTGATAATTTCTTAAATGCTTGTAGTTAATAAGGATTTCAGTATTTTATTAGATTATTTTTAAATTTCTGTAAATGTAAATTATTTGATGTATAACATTGATATATTATAAAATTATTTGATATATTGATATATGAACATTTTGTATATATACACATATAAACTTTTTACTACATCTTTCGTAATTTTAGCACTGGTGAAATCCCTACACAGGATGTAAATATAGGGTTAATAGGCTTAAATAATTGTATATAATTAAATATATGTTAAATCATAAAATTAAAATAGTTACATTTAATTTTCAGCTAAGCTACTATACAGCTAGAGCGAGCAAAACGGTCACTTTTTGACTCTCTGTGAAACGCGAAAACGCAAACATCATTCTTCTGACTTAGACATACCAGAAATTTTTAAAATAATTAGTTTCAGACATATGACGTTGAAAGTATAGTTATCTATACTTTATAGTTATCTATACTATATACTAAGTATAGTACTAACTAAGTATACTAGATACTAAGTATAGTTATCTATACTATAGTTATCTATAGTTATAAGAGCGTTTTTTTCAAATGTTTATTGTGAAGCCGGCGGCTGGCGAGGTGAGAAACCTGAAGTTCTGATCCAGCACCCCAAAAATCTTATAGGATCCTTGCCAAAAAAACTTCTATAATTTGTTCGTGAAAACATCCTTTCCGAACCTTCGAATACTGTACTAAATGTGTACAAAAAAAAAAATCATTTTTATGGTTTTAAACCACTGTTAACCATAAGAATCAACGCTGGAAGGAAACAGTTAACGTTGGATACTAATGAATAATATGCCCATAGTTCACTAGGCAATATTAGTAGTAATTTGTGGTGATAATCAAGGGTATTGAATGTGACATTAATTGATGGATCCAGGTTTATAGCCGACCTATAGCTCGCCTGATAGCGAATGAAATTGATATGTTCTCTGAATCATGTAAATTAATCTATAAACAGAGCATTGGCGTAATTGTCACAATTAATTGAAAATTAATTAGGAGAATTATTTAAATGGTATATATATCGGAGACCACCAAATTCTTCAGACGGATCCCAAGTTTCAGACGGACACTACTTTACATTATACCAATACTAGACTGAAGGAGGACCTGGGGTCAGCACTTCAAAATGAAAAGAAAGAAACGACTGAAATTACTGTACTCACTTTTTTCCAAATCTTCAAAACTAAAACTCAGGCAGAAACTCTATACATACACATACCTACTTAAATCCACATGGACTCAAGCCTCACAGACAAAAGGACTCACTTACAAAAACTATAATCTTTTCAGTCCAAAATTTTAAGACTGATAACAGAAGCTTCTTGGAACGTAAACAACAAAACTCTACACACCGACTTACAAGAACCAACTATCGACCAACTCATACGCAATTTTTATTCCCGTTTCTATAATAACCTTTACGGACATCATCACAGACTGATAGGCGATATGGCTACGGCTGGCATGACCATTAGGAGAAGGCTAAAAAGGAGCTGGATGGGAGATCTCCTTTTCTGAATTGAAGGAGGTTGTTGTCTGACTTATACCAGGTTGTTACAAAAGTCCTCGTGCTTTAGTATAGCTATATTTCAGATTACAAATTTTAAACATTATTGGATACTACTCTTCAAAGTAAAGTCCATTGTTTTCAACTACTTTCACCCATCTTTCTGCCAGTAATTGGATTTGATGCCGACCACTCCTTTGCTTTTGAGGCGAAGAGCTCATCACACCCAATTTTTACGTCCTCGTAATTATCAAAGATCCGACCTTTTAAAAAATGAGCCATTGATCTAAACAAACCATATTCTGATGGTGCAATATCTGGCTTATTCGCAAGATGAGTTTACTTCTTGTAGTTCTGATAATTTTTCCTTGGTCAAACGAGAACGATGTTCAGAGGTATTGTCGTGTTGCAAAATGGCTTGGTTCCTGCTGACCAAAGCGGGGTACTTTGCACTCAAAACTGCATAAACTCTGCCTAGCTGTTCACAGTAAAGGTTTGAGTCCCTACTACGGCCGATAAATCACGAGTAGTTGTATGTGCGTCCTGGTTCACATGTTCAAGAACATCATCATCAATGACCGATGGACGATCTGATATGAGTTGTGCTTCGATGAATAATTGACTCTCCTTCTACATCACAAATTTCTTCGGCGGCTGCCTTTGCGCTTAAACCTTTTTTCCAGTAATGACTCACAAGACAGCAAATCACGATTTTTTCTTCTGACATTGCATGTGTGTTATAGAAACGAAAATGACCCCCAACGCCAACTCTAGTCACAAGGAATTAAAGGATAAGTCTAAGTAAGCATTGACATAAATAATAGGAATAAAAACATTCTTATAGGATAATTATGAGAGTTGGAATTAAGGGTTGTGTTCATGCACAAGGAGTTTTGTAACAACCTAGAATCTATTATATCCTCAACATTTGCTTATTGTCACTCTTTTGTTAGACAGGTGCGAATATACAGTTGAAAGATAAAATAATAAAAATTGTATTGTAATAGTATATCGTCATTGCCGTCTTGAAACCTCCAATGTGCCAAACACATGAGTTTACAGGACAAATGAAAAACTGATTTATAACCCATTCAATACGGCGGCCATATTGCTGAACTTACCCAGCATACTGCGCAATAAACAAAAAAATTCGACTTTGATTGTAGCCATCTTTTAACATAAAAGTAGTTTATTTTATTGTTAAATGTGAGTTAAAAATATTTTTAAAATTCACTAAAAATTTGGTTCAACTATCTAAACTTTGAAGGCGTATAACTTCAAAACGGCGAAAGTTATCCCAAAACTATCCCTGCTCCTAGTTTTAAAATCTTTTTCAGAGATACTGAAGTGGTGAGGAGGCGGAATATTGCGCGCTCAGTCACTGAGAAGGGACTCCATGAGCGCAATATTGCGCTCTCATTATGAAATGAGTTAATGCAATAAAATATAATTTTATAAACTGATTAAAAACTTTCCAACATAGTAGGTAAATAATTGCGATACTACCTAAATGAAGATTGTTTTGGAAGTGCCTCGTAATTTCTAGCAGTAATTAATTACTACGAATACGATGAACACAAATAGTAGGAAGATTCTTTTTGATAAATTTAAATCATGCTACGATTTTTCAACACGTGACTGCTTTTCACCAGCTCACAGCAGATAAAAAAATGTTTCTTATAAAATCAAGATCACATAACTGATATACAAATCGGAGCCGTTAAATGTCATATTATATTTTTTTAATATGTCGCTTTCCATTTCGTACGCACTTTTTTGATCAAATGATGGTTCATTTCAATAGATATTTAAAAAGCCATTTTATTTTTTTATAAATTAATTTAATTTATATATATATATATATATATATATATATATATATATATATATATATAAATAACTTAGGCATAAATTGAACACTTACACTTACTTACTCAAGCCCATCTGGGCCTACGCTTCACAGATTTATGGGACAGCCAAAAAAATACACGTACAAAAACTACAAATTTTTCAGTCAAAAACGTTTAGGACTATCACCAAAGCTCCTTGGTACATCAGCAACTTTACGTTACATACAGACCTCAATATGCCTACTGTTAACGAACACATACGGACCCACTACAAACGATTTCACGATAACTTGCACGGACATCCTAACACACTCATACAAGATATGGCGACAACCAACATGCCTGACAACACTCGCAGAAGGCTGAAGAGGAGCTGGATGAGGGATCTCCTAGCCTAACTATATCCGATTATCATGACAGGAAGAGGTGCCGCTGGGTACTACTCTTTCTCATGCCTTTCATGCCACGTTTACATGTTCTTAGTCAGCACATTCACTGGCTGTCTCATAGACAGGTGTGAATTTAAAAATAAAGTTAAAAAAAAAAAAATTATTTTATATAGATATCATATACAGGGTCGGATTTAAAGATTTATGATGACAATTTTAATTTTATCGCATGATTACATTATTTATGAAAATAATTAGAGAATCAAATTTTGTTATTTTTGGTGTATTAAGTAAATTAAATAGTCCAACAAGCAATTGGAAATCAGTTTAATCACTTCTATAGCTATCAACACGAAATGCATATAGTGATGCCGTAGTTAATTGCAGAGGACAGGTTCATTTAGTGTTTCGCTTTGTTCATCCTCTTCCCCACCCACTAACCCTCTACTGTGGGATATTTTCCATCGATTGAAACAGCTATCTGTTTCTGTTTACTGAAAGAAACTATTTTAAATAATAAGATTTGTACTAACCCTTTAAGGACTAACCCCTCTCTCTCTCCCTCTCTCTCTCCCTCTCCCTCTCCCTCACCCTCTCCCTCTCCCTCACCTCCTCACTCTCCCACTCCCTCCCTCCCTTCTTCTCCCACTCCCTCCCTCTCTCCATCTCCCACTTCCACTCTCTCTCCCACTTCCTCTCCCTCTCCCACTTCCTCTCCTCCTCTCACTCCCTCTCTTAATATTTTTGCTAATTATTTATTTTTATTAACTTCTTTATGATTAGGTATCAAATTAATTTAAATTGTTTATTTTTTTTTATTAATCCAGTAATTTTCTCCTAAGGTATATATGTAAAAAATATTCTTGGTTAAAGTTGACCTGTATTTGTGATTTAATCTGAGCGTTATGGAGAATGAGTAAGGTAAAGATTAAATGAATTTTCTTGCTACTATAGAGGAATCATTTATATCCCGTTAATCCTCGATAGTTATATTAAAGGTGCTTTAACACTTTTGTCAAACTATGGCAATTCCGTAGCCAAATCATACGGCAAACGTGTAAAGGGAGTTTACACAAGCTTAGCAAACTAACCTATCTGCAAGCTACTACCGGCTATTCCAACTTTAGTCGGTTGTTAATTTCGGGTTATAAATTATATTTATTTTAAAAAGAAACAATTAAAAATATAAAATAAAAGCATATAAATGTATCATTTATATGAATATATAAATGCGTGGATGAAACACATATAACGGTTAGGTGGCGATTCCCGAAAGAACGGGATCGGATACAAAAACAGACAAGCCAAGAAAAAATATCCCTTCACACGTTTGGTTGCCAAGTTGTGAACGCATCTTGTAACATGAGATATTTGAAGAATGTTATTATCATATAATACGTGTTTACATACGCATGGATCACTAGTACCTGTCGGCGAAAAATGGAACGATGGAATGGAATGACCATTAGTGGGGCCCTTGTAATCTCCTTTTAAGATTCACTCCAGTCGGTCCATTCTATCGTTCCATTTGGAGAGTTCGTCAGCGTCCGCTTTTAGTTCTGATGATACCTGAATTGAAGAAACGTTGTCATTATTCATTAACCTTATTTTACTAATGATTTTACTTACAATTTCACAAACTATACATATACCGCTGTTTACTTTGAATAGTCCATTATTTAATTATGTATGGTACACCAACTGTCTCTACCTTTCCTTCCATTTTATAAATTTCACTGATAATGCTGGAAAAAAAAAATTGTCATTTGTGGTCTTCTAAAAAAAAAGGATTAAGTGCGAAGGCAGCTGCTGAGGAAATTTGTGGTTATGGTCTTTGCATGGTGAATGGCACATTTTTTGAAAGGGCACTTCAAAAACATCAGTTTTCCGCCTTGAAAACCAAGGACAACCAAGTTCAACTTCTGGTACAAAGACGGGTTAAAGTAATTGGCAATGATGGTCTATATTTTGAAGAATAATTTTAATGTGTAGATTTTATACTGAAATTTAAATGAAACTCATTCTACGCACAAAGACTTTTGTAACAACCTAGTATTTCAGAGTCTGGAGGCTTTAAGTTGGAATCTTCTAAGAAGATCTTAATAATCATTGGTGTCTCTTTTCTTGATCTATTGTAATTATAAATTAAAATAATCAAGGAATACAATTTATTAATTATATCCTTATCAATTCAGTGCCATCTTGATTTAGGAACTGCGAAGGGATAAATAGTCCGAGCGATTGTTAAATCTGTTGTTGAAAAGCTACCGAAGGGCCGAAGGGTTGTGTTATCCTTAATGACTTTTGGCTTAGCTTCTACCGCTAATGGTATGATAATGGATTCCCTTCCTAATGAACTTTCACCCTTCTATAGATTTTACATTATTCCAACAGGTTTTTTCTCAGTTTACAAATTAATCAGTGATTCGCTGTTGTCTTATACACAGTAAAACAAAGAACATTCTTAAGCCTCGTTTAAATTGTGATAGTTTTTGTCATGGTAGTACTGTCATAACAGTGAGTTAGTTGTGATAATGTCCCTCTCTTCACGCTGACATAAACCTTTTAACAGAAAAATCTTGTGCGCTACGCACATCACACAACTTTCTCTTACCGCCGTATAATAATTATCTTTTTAATATAATTTTAAAGAGTTCACACAAACAATACTTGAAACATTCACTTCTTCACATCTTCTCCCACATAAGTACAATAAAACAGTTTTTTAAACAATTTTAGTACAACAATGCTGTACACTACCTATATATTTTAGGTTTGTCAAGCTGAAAATATATTTTAAAAATTTCGGTTTAGTTTCCATTAAATAATATATAAAAGTAGAAATTGGTAAGTTAATTTCTACTTTTTTATTCTTACATTACATTATTAAAGAGCGTACTGTTGCCAATAGATTGGCGGATTGATGGGAGGAGGTTCGGTCGCTTCCATCTCCTTCGGATGCGTTCGGTTATCCATCTAGGGTCTTGTAGTCCTTATAAGATACGCTGTATCTTTGCTAGTTACGGTCCGATTTAGACGTTTCTTTTTTTTTTTTTAGATAATTTAATTAATTTACATATTATCCAATACGTAATTAACTATAACATTCCAATTTTTTAAGTTATGCGCAAATAAAATATTCTTTTCATCATAACATTTTTCTCTTCATTTCCTCGATGATTTGCTACATTTATGAAAAGTTAAGGGGCTTTATGAGGAATAATTTATGCAAGTTTTGTCGAAATCGTTTGAGCCGTTTTCAAAAAAATTGTAAATCCATGATATAATTGCTACTTCCGGTTTGTCCGATGCGCTGTATCTTTGCTAATATAGGTCCGATATTGATGATTCTTATTTGTTTTTTAGATAATTTAATTAACCTACATATTATCCAATACCTAATTAACTATAAAATGCATATTTTTTAAGTTATGCGCAAATAAAATATTCTTTTCATCATAACATTTTTCTCTGTATTTCCTCGATGATTTGCTACATTTATGAAAAGTTAAGGAGCTTTATGAGGAATAATTTATGCAAGTTTTATCGAAATCGTTAGAGCCGTTTTGTAGATAATTGTAAAAAAGTATAAAATCGATTATATAAAGTGGCACTTCCGGTTAGTAGATTTTAACGATAAAGTTGCTGTAACATCCCTTGAATATATCTACCTTAAATACCTAGTTTCAGTTTCGTGCTACTTTTCATTTTTGAACTAGACTGTTGATGTACACACAGACACCAGACCATTTTGCTAGACTTGATTATTTGGACTCAGGAGACCTTAAAACGTGTATTTCCGTTGAAAACTCGAATTCGAAAATTTTCACGATAGCAATACTTCCCCTTTCATATATAGGTAAGAGAAAGCAAAAATTGCGGATGTAAAACAGCTGATTTTGAACACTGGTAATTTGTAGACCACCATAAAAACTAAATTATATAGTTTTAATTTCTCTTTCAAAAATTAAATAACGTCAAAACGTTCGGTACAATCAATTTAAAGTTCAGAAATAATTGAAACGTACAGTTGATAAGTAGACTAGATTAGGTTAATGGGTAGATAAGGTGCGACTGTTTACTGTTAAGGCGTATACATGTGGCAGTTAACGTGTCAGTTGCTGTCATTGTACTGACAGCTACTGTCAACAATCCAGTCAGACATGGCAGTGAAGCAGTACTGAATGACGGCAACTGTCCAACAGTTCGCACGACCAACACATGGAAGCCATATTCAGAGATAAAAATAACATAAAATAGAGTAATTAAATTAAAAAAAATAATGTTGGGATATGAAATAGAATTAATAATAATAAATAAATATTTATTTGAAAATTTCTACAAATATCTTTTGGCATATATTGTATGTGAGTTTATCTTTGGGAAACCTTCTCTCAGGGATTGGCATGAAAGCATGAATGGAGAAAACTCCTAGTGAAGGCAGTGATCTCTTTTAATGTAGTAGGTCTCTGCTCCAGAGACGTTTAAGTCTCCTTGTCGGATTATGTCGTAGTGCGTCTGTCAGTAATGCTTGTACCAGTAAGTTTTGATGTCTAGCAAGTAAGCCATCAAAATTTTAGTAGTGTTGCTTAATTGCGCCAGTCACGGATGGTATGTCGAAGTCTTTGAATAATTATTTGTTAGCTATGTAGAAGGGGCAATGAGTTATATAATAGAATAGAGAGAAAAAAACCCATTATTCTGGGACAAAGTTACTTAAAAAAAAACCAAAGGTTTACCAAAATAAAAATTATTTCTGGCCAAAAGATCTATTACCGTAAATCAATAAATAAACACATAAAAAATAGGACTATACTATATAAGACAAAAAAAAAAAAAAATTGAAGAACAGTCAAACATTATATTCAGTTGACATCCGCATGAAGGTATAGAAGGATCAATCTGATTGGTCAGTTGACATCCGCATGATGGTATAGAAGGATCAATCTAATTAAGGATTGATAAATTATTTGCCACTTCTATAAATTTGTTTTATTGAAAACTAGTTTCGAATGTTATACATTCATCTTCAATTGTTGGTTCGATGCGAGAAGAAACCAGCTGAAACTTTTCTATTTGATATAATCCATTTAAACCTTGAACTGAGGATGAATGTATAACATTCGAAACTAGTTTTCAATAAAACAAATTTATAAAAGTGGCAAATAATTTATCAATCTCTAAACATTATATTCGCTACTGAAAAGAAAAAAAAAACTAAATGAATTCATACATCAATCAAAAAATCTACCCTTAATAAAATATTTACCTTTGTTAATTAAAAACTATTAAAATAAATACACATATTATTAAAAAAAAAAAGGAAAGAAACTATTTAAAAAATCTACAAAACCTCAGATCGGAAATAAACAACATAATGCGTTTATTAAGTTGCATTTTAGTGAAAATGAAATCCCATTTTGACTGTGTTGCGCAAGAAGCGTTAATCTGCTTTTTTATCTATCTTTTTATTTACATCCTAACGAGAAGCTAATCTGTAATCTAAATTGTTAAAATGGTATCATACAACATATAACAAAATTAAACAAACATAAAATTACATGAAAAACTAAGCCATAATAACCTAAGAAGAATTTTAGAAGAATCTCAGAAAGATATTTGTGAAATGCAGATTGGCCCTTCTTGCGCAATATAGTCGATATGTCAAAATAAAGTAAAATAAGAAAGAAAGAAATTTTTGAAACATACATAGCCAAAACAATGCTAGAAATGATGTTATATACATATTCAGAGAGCAATGAAACAAAAGCTTATTACATAATAAGTAATATAATATAATATAGAATATATAATAACTACATAGTAAGTGATTGGCAAGCGTCTGATTGGATTGCGAAGAGGAGGATTTCAAATGTGGCGAATCTGAAGAGGTAAGAAATATCAGAAAGTGGTAGAGATGTGGCAATACAGGAGTGCTGAAATGAGGCAGATCGGTGAAAAGAGATATAAAGGTCAGAAGGTCGAGGTCTTGTGGTAAGGGAGTGGATAAATGAGTTTGTAGACATAAGAAGGGTGATGGTTGTTGATTATTTTGTAAAGGAATGTGCTTTTGGTATAAGAAGTATCGTCTACGGAAGGAGGGGAAGGCGCATTCAACTCGGCATGAAGCTATGTCCACACTGCACGATTTTCGATGCGCTTTCGTTTTCAACATCGCTACTTTACCCTCTCATATTTTGAGTTGACATCCCCATGGATGGTATAGAAGGATCAATCTCATTAGGGATTGATAAATTATTTGCTACTTCTATAATTTTGTTTTTTATTGAAAACTAGTTTCGAATGTTATACATTCATCTTCAGTTCTAAAAACACACAAAAATTCAAAAATAAGCAATTCAAAATACAGTTTGGTATTATTATACATATTAAATAAATACTAATTTATATTACTTTTAATTTAAGATGAATGTATAACATTCGAAACTAGTTTTCAATAAAACAGAATTATAGAAGTGGCAAAAAAATGTATCAATCCCTAATTACTCTCGTATTTTATGTATTATTTCTTTATTATCACAACCTATTTCGTACATCACATTTTCTTTTTTTTAACAAACAATCCTTTTTTTTATTTCGAAACCATGGGTAAACAATATATTGTTTTTTTTTTTTTTACTTGACATAATATTTCAGGCATATATATAGACCATTTATAAATATAAAAATGAAGGTTTGCTTATTGTGTTATTTTCATTAGAGAAATAATTTATCATTATTTTTTAATTTTAATTTATCGAATTAATGAGATAAAAAAACAACGATATATTTAATCGGTAAAAAAATTGTAACAATTTCATTAACAATATATTTGATGTTACCTCGTCCCTTTTACGTCAGCATATGTTAAACTGTTTCAGAGTGATGTCCTATGTCTATTTGGTCAGTATTTTTATGGCTGCTGATGTGAGATGTGCTATCTCAGGCCGAGATTTACAGCTAGCTCATCTCACATCAACAGCCCAAACAAGACCGATCGACTAGAGATTTAGAGACTCTCAACATACTCATTTTCAAGAGTTAACTATTATAGAATATAATAGTTTGTATGTCTTAATTAGTGTGCTGTATTCGGTTCATTGCTATTTTACCCGACTAAGGCGAAGCCAGAAGGATGGTAACGTGTTTAGCTTGACCGTTAGTAGGAATCTAACCATGTTTTGAATAGATATCAACCGATTTCAAGTTTAATGCCTCAAATTATTCGTTGTGATCCCGTGATTATTTTGAAACATTTTGTGCTCAAAATACTAAAGAAATGTTGTATTAAATGCGTTTAATCTGTCCGCTTGAGAGTATCTAACGATTTTTTGAGCGAACTACATTTGATTTTTAAGTTTGATGGTTCGGTGAATCCCCGTGAATGTTTTGTAACATTGTGAGCTCAAAATACTGAAAAAATATTTCACTATATTTTGAGTATTTTCGGCTGTTTGTTGATGTTTATTGTTATATCATTTGTAAGTTCATGATCATATGGTAATAAATTATAAATAACCAATACTTGAAAAACTAAAAACGTTAAAATAAAATTTAATATGATAAAAAAATAAAAACCCCGCCTACGGAAATAACTTTTATATCTCGCAAACACATTCGTCTCAAGGGATAGGATATTGAACTTAAGAGTAGTAGTCGTGTGCCTTCCACTACACGTTAAGGCCACTTGCAAGTACATTCCGTCCCATTTATCTGCCAATGCCAAAATGCAGATAGTTCCTTGAATCTATGTATTCGAACACACAGAAAGTAAATTAATGTGTTGAGAACAGACGAGTCTTAATTTTCATTTGATTATGGAAGGCACCCGACTACTACACCAAGGTTCAATATTTCATGGGTGTAAGCTTCACTAACAAGCTGCAAATGCGCTCATGTAGATATGAAAGTACATTCCGTCCCAAAAGACAAATAAGATTCCAAGATATAAAACTTATTTCTATAGTCGAGGTTTTTATTAAATTAAATTTTAATATAATCTCTTATAATTCTAGAGAAAAAAATGGAATTTATTGCAAACAATTTTCATCGAAAATGTTACAGTGTAATTTTCAGTTCATAGCATTCATTTTCTCTAAAAGATACGTTAATACGTTATAAATATACTAATTTTACCAAATGAAACCAGTTAATAATGGTCGAGTCCGTTTCAACTGAGGAGAGCGTGGTGTAGATAATAATATTTACCAACTAGAAAAAGAACTAAAAGAGTTTGCATTCCCTTGGGAAATAACCTAATCTACCTGAATATTTTAAAAACGGATGGAGCAATCTACTTTAACTTATCAAACAATGATCTGCCTCAAGATTTACTGAGATGAAACGGATTCTCATTACAAATACATGCATAAAATACAATTGTGGAGTATTTTCCATTGGTGAAAAACCAATTACAAGTAATGTGATAAATATAATGAAGGACCATTGACTAAGTTTGACGTACTAATTTATAATCACTATTTATTTATTTGATAATTTGTCTTTGGCGAAAGGCTCCATTAAAATAGAGTCAACTCAACACAATAATAAATAATCTAAAAATATATTAAGAAACAAAAATAAATTTCAGAAAGTGAAAAAGAACTTAAAACAATTTAAAACAAAAATGAAGCTAAATATCGTAAAATTTAAAAGTGAATATTAAAAAATTATAAACAATTCAATACAAAAGAAATACAATTTTTCCTGACCGTATTTACAGAACGAAAATATGAACAATTAAAAAATAAATATATGAAATTAAAAATAATATTTAAACAGGAAGATAATATGTAGGTACAATTATATAATATACAAAAATAAATAGTTTTTTTTCTATCTTAAAGTAAATAAATAAAAATATACCCTCTTGCATGTTTACATTACAAAAAAAATCATGTAAAATAATAAAGTTTAATAATAATGGCAAGATATAACAATAGAGAAGACAAATTTACTTTTAATTATTTTAGTTAAGTATTTGCGATCTCGCTGTAATTTTGTAATAGATGGAACTAGTTTTATATGGTGCATAATTGCATTTAGATACAAACGAAATGATTTTTGAAATAAATGTGAACTACGCGAAAGCCACTTCTACATTAACAATAAAGGTTGATAAGAGTAAGATAATAATAATAATAACTATACAAATGAGACAAGATAAATTATAAATGAGTACTTACAGTGTGTTGCAGACTCTGATGGTAAAAGTTATTGTATTTTAACGGTCAGAAATTAACGAAAGTGTAAAGAAAAGGGATTTTAGGAGGGATTGTGGTAGTGAACTCACAAAGCTGACGATTCTTTAAGATCTTGAGCGCAAAACTGCGGAGGCAAATCAAACATTTAGAAGACGAATGAGACAAATAAAAACGAAATAATTGAAAAGAATTGAACACAAATTAACATGAGACAACGAGTTAACCAATAAGGTGGTTGTACAAGAGCGGAATACAGAGCTTAGGAACACAGTGCGCGATCTATCGCGGAGATCTGCGATTTCAGCCCGCAGCGATCTAACGTATTACTCCCGAGGAGGATGAAAGAGTAATGGAGATGGAAAAAACTGAGGTCAAGTGGTGGGGATTGACCTACATGGGCGGCCATATTGTAGTGCCCCATTTTTGAAGGATTGTGTGTGTTGGCTTTTGGAGTTTTGAATTGAATATTAATCATTATGGTTACCTGTTGTGTATAGGTGTATATATTGTGTATACCATGTTCAAGTAGATCAGATCGGAACCAACGAAAACCTGGAGCACTAATTTTGGGAAGGGAAGCTTAATGTTGAATTTCTAATGGTATTTTGCCCACCATTGTCAAAGACTGTCTGTTTTAAAACTCATTGCCTTAGGTTTATTGCATTTAATCCGACTTGTGGTAAGGTTACCTAAGGCCAAAAATTCCTGTATAAAAATCATTTGTTAGTTTTTAAAATATTTCTCAACTACTCGTAAATAACGGTACTTAGAAATAGTAATTAGAAATAGGGGAATAGTTCATTTTTCCGGTTGCTAAGACTTTTGGTTTAAAAAATCGCAATGAATAATATTCTACCAGAAAGTGTTACATGCAAATTAATTTAATGCTGTAACCGTGAGTTAATAAAATATCAGAATAACGAAATATTAATAAATTCCACCATACTATTTGAACAAAGAAACAGTAGATGAATTATCAGAGTGACGAAATAGTAATAAATTTCTTAAGAATATCAGAGTGATAAAATAGTAATAAATATCATAATAATATCAGTGTGACGAAAAAGTAATCAATTTAATCATAATATCAGAGTGACGAAATAGTTAATAAAATATCAGAGTGATGAAATAGTAAATAAAATATTAGAGTGACGAAATAGTTAATAAATTATCAGAGTGACAAAATAGTTAATAAAATATCAGAGTGACGAAATAGTTAATAAATTATCATAATAACGAAACAGTAATAATTTTCATTATGATATCACAGTGTCGAAATAGTTTTTTTTTTTCCAGCATATATGCACCGCGGCCTATTAAGGCCTATTGTGCGCTGTCATAAACCGTTTAAAACAGGCCAGTAGTCTTTGCAAATCTGAGTAAACTCATCGGGTCCATCATCCCGCAGAGCTTAGGGTCAGTGATCCGGTCACAACCAAAGTGGAGGTACCGCACCCTTGCCAAAGCATCGCATCCTCAGATTATGTGGCAAGCCGTTTCGTCCTCCATCCCACATAGTCTACATGCCGGTGACTCAGTTAGTCCCAAGTTGTGGAGGTGCTTGTTGAGGTGACAGTGTCCTGTATATAGTCCCCTCACTCTCCTAAGGTTACATCTATCCATAAACAGAAGAATCTCACTTCTTTTGGAGCAGGGTCCATCTAAAAACAGTTTGGAGTGTATCTGTTTCCTAGCATTTTCTCAGTAGTTCTTAACTTTATTACCTACAGCCGTTCTAATACGCCTTTTGGCATAGCTAAGGCTTATGCCACATGTGGGCTCTGGTGTACAAGGTTTCATCTCAGAGCCTCTCCTTGCAAGGTTATCAGCCGTTCCCCAAAATTCCCGTCGTGTGTCCGGGAACCCATTCAACCCTTACCCTGTTGGTTTAAGACAGTTTGTTAAGATTGACTTTGCATTCTTCCACCAACTTTGACCGGGTCGCATAACCACTTAAAGCCCCGATAGCAGCTTGGCTATCTGTGTGGACTGTAATTAGTCTGTTTCTAACGCCCTCCTCAATTAGGGACTGGGCGTTAAGTTTACGATATATTCAAAAATAATTTATACGATATATTTTTACGATATTCACATCTCTAGGTTAGACTCCGCCTTGGGACGCTTAACCTTTTTTTCGAGAAAAAAGGATTGATTTAAATCTATTCACTCAAAACAGAAGCTGGTAACTTGTAGCTGTCCTTCCTTCAAAAGGATGCTAAACCAAATAAACACTCAACACACTTGAGGAATTAAAAAAAAAAAAATATTCCAAAATGAAAATGATATAGAATTTTCATATTTATCGATTTAACGCCAAAATAATTCTTCGAACAAGCGATAAAAAACCTTGTTGGGCGTGGGGAGAAAGGAATTGAAGTTATTTTGAATAAAAATATTTATTTTTTTCTCTTTTATTTACCTTAGACATGACAGTGGAGCAGAACGTCCTAAAAACCTGGCATAAATCCAAAATTTTGATATTTCCTTTTGAAATTTTTTTATTTATGTCCGATCACAGCAAAATTTGCCGAATCCCATAGTGGTTTCGACACGTAACCTCGACTTGTGGATTTCACCAGCTCGTTCCAAAATCGGCAGTCTGGTACCATCATTCACAATGTTTATATCAACAGTTCACTTTAAGTGTCTCCCTAACACTGAGTTTTTGTAATTTATAAACCAAACAAATATGAATGGTGCCTCATGTTGAAAGTAATTAAATTTCATATTTTATCTAAAATTCATATTCAATTTGTATTTTTCATAAATATCGTTTGGCGAGTTGGGATAAATTCTTTAAAACTAAGGCATCTAAATTAACTTTGGAAGCACTTTTGAAAAGTTCTCCACTAACTTTTCAACGTTTTTATTTAGCATTTATCTTTCTATGAGGGTCAAGATAGAAATCTTGCCCGAAGTTGCCCTCTTCCGATATTTTTAATTTTATATAAAACTTTCCATGAAAACGCAATTAACACCCGACTTCTCTTTTTAGCTGATCCTGCTGATGCCAGTTTTATTTTATATCGATGAGGGAATTATATGACATAATCAACTCATCAAATAAGAAAACTATGGAGGAGAAGTAAGAACATCTTCAATAAGTCATTTCTGAACATACAAATTGCCCGCAATTGAAATCATCTGAGGCACTAGGAACTTACATTTCATAAGTTTCAATCCAATACATGCAAACTATACAATTAGGTTATTCTAAGGGTATGCTCAGGCTTCTAGCTGACTGAATTTTAGTGTCACCTTGACGGATTAGACGTGACTGGACTGGCTGACATCCTTGGTCGAATGTTTCCTAAAGAGAGAACATGTTCTAGAAAAAAATTTATTTTCATTTATTTACTTTCTCTTTAAAAATATGCGTCATTATTTCATTTATAATACTCCTCTTTGTGATATCTATTGCGACATAATACTTAAGTGATAACAATCCTAGAAATGAAGATTGTTTCATCGGAACAATTAAAGGAATACAAGCTGACAGGGACACACACACAAGGCATTTGTTGGAGAGTCCATTTGCCACTCCGGGTAACAGCTTCCACTAACGACCCCTGGACAGACGTGCTTTAATTAAAATCCCATTGCACAATTTAAATCGGCCGGAGTGCCCCAGGCTGCCTCTGTCGATGACGGTGGCATTCCTTTAAAAATAAATTCAACCTATCTCGATGGCAATGGCTCAGGGGAAAGAGTTTGTGTGTTAATTTTAATCTAATTTATGTATATATGTATGTATATATATATATATATATATATACACACACATATGAGGAGTTTTCTATCAAAAGTTAATATATCTACTTTTCAAAAACAAGGATTTTTTTTACGAAGTTTATTTCAAATCTTAAATTTTTCATTGTCAAAAAGGTATTAAAAATCAACATTTTCAATAAAAATTTGCCTTATCCCTGTTTGATACTAGCAATAATTATAATTTATATTTATTTATTTATTTATATATTATAATTATTATATATATCTATAAATTATTTTCCATAATTTATATATACATAATTTTACCAAATTGGGAAAGTTAATATACCCACTTTTGGAAAATGTTTACAAATAATTATGTTTGTAAATTGTATATACAAACTATGGGAAATTATTATTTTTGGCATCTAACAGGGATAAGGCAAATTTTTAACACCTTTTTGGCATATATATTTGGTGGATATATTAACTTTCAATGGAAAACTCCTCACATATAAATATGCGTTTTTAGAACTCAAGATGAATGTATAACATTCGAAACTAGTTTTAGATAAAAACAAAATTATAGAAGTGGCAATTAATTTCTCAATCCCTAATTAGATCGATCCTTCAATACCATCATGCGGATGTCAACTGAAGTAGTTATTAATCTTGAATTGTTTTAGTTCAATGGACAACATATTAAACAAATATTTTTTGCCTGTATTTTTTGAACAAACAGTTACATGTAAATGCCAATCATCATCATCATCACATAAAATAAATATATATATAAATTCTGCCGCGCGTACATGAGTTCACGCATCAATTTTTTTTTTTTCACTCATCTGTATTCAAATTAATCTGAGTTAAACACTGAAGAAAATTAAAAAATGATTTTTAAATTATAAAAATAAATATCTAGTCACGATTTGATTTTTTCTCTATAGAAAATAATTCTCTATCCCTGCTTGAAATAGTTTTATGGATAACGAATATCAAACATAATTTATTTTCCTTTTGGTTTGCAAGTCTCGAGAAAGCGTTCTTCAATGTGGTTGTGATATGGAATGGAACTGAATCAACAATTTTTCCTCGAAATATGGACTCAAGTAATATATAATGATAGTGCTCCGCTCGTGGAGTATCTAAAACGAGAAATAACAACTGATTGCTGAATATTGTGGATTACCGTTTCACATGAAACAACCCTTTTGGCACGAACAGCTGATTCGAGCCATCTTTGCAAACATGCCTTCAATGAGAATCCTAATGAACTTCCTTACAAACCAGTAGGGTGTTAAAATTGAGATATTGCAATTAGACTAGAAGCCTAGAGGCATTTACAAATGTAATTTAAATAAGTAAAAAAATCCACATGACTTCCTTGTACTCCTATTAAACTATAAATCGGTGGCTCAAAATGTGATTCTCAATTTGGTTACTAGTTTTCGAAGATTGGAGTATCACAAAAACGACACTCGGCGTCGCGACATCCATCTGTTGACACACACACACATACTCTTGTTTCTGGAAGTCTCATTCCGTTATTATATGTCGTTTTCTTTCAGTAGGTAACTAGTTTTCAAGAGATTTCTTCGTGTTCCGTAACATCAGAACTGTCCATATCGCCAGATAAAGCATTGGAAATCGACTGTTTCGACATTTTAAGCGGAAAAAACCACTCAACTTATATCTTATTTTCTTGCTGCAGACTTGTTCATCTCACAAATGGGGTGGAAAACCAATATTTTACACTCAATTTTAACAATTAAAACAAATAATAAAAATGTTTAATTGAATTGGAAACCAAATTGCGTTTGTAACCTTTATTACCGAAACATATGATTTCTGAATTTAATTTTAATATAATTTTTTATGTAAGTTAATTATGACCTTCAAGTAATAGCTTCCTCCAAATTACCTTTAATTTTGTTTATTTGAAGTAATTAACCGTCTCTCACTGTTGGTAGTAACATGGACAAATATAAAATTTGAAGGACTTTGATAATTAACTAAAAGAGAAAAAAGGAGAAATATTTTCCAAGGTTGAAAACACATTTATTTCCTTGGAGTCTGAACGTAGGTACGTAAGACGCCAAGACTTCGCATAACTCAAAAACAGTTAGCCATAGAATGTTGAAATTTTGTATTTAGGATTGTTGTAAAATCTAATTGTGAACATCCCTTTTTGGTCACTGCTTGATAACCGGAAGTGGTACTTTACTTGAAGGTCATAATTGATTTCCATCACAAATTATATTAAAATACTATACAAAACTTCTCAAATTTAGTATTTATAATTTATATCTTGATTTAAATAACATACTAGATTTTGGTTTAAATTGGAAATCGGGAAGCGGTACTTTACTTGAAGGTCATATTAGACTTTCATCGATAATGATATTAAAATATAATGTAAAACATCTCGAATTTGGTAAATAGGACTTTTATATCGATATGAATGTATTTACTATATTTTTGTTAAAATTGGTGTGCCGAAAAGGATACTTTACTTGAAGGTCATAATAAGCTTACATCAAAAATTATATTTAAATTAAATACAGAAATTATATGTTTCGGTAATGAAGGTTACAAACGAAATTTGGTTTCCAATCCAACTAAACATTTTTATTACTTGTTTAAAATGGAGTGTAAAATACTGGTTTTTCTCCCCATTTGTGTGTGTGTGTCAATAGATGGATGTCGCGACGCCGAGTGTCGTTTTTGAGATACTTCTTCGGAAACTAGTAACCAAATTCAGGATCACTTTTTGAGCCAGCGATTTATAGTTTAATAGGCGTAGAAGGAAGTCATGTGTTGTCCACATCAGATATTTTTTCTAATACTTTTTAGCTTTTACTATTGCACATAATTGAAAAAAAAAACAACTGTAAAAGTTCTAAAAAAAGAAGGCGTGTGAACAGAGCCCTTATTGATCTAGACTAAAAGCTTTTACTGAGATCTGATTGATGAGAAGGAGGTAGAAGGATGCCAGATAAGAAACACAAGCTTCTTATCAAGACAATTAGCTATTCTCTGCCAGAGTGCTTTCAGATATAGGACCATCTCCGTTCCATAATTATTTACGAATTATAAATGATTTAATGCAATCGGATTCATTATTTTATATAGATTAAATTATAATTAGGAATGGAATACCGAAAGAAAAATGTTGATATTGATAACTTAATTACATCGACAATTTTTTATCAAATTAAAAAAAAATATAAAACGAGATCTCACCTATCTTATATCATAACATCTATCTTACCTGTAGTCTAGTGCATTTAGGTTTATACCTAGGAAACTAATTGCAATGGATGAATTCAATTTCTTTTTTATTGAGTTTCTTACATCAAACAGTAAAAAGTTTTTACTTTTCTTTTTTTATTAATTTTTTCAAACTCAGAAAAACATATCGACGTCGTTTTTTGAAAAAGGCGTAAGCGGCATTTAGCAAACTTTACAGGAAACACATGAAACAATTTTTCCCCAAATAACAAAATATATTTTTTTAATGTTATTCTTTATTGTATAGAGTAGGAGTTTATTAAGGTGGTAAAATCAAAATTATTACAATATATTTTTAAGGCTTCTAGCACTGGTTAAGGCCAGAGTGACAACTGAGAGTCGTTAGTATTTGGTGCTTACGTCATCAATATTCGATTTTTAGATTATTTCCAATTTTTTGTTCGATATATCGTGAACGGGAATCGATAGATGTAGTGGTTACATCGCATAATAAATTGAAACCTAAATTTAGAATTTTCGGCGCTTAAGCCTTTTTCAAAAAACGTCGCCAAAATCTAGATAATGCAACAGGTAAAGTAAATGTTCTTGAAAAATACATTTTTAACTATTTCAATAATCGGAAGTTCATTCAATTAATTTAAAAAAAAAATTATTTAAAAAACAAAACAGAATTCACCATATCATAGAAACTGCTCTCCCTACGAAAATAATCATTATAACTTTATAATTTTACCACTCAAATTGGAGCTACTTAAATACCACATAAATTAGTTTATAATGAGTATCTTCATATGAAGAATGGTTCCCATGATATTTATCAAAATAAATTAAAAAATAGTGGTTTCTCGTTTTGGGGGAAAAAAGTTGCTCTGTTTTTAAACTTTATTTCGAGAACTAATAAACGTAAAGATCTCTGATAAAGCTCAAATTTTAGTAAATTTACTTTACTTAAAAAAAGGTGTTTATAATTTTTTTTTTTTTCAGGATTGGTAGTTTTCAAGATATTGAGCACTGAATGAAAAATGAGCGAAAATTTTAGATTTTCTCTTGAATAAAATAAATAATTGAAATTGTTCAATATCTGTTTTTCAAGGACATTTACTTTACTTAAACTGTTTACCTGTTGTATTATCAAGGTAAAAATTGAATTATCTTCTAAGTGTGGAAAAAAAAAAAGATAGAAAGAAAAAGAAAAGCGGAAACTTTTAATGGGTAGACTTTTTACTTCTTGATGAAAGAAACTAAATAAAAAAATTAAATCCATTCATTGTAATCGTTTGTAATTCATTGTAATTTTCATGCCTTAATGCTATTAAAGAAATAACGAAATTTTAATTTAGACGAAGCATGGCAACACTGTGTACATAGAAACAAATCGGAAGGATATTTAAGAGAAAACCGGTTTCCACTTTCTAAATTATTATTCGAGAATTTTTGAATTTAATATAAATTTTGATGAAAATTTGTTATGAAATGTTGGTTAGAATTTTAACCAAAATCTAGCATGTTATTTATATTAATATTTATAAATCTTATATACTAAACTTTGAGAAGTTTGGATTATTTTTTATGAAAATCTTTTATGACCTTTAAGTAAAGTACCACTTCCGATGATCCTGTGGTGACCAAAAAGGGAGTTGCACAATTAAATGTTACAACAATTAAAAATACAAAATTTCAATTTTCTAAGGCTAATTTTTAAGTTATGAGGAATACGAACTAACGTATTACCCAAAATGAATTCAGGGATGGCCAAAATGAATATTTTCATTGAAATCTGAAAAAACGAAAAATTTTCGTGATTACTATACTTCCTTTACTGTGTAAAAGGAAGTAAAAATAAGAAGTTTTGGATGTAAAACAATATTTTCGAAACTATGAAAAGTACCCATATGTTTATATCGGTTGCACTGCAAGAATTTCTCCAGCCTTCTAAATGACATAGTATGTTTATATAGTATACTTTAAAAACTATAGTAAACAGCCAACATTTTTTGTATTTTTAAAATTTTATATTTGAGGTTTTTCCATGTTGGCCAGATTGTGCCCCGACCAAACCCAATTCCGCTAGGTCAGCCTTAAGCAATCTTCCCTCTCTCCCTCTTTCCCTCGGGCGTTTTTTACCCGTCCGTTCATTGCTCGTTAAGTTTTAAGGGGTTCGTTTATAGATAAATTCCACAAATTTACATCTCCATTTCAATCACCGCTATGATATTACTTAAATTATATCAAAATGGTGTCTGCTCCGCAATCCTGCGTTATGCAGCCTCCTAAATTTCCCAGTGGACTCATCTTTCCTCGGCAAAATTATCTCATTATCCACCAAAGAGTACAGAATAGTACATCTGGCCTTCAGGGAGATGGATGAGGGCTCATTACCCCCACTCTCATAATCTACAAGCAGCATTACCCCCACTCTTATAATTTACAAGCAGCACTAACATTAGATGCTATTTGTTTTATTGTTGCGCTTATCTCCGATTTTTATAGTCTTTTTGTTGTTTTTTCCAGTGATTTAATAATCTTTTTATTTTTAAAATGTCTATGTTTGTTGCATATGGCTGTGACAACGGCAGCAGAAAAGATAAAATAAAAGATGCACCTGAGAAAAAATAGTCACAAATTGCTGGAAATATTTAATATATTGCCAGTATAGTGGATTATTTTTTACTTTTATCTTCTGTAGTGCATAAAGCTGATTCTGTAAACCCTCGTTACTACGAACTCGGATACAACCAACTCTTTAAAGCGAATAAAAATCAAATTTTCTAGAAAAATGCATTGATTTTATCATATGACCTTCGAACCTTCGAACCTTCGAACGAACAAAATCCATTAATATGAACTGCGAATTACTTTTGGACACTTAATAAGAAACAACTAGGTTACAACGAACTTTTAAGCTCTTATCAGAAAACATTGTCATTGTTAGTAAAGCGTATGTATTTACAGCGTGGATAATGGTTTAATAAGAATGATTCATAACGAACTATCAATAACACTCGGAATGTTTTTTTTTTCCTCTCCGTCAGAAAATCCTTATTATTAACTCACTAATTTTTTTTTTTATTCGGATATTACGAACATCGTTATAACGAACTGCTGAGTTTATGGCCCCTTTGAGTTCGTTGTAACGAGGGTTCACTGTATATCACTTTCAGAGTATATTGTACGAAGAATCCAAACAACAATTAAATACGATGATTATTTGATTGGAATTTCCGATGACGCACAATGAAAAATTTGATATCAATAATAAACCAGAAGGTCCAGTCCAACCTGCATTTGAATTGATTAAAATCTGTAGAATGTGCGACAAAATATTCACAGTCATCGAAATCAAATATTAAAAATGTCTATTTGTTTTTTTTTTTTTTTTTTGCAGTTAAGAGCGCGTTTACAGAATATAATATTATTCGAATTTCAAAACCATTTTGTAGATGAAGTGGGAAACATTCATAAGCAGTGGTTAATTGAAATCGTAGGTAAAATTTACTAACCTGTAAAAAAAAAAATCCGTGAGCAGTAGACCTCCGTTACTAAAGTCGTATTTTCATGTTCAAAAAAATATAAAAACGAGGGGAGTAAGAAAAAAAATGAGACCTAACATACCGAAATTTAAACGTACTTTTATTATATGGTTCTGACTCTCCGCTGACCTTCGATACAGAAAGTCCTTCCCCAACACCAATTCAATTCACATACAAATTTTAACCTATAAACTAATATGGTGGAGATGTAGCGATGCGCGAAACTTAAAAAACGCCGAAATTTCAGATAAACATCCCGAATTTTTGACTGGAATTTACCCATTCTTTAATGGTATCGTTCTGCCTTGAAGAATGCCCTATATACCGAATTTCAGCTCATTTGACCCAAAGGGGGACGCTGGAGGTACTCAAATGTAGCGGGGGGGGGGAAATATATATATATATATATATATATATATATCAGACATCAAATCTTCCATAATCGTGTTCTAGAGGTTATGAAACGGATAGAAAACGCAGTCCCGCCGCTCACCGCCGACCTTTGACCCACTGCAATAGTCTATTTTTTTCGGGGAAAATACGACTAAAACAGACAGAAATTAACAAAAATCAATTCAAAGAACAATACTGTTTGTTATCGGTAAGACTCATAAGTTTATTTTATTTATTACCGAAGCCTCAATCAGAAATTGATTAAAACAATAACAATAGATATTTCATTACAAATTAATAGCAATAATGATAATCACAATATAACAATTACTAATAATAATGAGACTGACAATTAATTTAAAAACTATAGAGCAGTTATCACTTGTAGCCATTAATATGGTTCAGATTTTTGTTTTTTAATTACAGTATACAAAATCTACTTTATTTTTTTGAAAGCCGTCTGAATTGTTGAAAAATTTGTATTAGTTCCAAGTTTTTATAAAATAAAGAAGCTAGAGATAAATTATATAAATAAGTCTATTTGATCCTATAAGAACATAGGGCTGGTTTTGGGTGATAAGAGTGGAGGGTTAGAGGTCTCATTTTCAGTCATTTTATATTGGGAAGGCCTCTCTGTGTTATTCTGTACTCTATGGTCTCCACTGGCTTACAATAACAGTCACGCGGATGGGAGAGAAGCCTGGAGTCCTGCTTTGCCCTTTACATATGGGAGACATAGCTGGTTTCGGAATTACCTACCCAGAATGCAAATATTGTAATTGAGAATGAATGGGTTCAAGATGATTTATTTCTATTTAAATTTAATTTTATCTTTGTTGTTCACTAATTTTGCTGCTATTTAATTTATCTTTTTATTTTTATTTGTGATGTGTATATATATATATATATATATATATATATATATATATATATATATATATATATATATATATATATATAATTTTTAATATATTTAATTTTTTTCAATTGTTGACCTTCTATGTTTTTCTGCAATTTTCCATGACGTAAATTTAAAAAAAACTCAATAGTCTATTCTATTTATTTTTAGACGTTTCGGGGCTACTCCGTCCCTCTCTTCAGCGTCTAAATAATATCCCAAAATGTTGGGTCTGTGATTTAACTACTAAGACTTTTAATGAGAGTATCCCTGAAACTTCTAACAATAAATAGAAAAAAAACTATTGATTTTTACTTCCTTGTACGCAGTAAAGGAAGTATTGTAATCGTGAAAATTTTCGATTTTCAGATTTCTACGGGAAATATCCATTTTGACCATCTCTGAATCCATTTTGACTAGTTTCGTCGTGGCGTCTCTACGTACGTACGTTCGTATCTCGCATAACTCAAAAACGGTTAGCTGTAGAAAGTTGTAATTTTGTATTTAGGATTACTGTAAACTCGAGGTGTGAACCTCTTTTTTTGGTCACTGCTTGATTACCGGAAGTGGTACTTTACTCGAAGGTCATAATTGATTTCCATCACAAATTATATTAAAATACTATACAAAACTTCTCAAATTTAGTATTTATAATTTATATCTTGATTTAAATAACATACTAGATTTTGGTTTAAATTGGAAATCGGGAAGCGGTACTTTACTTGAAGGTCATATTAGACTTTCATCAAAATTTATATTAAAATATAATGTAAATTATCTAAAATTTGGTAAATAGGACTTTTATATCGATATGAATGTATTTACTATATTTTGGTTAAAATCGGTGAGCCGAAAAGGGTACTTTACTTGAAGGTCATAATAAGCTTACATCAAAAATTATATTTAAATTAATACATAAATCATATGTTTCGGTAAGAAAGATTACAAACGCAATTTGGTTTCTAATCCAATTAAAAATTTTTATTACTTGTTTTAAGTGTTAAAATTGAGTGTAAAATACTGGGTTTTCTCCCCATTTGTGTGTGTGTGTCAATAGATGGATATCGCGACGCCGAGTGTCGTTTTTGAGATACTGCTAATAATACATAATATAATAATAATATATAATATAATAATATATCTTCGGTAACCAAATTCAATATCACTTTTTGAGCCAGCGATTTATAGTTTAATAGGCGTACAAGGAAGTCATGTGTTGTCCACATCAGATATTTTTTAATTGACCTCAAAGGAAATTGAAGAAAAACATATATTACTTGTTTTTATCATTATATTTTATAATTATTTTTTTGTTGTTGCCAGTATTTATGATGGTAATGGTTACTTACCTATTTCCTAATACATATTTCTCTAGAGTGACATTATTTCACTTAAGAATAAAAACTTCATTTTCGAAGACATTAAGGCATTTTTCTTTCTTCAAATTTAGCGACCACGTTTTGAACTTGTAAAGCAAAGAATGTAAGCACGGACTTTATTTCCTCTAGAATTTCGTTTCCTTAGGTTATTATAGATACCACATACTTAGGTTTCTTTACGTATTCACAGGTTTATATCTATGTTACTGTAATATTAGTCGTTTCTACTACGAACCATTTATTTCTGAGTTTATTTCAAGACCCAATTCTTTACCGGCTTTTATGAACATTATTGTATTTAATTTTATGTTTCGGCATCTTCACCTAACATTACCAAATCATCAGTATGTTCAAGCACTGGCATTTTAACAACCAGTAGTCCTTTTTCGGCATTAGTTACTTTTTTAATGTCATATTCTTTTGCCAAATTAAATAAAACAGGTCAAAGATAATGGAATTCTTCGAAATCTGAACGAACTTCAAACTTTGGAAATAATAATTATCGATTCGAATTAACTACAAGCGATTTGATAATTTTCAATTTTAATTTATAGCAAAATAAATAACAGAATTAACTAAATGAATAAAAAGAAGATTTAAATTATTACAGTACGGTTTATTATTTCCCTAAGGCTTTGGTTTAATGATCCTAAAGCAATTTATATTTTTCATTTATCTTCATAAATGGCTGAGATATGAGCTTTAATATTATTTTGTATATATGTAAATATGCATATATATATATATATATATATATATATATATATATATATATATATATATATATATATATATATATACTTAATATATTGAGATTTTACAGATTTATGTTTATTGCATAAAACATTAACTGTAATTTTTGACATGTCTATTCCATTGCCATTTGTATATTATAATCGCGTGTTCGTACATTATTGGTTTTTATGTGACGTTTTACACGAGAAAATTTTTACGATTAAAACGGTTTACGATTAAAATTGTTTGTATTATATAGCGTTTTGGCATGGAAGACTGAACGAACGAAAAAAAAACAATCTGTTTGGTATGAGTTGTTAACCTGTCCACCTTTTTAATGGTACACACTATAAAAAATTAAAATATTTGAAAAATTATCAATAAAATAAGTTTTTTATTGACTTTTAACCTAAGAATGTATATAATAACATAAGGATGTATTCCAACTAGCTAGAGAAGGAAAAATTTACAAGTTACCAAGAGGGTGTGCAGAATTTTTTTTTTTTGGAGGTAAATTTAATCTTTTTTTTCGGGAGGGGGAAGATTTAATATGAAGAATGGAAATAATCTCCTAAATGTCTATAATCGCCAAATTTGATTGGATCAAAAACTATTGCTGAAATTATCAAAAATATTACCCCAAATACAAATCTTATGTTGGTGGGTATGAAATTTAAATGTTTTCGAATATTTCGAGAGGAGGGGGGATATATGCCTGTGATCTCCCCCTCCCCCCTCTCCTGTGTCCAACCTTTTCTAGCAAGAGTGAGTTTGAGATATATTCTGTTGATGTGGTAGGAAATAAAATCCAACATGCCCAGGGCAATGCAAATATGTCTAAACACGCTCAGCCACAAAGGTCTAATTAAGGAATAAAAAATAATCGTTTTTGCAAAACAATTGTTATTTGTTATAGGTTTGTTATTTGTTATACAATTGTTATAGGCTAAGAGCATATTTAATTTATTTGATTATATAGCGTAATTCCAGCAACACAAAAGTTCTAACTTAAGAAAGTTTAGTAGTTGGAACCCTATCATCCCAAAGAGCAGTCAGCCTTCAAACATCAGACCAAGGCAATAAACACAAAAGGTATATAAAATAAATAATTACCTTAACCAAAATTTATAAAAATTAAAGAACATATAATTGAGATATGTCTGGTTATCCTTAAAATAATAAATAATGTATCAACATATCAGTGTAAAAGGCAGAAGAAATAATGAAAAAAAAATTATGAAATAAGATACACAATTATCTCCAAGTGATGAAAAGGATAGGTGTAAATTTCAAAACTATAGTCATTTTCAATAGAAATCATATATTAATATATTCACATAATTCAATTAATCCATTTATCAAAATGGTGATGATTTAAATCTTCAAGTTCCACATCAATTTTTTTACATTAAAAATTGATCAACAATATTAGAATACTAGTAACATGTGTTAGAGAAAACGCCCTAGGGCTTCTATGTTGAACTTAATCTGTGTTTAATGTTCGTTCTAACAAAAAAAAAAAAATCTGGATGTTCATTGGTACCTACTACAATACATAAATATTTTATAAATGGAAAAAAAAATCATTTAATGTGATTTTATTTTATACATTTGGCGTAAAGAGTTTTTAGGGTATCTTAGTGGGGTAAAGCATTGGAATTCTATAAACAGGATATTTTATAAACAGCCTCTATAAAAATCCTTTATAAATAAATCTCTATAAAAAGAAACCAAGGGTACCTGGTCCTTTGTTGGGTTCGGGATAAAAACTTTATGGTTGAGTGACATCAATGAGTGCTTCCAGGATTCCCGCAGACCGACTATATTCGCTTCTAATAAAATGGGATAGTGTCGGAAGGTAATAGATAAAGTAGCTTTGATAGAAACACCTCAGGCATCCTACAAAAAGTCAAACCGACTAAAAATAGGAACGAAAATGAAGCATGTTCTATTTTTCTTCAAAGCCAGTTGGCTTTGAACTAGTTAGTCCTACTTGGTAATAACGAAAAAAACTTGGGAAAAATCGAGAAAAACGTTTTTAGTGTGTAACTTTCGTGACATATAAAAGCTTTCTATTTTTTATATCACATCCGCATGATGGTATAGAAGGATCAATCTAATTACTTGCCAGTACAATGCGAGAAGAAACCAGTACAAACTTTTCTGTTTGATATAATCCATTTAAACCTTGAACTGAGGATGAATGTATAACATTCGAAACTAGTTTTCAATAAAACAAATTTATAGAAGTGGCAAATAATTTAGCAATCTCTTATTAGATTGATCCTTCTATACCATCATGCGCTTGTCAACTGATTGATAAATTATTTGCCACTTCTATAAATTTCATTTATTGAAAACTAGTTTCGAATGTTATACATTCATCTTCTAAAAACACACAAAAATAAGCAATTCAAAATATAGTTTGGTATTATTATGCATATTAAATTAAATGTAATATAAATCAATATTATAAAAGATTTGTGAATTTAATTAAGACAAGAAATCAAATACATGTTGGTACTCACCAAGGTTTAAATGGATTATATCAAACCTTGGTGAGTACCCACATGTATTTGATTTCTTGTCTTAATTAAATTCATGATTCATAAATGTTTTATAATACTGATTTATATTAATCTAATTTAATATGTATAATACTACCAAACTATATTTTGAATTGCTTATTTTTGTTTGTTTTTAGAAGATGAATGTATAACATTCGAAACTAGTTTTCAATAAATGAAATTTATAGAAGTGGCAAATAATTTATCAATCCCTAATTTTTATTTTTTAAAGTACTTGGAAAATTGAAAAATCATAAAATCCCCAAAGGCAGATTTGGCACTATTTGATAATGATATAAAACCTATATAGGACTCATGGTTACTTTACATGAATGTAAATATGTATTTTATTTTCTTCAGATTTTAAAAGAGATAATTAAATTTGTGAATGGCCGTCATATGAATATATTAGCAATATGAATGAATGGCAGGACGGAAAAACTTCCTGGGAAACTCCAGGTGAGAGAGGCTTAATAAGCTGCGAGAAACATTCCATTTACCATTCTCAGAGAGAAAACATTTCCCTCCGCTATAAATCTATCTTTCCTCACCTTCAGCCCCCCTCCCCTCCCATCTACACTCTCGTCCATACAATATTGAACCCAAATCTGAGCCCCCCTGTTCAATTTATTACCCCATTTCCCACCCCTCATTGTATTATGTTCCCTTAGAATTTCCCTATTCTTCCCGAAAAAGGTGGTTAAGAGTAATTAGTTTTTTTTTTAAGGGAGATTTTTAAATCCAAAATTTAAAACAGTAAAATGTTTCTATTAAAGTATAGGCACTGTGCTACTAATCTCAAGGTACCTGGTTCGAGACCGGCTGGGGCAGATATTGTAATTATAAATTACGTCTTCAGCCGTGGATCGGCCCTGTGGGATCAGGAGGCATTCTTGGGTACTATAAGGTGGGTACCCTTAATAGGGGGGAAAACCTGGCAGATGAGCGTGATATCGGCCAGATCATCTCCTTGCACAACCGTTGGCTTAGAAACATTACGGTCCTTACCAAGTACTTAACCCAAGACCCTTCACGGGTTGTAGTCCTACAGTTTATTTTATTATTATTTGTTTTAAGTATCTAAAATAATCCACATTTAACAGACTCTTAAATGTTACCGGGTTGTGGCAGGTTCTAGGCTTGTCTCGATATAGAGGCTTAAATGGGCGGACAAGGACTACGATCTCATAATCGCGTAATTTCCATTAAACCATTTAATCAGACCAAATTTGCAATGTGAGTACAAAAGAATTTTTAAAATTATTTTCAGTATTTACCAGAGCTCCAAAATAACTGTGCACTTTTATTTAGAAAATGTTCTTGCTCTAAACTAAACTTTTTTTAAACAGTTTATGCAAGAACTTTTATGTTAAAACATATAAATTATAAGTTTTCACAAGAACTTTTTGATCAGAACTTGTATAGTAAAAGTTATACATCCCATTATTTTATTATATATCCCATTATATATCCCAATTAAATGTGCAAAATACTTATGGAATTATGGAAAGGTTGTCTTATCATAAAATGTTATTTCTTAAAATAAGCATTCTGTAGAGGATGTAATTAAAATTAAAGAAATCGCTCTCTTGAAATTTAAATTTAAATGTTAAATAAAATAGAGGAGCGGAGTAGCTCTGTGGTAAGGCACTATGTTACTATGCTCCCGGTCCCGGGTTCGAGACCGGCTGAAGCAGATAATTATTTATTCTGTTATCGGCCGTGGATCGACCCTGTGGGATTGGGAGACTCTTCTGGGGCTCACCCAGCCTCTATCAAGTAGGTACCCTTAATTGGAGGAAAAACCTGGCGGTTGGGCGTGATCTCGGCCAAATCATCTCCTTGCACAACCGTTGGCCTAGAAACAGTACGGTCCTTACTAATTACTGAACCAAAGACCCTTCATAGGTTGTGGTGGTACAGTTCTTCTTTTTTTTTTTTTTTTTTTTTTTTTTTTTTTTTTTTTTTTTTTTTTTTTTTAATAAAATAAGAAAAAAAGTTTTCAGAGAGTCGATGGCATTATCAAGCTGGGATTGACTGAATGGGATATCGAGATGATTCTGGGTCTTCTTAGAAAATTTAAGAAGGCGCTTCATCTGTTCGTGTACAGTTTTCTTTGTTAGGCGATCTATCTGAATCTCACAAGTCTTACTAATGTGTTTTATAAGCACGTCTGCAGCTGCTTTTCCTGTGGGAAGTTTCCCTTCGCTTTGAATGGGAAGAGGGTCATACTTTTTATGGTCATCAGCCATCTCAGAACTGTTCATAAACGGCTTACTCGCGGTTTAGCTCGCACCTTCGCAAAAAATTAAAAATTGGCCCAATCCCTTTATATGAATGTGGAAGAGGGGAACATACTACAGAGCATATTCTACAGCCATGCCTCCTTCTGAAGGAACAACGGTGGCAGAGGTGTCCTCAACTAACTGACTTGGTGACCAAACTCTTCGGCGACCTGGAGGATCTCAGGAGTACCGCCGACTTTATTCTGTCATTCCCTGACTTAGCTATTTGAACGGGAATATCGAAGAACAAGAAGAAGAAGGAAAAAAAAATTGTTTTTCTATTTGTTCTGTTATTTCGAATTCTATTTATTATTTATGTTTTTCGGTAAAAGATTTTTTTTATTTTTTCAACAATATTGCTTTCTTCCAAGGTTACTCCCACCTACCGAAGATCACACTCAAGCTTTGCCCTGTAAGCATGCGGAAACGTATATTTTAGAGCTCATATTAATTTTATACAAAAAGTTTTGGCAAGATCTTATATTAACAGAACTTTTATCAAAAACCTTTAATGGTATAAGTTCTTTAGGTGTGCAGAACTTTTATATTGTAATTGTAAAAGTTCTTGTAAAATAGTTGAAGAACTTGAAAAAGTTCAATAGCTGTTTCGAGCCCTGTTATTTACTAAGAAAAAGACTAATTAAGTTTTTAAACTTCAGTTTTAGCCACATTGTTGAGTAAATGCTTACAGTTGACCTCATTATCCCACCATTGAGATCATCACTGAATATTGTAGCAGTTTCTGACCTGTTGACAGTAAATAACAATGGACCTCCTTTCCGGCTCTTCAACACAGCTAATATGTTGACCTGTCTGGGCACCATTAAGTATTAGCCTTAAGAGTGATGACTGTTCACAAGACAAGAAATACCATGAAAATAGTTAAAGTTTTAGGATGGGCAGAGAAATTAACGTTTTTTGTTTTTACTGCTTTAATTACTCTACTACAACACATTTTTGTAAGTACTTGTTTTGGAAAATAAATTTTGGCAATAAAAATCGTTCAAGTTTTATTTTCACGTTCCCCCAGAAGTTTAAAGGGCACTTACGTATTTGACGGTCGACCATTGCTGTGAGTTATAACCTATACTATTGTTATTACTGCTTTAATTGGATCACTATCGATCTATGGACTTCCCCTCACTACGCTCGATCAAGAGATAAACAAACCCCTAACGGATCCTTTTCAGTTGAGGTCGCGGCCAAAATTCGCAGAGATATGAATCAGTTTATATTGTCAGGTTATAATCTCAACATATGTTCGACCATAAAGTATGTAAGTAACGGATATAGTTTCGGCACTTCTATTTCTAGAAATCGAATATTTAATATATATATATATATATATATATATATATATATATATATATATATATATATATATATATTAAATAGAAATTAAAAAAAACAGCTTTATTCTGGAAAAAAGTCCCATTAGAAAAAAAAAGAGGAATTAAATTATATTTCATCATTATTAGTGTAGCTTTTTATAATTTTTGCGTATTATTTTTTTAAAAATTATTTTATGTTAGGCTAATTTTTTTTGTCCTTATCATTCTGTATACACATGTTTGATCTATGTATCTCCTATCTTTTCAGTCCACTTTTTGGGCCGGAACAATTATCGATATGCATTAAAAAACTATACTCAATATTTTGTTCAAGTCATTTTGACTGAAAACCTAATTATGTATAATCCGTAATCATAAATAATTGTAGCTGGCAACTAATCATTATCAGGACCACAGTTGAAGTAAGATAATTTTAATCCTGTTTCTGGTTTGCATTAAAAACAAATATTGGTTCGTATAAAAAAAATCAATAAAACTGCTATAGATAAGACAATTGTGTATGCATAAAAAACACTTTCTGGATAACGATATAAGACAAATCCGTTCATATATGCTGTGAATTTGTTGATAAAAAAGTGTAGTATTAACTCATTCTATTTAGGAGCCGTTCTAAAAAAAATGGTCAAATCAGAAAATTGTTTTTTAATGTTTGATAGGTTTCAGTCATTGTTAGTTCAATTATGATTTTCTTCCTTCTTTATTCTTTTTTTTTCGTTAAGAAATTCAATTCATTTTTCTCTGATTCATAGTAATTAATCTTTTTAATAACAAATGTTAATACCGACGTCGTTTTTGAAAAAGACTTAAGCACCAATAATTCGAAATTTAGGTTTCAATTTGTTATGAGAGGTTAACAATCTCTATCGATTTCCACTCAAGATATATCGAGACATTTTTTTTTTAAATAATCTAAAAATCGACTATTGATGAACGTAAGCACCAAATACTGACGACCCTCAGTCGTCACTCTATGCGTTTCCTAAAAAATTTACTAAACGGCTTTTAGCCTTTTTAAAAAAAAGTCTTAGTAATTCGTTGAATATTGAGTTTCTTTGGTCCTTATTTATTTATTTTTTTAAAAGTAAATTAATCTTTTCTCTAGTTCCTATATATATATATATATATATATATATATATATATATATATATATATATATATATATATATATAAACATTTTTTATTGACGAATGTTAATAGGTTAATACTTTTTTTTGTAATAAGCTATTTATGAATATTAAATTGCTGCTATTAAAGAAATTTCAAATCTAAGATCTGTTAATTTATATTACCCTATCCTTCAATTCAATGTAAAATCTGATTAAAAACATCGAGGCCTCTATATGTCGATATATATCTACATTTCTCATTGATATATCAAACTACTATTTCGATATATTTGAAATCTCTGGTATATATCGATTTTTTTTTTCAATATTTATATTCCTTACAAGATACTGGTAGGAAGATTGTCGACTTGAACACACCACACCACTATTTTTTTGGTACTTTGTCGAACCCGCCGGTCTTTGTTAATTTTTTTATCGTAAAAATATTGGTTTTCGATACTGAAATTATAATATAGATATTAAGATATATATAGAATGAAAACTATCAGAAAAAATATCAATACATTTTTTTTAAAAAAATATATTGATATTTTTCCAACATCTTAATGCAAAAGTCGGCTTTGGATACCATAAGGGAATTACATTTTAAATTTTTAGAAAAAAATAGTAATCTAAGTAATCTAATTATGTATAAATATTATAATTATGGTGAGTAATATTAAGAAAATATTAATTTAATTATACTCTGGGATTTAAAATTATGTATTCATATGATTTGGCTTACTATTGTTTACCTTCGTGCAAAAACTAAATGACTGGGCCATGTACCACATTTGTTATTCATTATGCTCCTCTATTCGTTGTACTGAAGGAGTTAGGAGATAGCTAGCTAGCTACTCGTTGAAAGTGGAACAGGCCAAGGGCACTATGTCGCATGAGAAGCGGTAAAAAAATGCATACGATTTCTAGAGAAATACCTGTACTGGTGAAGTTAACATATTGCCTTTCCTAGCTAATCCGGCTTAAGCTTAAATTAAACTTTTATGGAAAAATTAGTTTAATATTCTAGAATTAATATATATATATATATATATATATATATATATATATATATATATATATATATATATATATATATATATATATATATATATATATATATATATATATTGCTCGAACATCCAAGCGGAAAAACTAGCAGTAAATAATGCCACAGACTACAGCCTAAGAGAGATACAGACAGACCACTCCGACATTAAAATATTTTCACTGAACTGACTGAAGTTATCTTTTTATATAATAAGTTTTTTTATATAATGTATTTAAACAAAATATAAATAAATGTATGATTGTATTTATTTATTTTAGTTTACTTAAATGTTTATTTGTATATAATATTTTATTTTATTTATTTTTTAATTTATTTTATTTCTAACTAATTGGATGAATCAACTGATTTATATATTTTATTCTAGTTGTATCTCTGTTTCTTTAATGCTTAATTTTATTTGTGCAAATATCTATAAAAATCCTATTAATAATTTTACTTGTATGCTCAAAATATGTTATTTTATTTTTCTATTGTTGTTTCGTTGCGTTTTATATTCTGTTTAATTCCTTTTATCCTTGACTTTTTAAGTATAATGTTACATATATATATATATATATATATATATATATATATATATATATATATATATATATATATATATGACGGATTAATATAATTTAAAATGTAAACTGAACATCTTATAAATATATGATGCTGTTTTGCATGGAGTACGTACACTTAGTGAATAAATTCCTGTTGCCTAAAGTTACTATGCTAGAAAGAAAAAAAAAAAAAAAAAAGAAAAGAGAAATATATATATATATATATATATATATATATATATATATATATATATATATATAATATTATACAGTGGCGCAAGTATGGTTTTGGAGGCCCGTGCTAGCTAAGTAAAGTACTTGTCAAATACTGATTTGAAGATGTGGCTTTGTGTAAACTACAGCTGTCGGTGTATTGTCTTTTCTATTCAACACAATGTAAAAAAATCTTCTGTATTTCGAGTTCGAGTTTATTAAATAAGTACATATATGCTACATAATTTTATCACCAGTTCATTTATCAAGTAGAAAACAAGATTTGTAAACTAAGGTAGGTAGATTGCTAGGAGAGCTAAATACTGTATTGACAGAACTGGGACCTATTTCATAATCAAATAAAAAACTACAAGTACTTGTGGAAAGGTTTGTGGACAAATTTTATCGATTTTTTTTAAATACATTTTGACTTCCTTGTACGAATTATACAATCCTTGAAGTATTGTAATCGCGAAAATTTTCGGTTTTTAGATTTCAACGGAAATATCCATTTTGACCATCCCTGAATACATTTTGACTAGTTTCGTTGTGGCGTCTGTACGTACGTACGTTCGTATCTCGCATAACTCAAAAACGGTTAGCCGTAGAAAGTTAAAATTTTGTATTTAGGATTGTTATAAAATCTAGTTGTGACTCCCTTTTTGGTCACTGCTTGATCACCGGTACTTTACTTGAAGATCATAATTGATTTCCAACACAAATTATATTAAAATACTGTGCAAAACTTCTCAAATTTAGTATTTATAACTTATATAGTGATTTATTAGAATATTAGATTTTGCTCTAAATTGGAAAACCGGAAGCGGTACTTTACTTGAAGGTCATATTAGACTTTCATCAAAAATTATATTAAAATATAATGTAAAACATCTGAAATTTGGTAAATAGGTCTTTTATATCGATATGAATGTATTTACTATATTTTGATTAAAATTGGTGAGCCGAAAAGGGTACTTTACTTGAAGGTCATAATAAGCTTACATCAAAAATTATATTTAAATTAAATACATAAATCATATGTTTCGGTAATAAAGGTTACAAACGCAATTTGGTTTCCAATCCAATTAAACATTTTTATTACTTGTTTTAAGTGTTTAAATTGAGTGTAAAATACTGGTTTTCCTCCCCATTTGTGTGTGTGTGTGTGTGTGTGTGTGTGTGTGTGTGTGTGTCAATAGATGACGAGTATCGTTTTTGAGATACTGCAATCTTCAGAAACTAGTAACCAAATTCAGGATCACTTTTTGAGCCACCAATTTATAGTTTAATAGGCGTACAAGGAAGTCACGTATTGTCAACATCAGATACTTTAATTGTTATCGTATTTTAAAATTTCACAGTGTGTCATTTATGGACGTAGTAAGTCATAGGCCAACTTGTACTTGATCATGAAACAGGTGGCTACGTATATTGTTACAATGTTTAAACACGATAAAATTTAATATAGTTATATTACAAAACAGATAATAAAAAAAATTGAATAAAATCATTATTATCTAATGACGATAAGTAAACTGTAACATCTAAAAACGAATCATTCAACTTGTGCTTTATTATTAAATAGGGCCCAGGTGTTGGTTTATAAGTTGGAGGCCAACCACGCCCCTTTATGTCAGGGCCGAAAATTCATAAAAAAATATTGAATAAATTTGTAGAACTCATAGGCAATCTTCAAAAACAAACAGCTTTATTATGTTATTATAAAAATATATGCCTGTGCGTATTTATTTAACTTTACTTAACAAGTTTTGTTTTTATGAAATGTTTTAGTGTAATAATTAGTAATGATAATTATTTATTTTATATATATATATATATATATATATATATATATATATATATATATATATATATAATAAATGTTTTAGTGTAATTAAAAATTATTAGATATACTACATAGGTACTCAGCACATTTTTTTATCAAAAATCAATATAGGTGACGTCAATGGATTCAATGATCACAACGGGTCTTTTATAGATATGAATAAAGTAGGAGGAAAAAAATGTTTAATATTTTTCAAATTTTTAGGAAATTTTTCTAATTTATTTTTAGAAATTTTAGCAATTATAATTCCAAAATGTTAACTTTTATTATTCAATTTAATACATTAGTTAACGTTTCGGGGCATTGATCCCTATCTTCAGAACTTTAATAGATTTATATACTAGGGTACATAATTATTCCTCATATCAATTAAAACTATTTTAATTTACAATTTTTGTTTTAAAACTGTAGCACTCCTTTGCCATCACTGCATTATTTAAGATTATAATATAAGATAATAAAAGTTATCATTTTTGAAATATAATTCCCATAATTTCCAAAAAAATCTTGTTTAATTCGAAATTTTTAAGTGGTATCTTCAACTTCTAATTAAACATGTTAACACTTGTCTAATTAAACTGTAATACAAGTGATTGATTGTATTATTCCATATAATATGTTTTGATATAGTATTTTATTGTTACGAAGGTCAATTCGAGGCCCCTCTTGGGCCGAGGCCCGTGGGTAAATTCTTGCCACCTGCTATTTTCGCCCATTTATTGGTTAATGTACCATATTGATAAAGTAAAAAAAAAAGAAATCCTAAATGGAAGTATTGAGTAAATAACTGAAGAGAAGATAAAAATAAAACAGCTCCGTCTATAATGGAATGTCCTCATTGCGGGCAGGCCGCCAATCTAATTACCTATAACAATGTTTACACTTCCCAATATGGCTGACTTCTCTCAACCTTAATATGAATCAGTTCTAAACAGTACTGGTCAGAGTTATCTTCATGTTAATAATATTCCTCTAGGACAGTTTTTATTTAAAATATGTTTTAATAGTGTCAGTTTCTGTTCTGTTTAAAAAATATGTTCAGTTCCCTCGTTTTCAGTTAAATTATTTCGAATAAGTGATGTTTGCGATTATATATAATTATTTTACATGGTACAACCAGGTAACGTCATATAAGAGGGATTTTTTTTTTTAAATTCTATTATCTATACATATTGCGGAACTATAAATAACAAATAATAAATAATACAGTGACAATTTTAAATTTATTAATATCAACGAATTTAAATGATTTAAAAAAAATTATTAGTTTGAAAATCGTTGTTTTTTTCTGTATTTCGGGTATTTTTAAAATGTAGGCCCAAACACAAAATTACAGAATCAAATAATTTTATTTATAATTCGTAAGTAAATTATTCATTGCACATTTCTTATTTATCCTAAATTTTAATTATTAATTTTGATTGTTAATCTTTGAAGAGATACGTTGAAAGCAAAAAAAAAATATTTTAATTAGGTCAAAAAATTTAGTTCAATATTATACGCCAATGTTTAAATTTGTATAAAATTAATATTAATCTAATGAAATATTCTATAATTTTCTACTAAAATGTATGGTGAAAGCACATAATTGATAAAGCAATTTAAAAATACATTTTTTAAAATATTTAAAATATTAATCAGAGATACTTTATTTGGACACATAAAACATTGAAATCAATAATAATATAAAAAATAATTAAAGTGATACAGATTTAAATAATGAAATTTGTAAAATAATATTTTTTTAAGACATAACTTAATATCGTAATCTTGCAACCTTAAATGTTTATCATTTGATTATATTTTTTAAAAATCGTTAAAATAAAACTATATAATCAATATAAAAAACGTCTAAGGTTACATGAGAATATAATGAATAAATAAATAGCAATATTAAATACCTGAGAAAAAGATGGTGGGACTGGACTGCTGTATTGAAGAATATTACCAGACTGAAAAATATTCCAGTTCCTAAAAACATTGATATAGAGTCAGCAGTGGCGGTAACTCTCAGCCAATCAGAAGCCAGTATTCTCTTTAGTCAAATTAGCATCCGTCACATCTCAACAGATCTCTTTCTCAGTTTTATGCAGGCCTATTCTGGTGCGTTTCGGGTTGTGTCGAGTGGCTAATTTTACTTTTAAAAACGGACAAAGTGTTATAAATATAATAATTTAAGTTAATTCTGTGCTCGGTTATTGTATTTTGTTTTCAATTTCGTTTCGAAATCTTCCAGTACTAAATAATAAGGTACATAGATATTGAAGTACAAGAAAGAAGGCCATATTGGATTTTTCTACTGTGAGTAATGAATTTTGAATAATGCATGATAATGCTGAATTATTTCTTTCGTTTTTTTATACAAATGTGTTTTTAAGTGTTTCATTTTGTAGCACACATTCTTAGACCTATTATTCTCTAATACGCTTTATATCTATAGTTTGTTATAGAAATAATGTAATAAGAATTCAAATTATTTAATACAAGCCTTTTGACAATGTTCTTATTTAGTGGAACCATATTTACAGTTTTAATAGTCTTTAATTTTTTTCACACTAAAAAAAAAAAAAAAAAAAATCAGAATAAAAATAAAGGCAGGCTGCTTTTATTTCACCAATTTATTTATTATGATGCAAATTTTCGGCCTACAAGCCATCCTCAGGCATCTCTGTAAAAAAACCCCTATCTAGTTCAATTTTTAACATATCACATAATTAATTATACTTAAATATTCTAATAAATACCATATACATACTAAAATTATTTAAAATGAATATACTGTGATGACTGAGATGGCTCCCGTATTGTTATTTTATTTTTGAAGTTGTAAGTGTGATAAAACACAACTTCAAAAATAAAGATATCAACAAAGATATCAATTTAATAGGAATTTTGCATTTTTGTAATTATCTATTTATTGATTTTTTTTTAGTGGCGCTGTATATTTCGACTTGGTCCGGTTTGGACTTAAATATGACCGTATATTCATTTTAAATAATTTTAGTATGCATATGGTATTTATTAGAATATTTAAGTATAATTAATTCTGTGATATGTTAAAAATTGAACTAAATAGGGGTTTTTTACAGATAAGCCTGAGGATGGCTTGTAGGCCGAAAATTTGCATCATAATAAATAAATTGGTGAAATAAAAGCAGCCTGCTTTTATTTTTATATATTGGAGTTTTCACCTTAATCAACAAACAAAAATTTTATAAATTACATATGGCATTATAAATGCCATTTAGGAAAATCACTTAACTTTTTGCTATTTTCTTAACACAAGTAGAGAAAACTTTCAATTTAAGATCCTTGCATTGTGGATATTCTAGCAGTGGAATTTTAACTAACTCATGCCCTTATTTGTTTTAGTGTATTAATACACTATTAATTATATTAATAATAAAATTTCAAATACATAATAACATGTACACTGATAGTCGCCGAATTCATTACTATTCGTAGGTTTAGATGTTTTATATATTAGAATAAAACTTATTTAATAATGCAGGCTGATGTATCTTCCTTTAATGTATCTTTGCAAATATTTCAAAATTTTAGTAATGGAAATTTTCAACAAAAGTTTTAATTTAAAATTGAATAAGTTGGATTGGCATTTAAGAGGGGTTCAAAATGATACTGATAGTCGTTAACTTAAAAAACAACAACTTATATAAATATTTTTTTTAATGTTTTTTTTTTAGTAGCTTGGCTGCTATCAAAGTCAACAAGTTAGTTGCTGTTAATAAGCTGAACTGATGATGCATTGCGAATAGCATCGTTACAACAGGATTCATTCCCACTTTTCAGAGTAAAATTAAACGAGATATCGGTTTGGTAAATGAGGAAAGAGGAGAAACAAGACGAATTTAGGTTAATTATGAAGTGAAAAGACTAGACCGTTATAAATCTCGATGTTAGTTCGTTAGCCTACTAACTTAAACCGCATAACTCCAACTAATGTCTTAACTTTACTCATTTAGCTCTTTTACAATATCACTCCAATTACATCAATATTTAAGATTTTATGTTTTGTTTGTTTGTTTATTTAAATAAACATTTTGATTAGTTTTTACTTTACGAAAATTACATCATTAAAATTAATTTTAAAAAAGTATATAAAAGTGTCGCAAGGTATCGAGCTTAATTTTATTATTATTATTATTTTTTTGTCTTCAAATATTTTGATTCAGAGTTACTTTTTGGGTTAGAACTAAGTTCAAATATCAGTATATAATCGGTCAAGATTTCGTTTATTTAGAAACGAGCAGGACTGAGAACTACAAGATCACAATACTGACAATACGAAAGGATTTACTGCTAGAATCCATTTTAAAATCTAGATTATCCTCATTAGAACACACAACTCCAGTCAGTTGGTTGAAAACCGTTGCTTTATACATGAAATTTTAAATTGAAATCGCGAAATTTTATATTATATTTAACGAGAGAACTTATGGTTGAAATTTTGATACGATGCACAGTTTGTGTTACTGAAAGAGAATTCGCCTTGACTGAAGGCGTACTCTTTCGTTTTGAAAACTGATGGCATAAACTGATGAAAACTGGCATAGACTGATGAAAACTTTATCAATTAATGAGGTAAATTGTATCAAATTCTGCTTCGAGTGAGTACTTAACATTATAAATTCAATCCAGGAGTATGGTCGAAACTGACAGTCGAAAGTGAGCTCTAGGATTCCTGTTGGGACTTTTTCAGCTTTTCATTTTTAACTCGAAGCGAAAACTTTATTATTTCAACAATTGAAGTATATTAAATTCAGCATCGAATATGTACCTAAAATTACAAATTTAGTCCAGGATTATGGACGAAACTATACTTTATACTTACTATACTTTAACATATAGACTATACCTTTTTACCAACTTTGCCTATAGATATCCAATATAGCGGTTTCCTAACCAATGCACCATGGAAACAGCTGTTCTTAATTGAAACTGAAGACATAGTACACCCCACTTCAACAGGTTAGTTTAGACTAACCAATTAGATATAACATATCATTAGTAAACAGTTAAACATATATTTCACTGTAATTGCAACTTTCAAACATATACATATAAGTGTTATGAAATGGTTTGAACGAGATATTCTCGTGCAAAATTATTTTCTGTTGCAATTTTTTTCTCCTTTACATTTTGGATCGGTGGATTTCTGCTTTTTTGTGTTACAAAGTCTGTTTAGGGAATGTTTTGTAATTTATATATTTTTTTATAATTCTCAATTAATGATCAAACCATTAGAGCCTTATATAATAATGTATTATAGTAATATGGGACTGGCTTTTATAGAATGGTAATATGGGACTGGTTTTTATAGAATGGTAATATAGGACTGGCTTTTATAGAATGGTAATATGGGACTGGCTTTTATAGAATGGTAATATGGGACTGGTTTTTAACAGAGTTGGCCTTAACTTGACTGAAAATACTTTTTAAATAACTATTTCAAATAGTACTTTGAAAATATTGTGAAAGTACATATGGAAGTAAAGCATTTCAAATATAATAAATTCTGATGTATTTTCCTACAAAAGTATTTTGAATACAGAATTATTGTGAAAATATAAAGTGATAGGGAGAGAAATCTTTTATTTACAGCAATGCTGCCCAATTACGTTCGGTTGCTACTTACACAGCATTCTTATCAGTTGCTATGTTTTATCTAACTTGAGTTGAGCTTGATATCTATTCAGCTGCTAATACATTAGTCTATATATTTGGGATGCCATTGGGCAATCATTGAAGATGATTATCCCAAAATTAAGTAAGCTTATGAATACTTTTGAATTTCTTACCTTGTCCTCTAAATTGGGTACCTTTCCAAAGGCCTGGTTTGTGGTTACCATTATTTAATAAATAACCAAGATAATGTTCCTACTTTTAAGTTTAATACTAATGTTAATCAAAGTTACTGGATATCTTAATGAAATATATTCAAATGAAATATGGACATGGTTATTAAAGAACTACCTCCTTGCTAACATTTATCTTTATTATTCAAAATTAAAATAACAAACTATTACAATAAAAGTTAACCATGGAATGATTCAGCCTAGACTTAGCCATTAATTGTTATTGACAAAAATCTCTTATCTGTACTAGTTGTTGTTGATGGTTCCCCAGCATCTCTCCCTCGGGTTCCCCTGCATATCTTCAGTCATGGAGCCAGAGCGCATTTCTCATCTTCAGAGTCTCGTTGTTCCGTCCTTGAGTCCGGCGAGGTCAGCCTTCAGCCAAGCCCAGTCCTAGAAGTATTCCCTCAGCCTCGGTCAGTTCAGGAGTATCTTTTTCACCTCCTTCCTTCTTTCCCCCTTTCTCTCTTCTTTTGCCTAAGAGGGGGTCGAAAACGATATTCATTGGCCGACTAGTTTTATAGAGGGAGGAAATTCTGGGATTTCATCGGATGGCTCCACCCCTTGTCCTGACAGCCGGTATCTGCGAACCATTATCCAACTAGTCTAATTTAATCATATCTTTGCCACTTTTTCCTCGAGGCCAGCCAAGCCTAAGGGGACCAGTTCTTAAAATTGATTAGGTGTTCCAGCTTTTGGCATTGTTACAATGTTAACTTCTCAGTAGGGTTTTTAAATTAACTTATCCCTTATCACTTATGTGGTGACATCTGTCAGTTACCCTTCTCTACCAGCTCGTCCCTTATTTCTTTTGTTCGCACCTGGTCTGTTTAAATTCTATAACGATAATATTGTCCAATATCAATACATATTACAGTCTATTGCTAGAAATAATATATATAATTTTTTTTCCCTTACATTTTAGCTCTAAACACATTATTATCACTTAAAAAAAACGAATAGATATAATATGGATAATATCGATTCTTTTTTTTTGTTTTCTTTCGTTTGCTATAAACCTTTCCATCACTCTCTAATCTTTCCCTTATTTCTCTTTTCCAGTGACCCTCAACTAGTTCATAACTTAAAATAACGCTTTTTATTTTTATATGTATGCAAAAGAATAAAATAAATGGTAATTATTGGGATCTCACGCTGCTGATAAGAAAGGGGGCGTGGCCTATGTAAGGTTATGCATCCTCACGTCACCAGTTACCCCCACCATTTTTTTGAGGATTTAGATGATCACTGATCAATTAATAATAATAAGGAGTTTTGTTTTTAGGTAACTTCAGTTTTGTGGTAACACACCATTATGAACTATAGCATGAGTATAAAATAATAGAAAAATCATCCAGTTGCAAGACCGATTAAAATTTATTAAAAATTTTAATTCAATTGTAGGATCAAAAATTACCAACTACCAATTTATTTATTAAAGCCCTACTCAATTAATTAATTTATAATGAATTTAATCAATTAAATTCCTAGCTTCGTAATTTTTCTTATTAGCAGTAAGCGTGATTGATAATCTAGAAAAGTACAGAATATCGTGATTAACGCGATGGAGAGCATAAAATTTTATTTATTTTAACTTTGTTATTGTTAATAATAATAAAAATGTGTTCATTTCTGTGTTTACTGTATATAACTTTTCATTCGTTTCTTCGATGTAAACATTATTATTTGAATTAAATTCCTAGTTGGTAATTATTGTGATTAATTTTTTGAAAAAGCGGAGACAGTCGTGATTATCGTGAGAGGGAAACGTAAAATTATGTATATTTCGGTAAATATTTAGCAGGAAGAAGTGAACTATTCGAAAAACAGTGACGAATGTGTAGGGGAAGGTGGTGGGGACGTAACCTCAATGTCAACAATGTGAGCCACGCCCCCTTTTGATAAAGCAGCGTGAGATCCCAATAATTACCAATATACAATAACCATAATAAATTAATAATAAATATCCACTCACAATCAGTTAACTACCATACAAGTGATGGTGGATAATTCCCAGGGAGTCCAGTATAATATTCTCTACCAATATCGTATCATCCATATTGCTAACATAAAATAATATTGAACTATTCGATAAAGGACACAGACTTTTCACTCCAAATTCGACTGTTTGCAAATGTTTAAACATTTTTCTTCTTTAGAGTGATGATTTCATGAGATCACAATATCAAAGGGAGGATTAGGAGAAATCGTAAAAATCATAGAAGTTTCAGAGGGAATATATAATTTTTAAAAATCTGATGCGGTGTGCACATCACACAACTTTTCCTTACCAACCAATAATAATAATCTTTAAGATTATTTTAAATAGTTCACATAAGCACTACTCGAAATAAACTCAGCAGAATGCATTTGTTCAAGTCTTTCCTCAAAAAAGTATAATTAATTAGTTTTTTTAAATAAATTTAGTACTACAATTTTGTACACTAAATATTTTTGTTTTTTCAAGCTGAAAATATATTTTAAAATTTTCGGTTTAGTTTCTATTAAATAATATAAAAGTAGAAATTATTAAGTTTGTTATACTATTATGTTATTACAATAAACTGTTACAGAGCGCTTTGTTAACAACAGGTTGGCGGCTTGGTGGGAGGAGGTTCGGTCGCATTCGTCTTCTTCCGGACGCGCTCGGCTTTCCATCTAGGGTCAAGTTGTCCTTATGAGATACGCTATATCTTTACTAATACAGGCCCTATTTAAATAATTGTTTTTTATTTTCTAGAAAATTTAATTAAGTTTCATATGATTTCATACAAAAATTACCATAAAATGCTCACTTTTTGAGTTATGCGCAAATAAATTTTTCTTTTTGCTATAACTTTTTCCTCTGCATTTTCTCGTTGATATGCTACTTACATAAAAAGTTAAAGAGCTTTAAGGAGAAGACATTGGGCAAGTTTCGTCAAAATCGTTAGAACCGTTTACGAGAAAATTGTAAAACAGTGTAAAATCGGAGATGCAATTGCCACTTCCGGTTAGTCCGATGCGCTGTATCTTTGCTAATACTGGTCCGATTATGATGATTCTTTTTTTGTTTTTTAGATATTTTAATTACCTTTCATACAGTTCTTTACATAATTTACCATAAAATGCATACTTTTTAAGCTATGCCCTAATAAAATATTCTTTTCATCATAACTTTTTTCCCTCCATTTCCTCGGTGATGTACTACATAAATGAAAAGTTAAAGGCCTTTATGAAGGATAGTTTAGGCAAGTTTAATCAAAATCGTTAGAATCGTTTTTGAGAAAAATGTAAAAAACTATAAAATCGATTATATAAAGTGGCACTTCCGATAAGTCGATTTTGACGAAAAAGTTGCTGTAACATCACAGGTATGAGCATTCCTTAAATACGTAATTTCAGTATCATACAATTTTTCGTTTTTGAGCTAAACTGTTCACTTACACACAGACTCACAGACACACAGATCATTTTGCGAGACTTGGTTATTTGGACTCAGGGGACCTTAAAACGTATATTTACGTTGAAAACTCGAATTCGAAAATTTTCACAATCGCAATGCTTCCCCTTATTATATACTTCGTATACAAGTAAGGAAAAGTAATACTTCCCCTTACTATATACTTCGTATATAAGTAAGGAAAAGTAATACTTCCTCTTATTATATACTTCGAATATAAGTAAGGGAAAGTAAAAATGAATAATTTCATAACACAGTGTATTAGAAATGAGTCTGATTTCTGTATTCGATTCATGGTAATTTTGACATAAGTTTTATGTTATTTACTTGTTCATATCCGCCATCTTCCAGATTATTTAGTTTCAGTAATAATCTTTAATGCAAATGAAATTTGTCTAAAGAAGAAAGAGAATATTAGCCAGCATGTAAACGTTCCACTGTTATTTTTTGTTTTTTTATCATTCCTGTTTACATTTCTTTCCCAGAATTTGTTCAGATTATTTTTTGTTATTTTAAAAGATAAAACGAAAGGGAAAAATTACTTATATTTGAATAAATATAACTACTTCTCGGTATCTATCGAAGTATACTTCTCGTTGATCCTAACTAGTCGAATCACGGAATATGCCGAGGAAATTATCGGAGACTACCAATGTGGTTTTAGACGGAACCGATCAACTATCGATCAAATATTTTCCTTACGGCAAATATTAGAAAAAAAATTAGAATTCAACGGTGTAGTTCATCAGCTTTTTGTGGATTTCAAAAAGGCTTATGATTCCATTGATCGCCGGAGACTGTATAACATTTTGATTGAGCAGGGAATACCGAAGAAGTTAGTAAATCTAGTAGGGATGTGCATGACCGAAACATTCAATAAAGTTAGAATAGGTAATTATTTTTCGGAGAAATTTGAAGTTCGCTCGGGGTTAAAACAAGGCGATTCCCTTTCACCTGTCCTATTTAATTTAGCGTTAGAGTATGTCATTAGAAAGGTAATGCTTACCGAAAGGGGTTTAGATCTGGGTGGTAGAATATCCGTGCTGGGGTTTGCGGATGATTTGGTATTATTAAGTGAGGACGCGGAAACTATAAAACTGAATACAGCAACGTTGATGACAGCTGGGAAAGAGGTTGGCCTCAAAATAAATACGGATAAGACGAAATATATGGTTAGCAATAGAAACAGAGGAGATTTTGAGGATATAGATATAGGAGAAAATAGGTTTGAACACGTTGAGAAATTTAAGTATTTGGGGTCTGTGATTACTAGAAAAAAACGAAATTCAAGAGGAAATAAAGGCGCGGTTAAAGGCGGGAAATGCTTGTTATTTTTCGGTATCAACATTACTTAGGTCGCGCATTTTGTCCAGAAACTTAAAACTTAGAATATACAACACTATTATCTTGCCTACAGTTCTGTATGGGTGTGAAACGTGGCCGCTAACCTTGAAGGACGAACAACGCCTTAAGGTATTCGAGAATAAGGTACTGCGTAAAATATTTGGTCCGAAAAAGGATGAGTCAACTGGAGAGTTTAGGAGATTACACAACGCGGAATTGCGGAGCATGCACCCTGTTAATATAATCGAAGTGATATCATCGCGACGGTTGAAATGGGCTTGCAAAGTTGTTGGGCTCAGTAACGAACGAATTCCTAAAAAGTTAATAAACGCTGAGCTGACTGGTAAACGTCCGAGGGGTAGACCGAAACGTAGGTGGGAGGATAGTATTAAGAGCGATCTAAGGAATTTGGGTTTGGAAGGTAGTCGGTGGACCGAGATTTGTAGACAGCGATTAGTGGTATCGGCATCGAACCTCCGGGTTCGCTAAGCCTTTTATTATTACTTCTCGGTATATATTTTATTTTAATTATTTAGCTTATTGTGGTTAAATTAAAAGATACGAAATAAAAAATACAATTCTGTATTTTATTCTTTGAAATACAAAATATTTTGTTGTTGCTAAGAAGTTATTACTTATTTTGTTGTACTTTGTACTTTGTCCCCTGATGTATAAGATACAAAAAATTATTAAAAAATTTAATTTATAATGGAAGATTAAATATATGAAGTCCTTTCAGATAATTGTGACTTCATTAAATTTTTTTTACATAACATCCAACGTTTCGATTTATTTTTGCTCTCATCTTCAGGGTTTACATTCAACTAATAAGTTATACATGTTTTTAAATCTTTGTAAGTATTTTCTTTTAAATCATGCATCCATATAAAAATATATTTTGTCAGATTTTTAAAACTTTCACAGGAATACTTACATATGTATATTAATTTTCATAATCACAATAGGTAATCTATAAGAGAGAGAATTGATTTATCAGTGCTGCCCAAATACATTGGGTTGCTACAATACACAGCGTACTGATCAATCCTTTGTTGGATATAATATGTTTATATATATATATATATATATATATATATATATATATATATATATATATATATACACATTTTACATTTCTTACTTTTATTTCTTCTCTTTCCCTTTTATCACTTAATAATTCATTTACATAATTTATAGCATTTCCATCTTTATTCGATTACACTACATTTTTTTTCCATCTTTTATTTATTTTAATCTATCCAACTAGGTTCTCACTTCTCCATAATTCTCTCTTCCAGTTAACAATCAACCCTTTCTTAATCCAGCATACAACCTCCAGATAATTGGAAAATTAATGAAATTAATCATACATCAAAATCTGAACGCACACGTATATAGAAGAACAGTACGGGAAAAAAAATAAATAAATACATATACATATACAAAAAAAATAAATAATAAGTAATATAATGTATGTGTATGTAAAAGAGAGGTTATAGGGGCAATAAAAATTAATATGCATATGTAAGTGCTGCTTTGGTAGTTTTAAATATTTGATTGTTTATAATTTGACAAAATATATTTTTATATAAATACACGAATTAAAAGAAGAATACTTACAAAGATTTTAAAAGATGTGAACTTATTAGTTGAATGTAAATTCTGAAGATGAGGCAAAAGATACCTCGCAACGTTGGACGTATTGTAAAAAAAAAAATTCATAAAGTTATAAGAAAGAATTAATATTCACAATTATCTTGTTTAATTAAAATTTATTTTATCTTGTATTGTGAAATACCGTATTTAAAATACTGCCCAACTCTAATTTTCTGAAATTATTTAATTATAATGGCCTGTTACTTTATATTATTACTACAACTTTTTATTATTGAAAATAAAAAGAAAGTTAAAAGAATATTCGGAATCACTTCTGTATTTTCACTTCAGTCGAACAAAACTGGCTAAAGATTTATTAAATAGTGCATAAATAATAATTAATTTTTCTAGCGAAATAGTAGCGATCAGGTAGTATAATTAACTTAAATAAATAGATTTATTATTAATTAATAATAAGATCATTTTTTTATTCATTTAATCTTTCTATTCTTTTTACTTACGTAATGCAACCTTTTCTGTTTGATTTAATCTACATAAATCTTGGTGAGTACCAACATGTATTTGATTTCTTGTCTTAATTAAATTCATAAATATTTTATAATACTAATTTATATTACATTTAATTTAATATGTATAATAATAGCAAAATGTATTTTTAATTGCTTATTTTTGAATTTTTGTGTGTTTTTAGAACTGAAGATGAATGTATAACATTCGAAACTAGTTTTCAATAAAAACAAAATTATAGAAATGGCAAATAATTTATCAATCCCTAATTAAGAAAAAAATAGAGATTAAGTATTACAGGTATTTTTGAGGAATATTATCGATCTAAGATTAAAATAAAATAAATCTGATATTTAGAACGCAGGAAGGATCTTGGGTTCGGTAATTGGTTAGGAAGCACTGTTTCTTGTTATAAAAGTGATACGAGGAGGTGATGTGGTCAGCATCAACCGCCAGTGTTATCCCCGTTCCAATTAAGCGTACCCACTTTATAGAGGAAATGAACTTGTAATAATTCATTGATAATGTTAATTCGTTGTAAAATAAAAATATCTATTAAAGCTTGTTTATTCGTTATTCAAAATAAAACTATCCCCCAAGTGAGCTGATAACTTTCGATTTTAAATATTTGTCATTGGAATGGATAGTCATTAGCGGGTTCTGAATTTTGTAGTATTTTTATAAATAACGATATAGAGAAGGGATTGGATAAGATTATTCCGAAATCCCCAGTCCCACCAGGAAGGTTTTCCGATTTCGATAAACATTTCAAACGTTTCACTGTCGAGGGAGGAAACTTTACTCCCTTCAAAAGTTATGTAACCGTCGGTGAGAAAACAAAAGGAAACAAACTGAAATATTTAATGTTGCTCCCGAACAGATCTCGTTGGAAACAGAGACAAATCACTCGACACCTCTGCCTCTAGAAGAATTTATAACTTGCGGTGACGGGAACCGGCTGGGATTAATATTGCATGGTGCCTATGTACAGTGAGATACGATACCCCATATGGTGTTGCATATAATGTTACAAACCGGTGGGATTATTAAACGTTTTGTAGTTCAGATACTAAGGGCGAAGTTTCGACCCACTGTATAAGTCTTCTTCAAGGCAAATATGAATGAAGAGTCTGAATTGAATTAGCCAGCAATATTTTATCAAATATTTCTGTAGAATATTAAAGAAACAAAATAAACATTAGATGCTAACAGTGGAAGCTCCTTCCCACGTAAAAAATAAATAAAAGGAAATAATATTTATAAACAATAATAAAATAGAAAAATCAATTAACAAAAAATTCCGGAGATGTTTTGGTGGTAGAGATGCTTAAATCTTCGACGTTAAGGTATTCTTTGTTAGTAATGGGAAAAACTCTCTTTTATAGGAGTTACATCAGAATAATTTATTCACCCGTAAATACCTTTTTTATGATTATACCTTTATTAACTTAATCAGTAAAAGACGCTATCTTCAGCTTAAAGCCTGATATATATATATATATATATATATATATATATATATATATATATATATACATATATATATATATATATATATATATAGAGAGAGAGAGAGAGAGAGAGAGAGTGAGAGAGAGAGAGAGAGAGATAAAACTATCGTCCTAAAATCGTTAGGGTAACTTCAATCTGGCTTTAAGCTCAAGATAGCGTCTTTGTGTGTGTGTGTGTGTGTATATATATATATATATATATATATATATATATATATATATATATAATTAATCATATTAGATTAAGAAAAAGATCTTATTAATTCCACTACAATATTTATTAATAAAAGTTAATTTACAAAGTAATTTTTTTAAATATTTAGTAACGTTTCGGCCTTTCTTATTTATTATATTTGTCAACAATAAAATATTCCATTAAATCATCCTAGTAGTAAACGTAGCATCTACTATATTCTATCATCTTTTTTTAGGTGGTATTTGTATATTTAAATTAAAAAAACAAAACAATAATTTTATAAACAATTTAACATTTAATAAAAAATTATAATAATCTAATTACGTAGGAGAATCTTAGTTCGGAGTACGGTAAATAAATGAAAAACACAAATATGAAAACACTTATTATATGTGCCGATGTTTCGGCTACGCGCCACTTAGCACTGATGATGGCCTACAACTTAGGCCGAAACGTCGGCACACATTATAATATAAGTTTTTCTTATTTGTGTGTTTATTTATTGACCGTACTCCGAACCAAGATTCTTCTACGTGCTCACCATCATAATAATCTTAATTCGTAAACAATTTTTAATTCAAAATTATATTTTGAGCAAAATTGATTATAATCAAAATAAAACAAAACCAGTGACCATACTTCTATTTCACCTTTAATATTCTATCCTTCCTTCACAAAATACAGCCTATTGCCTGGTCATATTTTCTCAACCACTATATTCACTGCAAATCAGACCAAGATCGGTATAGCGCACTCTATTGGGACTAATTAGGAACTATTTATTGTTTGTAAAATATCGAAACTGTATATTTATTTCTTTGATTTATTTAGCGATTCCGCATTTGTGATATTGATATTTGAAGAATATGTCTTAAAGTTTACTACATCATCCAAATTTTCCATTATTGTAAAGCTTCTAAAAGTTTTCTTCTAAAAACATTTTTCTTTTGTGTTTTTAAAATGAATTGTAAAAATAATTCAAAATATAATATGAAGGCCCTCATATTGACCCTCAAGTCCCTCCCCAATTCAATAATGGAAGTCGCTATTAGTTATTATTATATTTTATTTTCCACCCTCCATATACAATAATAATTTTTCGTAAAAAAAATTGAAGACCGACTTCAATTGTTTGAAATTCATTTTCCTTATTTTAAAACGTTATTACTTATTTTATTTTTTTTCTAAAAAAAAATTATATCTTGAATGTAAAAAAAACATTTTTCGGCACCTTCATGAAATTTGTTCAGCATGTTGCTACATACCGATTTTATCTAAAACATATAAAATTTTTTGATACTATTTTTTTCCTAATTAATACGTTGAGAAAGTCCCGTGGCAAATTATTTTAAAAAAAAATGAATATATTAACTTTATCGCGGCTGGACTGCATTGCTCACTTTGCGGAATGATTGCTCATTATGATGCGTGGTCAGTAACAGCTGATACTGGAAGATGTAATTTTCAAAACCCATTAAAATGAAACTATTTTTCTAGGACATTGCTGTGTTTTTTAAAGCCCTTCAAAATTTGTCAGTTATTTCCGCCCAAACCTTATTTTATTTTCCAATGTAGTACTTCCTCTCATACAAAATATTATAAACTAAATTATTTATTACGATGGATTGTGGGCCAAAGGATATGGAAGTTTAGTTCAAAGTATAACGATGAACATGTTTATATTTACAGATACTTGTAAACCTTTCACGAATATTAATTCTATAATATTAATTAATATTAATTCTATAAATATTGAGTCTCAGTTTTGCGTTTAAAAAATAACCTCTCTTCATTGTTAAAAATAATTGGATACTAGCATTTTAATTCCCAGACGGAAGTTCGGAATTTGTATCACTTTTAAGTGTTATTAAAATATTTATTATTATTATACCGTTCTTTACCCCGTCTCATGTGGATCATTTGTGTGATATCACAGATATTTACAATAGAAAGGTCATTATTAATTAAGTTGCACATTATTACAGATTATTATTAATGGCCAATAGTTAATTATTATTTATTGATGAGTTAATATATAGATTATTATAATTAATAATTTCTATGTTTTATCATGTTTTAAAAAACTTATTTGAGTATACTATACACGAAGTATAAGTGAAAAAAATGAATGGAATATTTAACATTTTTTTATTTATGAAAAATATTTGTAGGTATTTCAATTAAACACAAGATACTTCCTTATTATATATTTGAAAATTTCTGGATGTAAAGATATTCTACACACGGATATGAGCATTTTTGCAGAGTTTGGCTATATATATATATATATATATATATATATATATATATATATATATATATATAAAACAAAGAAACCATAAGGTTGCCTTTCAAAATTGATATTACATCTAATTTACTGCTGATACAGCCTTTTAAATTGAAAAAGTTACTGAGTTGAGAAATAATACGGCCTTCTCTATCTGATGCTGTGAGGGCGTCGGGTATTACAGTGGCTCTTGGTATTACACTGACCTTTTCTTTTGTTTAGTAAAGCCTTAGTGAGAATTGCCCCTGGTGCTGTAGTAACCTCTTTTCCATGTTTATAAATAAACATTGAAAACGTTATGTCTTCATGCCATTATTTTTTTATTGACAAAATAAAAATATCTGATGTGGACAATACATGACTTCCTTGTACGCCTATTAAACTATAAATCGGTGGCTCAAAAAGTGATCTTGAATTTGGTTACTAGTTTCCGAAGATCGCAGTATCTCAAAAACAACACTCGGAGTCGCGACATCCATCTATTGACACACACACACACAAATAGGGAGGAAAACCAGTATTTTACACTAAACTTTAACACTTAAAACAAGTAATAAAAATGTTTAATTGGATTGGAAACCAAATTGCGATTGTAAACTTTATTACCGAAACATATGATTTATGTATTTAATTTAAATATAATTTTTGATGTAAGCTTATTATGAACTTCAAGTAAAGTACCGTTTTCGGCTCACCAATTTTAACCAAAATATAGTAAATACCTTCACATCAATATAAAAGTCCTATTTACCAATTTTGAGAAGTTTTGCAAAGTATTTTAATATAATTTTTGATGGAAATCAATTATGACCTTCAAGTAAAGTACCACTTCCGGTGATTAAGCAGTGACCAAAAAGGGAGGTTCACAACTAGATTTTACAACAATCCTAAATACAAAATTTCAACTTTCTACGGATAACCGTTTTTGAGTTATGTGAACGTACGTATGTACAGACGCCACGACGAAACTAGTCAAAATGGATTCAGGGATGGTCAAAATGGATATTTCCGTTGAACTCTGAACCGAAAATTTTCGCGATTACAATAGTTCCTTTACTTAGTACAAGGAAGTAAAAAGATACACAAACAGAGACTTGAAGCATTGAAAACCTCCAGACTTATAACAACTGCTCATTTAAATATTAAAAGCAAATCTTTATACAGGATGTACAGAATAAGAAGATCCAGGAAACTTCAGCGCCTGATTCTGCCTGCACCACTAGAGCAACAATAAAGTTCATATGAACCATGGTCCAATTCCCCGAAGAAAAGCAGGAAATTATATAATGAAGTTATATATTATTATAATGAGGAAGGATCATTCATCATACTTATTGTTAATTAGGGTATTACAGCGAACATCGATTCACCGAGGAAAAACATCCTTCAATTGGAAAAGGAGAAAAACAAATATTTTATTTTATTGTGAAGCTAATACTATTATAAATGGGATTTTATTACTCATACAACCGTAGATCAGAAAAAAATGTGTTTTTTTTTTTTGATTTATTCATATTCCTTAAATATTTTTCAAGTTGAAACTTGAATTCTGAAAACATTTTCAAAAGGCACTTTAGACCCTTTTGTATTGCTCTGCTTTAATTATTAGAACTCTTAGGGAGAGAGGGGCTACCATAACTTTCAAAGAAACCACAAAAATGTTGATTGTAATTATTCCAAGGTGAAAGGGGTAAAACAATTTCTCGGTAATCGACTGCATTGTTTAAAATTCGTCTAATTTCATTTAGACGTTTTCTAGGAGCTGGCTCAAAAACGTTAATAAAGCTTCAGGTTTTTTTCCCTTAATCTCCTATTTTATTAACAAATGACGCTTTCACACAATAATTTCAATTCTGTTTAAATTTGTTCGTAGTGAACTTTGTTTCACGTGTTTGAAGATATAATTACAAAATTATCGATTTATTTCATAGCTTTTTCATATTTCTCCACTTAAGGGGAGCATTTCGAAAAAATTTAATGCACATAAACCTTCCTGAAGAGATTCACTAAATGATATTAAAAACGTCATCTACATCGTCCGGCTACTTATCGAGTTTTGCGAACACAAATATACACAGGCATTTATATAGTATACACAAACATACATATAGATAGATTAATTTATTTGATCAATTATAATAAATAAAAATTAAATGACAAATTATTATATTGTTTGTTAACAAATAAGCTGATGTTAGATTATTTATTTATTTAAAATACATAACGATTATTATTACTGATTTATATGTCATAGAATCCATATGCTAAAATTGTTAATTGCTAATCTGCCGAAATTTCAATAATTTAGTTATGATTGGTGATTCAATGTTGTTATAGGCTAGAGTTACCAGAGTGCTATCTAATTAGGCGAGCAATAACGGCGGTTAATTAAAACAAACAAGACAAAATTGCGAACCTACCTGTTTCAGCTGGTTCAGCAAGTCAGCTTCGTATCCTAGCAATTATCATTTAATGAGTATCATCGGTAAACTAAATGTAGAAATCCGTCTTAATTACCTTCTTTCTGAACAACCCTTTAACTCTTATTTTTCAATATTTATCACAAACATTATTTCATATTTCTGGACAAAATCCCAACAATTTCTTCCTTCCCTCCTCCAAGACTACTTTTATATCTTACAGAAATATTACGAAAATTGGAAAATCAAACCGAAATCCTATCATGTTTTCAAATACTTTCATGAGTATACTATACACAAAGTATATGAGCAAAAAACGAATGGACTTTTCTGGAACATGGAATGGAACATGTTTTTCTTTAAAAAAAAATATTATTAGGCATCTTAATTTAAAAAAAGATGTTTCCTTATTGTATCTTGGAAAATTCCTGGACGTAAAGGTATTCTACACACGGATATAAGCATTTTTGCACAGTTTGGCAAAAGAAAACATTATATTAGATATCTGATGTGGACAACACATGACTTCCTTGTACGCCTATTAAACTATAAATCGGTGGCTCAAAAAGTGATTCTGAATTTGGTTACTAGTTTCCGAAGATCGCAGTATCTCAAAAACGACGCTCGGCGTCGCGACATCCATCTATTGACACACACACAAATGGGGAGGAAAACCAGTATTTTACACTCAATTTTAACACTTAAAACAAGTAATAAAAATGTTTAATTGGATTGGAAACCAAATTGCGTTTGTAACCTTTATTACCGAAACATATGATTTATTTATTTAATTTAAATATAATTTTTGATTTAAGCTTATTATGACCTTCAAGTAAAGTACCCTTTTCTGCTCATCAATTTTAATTAAAATATAGTAAATACATTCATATCGATATAAAAGTCCTATTTACCAAATTTGAGATGTTTTACATTATATTTTAATATAATTTTTTATGAAAGTCTAATATGACCTTCAAGAAAAGTACCACTTCCGGTTTTCCAATTTAGACCAAAATCTAGTATGTTATTTATATCACTATATAAGTTATAAATACTAAATTTAAAAAGTTTTGTAGAGTACTTTAATATAATTTTTGTTGGACATCAATTATGATCTTCAAGTAAAGTACCACTTCCGGTGGTCAAGAAGTGACCAAAACGGGAGGTTCACAACTAGAGTTTAGAAAAATCCTAAATGCAAAATTTCAACTTTCTACGGCTAACCATTTTTGAGTTATGCGAACGTACGTATGTACAGACGCCACGACGAAACTAGTCAAAATGGATTCAGGGATGGTCAAAATGGATATTTCCGTTGAAATCTGAAAACCGAAAATTTTCGCGATTACAATACTTCCTTTACTTCGTACAAGGAAGTAAACATGAATAAATCAGATGTTAATTAACTAAAAATTCAATAGAAGGACAAATAAAAACAATACTTTTGAGCCCAGAAGAATATGAAGGCGGCCACTGAGATCACTCCAAATGGAACGATGGAGTGGAGCGACTGACTTGTCCATAGTTCCACTCCACCAGTTTTCCACTCTCCGGGTCGGTTGGAGTGATTGGATTTTGGCGTTGCGTGTTGGAGTTTAGCACGACTGGATTTCCAGCCGCTCCAAATCACTGAAAAAAATCCGCACAGAAAAGTTTTTTTTTTTTTTCTGCCTATTTTCATTTACCAGAAATAGTCGAGGAAATATAATGACTATTTTAATATATATTATTTTAATAATAATTAAAAATGTTTGAAAATACTAACAACAAAGATTATTAAATAATTATATGTCACTAATAAAGACAGAAAGAGAGGAAAAAAGACTTTTTTTAAGTCTTTTTAATTAATCTGAAAGGTGGTTACTAATGTTGATTATGAAGTCGCTTCATTATAAATCCTTTTAATTATTCAAAAATGTCACTATTAACTCCGAATTCGTTTTTTTTTTCTTTTCTAAAATACAGTTATATGGAACAGCTCATTAAAAGTTCATGAAAAATCTTTAAAAAAAAAAAAAAAATATATATATATATATATATATATATATATATCATATTTTTATATATATATATATATATATTTTATATATATAATATATAATAATATATAATAATAAATATATAATAATAATATATAATAAAATATATAATATATTTTATATATATTATATATTTTATCATATATATATATTTTATCATATATATATTTTTATATATATATATATATATATATATATATATATATATATATATATATATATATATATATATATATATATATATATATATATATATATATATATATATCAACGGCTCTCTAAAATTGTGGGAATTCCATTAAAATTAATTAATTATAATTTTATTTTGTTATATTTCTTTTTAAGCTACATTTAATTAATTAAATTTAGAAAGGGGTTGTTGCTCTGGCAATAAGTTCCCATAAAATAAATTACCAATGCCTTATCAAGGATAATAGGTATAAAAAAAAATTTAAGATCGAGCAGTCTTAAATACCAGTGATGTAGATCCCCAAAAAAGTTCTGGAATATGGAAAGAGAAAGTCGATGTATGGAGGAATGAAAAAGATCAACCTCCTCAAAGGCAAGTGACGGAAAATTGACAGGAGAAGAGAGGGGATTTCACAGTGTAATGGAAATGCCATTTCAATTGGCGGTTTAACAAGACCGAACTTCCAGATTTTCTTTTAGCATTCTCAATAAGCAGTCCTGATCCAATAGTCAATATTGAAGAGACCTTATTGAATTGATAACGGCTTATGATGTCTCCTTCCTACGTAATTGTTATAAACTATTATATTATAACTTATCAAAGGTGGTAAATTTCAGAGAAATTCGTGAAACTTTCAAACTTCTTTTATTAATTAAATTAACAACATTTCGTTCGTAAATAGTCCATTTTTAATTTTAAAAATGTAATATACAAAAAACTTTGTCAACAATTACTGTACAATAAAAAGCCTTAATAAATATTATATAATAAATAAATTTTCTATATTGTCCAATGATTACTATTCAAAAAGATTAAATATTAGTATCATCATTAAAAACAATCTGTTAACACCACCATTGGTAAAATTATTGAGAAATAGCCAAATAAACATTTATCAATTAAAGTTATTTCATGATATACCTGCATTATGTCTTCTTACTTATTTATTATCCGATCCAAACCTGGATTATTCCCATTACTAATTTCTAATAAAAATTATTACTTTTAAATGGCCTGTAAATAATAAGTTCTGAGTTTATTTCACAATGATTAATAACAATTATATCCACAAACTAATACAAACCAATACAGACTTATCTGTTTGATATAAGCTACTCAAATCTTGGACTGAAGATGAATGTATAACATTGGAAACTAGTTTTCAATAAAAACAAAATTATAGAAGTGGCAAATAATTTATCAATCCCTAATTATACTGTATTTACTGACAAACAATCTTTACTTAATAATAAAGATATTATAATAATTTATTATAGCACAGCCTAAAAACGGTGGTCTATAGTTCCATTCCGTTAATTTTGGATACTCGCGGTCGATTGGAGTGATAGGATTTTGTCGTGGAGTAGTGGAGTTTATGTTCCATGGAATTCCAGCCTCTCCACATCATTCCAATTAATCCACATTCCCGGCCGTTCCACGTTCATAGGCTCATTTTCTAAATGAATGAACTATCTACGTACAGCCAAACAATCAATGAAAACTAGCTTGAGTTTTATCATGTTATTTCCCCGAGTATCATGAATAAATTTATTTCGTTATTGATTGTATAAATAAAGAAAGGTGGAATGGATCCCGGGCACAGTTCAAACTCAGTGTTCAATAATTCAAGTTCCTATTTTTGCCTTATTTACTTTTCGCTGAATGATTCGCAGAAAGGCTCGACCCGACCCATTGCTAATCGCCGTAATTTCTGGTTATCTGATCCGAGTTGAAATGCCGTTCCGGAACACGGAAGACGTCTTATTGCAATGGCGTCCGTAGCGTCTTCTGTTTGAGCGATACATTTTAATTTGAAGGAAGATACAGTTGGAGAAGCGAACTTTCTCGAGTTTGTGGAAGTTCGCGTGACTTCTCCCCTCCTCCACGTCCCTCGGGGCATTTACTATTGCTCAACCAATTTGAGGGCTATTAATAATTTCAAACGCAACCTAAAAGCCTTTATAAATGTTTTCTAGACAATCAGTACGAAAATAGATGTGCTTCTTGGGTAGTTAATTTTTAGTTAATATACTTTAGGAAAAGGGAATTAAAAGAAATTTTTAATAGAGGAGGAGTATATCGATTAATAAATCAAATTATTTTCTGATGTTGATTTTTTTTCTCTTAAAAATCAGACTCCTATAAATTCTATTTTAATTATAATTAATTTTGGTAGAACGAGCGACTGAAATTGTCCTCTCTTCTTCCAAATCGTCAAAACTGGAAATTAGACGGGATCCCTCCTTAAGTCTCTCTCTCTCTCTCTCTCTCTCTCTCTCTCTCTCTCTCTCTCTCTCTCTCTATATATATATATATATATATATATATATATATATATATATATATATATATATATATATATATATATATGTATCTCCCTCCCTTTCTCTCTTCCTTCCTATCTCCCTCCCTCCGCTCTCTCTCTCTCCCTCCCTCTCCCACACTCTCTCTCTCCCTCTCTCTCTCTCATTACCTCTCTCTCTCTCTCTCTCTCTCTCTATATATATATATATATATATATATATATATATATATATAGAGGAAGAAGTTGGTCGGGCAAACGGGTCAATGACAAACACACTAATAAGTGTAACTAATTTATTCTGTACCAACGTTTCGCAAAAATCTTATACTAGTAGTCATTTTAATTAACAGTTTTCATATATTTTAATGCATCGTATATATTGTGCTTTATTTTTTCATGTAATTCATAATCTTTCCTTCACTCTTTTCACATAACTTTAATTTTTCATTATTTAAAATATATATTAACATGCTTTTGGTCTTGTCTGTGCTGTCTTCAATATCATTATCTTGTTTTTTCTTTTAGCCCTGACGATGCCCTAAAACTTAGGCCGAAGCGTTGGCACAGAATAAATAAGTTACACTTATGGTTGTGTTTGCCTTTGACCTCATCTCCCGATCAATTTCTTCCTTAATTATATCTGATTAAAACTTACTCCAATATATATTGAATATGAAGGTTCCTTGAAAAAAAATCGATATATAGTAAGATTGTAATTTTTCACCCTTTTTAGGCTAAGAACAATTACAGCTATTCTTTAGGGATAAAGTAGTATCAAAGGTAATTATTAAGGATTAAAGAAAAACAAAACTGAACGATCAATAGCACGTGTTTGTGAAACTGAACAGATTATACCTGTATTACAGATTTCTTACAAATGTAAATTTATAATTTAATAAGGATATGTATTAAAAATATGCTAACATGCATAAAAATGTATTAATTTTTGTTTTCACGCAAGATAGCTTCTCATGTCTCTTTGTGTATAATTCATCACCGAAACCAGATTTAGTTAGCATTTTTATTTAGTTATAGTTATAGTATTTATTTAGTATATTCACAATAAGAAAGGCAAAGTTCAACTCAATTTAAAATTTCATTCTGTTTAATGAAAAAGATTCAGAGAATTTTGATACTCCTGTGCTTCTTCTGAAACAAGATCTTTCCTGAATTTCTATTGCTTTGCAAACTAGTGGAAAATTTGTTTTTTCTTACTTAAGTATTACCCATTTTTACGTACGTAAACTAAGGGCTCTTTTTGATGACTATCACGTTTTATATTTTTTTTTAATTTTAATTTTTCATTCGATATATAGAAATTTTATTCTATTTATAGAATTTTTTTTTCTAATATAAATTCAAGGTTCCTAAAAAAATTGGATGCATAGAGATTTTCGATATACAGAAGTTTGACTTTATATACACATATATATATATATATATATATATATATATATATATATATATATATAAATAGTTAGTATATAGAAAGGCTAAATAAGAATCAATTCTCGAATATGTATATGTTGATGGTTACTAACAAATCAATACAATAAATGATATCAGTTGGGAACTGGAAGCTGATTGGTTAATAACAGGAAGAACCTTTTAGAAAATATTCCTGGAACACCGTATTTTCCTCCCATATCAAAATTTTACTTTGAACTGTTACTGCTGCTACTTAATTGCAATATTTTCTATTCAATTGAAAATCATTAATTTAGTCATCAAATGACAGAATAAAATGGAATAATTTGTATATGTTTTAATTTGTTCTTTAAAAAAAAAAAAAAAAAAAAGGTAATAAAAGGAATGAAATGTTATAATTATTCAACTGCAATAAAAAAAAAATAAAATAAAATATATATATATATATATATATATATATATATATATATATATATATATATATTTATATATATAATGGTATATCAGTCTCTTCCAAAAATCAGATACACACTCACATGATTAATTTTTACTTTCTTTACAACATAGATAAAGAAGGTATTGTAATCTGGGCAGATTTCCGATGTGCAGTTTTCAACGGATCTTGTTTTCCAGAGCACACTGTATCCAAAAAACACATTTTAAGCCATAGCCCGTCTACACCGCGATTATAGCTTGAACGGAAGGACCGATTTTTAATTTTAGGACCGATTTTTTTTATTTTTTTATATTGCAGGGTTTCGGCATCTGATATCTGTGTACCAAATCGCGTACTATTTGCTCAATTGCGGCTGTGCGCATTAGCTGAAAAACGTGTTTTTCTATAGACAGTAACGCCAAAACGGCTCTGACGATTTTGATAGAACTTTCCTAAAGTCTACTTCCTCCTATCATTGTTTAGTAAGCCCCCGAGAAAAAACAAGAAACAAAGTTTTGAAAAAAAGAAAATATCATTTGAGCGTGACTCGAAAAGTTTGCATTTTATTTATTTAAAAGGTAACTATATTCTCTCTAAAAAAAAATCTATCTAAATCGGACCAGATTAGTAAAGATAGAGCGTATTGAACAACTGCTTAGAGCCCGAACCGAGGTGTATGTCCGAAAGTATACGGATGCGATCGAACCGCGTCTTCCCTAGCTACTACTGTTCTCGACAATACGCCCTGTTAACTTATTGTTTTAACACGCTTTACGATATAATTATAGAGTGGTAAGGGAAAGTTTTATGATGCAAGCACGAAACATCGTTCCTTACATTTTAAACTAAACGCCAACTCGAACCACCTAGTTTCCAAATTTGCTTCCTGATCGATTCCCGATAATTCTCCAAGGCGTCTGAAAAAAAGATGTCCCCGAACCATCTAATTTAAAACTGCCACAGTAATCATTGAAATAAGTAGCCACTTCACAAGCCATTTTCGCGCCATATTAGTCAGGTTTCACATTTATTTTTTTATTATTTTTGTAAAACTAATAACTTAATAAAATTTAAATAAATAAATGTTTTTTAAAATTATTTATTATTCGTTTTATCCTATTAAAATTGCGATTTCAAAACAGTTTTGTGCACAAAGTACATAAGAACAATTCAGCTATATTCTATTATTGTAGGTATTGGTATTATAAAGCATTTATTAATAAACTATGTTTTCATATTCTATATTTACTGCTTATTTTTCATTTTATACTGTTTTTGTTTTCTAATCCTATTTCTTGTTGGTTGTTATCTTGTTTTGCTGAGCCCTGATAAAGGCCAAAAATTCAGACCGAAACGTTGGCACACGTTAAAATAACGTTTCCTTCTGTTTCCTGACCAAACCCCCCCAAACAACTTCTCAATGAATTAATTCTACGATCAACGATTTCTTCACCATGTCTTTTTGATAATGACTCCCAGATCACAACCGCTTATTGTCGCAGACAGAGATTTATTACTTAAAAAAAATTAAAAATAATTAAATTAAACTGTAAGATAAGTGTAGTTGACATCGTAGTTAATTAAAAACACACAATGAAAAATTTGCTAATCATATAAATAATACTACCAATGGATAGCTTGACGGATTTTTTTAAGATTCAATTTTTGGATTCTACGTATCTTGAAACGTAAAACCTCAAATTTAGAGGAGAGCTAATTTTTTTTTTTTTTTCTTCGACGAATACAGAGGTTTTTTATTGAAAATAATATATCGAAACGTCTCCGAAGTAGGTTTGTATAGCTTCTTCACCGTTTCTACGTAAAGAAAAACAAATGCGAACAACAAATATGTAAGGAAATTTATACATTTATACACTAGTTTCCATTTTCGGACCGAATCGGACGAGCTCTTTTTGATATAGGCCTACCAAGGATAATTCGTCTGCGCGTGCTTAAGCGAAAATAGCGGATGGAATGTGATAATATTGATATGAAACCATCTCGGCACCGACTTGCAAAATCACTAAAAATGTCATAAAAATCGGATAAACGGTATTACGAAATGTTATGCCCGTTAAATGGATTTGATTACAAACAGACGGATAGACACCAAACCAAATTCGTATCTTGATGATCAAAACGTAAGAAGCGACTAGAAATTTCGATTCTGAGGGAAAAAATTTGTTTCACTTCGAGAACAAAAAAAAAAAAAAAAATTAAATATGTAGTTGAGGATGTACAGATGCACTCCTTAGTCAGTTACTTATATGATATGTGTAAATATGAGAGAAAAAAAAACTGAAAAACTGATTTAAGTAAAACTAATCATATATATATATATATATATATATATATATATATATGATTAGTTTTACTTAAATCAGTTTTTCAGTTTTTTTTTCTCTCATATTTACACATATCATATAAGTAACTGACTAAGGAGTGCATCTGTACATCCTCAACTACATATTTTTTTTTTCATTCCCTTTTGAGTCCTGGTGTTAGCTGGAACTGGCGGCAGGACCTCTGCTGACTTCTGCTGAGAACAAAACCGGTTGAAGTTGCAATATATCTCTTTGGAGAGACCATTTTATTTTTACTTAGCAGTATCTCTTTGGAACAGGAGTCACCAACCCTCCGGGGATTCATGAAGCAGTGAATAAATTAGAAGGGAGCCTGAAAATGAGGACCTGAATAATAAAAATGTGGAAAAGAAAAGGAAAAAAAAAAAAATGTAACGTAGCCGGTGATAAAAGGCATTTTTGCATAAAGGATACTCCTTTAAATAATACCGTTTGTTACGTCTACTTTAATTTATTTCTGTGACATCTCAAGGATTATTCTGAGTGTGTGTGTATCTTGTATTATTCCTCACTCCCTTCCCCTCCCTACCAAAAAAAAAAATACTTTCAAAAATTCTTTAATTAAAATTGTAGGGCCGAGTTGAGTACTTACGTGTTTCTTCAACTCTATCTGTTAAAAGCACTTTAATTTAATTATTATTTTAAATTTAATTTACTTATATCTTCTTTTTCATAAAGATTAAATACCTGTTGCTCATTCGCTGACGTTCAGCTGATGTTGATACGGTCATTGGTATCTCAAGCATAAGATTATTACAACATAAAAATAATAAATAAAAATTTTGAATAAGGCGTTAATGTAAGGCGTTGAATGTATAGTTTCACACTGTTTTCTATCTCCTTTTTCCCCAATACTGAACTGCAAACCTGATAATATATATCATTTGCTTTTATCATCCTGTTAAAAAGTTCTTGATCAATTTTTTCATTTCTGCTCATCTATAGTTTTCGGATTATCAAAAACATGAGAACTAGTGCAACATAACTAAAGAGAACAAAAACATGTCTATACAATGATTTGTTAGTTATTTTGTAAGGAATTTAATTGCCAACCTAAGGTAAATTTGAAGCAAAATCACACAAAAAAAAAAAAAAAGAAATCAATAGTCTCTGAAAAATACGTGGATTGAGGACAGACGGATTTTTTTTAAGATTCAATTTTTGGATTCTACGTATCTTGAAACGTAAAACCTCAAATTTAGATGGAAGCTAATTTTTTTTTTTCCTTCGACGAGTACACAGGTTTTTTATTGAAAAAATATATCAAAACATCTCCGACGTAGGTTTGTATAGCTTCTTCACCGTTTCTACATAAAGAAAAACAAATCCAAACAACAAATATGTAAGGAAGTTTATGCATTTATACACTAGTTTCCAATTTCGGACCGAATCGAACGAGCTCTTTTTGATATAGGCCTATCAAGGATAATACGTCTGCGCGTGCTTAAGCGAAAGTAAACGATGGCATATGATAATATTGATTTGGAACCATCTCGGCACCGACTTGCAAAATCAATAAAAATTTCATAAAAATCGGATAAACGGTATTATAAAATATTATGCCCGTTAAATGGATTTGATTACAGAACAGACGGATAAACACCAAATTCGTTCCTTGATGATCAAAACGTAAGAAGCGAGTGGAAATTTCGATTTTGAGGACAAAGTTTTTTTCGAGAAAGTAAAAAAAAAGCATATCAATAGTTTTTTAATTGCATTTTCACGAAATATTTTATAACTTCTTAAGGATGACATATTTGTATCGGACTGTCAGTTATGTTTACGTTTAATTCAGTAAAAAGTGATAAAATTAGGAATTTGCATTATTGATCTGGGAGTGTAAATGTAAATTGTTTCTCTGATACTTTTGACGTTTCTTAATTTATTCACTCAAAGACGAAATAAATTTACTCATAATGCGAAACGTTGTGAGCTGATCTGCAAAATGTCAACTTTAATTTAACAAGCGAAAACGTTTTTTTACAAGGAGCTTCATAATAGCAAGCCCTACAAGAATAGACTATACCTGAAATTGAGTTTGCAATATGATGAAATTATTAATTAGTATAAATGGTAACACTTGAATTTAGCTCCTCCAAAATATTGTGCTGGTGGGTACAATATTGGCCTGAAAGGCAAAAAAAATATATATATTGCAAGGTTCCTTCCCGCCTGCTTTATTATTTTTCTTATTAACTACTAATAATTGAACGATTTAAATTAGCTTGATCTAGGACTATGATGAAGGGGAAAGTTAGACTAAGATTAATTTATTTACTACTAGACAGACGTAGAAGCTGCAACAAAAATCTATTATTAAACAATATCTCATTAATTGTTATACCTTTATCCTATTATAATTATACTAGTATACCCGAGCGAGAACTCTCGCATTAGATATCAATCCTTCTTCTAAACCCTAATACATTAGAAGCATAAGCGATATTAGGAAAACATATTTATTCTTGTAAACAATATAATATTACCAAAAAAAGTTTATTTAACACACATATTTGGGGAAGCTACATAGTTTATAATGACTATGTTGAAGTTACAGCTCATACTTAATAAGTAATTAGCTTACCTCATTGGAAAACATCTCTTCACTTTAACAGTTAGGCAATTAGATCCAGCTATACCATTTTCTATATGTAGTATTCATATTTAACAGTGCCCTTTAGGGTTGAACATGGGAAACAATATTTAATTTCCCACACATTAAAATTGTTTGTAAACAGACTCAAATTGATATAAAGTTGCCATGACAACGACACGTATGCAAGATGGCACAGGGCCCGTGCGGACCTATATCATGCGTTATCTCAAAAACGTATTAAGGCTTTAAAACGCTGGACCAATATGTTCCTAGGGAACGTATATGATCTTGATATCCGCGTCAAAATCATGAAAACCCAATTTATCCTGTCTCGATCCACCGACTCTCAGTCGTCGAATCTTTGAAACCTCCCAGTTTTTTCATCACTTTTATTTAAGCCCTAGTAAGGATTTAAGGAACAAAATCAGGATTCGTCACTTTTCCTTTAAATTTCCTTTCTTTTGATACCTCATTCGTCAAAATCCATTGCTCCTGAGAGCCGGAAAAGGGATCTATTGAACCGTAATAATATATAGTAGTGATAGTGATAAGCCCTTAGTTAGACTGGCGTCTTTACCATTTTTTAAAAATGGGGATAGTTTCCGCATTTCAAAGGGAGCATTTCGAAAATTTTAATTCATATAAACCTTCCGGAAGAAATTATATTGCATTATATCTAAATTATATTGTGAAAACCGCATCAAAATCGTCCGACTACTTTTCGAGTTTTGCGAATACAAACAGGAGGCTGAATTTTTATATATTTAGATTTTTCTTTTTCGTTAATAGAGAAAATCATTTCTTATATAACATCTTTTCTAAGTAATGCGTAAAAAATGTCCACATAAGCAGAACTATTTCTAAATATAGAAAAAAAACAACATTAATATAACATATATTAATATTTTCTATGAAAGTTACAATAAACAATTTTTTTTAACAGTAACCAACAAAAAATGTTTATCAATAAAAATCGATTACATAATTTTATTTTAAACTAAAATTTCGTTTGTAAATAATCTATAGGTCTAAATACGAAACTAATGATTTTTATTGCTATTATTATTCAGAGTATTAAGTATATATTAATATTCTTTTTATTATTTTTTAATTAACTAGTCTGGTGAACAATCTTATCTTTTTATCCTAAATCAACAAATGCCCTTCGACTGGTAGGACAACAGGGCATTGTTTGGAGAGCGCGATACGAAAATATCTCTCTTTGTCAATGCCATAGCTATATGTCAACAGTTTTCATTGGGTTGTTAAAACTATACGCTCTTACTTCAATCCTGGAGGATTTATTATTATTCCATAAATTTAATCACAAAACAAAGATAAGAAGGAAAAGATAAAAGCATATGCTTAATCTGGTAAATTATTGTGATATGAGAATATAAATAAGAAGGGGTTTGTGGATGATGGAGGTATGTAGCATCTTTGTTCAAGTTTTTTTACTGTCAGTGATGAAGAAGTTATTCACATCAACTCTTTTGGAGTCTTATTAATTTAGATCCTAGTGTAATGAAAGAGTTATGTGACAACAAAAAACGCTGCAAATTATTACACAATGGTTTATTATTTTCACTAAGTAATATTTTATAAATATCTATTCTGTACAAGTAAAAAAAAATGAAGCAGTAGGCATCAAAGGAAAAGAAATTTGAAGCTTATTCCAAGATGATCGCCGCAAGAAAATGCTAATTAAAAAAACTGTGTCAATGCAAGTAGGCTGTGATGCAAAATGATATAGAAAAATATTTGATGTGCACTTCACTAGGAAAAAAGAAGGATAGATTAAGGAAGCTAAAAGAAGTGCAGAAATAATCCAAGGAAGGATACAGCAGAGAGATACGATGAAGTCAGAAGCCCAATAGATAAGTCAGAAGGCCTAGGGCCACGATGACTAGCCGCCCGGAGAATCAGTCTATCAAGTTCATTACGCTATATCTCAGCTAATAATGGCCCGATTTAAGTGATTTTTAGTTAGTTTTGTAGGGAATTTCATTAGCTTTCGTTTAAATACAAAGCAATTTTGCGAACGGATTTTTTTTTATTCGATATTTGGATTCTACGTATCTTGAAATTGCCGATTTATGGGCATATAACATCTTTAAACGGCAGTTATTATAGATTTTTAAAAAAAAAATTTTTTTGAAATGCCTTGTTACGCTGATTCTACAACACCTTACATTTCCTCTCTATATTTATAAATGGGCGAGTTATGAGCTTATGAGATCTCTAATCGGTCGCCATTTTAAAACAAACAGACGGATGGTAATGTCGAGTTCCGAGGATCATCCCGGGGTGACCTGTGACATTGGTACCGAATCTCAAGAAAATCGGTCCAGTAGTATCTGAGAAGAGCCGCGTACGGCGGACGGCGGACGGACGGATTTTTTTTTTTTATTCGATATTTGGATTCTACGTATCTTGAAAGCTAAAACCTCAAATTTTGAGGGGGTTACAAAAATTTTTTCCTTGGTAGATTCCAAATGTCTATTATTGAAAATAATAAACCAAAAGTAGTTGAGATGATGGTATAGAAGGAGCAATCTACTTAGGGATTGATAAATTATTTACCACTTCTATAATTTTGTTTTCATTGAAAACTAGTTTCGAATATTATATACATTCATCTTCAGTTCTAAAAATACACAAAAATTTAAAAATCAATAATTCAAAATATAGTTTGGTATTATTATACATACTAAATTAAATGTAATATAAATTAGTATTATAAAACATTTATGAGTTGTGAATTTAATTAAGACAAGAAGTCTAGTGCCGAATTAAATTCATAATTCATAAATGTTTTATAATACTAATTTATATTGCATTTAATTTAAAATGTATAATAATATCAAAATGTATTAGGAATTGCTTATTTTTGAATTTTTGTGTTTATTTATGACTGAAGATGAATGTATATCATTCGAAACTAGTTTTCAATAAAAACAAAATTACAGTGGCAAATAATTTATCAATCCCTAACAACAAAGTATATTTCTAATGGAAGAAGAATGCATGTAACATTAATTAGAACAAACCTTCTATTTCCTCTTGTCGATTAATTTTACTAAATATGTCTCTTGTGGATACAAGAGTTATGTAATGTAAAATACTACATGCCTTCCACCATGGAAGTAGAAGGAGCTATGTCCTATTTGGTGGGATGTTGTATTGGGGAACTGGTGCACCAGATGAGGCCCGTCTACAGAATTTTGTTTCGCGAGGAGGAATTGGAATTTTTTTTTGGGGGGGGGATTTAATAAAAAGGAGACAAATAATCATTAAGTATCCATACATGCCAATTTGGACCTCAGTTTTTAAGGATAATAATGGAAATTGGAATAAAAATTATTATTAAAAATATAAAACTGATGTTGGTGAGTATGAAAATCATATTTTTTTTGCAAAAATATTCGGGAGGGGCTATATCCTCCTGATTTCCCTCCTTTTGTACTATACTGTACTAGATCAAAGAATCAACAATGTAGTATATTTCCTTCATGGTTGAAAACTGCACATCGACATTTTGTCCTGCTTATTATCATTACAAAATTATCCTTACCAAAGAAAGTATTTTTTTGTTTTAAAGGGCTTTGTCATAATTCGACAATTTGAATTACAGAAAGTTGTTGGGAAAAGATATATATATATATATATATATATATATATATATATATATATATATATATATATATATGTATATACTAGTATACCCGGGCGAGATCTCTCGCATTAGATATCAATGCTTATTCTAATCCCTAATGCATTCGAGGTGTAAGCGATATTAGAGAAATAATATAATATTACCAAAAAAGTTTATTTTACACACATATTTGGAGAAGCTACATAGTTTTTAATGACTATGTTGAAGTTACAGTTCATATTTATAAGTAATTAGCTTACCCCACTGAAAAACATCTCTTCAATTTAACAGTTAGGCAATTAGATTACCATTTTCAATGTGTAGTATTCATACATAGCAGTGCCCTTTAGGGTTGGACATGGGAAACAGTATATAATTTCCCACTCATTAAAAGTTTTTGTAAACAGACTCAAATTGGTATAAAGTTGCCATGACAACGGCACGTATGCAAGATGGCATGAGGCCCGTGCGGACCTATATCGTGCATTATCTCAAAAACGGTAGGTTTTTAAGCTTTAAAATGCTGGACCGATACGCTCCATGGGAGCGTATATGATCTTGATGCCCGCGTCAAAATCTTTCAAACCCAACTTATCATGTCTCGATCCGCCGACTCTCAGACGTCAAATCTTTGAAACCTCCCTGTTTTTTCTTCACTTTTATTTAAGCCCTAGTAAGAATTTGAGAATGGAAATTAGGATTCGTCACTTCTCCATGAAAGTTCCTCTCATTTGATATCTCACTCATCAAAATCCATCATTCCTGAGAGCCGGAAAAGGGATCTATACTACCGTAATAATATATAGTAGTGATATATATATAGGGCGAGATATTGTGGTAAGGAAGTTGATAGAAGACTTTAATTGAAGGAGACAATAGACACAAAGGAGGACGATTGCTGATTATTAGGAAAAGGAAAGTTTTATTAAAGTTTTTATTAAAGTATCATAAATGTTTACTATACTGCATTTACTGACAACATTTATTACTAATATTATAGTACAACCTAAAAACTGCTGCACGCCATTCCACTCCATCGGTTTTCCACACTCACGGTCGGCTGTACAGAGCGGATTTTGGCGTGGCGTGATGGAGATTCCAGCCACTCCACATCACTTCAAAAAACTCCACACAGGATTTCACGCTCACTGTTGTACCACAATTAATAAATGGCGATGAATGCAAGTCTTAAAAATAACTTTATTAGACAGAAGTACAGATTAGATGATATAAATAATGAACCACTGAGTGCCAGATAGACTCTAAAGATATTATAACTAGACTTAAAGCTAAACATAGTGAGAGTGTCTCACATAACCTTATTCTACCTTACATTCTAATACTTATTCTAATACTACATTATAGATATTGGTTACTGCATTGTGATACTGGTTACTACATTGTGATACTGGATGATCTGTCCCTTTCAGATAGGCTTTTATACATACAATAGGAGAAGGGATGATTAAGGAAATAGAACTGGTTTTAATGCTGATAACCAGGAAGGATAACAATAACTTCCTGGGTTATAAACCTTATTTTATAGCTATTACTTCCTGGGTCAATGGCATTTGTTAACTCCACGTTCAGCAACTGGAGTGGAGTGGTCTTCAGCGACTCCTTTAAAACAGGATGCCGTAGGGATGGTTACGACGAAGAGAACATTATATAATTATTATTTTATTAAACTTAAATATGCAACGCTTCTAATAATACATTGCTAATTCACTCTGGCATAGTGACATGAAAATAAGAGATAGTAATAAACAAAATTAATTAGCTTCTTATAAGTTTTGTGAAGTGAATCCTCCATGCATTTTATTATATATCTTACATATTTATTTAGGGGACGTGACTGCCGAGAACGTTGTGGGTTCGATCCCCATCTGGGTTAGTTAATATTTATTTCGCGGCGATCCCTTGAAATGAATCTTGACACTTCCACTCTGGTCAGTACGCGGCGGTGACGTAAAGATAGCCGTCAGGGGTTGGCAAAAAGGACCACAAGGCCCACTTGCCGGGCTAATTCCCCCCACCAATACCAGTACCAGTACATCTTTATTTTATATTGATTACGTTTCGAGGCAAATCCCCTATTTTCAGATCATTTCATTGCACCTTTATATCAAAATCGAAATATTATAGAATTTAATAGTTATAATGTTTTTAAATAAAAATAAAATATATATATCTATAAAATAACTGTGTAAAGATTGAAAAATATTGGAGTCGACGCACGAACCAGGAGTTATACATCGTTTTTGGGTATGCAGATGTTGCCAGATCAATGAAGTTGAGGCGCTTTAGATATGCAGGGCATATCGCCAGGATGGCGGATGAAGAAATGTCCAAAATACTGCAGGCACAGCCAATCCACGGGACGAGGAGCAGAGGGAGACCATAGCTGAGGTGGTCACATGGTGTGGCAGGAGATGCTTACAGCATCCTTGGAGTCAGGAACTGGAAGGCGTCGGCTCAAGACAGGGACTATTGGAGGAAGCGTTTGAAGGAGGTCAAGACCTGTAACCGGGTTGTAGCGCCCTGAAATTATAATAATACACTCTGACATAATGATATGGAAATAAAAGATAGAAATGAACAAATTAATTAGCAATATTCATTATTTATCTAAACTAAGTGTAAATATAGACATGAATCTATTAAAATATAGCGATTATTCTGAAATTGGAAGTTTATCTTATTACTACATATTTTAAAGTTCATTCGGGTGTTAGGCTATAATTAACAAAAGCTTATTGACATGACTGTTAATGAGCTGTTGTGATTAAATATTTATTGGTTTACGTAAGTTATCTATCGCTGTTTGCAACGCATATATAATTCGTGTATCCAAATGCATTCCTATTTATAAAATTAGCGCTCATTCCATTATCACACAACTAATTTCATGTTAGTGAACTTATTAATAATAAACAAAATCCTAAAAAAAATTAAATAATTAAAGTTTTAACTTTCGAATTTAAAGTTTATTGTTAAAATTTAAAACATTTTGTAAAAAATGTGGTGCGGTGCGCGCTTCATACAGCTTTCACTTACTAACCTACTTGAAATAAATTTTAATAGTTTCTATTAAATTCCGAACAAATTCCATTTAGTTTCCTCAGAAATACTTCTTCAAATTAAATAATATAAAACTCAAAATTATTAATTACAACAATCACTTAAGTTTATTCGTTTTTCGTAATTCTCTATTATCTTCTACGACTTTATATGCTAGATTTTTTTTATCTTTAACTTTCCAGTGGTATATTTCACATCCATATTACTTCTTTTATTTATAAAAAGAAAAAGTACATTGAATCTGGGTAGTTGGAAGATCAACTAGAAGAGAATAATCGAGTATTCAACAAACTCCATTTCAAATGGAAATTAAGACAACAATTACCTGCTCCAAACAATCCTTGAATGATTCTGAATCTTAAACGATCAATTAAACACGAATATATATATATATATATATATATATATATATATATATATATATATATATTTATTTGGTTTTATTAAACAGGATTCAGATATAATATGTAATATATTTAATCTTTCTAATTAGGGATTGATAAATTATTTGTCACTTCTATAATTTTATTTTTATTGAAAACTAGTTTCGAATTTTATACATTCATCTTCAGTTCTAAAAACACACAAAAAATTCAAAAATAAGCAATTCAAAATATATTTTGGTATCATTATACATATTAAATTAGATGTAATATAAATCAGTATTATAAAATATTTATGAATTATGAATTTCATTAAGACAAGAAATCAAATACATGTTGGTACTCACCAAGGTTTAAATGGATTATATCAAACTACAATTTCCATTATAATACAGATTTATATTACATCTAATTTAATATGTATAATAATACCAAACTATATTTTGAATTGCTTATTTTTGAATTTTTTGTGTGTTTTTAGAACTGAAGATGAATGTATAAATAACATTCGAAACTATGGGGTTTTATAATAACTACGCTAATATGGGATTTTTGTGAGGTTTGAGAAGTGCTGTGTCATCAGCAAATGCAGCCAATAACGTATGGTCATGTTCAGTAAATTAAAAAAAAAAAACACTTTAAAATTGATGTGAAAAACCGTAGTGATTTGAATGATAAAGTTATTTATGTTTTTATATGATTATTATTCAATAACTTGAGATTATATGAATTAGTCAAATTGTTAAACGAAAATTGCTTTTATTTATTTATTTTTTAATTTAAAAGAAGAAGAATTTCTAATATATTGATAAAAATAACAAGTGTACAAATCAGCGAAAAAGGGCGATTCAAAGATTCAGCGTATTTTAGAAAACTGGGGCGTAGTTAGTCGCGTCGGGTACAACTATATTTCAATTTGGAGTTCTTAGAGAAAACAAAAATTTGAAGACGACTGACGGTAGTGAGACGAAAATTAGCAATACCCAGCCCTAGATGAGATTATAGATGGCATCCGCTAGCAATTTCAGATCCCTAACATTAACACACGATGACATATACTGCGTTAAGACAGCTGGGGGCGCGTTTACTCCACGCGTCTAATTTAGTTAAACCTAGTAGTGGCAATAAACTCCAGATCAAAATTAGTGACCACCTTAATTGAATTGGTTATTGCAGAAAGGACAAATGGCCAAGCGGGTTAACGCGCTTGTATAAGTGCACTTACTTACAAATCCAAAGTTTGCGAGTTCGAATCTCGGTTCCGGAATTATTTTTATTTAATTAAATTAATAATTATTTAATTCCTCAATCAATCACCCCTCACACAGACTGGGTTGGAGTGATGACCCTACCCTGTGTAGCTATATTGTGAATCGCGTTGTGGTTTTCCAGGACGTAAAATAGCCGCCAGGAGGTTTGGTCCATGGACGGTCTGCTTTGGGAAAAGAAATATAGGTCTTCGTGCGTCTGCTGACCGCTAACAGCCATAATCCGTGGATCTTGACCGGTTTGTCACTGTCCTTGAACCCGAGTGAGTCGGGAAGGACATTGCCGAATGGCCCCAAAGAGACCGGTTATGGAGCTATGGGTAGCCAGCCGCTGCACCATGGAAACCATGATTCGTAGCAACGAAGAATTGTTGTGAAGCAATATAGACTAATACTAATAAAAAAGGACAAAGAGTGTGAGAGAAGAAATTTACATTCACCCGTTTAACAAAACTTTATCGTTTAGATAATTATTTGCATCTCATAGTGAGTTTGCTTAAACGAGCAAATAAATATCTCCAACAGTCCAATCTTAAATTAATTGCCATCCATAATAGAAAAACCAATTACTCACCGGTATCACTGGAAAAACCCCGATCCTTAAACCGTTGACCTATAAACATCCTTTCGTTCATTGTTAGTTCAATGCGAGAAGAAACCAGTACAAACTTTTCTGTTAGATATAATCCATTTAAAACCTTGGTGATTACCAACTTGTATTTGATTTCTTGTCCTAATTAAATTCATAATTCATAAATGTTTTATGAAACAAAAAAATTGAGTTCTTAAGGCATTTTTAATCAGAAGGTTCTTTATTTTTGTTGAACTTATATGCCAATACTTTAATTGTAAATGTTCTTGTAAAATCGTTAAACCGAAATTTTATGAAAAAGTTCGATAACTTGTTATATAGAACCTTTTAGAATATTTCCATGGTTAATGCCGTTCCGCTCCAATTCTATTTTGGCACTATTGTTTTCCGATTCGCTGCACGAAGCTCTCAGGTATTCTGCCTATCCATCTGGTTTTAGATCTCCCGCGTGGTCACTTATGAACAACTAAGCCATTCATGGTCGGGTGGAAACATGTTGATGGCTAACGTAGAGCGAAATGCTTTTTCCATCTAAACCTCCATATCTGTCCTATTTATTTTTAGGGTTATTACACATTTAATTTATTTTAAAAAAAATCTTTACATGTTTTTTAATAGATTAGATACTTAGATACGATCAGCTATATACTTATTTATGACATAATGATAATCGGGCTCATTAAATTCCAAAACCTTTAATTAGCGGACTTTAGAACGATTTTAAAATTCAGGGTCATCATTTTTAATTTATCAACCCTGGAAAAACCCGGCTTCAGACCTAAGTAGAACTTGAAAGGATTCCTGACTGATTAACTATTTGTTTTTTCTTAAGTTTTACGCCGTATTGGATTTTCGAAAATATTGTGATTTTAAGTGCATAATATTATAATTTTCTTTATTGTAATTTTCAATTAATTCATTATATCTGATGATACTAATCGCTTTGTTATTATAGTTATTACAACTTCTAGTGATATGATAATTGTTAGTATTTTATTTGATTTGATTTCAATGCCATTGTCAACTTTTGAATATTTTATTGTAAAATGAAAACAATTAAATAAATGATAAATAAATTAATAAATAAATAAATAATGGCCACAGAAAATAGCTCAATTGAAAAATTTTCATCCATAGTAAATTAAATTAAAAAAAAAAAATAATCCAATATTTAAACATTTGTAAAAACCAGAGATATAAAAAATCCATGAGCAGTAGAACTCCGTCACTAAAGTCGTATTTTCACGTTAAAAAAATATAAAAACGGGGGAGTAAGAAAAAAATTGAGACTCACAAAAGACAGTTCTCTAACATACCGAAATTTTATTATATGGTTCTGCCCCTCCGCTGACTTTCGATACAGAAAGTCCTTCATACCGAATTCCAGCTCATTTGACCCAAAGGGGGCCGCTGGATGTGCTCAAATGTAGCGGAAAAAAAACACACACACGCACATATATATATATATATATATATATATATATATATATATATATATATATATATATATATATATATATATATCTATCTATCTATCTATCAGACCTCTCCAAATCTTCCATAATCGTGCTCTAGGTGTTATGAACGGATAGAAAACGCAGTCCCGCCGCTCACCGCCGACTTTCGACCCACTGCAATAGTCTATTTTTTTCGGGGAAAATACGACTAAAAACATGATAGAATACATTTAAAAAAAAAATAGTTTTGCCTGAGATTTGAACTAACGGTCTTCAGCTTAGAAAGTAATCGTTTTACCTCGCCGCTACGCCCATTACGATAGAGTGGATAACGTCTCTCCTAATGTTCATGTAGAATTTCAAATCGGTATTTCTCTTAAGTGAACGCGAATTACATCTTGCCACTTTCCATAAGCATTGAGGGGACCTTCCCCTATAACATATATAAAAGTGATCGGAATCTGTGATTCCCAAGTATGGTAATCTCTTTGTAACATAACGAACAGACAGAAAATGATTATGCCTAGAGAGACAGATAGTGGTCTAGATAGAAAGAATCGGAGGTCTAAGGAGGTAGATGATGGTGTGGGTATATAGGAAATGGGTAATACATAATATTCATAATATATATTATATTGTAATGTATAACATTAAAAAGAAGCAAATTAAAAAAATACATAACTGATATTATAAGGCAAAAAATGGAATAAATATTTTTCAAAATATCACTCAAGTACCACTTTTGCTTTTTGGTTTTGCTGCGGCTTATTTTTTTTTTCCTCGGGACCAATTTTGAAATTTCAAATTTAGTTGGTTCTGTCTAGGGAAGTAGTGTCTAAGAGGATATTTTTTCGTCATTTTAATAACAAAGAATCTTTGGAGATTTTGCAGATGATTTGTCGTGCCCTGCATCAAACGTACGCAAACGAGTTTTTTAAAAGTAAAAATAAACTTAACATTAAATAATTATGAAGGTCTATGGAGAAATTACCAATAAAATCATACACGTTTCCATGGCAATATTGCTAATGAAGCAGTCTTTGAGCGTCATCTAGCGATTGAAAACAAAGTTGACATCATGACAGTGTGTTTTGAGAAAAAGCAAAAAAAAACTTTTTTTCTAGCCAAGGTTTGTTTTAAATACTTAGGGAAATAGATTTCACATCTGTAACAAGTTAAATAATTCTAAAAACGTAGGTAAATGGATGAGTTGGCTAGAGTCAAATTTTATCTGCTTACTACAACGTAAAGACGATAAACATATAAACTATAAACGATTCAAAATAATTTAATCAGTCCATTTAATTTCTATGAAAGTAAGGCGACCTTTGTAAAACTGACTTGTGACATATCTAGTGAGATAGGTAACGAGGATAAATTAATTAATTAAACGAATATTTTCAACACGTATGAAGAAATCTCATTGTCTGGAACCTATCTATAACAGTTGGTATCCGCCAATTATGGTATAGAAGGATCAATCTAATTAGGGATTGATAAATTATTTTCCACTTCTATAAATTTGTTTTATTGAAAACTAGTTTCGAATGTTATACATTCATCCTCAGTTCAAAGTTTAAATGGATTATATCAAACAGAAAGGTTTGTACTGGTTTCTTCTCCCATTGTACTATATATATAATCCATTTAAACTTTGAACTGAGGATGAATGTATAACATTCGAAACTAGGTTCATTAAAACAAATTTATAGAAATGGCAAATAATTTATCAATCCCTAACTATCTATAACATATTTTAAACGCATCTGTGAGGAACAAATCTTTTCGCCATTTCAGTTACAAGGGACTGTACCATAATAGGATAATGAACCATAAGTAACATGGGAGGTAAATCCATTTCTTCCTAAAATAGAGTTGCCGTTATTTTTCTCTTTGCTTATTTCGAACTTATAAAGGTTTACAATTAATTATATATGAAATGTTTAGTTAATGTTGTATTGTACAGGGAGGAACAGAAATGACTTATTTTGAAGGGCTGTAAAATAAAAACAAATGCCTCAAGAAAATAACTGGTTTTATTTTCAAAAAGTAAATTGAAACTGGTTTTATTTCAGTGGGCTTTTAAAATTACAACTTCCAAAGGCCGACCGTTATTGACTACGCGTTGCCGAAGACGTCCTCGAAAATTTTCGGCCACCCTTAAATCCGCCCTTATATCTGGAGATAGAACTAACATATTTTGGGAGGGCACTGTGGGCCGCTCTTGGTGATTTCGGAGTTATAGGCCCCTAAATTCTGAGGAGGGAGAGGGTATAACGGTAACTGTGAACTGAGACAGTTACGTGCGAACGTTGGAGATTATCCTACTAACGTGCCTTGGGATGGTCGGCACGGACACCATATTTATCATCATGAAATTTTTTTCTCTGAAGATATCTCAAGGACAAGGTGTCAACACCAACCTATTTCTCTGGATGATTTAAAGGAGAAGTAAGAAGAAATTTGTCTTCTATTTTTTTTTTCTACCAAAAATGATTCAAAGTGATGGGAACTGCTTGGTCAATAATGGCCGACAATGGAAAGAAATAATTCTCAAAACCCTCTGAAATAAAACTATTTCTATATACTATTAGAAAATAAAACCATTTTTTCTAGAGACATAGATTTGTTTTTTACAGCCCCCCTGCCTCACCCCATACAAGGATAAATATTGAATCGATTATAACCCTATTATTGTAAATATTTATAACGGTATAAAAAAAGCTATAAAAAAAAAAAAATTCACAAACAAAAGCAAAGGATTTACGGCGAGTTCTGAGCTGTTTAATAAGTCGAGAATGATAAATATAAAATAACAAAAACATCACAACTTTGTAATTTTAATATGTGATAAAATCCGCGCTAAAATAACAGCTAAGTACGAATAATACACTTTTACACACTCATTGGTTCCACTACGTGTTAAAGGTATTCCATTATGAATAAATCAATGCCCTCATTGATTGAATAAATAAAGAAATGTCAACAACGGTTACGGACATTTCACGCGATGCGATGAATAATATTAATAAATGAATAATATTTGGCCAACCTAGCCAATTATTATTCCCTAGCCAATCTAGCCAACCTAGCCAATTATTCCCAATCATACTTGACCCATTACTTAATATTACTAAATATTTATTTCATTATGTTTTTTTATTTAACATATATATATTCATTAAACTGTTATTCCTCCAAAGGATTTTATATGATATTTAAATTCTTATTCTTTAGCATTTAATTCTTTAAAACCATTTTAGTAATATTTAACGAAATTTACAATATTACGTAAAATACACGTATTAAATATGTTAATACAAATGTTTATAATATAAAATTAGAAACATAAAAATAAACTACCCATTGATTGTTTCCTAATTACTGTCCAACATTACAAGGTGCTTAAGCCATCTTCTTTTCAAAATTTAAGGAACATGATGAATAAAATGAGAAGAAAGGTTACCTAACATCGTTCATTTGCAGGAACAATGCCAGAATATGAAAAACAATACAGAATTTTACAGGTGAAGTATTTGAAGCTTACCTATTTAGTAGTTAGTGTATGAAAGAGTCTTCCAATAACCATTTAACAGTCTATTTATAGATCCAAAATAAATAAAATTGCACCTGATGAAGGATCATTATAGAACCGAAACGATGTTCAAGAAACAAGCTAGTTGGAACAATCTTAAAACATTTTTATTAAGCAATATATTAAATTTATATATATATATATATATATATTTGTTCCAGTATTCCTATAGTAATCAAGTATCTGGTAAGATTAGTTATAATTTTATACTTAAAAGGGTTAACTAGTAATGAATATTACATTTATTTAAACTGAAATATAAATAAATAATTCTATGTAGAATCTCTTGTATTTTTAAAAATATTATGCGTTATGTCTGTTATTATTATTGTTTACAACTAATTAAATTGGCTGTCTAAACTGCCCAGCTGTACATTTTGTCGAAAGTGAGCAATACATAGAAGAATAAAAAAATGAATGTATAATGATTATCCTAAATATAGCAAAAATACAGCATCAGTAGGATTAGTAGTATTAGTGAATCACAATGCTAAAATTGGGTACAAATTTTATTTTCAAGATTTTAAAATATTGCAAAAAAAAAAAAAGGATAAAATTATTAGAAGCTATAACTTAATTTAGACTCAAAAGCAAAATAGATCCCTAACCACCCACTGAAGGATCGTTCAGGTCAAAGGATACGAAACCGTATCAAAAGGTAAAGCTTCCTACACAAAATACATTCAATAAATAAAGGACTTCAGTTAGCAGAAATCCATCCAGAAATAAAGAAGGCAACAGAAGACTCCTCACTATGGCAACGTCCTTACAGATCCTCTATCTTTCCATCTATTCTGGGAATAAGAAAGAATAGCGGCCAGGATCAATTAGAAATTAGGACTCTAGCTTTCGTGAACTAGAAGAATTCATCCTATCAAAAAGTTTGTGAGCCAGAATTTATTCGGATGGTTCAGCCGAAATCCCTATTAGAAATTTGTACGGGGTTCAGCTCTACAGAATACAGAGACGATTGCTACGGGGTTCAGCTCTACACTACACACTACGGGGTTCAGCTCTACACACTATGGGGTTCAGCTCTACACACTACGGGGTTCTTAATATTTGTGTTTTTAATTACTATTCTGTTTTTGAATTGTTAAGAAATGCAATCAACTAATTGACTATGCCAGTCAAATTATATCTGTTTTTCGGATGAAATTTTTTTAAAAAAAAGCCTTGAATGCTAAAGAAGTATTTTCCAGTGTTGCAAATATTAATTCATTTTATTTGGACAAATGATTTTAGAATTTTAATAATATAAATAAATGTAGAAGTTTGAAAATGGGCAAAACCAATGAATGTCCGAAACGTAACAATGTTTATTATGAATTTTAGATAAAATTTGTCTGGAATTTTATCCTGGAATTAATAGAGGTCCTTTTATAACATATGATTAACTAATTATTATAAGTATTTTAAAATCCAATGTTTTTACTTCCTTGTACGAAGTAAAGGAAGCATTGTAATCGCGAAAATTCAGATTTAAACGGAAACATCCATTTTGACTAGTTTCGTCGAGGCGTCTATAAGTACGTACGTTCGTATCTCGCATAACTCAAAAACGGTTAGCCGTAGAAAGTTGAAATTTTGTATTTAGGATTGTTGTAAAATCTAGTTGTGAACCTCCCTTTTTGATCACTACATGATTACCGGAAGTGGTACTTTACTTGAAGGTCATCATTGATTTTCATCAAAAATTATATTAACATATAATGTAAAACATCTCAAATTTGGTAAATAGGACTTTTATATCGATATGAATGTATTTACTATATTTTGGTTAAAATTGGTGAACCGAAAAGGGTACTTTACTTGAAGGTCATAATAAGCTTACATCAAAAATTATATTTAAATTAAATACATAAATCATATGGTTCGGTTAAACGTTACAAACGCAATTTGGTTAAATCCAATTAAACATTTTTATTACTTGTTTTAAGTGTTAAAATCGAGTATAAAATACTGGTTTTCCTCCCCATTTGTGTGTGTGTGTGTCAATAGATGGATGTCGGGACGCCGAGTGTCGTGTTTGAGATACTGCAATCTTCGGAAATTAGTAACCAAATTCAGGATCACTTTTTGAGCCACCGATTTATAGTTTAATAGGCGTACAAGGAAGTCATGTGTTGTCCACATCAGATATGTTTTTTAAATGAAAAGTCTAATCAAATATATAAATCTCAAATATTAAATTTATTTATAATAAAAAATTAATATTTTCCTTTATAGAATTCTTTCTGTTTTTAAAAATTTTGCTTCATGTATGATAAAATTTTTATCTCGTATATTTCTTTTATAAAATATTATTCATGAACAAGAATAGCCCTTGCCCTTCAGGAACTGTCCCAATCTGAAGGAAGGAAACTGCTTCGAGGATTCACAACTTCACAAACTTATATTGCCCTAACAAGTTTACCCAGGCTCTCGGCGGAGGAACTCCTTGTACTTTCTTTCAACTCCTTCTATTTACATACCCTGTCCTGCATACTTCCTAAACGGCTCCTATCTTCTTCTTTCTCTTCTTCTTGTTCATTGTACTTCTTCTCTTAGAGTTGGAAGGATTTTCATATATCAAGTTTATCAACAGCTGTCTCCCTTTGCTTTTTCCAGTCTTGCCGATCAATACGTTGAGGAAATCAGGCTTTTCCTACAACCGGCAGCAGTCGGGTTCATTAGTTTCTCTAGGGCTGGGGTTACCAGATTTTATGCCACGGTGTATCACTTCCACTTTTCAGGTCATACTACATGATCCTAACATATTTGTAATTAACAGTTCGTCTTCATATAAAATATCAAACTAATATAAAATATCTGATATAGACAACCCATGACTTCCTAGTACGCCTATTTAACTATAAATCGGTGAATCAAAAACTGATTCTGAATTTGATTCCAGTGTCCCTAAAATGACACTCGGCGTTGCGACATCTATCAGGTCTCATTTCGTTATTATATGTCGTTTTTTTTCAAGTAGGTAACAAGTTTTCTAGAGATTTCTTCGTGTTCCGTGCCAACATTAGAACTGTCAATATCACTAGATAAATCATTGGAAATCGACATTTTCGACATTTTAAGCGGAAGAACCCACTTAACTTAAATCTTATTCTTCTGCTGCAAACTTATTCATTTCACAAATGGGGAGGAAAACCAGTATTTCGCTCATAATTTTAACATTTAAAACCAGTAATAAAAATGTTTAATTGGAGTGGGAAAAAATCGCGTTTGCAACCTTTAATACCAATATGTGATCTCTTGATTTAATTTTAATATAATGTTTGATGTGTGTATTATGACCTTCAAATAAAGTACCCTTTTCTGTTCACCAATTTTAACCAAAATCTAGTATATTATTTATATTGATATAAAAGTCCTATTTACCAAATTTTAGATAATTTATTATATATGATAATAACATTTTTGATGAATGTTTATTATGACCTTCAAGTAAAGTACCGCTTCCGGTTTTCCACTTTAGACCAAAATCTAGTATGTTATTTAAAGCAATATTAAAGTTATAAATACTAAATTTTAAAAGGTATTGCATAGTATTTTAGTATAATTTTTGATGGAAATCAATTATGCCCTTCAAGTAAAGTACCACTTCCGGTGATCAAGCAGTGAACAAAAAGAGAGATTCACATCTAGATTTTACAGCAATCATAAATACAAAATTTCAACTTTCTACGGCTAACCGTTTTTGAGTTATGCGAGATACGAACGTACGTACGTACAGATTATTTCAACGAGGATAAGGCCTAGCTGATACTAAAGACCATTAAATTGTATGTTAAAAATAATTAAAAAATAAATAGATGTTTAATTTACCTAATTTATATATTATGAATTTTTATAAATTAATATTTTTTCAGTTGACATCCGTATGATGGAATAGAAGGATCAATCTAATTAAAGATTGATAAATTATTTGCTACTTCTATAATTTTATTTTTATTGAAAACTAGTTTCAAATGTTATACATTCATCTTCAATGTAAGGTTTAATATATATATATATATATATATATATATATATATATATATATATATATATATATATATATATATATATATTATAATAATCTACTTAAACCTTGAACTGAAGATGAATGTTCGGAACTAGTTTTCAATAAAAACAAAATTATAGAAGTGGCAAATAATTTATCAATCCCTAATTAATATTTTTTCAATATTTTAATCTATAAAAATTGATAAACTTTACCATATATATTGATAAATATACTTATAATTCACTAGAATAGCTTTTGTAAGAAAGGAATAGAGTTGAGGAGAAGGGAAAGAAATTACGTGGCAAGTGGGTGGAATGAGAAGGCTGCTTGCTGCAAGAGTGCCACGAAGATTATCCCAACCCTTCAGCTCATAACGACATCATTACGGCAAAATTTTGTAGACCTCGAGGATATATATATATATATATATATATATATATATATATATATATATATATATATATATAGAGAGAGAGAGAGAGAGAGAGAGAGAGAGAGAGAGAGAGAGAGAGAGAGAGAGAGAGAGCAAACATCCAAAGGAACACGCCTTAACTGCTTCCTCATCCTAAATGAGCGAAAATGATATGAAGTTAATGAGCTATACAATAATGATCAGCCTGGCTAATTGATCGTAAAAAATACATAATTATTGTAATAAACCTTAACCCAGGCTCATATTTTACTATTTTACTTAATTACCTGAATACCAATGTTCCCATAAAAACTAAGTGCGCTATTGCAAAATATGAGAAAAAATTGGCAAACGAAAGTTGTTGGCGCTTTTTGATATCTAGGGCTTTCTTCACAATTGTTTCTTCTATAATTGATGTTTGCTGATTGATCAGGTAATAAGAAATTATATGAATACTGAATATCAATAACGAGCTGTGTTCATATTGAGCTCTAATAATAATAATAAAGTTTTATTCTCAATTTTTAAAATTACAAAATCTCTGGGTAATCATGTTCCGGGTTTCACATCCTAATATAAGCGAGGGGTAATTAGAAGAATAAGCACGGATACTTCCCTTTGGAGACAAAAAGCTGCTACCGTTCATAGCACTCTACAAATGCCGACAGTGAAGCAATTCCTAACGCGACGCCATGCCAGGTTTTTCGATTCGTTAACTCATGTCGGCAATCCGCTATTTGATAGCATTGTACCTCCACCAGCTCCGAAACGATGGCCAGATGCTGTAGCATCTACTAGATAAAATTAATTAAGTTAGAATTAAGGCGTAATTATAAGTTACTTTCGCAAACAGAAGTGAGCCCCGTCACAGGTATGATGAAATTTTTATTTAATATCAAAAATATTTAGGCATATCAATCCTACCTTAAAATGTATCCAAGATATAGAAGAAGGATCAAAGACCAGAAATTAGCTATTAGCGAAAAATTGATCAAGAGAAAGAAAAAAATGGGGATAGGAAAAAAAACAAAAAAAAAAACATCCTATACGATAAACTTATAAAAAATAATTTTTAAAACAATAATTAGATTTTACATATTTACATTGTTTGTATAATAATAGTAGGAAAAATAGAAAATAAAAACCCACTTAGAAAAAAGAAAAATAAATAAATAAATAAAAATAATACATAATTAGAGTAAAATATAATAAATCTGACACACAAACTATATTAGGTTAGCACTACGTGTTTGGTTCTTTTGTGATTGTAACGTCGAAGGGAATTTTTATTGTAATTACCGATCTCTTTTATCAATGGGTTTTCGGAAGCTATTGTTCTTGCAAAATATGATTTGGTTTGAGCGAAGACGTATTTTTGAATCATGAGAAGTTCTAGGTCTTGGAGTTCATATTGAATTAAATCCGAAAAAGGAAGCTAATTGTCAATGCCAGCAACCAAAAAAGTAGGGTAAATGACTCAATTATAAATAGTTGTGTATAAAAATTAATGATTGACAATTCCAGTAGAAAATCGTTGTCGTCAATGTCGTTTTCTTCGCCGCCATCCTCTTCGTTGTCTTCGACTGACCTGTACCTAATTCATACTGCTGAAGAAGGTCTGGGACAACAGAGTCTCCATTCCACTTTGGTTTTACAGTTCCGCATCTTTTTTACCCGACCGCGATCTTTGAATGAGCAAGGAAGATCTGGAGAAAGAATGTCTCGTTGGAATCCATGGGTCATTTTCCAAAAAGCTGTATGATAATTCATTTGACGCGATCCTTAAGGAAATCCACAACATGGTAGCATCAATTCCATATCAATATATTTCTTTGGATCCAATACCGATGTTTTCATAGACCAGGGTCCTATTTCATAAAATACAAAATACAAGTGCAAGTAGACCTATGAATTACTAAACATATGGCACGATCTAAAATAAAATAGAGTCCAAGTTGTATCGTGCAATGTTTATGTGTGACGTATTTAGTTGACGATATATTGAACGTGATATATTGAATTATTTATTTTTTTATATTCAGTAAGTAATTTTCATTAATCAATAAAAACAATCAATACATATTTATTGAGATGGATGAGTAGGTAACTAAGTATGGTCTCCAAGAAGCCATATCAAACACTCATAAAGGAGGCCACATATCCATGTGGACGTGATGGCCGAGCACGTTATGACGAGGATACCAGATTCGGAGCTGTGGATTCGATTCCACCTAGGACAGTTAATATTAATTTCATGGTAGACTTGTGAAATGAATCTTGACGCTCTGGTTAATACGGATACCTCAACGCAGTCGGCAGAGATTGGCAATAAGGACCACAAGGACCACTTGCCGGGACTAGTTCCTCCACCACTACCAGTACCAGTAAATAGGATATATACAAGATAAATCTGTGGAGCCAAAATGAAATGGAGACTCTATTGTCTGAAGACCTTATTCGGCAATCTAAATTAAAGAAATATGGGCCACTACTTACTAGAAGTACTTTCTAGAAATAAATCATATTACTGTCTGTTTTTGAAAGTAAACGGTATACTTTATTTAAATTTCATATATTTTCCAGCTACCTGATCATTCAGTAAGAACCAAACATCAATTATAGAATAATCAAATCTTAGCATAATCGCAGATATCAAAAAGCTTCAAAATCTTTTGTATGTCAATTTTAAACAATATTTCGACACAGCGCTGCTGCTTATAATGATGGCATTGGCATTCAGGTAATTGAATATATGTAAATAGGGCGAATTTGTGAATATGGGGTAATTTAAGTTTACAATGGATAAAATGTGTAAATCGAACATCTCACTGTTTTATCGGAAAAGCGTGGAAGGGGGAGGGAGGTTCCAGAAAAATATGTTTCATTATTTACCCAAGGGGCCTAATTCGCGTCCTTTTCCCCGAGGCCTCTAACTGCCTTGTTACGCCCTGGATGCCATAGAAATTCTGCAAAATGAAGGCAGATCCGCGCGGATTGAGGATCGATGACGCTAACACCTGCGTTAATGTTCATCACCGCTCTGATACCGTGCCTCTACCTCCATTGGATTTGCATAGCAAAGGGAGCAAAGATGAGACTAAAAGCCGCACCAGGATCCAACGCGCCTTTGTGTGCCGCCATAGATGGCTTGATAACTGTCCTCTGGCTTCTCTCAGTGATTGCTCGCGTGCAAATGATCCCGCAACTTGCCAATTACTGAACTAACTTATCTCGCAGCAATTGAGCGTCACGGAATCTTGAGTGAATTCTCGTCTAACGAACAAGTCGTAAATTGACTTTTTATAGAGTTAGTCTGAAGGAGAATGGAGCATTTTAATATTAGAATTTTTATATGAATTTTAAATACTCCTTTATTATTGAAAACATAATAAATAAAATATCCAAGCCTTCATAGAACTTTACATAATGATGCATAGAAAAAATTAATCAGTTGACATCCGCATGATGGTATAGAAGGATCAATCTAATAAGGGATTGATAAATTATTTACCACTTCTATAAATTTGTTTTATTGAAAACTAGTTTCGAATGTTATACATTCATCCTCAGTTCTAAAAAAAAACAAAAAATTCAAAAATAAGCAATTCAAAATATAGTATGGTATTATTATACATATTAAAAGCAGAGTATAAGAACTAAATTGTAATGATTGTGCAGCCATGAAAAACTGGAAGATCTCTAAATCAGAGATTAAAGGAACATATGCGTGCATATAATAATAAGACAGAGAATTCCAACTTTGCAATTCATTTAAATGAAAAAACCCAATAAATTCATCAAAGACTCAGAAGTTAATTTAATACATCACGTTGAAAACAGCCTCAAATTAAATATATATGAAGCACTTGAAATAATAAAATCCTTCAAATCCAATCCAGATTTTTGCTTAAATGACCAAATATATATCTCCAATAGTCCAATCTTAAATTTATTCCCGTCTATAACAGAAAAACAATTACTCACCGGTATTACTGGAAAAACCCTGATCCTTAAACCGTTTACCTATAAACATCCTACCTACGTTCATTGTTAGTTCAATGCGAGAAGAAACCAGTACAAACTTTTCTGTTTGATATAATCCATTTAAACCTTGGTGAGTACCAACATGTATTTGATTTCTTGTCTTAATTAAATTCATAATTCATAAATGTTTTATAATACTGATTTATATTACATCTAATTTAATATGTATAAGAATACCAAAATGTATTTTGAATTGCTTATTTTTGAATTTTTGTGTGTTTTTAGAACCAAAGATGGATTTATAACATTCGAAACTAGTTTTCAATAAAAAGAAAATTATAGAAGTGGCAAATAATTTATCCATCCCTAATAGTTATATTTTCTTTTTTCAGTTAGCACTACAATTTTGAAATTTACCGACTTTTCTTTTTATTATAAAATCATAAAAAAAAAATTGTAATTGCATGTACACACAGATTACAATCACAGATTGGTGGCCAACGTAGAACATACCTGAAAATTAAAATTACACCATTTTTTTACAAACCAAACTGGATCAAAATACCTTTTACCGCAGATCGGGAAATTGCCAATTTCGAGAGGTGTACTTAGCCGAATCCTAAAGTTTTTGTGTTGAATGGACGCAAACTTTGATATTCTACAACTTTTCTATGAGTTTTTCTCTCAGAGAACACATTACCATGCTGCAGACTCATAAATTGTACTCCGCATCTGTTTTTTTACAGAATCTTCGTTTATGACCGTGGTTTTCGACATCACCAGCTAATCAAATTATTATGTTTTGGTACTCATTAGACGCAAAATTTTATGTTCTTTAATGTGATATACCATAGATTTTTCTAAAAAATGCACCGCTTAGGAGCAATAGCCGCAAAACCAAAAATAGTCCCAAAATTGCGACTATATAAGCCGCTATTTTTTCAGGTAGTATGATATGAATGGCAGATTATAATTTTTTTAATGTCAATATTAAAAGTATTCAATTAATTGCTCTCAAAGTTTTTATCAAATAATGTCAAATTTTTGCATGGGCTCTCGGTCTTTAAATCGAATTTAAAAACATCGAAAGTCAAACAGCGATCTTACTGATACATCGCACTAAAAACATGGATGGTTTTAATGAAAACATGGGTCCTGTTTTGCCATCCATTTTGAAAATTCAGTATTTATATTCATTTACTTATGATATTGGATATTCCAAGCAATGGTGATGTAGGTCGATGTATGTTGATTGAAATATGCTATGTATAACATATTGATACTTCACAGAAATTCAGTGTGTTAAATATGTTATTATTTTCCAAATTTTAAATAATTGGAGGAAAGCAAGACACACACATAGGAACAAGATGGATAAAATATTAAAAAATAAAAATATCAGAGCATAAGAGGAATTTAAAAAGATTTGACAACTTTTATTTATCACGCCACTTGAAATAAATTTTAAAAATTTTCTATTTAGTTTCCATGGAAAAATTTATTTTTTTATTAAATAATATAAAAGTAGAAATTATTAACTAATAATTTAAATTTAAATAATCACTTAAGTTTGTGCGTTTTTCATCATTCTCCGTTACCTCCTACGCTTGTATATGTTAGATATTATGTTTTCTAAAATGTTTAGCTTTCCAACGATACATTATACATGTATATTACTATTGTTTTTTTGAAAATTTGTTTTCAACCATGGAAAATATTTTTTTTTCCTTTAGTTAATTCAATGAGGGATGTTTAGTTATTTCGAATGAACAATATAAAGGCAGTTTAGAGGAAGTCATTTTAAAAATTCGGCAATTAAGGCCTTTCTTTTGTAGGTAATAGGTAAATAATATAATATTTGACATACAAAGACTTAGAGCTTTATATGTTAAATATTATGATTTCTAAAATCTATAGCTTTCCAACGGTATATTATACATGTATATTACTATGGTTATTTCGGGAAATTTGTTCTCTCCTTTAGTTTACTCTCAAATTTTTCAAAGTTTATATTTATCTATTTTATATTACTACTAACAACGAGAGACGGTTAATTATTTAAAATAAACAATATTTAGGATGCAATAGAGAAAACCATTTTCAAAATTATTTATAATTTTAGTGCGATGTATCAGTAAGATCGCTGTTTGACTTTCGATGTTTTTAAATTCGATTTAAAGACCGAGAGCCCATGCAAAAATTTGACATTATTTGATAAAAACTTTGAGAGCAATTAATTGAATACTTTTAATATTGACATTAAAAAAATTATAATCTGCCATTCATATCATACTACCTGAAAAAATAGCGGCTTATATAGTCGCAATTTTGGGACTATTTTTGGTTTTGCGGCTATTGCTCCTAAACGGTGCATTTTTTAGAAAAATCTATGGTATATCACATTAAAGAACATAAAACTTTGCGTCTAATGAGTACCAAACATAATAATTTGATTAACTGGTGATGTCGAAAACCACGGTCATAAACGAAGATTCTGTAAAAAACAGATGCGGAGTACAATTTATGAGTCTGCAGCATGGTAATGTGTTCTCTGAGAGAAAAACTCATAGAAAAGTTGTAGAATATCAAATTCTGCGTCCATTCAACACAAAAACTTTAGGATTCGGCCAAGTACACCTCTCGAAATTGGCTATTTCCTGATCTGCGGTAAAAGGTATTTTGGTCCAGTTTGGTTTGTAAAATATGGTGTAATTTTAATTTTCAGGTATGTTCTACGTTGGTCACCAATCTGTGATTGTAATCTGTGTGTACGTGCAATTACAATTTTTTTTTTTTTATGATTTTATAATAAAAAGAAAAGTCGGTAAATTTCAAAATTGTAGTGCTAACTGAAAAAAGAAAATATAACTATTAGGGATTGATAAATTATTTGCCACTTCTATAATTTTCTTTTTATTGAAAATTAGTTTCGAATGTTATACATTCATCTTCAGTTCTAAAAACACAAAAATTCAAAAATAAGCAATTCAAAATATATTTTGGTATTGCTATACGTATTAAATTAAGTGTAAGCCCTGCCAGACTATCACAATGAGGATAAGACTTAGCTGAAATTAAAGACCATTAAATTGAGCATTGAAATAAAGAGTTTGATCAAAATTGTTACAGCCTTTTTCGTTAAATTTGTAACATATGTAAAATGAAGAACAGGAAGTGGCACCGTATTTATTCCAGGCTTTACCGTATTTATACCTTATATACGTAATTTCCGTTTAGTAACTTTTTTGTTTTGAGCTAGACCACACACACACACAATGTTGCGATGCTCGGTTACTCAAGTGTCCTTAAAAAGTGTATCGTTGAAAACTCAGATTCAAAATTTTTCATGATCGCAATACTTTCCCTTACTATATATTTCATATGTTGGTAAGTGAAAATAATATTAGAGGATATCAATAAAAGGAATACAAAAAATATATGTTTTGCAAGTCATAATGATAATGTGAATTTTAATATTAAATATTTAATGTGGTTCATTGTTAGGTCTAAAAGATAGGCTGAGAAGAGGAACAAGTTAGTCATGTTTCACCCGGAAAACTGGAGGAATTCCGAGCTATCTCTTGCTTAAAGCTAAGCTGGATTAGCAAGCTCTTTTGGCAATTCGTAATTAAGTAATTGCTTCGCAATTAAATAATGATTCTGTAATTTAATTGTCCTGATAAAGCTTTTCTCGAGTCCACTCCAAAGCAGCCTTTCATCTAACTGTTCATTGTTTAATTATTGCTTTGTTCATTCTGAGATGCGAGGTTTCGAACCAACAATGTAGGTCACCAGGCAAAAGTATTACAAAATAATAAAATACCAAAATAATTATTTTTTTAAATAATAATAATAAGAACGATGGAAATGATACACTAATATTTATGAAAATGAATAATTACAATTATGGTTTAGAGAAAAAAAAATTATTAATATAAAAAATACACTATACAAAACAAATTGAAGACAAGCAAAAATTTTAAAAATAAATTAATCATCTTAAACTAAGACCACTCACTATAAATCCTCCCTCCAAAAAATAAAAAAGTTGTATTAATAAAATTCCAAAACAGATCATATACAGGATTATTAAATAAATAAAATACCACAACTTATAGCAAATATCATAGTTAAAATTTTTTCCTATAGTGAATACTAGTCTTGATGATCCTAGCATAAATGACAATCATTGGAAGTGAAAGGTGAATATTGTTTGATAATGAGACGATAGAAAAATATGAATAGATTTGTTTTTTTAATGGTGTAATTTTATTGAATTACAACTAGAATTTTTAGTGTGATGTACGAAAAAATAAATAAATTTTGCCTATTTATAATTTTATATTTTTAATCTTAATGTTAAATATTTTATTATGAATTTTTTAGAATTTCGTTAATACCAAATTGACTATTTAGTCACACTAGTCAAATTGTAACTGTTTAGGGAAGAAAAATGTATTAAAAAAACTTTAAATGATCAAAGCGTATATCTATAGAGTTGTTGTACACAATAATTTATTTTATGGGCAATAGTGTCTAAATAGTAGACCTTCATCAGGGTGGTTTATCAAGAGATCCCTACAAAATGCAAGAGATTTCACTTGGTTCAATCAAGAAAACCAGTCAAACTGATTAAGTATACAATTTAGGCCGAAATGTCGGCATACGTAGAGACAGTATTTTCATCATTCAAAATGAAGAGGATTTCTATGAAGTTGAAATATTAGAATTTAGAGCAGTGTGCTATGCTCGTCTGTCACTGCAGGAACTGATATCATATCAGGTCACATCACCTTCTTGTATAATTGTTATACAATCTCCTTGAATAAAAGTACTGTACGTGAGTTATAGTATGTGGGCAAGACCCCCCCCCCACCGTGGAACCCCTCCCCCTTCCATATTCCTATTAATAGCACATCCTTGTGACTAGTGATTCAAAATGGCATCCAAAAATGGCTGACTAACGAATTTGACTTGAGTTAGATTTTCGGTCACTGGCATTCAGCATTTGACTTAATTTTGCCATAATTGGTTTTTTTTTTCAAAGCTAGATAATCAAGAATTCATAAAATATAAAATTGGCTTGGACACTAAATAACACCAGTAAATTCAATTTTTTTCAAATGGTTCACACAAAAGTTGAGATTTCAAGAGAAGTTGTAATTAAACGGCCAACAATATTGAAAATGTCTGGAAACAATATATGTGGGGCACTTATTCTTCTTTAAAAATCAATAGCAATTTTATAATCATAGTAATAAATCTTAATCGAGATTCATACTTCCACCACATCCGTTTATGTGATATTTATTGACGCCATGACGCGATATTTTTTTCTCGATATATCGTTATATCGATATTAAAGTTTGAGTATCCAGAACCGATATTAAAAAAAAACCAAAAAAAAAACCGAAAACAGAGAAAAAATAAAATCTACAAGGACAGCGTATTCGATAAACAAAAACTTTTTTTGTGGTGTGTTCGCGTTACTATCTATGGTGGCAATTTTCTAGGGAGGGAATGTCGAAAGCGAAATATCGATATTAATGTTGATATCGATATTGGCTAACAATATCGATGTCTTTATAATGTAATAGTTAACAACAGTGGATCATAATAGGTTGTATTTTGAATATTATTTCTGTATTATATTAAATAAATAAAAATATTAACTTTTTGTTGAAAAACGGTCATTATTTATGAAGTTAGTTATTTGATAACTCGAAAAAGTTACCTCTCCCGGAACATTACAGAAGCTCATTTGAAAGATAATTGCCTGGTCTCTAAACCAAAGCTATGAGGAAAATTCTGTGAATGGACACACCAGATATTTTTGAAATATTATTATTTGGAAATAATGAACCATTTTGAAATGGTTTGCAGCGGTTTAGACTGTTAGTGTGAGATGCGCTTTATCTGATCTGCAGTCATGCGACCTTATCTTTTTCTGTCATTATGATCCTTGAATTAGTGAAGCGTTGACTAGTTAGTTTATCACTGGTATTTGAGAAAATTAAGAACTTGTTTTTGTAATCTTTCAGGGCTGTGAATATCGAAAAAAAATATAGATATCGATAATTTTTGGATTCATCTAATTATTAGTTCGATATATTGAAGAAAAATATCGATATTTCCGTACCGATGTAATTAAGATATAGTTAGTATAACATCGATATTTCATCCAATATAATTAAGATATTTTTTTTATAATACGAATATTTCTATGCTGATATAATTAAGTTTATTTCCAAAAGGATTTAAATATCAAGAAACAGGTTATCTCCTAATCTCCCTCCAATTCGTTTTGACTTTTTTTTTATTTTAATTTTACAGAAATACTAACGATATTTTTAAATATCAATATTTTGATGCCGATATTATCAATATATCGATATTGTTAACCGATATCGATGTATTGCTTTCGACATCCGATCCTTAGAACACAATCACTATAGATAGTAACGCGAACACATAACATAAGTTTTTATGGTTATTTGTTAAAAACAAATTTTATTTTATATTTTTTTCTCTGATATTATCGATTTTCGATACTGAAATTTTATTATCCATATTACGATATATCGAGGAAAAATATCGATATAACGATATATCGATACTTTTTCAACATCCCCATTGGCTAGTATAAGTTGATTCTTTGAGGCCTAAACCTTTAGTTATTATTCTTTCATTAAATACTTTCAATTTCATTTATTAATTTGAAATACTACATTGCAGGAGAGATCGTCGGCGACTATCCCAGCCGTGCCTCAGAGCTCTTGATGCCCATCGGGAACCTCTCGGTACCGATCGGACGCGAGGCGACTCTGGAGTGTGTCGTGAGGCGGCCCAATAAGAAGATAAAGGTAACTATCTATTAGAAAAGGTATATCCACTATAGATTATAGATTATCTTCGTTAGATAATCATAACTTGTGCTTCCCAAAGCACATTACTTTATTAAAGTAATAAATTAATAATTAAACTATAAAATATTTAAAAATTTGGTGCGGTGCGTGTATCACACAACTCCCACATTCCACCCACCCTACTTGAAATAAACTTAAAACAAATAGAGATTATGTATTATACATGTAATGCACACATTACTACTCTTATTTCCGAAAATTGGTTATCTTTTTTTTCTCCTTTAGTTGATTATCAATTCTTTCATAGTTTGTTTTAATCTATATTATATTACTACTAACAATAAGAGATGGCTAATTATTTCAAATATATAATATTAAATATACTTTAGAGGAAGCCATTTTGAAAATTTAAGCCCTATCAGACTGTTTCAATGATAAAATCTAGCAGATATTAAAGACCATTTAGTTGTTCATTGATGTAACGAGTTTAATCAATTTTGTTTGAGCCGTTTTTGAAAAAAATCTAAAAACTTGTAAAATCGATTATATTAATTAGAACTTACATATAGTTCATTTTAGCGAATAAGTTGCTGTAACATCTCAGGTATATAACTATATTTCCGTTTCGGTGCTGCGTTGTGTGTGTGTGTTGAAAGTGATTTTGCGTTATTTCCTGAATACATCAGTAAAATTCTAATACATACGTTATACAGTACTTCAGGGATTTGGTTAATCAACGCATGTTACACAGATTTTAAGTGTTCTGTTTTGAGTAATTTATATTGATCGGCATGTTGAAATATGCCGCGGGCTTTTGGTGGCTGATTTTAAGCCCATCCATTAGTCCAGAGTCCAGATGGATTTAGTCAAAGCCTGGTAAATATTCATTTTTATTTTAGAAGTTACATTGTTAATTTTTTTTGGCAATATGATCGTTATACTTCTTCGGCTACTTGATACATAATAATAACACTATAAAATATTTTTAAAAAAATATACAAATTTTTCCTGGACTTGATAATGGAAGTCAAATTATAATCTGTCGTATGTTGATAATTTAGGTAAAGCATTATTTTAAATATTTTAAAAAGATTTTTGCTAATTTATTTGTTTATATCCACTGCTAAGAATATACTATACCGTATTTTTGATATTCACTAATAAGAATAGACCAAATTTTGATATCCACTAATAAGAATAGACCAAATTTTGATATCCACTAATATGAATAGACCATATTTTTTATATCCACTACTAAGAATAGACCAAATTTTGATATCCACTAATAAGAATAGACCATATTTTTGATATCCACTAATAAGAATAGACCATATTTTTGATATCCACTACTAAGATTAGACCAAATTTTGATATCCACTAATAAGAATCGACCATATTTTTTATATCCACTACTAAGAATAGACCAAATTTTGATATCCACTAATAAGAATAGACCATATTTTTTATATCCACTAATAAGAATAGACCATATTTTTGATATCCACTAATAAGAATAGACCAAATTTTTGATATGCACTAATAAGAATAGACCATATTTTTGATATCCACTACTAAGAATAGACCAAATTTTGATATCCACTAATAAGAATAGACCATATTTTTGATATCCACTACTAAGAATAGATCAAATTTTGATATCCACTAATAAGAATAGACCATATTTTTGATATCCACTACTAAGAATAGACCAAATTTTGATATCCACTACTAAGAATAGACCAAATTTTGATATCCACTAATAAGAATAGACCAAATTTTGATATCCACTAATAAGAATAGACCATATTTTTGATATCCACTAATAAGAATAGACCAAATTTTGATATCCACTAATAAGAATAGACCATATTTTTGATATCCACTAATAAGAATAGACCATATTTTTGATGTCCACTAATAAGAATAGACCATATTTTGATATCCACTAATAAGAATAGACCATATTTTTGATATCCACTAATAAGAATAGACCATATTATTGATATCCACTAATAAGAATAGACCATATTTTTAATATCCACTAATAAGAATAGACCATATTTTTGATATCCACTAATAAGAATAGACCAAATTTTGATATACACTAATAAGAATAGACCATATTTTTGATATCCACTAATAAGAATAGACCAAATTTTGATATCCACTAATAAGAATAGACCATATTTTTGATATCCACTAATAAGAATAGACCAAATTTTGATATCCACTAATAAGAATAGACCAAATTTTGATATCCACTAATAAGAATAGACCATATTTTTGATATCCACTACTAAGAATAGACCAAATTTTGATATCCACTAATAAGAATAGACCATATTTTTGATATCCACTACTAAGAATAGACCAAATTTTGATATCCACTACTAAGAATAGACCAAATTTTGATATCCACTAATAAGAATAGACCATATTTTTGATATCCACTAATAAGAATAGACCAAATTTTTGATATGCACTAATAAGAATAGAACATATTTTTGATATCCACTACTAAGAATAGGCCAAATTTTGATATCCACTAATAAGAATAGACCATATTTTTGATATCCACTAATAAGAATAGACCATATTTTCGATATGCACTAATAAGAATAGACCATATTTTTGATATCCACTACTAAGAATAGACCAAATTTTGATATCCACTAATAAGAATAGACCATATTTTTGATATCCACTACTAAGAATAGACCAAATTTTGATATCCACTAATAAGAATAGACCATATTTTTGATATCCACTACTAAGAATAGACCAAATTTTGATATCCACTACTAAGAATAGACCAAATTTTGATATCCACTAATAAGAATAGACCAAATTTTGATATCCACTAATAAGAATAGACCATATTTTTGATATCCACTAATAAGAATAGACCAAATTTTGATATCCACTAATAAGAATAGACCATATTTTTGATATCCACTAATAAGAATAGACCATATTTTTGATATCCACTAATAAGAATAGACCAAATTTTGATATCCACTAATAAGAATAGACCATATTTTGATATCCACTAATAAGAATAGACCATATTTTTGATATCCACTAATAAGAATAGACCATATTATTGATATCCACTAATAAGAATAGACCATATTTTTAATATCCACTAATAAGAATAGACCATATTTTTGATATCCACTAATAAGAATAGACCAAATTTTGATATCCACTAATAAGAATAGACCATATTTTTGATATCCACTACTAAGAATAGACCATATTTTTGATATCCACTAATAAGAATAGACCAAATTTTGATATCCACTAATAAGAATAGACCAAATTTTGATATCCACTAATAAGAATAGACCATATTTTTGATATCCACTAATAAGAATAGACCATATTTTTGATATCCACTAATAAGAATAGACCATATTTTTGATATCCACTAATAAGAATAGACCATATTTTTGATATCCACTAATAAGAATAGACCATATTTTTGATATCCACTAATAAGAATAGACCATATTTTCTGAGGTAGAGAAAAAAAAAACACATTAGTATGATAATTCAAGAAAGGAGATTTATAAGAAAAAATACAAATAGATGAATGAAGGAGTGACAAAAAATTAAAAAGATCTTAGCTCAATATTAACAACTACAAATTCTATAAACACACAATGTTCATGTACTTACTTTTAAAACCCTGCTTTTCATGCAGTAAAAAATCAAAATGTGTAAAATCGTGTAGTAATTGTGTAACAACTAAAAATTGTAAATAGTATTATAAAAATATTGTGTTTGGCATTTTAATTTCTCGAGTTAATTGATTCAAAGCCAAAACGTCTCTTCAAACAAGAGATGTAAGGGATTAAGGACCATGTTGGGCGCTAAGAGAAATGTGTTAAAGCTAACGGAATATCATTAAAGTTATTTTTTTTCTTTCATCTGCCTCCAACTGACATTTCTTCTGTTCTAATCCAATAAAAGACTGGCAAAATATAAAATAATTTTTGTATGTGATTATAATGACATTATTGTTTATGTCAATTTTTTTTAAAAATAATTTTTATTTCCCACTAGACAATCCATATTAAATAAAGGCATATGTTTGTATTGCGAAATAAAATCGTATACCGAATTCCTCTGTTTGAAACAATACAAGCGATGCAATCAGTAAAGTAATTAAATATATCTGAGCTGATTCGCTTTTATATTTGTCTGGAGCATTGACAGTTAATCGATATGATTGGTCCCCAGTTGCAGAGTATTTGCTTTGGCTACTGACAACGTATTCAATTTCACATTAATACTAATGACATTTTACAAATTATGTCGTATAAAATTGAATTAAATTCATGGATTCATTAAATGTTATATTTCGTTCACGATTATAGTTTCTACTATACCTTCTATTATGTAATACTTTTCGTATGAACTAACAAGGGAAGAGTACGATGTGTCCGTCGCAGATTTTGATCAACATTTTTTGGGAGATTCTGCATTGAAAAGAAAAAATGACCCATATCCTACTGTTTTGTCCAATGGGCCTTAGGAGCTGAGAAAAAATAAATGAAGCATGCTGATAATGCTTTATTTAATATCTTTTGTTTGAAGAATAATATTGCCATGGTTTTTTCAACTAAACATTTGCGTTCTAGGGCATATTAAAGATAAAATATAAACATTAAAAAATAATTTAATTTTGGTCAAATAAATATAAAAAAGAGTTTAAATTATTAAGTAAACTAGTCTTATATATTTTTTCAGACAAAAAATGATGGTAGATTTGGATTCAGCACATCAAAAAAAAAAATGCTCAAGTGAAAATGACATTTTCATAATGTTTTATTTTTTTTAGCTCCTAGAACCCATACGGCAACGAAAGAGAATGGCTTAAAAATTAAATCGTTTTTTAAGAAATTATTTTTTTAATTTATTAATTTTATGTACTTATAATATATAGTACAAGAATAATCATTTGGCGTACAATACAAAACAACTACTTTCCAAACGTTCGGCAAATATTCTTCATTGAAATGTATTTTTTCTTGGAGTCATACATGGTAATTTTGCTTGACCTCTCGCAACATATTGACGGTTATTGCTTCAATCTCGTTTCGAATGCATTATTTGAGGGCTTTGATAGGCCAGAATCGATCGGCTTCAAACAATTTTCTTTTTTTCTTTAAAAAGTCCCAAGCTATAAAATCAGGAGAGCGAGAGATCCGAGGATTATTCCCGTTTTGAGAAATAACGCGACCCGGGAACAAAGCATTCACAATATTTATTCACCATCTCCTTCGCTACCACTACCACTTTACTAACTCACAACGTTTTAAATCACAACGTTTAACTGCCGAACACTAGGAAACTTTAGCAGATATCTTAAGGACGCTGCAACAACGACCGTACATGCGCGGTGAAGAGCCGCTTCCTGCTAGAGGTGGCGCTCCTACAACTAAACACGGCGGATCTAGACTGGAATAGTCGATATATATTCCTTAATTCAAGATGGAAAAGCAAAGGCTTTGGATGTAATGGATAAACTATACGGACTCTGGATTACAAGGACCTAATGTAGACTTCCTGTGGCATACAGGGATCTGTCACGGTTGACCTTGTTAATGGGAAATAAGATCCAAAATGCTAAAATGGTTATACACCATGGTCTATTCGACCTATGATAACCTAAGGATCAGTCACCTGGTGGCAGAAAACCAGTACAAATGTGTCTAGAGAGTGTTCCAATAACGGCATACCTAGGCGCGACAGGAGAAATTAGAACATGCTTCGCAGCAGCCATGGAGTTAATGCTTAACAAACTCCCATGCCTGTTTGGAAAACGAGAATCTAACAAGTGCACTCATACTACAGCGTACCTGAAATTATAAACCAGAAAACTATCATGGGCATTTAAAAATCTTTCATAAGCTTAAGGGAAGAGAGTGGACCAGCTTATTAAGTAGGGATTGATAAATTATTTTCTATAAATTTGTTTTATTGAGAACTAATTTCGAATGTTATACATTCATCCTCAGTTCAAGGTTTAAATGGATTATATCAAACAGAAAAGTTTGTACTGTTTGATATAATCTATTTAAACATTGAACTGAGGATGAATGTATAACATTCGAAACTAGTTTTGAATAATACAAATTTATAAAAGTGGCAAATAATTTATCAATCCCTAATTAGATTGATCCTTCTATACCATCATGGGGATGTCAACAGCTCACTAAGTGATTATTTAACCAGGAAAGTTGATTCTGAAAATAACTCAAAAACAACTAAACTTAAAAAATGGTGTCCTGCTACATTGATGGTTTAGTTAAGGAAGTGGGGACATACTGGGTTTCAAAATCTGGCATGAAACAAATCCAAACTCTTCATCGTTTTGTAAATGAAAAAAATGTTATATTCATACTAACCTTAACAAAGAATGAGTTGATAACAATAAAGAGTTTCCTCACGGGCCACTGCCCGCTAAAATATCATCTCAAGAAGATGAACTTGGCGGAAGATTCCACCTACCTTCTATTCTGAGAGGATGAAGAAAAGGCTTCAGTCTGAACGTGAAGCCCTTGTCTTCAACAGACTGCAGTACTCAAGGCAATAATTGAACCTTAAGATATTACAAGACCTGTTCTAGACGGCAGAGGGGTAGCTCACAAAAGATCCGAACGGTTCGTCGTGAGGAAGGCTTTGTCATCCATGGATATAATAATAATATAAATTATAATCACACAACTTTTATCAGCCGCCATATTTGAAAAAAAAAATTAAAAGTTTCCATTTAGTTTCCAAGGATATTACATTTAATTATAAAAAGTATAAATTATTCCTTAAAACAATCGCTTAAGTTTATTTTTCTCCACTCTCCAATGACCTACGAATTTATATGTTAGATATTAATTTGTCTAAAACTTTTATTCTTCCAACGGTATAGTATACTTTTGTATTACTACTCTGATTTCCGGAAAATTGTTTTCAATCTGGAAAAATATTTCTCCTTTGGTTAATTATCAAATTCTTTCATAGCCTATATTTATCCCTTTTTCAATTACCACTAACTATGAGAGAAGGTTGATTGTTTCAAATAAACAAAATATAAGACACTTTAGAGAAAGAAATTTTGAAAATTCGGCCTATCAGACTATTTCTATGAGAATAAAACCCAGCTGATATTAAATACGTTTAATTGTGCATTGATATTAAACATATACATATATATATATATATATATATATATATATATATATATATACACTGTTTAGTAGGCTAGCAAGATGACCGACGTTTACCTAAAGGCCTCGATAACTGCCAGCTTTGAAAAAATAAGCAGACAGCTTCTTCTGTCGGCAGTAAGTGCGGTCGGCCGTGACTCGACTAAGAATTAGTGCGGTGGGTGGGAAATATATCAGTTGAAGGCAGGGTGGGTAAATTCTTAACCAGCCCCTATCCCTTGCTCCATATATTATTTATCTGAGTTATATTACGTGGATTTCTGAACCATTAGCCCTTATAGCCCTGGCCTCTCACAGCACTGCCTTGAAAAGAAAATACAAACATAGTCTAAATAAATAATATACGACTCCTGGTTTATCAGGATATATAATTGTCTATAGACTAAGGATAAACTCTTAACTGTTTCGGTTTACTATTATTGAGGCCACATCGAAAGAGAAATATTTTGTTAATATTTTCTTAAGTATTGTTTTTGTTTATATAAAAAATTATACCAATCATGTATATTTAACATTAAGGAAGTTTTAAAATAATGACCTTTTTGCCTTCAGTTGACATCCGCATGACGGTATAGAAGGATCAACGTAATTAGGGATTGTTAATTATTTGCCACTTCTATAAAAATTTTTTTATTGAAAACTAGTTTCGAATGCTCATTCATCTTCAGTTCTAAAAACACACAAAAAATACAAAAATAAGCAATTCAAAATATAGTTTGGTATTGTTATACATATTAAATTAGATTAATATAAATCAATATTATAAATCATGAAGACAAGAAATCAAATACATGTTGGTACTCACCAAGGTTTAAATGGATTATATCAAACAGAAAAGTTTGTACTGGTTCCTTCTCGCATTGTACTAACACTAAAAGAAAGGCAGGTAGAATGTTTTATAGGTAAACGGTTTAAGTAGGTCGGAGATTTTCCAGTAATGCCGGTGAGTAATTGGTTTTTCTGTTATAGATGGGAATAAATTTAAGATTGGACTATTGGAGGTATTTATTTGGTCATTTAAGCAAAAATCTGGATTGGATTTGAAGTATTTTATTATTTAAAGTGCTTCATTTATAATTAATTTGAGGCTGTATTAATTTAACTCCTGAGTCTTTGATGAATTTATGGTTTTTTTAATTTAAATGAATTGCAAATTTGGAATTCTCTGTCTTTAGCGATCTTCCAGTTTTTTCCGTGTGCATTTGGGCTGCACATTCATTACAATTTAGTTCGTATACTCCGCTTTTTTGGAAAGGGTCTATTTTGTCTTTAGGAGAAGAGAAATACGAGGATAGTGTTTTTTATATTTTAAATACAGGGTTTAATCCTAGTTTTTTCAATTCATTTCCGACTTTGGTGGATATAAGGCCGTAATATGGAATCAAAACACAATGTTTCGGGATGGGCCTATCTTCGGGGGTTGTTGAATGTATAACATTCAAATTTATCAATCCCTAATTTCTGTTAAAAAAATTAAGTTTAAAGCGGTACTGTAAACACGTAAATGCCGTTTATTCGGTACAGTCAGTAAACACCTAGATAATACTGTTGCCCACAGTAGTTTACGTCGGCCCTCCGCCAGTACGAAACTCTGTAATATCCGTGTGAAAAGCATCGCTGGGACGAACAATTTTCGTTCCTTTTATTTTTGTGTTAGTTCTCCAGCGAGAACGATCACCATATTCTCCTCAAGGGCCATTCAAGATCATTTCGCCGAATGAAGAGGCGCAATCATTAACATCAGCACAATACTCACTCCACGCTAAAATGCCAGCCGGCCATCATCGATTTCATAACTCCCTACCCCTCTTTATTATTATTCTAATAATAAGTAATCACCATAAACATTGCCTTCAACATTGAATAAATTATTTTTATTTTTTTATTTTAAGCTGTTTATAAGATAATATTTTTTTTTGTTAATTTCTATAAATTTATCTTTAATTTTAAAAGGGATGCATCATTCATTTCATTAATTTTATTTGTTTATTTTCTTTATTTATGTATATAGATCAACATTATATTTACAAATTTCACTAAATTTGTATCTTATTTTCTTTTGTGTGTTTATTCCTTTTTCTTTTCTTGCCATTGATTTTTTGAGTATTTACAAATTAAATTTTAGTTTTATTAACCATTCGTTAAAATTAATTTTTTACGTTTCATTTTAATTAAAGGTGAGAAAATCCAACCTACGCATTATACTAAGGCACATGTTTACTCTGGTGAGAGGAAAGGTTCTATTGAACCTCTCAGATCGGTTAACAACTATTATGATTCTAATCTGAATGTTTTTGACTTTAAATTACCAAATATATTAAAATATATAATAAGGAAAAATATTTTGATAGAGAAAAATTTCGCATTCGAGTTTTCAAAGGAAATACACGTCTCACTAAATTGGCTGTGTGCATATGAAAAGTGCAGCTCAAAAACGAAAATTCGTATGAAACTGAAATAACGTAGGTAGGTTGACATCCGCATGATGGTATAGAAGGATCAATCTAATTAGGGATTGATAAATTATTTGCCACTTCTATAAATTTGTTTTATTGAAAACTAGTTTCGAATGTTATACATTCATCCTCAGTTCTAAAAACACAAAAAATTCAAAAATAAGCAATTCAAAATACAATTGGTATTATTATACATATTAATTTATATAATTTATTATGTATAATAATACCAACTATATTGTGAATTGCTTATTTTTGAATTTTTTGTGTTTTTAGAACTGAGGATGAATGTTTAACATTCGAAACTAGTTTTCAATAAAACAAATTTATAGAATTGGCAAATAATTTATCGATCCCTAACGTGGGTAGGCTAAATAATAAATAAGGAAGGTATATACCCGAAATGTTATCGAATTTTTTTTCGATAAAATCGATTTATTGCAGGTTCCACTTTATACCACCGTTATTACACTTATGATTAAACTCATTATATCAATGTAAAATTAAATCGTCTTTAATATCAGCTAGATCTTAAATATAGATATATAGATATTAATATTGATACAGATAGATTTTAAATATAGATATTAAATATTCACTAATATTCTGACAGGGCTTAAATGCCGAATTTTCAAAATAGCTTTTTCTGAAATACCTTTTATGATTGAAATAATTAATCCTCTCTCATTGTTAGTAGTAATAAAAAATATATATGTATATTAACTATGTGAGAATTTGATAATTAACTAACTACGAGAATTTTAAACTGATTTATTGATTAATATTACATGCTGTCTCGATAACGATTAACAGTAATAATGATTCACGAGATCATTGACACCATATTTATCTAACTAACGGAGAAATATGAGAAATATTTTCTCAGGTTTAAAAACAATTTCCTAAAACAAGAGAATTAATGTAGATATATTACATACCGTTGGAAACCTGAAGATTTTAGAAAAAATAATACCTAACATATAAACGTAATATGGAATGACAAGAAGCTCAAAAACTAAAGTGATTGTTGCAAAAAATAATTTATACTTTTATATAATTTAATGGAAACTTAATATTTTCATGAAAATTAAATAGAATTTCTATGGAAACTTTTAATTTTAAAATGGTCCCACTTGAACAGAAATTAATTTTTACCGAAAGTAGTGTGGTAAGTAAAAGTTGTGTGATGCGCCCACCGCACCAGATTTTTATAATCACTTTATTAACAGGCAAGTTTGAATTATACAAAGTCCAACAATTCGGGCTTTACGAAATGTTCTCAAGTACCTCAAACAACACCCCTTAACCGCAGGTGACCCTGCTACGTGATTTCCATGAAGATGGAAGCAGTTCTACACGTGTTTCATGTTTGGGAAATGTTTCACGAGGAAAAGTAATTTTGAATTTTAGTTTTAAATAATTATTAAAAATTACTAAATTTAATAATTAACTATATTAAGTTTCTAGAATTAAATTTTGAGGAATAGCTGCTGTTCGAAATTCACATTTTAATACAGTAAAATTAGGTTTTAATCCGAACATCCAAAAGAATAAAATAAAGTTAGTAAAATAAACAAGTTAAAACTGGTAATAAATTATTCATTACATTTCCCGTGATAACTGGTAAAAAGGCACAGAGTTTCCCGCGTCGAGTTTTGGTGAGGGGAGGGAGAGAAGAATAGAAAAATGATTTATTTTTTTATTATTATTATTTTTTTTTTTTTATGAATATCTCAAAAACTATGAGGTTTACTGCAAATATTATTTTATACATAATTAAAGTACCTTGAATTATCTGGAATTATAAAAAACTAGTATACCCGAGCGAGAACTCTCGCAATAGATATCTTCTAATCCCTAATTTCAAGTATAAGCGATATTAGGGAATCATATTTATTAGTATAAACAATATAATATTATTAAGAAAGTTTATTTAACACACATATTTGGTGAAGCTACATAGTTTGTAATGACTATGTTGAAGTTACAGTTCATACTTATTAAGTACTTAAAGCTTATCCCACTGGAAAACATCTCTTCAATTTAGCAGTTAGGCAATTAGATTCAGCTATACCGTTTTCTATATGCAGTATTTATACTTAACAGTTACCTTAAGGGTTGGACATGGAAACAAAATATAATTTCCCACTCATTAAAAGTTTTTGTAAACAGACTCAAATTGATATAAAGTTGCCATGACAACGACACGTACGCAAGATGGCATAGGGCCCGTGCGGGCCTATATCGTGCATTCTCTCAAAAACGGTAGGTTTTTAAGCTTTAAAACGCTGGACCAGTATGGTCCAAAGGACCATACGTGATCTTGATGCCCGCGTCAAAATCTCTAAAACCCAACTTATCCCGTCTCGATCCGCCGACTCTCAGTCGTCAAAGTTTTGAAACCTTCCAGTTTTTTCATCACTTTTATTTAAGCCCTAGTAAGAATTTAAGAAACAAAATCGGGATTCGTCACTTCTCTGTGAAATTCCCTTTCTTTTGATACTTCATTCATCAAAATCCATCGCTCCTGAGAGCCGGAAAAGGGATCTATACTACCGTAATAATATATAGTAGTGATGGATTTATACACTCTTTTGCTAAAATCGATGGTTACAGAGATATTAAAAGGATGAAAGTTATGAAATTTCCACTTTCAGTAAAAATTGCTCCAAAATCCATTAGTACAGAGAAAATAAGACCAAATCGACCAAATTAACAAAAAAATTTGTACATTTATGAAACTTTGGTCATATCTTCGCCTTTATTGTAAGAATCGAGATCTACCGAATCCACCCAAAGTTTAAAGAGACACTCAACCCCCTCTGTTGAGTTCGAAATGATGGGCGGGATGGGAGAAAATGATATTCGCAACATGATTTGCTCAAATTAAATCGAATGATGTATCATTTCTTATAATATTTTTATTTTCGAATCGAACTAGACCTCTCCCATGACAATAGAGTCAATAGTTTAGCAGTTATTTTTGATTTTAAGTAAAAAACACAGAAAAATCACATTTTGCGACTGAACTATACAAAGGGTATCCCGTACTTCACTGGAAATATTATAAAGGTGATTGTAGGCCTCTAGAGTAACAAAAAAGTCCATATGTACCTATGGTTCGATTCCACACAGAAAAGCAGAACAAATATTTTTTTTTTTGTATTTTTTCAGTAAAATCGAGTTTTTTTGTTGAATATGAAGCGATCACTCAAACAATATTGAAGATAATTAAGTTCCGATTGCACCATCGTAAAGTAGACAAAATTTTCTTCAAGAAATATAGTTTGTCTTAACTAAGTCCATTGTAAGGAGACTTTGGGGAGTGACCAATGCTGAAAAGTTTTATTTATCGGCTTACGCTGGTTTTTTATCTAATTTTACTGTACTATTTATTTATGCACCATGTGGTAACCAATATTGTCCAATTGAAACCTCATCTCTGTCATACACTCCCAATATGTCGATAATATATTCGGCACGCGCTAATGTTTTTATTGTTTTTTCAATGCATGTATTGAAATATGTTTCTGTATTAAAAAATGCAACAAATAAATGTGCTGTCTAATATATGACTATAATTTGTAGGGAAACTACTGATTGTCAACACACCAATGGCAGTTCGTTACATAGATTCTGAGATCATATTGATTTTAGAAGTCTCAGAGGATATGGGATCGGGAATGATAGAAACAAGTGGATATGGGGTTTATAATGGATGGATAGGTTTCTGTTTAGGGCTAGGTTTCTGCGCCGTACTTTTTGGTCGGACAGTACAGATTGGGACTACAACCAAACGGCTCACATTCATGAATTAGGTAGCGTTCATTTATATTAATGATTGCATAATTTACTCTTGACTAATTTTCAGTATTGTTAAAGAAAATTCAAAATCTTTTATGAAAAAAAAAAAACCTACGTCCACATCTGAACGGGATAATCATTTGGATGAAGGTTATATACTACTGGGTTTTAGTCCAGGCGCAATAGAGAAAATATATTAATTTTTGAAAGAATTATTGAATGTACTTTCTCAAAGTGATAATTAGGATAAAAATAATATAAAGGAGCTGTATAATTTTAGACAAAATCGGTATGTAACAACATTGTGAAAAAAAAATATTAAACCTGGCCGAAAGTGTTTTTTTTTCACGTTAAGATTAGAAAAACTTATTTTTATTAGAAACAATGAGATTTGACCAATTTAATTCGGTCAACAACTTTACGTTTTTTTTTTAAAAGAATTAATAACCGCGAAATATAGCCATTTTTGGAAATTTTATTACAGAGCTTGTAATTGGGGCTTAAATTGTGGCTTTTATTAGGGCCTATACACACTAAAAATTTTATGTAAAAAAATAATAATAACTTTTCTCGAGATTCGAGAAAATGTAAAAGCAGGTGTTTTCGAAAAATTATTTAAACAAGGGCCAAAATGGTCCTACCTTTCTATTTTAATAAAATATATGTGAGGTTTGATTTGATATCTAAAAACCCCGTTTGACCATCGCGCTTTTTCTCGCTTCGGCCGCTTGTGGCAAGGGAGTGTAGGGTAGGGGAAGTGACGAGGGGTGGGGGGAAGGCTCACTGACGGCTGGGCTTCGAGGGCTGGCAAGTAATAGAGAGAGCCTTCTCCCTCCCTTCTACACTTTCACTTCAGGCCCTAATAAAAGCCGCAATATTAGCTCCAAAAGAAATTCCTGCGACAATTACAAGACCTGAAATATAATGCCCAAAGTTTACAACTCATTTTTCTGTCTTTTTAAAAGGTTTTTAATGAAAAAAAAAAAAAAAAATCTTCGGCACATTTTTCACCAGATTGCAACCTAACGATTTGATTAAAAACATATACAATTTGTTTCTACTATTTTTCTTCTAATTATCATGTTGAGAATGTCCATTGGAAAAATATTTCAAAAAATAAACTATCATGCTTGTACCATTTGAGTGATAACAGAGTTTATAAGGAAAGAACCCATATCTAGTTTGAGCTAGATATGCTACAAATGGGAGGTTATATTCATACAATATATCCATCATTGTAACATTTTGACATGATTTGGAGCATCGGAGATATTAAAAAATTTTTTTGGATTGTAAGGATTGGTTGCGGGAATTTGATGTTTTAGCGGAGCGCAAAGCTCCACTCCGTAAGACAAAATAATGCTGATTATAGTAGTATACGTGAATTATTAATAATATCTTAGTTATTAATTGGAAGTTTGGAAATTGTAAATTTGCCTTGTAAATGCTGAAGTAATCGGAAGTGAGAAGTATCAGATAAAATAATCAGAGTATCAAAAAATTGATTCATATATGTTGGTTCCAGAGGGTAATTGTTAAATGTCTAATAATTTGTGGAACATTCGTTCTTTCACAATGATAAATATTATTTTTTTTAAATACAAAGTATTCCCTGAAATTGGCTATGGACGTTGTACACTTGAAGCCCCCTGGCTGGAGGAACGGTCGAGGTAGCGGCACTTGAGTTTTGTGTATTCGGCTGTCGAGTAACCCTTTCTTCAGCCGGGCAAACATTTTCTCTCTGTTGGCTCTCTTTTCAACTTGGGAATATTATAACTCATGTCAGTAATTTCTTGACTATATCCAGGTTTTCTTTTGTGAATCTCTCATTAATATGTCTATAAAAGTGTCACTCACACATTTTAATGAAACTTTGTATATTCATAGAACTATTAAAATAATAAGGCGTTACTCTAAAGAGTGGAATGGCCCTTAAAGGTTTGATATCTGAGTTTTAATGAGGTAATAAGAAAATCTAAAATATATATAAAATCGGATAGTGGACTATTCTTATCACTAAAACTAAATTTCACCTTGTCGTGGATTGCCTTTATTAATAATAATAAATAAATAAAACTAAAATTCAAGTAAAGGACAAAATTAAATTTAAAAAAAAAACGCTGCAAATTAATACACAATGGTTTATCATTTCCAAATAGATAACATTAACAAACAATAAAAAAAAGTGTTCCAGAATCATAATAATAACAAACTACTTGATATTTTTTTCTTAATTTTCAAAGCAAATTTTAACCCTTCAAACTTCAAAACTTTTTCATTATTAAAATGTTTCGAGATTTTTTTTTCAGTTAAAAGAAATTTAAGTGAAATATTTATGAAAATTACTATAGTTAAATTTTTTTTCTAAAATATTATAATGAATAATATAATTTTGAAAAACGTTGAATTAAGAGATGAGGAAATTTAAATTTAAATTTATTACATTTTAAAAATAAGATCATAAAATCAAGGTAATTGGTAACTCTTTACTCTATTTTTAAATTTTATAATTGAATATGGTGTAATAATTCAAACAAACAATTATAAAATAGGGCTTTCTTGATTTATATAATGTTATATAAATGATTTAGTTAGTATAAATTGAAAATATCTCAATTACATATTTGATTGGTTACAAATTCGAAATCTGAGGATAAACCAGTAGGCTCGAAATGTTCTAAAAATGTAATAATAAAGAATTTTTTGAAATTCTTAATCCTTCGAATTTACTTAGAAATTTATGGAAAAAAAAATCTAATAAAACCTTAGAGAAATTTATTCTCTATACGTAATTTAATAGCACATATATATATATATATATATATATATATATATATATATATATATATATATATATATAAATAGCAGCAGAGTGCCTAACTCACTAAGCAAGTAGCCCTATGTTACAATGCCCTAATACTCAACATAGGATTTCTTGGTATTCCAAGGCATTGATCACATAAGTATACGTTAAACTATTTTGCACTATCTCTCTTCGGTTAGTTTTTTAGACTGTTGGTGTTAGATGTGCTATCTTTGTGATCTTATTTTTTTCTGTACTGGTGATTCCTTATTTGGAGAAACGCTTCACAGTAATTCTAGTCTTGTGAGTTTGTGCTCTCATTAAATAATTAATAACATATTGCTGATTTACTTATATCTGTTTTAAATCAATATTAATTTATAATTATTATATGTTTTTGTAGGATAAATTTATTTTTAAAATTGCTCATAATTTAATCAAAGTGTTTTATTTTTTTCTATATATATATAATTTTTTTTTTTTTAAGTAAAGCTTTCATTTTCTACAAACCAACGCGAAGGAATCAAATACGCCTGACACGATATGGCGTTTTAATACGATAACTTGTTTGGAATGGTTAACATAACAGCGGAACTTTCTGTGCCTGCTGAGCAAACAGCAACTCGGCTACGCTCCCAATTCAAACATTTGTGGAATAAAGGTTGGAAGTTGTTTCGAAACCGGCAACTTTTTGAGCCTATTAATGATGACTTCTAAATGGAGTTTCTCTACTCGCGAGTTGAACCAGTTACTGAATTCAGTTTGATTAGCTGTAATGACTTGGGAACAAAAGGGGCTACAGTACCATATATATAATACCTACGTGTATAGTAACTTGAAATAAATCTAAACAGAATAAAAACATTTCAAACAATATGCAATAAATACAAACAAGTTTGTATTTATAATTAACAGAGATTAAATAAAAAAAAAAAATCTATCCTCAGGGGCGGAATTTACTTGTTTATTTACTTAAATACATTAGTTGGTTGTTCGTTAAGTTGGCGTGTATTAATATTTAAAATTCGTGTAGTAGTAGGTATGCCTTCCACTATATGTTACGGCTCTTTGCAAGTACATTCCGTCCTATGCATTTGTGCATGAAAACATATATATAGTAAATTAATGTATTATCAGAAGTTTCGTTCGGGTGCGGAAGTTCCACGACTACTAAACACCAAAATTCAATATTCATAGTCAAATTCATGACTGAGGAACCAATTCCTTAAAGTAGATATACTTTAGGACCGGGCAGGGTTATTATTTAGAGTTATTTACATAGTCGGTATTTTTAAAATTAACACTCCGCCGGATGCTAAGGAAATTGTATAACATGACCGTGAGCTGCCTTTATTTTGGACGGAATGCAGAGATGTATTTTCTCATCCCAAACATGCTAAATGATGATTTTATTCTTCGGAATCATTGGATTAAAGTATTGTTATGTCAGAACTATGTTATTACTTAAAAAAAAATATCTGATGAGGACAACACATAACTTCCTTGTACGCCTATTAAACTATAAATCGGTGGTTCAAAAAGTGACCCTGAATTTGGTTACTAGTTTCCGAAGATCGCAGTATCTCAAAAACAACACTCGGCGTCGCGACATCCATCTATTGACACACATACAAATAGGGAGGAAAACCAGTATTTTACACTAAATTTTAACGCTTAAAACAAGTAATAAAAATGTTTAATTGGATTGGAAACCAAATTGCGTTTGTAACCGAAATATACGAGTATGATTTATGTATTTAATTTGAATATAATTTTTTATGTAAGCTTATTATGACCTTCAAATAAAGTACCGCTTCCGGTTTTCCAATTTAGACAAAAATTTTCTGTATTATTTAAATCAATATATAAGTTAGAAATACCAAATTTGAGAAGTTTTGCAAAGTATTTTAATATAATTTTTGATGGAAATCAATTATGACCTTTAAGTACAGTACCACTTCCGGTGATCAAGCACTGACCAAAAAGGGAGGTTCACAACTAGATTTTACACCGATCCTAAATACAAAGTTACAACTTTCTACGGCTGACCGTTTTTGAGTTACGAACGTACATACGAACATACGTACGCACAGCCACCACGACGAAACTAGTCAAAATGGATTCAGGGATGGTCAAAATGGATATTTCCGTCGAAATCTGAAAACCGAAAATATTCGCGATTACAATACTTCCTTTACTTTGTACAAGGAATTAAAAAAAAAATCAATATAAAAAATCGGTCTTTTCTGTTTCCAGGCTTCCGGTCAGTATTATGATATTGGTTACCCAATTCAGATAACCGTTGTTATTAATGATAAATAAAAACACATGTATATGAAATATTATATGAAAATATTTGGTTCGTATGAGTTCAGTGATTATTGTTATGAATTACGAGCAAATTTGTCAAAAATTCAAGACCGAAGAGGTCTTGTTTTGTTTTTCCGCAGGAATCCGGATCCTTCCAAGAGAATTAGCCAGCCGTAATGGTCACAGCATGAAATTGCACGGTGGATATGCTACAAACGAGATTGTAAGGAATCAAAAGGAGTTTTTTTTTAATAAAATATATTTTGTTTTGGTTATTATAGTTACTTTATATCTTGCCCAGCTGTTGCTTTTAGTAATAGTTTCATCATAATGAGTAATAGATATCATAATAGTAACCGGAGCCCTGAAAACAGAAAAGACCCAAAAAATCTTTACGTTAATATAAAGGTTTATTTAAATAATGTATATTGTATAATATACAACAATGTATAAAGAATATGTATTAATTTTACTACAAATTAAATAAATTTTGCATAATTAAATGATTTAAACAAAATAACGTTATATCAGGCTTTTATATTATATTTTATAATAATAATTATACAATTATATATTAATAATAAAAATATAAATTAATAGAATTATTTATAAAATTATAATTTAAATATTAAATTATAAATAAAATATATATTAATTATATAATTTTGCATGTAATTATTTTTGTTATAATTTTATTGTATTATATTTACTATATTTTATATTATTAGCTTATATTAGGCTATTTTACATTCGTGCAGTAAAAAATTCCAATCGTGAAAAATCGTGCACCAAGAACCCAAAAAGTGTAAAATTGTGTATGTATACACAATTTTGCACATTCCGGATATTATATATAACACCTTAAACATGCAAAAATCATCATTTTTGTTTAATTTATAATATAAATATATTATATGGTATATAATATATTATAATATATTATTATATGCTGTGTTACAATGCTCCCGGTCCCGGGTTCGAGATAATTATTTATTCTGTTATCAGCCATGGATCGACCCTGTGGGATCGGGAGACCATCCTGAAGCTCACCCAGTCTCTATAAAGTGGGCACCCTTAATTGGGAGAAAAGCCTGGCGGTTGAGCGTGATCTCCGCCAAATCATCTCCTTGCACAACCGTTGGCTTAGAAACAGTACGGTCCTTAACAAGTACTAAACCCATGTTCCTTCATGGGTTGTAGCGTTACAGGTTTTTTTTATATGATATACATGATGTTATAACTTAAACAAAAATTATGATTTTTACATGTTGGAGGTATTAACTATATTATATATATATATATATATATATATATATATATATATATATATATATATATATATATATACATATATATATAAACAATTTTACACTTTTTGAGTTCTTAGTGCACGATTTTTCACGATTCTAATTTTTAACTGTTTTATTGCACGAAAATCCAGTCCCTATTAATGAGACTATATTTTGTACAATTGAAAAAAAATTATAAATACATATACTAATTTATATTTTATCAAGAGATGCATAGGTAACTAAATAAAATAAACAATAAATTAAAAAGTTGAGATAAATTACTCAAATTGGTACTTACATTCAGGTGAAAAGTTTGTAACATAACCAGGTGCTAGGAGTGTAACGGACGGCAGGTCACAATTTTTTCTTTTCAACTCACAGTTTAACCCTGAAGGACCCGTGTAAGTGCCTGTAACCCCCTCTTCTATTGTAAAGGAAGAGTTTCAAGTAGAATAATTAGACCCCAAAAATTTAAAGGAACTTTTCTTTTTCTGATAACAACGAAATCGTGTGATTTCAGTCTAACGGACGAGACAGGGGGGCCCGGCGGAGGGTTAAATTATATTTATATTATTGCAATGCCGAACTATTTTTGCATTGCGATCTCAGGATAAATAAATTTATTTATCCATTTCATTGCATTTCTTATTGACCAGATCCCCGTTGCCTTCGACATTCCAATCTTGGCGGTTTTATGTAAATTCAAGTACTTCCTTCCGATTGCCTTTCCTCTAACTTGGGCTCCTTCCTGAATTTACACCTTCTTGAAACTTTTTGGAACAACTTCCGCTTATCTTGCTGGACTGAATTTTCGCCTGAATTGTTCAGTTACTTTTGTTGTTTTACGACAGTCATCTTATTCAGAACCCTAGTTTTCATTGGTCATTCTTCTCTACGTACACCCTTGTCTTTTCAATGTATATCGTACTGAGCAGTTAGAAAATTAAATATTTTTTATCTCAATTTTATCAAAAAAAAAATAAATAAAAGAAGAATAGAAATATTATTTAAAAGATACAAAAATGTCTATTTTATTCCTCACAAATAATTTTGTATGTTTGAAAACAACTGTACAACCCATTCGTTTAGTTAATATATAACATTAGTTTATTAATCACGGCGTAATTGTATGCCTGTAATAAATAAATACAAATAATTTAAAAATGATTTTTTTTTTCGCTTTGGTGTAATAATTCTTAAAAAATTATATTTTTCCTATAGCTCTATTATTTCTCAAAGTTTTTTTTTTCCGGTATGGCATATCTCTCTTAGTAATTTATATAAACCAATGATTAAACCATAATTTTGAAGATTACCTTTTATCATTTTAAAGGTAATTAAATTCCCTACTAATCAAATACGGCATATTGAACTTCATAACATTGGCATTGCATTCCTACCGCGATTGGGTAAGGAATTATTATTTCTCAAGAGTTTGTCGGTACGCCGTATCTCTCTGAAAACCGATGTTTCAACTGTCTTAGGGTTCTTTAGCAATATCTTATTCTGCCTAGCGCATATCATTAGGCTTAGAGAAAAAATATAGTTAAACTAAGTATAAATAAAAAAAAATATGGTTTTCCTTCCTCCAACTATAATCTGATATTAAGGTATTATTAACGCGACTAAATGATGAAAATTACTGTGCATGGCGGGGAAACTATATTATTTTGTCACTATTGCAATAAAACTTCCAAATTTCAACCTTTTTTTTTCTCCCAATGTTCAGCAAAACTGTGCGCTGTTCACACTCTGACGAAGGAGAGGGGAGGGGGGAAGGTTGACATTTATTTCGTGCGGACCCACGGAATGAATCTTGACCTTGGCCTTTCCACTCTGGGTAGAATAGGTTGGTAACCTGTAGTAATTACCTGTCCTTGCGGAAAGGACGTTAAACACCAATAAAAAAATGTATTATAGGTTTTTTTATCTTATTTTTAAAAAAATATAATCTCTCTCTCTCTCTCTCTCTCTATATATATATATATATATATATATATATATATATATATATATATATATATATATATATAAGTGTGTAATAGAATTGAATAGAATAGAAAGAAAACTTTATTCTGGGACGAAGTCCCCTCAGAATAACTATGTTGTACAAACAAAAAAATAACCATTCTTGGCTTACATACTGACATAAACAAACAAGAATCACAAGTAATATAAAAATAATAAAAGAAATAATAATTTTTGTGAAGCAATATTTCTATATGCATATGTACATAGCAATATATATATATATATATATATATATATATATATATATATATATATATATATATATATATATATATATATTCATTTTCATTTACATTTTTGTATAATTTCCATCTTGATTCTATTAATTTTTATTTATTTATTTATTTATTTTTTTTTTTATTGAGGCCTTGGTTGAAGACGCCCATATAGTTGATCCCAGACATGGGCTCTCAGAATTAATTTTCTTTCTTTTAGTTTGACTATCCATGATTTATCCCTACGAAAACTTATATATATATATATATATATATATATATATATATATACTCAAATTAAGCAATAGCTAACCAAATAAAGCACACTCACATCAACCGTCTAGAAAGACGCATCAAATAGAGACAGCATATCACATTTGGTATATATGTGTATATATATATATATATATATATATATATATATATATATATATTATGTTATAGCCTATGCTATCTATATAATCAGCATCTAGATAATCATATAATAATACGAATAACTAAAGAGTGACTCGTTCACACAGAACACGGCGACAGTTTTCTATTATAGAAGTAAAGTCGCGACAATGAGACAGCGTGGCATTGTTAATAAATAATTTAAAAATGGATCTGCAGTGGATTTTCTTTATTGATTCTGTTTTCTTTATTCTTCAATGATATATGGCGACAGTATCGGTAATACAATATATCAAAAATTAAGAGCCCTAGATTATTGGCCTCAAATAAACTTAAAATAATCCTCCTTAAGCTATAAAATAAAATTGATTGGATTAACTTTAGGAAAACATAGGCCTCCCTTAAAGTACTACATCGTTATTAACTTTTTAAAGCAGAGATTGAATGAAAGGAAAATATTTTTAGGAGAGTTCCGACCTAAAGTGGCTTTTCATCCACTTTAGAGAAAGGTTTCGTGTTAATCCTACAATATATTTTTAGTCTTTAATTGAAATTCCCAACAATGAAACCGAAAAAAATATATAATAATAAGAGGAGGCTATGGACGTGGGTTCACCGATTCAAATGAAACTTTTTTTTTATAATAATAGGCCGAAAAATATTTTACACGTGTCAGAGGGTTCTTGCCAATGCGTCCTAAGAGCCATAAAGATTTATTTTTATACAATTAAATAATATGTTTGTATTTAAATGATCTTCATAATTTAGTTGTATAAATTAAATAAATATATTCATAATTAAATACCATAAAATTACCTATTTACTATAGCAATTGAATTTTTTAAATGAATAATTTAATTTTTTATAAAAATAAGTTAAATAAATACAATTATTATGATCCATCATGATTATAAATAATTAAATTCATAATTAAAATCAATAAAATTAGCCATTTACTATCGTATATAAGTGCAAACAAGGTTGACCTTCTTATGGACACTCAATTGCTTGGGTCTTTAGTGTCCTATATTTGTTTTTAATCTTTTCACTTTTGGTATTATATTATATTTTGTTGAATATATTGTTTTGTTTTTAAGAAATTCAATTATTTTTCCTGTATTTGTGATTCTATTTCCTAAGATCATTTGGAGATTTCTTTATATTGCTAGATTTTGAAAGTAGCTGGTAGCGGGCAGTCTTCTAAAATGCGACTGATGGTCAGCTGAAAATTGCATATTTAAGTAATAAAGAATCCGTGCGTAAGTCGCGTGTGGCCAATTCTCAGTCTAGTGATGACTAGACCTCTTCTCTTCTGCCGCGGTCTTGAACTTTCCCATGCTTTTATTTATTTTTTTATTTATTTTGTCCCTCGGTGGTTTCCCTGGTCATCTTGACTTTGTATTATAGATATTTGCGTATATATGATGAAGTATGGACTAGAATCCATCAAAATTAAATTACAATCGGTGTCGCAAGTTTAAAGTTCAAATAACAAACACCGCAGGATTTTTACTTCATGACGGGAGAGTTCAGACCACTGTGCGAAATAACGAAGTGGGATATCATATTTTTTTAGGGGGGAACAAACTTGATATTTGCACCACAAAACACCCTTAAATGTAAATTTTCGTAGAAATCCAAAAAGAAAATTTTTTTCTCAAAATTTTTCGCCTTAGTCGGACCTTCGATTTTTGACCGAATAAAATGAAACGTTTCAGGAGATTTATTTTTATTTTACACTACTTCTTCTCCGTTATAAAGGCATGAAATCTAAAAGTTATTGGTATGGGTTAGAGATCAGAAATTCAGCTTTCAAACGGTTGAATTCGGATAAAATTCAGAAGAATTAGGAATGTACAAATAAATGTCGGACATGAGCAAGAAAAAAAAATCCTCCAGCAAATTCATGTCCGAAAATTTTAATTTAAGGGTTTTAAAGGACGGTAAGAGCGAATCTGACTTGCTTTTTCGAAAAAAAAAATGTTGGCGTGCATTACTGGAAACGTTTTGGAAAAAAAAATCTATTGGTGTCTGAGAATTTTGAAATCCACGCAGAACAAAGGCAGAAAACAGTAATATAATTTTTTTTTTTTGCAACTACATAAAAAAAAAATTTCTCAGCTCCTAGGGCGCATTGGCGTTCATGCCAATGAACCCTCGGGCATGTCTATAATATTTTTCGACTTAGTCTCATCAGAAAAAGTATCATTGAAATTTCTGATGTCTACGTCTGAAGACTACCCTTGTAAGTTTGGTTACATCGTTCATTTGGAAGAGGAATGTCACAATACGAAAAATTTTGTTTTTCCTTCAGTGCCATTTGGAATGATTCCATTCCTTGAGCTCAAATGGATGGTTGGCCCAGAGGGCAATTACCGTACCAGTTTTTCTACCTCAAGGTGTACGTGGTGGAGCTTCCAGGGGAACTTCAAAGGAAAATGTACTTACAGACTGTACTTACAATTAGAGCAGTACTCTATAAAGAGTTTAACTCAAAAACTGTTTAGCGATGCTGGAACGGATTCTTTAGCCATCAGATAGCTGTGGGTAAGGCGGTGTTCTATTCCTAGTCGCTCGATTCTAAAATAATGTTATTTATGCTAACTTTATTTATATAAATAAATCACAAAAAATAAATATTGTTTTTCTGGCTCTAGTTTTACTGAGCGATCCTGATTTTTTTTATACTATGTAATTCATGTTTGATTTACTCCCTAACTAACTGCAAACGTTCTTTTTATGGTTGGAGGTGGTCTGGGTGAGAGCCGAAGACGGGACAGTTCTGAGCCTGGACAAAAAAGTGGTGACTCACAACTCACGGATCTCTGTTAGCCAAGATCTGGAGCGTGGGACCTGGAGGCTCCACATCAAGCAAGTCAAAGTGTCCGATGGTGGATGCTACATGTGCCAGATCAACACTACCAACATGAAGAAGCAAGTCGGCTGCATTGATGTACACAGTGAGTTCTTTTTTATTACATATATATATGAACACAGTGAGTCTATTTTACATTAATATATATGTTTTACATTTATTCACAAAATTCACTGGGAATGTTAATAATATTGTGTTATTTCATTTATTTAACAATCCATATAAATGTGCGTTATTTCAAAATTCTGAATCTCCGGAACCGATGTTTACCAAATTTTAACTCCGATCTTTACCAAATTTTAACTGGTATACTGATGGATGGTTTTGCAATAATAAAATCTACCGATATCGATATAGCGGCAGCGCAAAATAAAATTAATGAAACTTGCCTAACGTCTTATCCTTAAAGCTCTTTAACTATCCATAAATGAACTACATCCTCGAGAAAAAAAAAAACGGAAAAGTTACGACGGAAAGAATATTTTATTTACGCATTACTCTGCTATGTTTTCTAGGTTACGTTGTGCTTGATATCTATCTAGCTGCTAATACATTAGGCTATATATATAGGGATGCCATCGGGCAATCATTGAGGATGATTATCCCAAAATTAACTAAGCTTATGAATACTTTTGCATTTCTTACCTTGTCCTCTAAATTGGATACCTTTCCAAGGACCTGGTTTGTGGTTACCATTATTTAATAATTAACTACTTTTAAGTTTAATTCTAATGTTAATCAAAGTTACTGCTATCTTAATGAAATATATTCGAATTAAATATGGACCTGGTTACTAAAGAACAACCTCCTTGCTACCATTTATCTTTATTCTTCAAAATTAAAATAACAAACTATTACAATAAAAGTTAACCATGGAATGATTCAGCCTAGACTTAGCCATTAATTGTTTTAACATAAATCTCTTATCTGTACTAATTGGTGTTGATGGTTCCTCAGCATCTCTCCCTCGGGTTCCCCTGCATATCGTCAGTCATGGAGCCAGAGCGCATTTCTCATCTTCAGAGTCTCGTTGTTCCGCCCTTGAGTCCGGCGAGGTCAGCGTTCAGCCAAAAAGTCTTGCATCAGCCTCGGTCAGTCTAGAAGTCCCTCTTTTTACCTCCTTGCTTCTATCCTCCTTTCTCTCTTGTTCTGCCTAAGAGGGGGTTGAAAACGATGTTCATTGGCCGACTAGTTTTATAGAGGGAGGAAATTCTGGGATTTCATCGGATGGCTCCACCCCTTGTCCTGACAGCCGGTATCTGCGAACCATTATCCAACTAGTATAATTTAATCATACCTTTTCCAGCCTAAGAGGAACAGTTCTTAAAATTGATTAGGTGCCCCAGCTTTTGGAATTGTTACAGGGTTTTTAAATTAACTTATCCTTTATCTCTTATGTGGTGACATCTGTCATCGCCTGTCAGTTACCCTTCTTTCTATCTGCTCGTCCCTTATTTCTTTTGTTCGCACCTGGTCTGTTTAAATTATATAATGATAATATTGTTCAATATCAATACATATTAACTCGAAAAGTATACATTACTACAGAAAGGTAACAAATCCATAAAAAAAAAAAAAAAAAAAAAAAAAATCATCGAAATCAGACTATTATTAGCTAAGATACAGCGCATTGAACATTATAGCCATGGTTTTATTTGCCTACCGCTGCCGATCAGAAGAATTGATGGGCATAAGCGCGTTAGGTAAGTAAAGTGTTACAATTGGGTGAAATATTTCAATGATGTGCAGTTTTCAATGATTCTACGCGTTGCAGAGCCCTCTGGGTAATAAAAAAACCTATTTTTGGTCATCGGCCTATCTTAGTCACGATTATCTTTTGAAAGGGAGAACTAATTCTATTTTGAACTTCAATTAATTCGATTTTTTAACACTACTTTTATACATAAAATAATTTATATTGAACATTTAATTTTGTTCATATATATGTATATATATATATATATATATATATATATATATATATATATATATATATATATATATATATATACTCAAATTAAGCAATAGCGAACTCTTTCCAGACTAATTAGTTTTAAATAAAAATTTGGAATTATGCACTTTCAAGCTCACAATCGGTTGGCACATAGAGATCACTCTAAAGAAGAAGAGAGGTAGAGAAGAATGGTAGAGAAGAATGGTAGAGAAGCACTCTACCATGTGCTTTTCGACATGAGTCCGGTTGAAGAAATAATTATAATGGATGAATGAATAAAAATAAATTTTATTCTGGGACTTTTAGTCCCCTTAGAAGTGAATTAATTAAGAAAAAGTTAAATAATAAAATGAAATACAGGAGATTTCAATAATTGCAGACATTTAAATCATAATTGAATATATATGTACACCTATTAACACTAATAAACAATAGACATAATAAACATGAAACTATAAACAGTTATAATGAACATATACATATATATATATATATATATATATATATATATATATATATATATATATATATATACATATAACTTTAGTACTTAGATAAATGCGGAAGATTGATAGTTAAGAAGGTGGAGACATAATTGATGCTTGAAGGATTAAGATGAGATTAAGGATGAGGATTTGCGAATGGAATTGGGTAAGGAATTCCTAAATGAAGTAGCGCGAAAGGTAAAGGATCTTTTGAAGGAGGCAGCTCTATGAAAGGGTATTAGCAGTTCTAGGTTGGGATCTGGTGTTCAAAGAGTGTGCAGAGGAACACGGGGTGAACAAATTAAGAATATAAGGAGGCTTTTTGGTTTTGAAGGTTCGGAAAAGATTGATAACTAAGTAAGATAGTGACGATCCCTTTATCTAGGCGATCAAGTGTTTTTGGCTCAATGGAAAACTTGTACTTAATTATTTTTCGGCCCTTGCCTTACGGCCCTTGGGCTGTAAGTTGGAATCTTTTGGGTCAGCTCATTTTATCTTTTTTTGTATATAACCAAAATATCTGTTGACATCCGCATGATGGTATAGAAGGATCAATCTAATTAGGGATCGATAAATTATTTGCCACTTCTATAAATTTGTTTTGTTGTTGAAAACTAGTTTCGAATTTTATTCATCATCAGTTCTAAAAACACATAAAAAAATCAAAAATAAGCTCTATATTTCGAATTACGTATATTTTGAATTGCTTATATTTGAATTTTTTGTGTGTTTTTAGAACTGAGGATGAATGTATAAAATTCGAAACTAGTTTTCAATAAAACAAATTTATAGTTATGACAAATAATTTATGAATCCCTAATTATCTTTTTTTTGTATATAACTCAGTAAACTTTTATATTCGACATATATTTTATACATATTCCACTAGTTCCATATTGTCAGTATTCACGATTAACGTTCAGGGAAAGTAATACTTTAACTAATTCATTAAAAACAGCAAGAACTCTTTTCGCTATTTTATTATTAAAATGAGAAAAATATCACACAAAACTTATCTAATTTACTCATCTTAATTAAGGTATATTTAATTTGGTCTTATTTAACAATACCTTTGTGGTTTCGTTTGTGTATAAATTCATTATGTACTCTCCAATTAGGGAAGGAGAGGGAGAATATGCTTTAGGCCCTCAGCCTATTCCAGGCAGCGAGAGAACGTAGAGATTTATTCTGTGGTTTCGCACGGAGCATAAGTCAGCTCTCACAGGCCAGGATCGAATTTCACTTGTGCCAAGATCTCTTCACGAATAAAGCGCTACTCAACTCTAAGTTAAATTAAATTAATTTGATAATTTAAAGAAAAATGATTTTCGAACAACTCATACGCATTTTTGTGATCGACGTTGAACTAGTAGGTTAAGGAGTCCAAGTTCGAAGTGCAAACAAATCTTTTATAATTAGAGATTGATAAATTATTTGCCACTTCTATAAATTTGTTTTATTGAAAACTAGCTTCGAATGTTATACATTCATCTTCAGAAAAAAAGCGGAGTATACGAACTAAATTGTAATGATTGCGAACCCAAATACACGAGAAAAACTGAAATATCGCTAAATCAGAAATCAAAGGAGCATATACGTGCATATAATTATAAGACAGAGAATTCCAACTTTGCAATTCATTTAAATGAAAAAAAAAAACCATAAATTCATCAAAGACTCAGGAGTTAAATTAATACATCACTTTGAAAATAGCCTCAAATTAAATATATATGAAGCACTTGAAATCTCCAATAGTTCAATGCGAGAAGAAACCAGTACAAATTTTTCTGTTTGATATAATCCATTTAAATCTTGGTGAGTACCAACATGTATTTGATTTCTTGTCTTAATTAAATCCATAATTCATAAATGTTTTATAATTCTGATTTATATTACATCTAATTTAATATGTATAATAATACCAATCTATATTTTGAGTTGATTATGTTTGAATTTTTTGTGTTTTTATAACTGGAAATGAATGTATAACATTCGAAACTAGTTTTCAATAAAACAAATTTATAGAAGTGGCAAATAATTTATCAATCCGTAATTAGATTGATGCTTCTATATTATCATGCGGATGTCAATCAATATTTTATAGATGAAATAGAAAAGTTTAAACATACACCGTGTCCTACATATGCAGTATATTATATATCTTGAAAACAGTTAGAGAAATCGAAAAATTGCAAACAATACAAACCTGTAACTCTCGAAGAGGTCTTTCAGGTGTATACTTTTCTAATTCCAAAAATACTGGTTTTAAGACTCAAATGCTGACTCAAACGTCGGTGTTTCATCTTTAGCCCATATTTTTATTTAATACAATAAAACAATTAAGATACACATGCATTTTCCATAAAATGTTACTATTTACAATGCAAAAACGATAAAATTGTACTTTGTAAACATAATACACGACTTTTTTGAATAATTATTTTCATTTATTTCATTAAAAATAGTTTCTAAATGATTAAAGCTCTCTGAAAATTATTTTCAGCTACTTCCTTCAGAGATATCAATACTATTATATGATATAAATTAGAAGAGTACGTGTGCATGAACGCATAAATTTCAGGAACTAACAATCCAGTTTGAAAAATTCTTTTTGCCTCATATGAGGAAGACTTTAGGATTTATAACGTCACGCTAGGACCTTTAAGAAAAGAGCAGTGACCGTAAATAAATTGCTCCGAGAAAAAATTTCAAACTTGCCTTCATCCAACTTCATACCCAATGCAAGCAAGTTAACTACACAAACTTTTAAATAAACTTTAAATCATTATACATATACTTTATTTTGCAATTTCAACAGGAAAGTAAGAGAAATGAATTTTTGAAAACGTGGAACTTATTTAAGTGAAATTTTATTGTTGTCTAAAAAAAATTATTGTCGGTTTGATCCTGTTAATTGAAAATATCTGTAATAAATAAGACTGAACTACATATTATAGGTTATTATTGTAAAAGTTATTTTGTAGTAAATTATTTCTACTGAATTATCAGTCCAAATTTACCGCGGGACACAGCTAGTAGCTAATAAACACAATTTTTAAAAATCTAAATATTCAGATTTTTTTAGTAGTTAGTTTTTTTACGTTTATTTAGATTTTTACCAGTCGAAATAAATAAACAACAAATTTGTTTTAATTTGAATTCCTTCTAGTGTGACAATGTTATAAATCAGAATAAAATATATGATGTGGACAACATATGACATCCTTGTACGCCTATTAAACTATAAATCCGGTGGCTCAAAAAGTGATCCTGAATTTGGTTATTAGTTTCCGAAGATAGCTGTATCTCAAAAACGACACTCGGCGTCGCGACATCCATCTATTGACACACACATACACACAAGCTCTTGTTTCTGGAGGTCTTATTCCGTCTTTATAAGTCGTTTTCTTTTAGTTGGTAACAAGTTCCTAAGAGATTTCTTCGTGTTCCTTGACAACATTAGAACTGTCTATGTCACTAGATAAAGCATTGGAAATCGACGGTTTCAACATTTTAAGCGGAAGGACTCGCTTAGCTTATATCTTATTCTCCTGCTGCAGATTTGTTGATCTCACAAATGGAGAGGAAAACCAGGATTTTACATTCAATTTTAACACTTAAAACAAGTAATAAAAATGTTTAATTGGATTGCAAACGAAATTGCGTTTGTAACCTTTATCACAGATATTCGGTAATAACCTTTGTTATCGAACCATATGATCTCCGTATTAAATACCAATATACCTTTTGATGTAAGTTTATTATGACTTTCGCCTCTTCAATTTCAACCAAAATCTATTATATTATTTATACTGACATAAAAGTCTAATTTACCAAATTTGAGATGTTTTACAGTATATTTTAATATAATTTTTTATGAAAGTCTAATATGACCTTCAAGTAAAGTATCACTTCCGGTTTGCTAACAAACCAAAAGTTATTGTTATTTATATTAATATTTAAGTCCTACATACCACATTTCAAAAGTTTTGCATTACATTATAATATATTTTAAAGTACCAAGTTAATAACTAGATTTTACAATAATCCTAAATACAAATTTTTCTTCGGCTAACCCTTTTTAAGGTATGCGAGATACATACGAACAAACTAAACTAGTCAAAATGGATTCAGGGATTATTCCGTTGAATTATGAAAACTGATAATTTTCGCGATAACAATACTTCCTTTACTGCGTACAAGGAAGTGATAATAGTTGATTAATTAAGAATAATATTAATTCTTAGTAATATATAGGCGATGTAAAATGGGGACTGTCTGTATTTGAGAAACCCAAGGTATTTTTTTTAAATCTTCTGATAATATCCTAAGGCTGATGATTTTTTTTGATTTTTATATTCAATAAAAGCCATGAGCCATCTGTCTGTTTTAATTTTGCATTGCTTCAAGGATTTAAGGGAAATATTGAAAAATTCATTGAATGCGATGATTTTGTTCCTTCTCGCTGTCCAATCCAACTTCTGACGGAATCTGCCTTCAACAAATAACCAACATATTTTTTGGAATTCTTTATTGATTCTTCAAATATAAATTTTCTTGTTCATAAGTATAAGTATGTTTTTATAATGACCTATAATTGGCTTACTATAGACACCTCCTTTATCTTTTTATTATTTATAAGTTGTTATCTGATTAGTGGCCCACACGTTTTGTTAAGTAAATTATTGAAAATAGATAAGCTTAATTCTGTCTCCTACTCTTTACATTTTATACCTAGATGTTGAGTAAACATTGTTATGGCAACTATTGATAATTACTCCAAATTTATCAATGGGACGGTGGAGTGGAAAGATTGGAATGTATGGTGTGAAAAGGATTCTTTTGTTCCATTTTGCTGATATGAAGTGATAATTGTTCACATATAAACATAAACGCGTATTTTATAGTAATTAGTTATTGATAAATTATTTGCCAGTTCTATAATTTTTTTTTTTTATTGAAAACATGTTTAAAATGTTATACATTCATCTTCAGTTCTAAAAATAAATAAAATAAAAATTCAAAAATAAGCAATTTAAAATACAGTTTGCTATTTTTATACAAATTAAATGTAATATAAATTAGTATTATAAAACATTTATGAATACATATTTCATATATATATATATATATATATATATATATATATATATTGCTATGTTTCTAGCAAACTGCTTTTATAAGGCAGGTGGGGGTTCCAGAGACCGTATTTACTTAATTCACTGATAATTTATTCTCTATTTGCATCGGTTCCAGAAGGGAGCCGATCAATCAAACTGTTTTTTAACTTAAAAGGCTAGAGACCACAGACCCCTCTGCTATTGTCACTAGCTTGGGATATTATAAATACCATTAGAGATCTTTTCCAAAGGTGTCGCGTTTATCAATTCACTTAACTAAACTATCTGATGGAATGAATGAATGAATGAAGTAAATTTTCTTTTCATATATTCATATATACACAATAATGAAAACATAACAAATAAATTTATATAAAACTTGGGATATCCCATGAGCTTGAGTGGCTTATGTTAACAACAATTTTAACATATATATATATATAGATATATATATATATATATATATATATATATATATATATATATATATATATATATATATATACATATATAACTATCTGATGGCATGCAGGGTATATGGAATAGTAGATTTTGATAGAAGATCTTACTTTATTTAAGTTACGTTATTAATTAAACTGCTGGTTAATAATTCAAATCCTGAATTAACTTCATTATCAAAATCTGTGGACTTTAACATATTTATTTGAGAATACTGGGAGAACTTGCTTATTTAAAATATTACTGTGCGTGCCACTTAATAACAGACGAGAACGGAAGGACTATCACTTGTCTTAGTGTTGCCTTCGCTGGCTCGGAGACTGGTCGTTTCGTCGCTCGATGGTCTATTTTTTTCTTCTTCTCTTTCGCCAGACTCACGGACTCCGTATCGGATGGACTGCACAGCTGGACCCTCTCCTTCTGCTCTTAGAACCTTACCCATCTACCTTCTTGCTAGCACTCCCTTTACTCCTGTCCTCCTCTGCCTGTTCTCTCTCTTTTCCCCTCCTCCTTCGTGAAAGCTACATTTTATCCCCACTCTCCTTCTGATTGGTTGACACTATAGGAATTTTTGAAGAGGCCTTCGAAATGTTTGAACTTTTTTCTCTATTGTTCCTATTTTCTCTATCCTAAGGCGGTAGGTTTTATTATACCTTGTCGACCGGGCCTATCTCTCGTTTTTATGATACTTTCACTTTTGCTTATCCTTATGACTCCTTTAGCGGCCCGTCGATAATCTCGACCTGTTCCCCGAGCTCCAGGTTTAGGCCAAGGATCCCGAGCCCTTTGTTTCTTTGCCCGAAAAAGAATCCGATTAATATTAATAATGCTAAGCCGCGTAGCATCTCCTTTATTTGATTAATATTTTTTAATTCGAATTATTTCCTTCAATATACATATATCATGTAAATATTTCCAAACTGTATTTTCAATTGTTTATTTTTGAATTTGTGTGTGTTTTTAGAACTGAAGACCTATGTACAGCATTTGAAACTAGTTTTCAATAGCAACAAAATTATAGAAGCGAAAAATAATTATCAATCCCTAATTAGATTGACCCTTCTATTCTATCATGCGTACGCCTACTATTTTATAGTAATTATAGTCTACAAATATTTCAATGTACAGTTTAATATAATTCTTGAGAATCAATGTAAATATAATAAATAATTTAATCTTTACCACCCAAAAAATATTAAATAATAGTGGAAATTTTAAACATATCGTCGTCGTTTTTTTGAAAAAGGCTTAAGCGCCAAAAATTCGAAATTTAGATTTTAATTGATTATGGGACGAAAACACCATCTCTATCGATTCTCGCTCACGATATATCGATGAAAAAAAATTGGAAACGGTCTAAAAATTGAATATTGATGACGTAAGCACCAAACACTAACGACTCTCAGTCGTCATTCTGGCCTTAACCAGTGCTAGAAATCTTAAAATATATTGTAATTATAAATGTTTTGACATCTAAATAAACTCCTACTGTATACAATAGAAAAAAAAATTAAAAAAAAAAAAATATTTGGGGAAAATTGTTTTGTGTTTTCTGTAAAGTTTGCTAAATGGCGTCAGGCTTTTGTCAAATAACGACGTCCATATGTGGAATTATAAATCCATTTTTAATATTAACCAACGATTTTTACTATTATTATAGCACAGTTTAAAACTGTGTGAAAAACTGTGCAGTCCATCGTTCCACTCCATCAATTTTCCACAATCACACTCGGTTTGAGTGATTGGATTTTAGCGTGGCATGGTGCAGTTTAGGACCAATGGAATTCTAGCTCCTGTACATCACTCCGAAAAATCTAAACAGAATTTCACACTCACGGTCGTTCCACGCTCCATTTGGCGTGGAGTGGTTGGAGTAAGTGGAGCCAGTTATCCCCTTTAGGCGTGCAAGCAATAGGTAACTCTTCATCTATGACGTATCGGTGGCAAAATGTTTTAGTCAAGCTGTATGCATTGAAAAAAATCTGGTGTGGTGCGCGCATCACACAACTTTTCTTTACCGTCATATAATAATAAAACAGTTTTTAAAACAATTTTAGTGCAAAAATTCTGTACACTACATATATATTTTAAGTTTGTCAAGTTGAAAATATAAAAAAGTTTTGTTTAAGTTTCCAATATAAAAATAGAAATTATTGAGCTAATTTCCGCTTTTGTATTCTTAAATTGCATTATTAGAGACGGTATTGTTGGCAACTGATTAGCGGTTTGGTGGGAGGAGGTTCGGTCACATCCGTCTTCTTTCGGTTGCGCTCGGTTATGCGTCTAGAGTCTTGTACTCATATAATACGTTGTATCTTTGCTAATATTGGTCCGATTTTGATGATTCTTTTTTTGTTTTTTATATAATTTAATAACCTTTCATAAAATTGTATACATAATTTACTTTAAATTGCATGCTTTTTAAGCTAAGCGCAAATAAAATATTCATTTCGTCATAACTTTTTTCCCTGTATTTTTTCGTTGATATACTATATACATAAAAAGTTAAAGACCTTTAAGGACATTAGGCAAGTTTCTTCAAAATCTTATATCCATTTACAAGAAAATTGTAAAATCCATGATATAATAGCTACTTCCGGTTAGTCCGATGCGCTGCATCTTTGCTAATACATGTCCGATTTTGACGATTCTGTTATAGTTTTTTAGATAATTTAATTATCTTTCATACATTTCTATACATAATTTACCATAAAATGCACACATTTTAAGCTATGCGCAAATAAATTATTCTTTTCATCATAACTTTTTTCCCTGCATTTCCTCGGTGATGTAATACACAAATGAAAAGTTAAAGGTCTTTATGAAGAATAATATAATAATATATGTTTCATCAAAATCGTTGGAGCCATTTTCGAGAAAATTGTAAAAAGGTGTAAAATCGGTTATGTAAAGTGGCACTTCCGGTTAGTCGATTTTTACGAAAAATTTGCTATAACATTACAGCCATATACCTATGTTAAATACGTAATTTCAGTATCGTAAAACTTTTCGTTTTTGAGCCAGGCTTTTCACATACACGCAGGCCATTTCGCTAGATTTTGTTATTTGGCCTCAGGGGACCTTAAAACGTGTATTTCAGTTGAAAACTCGAATCCAAAAATTTTCACGATGGCAATACTTCCCCTTACTTTATACTTCGTATATAGGTAAGGGAAAGTAAAAATAATAATAATAATTTTTAGCTAAAAATTTGGATTCATTATTATATTAGGTACTACAAGGGTATACTATAGCCGAAATATCGACGATTGTACAATGGCTCTAATTATTGTAGGAGTTATTGTTTTGAAGCACTCAAATATGTTTTAGCCAGATATTTATGGACTTTTTGCATGACGCACTTTTTGCGTGAAAAAAAAACCTAGCCTTTCATAGCCTTATTGTATCCGATACCCTATCATTCAGGTATAAGTAAAATGAGACCTAATTCGTCATTAAAATGAGAAGTAATTCGCGGAATTACTCAAAATGATGCCATATAATGTTTTTTTTCCGTATACTTTTGCTCAGAATGAAAAAAATTAGCTCCATGCATAGTTTCAGAGCATTTGATTGAAACCACTTAATACCTTTTTTTTGCAATAACAATGACAAATCTATAAATAAATGGGAATTAGTTACAGTTACAGGAAATTTTTAAAAGAGCACACGTGTTTCTTTAGACATGGCTAAAAATACCTACGGAGGGGATGGGAATATCATCGATGAAAGGGGATCAGCAAAAGAGGTCCTTCGAAGATCCTTAGCTAAAAATAGTCAATTTATATAGCTATGGGGAATCGTTAATTGGCTGGTTCTTATCACTCAAAATATATACATTTATATCGACTCGAAGATATACACAGTTTGTGCACCAAAATATGTACAAAGACTTAAGAATGGCATCATGAAATGTTTTATTCTTCAAATATGATTTAATAAATATATATTAACAAATGAGTAATTGGACTGAATTTTGCAAAAATAAAACAATTATCACCGTTAGAATATTATAATTGTTGTCACTAGATAACTAACCAGGCAATGGATTGTTATTCAATACAAAATACATTTAAAATATTGTTCCTTTTAACAAAAAAACATTTTTTGAATTGCACCAGGGCTAAAAAATAATATTTTAAAAAGTAATTATTATTTTCGCATTTTAAAAAAAATTAAAAACGAAGCGGGGGGGGTATTAAAATAATGACATTTTAATTAAATCTGAAGTTAATAAACTAAATATTAAAGTTTATTCAAATGTGTTTATGTATTTTTTCTTTGAATACAACAAAAAAAAGCCTTGCACACGATCGATTTTACTTGAGTTTAAATTTTTTTTGGACACTTTCTGGTTCCATAACCCCCAAAATATGTATATGTGTGTGTTTTTTATCTTGTAAAATATATATATATATATATATATATATATATATATATATATATATATACACATTGTATATAGGCATGAATGTGTTCAGTATGACTTATTTTGGGTTTGCTTAAATAAAATTTTATTTTATCTTGGTTATTTACTTGTTTTGTTATTGTTCAATTAGTTTCATTTATGATGCACATAATATAAAAATATGTGCATCATAAATGAAACTAAATTTAAGATTTTTAATTTTATATATTATTTTCGCTTTTAATTTATTTTTATTATTATTATTATTATTATTATTTTTGACTCGGTATATTCGGTATAAATGGAAAAACTCACAGTCCTAATACTTATTGCCCTTAACTGTGGCAGCTTGGATTGTTATTCAATACAAAATACATTTAAAATATTATTACATTTTAAATATTATTTTAACAAAAACACATTTTTTGAATAGTACCAGAGATAAAAAATAATATTTTAAAAAGTAATTATTATTTGCACATTTTTAAAAAATTTAAAAACGAAGCAGGAGGGTATTAAAATAATGATATTTTAATTAAGCCTGAATAAACTAAATATCAAATTCGCTTGCACAAGATCGATTTTACTTGAGTTTCAATTTTTTTTGGACAGTTTCTGGATCCATAACCCTCAAAATATGTATATATGTGTGTTTTTTATCTTGTAATATATATATATATATATATATATATATATATATATATATATATATATATATATATATATATATATATATATATATATATATTTTCATGATCTTTCTTCAGTCATGACTGAGCTGGGTATTTCCGATAAATTGGTGATATTGACGAAGGCATTTACAAATGACCCTAAATGCAGAGTCCTTATAGAAGGAGATGTGTCTGAAGCCTTTGAAGTTAGAACAGATCTGAGACAGAGAGATGGACTCTAGCGTTAGATGAATGGTGTTAGAAGAAGGAGAAGGTGATTAGAAAAACATCACGTGAAAATGGAGGGATGCACGTCGGAATGAAACATCAAATCCTAGCGAACGCGGACGACATAGCTGTCCTTGGAAGCAATTAAGAGGACATTGAGAGACTCGCTAAGACTCTGTTAAGAGAAGCAGGGCAAATCGGCTTGCAAGTAAATGAAGATAAAACAAAATATATGATAGCCGAAAAATCCACCCCAACAATAGTATCTGCGTGGATGGCAGAACATTCCCGAAAGTAGACGGCTTTAAATACCTCGACTCCACAATAACCTCAGTCAATGACCAGCATACAGAGATAGACCAGCGGGTAACAGGGCTTTCTTCTCTTTTTCAAGGGTACTTAAATCCCGAAAAATCTCTATAAATCTGAATTAAGGGTGTAAAATGTTATGATGAAGCCAGTTCTAATGTACGGCTGCGAGAAATGCGCTCTAACCGGAACCCTAGAAAGCAGAATCGAGAGATTTGAAAAGAAATTCCTCCGATGGAGCGATATGGGTTCAGAATCTGAACTCAGGAAGGAGAAAAACTAATAAAAAATGTCTTCCAGAAACTGCATATTCAGGCAATATCTCATGATATGAAGGCAAGGAGGTTAAGATGGGCGGGGCATCTCGGAGCAATCCATCACGAAGCCTCTTTACAAAGATGAATGCCACAATAGTTGGAAGGCCAAATACCAGAATGATAGGATCAACAAAGATGCGAAAGAGCTGCATGCAGCAAACTGAAAAGCAGTGGCTCAAGATAGGCAGAGGTGGAGAAGGCTGGTTCAGGCGGCCAAAGATCTACAAGGCCAGTAGAGCCAACCGAAAAAAAAAATATCCAATTTTATATATTTGCTAACGTTTCGGTACATTGTTCCCAATTTTCAGAACTTAAATTGATTTCTTTACAAGGATATATAAATATTTCTCATGCCAGATATTAAATATAAACTAAAACTATAACAATTTACAACACAAAGTAGTTACAATAAAAATTGTAAATTAAAATAGTTTTAATTGATATATAATATGAGACATGAGGAATATTTATATATCCTTGGAAATATATCAATTTAATTTCTGAAGATGGGGATCAATACCCCGAAACGTTAACAAATTTATAAAAGTTACCATTTTGAAAATGGAGTATAATTGCTAAAATTTTTAACTAAATTACAAAAACTTCCAATATATAATAATTGATACTACTAATATTAATACTACAAATAATATTTGATTTCGATATAATTGTTAATACAGTCTTGAAGAACGGTGTTAATACAGTCGGTGATGTACGGTGTCTTGTCCAACTCCTTCACAACTCTTTTGAGAGCTTGACATTGACTGAAGACTCTGCTTGTACACATTACATCATCTTTCCCCTTACCAACACGTATTTCTCATTCACGGTTCATGCTTGTAATAAATAAACGTGACCCGTTTTCCTTCTTTAGTTATATTTTATACTTCTAGATCCTCTATTTTCTCTCATGTCTTGTAATAATACCCGTACAAAATTGTCGAGATGTATTAGAGATGAGTGACGTAGCAAGAGGTACTGAGGTACTGAGGTACTGAGGTACGGAGCAAAATCCTAGATGAGACCTCTTTGTCTCATTGGAGGATGAGGGAGTTTTATTGGAACAATAATTTTGGCATTTCACAAATTTTATAAACTTATTACTTTTCATATACGAGATCCAATCCAGATTTTTGGTTAAATGACCAAATAAATATCTCCAATAGTCCAATCTTAAATTTATTCCCATCTATAACAGAAAAAACAATTACTCACCGGCATTACTGGGAAAACCCTGATCCTTAAACCGTTTACCTAAAAACATCCTGCCTTTTCTATCGTTCATTGCTAGTACAATGCGAGAAGAAACCAGTACAAACTTTTCTGTTTGATATAATCCATTTAAACCTTGGTGAGTACCAACATGTATTTGATTTCTTGTCTTAATTAAATTCATAATTCATAAATGTTTTATAATACTGATTTATATAATTTAATATGTATAATAATACCAACTACATTTTGAATTGCTTATTTTTGAATTTTTTGTATGTTTTTAGAACTGAGGATGAATGTATAACATTCGAAACTAGTTTTCAATAAAACAAATTTATAGAAGTGGCAAATAATTTATCAATCCCTAATTAGATTGATCCTTATATACACCATCTTGCGGATGTCAACTGCTTGCACAATCATCTCACAAGCTCGATTTTACTTTATTTCATTTATTTTTAATATAATTTTTTTTTTTCAATTTTGAGCCTAGGTGTGAAAAATCATTTAACTCGGAGAATTGAACTAGAATCAAATACAGTCAAACCTCTCTATATCGAACTTTTTTAGGAACCTTGTATTTTAATTAGCAACAAATATTCTGTAAATCGAATAAAATTTCTTTAATTAGGGATTGATCCTTCTATACCACCGAAAATTTCTATAAATTGAAAAAAATTTCCATTTCAAAAAATAGAAAATGTGATAGTCATCAAAAAGGGCCCTTAGCTTACTTATATAAGCATGGGCAATAATTAAATAAGAACCAAAAATGTTCCACTGGTTTGCAAATCAATGGAAATTCAGGAAAGATCTTTTTTCAGAAGAAATATAGAAGAACCTAAATTATCCGAATCTCTTTCCTTAATTAATTAAGTTTAACTTTGTTGTGAACATTGTTCATAAACATGACTTCGATGATGAATTGTACACAAATAGACATTAGGCGAAAGACATTGCGCGAAAACAAAAATAAATTATTTTTTATGTATGTTTGTATATTTTTAATACATGTCCTTATTAAATTATAAACATACATTTGTAAATAATCTGCTATCACAGATGAAATTTTTTTAGTTTTATTGATCGTTCAGTTTTATTTTTCCTTAACCCTAGAAAATTGCATTTATTACTTCATTAACCCGAAAAAATTGTCTTTTATACTCCTTTAACCCTAAAGAATAGCTGTAATTGTTTTTGAGCTGAAAATGGTGAAAAATTGTAATCTTTCAATATTTCGAAATTTCCTTATATAGATTTTTTTTCGAGAAACCTTCATGTTCCATATATAGGTTCGACTATAATTAAATGTTATCGGAATGTGTTCTTAATAATTCAAGACAAGTTGTGATGTTTTTTGAAAATTATTTATTAATTGTGCAAAATTGCAATTATTTTGAAAATTAACCTTAAAACTTTTTAAATATAAACTGTGATTTGAACAGCAATTAAATTTATCATTTTTCAAGTTATCAGGATATAATAAACAACCAAAATAAAATATATTTAAAAAACACACCGAACAAGTTAAAAATGTTATATTTTTTGCAATGATAACATATTTTAAATGCCTACTAGTTTTTTTACAATTCCTTTTTTTTTTTATTAGATTGGTTATCTAATGTCTAATGTTGGTCATATGGTTACGATGTGATGGAGGCTCGTAGATCCTATTGCGAATGAACCGCAAGTTAATGAAAACCTAACGCTAAATGCACCACTCATGTTAGTTTACTTTTAAGACTTTTTTCAATAACAATATTTCTGTTCTAAGATCTTTAAGTGTTTGTTTCTTCATCTTTTATTACATAATTATTGTTAATTCTAGTATTTTTTTAAATCTCTGAAATATTTTTAAGAATAAGAAAAAAAAAATCGAATTGGAGAATCGGGACCCGGGGTAAGTTGTCCCCGTTCACTCCCACGTTTCTACCTGATAGCGATAATACCTAACTCTATCTTATTTTACTTTCACAGTTGGTTGGTTTTATTGTTCAAATTCGTAAAACTGATCATTAACGAATGTTTTTTTTTTTTTTTTTTTTTTTTTTTTTTTTTTTTTTTTTTTTTTTTTTATAGAATAATTATAATAAATCGTGATATGATTTTTGCTCCACATGGATTGTACTCGCTTTAGCAAACAATGCTTTATAAAATTTCTGCAGCTGGATAGCAATAACCGGTTTGCAATATAGCCGGGTTACGCAGCAGAGGAAACTTCAGGGGAGCTTTGGAATGTTTGATCCGATATTATTTGATATCATTCAAATTAGATCGAGGGAGATCTTAGATGGCTACAGGGAATTCGGAAATAGTAAAGATCTCTCGTTATTCCGGGAATTTACCTATAATCTTACCTATTTACCTATAATCTTACCTATTTACCTATAACCCCTAGCATTATAGGTAGGATCTTCATTAATGCAGATTGAATTGTTTGACAGGACTTAAATGATGAATTTTTAAAATTGCTTCCTCTAAAGTTCCTTTAATTTTGTTTATTTGAAATAATTAACCTTCTCTCATTGCTAGTAGAAATAAATAATAGATAAATATAAAATATAAAAACGCTGCAAATTATTACACAATGGTTTATTATTTCCACTTAGTAATATTTCAAAAATATCTATTCTGTCCAATTAAAAAAAATTAACCAGTAGGCACCAAAGGGAAAGAAATTTGAAGCTTTTCACAAGATGATCGCCATGATAGTGCTGAACTAGGAGTGTTAATTTAAAAAACTCTGTCAATGCAAGTAGGCTGTGATGTAAAATGATGCAGAGGAAATATTTGATGTGCACTTCACTAGGAAAAAATAAAAAGGAAAGACTAAGGAAGCTAAAGGAAGTAAAGAAATAATCCAAGGAAGAATAAAACAGAGAGATACGAGGAAGTCAGAAGCCCAATAGATAAGTCAGGAAGCCGGATGACTAGTCGCCAGGAGAATCAGTCTCCGAAGTTCCTTACGCAATATCTCAGCTAATAATGGTCCGATTTAAATGATTTTTATTTCGTTTTGAAGAGAATTTCATTAGCTTTCGTTTAAATACAATAAAAACACCAAACAACCTTGGTCGATTCCAAAGGTCTATTATTGAAAATAATAAATTAAAAGCATTTACAGATTTTTTTGTTTTTCGGTTTTTTCTTTTTTCTTATTTTAATGCCTTGTTATGCTGATTACAAAACAACTTACATTTCTTCTCTATGTTTATAAATAGCCGAATTATGGGTATATAAGATATTTAATACGCAATTATTATAGATTTTTTGTTTTTCATTTTTTTTTTTTTTTTTAATGTCTTGTTACGCTGATTCCAAAACAGCTCTCTATCTTTATAAATGGCCGAGTTATGGGCTTATGAGATCTCTAACCGGCCACCATTTTGAAACAAACAGACGGATGGTAATGTCGAGTTCCGATGATCATCCCGGGGTGACCTGTGCGATTGGTACCGAATCTCAAGACAATCGGTCCAATAGTCTCGGAGAAAAGACGCGGACGGCTAACGGTGGACGGACGGATTTTTTTTTTATTCGATATTTGGATTCTACGTATCTTGAAACGTAAAACCTCAAATTTTGAGGGATGGTTACGAACATTTTTTCCGTGGTCGATTCCAAAGGTCTATTATTGAAAATAATAAACCAAAAAAAGAATTTGATATTTAACAAAAGAAGAAAAGAAAGAAATATTTTTCCATATTAAAACAAATCTCCGGAAATAAGTATAATATATACGTATAATATACCACTAAGCTAAAAGCTAAAATTTTTAGAAAAATTAAAATCTAACATAAAGTTGTTGAAGGTAGTGGAGATTGACGAAAAATTTATAAACTTCAGTGATTGTTGTAAATAATAATTTTGACTTTTATATAATTTAATCAAAGCTAAATGTTTCCATAGAAACTAACTGAAATTTTCTTATAAATTAAATGGAAACTTTTAAAATTTATTTCAAATAAGGAGTTAAATGAAAGTTGCGTGGTGTACCCATCAGATTTTTTTTATTGTTACACGTTCTTATAGATATTTATTTTCTTCAGCTGAATTCTAAATCAACATGTGAAGATGTTCAGTAATTACTGTTCGTTGAACGTTGTAATCTGTTCTGGTTGGTTTCTATGATTCTAGGAACAGAAGCTACTTACTTCAAGTTTAATTAAAATAATTTAATTAAAACCACCTTTACAATTGATTGCACAAACTCACAATTAATAAATGAAAGGATTAGAGTGTAATATTTATAGTTCTCAACGTTAATTTGAATATTCGATAAAGTATTTGTTATACTTCCCGATGAGTATTGAAGGAGTATCTATTCAATAATTTTGAAAAAAAAACCGCTAGAAACCTCTAATCTCAAAGAGATTGCTTTCAGACTCAAATATTTTGGTAAACCTTTGGAATTGCTGATAACGACCATTAAGAGGTCTAGATTTTCAGACCAGACTATACTTACACCCACCGCGCATGCGCAACTAAATCCTCAAACCGACGGATCCTTCTCAGTTGGAACGCTGGGTCCTTCTTTCTTCTTACCGCTGGTTAATTTGAATAAAGGTTTGATCCATAACCAACTCATTCGGGTTATGCTATTAACAATTTCGAACCAAGGACCAAGTCAGGAACTGCGCCAGCGAGCGGAAGAATGGTAAGCCAGAGGTGTAGTAATGATAAACGATTGCTGCAACAAGTGGCGCATCCGAATTCGTTGAAGCTCAACGCCGCCTTTTCATTAGAAAATGAATGCAATTTTCTTAAACTTCATGGACGAAAATCTATTGATCCTTGGTTTTACACATAATTGGTAAATTTTTTTCACCACTTGGACTAAACTACCCAGATCCGAAGCTAATAGAACGTTGAAGAGATTGGCCATGATATTTAAACTTAAAGATGGTAAAGAAGGCGGTGGGGACAAGAGATCTATTCGGTAAAAGGCGGAAGTCTGGCCTAACCAAACATGACCATTGACTTTGTTTGAAATCTGGGGATGAAACGTGTAAAAAATATCTAGTTTAATGCAATGTTGAAAAAAAAATGTAGCAAATGTGATAGGCAATTAAACTTGGGAGAACTTGAGTCCGGTTTCACATAAATCAGTAGCCTGCGAAGTATTTATAATCGAGAAAGTTTCATCGGCCTCAATCTAACATCTCCCTGATTGCTTCTGTAACGGGAAACCCCAACGATATATTTTTTTTCTCGACGAGTTGTAATAATTCTCTTAGTTATGGAATATCGATGTAACAAGAGACCAACATCACTCTCAAGTCCTTACTTTACTCTGGATAATTCGCATCATTCATCATTAGAAGGATAAATCAGGCGATTGAAGCTTAGTTCTGACCGCACTAAAATATCGGTGATATTATGAGTTGGCATCCGCATGATGGTATAGAAGGATCAATCTAATTAGGAATTGATAAATTATTTGCCACTTCTATAAATTTGTTTTATTGAAAACTAATTTCGAAGGTTATACATTCATCTTCAGTTCTAAAAACACACAAAAAAATCAAAAATAAGCAATTCAAAATATAGTTTGGTTTTATTATACATATTAAATTAGATGTAATATAAATCAGTATTATAAAACATTTATGAATTTAATTAAGACAAGAAATCAAATACATTTTGGTACTCACCAAGGTTTAAATGGATTATATCAAACAGAAAAGTTTGTACTGGTTCCTTCTCGCATTGTACTAACACTGAAAGAAAGGTAGGTAGGATGGTTATAGATCAAACAATAGGTAAACGGTTTAAGTAGGTCGGGGGTTTTTCCAGTAATACCGGTGAGTAATTGGTTTTTCTGTAGTAGATGGGAATAAATTTAAGATTGGACTATTGGAGATATTCATTTGCTCATTTAAGCAAAAATCTGGGTTGGATCTGGCCACTACCTATCTGTCAAGTGCATGCTTCTGGGTATTACGGTGTTCTACGAAGACAGTGTGATCATCACTCAGTTCCATTATCCTGATTGAAATCATATAAGCATCAGTTCTGATAATAATAATAAATGGATAGAAATGGCATATCCTAGAATAATTTAATGAATATAAAGATATTATTGAAATATATATCTCTTACCTGATCAGATAGGCCGTTAGAGGACGAGTTATTTAACTTATCATATATATATATATATATATATATATATATATATATATATATATATATATATATATATATTCCCCTGATCTATTATATTATTTTATTTTTCTCTTGTATATAAGGTTTCTGTGCGAGAGGAGTTTATTTACAAAGTGTACATATTCCATGTAAAAAAGCATTATCTATGTATCGGAAGTTCAGTCTATATTTATAATTATTGCATTGCAATTATACCAATGTTAAATTTACGTGAAAATTTTTAAATAAAACAATATAATAAAAATGGAACAGAACATTCTTTGGACATAAATGTACTCGTAAAATGATTTATTGGATTTCAATGGATGTAAAAAAGAAAAGGTTTGCATAATATAAAACAAGAACTAAAGAAAGAGAGAAAAACTTAAATAAATAAATGAGTTGGTTCATACAATTAGTTGAAAATGAATAAAATAAAGAAATTATATACAAATAAACATTTAAGTAAAATAAATGTTCCTGTCTCGAATTAAGTCTGTTCTAGAAATCATTTACATTACATTTATTATCATAATTATCTTGATATACTCTTTATACTCCTAAATCTACATTCTTGTAGTTATTATAATTAGCATTTCCATGTATTTTACTATATCTTTCATATAATTCATTATATACTTTTTCTATATTTTCACAATATTTTAAATATCTATATTTTCATTATCTATTAACATATTTTTCTTTATTTCTTATTATTCACTTTATGATTAACATATTTTTCTTTATACTTTATTTTTTTTATTTCTTTTTTCAACTTACTATTCGTTAACCTTTTTACTATTACTGGTACTGCCACTGTTGTTACATCTATTGTTATTTTGTTTAATCTTAGCCCTGATGATGGCCTAAAACTTAGGCTGAAGCGTCGGCACACATTATAATAATTTTTTCTTATTTTTGTGTTCATTTATTGACCGCACACCCATACCAAGGATTCTTCTGCATGCATTTTCCACGGTCAACCATATTCTCACCATTAAGTCTGTTATAATAGATTTTTAACATAGGGTTTAGGCGACTGAGCCGGAGATACCGCTATGACCTTTAACCCATTGCACTGAAATGTTTATGTTTTACGTTGAATTTTTTATGGCATTATACATAATGTTAATTATACTGTGTCTGATTCGCTCGGTCAATAAATCGTGAATTTTTGGATTTTATATAGAGTCAATTATGATTTGGGTGTCAGTGTAAATGTTAAGAGACATGACTGTCTAAGGATGAAGCCTTTTGGCCTAAATTATTCCTAGTTTTCCCGCTTGATTATTCGAGGATTGTGGTCCCAGTCTATGTTGTTCGTCATTGTCAGTGTGGTTAAGCTGAGATGTGAAAGCGCTTTCCGTCTTTTGTTCGTGTTTTCTTCCGCCTGGATAAATAGCAGTTGTAGTAAGTCAGAATTTTCTACGTTTTCAATGTGTTGTGCTGGTTTAGCTGTGGTGAGTATATCAATTGTTTTGCTGTTGCTTCCATCAATGTTGTTTTGTCCAATGTCATTGTTGTCCTGATTTTGTTTCTTAATTTTATAAAGTGTTCTTAAATTTTGTATTTTATCGGTATTATTCCCGCAAGAACGCAGGCATTAAAAATAAATTCTACTGCGGATGAAAGAAGCTTCTAAAATTACATTTTTGATGTTCCTAGTTTATAAATTAGTAGTGGATTTTTTATTTTAATTTTTTTTTTTGCTTAAGGCAACAAAAAGTATTTTTAAAAAACAGCATTTTCTTTCTGGTTTATTTATTTGTTCAATAATTTCGTCTTGCACTTGAGAACAGCACGTAAAATATGAAAGAATCGTCTGTAACGCGTTAAGATTTTCTGTTGACATCCGCATGATGGTATAGAAGGATGATAATTAAGGATTGATAAATTATTTGCCACTTCTATAAATTTATTTTATTGAAAACTAGTCTCGAATATTATACAATCATCCTCAGTTCTAAAAACACACAAAAAATTCAAAAATAAGCAATTCAAAATATAGTTGGTATTATTATACATATTGAATTAAATGTTATATAAATCAATATTATAAAACATTTATGAATTATGAATTTGATTAAGACATGTATTTGATTTCTTGTCTTAATTAAATTCATAATTCCTAAATGTTTTATAGTATTGATTTATATTACATCTTATTTAATATGTATAATAATACCAAACTATATTTTGAATTGCTTATTTTTGAATTTTTTGTATGTTTTTAGAACTGAAGATGAATGTATAACATTCGAAACAATTTTTCAATAAAACAAATTTATAGATGTGGCAAATAATTTATTAATCCTTAATTAAGATTACATGTTGTTTTGGCTGATTCCGTTCCTTTCTCTTATTCTTCTTCGATTCATGCTTTAAGCCGTGGCAAAATCATTTTGATTTAAATTATATATGTCGAATTATCTAATAAAATTTATTTTTCCTTCAATAGGAAACAATTTTCGCGACATGCTTTCTTGAACGTGAAATCGAACAGCCTTTCAATTCATGGAAACATCTCATATAAACAAAAAGTATACATTCCTAGAAACTATGTTCGTTGAATCACTTTAACAGTTGTTTAATCTAACGATGTACTGCTGTCTTCTGGTACTATAATAAAAACGTCAATCATATTTGCAAAGCAAAATGTAAAAAAAAAAAAAAATAAAGGTAAAATGCTTTCAGAGCGTTATAACCGAAAAAATCGAATCGTTATGGCGAATAAAATTTCATAGAAACCCATCAACTGGGACTGGTGCCCAGAAAAAAGAGGAAAATCGCTATAAACGGGAGCGTTATAACGACCAATAGCTAGCTAAATTCAGATATTAATGCATCACACTTATCCTACCTGATCAATCTATTTCGAATGCCTGGTAAAATCTTGTGTCACACTAAACAATAATCGATGCTTGGGCTTATCTCTTGGGCCTATTTCTAAAGGTCAAGGTCTCAAACTCATTTTCTAAATGACATTATTTGTATAATGGTAGCCTTTCAATATGAAACCTCTTCTAGGAGTTGTAATCGTTTAAAGGGATGATTTATTATTTTAGATTTATTATTATTATACATACACATATATATATATATATATATATATATATATATATATATATATATATATATATATATATATATATTATATAACTATATGCACGTATTTTATATTATGTAACTTTAAGACTGGCGGGATATCATTAAGACCATCGTTAATTCAAATTTGAACTTATTAAGCGGGGATTGTTAAAGGCTTTGTTGATGTATCGATAGGGATCATATGTTTTTATAGAGTCATATGTTTTTTAAATAGTCATATGTTTTTCAAATATATGAGAGTTGAGTTAACAAAAAGATTACGTTAGGTTGTTAATAAATGTTTCGCTTATCAAAAGTATTTTTTTTTAATATTCTTATCCAAAACAGACTTAACTTTATAAGATTCAACCAGAGCAAGCGGCTAGCGGATTACTGTGTTCATCTTAAAGATGTCATGTGTAAGGGAGATGGATGGTAATGTTTCAGATATTGGAAAGATGTTTATTTTGCCATCATATATTACTGGTGTGCCCCATTATATGCGTGAGAGAACTCAGAATTTCATGACATTTGTTCATCACTATGATCGTCCTGATTTGTATATCACTTAACTCAAAATGATCTGAAATTGGAGATGCCTTTAAAGATGGACAAAAGCCTCATGTTAATCAATATTAGCTAGAGTGTTTCATTTGAAAGTAATACTTTATTATTACTTTGTAAAAAAACAATACTTTGTTATTTACACTTCTCCTTGACAGTTTTCTAATTTTCAAGCGCTATTTAGTGTTTCCCCGGCACAACATGATAGTAGGAGTAACCTTCATAACTGTCATTGAAGATAGTAAAATGTGAATCTCAGACCAGTTTTCGCTTTTCTTGATGATTACATCACAGTATAATAATCGTCCTGAAACAAAATATTTTGCACTTGAATAATGACGCTCCTACCTTAAGGAGTTAGTGCCCACTAAATATTATTCAATTAAATTATCAATCTCATCAAAATGGATGTGGTTGTAACATAGGCTTGACGTGGTACATGTGCAAACTTTGAGCTTAGCTTAAGGCTGGGACAAGTTACGTACTAGGTACTACTAAATTGAATTACCAATCTCATAGAAATGAACGTTGGTTTAAATGTAATGTTGAAGCATAATCGTCTAAAGAACATTTTTGAAAAAAAAGAGGAAAAATATAGCTTAAAAATATCTGATGTGGACAACACATGACTTCCTTGTACTCTTATTAAACTATAAATCGGTGGCTCAAAAAGTGATCCTCAATTTGGTTACTAGTTTCCGAAGATTGCAGTATCTCAAAAACTACATTCGGCGTCACGACATCCATCTATTGACACACACACACACAAATGGGGAGGAAAACCAGTATTTTACACTCAATTTTAACACTTAAAACAAGTAATAAAAATGTTTAATGGGATTGGAAACCAAATTGCGTTTGTAAACTTTATTACCGAAACATATGATTTATATATTTAATTTAAATATAATTTTTGATGTAAGCTTATTATGACCTTCAAGTAAAGCACCATTTTCGGCTCACCAATTTTAACCTAAATATAGTTAATACGTTCATATCGATATAAAAGTCCTATTTACCAAATTTGAGATGTTTTACATTATATTTTAATATAATTTTTGATGAGTCTAATATGACCTTCAAGTAAAGTACCGCTTTCGGTTTTTCAATTTAGACCAAAATAAGATATGTTATTTTTATTAATATATTAGTCTTCTTTATCAAATTTAAGAAGTTTTGCATTATATTTTTATATAATTCTTTATGAAAATCTATGACCTTCAAGTAAAGTATCACTTCTGTTGGTCATATAGTGACCAAAAAAGGTTCAGAACTAGATGTTACAACAATCTCAATTATCATATAAAATTTTAAATTTATACGGCAAACCTTTTTTGAGTTATGTGATTACGTATATACGTCACGACGAAACTAGTCAAAATGGATTCAGGGATGGTCAAAATGTTTCTGTTGAAATCTGAAAACCGAAAATTTTCGTGATTACAATACTTCCTTTGCTTCAAGGAAAAATGTGACTTTTTTCCTACGTTATTTATGCGTGTTGGCGACGACATATTATACGATTGGAATAGGGATATAATAAATGAGAAAGGTTATATTAGAGTGGCGTACTATCTCTATTAAGATAGTCTTTTTCTTCCTAACGATGCCTGAATTGGCTTAGCGTCGATTTGTTTGTTATTCACTGGTTTTTGTACGTGAGTGACCTATGGATGAAATCGATAATCTATTAAAAAAATCTGAATAATGAAAATCTAACCTTTGCTATCCTCCGAAACTCCTTCTTTACAGTACATGGGATGAAAATACACCCTAATTCCTTGTGTACATAATAAAAAACTCAAAGAGGCTTAGAAAAAAAAAATAATAAAGCAAAGTAATAAATCAGGACTGAACACGCAACCTTGCAGTTTCTTTACCGACCCGCACTATTAGGGTGGACTGTTGTCTTTGTAAAACAGCAAGACACTTTATATTTTAAACAAATTGTTGTGGTGCGCGCAATACACAACTTTCACTTACTTTTCTACATTAAATATTACCAAAAGTTTCCATTAATTAATATAATTGTAAAAATTATTAACTACAACAATTACTTAAGTTTATGCGTTTTTCCTCACTCTCTATTACCTTTTCCGACTTTAAATATTTATTATTAAATTTTTTAAAACATTCAGCTTTCCAACGGTATACCATAAATCTATATTACTACTCCTATACCTGGAAATTTATTTTCCTTCAAGAGGAAACCAATAGTAATATTTCATGTGAAAATATTTCTGCTTTTCCTTCCTTTAGTTAATTAACAAATTCTTTCATAGTTTGAATTTATCCACATTTCATTACTACTAACAATGAGAGACAGTTTATTATTTCAAATAAACAAAATTCAAGATATTTAAGAGGAAGGCATTTTAAAAATTCAGCAATTAAGTCCTGTCAGACTATTTCAATGAGATTAAAACCTTGCTGATATTAAAAACCATTTAATTTTACATATAACGTGTTTAATCAAAATCGTTAGAGTTTTTTACTTCCTTGTACGAAGTAAAGGAAGTATTGTAATCGCGAAAATTTTTGATTTTCAGATTTCAATAGAAATATACATTTTGACCATCCCTGAATCGATTTAGACTAGTTTCGTCATGACGTCTATACGTACGTTCGCATCTCACATAACTCAAAAAAGGTCTGCCGTAGAAAGTTGAAATTTTGTATTTAGGATTGTTGTAAAATACAGTTATGAACCTCCCTTTTTGGTCACTGCTTGATCATCGGAAGTGGTACTTTACTTGAAGGTCATAATTTATTTCCATCAAAAATTATATTAAAATACTATACAAAACTTCTCAAATTTAGTATTAATAACTTTTATATTGATTTAAATAACATACTAGATTTTCGTCTAAATTGGAAAACCGGAAGCGGTACTATACTTGAAGGTCATATTAGACTTTCATCAAAAATTATATTAAAATATAATGTAAAACATCTCAAATTTGGTAAATAGGACTTTTATATCGATATGAATGTATTAACTATATTTAGGTTAAAATTGGTGAGCCGAAAAGGGTACTTTACTTGAAGGTCATAATAAGCTTACATCAAAAATTATATTTAAATTAAATATATAAATCATAAGTTTCGGTAATAAAGATTACAAACGAAATTTGGTTTCCAATCCAATTAAACATTTTTATTACTTGTTTTAAGTGTTAAAATTGAATGTAAAATCCTCCCCATTTGTGTGTGTGTGTCAATAGATGGATGTCGGGACGCTGAGTGTCGTTTTTGATATACTGTAATCTTTGGAAGCTAGTAACCAAATTCAGGATCACTTTTTGAACCACCGATTTATAGTTTTATAGACGTACAATGAAGTCATGCGTTATCCACATCAGATATTTTCGGGAAAATTGAAAAAATGTGTAACATCATATAATATAATACACACACAAGAAAAAAAAATGGCATTTTAGAGACGGTTATTTGGACTTAGGTGGCCTTAAAGCAAGTTTTTCCGTAGAAATACGAATTTTTTTACGAACGCAATACTTTCTCTTACTATTTATTCTATATCAAGGTAAGTGAAACCAAAAATTCAAGATGAATTAATAAATAATGCTATACAATACAAAGTATAATACATTAATAAAAACTAAAAATATTTTTTATTTTATTTTATATTTGGCTCGCACGTTTTCTAAAAGGAAACATCTCTGGGCTTTAACTGAATATATTATGATTTGAATATTTAATTTTGTTTTTGTTTAAAGGGTAAATATAACCTTTTCATGCTGCAAAATATATTAATATTTCAAGAATGTTGAAAAAAGAAAATTATTAATTCAGATACTAAAAGGCATTGCATTTTTTATTTTATTATTTTACTTTAGCAAACTGGTAGAACTTTTTAAGCGGGCTTATCGTTACTGACTTTGGTTTTAGTTCCAGATTTTCGTTTACCTGCTCCAAACTAAATCACTGAATAATAATAACAATGAGCCCGGTTAAATAGTTCAAATTTGAAATAATGATCGTCTTAAGATAACCTCAGTTTATGGTATGTGTTATTCTGTTTTCTGCTGATCAGCTGATTTTGATATAACTTTTCCCAGCTGTTGTTTTGTTATCTCCCTTTTCCATCAGTATGAGTGTAGATATCTTGGAGTGAGGTACTGCATCTATTTGATATGTCTTTTAAGACTGTTCATGCGAGAAGTGGTGCATTTTGTCTGCATATGTTCAATTGTTTACTTTGCCATATCTATAATATATGAGATATATAATAAGGGGTGAACCACCATTTGCGATGGTGAAAATTTTCGGATTCGAGTTCGTGGTTTCGAAAACAGACAAACTCAAAAACGAAAATTTGTATGAAATTGAAATTACGTTTTTAAGGTAGGTATATTCAGGGGATGTTTTTCGTCAACAACTTTTTCGTCAAAATAGACCAACCAGAAGTGCCACTTTATATTTTCGATTTTACACATTTCTTGAAAACGGCTGTAACAATTTAATGTAATGTAAGAATATGAAAGTAGAAATTAACTTATTAATTTCTACTTTTATATAATCATCCATTAGATTATATAAAATGTTTCCTTTGAAACTAAACCGAAATTTTTAAAATATATTTTCAGTATAACAAACCTAAAATATATAGTGTAGAGAATCGTCATGCTAAAATTGTTTAAAAAATATTTTATTGTACTTTTATGAGGGAAGACATGAAGAAGTGAATTCTGCTGATTTTACTTCAAGCAGTGTTTCCGTGAACTATTTATTATTAATTAATAAGATTGTTATTATAGAGTAGTAGGTGAAAGTTGTGTGATGTTCATGCGCAGCGCACCCGATTTTTTTTCTGTCCTGATGATCCTGAAATTGGCGATACCTGGTTAGTTGTTTGCAATATTTTAGAGACCCGGGGATACGCGTTTGGAATATCCACTTATATCCTGACTATATTTGTTTTACTATTTCAACAAAAATGTTTAATTATCAAAAACATAAAAAAAAAAAAATGATATTATATTTCTTTTGTTCGTTATAACTCGAACTAACTATCCTTAATCTTAACTGACAGGATCCTTTACCTTTATCCTTCACCTTTATCGGCCAGAATAAAAAAATCAAAATACATAACAACCACACACAAGAGATAAGACATGAATTATCGTTTCGCAACACGCGAAGTAATAAAAAATGCTTTTAAGTGGTTGTAAAATGATTTTCAGAATCTTGAAGGTAATCAGTCGAATGACATTTATTTTGACCGATTTCAGCATCTAATTATTAACAATGCTTTTATTTGAACCAAACATATTTATTCGACGATTTAGGATGATAATATAAATTGTAATGGTGTTCCATTATAGCGAGGAAAATATTATGCAATGTTTAAGCAGCGTAACATAGCCCTGAGTATCTTGCTTTCACCAACTATTTATTAATTTAACTAGATTCGGGATTATTGTATTTGCTAGTTTCCTTTACATACATATGAAATATATAGTAAGGGAAAGTATTTGGATCGTGGAAAATTTCGAATCCGATTTCTCAACGGAAATACACTTTTTAAGGTCCCTTGAGTCCAAATAACCAATGGTCTTTTTACATCATCAAGGTTTTACATCCTTATTGGAATAATCTGACAGAATTTAAATCCTTAATTTTAAAACGGTTGTTTTAATGAAAAATAAATGTTACCGTAGAAAATGTTTAGAAAACTTAATAATTTAATTCAAGTAACATGGTAAATGAAAGTTGTGTGATGCGAGCACTGCACCAGATTTTTTAAAAAAGCTATAGATAAAATGAAAATATGAAGAATACATATTTATTGGTAATAATTTTTTGACATCCACATGATGGTATGGAAAGATCAATCTAATTAGGGATTGATAAATTAATTGCCACTTTTATAAATTTGTTTTTAAAACACACAAAACTGAGGATGAATGTACAACATTCCAAATTAGTTTTCAATAAAATAAATTTATAGAAGTGGCAAATAATTTATCAATCCCTAATTAGATTGATCTTTCCATACCATCATGTGGATGTCAAAAGATTATTACCAATAAATATGTATTCTTCATATTTTCATTTTATCTATAGATTTTTAAAAAAATCTGGTGCGGTACTCGCATCACACAACTTTCACCTACTTGAAATTTTCACTATTTATAATTAATGTAACTTTTCACTATTAAAATTAATTTTCACTATAATAATAAAAATTAATTTTCACTATTTATTACTTGAAATAAATTATATAATTTTCTAAACAGTTTCTATGGTAACATATATTTTTCATTAAACAATATAAAAGTATAAATTATTAACTAAAACAGTAACATTAATTTAGGCTTTTTTCGTCACCCTCCATTACCTCCTACGGCTTTACATGTTAGATATTATTTTTCAAAAATCATTAGCTTTTCAACGGCTTTCAGCTTATATTTATTACTACTAACAATGAGAGATGGTTGGAAGTGGCGTATAGTTTATCGGTCCCTGATAATAATCTTACTCGATTATTTTTTAACACGCTCTTTTAAAATTGGTTTTTTTTTTTAACTACTGTATTATTTGAATGATTTTTTTTTTTTTTTTTTTACTTACCTACCGCTACTAGGTTAGGAAACTATCATAATCAGTATCCTATTTTCAAAAGATCTTTACGTTTTAGAGTTCCCTGAGTCCAAAAAACGCATTTTCGGCCATTTCTCTATTTTGTCAGTGGATCGTAGTGTCTGTTTATCTGATTGTCTCTTGATCGGGTGGACTGATTTTTTTGCCTTTTTTTTTTATATGATTTCGGACCCTCTGCCAAATGGGGCATCCTGTGCTCAATAGTAGTTGCGTACTAGTCGAAAAACGTGTTTTTCCACAGACTAATGGCCACACAAAATGACTTTAACGATTTCGATGAAAGTTTACTACATCTTTCTCCTCAAAGTCCTTGCATTTTTTATATTCAGAGCGTACCAGATAAAAAAGATAAAACCAGGAAACTTCAAAGGAAACACCCCAATTACGACCAAAAAAATCATTCGATTTTTAAAGGCTTCGTAACAGCTAAAAAGGTTATATTGCAGCAATGGCGGCTCGTAGATATAACTAGTGAGGGTGCTGCTCCGAAAAATTTTTAAAAACGCATACTAAAAGTATAAAAGAAACGTATACTATGTATTATAACATAAATTGTTACAGTTCAAGCTGATCAATTTATTTTAAAAAAATATACATTCTTATAATTTTAATTTTAGCGAAAAGATGGATACAAGGACAAGGTCATAGTTTTCTGTTAAATAAAAACAGAAAAAAAAAATATAATAACTAGAAGTAACATAGCAATCTAATTCGACACATTACCACATACAAGAATATGGCACACGGTTTTTAAGCATAACAACGCCGTGCAAAAAAAGGAAAAAGAATACATTACCTTCCGCTAACACGCGAGGGTCGACACTGAGAAATCGATAGTGCTCTTTCTCCCCGTAGCCTCGCCTGCGCACAACAGCCAAACTCCTCGCAGGTGGAACTGTGAAGGACACAGTTCCATACAAAGGTTTTCGTATATTTTTCATAAACTGTTGTACGGATGATGGCATTAAGTTTAAGGATTGTATATTGCACATGCATAAAGAAAAAATTAAAGATAAAAAGTATTCATTCATTCATTTTCCATATGAAATGTTCTTTCTATGGTCTGCACTTTATGTCATCTCATCTTTTTCATTCCTGATGATGCCTGCATTGGTGAAACGTTAACTGATTAGATATCACAGCTATTTGAGAGACTTAAGGCTTTTTTTTTTTTTAAATCTTCTAATAATAGCATATATTTTTTTTCTTTTTGCTCTGTATAATATATATGTACTCACACACACATACATTTATATATATATATATATATATATATATATATATATATATATATATATATATAAGCGATGTGACACAAAAATATTTAAAAAAAAAGAATGAAAAGGTTGAAAATAAAATTCACTGTTCGACTTCTGAAAACATATTGATTTATTCTCTTTTATAATCCTCCTTATATATCTTCTGCAATGTTTATGTTTAGCATTTATGGTATTAGAAGTAATACTATCCTACTCCCACTCATAACTTATATATATATATATATATATATATATATTTATAAATATATAAAAAACCTATACCACTAAACCCATGAAGGGTCTTGGATTCAGTATTAGGTTAGGGCCGTTACCGTTTCTTAGCCAACGGTTGTGCAAGGAGGTGATTTGCCCGAGATCACACTTAACCTCCAGGATTTTTCCCCAATTAAGAGTCCCACTTTATAGAGGTTGGGTGATCCCCGGGAGGGTCTCCCGATCCCATAAGGTCGATCCATGGCTGATAACAGATTGAATAATTATATTCAATAACCGGCCTCGAACCCGGGTCCGCGAGCATGGTAACACAGTGTCTTACTACTGAGCTAGTCCGTGTATATACATATACATATATGTATATCTACTCCTATAAATAGAAATGGGTGTTATTTTAGACCACAGAATATAAAAAATCCCACGATAAAAAATCCCAACTTTGCAGGGATCTGACCGACCGTAGCGTTTACCTGAAATGTTCATAGAATAAGTTTAAACCTTTGAAGAACTAATCAATGCTATTCAATCACTTGCGCAGGCTTCATCTTAATCAAACACACTCTTCTTTCTTCAGGTTAATTTTTATATTTATTTAACTCAGGGGTCATTTTGTTTGTTTTTTTATTATTGTAATTACTGTATTATCTATGTCTTTATTTTTCGAATTGCGGTTTTTATACAATTTAGTATTATCTATTATTTTGATATTCCTTACTTATACTATATTAAACCGATCTTAATAAAATTAATTCATAAAATAGAACATTCAATAATTTATATGACATTGATACATTGGCCCGAATAGTTCGGCATTAATTATTCAATATAATATACTGATTCATTAAAGATAAATATAATTTTCTTAATATAATTAAAAATGTGGTGCGGCGCGTGCAACGCATGATTTCACTTACTAACCTATAGTAATTATCTTAAGGGAGAAGTTGGTCAGGGGCTGCGGTCAAAAAGTTACACTTTTATAATTAAACTTACATATTTTGTTCCGACGTTTCGGGCTAAGTTTTAGGCCATCTTCAGGGCTAAAAGAAAAAAACAAAATAACAATAATGAAAAACGACAGAGGCTTTACTTTTAATTAATAGGTTTCATATGTTTTACTCTGTGTAAATAACACATTTTTTTTAATTTCAATTAATTTTTACATTGTTATTTTATTCATTTTATTTTATTTTATTTTTTCATTAGTCACTTGCATTATGTAATTTAGTGTTATCTTTTTTTTTTTTGTACTTCATACTTTTTTATCTTACTTATAATTTCTGTTTTTTTATCATTTTTTACTGTTACTGGTACTGCCTCTGTCGTTTTTCATTGTTGTTATTTTGTTTTTCTTTTAGCCCTGAAGATGGCCTAAAAGTTAGGCCGAAACGTCGGCACAAAATATATAAGTTTACTTATAAAAGTGTAACTTTTTGACCGCACCCCCCCGACCAACATCTACGGTCAACTAAAGCTCTCTCCAATATAATAATTATCCATTTTTCAAAGTAATTTTAAAGAATTCACATAAGAAATAAACACTACCTGATCTATTTTCAGCTTGATACTGCACTTCTTCACGTCATCTCTCACAAAAGTACGATAAAATAGTACTTTAAACTGTTGTAGTACGAAAATTCTTTGCACTATATATTTTTGGCTTGTCAAGTTGAAAATTAATTTAAAAATTTTCTATTTAGTTTCCAATAAATATCATAAAATCATTAAAATCATTAAGTTAATAAAGAAATTATTAACTACAACAATCCCTTAAGTTTATGTGTTTTTCGTCACTCTTCATAAGTTCATACGACTTTATAAATTAGATATTAATTTATCTAAAATTTCTAGCTTTCCAACGGTATATTACACGCTTATTTCCGGAACTTTGTTTTCTACCTACGAAAATATTTTTTATTTTTTACTCTAATTATTTAACTATTCTTGATGATTATTAAACGTTCATAGTTTGTATATAAATATATTGTCTATATATAAGAGACGGTCAAAGATTAGAAGAGGAAACCATTTTGACAATTAGGCAATGAAGTCCTTTCGGACTATTTTAATGAGGATAAAGAACATTTAATTGGATTTTCCCTGAAAAAAAATAGAGATCAGAGAGTCAGTATCGTGTTCGAAATTTGTGTGAAATTTGGAATGAACATTTGTTGTTGAAATATGGGATTATATAATGAGATGTGAAAAGTAATTAATAAGAAAATACATATGTAACAGAGTTTAATATGATAAAATAAAAATTAATTCATAAAATGGATGGTTCAATAACTTATATGACAGTGACACATTGGTTCTTAAAATCATTAAATATGGTGCATATGGGATTGCATAATAATATGCAAGAAGGAAATAAGAAAGTACTTATAGTCAGGAAAATAACTATTTTCTAATCAATATACAAATTCTAATAACTATACATTATGGTAGTCGAAGTGAGGAAAAGCTGACTTAAGCAGTAGGCCTGCCTTAGTATGGAGATCAAACGGCAGTTTATTTGCGATATGTAATCTCTCCAGGAAAGGATTTGATCAAAGATAACTATAAAGTTTCTGTCGGATTACTGAACAGGGAAGCCAAAATGAATTTATAAATAAATAAAATTTTATATTAATGATAAATAACCTATTAAAAAATATATACCGTAAAAATGTCCACCCGCATACATCCATTGATGATATGGGGTAATTGCGTATTCGGGGTAAGTGCGTAATTGTCTCGTTTAATCCAAACCCTCAACTGATAAGGAATGCTCTTTACGGAGCATGAAGCCTAAACACTGATGTATCAGAAATCTGCCACGAAAGTTCGTTGAGATATAGTATGAGGAGTTGTAAAAATATTAGTTCCAACCTGTTGATAAAGTTGTGTCTTTCAAGTTTTTTAGTACATCTGGACCGATTTTTATCTCCCAGAAGGTCCTCCTCTTTTTTTTTTTTTTTTTCTTTTTTTGCCATAAGCGGAACCTACAGAAGCTGCTCTTCAAAATATTTTCTAATTAACGTTTCTCTTTGACAGTTTCCTATTTTTTAAGCGCTTGTCCGCAGTCACCCTGCAAAACATGATAGTAGGGGCAAGTGCAGACGTCAGTCGTGTGACAAGTGTGCCTGGTGTACACTTAACCATACTGTCAGGTTTTGTCGATGCAACTACGGACTAGCGAATTCAAAAAAAATCATTTTTTTTCAATCATTTTATTCAATTATATTCCACATCCCGTTATGATTACATCAGTATGATAATCCACTGGATACCAAACTATTTTGCACTTGCCACAAAACCGTTCCTGCTTGCATAATGAGGCTCCTACCTTAAGGGGTAAGTGCGTACTAAGTACTATTCAATTAAATTATCAATCTCATTAAAACGGACGTGGTTGTAACGTAGGCTTGAGTGTAACATTTAAACATAATCGTCTAAGGGATATTTAAAAAAAAAAAAGGAATAATGAAGCTTCAAAAATAAACATTTTACAATCTTGTAAAGTCGAGCATAGTATAATTTAGTGCGCACTTGTCCTACATTACCCTATATCTTTTTGTCTCGTTTAAATGAACTGCAAATAATTTATAATTCAAGCGCCAAGTAGAAAGAAATTCAACTCTCAATTTAAAAGGAAAACCCGTGCTATCACAAAGGATTTCGCCGAATTTCATTCAATTTTTTTCCCCCTTTTGTATTATATCTTTCAGATGATCCCCGTGATGAAATGATTTCTTCGTACAATTAAACTGCTTCTGTACTTTCCTCAAAATTATCATTTCCAAGAATTATTAGTGAAGAATAGAATGTGTGCCATACGGAGGGTGGAGGATTCTTTTGAGATGGATCAAAAGCATTGCCTTTCGAGACCAATTACTATCTCAAAGTAAAATTATAACAAACATTTTAAAACTTTTCTTTTTTTTTTCGGAGGGTTTATTTAACTTATCTGGTGATTCGATTTCTGAAAATATGTACACCTTATTTATTTCCATTCATGATTTATTTAAATAATTTCTCCTTGACGACGTTTCGAACTATATTATCCATTTTTCTGTCATTTCTTATTAAAAAACACAACATATATTATAATACACAAGTATCATATTATATCATTTCCAATAATTATATTACACAGGCCAACAAAAATTTTTTTTTTGAAAACTTTTTTAACTTTAAAATAGTTGATCTTTATAGATTTTTATGTGCTTAATCTAAATCTTGCCTTAGTGTTTTTGTATCACCCACAGTTTTCCAACAATATGCTTTGTATTATATAGTATAACAGATAGGGATCTAAACCCCTATATGGTAGACGGGAGAATTAATGAAACACTGTGTTACATCATAAGCATGGTTATAGTCCCTAACCAAGTCGTTAAGCTCGATTGAGTAAACAGTTTAGGCTCTACATTTTCTGTACAAAATTGGAATTCTTCATCATCTTGTTCATCTAACTCCGATTGCAATCCAAGGCCACAGGTCAACGATAAAAAAACTTTTCTACTGAAAATACCTTATTCCTATAGTTTTTAGGGTGCTGAACACAAATATGATATTAAAAAAGCTGCATCACCCACAATTTCTTCACATTTTATAGTTAAATTTATTAAGTTAAAGTTATTAGTTAATTTATTAAAGAACTGAACAGCTGTAATAGTTAAAATTGTGGGTGATACAGCATTTTTTAATATCATATTTGGATTCGGCACCCTAAAAACTATAGGAATAAGATATTTTCAGTACAAAAGTTTTTTCATCGTTGGCCTGTGTTATTCAAACGTTTTCCATATACTTTATATTGATGTACATATTTTAAACTATTATGCACTATTATGTTATTGACACTTTAATGAGCTGTAATTGATAACTACTTCATTAAATTATATAAATAACACCAATTTATAATATCCTATTATATAAACCCGTTTTTTGTTTGTTAGCGCTAACCGCTTAAAGTAACGAACCAATCTTTACCAAATTTTAACCATAATATCTTCATAGTTCCTAGATGTTTTTGCAATAATAAAATCTACGGATATCGATATATTTATAGGTATCAAGGCAGTACCATTATGCTATTATATAAAAGTCCTTTAACTATCCATACATGAACTAAATCCCCGAGAAAAATATGGAAAAAGTTATGACGGGAAGAATATTTTATTTGCACATAGCTCGAAAAGTATGTATTTTTCGAATGCTCATTTGAAAGATAGTTAAATTCACTACAAAAAAAAAAAAAAAATATCATCTAATTTACACCCTAGCAGTTGAGAAAAAATGAAACATGTTCAAAATACTTTATTTTATATTTCGAATTTGGAAAATGATATCAGCATGGTTTTCCAGCAAAACATTTGTTTTCAGCGTATATTAAAGGAAAATAGAAACAATTACAAATAATTTATTTAATGTACAATAATTTTTTTAATGTGTTATTAGCCTGCTCAATAATCCTCCTCCATTCAGACCGGTCCTTCGGCTATTCTCCATATACGCACAACCAAGAATCAAAGGTCGACTAGGCACTAAACATAAATTATACAATATTTTATTTAAAGCTTGTCGAACATTGAACGTTTGCGGTGATCGCGAAGACAGAGCGTTGAGGACTCCTGGCTGGGTTTGTTTGTTAAAGTAAAAATTGGATATATAAAGATATATTATTTCCAAGAATTTATTTATAAATATAAATTGTCATCATGCCGCATTTTGATCAGTTTGTTCCTTTCAGGAAAACTATAATTATATATAATATATAATATATTAAACAATTAGTTTGAGGAAATACACCTTCATAACGAACAATTATATGAGCCTTTGGTTTGAAAGAATGATTAACTCCACAAGATTGCAGTATTTGACTTTTCAAGATTGATTCTGTACCCATTGAAGATTGAATTAAATGTTATGAGCAAAATATATTGAGTAATGTACACATTTTAAACTATTATGCACTATTATGTTATTGACACTTTAATGAGCTGTAATTGATACCTACTTCATTAAATTATATAAATAACACCAATTTATAACATCCTATTATATAAACGGACAGCCCGTTTTTTTGTTTATTTTTGTTAATGCGCTAACCGCTTAAAGTAAAGAACCAATCTTTAATTCAAGGCAGTATCTTCATACTATTATATAAAAGCTGGGTTTGTGTGTTAAAGTAAAAACTGGATATATAAAAATATATTATTTCCCAGAATTTATTTATAAATATAAATTGTCATAATGCCGCATTTTGATCTGTTTGTTCCTCTCATGAAAAATTATGATTATATATAAAACAATTAACATAAATCCAAGAGGAAATACACCTTCATAACGAACAATTATATGAGCCTATGGGTTGAAAGAATGATTAACTCCACAAGATTGCGGTATTTGTCTTTTCAAGATTGATTCTGTAACCATCGAAGATTGAATTAAATGTTATGAGCAAAATATAAATATTAGTAAGATTTTATATTTTAATATTTCTACCATACGTTTGTAAAAAAGAAAGGTAAGAATTTTCTAAGGAGAAATATAATTGTGCTTTTCTGAAAAATGTTGATATTTTAATTGGTTATCCTGTCTAATAAAAGGCTCATATGATTAATCGAGAGTATAAATTTACCTTATTAATGTCAATCCTCGATGTCTTCGCCGTAAGGACATTTTCCTCTTGTTTGGCTCAGCTGGATAATCGGCGGAACTAGAGGACACAGTGTCCCACGAGGCGGCCATAATGAAGGTCGCAAAGAGAATTCGGTCGGTTGGCACATTGATTTCCCAATGGGGCTTTCCTTAATGGAGTTATCAGCTGTAGCCAATCTCATGCGACATTGCTCATCTGACTTAGGGCCCCCTGCTCGGTTGCTTTTTCCTGTTGCCTCGACTAATTGCTCCGTCATTGGTCACGACGTGGAGGGCAATTAGGAACTCTGGTATCTTGTAGGAGGTAGTTCACTTGAAAAACAATTCGTCGTACTGTGAACTATACTCAGGTTATGCTAGATACACTCTATTTAAGGTAATGAGTTGTAAGTGCGCACTAGATTTTAAATGACTATCAAGTTTTTACGAAGTAAAGGAAGTATTGTAATCGCGAAAATTTTCGGTTTTCAGATTACAACGGAAATATCCATTTTGACTAGTTTCGTCGTGGCGTCTGTACGTACATACGTTCGTATCTCGCGTAATTCAAAAACGGTTAGTCGTAGAAAGTTGAAATTTTGTATTTAGGATTTTTCTAAAATCTAGTTGTGAACCTCCCTTTTTTGTCACTACTTGATCACCGGAAGTGATATTTTACTTGAAGGTCATAATTGATTTCCATCAAAAAGTATATTAAAATACTATACGAAATTTCTCAAATTTAGTAATTATTGCTTATATATTGATTTAAATAACATACTAAATTTTGGTCTAAATTAGAAAACCGCAAGAGGTACTTTACTTGAAGGTCATATTAGATTCATAAAAAATTATATTAAAATATAATGTAAAACACCTCAAATTTGGTAAATAGACTTTTATATCGATATAAATGCATTTAATAGATTTTGGTTGAAATTGGTGAGCCGAAAAGGGTACTTTACTTGAAGGTCATTATATAGTTTACATCAAAAATTATATTTAAATTAAATACATAAATCATATGTTTCGTTAATAAAGGTTACAAACGCAATTTGGTTTCCAATCCAATTAAACATTTTTATTACTTGTTTTAAGTGTTAAAATTGAGTGTAAAATACTGGTTTTACCTCCCCATTTGTGTGCCTGTATGTGTCAATAGATGTACGTCGTGACGCCGAGTGTCGTTTTTGAGATACTGCGATCTTCGGAAACTAGTAACCAAATTCAGGATCACTTTTTGAGCCACCGATTTGTAGTTTAATAGGCGTACAAGGAAGTCATGAGTTGTCCACATCAGATATTTTTACTCTATATTTTTCCTCTTTTTTAAAAAAAATGTTTCTTAGACGATTATGCTTCAGCATTACATTTAAACCAAAGTTCATTTCTATGAGATTGGTAATTCAATTTAGTAGTACCTAGTACGTAACTTGTCCCAGCCTTAAGCTAAGCTCAAAGTTTGCACAGGTACCACGTCAAGCCTATATAATAACCACATCCATTTTGATGAGATTGATAATTTAATTGAATAACATTTAGTGGGCACTAACCCCTTAAGGTAGGAGCGTCGTTATTCAAGCAGGAGCGGATTTGGGACAAGTGCAAACATTTTCGTTTCAGGACGATTATTATGATGTGATGTAATCATCGATAAAAGCGAAAACTGGTCTGAGATTCACATTTTACTATCTTCAGTGACAGTTATGAAGGTTGGTAGTTTCCCAAAACTTACTCCTACTATCATGTCGTGCCAGGGAAACCCTAAATAGCGCTTAAAAATTAGGTAACTGTCAAGGAGAAGTGTAAAAACAAAGTACTGCGAAGAACAAAAAAAAAAAAAAAACAATGACTCTCTATTGTCTACAGCTGTACAGCATAAGTTGAAAGATCCAACTTAATCAAAAGTTTGGAACTGATATCTTTTCAACCCGTTATACTTCACCTTAGCGAACTCTCGTAGATGATTTTTGATACACCAAAATTTTGAATTCATGCTCCGCAGAGGGTAGGTTTTACCAGTCGAAGGTTTGGACATAACGCACTGACCAGTCAACGTTTCACAAAATTTAAACATCATCAGTATCAAACATAAGATCATATAAATGTAGAACAGAGATAGTGCATCTCACATCAACAGTTAAATAAGACTTATCAAATTGAGATACTGTATCATTCCGAGACAGATTAAAAGATTTAAGGAATTGAATTAAAAAAGTTGAGGCCGTTGTCATTTTTCTCTATATCTAAGAAGCTCTAGCCATACAAAACCCTAACTATATTCAATGAAACTTTAGAGGAGTATAGCAGTTTTTATTTTTTTTTTTATTTAACTTATTTTTTGTATGCTATATAATAACTTTTAAACGTTTTTAAACTCTAATTTCTTATCGTTTCTTCTCCTCTGATTCCGTATTGAAGAACTTTAAGGTCGATATGAAGTACGGGTTCATGTATGCTTGTAAAACATCAAAAAAAAAAAAAAAACTGAAAACATTAACAATTGTTAATAAAAACTTTTATTTTTTTTAATGGATATAATATATGATTAATATAAAAATAGTGATTTTAATTTTAAACATGATAATAATTGAAATTATTACTAATATAATATAACTTACTAATAATTATAACTATTCAATTTTGTACTGTTGTATAGCCCAGAGGATGGAGCAAAACTCCGAAACGTTGATGTTCTGATGTAACATCTTTTTAATAAAACATTTAATTAAGAAGATTTTCAGTTTTCATTCAAGTATTGATACAGTTTAAAAATTCGTCAAATGCATTAAGGCAAATAATTTTATATTGTAATGAGTAGACTGTTTTATATATATATATATATATATATATATATATATATATATATATATATATATATATATAATATTATATTATATATTATGTTATATATATTTAATATTATATATTATTTAATGGAATTAAACCATCGTAGCAATCTCATTTTTTATTTTTCTTCATCATTAACATAAGCTTTCTGCACTTTGCGCCATGTTCATCTAAAAATTAACAAACATCGAGTAGAAAGGACTATGATTTTTTCCTATAAGACGCCGATGAATAGGAAAAATAATAGTTTTATAGGAATATTTTAGACGAGATTCAAAAAATGAATCAATAAGTACAAGTTAATATGCACAGATTTCCTTTCGACAAGTCTGTAATTCAATTCTATGTTTGTTTTTTTCTTCTACTACATTGTTTTCTTTACTTTATCTTTATTTTTTTTTATTTTATCTTTACTTTACTTGATCTACATTTTTGGATCAATATGGCGCAAAGTGCCGAAAGCTTCTGTTAACGATGAAGAAAAATAAAAAATGAGACTGAACGATGATTTAATTCCTTTAATAAAACAAATATTTTTTTTAAATAGAATATCTGCAATAAAATCAAAAACTTATCAAATACTTAAAAATAGTTTCACAGTTTTAATATTATTGCTAGGCAATAAAACATATAGAAATACCGAGCGAGATATCACCTAACACTGACCAGCGCTTTGGAATACGGTTACCTGAATCAAGGGAGCTATTTACTTTGTAATTAATACATTTGTTGTATTTGTCTGCTTTTGATTGTTTCAGGATTTACTGTGTCCTTTCTCCATTTTTAATTAACGATTAATTGGTTTTTCTGAATCGATGATTTGTGATATAGTTGTGTGCGTTATTGGACTTTAAATATAAAAAATACCTTCGAAAAAATAAACAAAAAACTTCAAATGTACGCAAACAAAAAAAACAGTTCTTCTATTTTTAAAGGTTGGTACCAAAATAGAAAGAAAATTGAGTCAAATAATTAATACAGTATTCTATATAATGTCTATGCCAAGGATCGCTCTTCCAGTCAATACTCGAAGGTCGTTTGGAGTTTCCAGCTAATGAATGACTGAATGAGTATGGTATGGCTGTATGGTATACGGGGCCCTCTAGAATGTGCTCGAGGACAGATTGAAGCGGATTATGAACTGCTTTTTAAGATTTGTCTTCGGTACCTCGAGACGGATTCATATGCCCCACCTTTATGGCGAGTTAAAGTGGCTCTTCCCCTCTAACCGTAGATAATATTTCCTCGGATCATTCCTATACCAAATCTATCACCACCCAGCATCCTTCCTACATCTGCAGCCTCCTACAATTTAAATCCTCGGTCCACGCGCAGGAAACAAGATCGCGCCTTTCCGACCTCTATACCCCATGCGCTGCTCTACCCTCTGGAATTCCTTTCCTTCTAATATCCGCCATTCAAATCTCTCCTTTTTCAACCTTCACCTTCTTTCTTTCAAAATTGATACTATCTAATTACGGAATTTCAATTTAAATTTATATCTAGATCAGAAATAAATAATAGTTTTTAATGCACAAGCTTCACCTTTGCTAATCAGCTCATTGTTTTTCATTTTCTCTCTGTTTTTTTTTTCTGTTTTTTTTATTTTTATTTATTTGTTCACATTAATTATATTTTTTATTAAGACAAGAATTTATATTGTTTGCTTATTATTTTATTGAAAATATTGTAAACATTAATTGATCTCATTGTAGTCTTATAGCCAGATATTGCTTTGGTTTTATTTGTTCGATTGTGTTATTCTTCAGGGACCTAGTTCCAGAATGAAGTTCTTCTTATATTCTATTCTAATAAAAAGCTTGCGTATAGAACCTAGGTCTGTGTATTCGTTGACAACGAATACCCGTGGAAGCAATTTCACAACTCAAACCTTATTAGGTTAATTAACTTTATTCTCTTTTGGGGAGGGGAGTGAGAAAAAAAAGTAATTGCATTTAATTAATTAATTGTTTGTATAGCAATAAGGGTTCCCCATGTTTTGGAGTATTTTTCAGATAACTTCAAAAATCATATGTTGTACCAAAGGTTTTTTCTTTTTTCAGCGTTACAAAACTTTTTTTTTCTAAGTGACGATTTTATGTATATATGCATGTATACAGGAGATATACACGTATTTTGAACATTGACTAGTGTTTACATAACCAATACGCACATACAAGATTTTTCTAAATTCCTTATTTATTTATGATATATTTTTAAAGTAAACCCGCTGGGACATCAATATTACAAGTTATGGGAAAAATATCCTTTTACTAAAATGGAGTTAAATATGTTAAATATGGACGGAGTTAAACCGTCCTGGCGTCTTACTCTCCACTTAACTTCGTGAAGTCACGCACTTAACGTTTAATTCAAAAAGCAGTATTTTATTTTGTCATACTACTTTTTGAATTTATGACTCTTCTTTTTAAATTCTCATATATATACATTTTACATTTTAGTTCAAATAAAGTTTATTTTCATCGAAAAGAAAAGAACATCGTACATCTTTCTTCCGAGAAAAACTTGTCACTGCAAACTTGATTTCACTAGTTTTTATTTAAATCATCGCAAAGCTCTTACATACATATACGTATATATGTATATATATATATATATATATATATATAAAGCACTTTGATGAACTGTAATTTATACCTAGTAGATTAAATTATATAAATAGCATCAATCATACCGTCGGCCCTATGTTAAATTTACGGATGTGAAAAATTCGATTTTTTGTTCTTGTTATTTTTCGATAATAATTCGGTTGATACAGACGGTAGTAATGTTACGAATCTGCTATGGCATTAGAAAGTGCTGAAATCGCAGTTGCTTTTTTACAAAGAATCGTCTTAAATGTTAAACTAACGAATATGCGTATTATTGTAACGGTAAAACAATGATTACACATGAAACTATGAGAAATAATATACAATTATTATTATTATCAAATAATAATAGAAATACAACACCAATAAACAAATTAAAAATAATCATACAAAGAAGAATGTAACTGTTTTTTTGATGAAGTAGTGTAAAAGTAGTGATTTTCACATTCGTAATTTTACCTTGGGGACGACGATACAAACGAACGGAGGGAATACCATTCTTTTTTATCAGAAGAAAGAGCAGGATTTTTGTGGATTTAACTTCAGCAAACTTTCAAGAGTTTTTCTGGTGCTTTTAAGTTCCAAAAAAAAAAAAAATAGATGCCAAAATTTTATATTAAAAAAAAACGTTTCAAATGTAATATGGACTAGGCGTAATGTTGAATAGTCATAGAGAGAAATATGGATTACATATTTCCATGTATGTTTATAACAGAATGTTTTTTTTTTTTCAAATAATCTTGAATAATTGCGATTCGATATGTTTAGTGGGTGGAAAACCCATTTCACTGGATTCATCAGAATGGTTATAATCCGCACAACAGCCGGTTCCACTTTGGATAGGAGTTTTTCTTCTTCTTGTGTTAGTTCTACTTATTTTGTCCTCTTTGGAAATCGTAGAGTACTCTTTCTTCATTCGAAGAAATATACAAGTCTCTAATATGTATTGATATTTTTGGACAATATTATTCTTAGGCACAGATTATATATAACTTGCATGAGGTGCGAACAAAAGATAAGGGACGAGCAGGTAGGTAGAAAGGTAACTGACAGGCGACGGCAGATGTCACCACTACCATTGCCCGCAGATATAAGAAATAAGTTAATTTAAAAACCTGCCGAGAAGTGGGCAGTATGACAAAGGCAAGAGGTGGTCCGTCCGGGAAGATGTTATCAATTTTAGGAAACCTGCAAACCTGGGATTCCGACTGGCGTACCGAAAAAACGGAAAAAATTCGATTAGATGATACTAATGGATTCGAAGAGATCGCCCCGCCCCGGACGGGAACTATGCACTGAAATCCCAGAATTTCCTCTCTCGAATAAAACTAGTTGGCCAATCACGATAAGGGTACCACCCAGTGGCGGGGATCTATCCAACCACATCTTCGACCCCCTCTTAGGAAAGACAAGGAAGAAAAGGGGGACTGAAGCCGAGGAAGAAACGAAAAGGCACTTCTCTGATCTCGCTTGAGGGCTGACTTCGAGGACAACTACTAGGTCTTCCCTCTGAAGATGACAGATGCTCTGGCTCTGACTCCATGACTTAAGATATGCAGAGGAACCCGATGGAGAGGTGCTGAGGAACCATCAACACCAATTACTACAGATAAGAGATTTATGTTAGAACAGTTAATGGCTAAGTCTACTCTGAATCATTCCATGGCTAACAGTTTATTGTAACAGTTATTATTTCCTCTTGTAACAGTTTATTATTTTAATTTTGATGAATAAAGATAAATGTTAGGAAGAAGGTTGTACTTTAGTAACCATTTTATTAAGTATGATAGCAACACATTTGATTAGTATTATGGTTATTAGTATTATTATTAAACTTAAAAGTAGCAACATTATCTTGGTTAATTATTAAATTATGTTAATCACAAATCAGGCCCTTGGAAAGGTATCCAATTTAGAGGACAATACAAGTAATTCATATTGACTTATAACATGATTTGGGAATAATCATCCTCAATGATTGCCCAATGGCATCCCTATATACAGATCAGTATACTATCAGCAAAAATATAAGTCAACTCGATCGAGACAAAACATAGCATCTCTCAAATAGCAGTAAATAACTAAACCAGTCAACGTTTAACAATATTTAGTCATTATCAGGACCACACATTAGATCAAATAAATGCAGACCAGAGATAGCACATCTCGCATCAGCATCCTACTAAAAGAGGAAAATGGCGAATAGTACAATTCTCTCAGTTGCAGTAGAAGAATATCGCCATTGTGGATACTGCGACAGAAGGAAACATTAAAATGCACGTGGATGGAGAAATCTCTGTCCCTATCAACCCCAAGTCACGCTACATCCACGCATGATTAATGATAAAGTCGTTTAATTATACGGAACATTTTAGAGGTCTGTATAACAGTCGATGCCCTGGTTTTTTACAGTTTAATAAATATTTTATTTTTGAAAACAGAAACCATATAAGTAGTGTATTCCGGCTGTTTGAGCATAAACCTTTTCACTTCCATACTACTAATTTTAGTAAACAGTTAAAACCCCTAATTTGTAATAACAATTTATTTCGTATGATACTTATTTAGTATTTGTTTTTAGAGAGGAACCCTATGCAAACTGAATCTATCTCTAATTAAATAATAACAATATTAAAATCTGGCAAACGTTAAATGCAGACGTTAATCAGCTTGCTAAAAGATTACTTGATAAAACTAACATAAATAATATAACTAAAATAATACATACTAAAATGTATAATTACTAAAGGACTTAAAAACTGTAATCATCAACATGCATACAATTTTCTAAAAAACACTAAATTATTAATATTGAGTTATGTATTAAAATCAGTGACGTCATTGAAATATACAAACATTAATACTAAGTACCAAGCACTCTCTCAGTTTCCACTGGCTTTCAATGCCTGTGACGCGACTGATTGAGAAGCGCTGGGATATCCTGGAGTCGTGCTTTTCCATCCTTCAGTGGGGGGAGAAACCTGGCTCGAGGTATCCCAGATCGATTTTAAATAGTGTATATAAGTATGCCTGCGATTAATATGTTATTTTTATTTTATTTTTTATAAGTTTATTTATTATTTCTTGTCTTAAGTTTATTTTTTATGTTTTTTTATTTCATTTTTTTTTTTTTTTGTAAATATGGTATGAATGATGTCTTGGATCACTATTACCATTGGCTCCAGCTGGGACAGAATGTTATATTATTCAATAAATATATAGTTTATTTATTTATTTTATTTAAAAATACTAAGCTAAAAATCACCATAATGAAATAATACTCTTTATTTACTCTATGGCGCTACAGCCCTAGAAGGGCCTGGGCCTCCTCCACAATCTTACTCCACTCTTCTCTATTCTGGGCGAGTCTCCTCCATTCTCCGATTCCCATTTCTCTCAATACCTTCTCCATGCTATCCGACCATCTTAATCGTGGGCGTCCCCTCATTCTTTCTCCTCCGGGCATACCATCTAGCAACTTTTTAGGTATCCTACTAGCCGGCATCCGCTCCACATGTCCCAGCCACCTCAACTGATTCTTTCTGACAAAGGAAACCAGATCTGGTTCTTGAAACCTTTCTTTCAGCTCCTCATTCTTTCTTATTCTCCAGTTGCCGTTTTCACAGACAGGTCCATATATTCTTCTTAGTACTTTCCTTTCCCAAACTATAATGAAATAATGCATACTATAAATGCAATAAATACCAAAGCTAAAAACATTATATGCTAAATATTATAATAAACCAACATAAAATTAAAACATATGTATATATATATATATATATATATATATATATATATATATATATATATATATATATATGTTAAATGAAGGGCAATATATAATTTCCATTATAATCTTCACTATAATTTATTATGTTAACGTTTCGGAGAAATATTTTCTCATCTTCAGAACAATCTTTTTCAGCTTTGGCCAATCCAGTCTGAGATCATTAACATCCAGCATGATGTAGTTAGTTTAATTTATTTTAAAATATTATTTTTTTTATTTTATAAAATTGACAATGGAAGAAAAATATAAACCGAGAAAGATTGTTCTGAAGAAGAGTAAATATTTCTTCGAAACGTTAATATAATAAATTAAAATGAATATTACAATGGAAATTATATATTAATTAACCTTCATTTAATGTATTGAATAGAAATTTCTAAGAAATTAATTGACAGAAGATAAAACATTAATCCATTAAATCCATCCAACTAACACTATATAATAATTGTGCACAGAATCCTTTGTAGAATGTGCAAAAACCATAGTACCTGGTGGGGGACCTCCAATACCCAGTTGGGCGAATATATACATATATATATGTATATATGCACTTTTTTTTTAACCGTTACATTTTGTCTCCTCCAGTGGCTCACTATGGATGAGCTGAAATTCGCTATGTTGGGTGTTTTTCTGGGCAGAACAATGACATAAAAGTAAGAGTAAATTTCAGTCAAAATTTCGGTATAAACGGAAATTTCGCGGTTTTAAGGTTTTAAGCAGCTCTACAGCCTCACCAAATTTAGGTAGAGAGTTGAAAATTTGTATGTCAATTGTGTTGGTGTTAGGGAAGTAGGCCTTTTGGGGTTTCTCCCTTTTCCCCTGATTTTGATATTTTCAATTTTGTATTTTAATATTATATTATAAATTATATATCCGAAGATCGGAATAAAAACATCAGATAATACGAACTAATTTCATAGTCCCGTCCAAATCAATGCATTTTCTGGTATATTTTTTAAGAAATCCCCTGTTAACACGAATTAATAGGTTAATACGAATCTAAAACAATTTTAGGTAACGGTAGAGTTTAGGAAATTTTCTGCTAATGCGAACTTATTCTAGGTACGAACATTTAGTAAACAATTCTCGGTAATTCCTTGCGTGTGACGCAAGTGGCTCTGACCCCTTTTTTTCTCATTCCTTTATATTCAGTATCGATAGCAGTGTTTACATGAAACATTCGTTTTCAAAAACTAATATAATTAAAAAAAATATGAAATAATTATAATAATCAAAGGAAATTTCAAAGTTTAAAAATGATATTATCTGGAGGCTCGCGCTCGAGTAACTTTGGCTAATGGTTACCCAGAGATATGCTTATCTAAAAACCAAACTAAAAATTTTTTTAAAAATTGGATAGTGGCTTGATATCTACCACAGAAATAGTTGAATTATTTAATATTGCATAATCAATCTTATCAACCATATTTAAAAACAGGGTATTACAAATTCAACGGGAAATGTACAGAGGCGTAACTAAGTCAACTGACGCCCCCGGGGCAAAGTTCAAGATTGCCACTACCCCATGACGTGAATTAGGTGGGAGGGTGGAGGGGAAGGATGCACTTGCCCCAAGCGGCAGAGACTGAAGGGTGGCAAATTTCGATCGAATGTTTATTTTTAATTAGGGATTAATAAATTATTTGCCACTTCTATTAATTTCTTTTTATTGAAAACTAGTTTCAAATGTTATATATTAATCTACAGTTCTAAAAACACACAAACATTCAAAAATAAGTAATTGAAAACACAGTTTGGTATTATTATACATATGAAATTATATGTCGTCAAAATATATATACTTATACATATTAAATTAAATGTAATATAGTTTTGAATTTTTGTGTTTTTTTTTTTTAGAATTGAAGATGAATTTATAACATTTTAAACTAGTTTTCGATAAAAACAAATTTATAGAAGTGGCAAATAATTTATCAATCCCTAATTAGATTGATCCTTCTATACCATCATGCGGACGTCAACTGTTTATTTTTAAGTTCAGTAAAAAATAATTGTTTCTTCTTTTTGATAGTTTTGACCTTACTTCAGTCAATAAAACAAGTTATTGTTATGAAATGATATTTATTTCGAAATATATTACCTAAAGTACCGTTATAAAAGTGTTGGCATTTACTGGAGCAGGATGAAAGAAGAGGCTGCAAAATTGAGCTTCATTCCCTCCCGGCAAAAATCCTATTTTCGGCTGCCACAATTTCAGATTATTTGCTTCAAAGGGAAATACGATACTGACAATTTATCGATACCGTTTCTCATTCAAACACTTAAATCATTCATTCATAACCATTAAGATATCGAAAGGAATATTGACTCTGTGGTATCGATACTGAAAATACTTGATATTGAAGGGAAAGTATCGATGTTTTACTTGTATAGATCGATATCCTAAGTCTCTATCTGCTTATTATACACGTTATGTCATGATTGCTTATTTAATCCTATGTTCTACATAAATATATTTCAAAATAAGTCTTCTTTTCGGAGCTTGAAAAGAAAGATTGAAAATTATTCCTTGTCATTTTGACGACCCGTTTATGAGACGTCTGGGATGACCGCCTACCCCAACCACGCCACTGAAAATGTATGTTCTAATTATGAAATCAATTGTTTAAAAAACAAAATGAATATATGAGAAGAAATATGTATAAAGAAACTTGTAGTGAATTGTATAATGCCGGTTCCAGGCCAGTGAATAATCGTTTGTCAAACAACTTGTCCAATTTTTGTGAAGTTTGAAATGTGAAAGTACAAATATACAAAAAGACATTCATACACTTGAAAAACCATTTGGCAAATCGTTTGCCAAATGTTTATGAAAATATGCTTATAAAGGAACTGAAATGCAGAGATACGTTGAAAACTGTACATCGAAATTTTGACCCGATTGCTATACTTTTCTTAGTAGCGTTAGGAAAGTAAAACTGAATGAAAAAAAAAGAATATTAAATTGAAAAAATTCGAGATTTCTATTAAAAGAAAAGTTATCAAATAAAAGATTGCTAAATTTCGGTCCGTCCTTTTTCAGGATTCTAAATAAGAAAAACCTTAACAAAAGTTAAGAGCAAGACGGTATAAAACTTGATAAATAACGAAAAGCTAACCAGCAAAGCACCCACTCCGTCCTTCCGAGTAAGTAGATAAGGTTAGGAATAAAAAGAGTTTAAAATAGCAATATTTTAATATTGCACTTTTATATTATTATACAATTATCTATTTATATGATATTATACAATTATCATTTCATAAATTGTTATTAAAAAATAATAAAATGACAAAATTAGAACTCTGTAGAAGCTAATTCTGAAGTCATAATTAAAAGTTCTCAGTCGCTCCCTCCTTCTCCCTCTCTCCCTCGTTCTCTCTCACTCCCTCTTTCTCTCTCTCTCTCTCCCTATCTATCACTATCTCTGCCTCCCTCCACCGAGATAAACAAAAACTTTAACATTCTTCATTTTATAATAGGTCTTCAAAACTTTTCACTTGACTTCTAATTGGTATGCTTATATTTTGTTTTATTAATCTGCATTCCCCTTCTGCAGGAATTTAATAACTTCGTATGGAATAATTAATAGTAATTAAATAACGTAGTTGAAATTACAGTAAATGTAGTTTGTTTGTAATAGAGAGCGGAGTAGCTCAGTGATAAGGCACTGTGTTGCCATGCTCCTTGTCCCCGGGTTCGAGACCGGATGAGGCAGAGAATTATTTATTCTGTTATCTGCCGTGTATTGACCCTGGGGGATCGGGAGACCCTCCTTGGGCTCACCCAGCCTCTACAAAATGGGTACCCTTAATTGGGGGAAAAACTTGGCGGCTGAGGGTGATCTCGGCCAAATCGCCTCCTTGCACAAGCGTTGGCTTAGAAACAGTTCAGTCCTTACCAAGTACTGAACCCAAGACCCTTTATGTGTTGTAGTGGTACAGGTTTTTTTTTTTTTGTTCCGTCTTATTCTATCACCCATCATTATTTCATTTTTTATTCTTTCACTATTATTATATTAAATTTCTTTATATCATTTATTTTTTTTGAAGAATTTAAAATTATTCAATAATGTATAACAATATGAGCCATTAGGGGGTTCTCTAGTGTAGACAACCGTACTTTGGCAACTGTTAAAAATATTATTAATTTTTAAAATCCCCATATATAAAGCATTATATAGTAAACAAGTAATCCAGCGATTTTATTATTTATTTTATGACAGTTGGCCTAAGTTGAAATCCATTTAATTAAATTTATTTACTTGGGTATCATTATGCTTTTCAAATATCTTAATTTACCTTGAGATTTATTTTAACATATAATTTATTTCTTGTTCGTTATCTTGTTTTCTGAATCGTTACGGAGACTAATACGGAAAAATAAAATGACCTCCTGATGTTCTCAAATATAATAATTTAACATATTATATTTAATTGCCGTACTTGAAGGATTTTTTTTTAAATTTCTATGATAATCATAAAAAACAATAAATCATAAAAATTTGGCATCACACCACTTTCACTTACCACGCTACTTAAAATACATTTTAAAATGTTCTATTTAGTTTCCATGGAAACAATTTCTTTCATTAAATAATATAAACGTATAAATTATCAAATACAAAAATCACTTTAATTTATGCGTTTTTCGTCTCTCTCCATTATCTTCTACGGCTTTGTATGTTAGGTATTATTTTTTCTAAAATATTTAGCTTTTCCAATGGTATATTGTATATTGTGGTACATCTATATTGATGTAAAAAATCGATGATATAATGTGGCACTCCAGGTCGATTTCGGCTAAATAGTTGCGGTAAAAACACATACTTATAACTATCTTAAATATGCAATTTCAGTTTCGTACAACTTTTCGTTTTGGAAGTAGACTTACCAACACACTAAAACACTAACACATTAAAATATAATATAATATATTATATTGTATAATAATATATTATTACTTATTATTACTTATTAAAAAAACACACTAAAAATATAATATAATATAATATATTATTTAATAATATATTATTACTTATTATTTATTATGTATTTTTGCATATATGACATATTATTATTATATTATTATAGGTAAGTAAAAGTAATAATATGATATGAATAAATCTAAATCTAAAAATTTTAAACGTCTTAAATTAGTTCTTATGAAATCTAATCCGCTCTTAGTTCACTGCCCTCTCAATCAATAAATATTTTATCAATGTATTACTCCATTGGGTCAATAAAAAAAACGATCATAAAAGGCGATGAACTCAAAAAAACCTTGTTCTATAATATTTAAATATTTTCCGGTCTACCGGTGAATTAAAGATAATGGCACATGTATAATATTATTAAAAAAACAATTGATTAACCGTTTTAGTTTTGGAATACTCCCAAACTTCTGAACACAGAAGGAAGAAAGTTTTCTTCTGTTTTCGGTTTTCAGAAATTCGGTTTCACGAAAATTTTCGGTTTTCAGATTTCGACGGAAATATCCATTTTGACCATCCCTGAATCCATTTTGACTAGTTTCGTCGTGGCGTCTGTACGTACGTTCGTATCTCGCATGACTCAAAAACGGTTAGCCGTAGAAAGTTGAAATTTTGTATTTAGGCTTGTTGTAAAATCTAGTTGTGAACTTGCTTAATCCCCGGAAGTGGTACTTTACTAGTGGAGAAAATTGACGAAGGCCATAGAAATATTTCTCTGGGCCCCAACGCCCCCTTGGTGTTCTCCAGTGGCATTCATATCAGCCTTATTACAAGATCATAACGAAAAATAATTTTTTTTTAATTGTTAGAACACTAAAATAATATTGTTTGGCCTCTTATCGATCATACGTTTTCCATTTAATAATTATTAATGAAGTTACCATGATTATTTACTCATCATGAAAAGGTCCTACATTTTTTACTTCCTTGTACGAAGTAAAGGAAGTATTGTAATCGCGAAAATTTTTGGTTTTCAGATTTCAACGGAAATATCCATTTTGACCATCCCTGAATCCATTTTGACTAGTTTCGTCGTGACGTCTGAAATTTTGTATTTAGGCTTGTTGTAAAATCTAGTTGTGAACCTGCTTAATCACCGGAAGTGGTACTTTACTTGAAGGTCATAATTGATTTCCATCAAAAATTATATTAAAATACTATACTAAACTTCTCAAATTTAGTATTTATAATGTATATATTGATTTAAATAACATACTAGATTTTTGTTAAAATTGGAAAACCGGAAGTGGTACTTTATTTGAAGGTCATATTAGACTTTCATAAACAATTATATTAAAATATAATGTAAAACATCTCAAATTTGGTAAATAGGACTTTTATATCAATATAAATGTATTTACTAGATTTTGGTTAAAATTCTTGAGCCAGAAAGGGTATTTTACTTCAAGGTCATAATAAGCTTGTATCAAAAATAATATTTAAATTAAAAGAGAAATCATATGTTTCGGTAATAAAGGTTACAATCGCAATTTGGTTTCCAATCCAATTTAACATTTTTATTACTTGTTTTAAGCGTTAAAATTGAGTGTAAAATACTAGTTTCCCTCCCCATTTGTGAGATCAGCAAGTCTGCAGCATGAGAATAAGATACTAGTTATGTGGGTTTTCCGCTTATAATCTCGAAACTGTCGATTTCCAATGCTTTATCAAGTGATATTGACAGTTTTATTGTTGTCACAGAACATGGAGAAATATCTTGAAACTAGTTACCTACTGAAGGAAAACGACATATAATAACGGAATGAGACCTCCAGTGTATGTCAATAGATGAATGTCGGGACGCCGAGAGTCAATCTTCGGAAACTAGTAACCAAATCCAATATCACTTTTTGAGCAACGGATTTATAATTTAATAGGCGTACAAGGAAGTCATCAGATCGTGTCCACATCAGATATTTTCATTTAATAACTATTGTTAATTATTAATGAAGTTACCGTGTTTATTTATTCATCATGAAAAGGTCCTATATTTTTTTTACCAGCTGTTAAAATGATCATAAAATAATAATTCAATTTTTTCACCTAAAATACCTTGTTATGAACCGTCATTTTTTTTTAAACAAATTAAAACTGGCAGGAAGCTGGCTGTATGCGACGAATGAGTGAAAATCAATTATTCATGGTACCCTACTCGGGACATTATTTATTCAGTTATTCATTTATTTTTCAATTCGTGAAAACGAGTGAGCTCACCCAGGACCAAGCAGAGGAATGAAGAAGGAGCTGTGAGCTGGCAAGACATAATTTAATTTTATCCTTTTATCATAATTTAGGCCAAATGTATATAATTTTCTTTGAGTGTACCTTTTATTTTCTTTTTGTATCAAACACCAATTTCTTAAATATAATATAAAGTACAATTTATTGTTGAAAAATAAACATGTCATACAGTACACTACTACTGTTTATAACAGACCAAATTTAGCATTTATGGATCTATGGGTAATATATACGTCCCTCTGAATTATCTAGATCAAATACAAAGGGTAGCCTTGAGTTCGTAGACTTTCATTGAGTATCAATCTGTGAATGGTGTCGTATGCTTATTTATAGTTTATCAGCAGATGATGTATGTCGTTCGACATTTCATTCGTAACACTTCTCCGTCATCAGGTTTCGTATGAAAAGGAACTGTTTATCTTCTTGGTCGGAAACCACTCTAATATTCATCGAATTCCTTTTCTGCCACGGATTCTATTCTTTTTGCTAAGTACTATAAAAAATATATGTAATAACTTTATTGTTGAAGAAAAGCTCTTGTACAAATAATACAATAAATATCAATTGAACTTTAAACATTAATTTAAGAGACTGGCACAGGCAATAAAATATGAAATATATAAAATAAAAAGAAAATTAGGGAGAAAAAAATACATTCTTGTATAATAAACACAATTTTGACATATTGATATATATTCTGACATATATAGTAATATATTTTGTTTAGTAATATATTTTATGTACACTGTCAATATGGAGAATTTTCACTATGTTTCGCTGGCCACAAGTAGAAGTTAGATATTTTTCTCTATATTTATTAAACTTTGTGTAGTGGAGTAGGATGCGATGCAGACTGTTGAAGATAAATTGGTTTTATTTATATTTTATGACAAAGTTTTATTTTCTAGTTTTCATGTATCTTGGTTACTGATTCTTTGGCTGAAAAATATTATTTTTTCAAGTTGACTCTGTAACAAAAGTAGATTTCTGGACTAGAAATGTTAATGTTTGATATTAAGCTGTAGGACTGGTATACGTATGTTGGAGTACCTCATTGTCCTATTTATAGCCCTATCGCGTCCAGTGGCCATTTTATAAAACAGGAAAATATGTATATTTATATTATAAATTATATTTATATTACATTATAATATAAACAAACACAGGGAATGTGTATTTTTGTATTATGTATATTTATATATCCTATTTATAGGACAGACAACAAAAAATAAATTAGGGATCTAATGGGTTAAAGCGCTGCTAATATCCAGAGATAGAAAAAGATTTTTCATTTTGTCTAATACATCATTGTTTTTTGTTTTTTATTAATATGTCGGAAGAAGAATTTCTTAGAAAAATTGATAATGTCCCATGGTTTATTTTGCATCAATTTATACACAATGACATGGGCATTCCTACATACAAATCTTACATTCATGACAAATACATCATATTTCATTCTTCTACTCAGAATCACCCCATTAGTTCTATCTCTTTCCACATCTTTGTTACCAGGTCTACCTGGACGTAGGTTAAATAAGCAATGGCCAAGAGACCTTCTGGTTCATCCCTAATACAAGACATACAGGATACAAGGTACAAATAAAAATTAACAGTCAAAATTTGCTAGATGCGGTACAATATAAAACTATACAATATAAAACTATAAACAAATAAAAATATGTCCAGATATAAATATGTAAAATTGTTGGACCCAAACTAAGATGTTTAACTCAATGTTATTGAAAAAAAACTGAGTTTATTTTTAATATCAGTCCTTGGAGTGTCGTACTGTCTCAACTTGGTATTTTTTAAACTGTTTTCTGGTTTGTTATTTACTGGTATTTGAGAGAACGAGGCTTTGTTTTTGGAATCTTCAAGTAATATTCCAATTATAATTTTTAAAAAATGTCAATTAATAGTTTTTCATTCTAGACCAAACATCTCCATTCATTAACTTTAAATGTTTCCTTCTCATGACTGTAGATAGCGCTGTCCGAAATTCACTGAATTACAAATAACGATCATGATTTCATTGTTTTAAGGGCCATGACCTTTCCCGAAACTCAAATTGGCGACTGTGGTTTCATAAACGTTCAGTTTATAATTTAGTTGCTAAAGTTTCTGAAAGTAGGGCTTTAGCTTTAGGCCTTCCCTGGCTGAGTTATGTTTTAAAGTAGAAGTAGTTTTGGTGCTATTAGACTCGGGTCTCATAATGCTCAAAGTTCTAAACTCCTTTATATCTTTGAGGTTCGTCAAACCAGCCTTCGTCTCCCGTCATAATAGATGGAAATTACAAGTTACGTCATCGGAAGTATTGAAATGACAAGTTATGTCATGTAAACTATTATACATTGTATATTCCAGTTTCGAAAAATATGTTTCCTCTCTGAGCTTTGGTTAGACCAGAGGCTCCCAGACGATGGAACGCGTGGTATTGAAGTACGTTTCAGGTGTTACGCGACCCAGCAATCAAAATTCATGGATAAAATTATCTTTTTTAACCCATTTAATAAGGAATACAATTTTTTTTAAAATTATTATTGAATATAATAATTGAGACGTGGATATGAAAAAGGGGATTAATGCATGTTTTGACATTTTTTATATTATTAATATTCTCCACACTTTTTAGCGTCCTCTTTAAGGAAGGCGCGTATGAGCCTAAGCCCTCAAAACATACTAAATCCAATTTAATTTTAATTTTAAAGTTTCGATAAATATCTGAATCATACATAATTTTGGGTTTTATGAAAAATTATTTGAGAAGAATTTTTCGGAAATAAGAGTAGTAATATATATATATATATATATATATATATATATATATATATATATATATATATATATATATATATGTATATATATCGACATCGTTTTACGAAAAGACTCAAGGCTCTATTGATTATGGCCACCTCTATCGATTCCCGCTCACGATATATCGAGAAAAAAAATTGGAAATGCACTAAAAATCGAATATTGATGACGCAAGCACCAAATACTAAAGACTCTCAGTCGTCACTCTGGCCTAAACCAGCTCTATAAGCCTTAAATATATATTGTAATTACATAGGTTTTGCCAATTAATAAACTCCTACTGTAAACAAAGTAAAAAAATATATTGTTATTAGGAGAAAAATCGTTTCAGGCGTTTCCTGTAAAGTTTGCTAAATGGCGCTTACGCCTTTTACAAAAAACTACGTCAATATGTTTAATATACCGTTGGATAGCTAAAGATTTTAGGAAAAATGTTATCTAACTTATAAAGTTGTATAACAGGCGTTTCCAGACCGTAGTACGCTAATACTGATGGTACTCGAATACAAATACAAAAATCAGGAATAAAATTCTTTTAACACGTTCAACGAGTTTAATTTTTTAAAAATTATTATTGAATTTATCAATTATTAGATGGATATACACAATCTAAAATTAATAAAAATAATCCAGGATGGTTACCATAGTAAAGATGAAAGCACTCGATATTGAACAAGACTTAAGAAACAAGTTAAGCTATATCAAGCTTAACATTGATGCTCTGATTGTAAACAAACAAAATGCTTCCAACTGAAAATTGATGCTTTTCTTCACAATGTCCATGTTTCTTACTTTTGATGTTTAGTACATTAATATATTATTTGACCGTTTGATACCTCGGTCGTTACGTTCGTTTTTCGCATGGATTTTCAGATCCGAAAAAAAATAAATTAAAAATATTGTTTGGTATTAATACGTAGGTTTTTTATTAAAAGGAATACGACGGTAAAATTTGGATAAAAGTAACACATCCTCAAGAAAACAATATATCGGTGTAAACCTTGAAAACGTCACGAGTATTACTGTCCCCAAGGTGTGGATGCGAAGTTTATTACGTTTCAAAATGAAACGCTCAGAATTTATTAAATTTGAATTCAGTATTATTTCACTGTTATGTAATGATATTTTGAAGTATGGCTGTTTTTATTTTAGTTACCTCTTAAACTGTGATTGTAAAGCAGAAAAATAGGTTTGTCCCTAAGGTTTAGTGAACATATTCATCATAACACTGTTGATGTAAATCACAAGAAAGATCTTTATTTAGACCAGAAACAATGCATATACGTGAAAACGTCACGAGTTTTACCATTACGAGTGTTACTATAAAAAAAATGCTGCTATTTTCATTTTCAATAATGTTAATTGAATCTGCATTCAAATTAAATCTGCATTGATTAAATCAAATCAATTAGCTTTATTTTAAGCACGAGGAACTCTTTTGCGGGACTATTTTCAGTTCAAATGGACTGAAGTGGGTCCACATAGTAGATGAATCATTTTGTCTAATTTTAGCAATCTTCTGTCTCTTGTGCTATCATATAATATAATATATATATATATATATATATATATATATATATATATATATATATATATATATATATATATATATATCGCGATAAAGGCCAGCTAAGGACCACGCGTAAATCACTTCATGGCTTTCATCTTTCTTTCAGCCCACACCTTCTTCATCTTCCCTCTCCACCCCCTCCCCATTTCCCTTCAACACTCCTCTGTTTTTTCCCCCTCTTCTCCTCCTCTCCACCACAAGGACCTTCTTTCCATCTATCATCCTTCTAAATTCCTATCTGCCCTGGTAGTCCCTCTTCTCTGATCCCCAGGATATCTATTCGCAGATATATATTAATATAATTACTTACGCAATAACAATATAAAATACTAAGATGACGTAGATGGTGCAGATCTAATGCCCTAATGTTGTTTGAGAGATGCTATATTTCTTGTCTTCCTTTTATGTGATCTTTAGTTTTTCTGTGCTGATGCTGACTGAATATTGCAATTTAAAATACTTGAAGTTTTATATAGGAATTTTCCAATAGTATCTTCTGTTTACTTTACGGTTTGTTTTCATCATTTAAAAACAATATATACGCGAATTAATTTTTTTTTTATTGCCCTCTCCTTTAAATTTATTTAGATCGTCATCACTAGTAAAATAGTTGATAAAATATTTACATATCACATCATTTTATACCGGGCTCCAGCGTCAACGCCCTCTAAAATCAGTAAGCGGACAAAACAGACTTTTCGAGAATAAGCAGGGAAACAACGGGGACAGGGGAGGACAAAAGAACTTGCCAATTAGGAGAGTGAGAAAAAGTCTGTTACAGGAGGGGGGGTATTCATTAAAAGCTGTTTTAATTAGCAAGCAGGTAGGTAGATAACGAAGGCAATGCTAGCTCCAGAATATGGCCTTTCAGTTCTAACAGTTTTCTCTTATCTACCGTAAGGGGGGGGGGAGAGGTGAGGGTGCAAGTGAGGGGGTGCACGGCAGAGCTCTAGCCCTCGGCCCATTAATGTTTGCTGAAAAACTTTTAATTAGTACAAGCCAGCAAATACCAACACACACGCACATCTGCACGCTTATACTCATATGTTTATATGTATATATATATATATATATATATATATATATATATATATATATATATATATATATTGTATATTATAACTGAAGAGTAGAAACTCAATATGAGACATAAAATAATTGTTAGGAAATAAATGGAATGTTTCAGATACGAAGCTTGAAGTCCCAAAAATAACGGAATAAAACTGAACTGTCGATATTTCGCTAATTCTGGTATCATGGGACAGAAGGACAAATCGGGACAGAAGGGTGCTGTCTCTGGTTGGTTTATTTTTCGACTGTGGTGGTGCAATTTATTATTAATAATTTTGTGGCATATCCGTGTTTTCTTGATAGGGACCTTCCTCTTCTATGAATTTTTAATTATTTTTCTCTTTTGTATTTGTTATATTTCTTTTCTTTTTTTGGGGGGGGGGCTTATTTTCTGTTTTTCAATGATCAGCTGTTTGTAATTGAACTTTCCCAGCTATTGTCGTGTAAGCTCTATTTTCCTTCCGTGTTCGTCTGGGTGTCTTGGGGTGAGGTGCTGCCTCGGGTTGGTGTCTTTTTGGACTTTAGATGCGAGATTTACTATATTTGGCCTTTATATTTATATATATTTATTTGATTTTTTCTTCTCCTGCGGGTTCGATGAGGCCTGCATTGGTGAAATATCGACAGGTTAGATATTTTCCGTTATTTTTGGGACTTTAGGCTTCGTGTTTTTAGAACTTTCCATTTATTTCGTAATAATAATAATAATAACCGTCCGGATATTTTGATTATAGACAAAATTAAAAAAATTGCCAGAATCGTAGATGTAGCAGTCCCAAGTGATTCCAACCTATTGATCACTAGGGCCAAAAAAAGAAATAGAAAGTATCAAGAACTTGCCATAGAGTTGAAATCTCTTTATCATCTAGTAAAAGTGGTGGTGACTCCACTAGTCATTTCCTCGAATGGACTAATACTCAACAGCACAAGAGATGGTACGGAAGACCTTGGCCTGGATCTAGAAAAATAAAATTAGCCCAGAAGGCAGATCGGCTGGATGCCTTCAGGAATGTTAGAACAATTTTAAATAAGTGAATTCATCTGCATTCCCTTGATTGTTTTTTCGGGATGTAGATGCAACCCCTGGAATCTGAGAGAAGAAAGGAAATAATATATATATATATATATATATATATATATATATATATATATATATATATATATATATATATTATTATTATTATTATTTTTATTATTGTTATATTATACCCTTTCTACCGGGTCCTGATTCAAGTCAGGCAGATATTTATTCTATATCCGCCGTGGACCCTTCTCGGAAGACCTTCCTGAGTCTCGGTCAGGCTCTCAAAGTGAGTAACCTTAATTGGAAGATAAACCTGGCGATATGATTAATGTGATATTATTGTAAATAGATGGATTTCGATAAAAAGACAGGTAGAAAAATATTGTAAAATTAAAATTAAAAATGGAAGAAATGCCTTTAAAAAATTCAGATGTTGGATTTGTTTTATTTTTATACCATTGATTATTGTCCCTTTGTAGTGTTTTACAAAACAAATCCTTGTTCGCAGTTGTTACGCAGTCTTTTAAGTGGGCTTGATCAAACTGCGTCAACCAGCCTCGGGGTGGGGGTTGGTTGGCATACTTTGGCTTTTTTACTTTGAGGTTCTCCTCAAATGTGGTTCGCCTCATTGGTGTAGTATTCAAAGAGACCAAAAGTATTTTCACACATTAACCTGAGTTTACATGAAAAATCATAAAAAGTATTGCTTACATATATATATATATATATATATATATATATATATATATATATATATATATATATATATATATAAATCTATACAGTACTATTTTACACCACCTATTTTTTAGTTGTAGAGAATAGAGTTTATTTAAAAAAGAATAACAATTTTCTCCGGACAGATTGCAACATCTATCGGTCGGTTCCAAGAATAACAAATTAACAATAACTACAAAAATAAAGTACGGTATGTTTTTAACTATTTTAATTAGTTGGGTGTTGTAGAGGCTGCAACGTCACAAATATACTATTTTAAACTTATAGCCGAAAGAATAAGCATATGAGGACCCTTAAAAATTTCAACTAATAGTAATTTTAACTGTTAACTTGATTACTTACTTATAAGAAAATAATATGTATTTAATTTTATATGAATATAATGAGATACTATAACATGTATATACTATATAATATGTATACTATATAATGTATGATGGAATAACATAAATACTGGTGCCTAGGTTCTAGTTAGGCTGGACATGACGAATCCAAACAGTTTTTCTCTTATCTTCATAAATGACAGAAATATGGATGTATGGAACCTTCACTCGGTCGCCATTTTGAAACGAAATGGCGAAATATTATATGGAAATATTATACATAATCCGATAAAATACCAAGGCCGGACCAGTGCGTTACCTTGTTTCCATTTTAAATATGTTGAACTTGAAATTTTAGGGAGTAATCTGAGACTGAACAATAATCTGAGAATTGATAAATTAATTAATCGATCAAACGAGTATAAATGATGGGTTTGTTTGCTTGGCATAAATAAGTAACGCACATGATTCATTTTTGCTTTTATATAATTATTTATAGTTAATTGAACCCGTTGAAATCAATATACCCAACCATGACAACAATGTACCACCCAAAATTTACAAGGAATCGTTTTTTTTTTTTTTTTTTTAGGATAGTCAATTTTTATTTTTTGTTAACATACATGAGATGCAATTATCATTATTTTCAGTATTAATTTTTCTACGATAATGTTATGATTTGAATTTATGAACGACCTGCAAATTATGCTTTTTCAGGAGTTTGAAGAATGTAAAAAAATAATTTCAAAATGTAAATTGACCCAATATGGATTTCGTCTCCTTCCTAACTCCAGGAGTTAATGAGTTCCTAAACCACTGCCTTTCTCCTCATATACATATTTCTTTATAGTAGTTATGTTGTTGAAATGAAAGATGATGGGAAATTTATTTATTTTTATCTTATAGTCTTTTCTACAATATTTTTAGGGGTTATTGTATATTTTAATGTATGTGGAATAAAAAAAAAAATGGCGTTGCGATGAAGATTGGAGTTGTCTTTTTTACGAATTTAAAATAAATATCATGTTAAGTATCATGTTAAAAATCATGTTAAGTATCTTTTCGAAATCTTAAACTATGTTGAGGTAAAACGGGACTGTTTTTTTATTTTATCGTTTATCGTTTAGCGTAGACTGCGCAGTAACGACCATTAATCTTCAAACTAAACGACGGCAGATCAAAATATAGTTCTCGATAAATCACCAGTTGAACAGCTCTCGACAAAAACATCAATTCTCATCAAGTAAATTGTGCAGGGAACGTAACTCAGGCCTGCAATGGATGTTAGAGCAGGCCACAAATCTCGATTTGAGGATCATCTGCTCATGTTTACATCCTTGTATAAGTCGGCAATTTTATTGCTCTGCGCAAAAATAGTAATAAAATAAATCCGCATTCACTTCGTGATACAAAAATTATTTATTGTCGAAATTCTCATTAGTTAAGACTGAAGAACATATCTCTTTAGTAATTTTTTTATAAAAATAGTTATAGTTTTATCGAGTGATTTTTAAATAATTTTGGAAACTGATTTCCAAAATGATATTTTCCCCAAAAAGGAATTTTCATTGGAATATCAACATTGATAGGTGTGAATATAAAATTAAAGTCAAAATATCTGATGTGGACAATACATGACTTCCTTGTACGCCTATGAAACTATAAATCGGTGGTTCAAAAAGTGATCCTGAATTTGGTTACAAGTTTCCAAAGATCGCAGTATCTCAAAAACAACACTCGGTGTCGCGACATCCATCTATTGACACATTAATAGGGAGGAAAACCAGTATTTTTCACTAACTTTTAACACTTAAAACAAGTAATAAAAATGTTTAATTGGATTGGAAACCAAATTACGTTTGTAACCTTTATTACCGAAACATATGATTTATGTATTTAATTTAAATATAATTTTTGATGTAAGCTTATTATGACCTTCAAGTAAAGTATCGTTTTCGGCTCACAAATTTTAACCAAAATATAGTAAATACATTCACATTAATATAAAAGTCCTATTTACCAAATTTGAGATGTTTTACATTATATTTTAATATAATTTTTGATGAAAGTCTAATATGACCTTCAAGTAAAGTACCACTTCCGTTTTTTCAATTTAGACCAAAATTTAGTATGTTATTTTAATTAATGTATACGTCATAAATACCAAATTTGAGAAGTTTTGCAAAGTATTTTAATATAATTTTTTATGGAAATCAATTATGACCTTTAGTAAAGTACCACTTCCGGTGATCAAGCAGTGACCAAAAAGGGAGGTTCACAACTAGCTTTTATAACAATCCTAAATACAAAATTTCAACTTTCTACGGCTAACTGTTTTTGAGTTTTGCGAAATACGAACGTACGAACGTTCGTACGTACAGACGCCACGACGAAACTAGTCAAAAAGGATTCAGGGATGGTCAGAAGGATACTTCCGTTGAAATCTGAAAACCGAAAATTTTCGCGATTACAATACTTCCTTTACTTCGTACAAGTAAGTAAAAATAAAAAAAACGTTTATCATTCAGAATTACCAACAGTAGCAATAAAGCTAACTTGTATGCCTGACCATTAGAAATTAATCCTTCTTCTAATCCGTAATACGTTAGAAGTATAAGCGATATTAGGGAAACATGTTTATTCGTGTAAACAATATAAAATTACCAAAAAAGTTTTTTCAACACACACATTTGGTGAAGCTGCATAGTTTGTAATGACCATGTTGAAGTTACAGTTCATAATTAATAGGTACTTAGAGCTTACGCCACTGGAAAACATCTCTTCAATTTAGTAATAAGATTCAGCTATACCATTTGTAAACAGACTCAAATTGATATAAAATTTCCATGACGATGGAACGTATGCAAGATGGCATAGGGCCCGTGGGGGCCTCGAAAACCGTGTGTTATCTCGAAAACGGTAGGTATTTGGGCTTTAAAATGCTGGATCATGATGCCCTCGTCGATATCTTTAAAACACGCACTGTCCCGTCTCGATCTGCCAACTCCAAATCGTCGGAATTTTGAAACTTCCCAGTTTTTTCATCTCTTTTATTTAAGTCCTAATAAGTATTTAAGAATTGAAATTAGGATTCGTCACTTCTCTGTGAAATTCCCTTTCTTTTGACAACTCATTCGTCAAAATCCATCGCTCCTGAGAGCCGGAAAAGAGATCCGAATATGTATATATGTATAGTATGTATATATATGTATAGTCCGTATTATATGTAGGGACGTGATTTTAGAATATTGGCCATGCTTTTCCTGATACGGAACACTGTGCTAAGTTTTCAAATAATTAATAATATGTAATTAACTTCGTTAGTTACATATTATTAATATTATATAATTTTTTAGTTATATATTATTAATATAATATAAATATATTATTAATGCCGTTAGTTTTTCACGACTTATACGGCCATAGGTCAGGAGGTAAGTAGAGAAGCGATCGATATTGCAAACTCTAAGCTGGCTTAAGGTTCTTTTTTAAAATCTTCCTTTCAAAAGGTCAACTAAAATACCACCATCGATTCCTAAAGCAACCTCGTTCCCTGGCTCCGGGTCACCGGATAATTAAAAAGTTACTTTAAAGTCACCCTCGGCGTTCCTAATTACGTTCCAATAATCCGCAGTGATCTTAGCGTACCATCTTTTGTTAGCATGACCCCAAAATGAATTATTAAACTCGTTCCATCAAATGATCTATCTTGCTTCCAATTAATTTATAATTATCTGAAAATGCTCTGAGTTCAATCTACTCCAACTGCTCCATGCCAAATGGAACGAAGAACGACCGTGAGTGTGAAATAGAGTTGGGATTTTTCGGAGTGATTCAATTAGCCTGAAATTCTATCGGTGCAAAACTCCATCACGCCATACAGTGGTCTAAAACGGCAATCTAAATAGAGAAAATTTAATAAATGAACTCTTTCAGATTAATATATAATTATATTACGATTTTGTCCCATCTAGAGTAACCATTTATCTTTGAACTGGCTTATTTAGTTGCCTCTGCTAAGCTCTGGGTCTGTGATGACATGTCAAATCTTACAATTTCTCGCAGCAACTCCACACTCTATTTCAAGCTAATGAAGTATTAACACTCCCATCCTGGTGAGGAATTTAAGGTTCGCTTATTTAGTCATGGAAGTTCCTATAAGGAATATTTTAATTTATAAAAATATAATAGTAACATTTTATCAAAGGAAAGTTAGAATTCGTTTTTCAAATAATGCTCATCATTCATTGTAGCTCTATTTTTTTTCTATTCATTTTCACGCATTCTAATCTGCAACTTATTATTAAAAAATCTGTAAACAATATTTAAAAAAATTATCATCTTAAAATGCCGTAAAAAAATTGATTTTATTTTAAAGAGAATATATGCGCTATGCCGAATAGTGCAGTAAAATTAGGTGAAACAGGCAAAATCCGAAAATCTTTCGAAAAAGGCGAAACTTGGCATAAATTTTTCATCATCCTTCCTGTAATAACCGGTGAAAAGTTCAGGTTTCCCGCATGGGGTTTTGATAGGGAGAGAAGGATAGAAAACTGATTATTTTTCATTTTTTTGCTAACATCTCAAAAACTATGTGGTTTATCGTAAACTGTACCCAATACAAAATTAAAGTACTTTAAAATCTATATTAATATGATTCGGTACTTTTTTTTATATTAAAAATCAATGGTTACGGAGATATGAAAGGGATAAAAATTATGGAATTTCCACTTTCAGTAAAAATTCCTCCAAAAACTGTGAAATGGTAGTTTTTAGGGAAATAATACCAATTCGAGGTTGAATTTTTTTTTTAAAATTTTTTATCGTTGAAAAAAGAAATCATAATCAAAAGAATCTTTGTTTTAATAATTCTAAAAATCAATAATTTTTATTTGTAAGTAGCACAAACATATCATAAATTGGCATCAGATTTTGGTGATGGAGAGCTAGGAGGACCGTAATAGAAAAATCATTTATTTGCAGTTTTTTAATATCACAAAATCTAAGAGGAGACACGAAAAGAGAGGAGCAGGGAGAGAGGCGATAAGAGTTGACTAAAAAAATATCATTTTCAGAAGAAGAAGAATCAACTAGTTCAAATTTAGAAGAATGCATTTGTTCGGCGGAAGAAAATGAATTCAGCTGCTAAATTATCTAAGGAGATATCTTTATTATGTTTTATATATTTCAATTTTTCATGAAATATTTCCTTCCTATATTTGATTTTTTACTGAGATTTTTTCTCCTTTTCATTTTTCCATGTTTGTGTATTACTGGAAAAGTAATTTTTCGTGGCCATTTACCAGCTCGGTGAGCCAACTAAAATTCAAATTTTGTACACGTTCTCTTTGTGTAGACACGTTGGCTTGATATATATTTTTTCCTTTCTGTAGCCTTTCGTCTCTTTTCAGAAGCAGCATCTTTGATCATTATTTTATTTATTAAAATTAATTTAATAGCATTTTGGCTCAACAATGTATCAATTTTGTTAATAATTGCTCGAGGTTAGTTGTCCGTCATGAAGGATGGTTTTAATCTCCGGAAAAATACAAAACACAATATTTATATATTTATTCCACCTCGCTTCATCAAAAAACATGAAAAACCGGCAAACATCCACAAACATAATCATATACAATAATGACATATACAAAAGGTTAAATAAAGTAAAGATTCTTAAATAATACAATTTGCTTCAACGTGATGTTTCTACGTGTTTTATAACAAATGATATCCGCAAAATTCTTCAATTTTGTTTTTATATGGCAATCATCTTTTTTTACACACGTCTTCTCGGTAAACTGAAGAGGAAATATACAGGTTGAAATCTAAACGTAATTATGTGGCTTTAAAAATTTTGAGCACACTCGGGACTGAAAAAAAAAAAAAGTATTTTCAGCATGTTTTTTTTTATTTTGTTTTTCTCAGCTCCCAAAGCTGGATACGCACTTGTAACAAACTTCTGTTCCGTTCCTCCGAACCGAACAAACCCCAGGATCGGGGCGGCAAAACTTCAAAGAATGAAGTTCGGAAGAATGGATCGTTGGCGGTTTTTCAACGTTACATCAAAGAAATGTTCGGAAAGGGGTAAGACTACTTCAGACAGGATCGAAAGTGCACTCTGCCGTTCCTCCGTTCTTCGAATTTCCCTCACCAGTTGGTCACCCCCCTTATCTTGTATCTTCTGTGAATTTTTATTATTTTATCAGTTTGTGTTTAGGTATGGTTGGTTACTTCTCCGTGATAGAAAAGGCTAATTAAGCACGGAGTGGGAAAAAGATCAAATCCTCCACCAACGCGGTTTTTTCTTCCTTTTTTTCAAAACGTAATCAATCAAAATGCACGTGGCTGCTGATGCGGGGCGAGAACTCACAACTTCAGAAGAACGCTCGATTATTCCTTCCCGTATCCAATTCGTATGGAACGATGCTCGGAACGCTGTCTTGTTCTTCGAAACAATGTTCGGATCGGAGGTACGGTACGGAGGAACGGAACGACAGTGCTTTACAAGTGCGTACTTAAGCTGGCTTAAGGCCCATTGGATAAAACGGAAGGATGTGGGCCAAATTGTTTTCAATGTAGAATCACTCCAACATTTTTTATCAAAATCAGCGAAACACTATGTATTAGTTGATTTTATATATTTGTTGTATTGATGTGATATAATTAATGTGATATGTGATATGAGATGCGACGAAGTAGGGTGAAGGGATAATTTTAAGAATGTGAGTTTTTTTAAATGCACCATAAATTTCTTAGGTCCTAGTTCCATACATATTTTATTTAGCAAGTCAAAGTATTTAATCCTAATTTGTATAATTTATATTTTCTCTCCACATTTATGTGGAACGGGCCCTAAGGGAATGGAAGAAGAAATGTAGGGGTATGGGTTTAAAGATAGGGAATGATTGCCTATTTAATCTTCAGTTTGCTGACGATCAGGTGCTCATCTCTGCAGAAGCAGAGGATGCAGAGTATATGATGAGAAAAATTCTCCAGGAATACTCATTATGGGGACTGGAAGTTAGCAAAGAAAAAACAGTATATATGACCTTTAATAGCCAATGAATTTTAAATATCTAGGAAGCTGGGTAAATGCTTTAGGAACCACGGCATGGACATTGAAAGGAGCATAAGCAACGGAAAGATCGTTATTAGAACCTTAAATTCGGTACTATGGAATAAAAAAGTGTCCTTAAAAACAAAAAAAAATTATATATAAATCATTCCTAGAAAGTGTTACTCTCTACGCAGCGGAAGCATGGACAATTAAAGAGAGTCAATCACAAAGACTTATAGCCCTAGAAATGGATTACTGAAGGCGATCATGTGGTATCTCACGGCTTCAAAAAGTGCCAAATAGTGAAATGAGACGGTAGGTTCAACAAGTGGAGAACATCCTCCATACTATTGAAACAATGAGGCTGAAATGGTATGGGCATGTGATGAGGGGCGATGGCCTAAAAGAATTTTGAAATGGAGACCAGAGAGAAAACGGAAGAGGGGTCGCCCGAGGAGAAGCTAGTTGGAGGGCGTCAAGGAAGGAATGATGAACAGGGGAATGCGTGAAGGAGACTGGCAAGGCAGAGGAAGATGGGAAAAACTTATATTTGGTGACGACATATGACCGAAGTTGTAAAAGTCGTTAGATAAAAAAATATTTTCTGCAGACGCCTCAGTCTTTTTTCAAGGCCTTGACTTTTTAAAAAATTGACATATTAATGTGGATTCCTGCCAAGAAAAACGCATTAAAGTAAATGTGGTCCTGCTGATGAAATCTAAATCGTAACGCAACAGTCGGTAGGATGGTCGTTAGCTACCCCGAGGATTTGGTATGCACTAAATCAGTCATGCTTTGAGAACAATTGAATACGTCTTTGTCTGCTCTCTCTCTAGTCTTCTCTATAATGGGTTAGTGAATCCATCTTCCTCGGGGTAATTGCATTCTGGGATCTATGCCTTTGGGCTGTGGGAAATTAAACTGGAGTAATACATGTAATCGAAAATTAAAAAAAAAATATCGATGCTACTTCGATATTTTACACATCGATTTTAAATAAAAAACGTCATTTTTTTATACCCCCAGGTTATGTCTTAGTAAGAGTGTCATAATGCGCATAGGTGGTTAGTGTTTGGAGAGTTATTTATCAGAAATATCATTTGCCGAAGTTACAATTCCTGGATAAAAAATAAAGAAAAAAAATGTCATAAAAGAAACAACAAAACAAGAAAGGAATACAAATATAGAAAATGAATTAAATTATAAACAAAATAACTATTAATTCTGTTAACAATATATCTCGCAAACCAATTTAGGAACTTTGATTTTATTTTGCATCCGTCTATTCTAATCACAATACAAATCTGATCAATACGAATGTAATTTTGCATAACCTCTTTCGCCTCAATTCATATTTCAATGTCAAAAAATCGTCTGGATTAGACAAGATTCGAACCAGAGATATAAAAAAATAATTAAAAACTAAATTATACAGAACCCATTATACAATTAATCAATTTTTCTCATTTAAAAAATAATTTAATCTCCTCGCAACGTTTGTAATTATCTGATTTTGTCTTGAATAATAATGAAAAAAATAAATATTCCGACACATGCGTCTTTTACTGATTCCAAGTATAGGTAAGGCAGAAACTACATTATTTCCAGGATATGAGAATCCTTGCGGTATCCTACCAATCTCACGCGACACTACAGGAAGGTCGCCTGTCAGTCAAGAATATCTTGAGTTTTTTTGAATGTGTGAAATGGCGAGTGATCAAGCGTTCAAATAAAAGTTTTTGGTGAAGTTTGAGTGAAATTTTCCGAAATTTATAACTTCAATTTACCTCATTATACAAATGATAGTTATAGTGCATTGAATTTATTTCAAATCATTTTCATTGAAAATTTCTTAATTTGTTTTGATAATTTCAACTTTACTAAATTTTTAAATTTTTGTTTGTTTTTTTTAAAAAGAAGAACTATAATAAATATATGTTTTAATATTAAATATATTCATAATTCTCTAATAAAAAAATTACAAATACTAAAGGGTTAAAACACAGAATCAGACTTGGGGCCGCGTGAAGTGAAGGAACATTTACGTGCATATAATAATAAGACAGAGAATTCCAACTTTATAATTCATTGAAATGAAAAAAATAAATTAAAAAAAAACAACATAAAATTATCAAAGACTCAGGAATTAATTTAATACATCACGTAGAAAACAGTCTCAAATTAAATATGCATGAAGCACTTTAAATAATAAAATCCTTCAAATCCAATACAGATTTTTGCTTTAATGATCAAATAAATATTTCCAATAGTCCAATCTTAATTTTAATCCCTTCCATAACAGAAAAAACTATTACTCACCAGAATTACTGAGAAAACCCCGACCCCTATACCGTACCATTTACCTACAAACACCTCACCTTTCTTCTATTACAGTCATTTCCATTTCTGAGAACGAACCAATGTAACCTACTTAAACCTTGGTGAGTACCAACATATATATTTGATATCTTGTCTTAATTAAATTCATAATTCATAAATGTTTTATAATACTAATTTATATTACATTTAATTTGATATCAATAATAATATCAAACTGTATTTTAAATTGCTTATTTTGGAATTTTTGTGTGTTTTTAGAACTGAAGATGAATGTATAACATTTGAAACTAGTTTTACAACAAAACAAAATCATAGAAGTGGCAAATAATTTATCTATCCATAGTTAGATCCTTTAAAAGATTAAAAAATATCGTGGTTAGATATATCGAAATATCGATATATATTTTTCGACATATTGAACTATTAATTCTTTATTCAAAAACTATCGTTTCGATGTATATCGATATATTTTTTCGATATTCACTTGCCTAGTTTAATGTGATGTACTAAAAAAAAAAATACAAATTAAACAAAAGAAAATGGGCAAAGAGCTCGAAACGTTGGCGTGTAACAATTAGATGAATAAATATAACATTAATCTAAAAAGATTATTAAATGAATTCCTGATATATATATATATATATATATATATATATATATATATATATATATATATATATATATATAAAATAGTTTAACAGGATTTTTATTTGGGACACGTGTACCCTTAATGCGTTACTAGAAATCAAGTACCTATTACAGGGCTGATGGTTTAAAAACGAGCTTAGAGCTGCTTAGGAAAAAGCGCCTGCTAAAACATAATAGAGAAAGGTGGATGAGATGCTTGAACCCATCAAGATCCAAATGAAAATATACAAGAGTAAACTGTGGATAAACGACGGAGCTGAAAGGAGTAGCTGAATACAGAAAAAAAAAGAAGGAAAAAAAAGGACATCTCTGAACGTAATGAGAGCGAACGCCATTTGCGTAATGAACCGTCTTGCCAATATCTTCCCTCTCTTTTAGATTCATTAGTCCTGTCTTCCTTCTACTACTGATCCACTAAAATTTAGATCATAGCAGGAATCGATTCATCGAAGATCATTTTTGATATCGATATTAAATCAGTGACATGATACGATAAAGTGTAACCAATAATAAGAGCTGTGCTGAAGATTTCTCATTATTTTTAATAAATAAATTGCTACACAAAAAAAGAATCCTAATTATTGTTATTTATTTATTAATTGAATATGAATGAATGAATATATGAATATATTTTTTTATTTGCTTTCGGAGTATACCCCATACAAATAGAGTTGGCTACAATGATGATGGCTACAATAACAATGATTTTCTATAGTAATTTTGTAAAAATATTTATAAAAGTCCGAAGTATTATTTGACTACATTGCTATGCCAACGTCATCTAAAAATACGTGGAAGCATAAGTAAACAGAGATACAATAATATAATACAACATATAACAATATAAAAATAAAATATTACTATAGTATAAACAATGGATAAATAAATGCTTTCAAGCAGATTAAATACACTAATAAATAATATATGATACATGAAGAGACCCGCTACAAGATCAACAAATCAATAAAATCATTCATTGAGAATAAACGATTTCAATCTACAACATTGCCTAACGTAGTAAAGCAGATTCATAAGGAGATCGCTATTGGCAATTCTAAATAATTCTACATAATTTGATCCGTTCATATTTACGGAATGAGGCAGGTAGTGATGACAGGTGTATAGATCGGCCACCGGACCAAAATATGGAAAAGATCCTCAGGCTCATTTAAATTGCAGATAGAGCAGTTTTCTTTCGGTTTGAAATATTAATAGATATTATTAAATGTTAGTTTAATTACATAATTGCCTGATAATCTGATTTTCACTAATGTTTTAGTCATAGGGAACGGGGAATTTAGTGCTAAATTTTAATGAGGCTTATCACTTTCTTGTTATTAATTTAGAAGAACGAAAATTTAACAAAAGAGATAAAATAGTCGTTTGGATGTGAATGGAATATTCATCCATGTTTATAAATAGAAAAACAAACAAACTCGAGTCTCTAAAATACCGGTAAACAGCTAACCCCCCGACGAACAAAGTCTTTGAGCCTTAAAACAGGATAAAGTCCGAATCAGGGAGTTTATGAAAAACTCCATTAAGACCACCAATCTTTAATCTTGGCTAATTATGTTGTAATATTAGGGATTGATAAATTATTTGCCACTTCTATAAATTTGTTTTATTGAAAACTAGTTTTGAATATTATACATTCATCCTCAGTTCTAAAAACACACAAAAAATTCAAAAATAAGCAATTCAAAATATAGTTTGGTATTATTATACATATTAAATTATATAAATCAGTATTATAAAACATTTATGAATTATGAATTTAATTAAGACAAGAAATCAAATACATGTTGGTACTCACCAAGGTTTAAATGGATTATATCAAAAAGAAAAGTTTGTACTGGCTTCTTCTCAAATTGTACAATGAAGGAGAAATAGGCAGGATGTTATGTTAAAATCATTTAAATGACGAAATAAATATCTCCAATAGACCAATCTTAAATTTATTCCCATCTATAAAAGAAAAAACAATTACTCACAGGCATTACTGGGAAAACCCTGACCCTTAAACCATTTACCTAAAAACATCCTGCCTATTTCTCCTTCATTGTTAGTACAATGCGAGAAGAAGCCAGTACAAACTTTTCTGTTTGATATAATCCATTTAAATCTTGGTGAGTACCAACATGTATTTGATTTCTTGTCTTAATTAAATTCATAATTCATAAATGTTTTATAATACTGATTTATATTACATCTAATTTAATATGTATAATAATACCAACTATATTTTGAATTGCTTATTTTTGAATTTTTTGTGTGTTTTTAGAACTGAATGTACTGGATGAATGTATAATATTCGAAACTAGTTTTCAATAAAACAAATCTATAGAAGTGGCAAATAATTTATCAATCCCTAATTAGATTGATCCTTCTATACCATCATGCGGATGTCAACTGATTTTTTTTTTTTTTATATTCGATTTTTGGATTCTACATACGTTGAAATTTAAAACCTCAAATTTCATGTTGGAGATTATTTTATTTGTTTCCTTTGTCGATAACAAAGGTTCCTTATAGAAAATAGTAAAACTTAATAATTAAAAATAAATATTTATCTGGTGTGTACCCTGTATTTTTGTTGAGTTGTGAGGAGATATTAAAGAAAAGATTACGCTACATATCCAAGAGATAGGCCGAAGCTGCAAGGAGTCCGCTACATCTAGATTCTGATGTATCAATAGATACCTGTTCTGGGATGATAGTGGTTTCTCCTATTCCTCCCGTAGCCATCTCTTCCCGTTAGGAGAGAAAACGATTTCCCTCTGCCTCCATTTCGAAGATAAAAACAAAACATAATAAACTATTCCCCGAGCGTAAAGATTTTTCTTTGTTCGTTTCCATTATTGTATCAATACTGAGTTTTCCAGTCCCGCTTCTACATTTTCCAGTATTCTATAAAATTATGTCGTAGAAAGTATTTCTGAGAAGCCCCATGCCCATGAAAAAGTTAGACTTATATATTTTTTATTTATCCATTAATAATTGAAATTCATAATTGTGCCAAAGCTGCAGGTTTTTACTTCCTTGTACGAAGTAAAGAAAGTATTGTAATCACGAAAATTTTCGATTTTCAGATTTCAATAGAAATATACATTTTGACCATCCCTGAATCCATTTTGACTAGTTTCGTCGTGGCGTCTGTACGTCTTTGAGTTATGCGAGATACGAACGTACGAACGTACGTTCGTATCTCGCATAACTCAAAAACGGTTAGCTGTAGAAAGTTGAAATTTTATATTTAGGATTGTTTTAAAATCTAGTTGTGAACCTCCCTTTTTGGTCACTGCTTGATTACCGGAAGTGATACTTTACTTGAAGGTCATAATTGATTTCAATAAAAAATTATATTAAAATATAATGTAAATTATCTAAAATTTGGTAAATAGGATTTTTATATCGATATGAATGTATTTACTATATTTTGGTTAAAATTGGTGAGCCGAAAAGGGTACTTTATTTGAAGGTCATAATAAACTTGCATCAAAAATTATATTAAAATTAAATACATAAATCATATGTTTCGGTAATAAAGGTTACAAACGCAATTTGGTTTCCAATCCAATTAAACATTTTTGTTACTTGTTTTAAGTGTTAAAATTGAGTGTAAAATACTCGTTTTCCTCCCCATTTGTAAGACCAACAAGTCTCCAGCATGAGAATAAGATATTAGTTAAGTGGGTTTTTCCGCTTAAAATGTGGAAACTGTCGATTTCCAATGGTTTATCCAGTGATATTGACAGTTTTATTGTTTTCACGGAACATGAAGAAATATCTTGGAAACTAGTTACCTACTGAAGGAAAACGACATGAGACCTCCAATAACAAGAGTGTGTTTGGGTGTCAATAGATGGATGTCAGGTCGCTGAGTGTCGTTTTTACAGTAATTTTCGGAAACTAGTAACCAAATTCGGTATCACTTTTTGAGCCACGGATTTATAATTTTTCAGGCGTACAAGAAAGTCATGTGTTGCCCACATCAGATATTTTTTTTTCTGCATAACTGACAAAAATCGCATGTCACACCAAAATGTATTTTTATTCTTTCTTTAATGCAACAAAACTTATTTGTTTAATAAACAATAGTCATCATTAATATAAAGTAACATTAGCAGAAATCGATATTCGTAAATAGCCTATTTGAACAAATATTAAAACATTTAGTGAAAAGATAATTTGTTTTATAAATAGATTAGTATAAGCATACATATATTGATATATGGATTACATGAAGTTAGTTTGTGGCGTTTTGCCGACGTGGTAACCTGCTCTGGAATTTCCTATGGAAATGTGTATTTTTTTTTTTTTTTTGTTTAACGTTTAATACTAGGCACTTTTTGATCCGATATGCCTCTGGGTATCCCCAGGGGAAAAAACGATCGTATTCAAATTCAGTATTTGTAAGTATTTAGACGAAAATACGAAAAAGAATAAATAATTTAAGAAAAATCAGTTGACGTACGCATGATAGTATAGAAGGATCAATCTAATTAGGGATTGATAAATTATTTGCCACTTCTATAATTTCGTTTTTTATTGAAAACTAGTTTTGAATGTTATACATTTTATTGAAAACTAGTTTCAAATATTATACCTTCATCTTCGGTTCTGAAAATAAACAAAAATTCAAAAAATAAGCAATTTAAAATACAGTTTGGTATTATTATACATATCAAATCAAGTTAATAAATAATAATTATTAAAAAAATAATGTAAATTAGTATTATAAAACATTTATGAATTATGAATTTAATTAAGACAAGAGATGAAATACTTGTTGGTACTCACCAAGGTTTAAGTAATTGTTATCCCTCGTATTCAAAAATAAGCAATTCAAGATACAGTTTTGTATTATTATACATATTAAATTAAATGTAATATAAATTAGTATGATAAAACATTTATGAGTTATGAATTTAATTAAGATATGTATTTAATTTCTTGTCTTGATTAAATTCATAAATGTTTTATATTACTAATTCATATTACATTTAATTTAATATGTACAATAAATATCAAACTGTATTTTAAATTGCTTTTTTTTTTTTTAAATTTGGTTTGTTTTTAGAACTGGAGATGAATATATAACATTTGAAAGTAGTTTTGAATAAAAACAAAATTATAGAAGTGGCAAATAATTTATCAATCCCTAATTAGTATGAAAAAGTTGAGGTGACGAAGTTGAAATTCGTAATCAGCTCCACAAAAAAAAAAACATAAATGAGTTAATTTTAAGAACTTCTTCAATACAGTCAACCGAGGTTTCTTTCTGGTCCCCAATTCACCGGGCCCCTTTGGACTAAGATCAAGTGAAAAAAAAATTATAGATCACAAAACAAAACGTAAGGATTTTACTATTATTTAATTTAGTTCAGGTTGATATAGCAAACAAAATACGTACTTTTCATTTAAACAAAGATGTTTTGAAAAAACGATGGATAAAAATATTTCACCACTAGTTCTTTTATTTGGATGCTACGTTTCGGCCTTTAAGCCATCATATAGTTTGCTATGCTGCAAATAAAATAAATAAGGACCTTTTCAGAGATGCCTGAGGATGGCTTGAAGGCCGAAACGTGTCATCCAAATAAAAGAACTACAAGTGGTGAAATATTTTCAGTCTTAATTTATTTATATAAATCACATTTCACCTTACATCAAGTTAGTTTTTTTTAATTCCCGGAAAAAATTGAGACAGCATAGTTGAAATTCGAAGAGCAAATCAGAACTTTTCAAAAAAAATTCCACCGAAACCCCTTTCTGATCCCCTACTGACTGATCAAGGTAATTCCTAGGTATCAACCCCCTTAGGATGAAACGATGGATCAGTCTCCTGCGATGATTAGCACCGGCCACTGAGGGACAGGTGATTGACGGAGGACAGGGAAGTGACGAAAGGTTTCAGCAATTTTTTACGATGAAAAAAAAAAATCAAACAATCACTCTTCTATATATTAAAATATCTGATATGATACCACATGGCTTCCTTGTACGCGTAATGAACTCCAATTCGATAGTTCGAAAAAAAGTTAGGAAATAGAAAAAAAATCAGTTTCAGGTAAAGAACTACTTATACTATACTAATACTATACTATACTATACTATACTAATTATACTATACTAATACTATACTATACTATACTACTTATACTATACTGGGAGGCCAATTATAACCAAAATCTAGTTATTTATACTGCCATAAAAATCTTATATAACAGATGTTTTGTATTATATTTTAATATAATTTTCAAGGAGCCACGTGCACAACAAGGGAGAGTTAATCTGAATTGAAAATCACAATTTCACTCTATGCTAGGAATGAGATTCAGAGAATCTCATTCCTGTGGGTAACCTAATCGGTTCTTCTGAAACAAGATCTTCCCAGAATACACACGGCTTCATTATCCATAAGACTACACCAACAAAATGTTTAATTTGCAATGTGCAGCTGACGATTGACCATATTATAGAAGTCTGCCCGCTACGTGATAAATACATTAACAATTTATAGATGTAAAGAAAACTCCAAACGAAACTGGATTATATAATAACAGCATTAACAAAGAAAAAAGTAATTTAATCCCGAAAATAAAACTATATTTTTAATAAAATGAAATAGAACACGAAGAGAGAAATATTAAAGAAAATATTGAAGAAGGCCATTAAAGACCTAAGCCGTTGAGTGCTCGTAAATGACATAACCTAAGCTGAAAAGATATAAAATTTACTTCATTCCTTCGCTCACTCAAAACCGGGGAGAGGTGCTGCGCAATATTCTTCACAATCCCTCACATATTTTTTTTCGCCATAATTGCTGATTGGCACTGTTATCTGTTAAATATGCAAACGATTAAATGACGTTAAAAATACATAAATAAATATGTAGATATTGATAAGTTTTTGAGTTATATTTAATATCACTTTACTGGTACTGGTATTGGTGGGGGAACTACTCCGGCAAGTGGGCCTTATGGTCCTTTTTGCCAACCTCTGGCGGCTACTTTTACGTCACTGCCGCGTACTAACCAGAGTGGAAGTGTCAAGATTCATTTCGCGGGATCGCCTCGAAATAAATATTAACCGACCCAGGTGGGAATCGAACCCACAACGTTCAGAAGCGGGCACTCTGGGACCCTCCACTGTCTCGTCCTCTAATATCTTTTTAACAAATATTCTTAATTTTAATGAACTGTTTAGCAAAGCATTAAATTCAACATTATCTTATCGTATTTACTTACTAAAATTTAATCGAAAATTATTTCAATATCTGAAGATTTAAAGAATAAATGTTTAAAACTGATTAAGGCAAAAAAATAACAAATAATAAAATAAAATAAAGTTTTAAATGCTTCAGATAATTTTGGAAACAATTTTTAAATTGTTTGCAAAATTTTCTATTTCTTATAGAATTAATAAATATTTAAAAAAAAACAATGATAAATCAAAATAAAGAAAACTGAATTAAAAATTGATAAAACAACCAAAATAACAGGTGCAATATAGCATAATACTAACCAGTATAATTGGGTATTATTGGAATATATAAAAAATAAAATAAATTTTTTATATATTAAAATATTTAGTTTTCTAAATCATCGTGATTACTTCCTTGTACGAAGACAAAGAAGTATTGTAATCGAGAAAATTTTCAGTTTTCAGATTTCAACGGAAATATCCATTTTGACCATCCCTGAATCCATTTTGACTAGTTTCGTCGTGGTTTCTGTACGTACGTACGTTCGTATCTCGCATAACTCAAAAACGGTTAGCCGTAGAAAGTTGAAATTTTGTATTTAGGATTGTTGTAAAATCTAGTTGTAAACCTTTCTTTTTGGTCACTCTTAATCACCGGAAGTGGTACTTTACTTGAAGGTCATAATTGATTTCCATCAAAAATTATATTAAAATACTTCGCAAAATTTCTCAAATTTGGTTTTTATAACTTATATATTGATTTAAATAACATAATAGATTTTGGTCTAAAGTGGAAAACCGGAAGCGGTACTTTACTTGAAGTTCATTGTAGACTTTCATCAAAAATTATATTAATATATGATGTAAAACATCTCAAATTCGGTAAATAGGACTTTTATATCGATATCAATGTATTTATTATGCTTTGTTTAAAATTGGTGAGCCGAAAAGGGTACTTTACTTGAAGGTCAAAATAAGCTTACATCAAAAATTACATTTAAATTAAATACTAAATCATATCTTTCGGTAATAAAGGTTACAAACGCAATTTGGTTTCCAATCTAATTAAAAATTGTTATTATTTGTTTTAAGTGTCAAAATTGAGTGTAAAATACTGGTTTTGCTTCCTATTTGTTTTTGTGTGTAGATGGATGTCGCGACGCCGAGTGTCGTTTTTGAGATACTGCAATCTTCGGAAACTAGTAACCAAATTCAGGATTACTTTTTGAGCCACCGATTTATAGTTTAATAGGCGTACAAGGAAGTCATGTGTTGTCCACATCAGATATTTTATTTAGTTTTCTAAATCATTGTTTTTTTTAAATATTTATTTATTCTGTGAGAAATAGAAAATTTTGCAAACAATTTAAAAATTGTTTATAAAATTATCTGAAGCATTTAAAACTTCTGATTTATTTTATTTATTTTTTTTGGGTGAAAATGATATTACACTTGTAAAAAAAATTAAATTATTTTTCTCTAATCTCACGTATTGATGCCAACAAAGGGTTATCAGTACTGTCCCTTCCTCGAGATTGTAAAGGATTTCTTTTCAGCCCCTCCTTTAATCTTGCTAAGTATGTTGTAAATAAACTTTATTGGGGGCCTTGGTTTGTTAAGTACATTTTTTCGCTGGTATAACAATCAAGTTCCCTTAGTCGAAACTATCTGATTTGTGCGATATTTTGCAAGCCATTAGAAATAAATATATAGTAATATTGTATTGAAAATAATGAATTAAAAGGAACTATTAAGAAAAAATAATGATATCAAACAGAATAAAAATCTTGAAACATCCTAATAATTTTACTCCATCAATTTCAACTTGTGGATACTGGTTTAGACGATTCAAAAGGTGGTGATTTTGATATGAAGGGTAAGTTACGTTAAGGAAGGCCAAAAACGCTTGAAGATGCAAAATTGGAGGAATAATTGAAACAAGATTCGTACCAAATGCAAGAATATCTTGCTGAATCAATGGGAAATTTTCTGCTAGAAATCTTTTTTCTCTTCTATTTATTTATAAAGCCATTGTAATGTTCCAAAATTAAGGAAATTTGATGCCATTCGAAATAGTGCTAAGAGAAGGGTAAGGAGATTTTTCGCTTTTTCGGTTTATCAACGCGGAATTCGTATGTTGTCTGAAAGATGGCTTGCGATGGACAATACTTCGAAGAATCAAATTTTGACCATTTTTACACAATAAAACCCCAATTTTTGAAATATAATCCTTTAAAACTAACTTGTACCCCCCCCCCTCCCACCAAAAAAAAATTCAAACTAAGCAGACTGTTTATACTAGAATAGCCTAGGGTCTATCAACAGGTTTCAACGAAACTCCTTAATAAGATTATGTAATTTAGAAGTAGAAAGCCTAAAACATACTTTACAAAATAGGTTATTATATAGTATATATTGCTTCATGTCTAATAGGTTATTATATAGTATATATTGCTTCATGTCTAATAGGTTATTATGTAGTATATATTGCTTCATGTCTAATAGGTTATTATATAGTATATATTGCTTCATGTCTAATAGGTTATTATATAGTATATATTGCTTCATGTCTAATAGGTTATTATATAGTATATATTGCTTCATGTCTAATAGGTTATTATATAGTATATATTGCTTCATGTCTAATAGGTTATTATATAGTATATATTGCTTCATGTCTAATAGGTTATTATATAGTATATATTGCTTCATGTCTAATAATAGCCATTTATAGACTAACGAGAATCTTTGAATCTGCAAGGCTTCACAAGTCGTCTATTTATGATGTTACAAAGTTTTAGGAAAAGAGTAAATCCGTTGGTATCCGCATGATTGGTATAGAAGGATCAATCTAATTAGGGATTGATAAATTATTTGCCACTTCTATAAATTTGTTTTATTGAAAACTAGTTTCGAATGCTATACATTCATCCTCAGTTCTAAAAACACACAAAAAATTCAAAAATAAGCAATTCAAAATATAGTTTGGTATTATTATAAATATTAAATTAGATTAATATAAATCAGTATTATATAACATTTATGAATTATGAATTTAATTAAGACAAGATTTGATTTGTATTTGATTTCTTGTCTATATTTTGAATCTAAACTATATTTTGAATTGCTTATTTTTGAATTTCCTGTGTGTTTTTAGAACTGAGGATGAATGTATAACATTCGATACGAGTTTTAAATAAAACAAATTTATAGAAGTGGAAAATAATTTATCAATCCCTAATTAGAAAATAGTAAAGTTCCCAAGGGATGCTGAAGGAACACTGGGCTCAAGTGGGAAGACCATAGGCTCCGTTAGCTTGCTCTCTGAAAATATTTATAGAAAATAGAATAACTAAACTAAAAAATAAAAAATGTATGTGTTAAAGCCAATTGGTATTGCCAATGAGGCTCTTAAGTAAAATAGACTAGCTCTGATATGAACATTATTTTGGAAAAGCCATTGGATAACTCTGTACTTATTATAAAGCCAAAACGTTTTTTAAAGTGCGAATGAAAGAATGTACATAAATGGAAAAAAATCAGGTGTGGTGGGCGCATCAGACAACTTTCACTTACCACCTTACCTGAAATTAATTTTAAAAGTTTCCATGGAAATCTCAGTTACTTTCCACGAAAACATTAATTTCCATTAAATAATAAAAATTTACTTTTTTATATCTACAACAATCTTTACACTTTATTGGTCGTCACTCTCCATTTTCATTGTTTTATGTTTCATGTTTTAGATATTAATGTTTCTAAAATGTTTAGCTTTCAAATGGTATATTATATATCTATGTTACTACACTTATTTCTGATAATTTGTTTTCAATCTGGGAAAATATTTCTCTTTTATTCTGGTTTAGTAATTTATCAAATTCGTTTATATTTTATGTTTATCTATTTTTTTATTACTACTAACAATGAGAGACGGTTAATTATTTCAAATAAACAAAATTAAAGGTACTTAGAGGAAACCATTTTTAATATTCGGAATTTAACCTCTGTCATACTATTTCAATGAGAATGAGACTGTATATTTTTATTGGCAATATACTAATCTGTATATAGGGATGCCATTGGGCAATTATTGAGGATGATTATCCCAAAATTATGTAAGATTATAAATAAATATGAATTAATTATTTTGTCCTCTAAATTTGATACCTTTCCAAAGGTCTGATTTGTGATTATCATTATTTAATAATTAACCAAGATAATGTTCCTACTTCTAAGTTTAATTATAATGCTAATAACCATAATGCTAATCAAGATTATTGCTATCATACTTAATAAAATATATTCAAACTAGTATACCCGAGCGATAACTCTCGCATAATCCCTTATACATTAGAAGTATGAGCGATGTTAGGGAAACATTTTTATTCGTGTAAACAATATAATATTACCAAAAAAGTTTATTTAACACACACATTTGGGGAAGCTACATAATTTGTAATGGCTATGTTGAAGTTACAGCTCATACTTAATAAATAATTAGCTTATCCCACTGGAAAATATCTCTTCAATTTAACAGTTAGGCAATTAGATACAGCTATTACATTGATACAAATATAATAAATTGACTCAAATTGATACAAAGTTGCCATGACAACGACATGTACGCTAGATGGCATAAGGCCCGTGCGGACCTATATCGTGCGTTATCTCGAAAACGGTAGGTTTTAAGGCTTTAAAAGGCTGGACCAATATGATTCGAAAGATCATATATGATCTTGATGCCCGCTTCAAAATCATTAAAACCAACTTATCCCGTTTCGATCCGCCGACTCTCAGACGTCGAATCTTTGAAACATCCCAGTTTTTTCGTCACTTTTATTCAAGCCCTAGTAAGAATTTAAGAAACAAATTCAAGATTCGTCACTTCTCCGTGAAATTCTCGTTCTTTTGATATCTCACTCGTCAAAATCCATCGCTCCTGAGAGCCGGAAAAGGGATCTATATTACCGTAATAATATATAGTAGTGATTAATAATGGGCGTGGTTACTAAAGAACAACCTCCTTCCTAGCATTTACTTATATCAAAATTAAATTAATGAACTGTTACTACAGAAAATAATAACTGTTACGATAAACTGTTAACCATTGAATGATTCAAACAAGAACTAGTCATTAACTGTTCTAACATAAATATCTTGTCTGCAATAATTGGTGTTGATGGTCCTTAAGCATCTCTCCATCGGGTTCCTCTGAATCTTAAGTCATCGAGTTTGAAGAAACCAGACATCTGTATCCAGGCAAAGGGAAGTCGTTGTCCTCGAAGTTAAGCCCTCAAGCCATAGCAGAGAAGTTCCCTTTCGTTGCTTCTTCGGCTTCGGCCCCCCTTTTCTTCCTTGTTCTTTCTAAGAGGGGGTTGAAGACCTTGGCGGTTGGTTAGATCTCCGTCACTGGGCGGTACCTTTTTCGTGATTGGCCAACTAGTTTTATAGAACGGGAAATTCTGGAATGTCAGCGCATAGTTCCCTTGTCCGGGGTGGGACGATCTCTTCGAATCCATTAATAGGCTCTAATCGAATGACGCCCTTCCCAGAACTCCGCCATTTTTTCGAGATGCCAGCCGGGATCCCTGGGTGACTGATTTCCTAAAATCTTACAGGACGGACCACATCTTGCCTTTGTCATACTGCCCACTTCTCGGTAGGTTTTTAAATTAACTTATTTCTTATATCTGAGGGTAAAGGCTAGGTAAGTGTTGTGGTGAATTGCCTTCCTACCTGCTGGTCCCTTACCTTACGTTCGCACCTTGTGCTTGTTATATATAATTTGTGCCTAAGAATAATATTATCCAAAAATAACAAGTCAATAGATATCACTAATATTATAGAGCATTTAATTGCACATTGATATAACGAGTTTGATCAAAATTGTTATAGTCGTTTTTGAGAAAATGGTAACAAAGTGTAAAACCAATGATATAAAGTGGCACTTGCGGTAAGTCGATTATGGCGGAAACGCTGCTGTAACGCCCCAGGTAAATGCTAACCTTAAATAAATTTTTTCTTTGTACACATTTTGACTCAGGGGATCTTAAAACTTGTATTTCCTTTGAAAACTCATATTCGAAATTCTTTACGATCTCAATACTTTGCCTTACTATGTTATTTCATATATAGTAGAAGTCAAAGTAATAATAAGCCATAAAATAAAAATCAAACAAACAGAAGTAATAAAGCAAATATATAAAGGTCATGAAATTAGATATATCGGGATTACAACACAGATATTGCGTTAATAATAATTACAGATGTAATTAGTGTAACATGGTACAACATATTACACACATTATCGAAATTGCTTTATCGAATAATATCTACATGATTCATACAGACCATAATGACGCAATAAGTGAATAGTCATGTTGAGTTTGGAATAATTAGCCAGATATCTGAATGTTAAACCATCATAATCGATACCATTAAATTACTAAAACAAATATTTCAGAGTTGATTAACATTAATTATGAACAATATAAATTCTGAATTATTCTCTATAATAACAAATTAAATTAATTTATATGTAATTATTAAGAAGATTAATTTATTAACTGTGTAATTTTTATATTCTCTTCAATGATAGAATCTTTATCCATTATCAATCGACTGCTGTATTTGAATGAAGATGTATGCATTGTAAAATGGTTTTTTTGTATAAATCGTTCGCACAAATTTTTTTAAAATTTAACTTTCGAAGGCTATTGAAAATTTAATTTTGATGATGCGGAATTGAAAGTTTGTCAATACATGCGTTATAAAATTCCTCTGTAGAGAGGACCCTTAAAAATAATTAGTTATTTAATTTTATAACAAAAAAAATCGAAAATCGAAACAATGATATATCACATCTGAGCCATGGGTGTTATGAGTTGTAAATATATCAATTCCAACCAGTTGATTAAGTTGGATCTTGAAATGCAGATCGCAGTTGTTATACAACAGTGCGGTGTTATCTTGCCCTTACTATCATAGCATAGCTGGAGTAACAAAGACAAGCAAATTGAAATAATTTTTTTTTTTTTTACTATGTTTATTTAATTATATTTCACATTCTACTTTCATAACTGTTGCTGAAGATTGTAAAATGTGAATCTAAGACAAGTTTTAACTTTTTTCGATAATTACATTAGTACAATAATCCTCTTGATACGAACTATTTTGCAATTTGCCTCACATCGGCGACAACATGAATAATGAGTCTTGCAGATGCCTCGTAGGCAATTATACCTTAAAGCTGGGGCAAGTGCGTACTAGGCACTATTAAATTGAATTCTCATTCTCATAAAAATGGACGTAATTGAAATGTTGGCTTGAATGTAATACTTAAACATATTCATTTAAGGAACATTTAAAAAAAAAAAATAATCAGATAATTTTATAATCAATTTTTATATTGTTTGCAAAATTTTCTATTTCCTTGTACGCCTATTAAACTATAAATCGGTGGCTCAAAAAGTGATCCTGAATTTGGTTACTAGTTTCCGAAGATTGCAGTATCTCAAAAACAACACTCGGCGTCGCGACATCCATTTATTGACACACACACACACAAATAGGGAGGAAAACCAGCATTTTACACTCAATTTTAACACTTAAAACAAGTAATAAAATGTTTAATTGGATTGGAAACCAAATTGCGGTTGTTACCGAAATATATGATTTATGTATTTAATTTAAATATAATTTTTGATGTAAGCTTATTTACTTAACAAGTAAAATACCGTTTTCGGCTCACCAATTTTAACCAAAATATAGTAAATACATTCACATCAATATAAAAGTCCTATTTACCAAATTTGAGATGTTTTACATTATATTTTAATATAATTTTTGATGAAAGTCTAATATGACCTTCAAGTAAAGTACCGCTTCCGGTTTTCCAATTTAGACCAAAATCTAGTATGTTATTTAAATCAATATATAAGTTATAAATACCAAATTTGAAAAGTTTTACGAAGTATTTTAATATGATTTTTATGGAAATCAATTATGACCTTCAAGTAAAGTACCACTTCCGGTGATTAAGTAGTGACCAAAAAGAAAGGTTCACAACTAGATTTCACAACAATCCTAAATACAAAATTTCAACCTTCTACGGCTAACGGTTTCTGAGTTAGGCGAAATACGTACGTACCAACGTACATACGTACAAACGCCACGACGAAACTAGTCAAAATGGATTCAGAGATGGTCAAAATGGATATTTCCGTTGAATTCTGAAAATCGGAAATTTTCGCGATTACAATACTTCCTTTATTTCGTACAAGGAAGTAAAAAGAAACTCTAGCTTAAAAAATAAAGATATTATAGTCATTAAAAGTCAAATTTTATAAAATCTAGTGCGCACTTACCCCCACATTACCTTCCTGTATCTTATCTGCATTTGTGCGGTTTTGTATTTTCCGGTCGTGATGATGTCTTAATCGGCAAAACGTTGACTAGTTGCTTACACACTGGTATTTGAAAGACTTGAAGCTCTTTTTTTTGAATCGCACAATCTTATCTGTCATCTTGTCTCTTTTTTTGAGTTTTTGCACTATTTTATCAAAGTAGAACTATTTTTTTAAATATTAACGATCAAGTACTAACCAGATTGCAGAATGTCGCTAATTTTATTTCAAACGATACACATTACGATTAAATCTCGAGGATATTCGCTAAGCAATTTGTATTCGGAGAGTAATGCACGTGACGCTGATTAATCACATAGCACAGGGGATACTCACGTTCATCTGTTGGTTTATTGTTAAAATGGAAATTTCAATATTTGCTATAGAGAATGGTCCGTTAGAAAATTTAATATTTATCACTTGATGTATCACATAATATATCAATTAATAAATTAGGGAAAATATCAAAGAGACAGTAACAATTAGTAGATTAATTATTATGTAAATATTCCAAACAAGTCCATGAGAAATTCGAGAGACAAATCCTTGAATCTCTCAAATTGCTGTAAATAATTAACTAGTCGACCTTTTCCCATTTGAAGTAGCATCGGAATAGAAAAAGATAAAATCACATAAATACAGACCAAGACATCCTAAATTGAGCGATAAATAAAAACAAAAATCGAAAATTCTAAAAACGGTGCTATATCAAAAATAATTTTAAAATCATGTTTCAGAAACAAACAAAAACATACGTAATATTTTGAAAATAACAATGAAATAGTAATTGAAGCAAGGAAATGCAAATCTTTTTTTTTTTTTTTGGCTGATTACAGGTCTATATGTCGAATTAATACTATTTTAAATATGATTTTATTATTCATAAAGCCATACGTAATAGAATTTTTTTTTTCGTTTTGCGATGGAAAGAACTGCTGTAACATCGAACAATTTCTAATAAGGCCAAATATCTCGGGATGGCATTCGACGAAAAGATCGGACAGAAAATCCGTCCATCCATCGTTTACCATCCATCCGCGGCTTTTATCCGCGCCGGTATTTTTGAGATTTGGCACTAAAGTCACAGGTCATCCCACGTTGATCCTCGGAACTCGACATAACCATCTACCATTTCTTTTTAAAATGGCGGCCGATTAAAGGTCTCACACGAACTTATCTCGGCCATTTATGGAGATAGAGGAAAAATAAAAAGCGATTTTGATCTATTCCAAAGCCTTTAAAAAAAAACTGCTAATCCAAGTAATTTTTATATATATATATATATATATATATATATATATATATATATATATATATATGTATATATGTATATGTATGTATAAAAAAATAAAACGTCGTGTAATAGTTAGCAACGTTATTAGTATAATTTGAAAAACTATTTTAAAATATAATTCGGTTCTTATAAAAAGTTTATTTTTCAATGTAGAATTTTAATTTGTAAAAAATCTCATCTTTTGATAAGTGGTTATATTAACTTTTGATAAAACAAACACTCCTAAATTGAGGATGGCTACCGTGGTAAAGGTGAAAGTACTCAGTTTTAAAGAGGACTTAAGAATCAAGTCGAGCCACATCAAGACTAATATTCATGCTCTGATTGTAAATAAATTGCTGTTGCTATGAGATATCAATTTATTTTTTGATTTTGGAGAAAATTAGAAAAAGCGATTCAACAAATAATGAAATTAAAATATATCAAAGTATAATAATAAAATATGAAATTATAATAAATCATAATGATATAAGTTTTAAACCTTTTAACAAAAACAAACTTCCTCTGTTAATAAATTAAAAATAAATATAGTTAAAGAAAATTAATCAATAATAATTGTAAAAGTACACATAATGAATTAATGCATTATTAGGTATAAATTTTAATTGTAGATAATTATTACCTATTTACGATTCTTTTGGAAGTGAATGGCCTGGAAGTGACTGAATAGGCGGGATTTGAAGCAGGGAAGAGTATCGGAGCGACGCAGGGGAGGAGGAATGGAATTCCATAAGGATGAAGCTCGGATAAGGAAAGATCTGTCAAAAGCTGCGGATCGGTGGGCTCTTGAATATAAATCTGAAGGCCGTGAACGATTATAGTGGAAATGAACAGAGGATTTTAATTGAAGGAAGTCGAAGATGTATGATGGACGGCGGAAGAATAGCAGAAAATATGATGTTAGGAAGAGTAAAACTACTGCAAATCTTCATAAAATCGGGAGACAGAGCTGCTTTGTTTTGGAGTTTTCTAATAATATTCTAATCAAATCTATTTTTTATTAATTTATTATTATTCAATAAAGAAAATATTCTCTGTTATATGGTTTAATAAAACCATATCAGTTAGTATATTTTTTCTTTATTGAATAACAATAATTATTTTTCCGATTTATAATATATTATTGAAATAATTTATTATTATTTATATTATGGTAGGCATGTAGCTTTTGGAATGCCATTTTGAAAAATCTATATCATTGGCACTTTTGTCAAACCTCAATGGTTTTACCTTCCGTAAGTGGCGGATGCCGCCTCAAAGGAGACCCCGAGATGAAAGAGCACCTGGCAAAGCTACTTATGACGGCCCAATCTTTTCCTGTCACATTTTCTCCCCCTGTTCTACTATTCGTGAATATTCTTGTTAAAATGGATTATTATCGACAAAGGGTTATAGCTATTTAACTTTGAGGAGAACTGAATTTCTTTTAAATATATCGTCGACATACAACTAAAACGGACCGAGTAATTTATTTTTAAGTATTATATTATTAATGATATGAATTAAAATAAATAACAAAAAAAAAATACAACATGGTTTATCAGGATTGGCGGATCACAGACCAGGAAGTGAACCCACGGCTTATTTGCAACAAAAAAAGTTCATTCTGGTTTTGGTCCAATTCCGAAAAGGGAAAGAGTAAATTTAAATTGTTCGTTTTTACTTCCTTGTACAAAGTAAAGGAAGTATTGTAATCACGAAAATTTTCGGTTTTCAGATTTCAACGGAAATATCCATTTTGACCATCTCTGAATCCATTTTGACTATGAACGTACGTCTGTAGGTACATTCTTTTCCAAGTGCGTACTCGCATAACTTAAAAACGGTTAGCCGTAGAAAGTTAAAATTTTGTATTTAAGATTGCTGTTAAATCCAGTTGTGAACCTCCCTTTTTGGTCACCATATCACCGGAAATGCTACATTACTTGAAGGTCATTATTGATTTTCATCTAAAATTATATTAACATATAATGCAAAATTTCTCAAATTAGGTCTATAAGACTTACATATTAATATAATTAACATAATAAATTTTGGCTAACATTGCCATAGCGGAAGTGGTACTTTACTTGAAGGTCATATTAGACTTCCATAAAAAATTATATTAAAATATAATGTAAAACATCTCAAATTTAGTAAAAAGGACTTTTATAACGATATGAATGTATTTACTAGATTTTGGTTAAAATTGATGAGCCGAAAAGGGTACTTTACTTGAAGTTCATAATAAACTTACATAAAAAATTATGTTAAAATTAAATACAGAGATATGGTATAGTAATAAAGATATAGAGATATGGTTCAATAATAAAGATTACAAACGCGATTTTTTTCCCACTGTAATTAAACATTTTTTATTACTTGTTTTAAGTGTTATAATTGGGTGTAAAATACTGATTTTCCTTCCCATTTGTGAGATGAACAAGTCTGTAGCAGGGGAATAAGATATAAGTTAAGTGGGTTCTTCCGCTTAAAATGTCGAAACTGTCGATTTCCAATGCTTTATCTAGTGACATTGACAGTTCTAATATTGTCACGGAACACGAAGAAATCTGTTTGAAACTAGTTACCTACTGAAAGAAAACGACATATAATAACGGAATGAGACCTCCAGAAACGTGAGTATGTGTGTGCGCGTCAATAGATGGATGCCGCGACGCCGAGTGTCGTTTTTGAGATACTGCAGTCTTCGGAAAATAGTAACCAAATTCAGGATCACTTTTTATATCGATTTATAGTTTAATTGGCGTACAAGGAAGTCATGTGCTGTCCACATCGGATATTTTGTTAAATAGGAAGTGATGATTAAAAAACTATTTAAGTTACACTATTCTCTATTACAGCAATGTAAACTAGATAAAATTTTCTTAAAATATTAGTATGATTTGTCTTTTTTAAAACCATTTGAAGGGAGCTTCCGAGCTGGTAAATTACGTTCTGTTTTTCCTAAAACCATGCATTATTCACGATTTTTTTTATCAGCCTCTAACAGGACTGCAGATTTCCCTTTTTGAACATGATGACTGTTGGTTCAAAAATTAAGCCGTTTCCGAGCGTTCATAATTTAAAATTTCGGGCAATTTAAAAACATAAATCAACTTCTGCATTAATTAAAGGCAATTTTAATATTTAATTAGTGTGGGAGTGTATTCATTTTTTTTTATATTATGTAATTTGATTTTTTTTTTTTTATGTATTGGAAAAACTGTTTTAATTTCCAGTAATTTTTTTATGATTTAATGTATATTCCACGTACATCATCAGCTATATAAAGTGTTTCTACGAAAAATGGATTCTTTTCATTCCTCCAATTGTTCGAGTTCAAAATCAAAATTATGTTTCAAATAATTTATAGAATGTGTCAAAGTAGTATTTCCTTATTTTTCACATTTTGTTTTGTATTCTAGTTTTTACGGTGATATCTATTTTTACTTCCCCTTACCTATATACGAAGTATATAGTAAGAGGAAGTATTGCGATCGTGAAAATTTTCGAATTGGAGTTTTCGACGGAAATACACGTTTAAAGGTCCCCTGTGTTTTCTTATTTTCAAATGACTAAGTCCCGCAAAATGGTCTATGTGATGTTACAGCAACATTTTCGTCAAAATCTACTTACCGGAAGTGCCAGTTTATATAATCGATTTTACACTTTTTTAAGTTTTTCTCGAAAACGGCTTTAACGATTTTGATGAAACTTGCCTACATTATTCTTCATAAAAGTCTTTAACTTTTGATTTATGTGGTAAATCACCGAGGAATTTAAGAGAAAAAAGTTATGATGAAAAGAATATTTTATTTGCTCATAGCTTAAAACGTATGCATTTTACAGTAAATTATGTATAGAATTGTATGAAAGGTAATTAAATTATCTAAAAAAAATAATAAAAGAATCATCAAAATCGGACCAGTATTAGCAAAGATACAGTGTATTTTATGATGAGCATAAAATATATGGATAACCGAGCGCATCCGAAAGGAGATGGATGCGACCGAACCTCCTCCCATCAATCCGCCAATCTGTTGTAAACAATACGCTCTGTTACAAAGTAATTTAAGAATACAAAACCGGAAATTAACTTAATAATTTCTACTTTAACATTATCTAATGGAAAGAAAATGTTTCTATGGAAACTAAACCAGAAACTTTTAAAATATATTTGGAACTTGACAAAGTTAAAATATATAGGTAGTGTACAGAATTGTTGTACTAAAATTGTTAAGTTTAAAAAACTGTTTTATTGTACTTAAATGAGAGAAGAAGTGAATGCTGCTGAGTTAGAAGCAGTGTTTATGTGAACTCTTTAAAATTATATTAAAAAGATAATTATTATAGGACGGTAAGGGAAAGTTGTGTGATGCGCGGGCACCGCACCAGATTTTTTCAACTTGATGAGGTTTTTCTAATTAAAATTTCGAACAGTGAACGCAATAAATTTAATATATAATGCCAGATCTATCTTTCTTTTTTTAATTTTATTTTTTCTTTGTTTATTCTAATTTTCTTGTATTAAAACCAAAATTTATTTTTGCATTTAGATTTTGTAAATTTATTATTAAATTTATTTGTCCCGTTTTTTTATGCCTATGTATATATAGTATATAAATGTACTTTATATATTTTTTTATTATATATATATATATATATATATATATATATATATATATATATATTTTCTCTTATTCTTTTAAGTCTTTGCTTTCTTCAAGCTAAAGAAACAATCGCTGAAGTTCTCAACACATAATAAATAGCCAATAAGAGCCTTGAACACCTCCACTCCTCTCTTCACACAAACACACATACACACATACACTTACGACGGAATCACACAAGATGGCCGTAGGCCCGAACAATAGGTACATCCACCTGAGTGCTTGGCTAATGTGATCAGCTTTAGGGCTGGTAGTGCTCCAGTAATTAAACCGGAGCTAGAGATTGAGTTTTAATTAGTAACCTGCTATCTTTTAACTGTTATTTACTTTTAGCCGTTACTGTTAAAAATAACAGTTATTTCTTTATGACACTTGTTAGATGTTGTAATGGACGATAAATAACTGGTTATCTTATTACCAATTTGGTAGAATCATCAGGGATAGCTGCTATGCTGGTATTGTTATTTCTTATTTTTCGAAATCTACTTCGTAGATCTTTTTAATAATAAAGAGTGGACTGCTTGGCAATCTATTATTTATTTATGCAATAGCTCCCAATAGGCAAAACCCAATTATAGGTACCTAGTACAAGAAATATTCTTAATACACAATATGAAACAGAAGAAATTATTTAAATTAGACAACAAAGAAGTATATGCATTATTAAGAAAAAAAATAATATTAATAATAATAAAGTAAAGAAAGGTTGCATAAAATGGGTAGAGCATATGGTATCACCAAAGACCTCTACAGTAAAAACTGCCTATCCAAAAATGTAAAAATAAGGCATTATAATACAGTAGTGAAGCCAGAAGGCCTATATGCGAGTGAATGTCTGGCATTAAACGACATTTAGATAAGTTAGAAATCCTAGAAAGGTGAATTTATGAGGAAAATATTAGGACCTCAAAACACACCAGAAGGTTGGACTGAAGTATACGGAAATATAGAAAATATTTCAAACGCAATGAGAAAAAGAGGACTCATTTATTTCGAATGTAAGACAGTAGATTAACCAATAATAACAAAAGGCTTAGCGAACCCGGAGGTTCGATGCCGATACCACTAATCGCTGTCTACAAATCTCGGTCCAACGACTACCGTCCAAACCCAAATTTATTAGATCATCCTTAATACAATCCTCCCACCTACGTTTCGGTCTACCCCTCGGACGTTTACCAGTCGGCTCAGCGTTAAACTTTTTCTTGTTCGTTACTGAGCCCAACAACTTTGCAAGCCCATTTCAACCGTCGAGATTAACCAATAAGATATTCAAATATCTATGGGGTAAAAAGTCCACAACAAGCTGGGTCAACGAAGTAAAAAAGGTTTTAGAAAGAAACAATATACAAACAGAAGATATAGGCAACAGAGAAGCCTTTCGGGAAAAAATATTGAAAATGGAAGGATTCCAAGGCAGGGTAGCTAAGAAGACTGGTTCAAAATGGTCTACCGACAGAAAGAAGAAACATAGTGAACAGATGAAAGCATACTGTAAGAAAAGAAAAACCAATGAATTAGGAATTGAAATTCGTACGTGGGCCTCAGATGGCCGTGGTCCTCGGATGGATGGCCTATTCGCAGCCAAAAAAAAAAGTAAAGAAAGGAAAATAATAAAGCTTACATTGGTAATTATACTCATAAGTTGTAATCATTGCAAAAATTAACATACTTTAAAAAAAAACCTGTACCACTACAACCCATGGAGGGTTTTGGGTTCAGTACTTGGTAAGGACCATACTGTTTCTAAGCCAACGGTTGTGTAAGGAGGTGATTTGGCCGAGATCACGCTCAACCGCCAGGTTTTTCCACCAATTAAGAGAAAATTAGAAAAAGCGATTCAACAAATAATGAAATTAAAATATATCAAAGTATAATAATAAAATATGAAATTATAATAAATCATAATGATATAAGTTTTAAACCTTTTAACAAAAACAAACTTCCTCTGTTAATAAATTAAAAATAAATATAGTTAAAGAAAATTAATCAATAATAATTGTAAAAGTACACATAATGAATTAATGCATTATTAGGTATAAATTTTAATTGTAGATAATTATTACCTATTTACGATTCTTTTGGAAGTGAATGGCCTGGAAGTGACTGAATAGGCGGGATTTGAAGCAGGGAAGAGTATCGGAGCGACGCAGGGGAGGAGGAATGGAATTCCATAAGGATGAAGCTCGGATAAGGAAAGATCTGTCAAAAGCTGCGGATCGGTGGGCTCTTGAATATAAATCTGAAGGCCGTGAACGATTATAGTGGAAATGAACAGAGGATTTTAATTGAAGGAAGTCGAAGATGTATGATGGACGGCGGAAGAATAGCAGAAAATATGATGTTAGGAAGAGTAAAACTACTGCAAATCTTCATAAAATCGGGAGACAGAGCTGCTTTGTTTTGGAGTTTTCTAATAATATTCTAATCAAATCTATTTTTTATTAATTTATTATTATTCAATAAAGAAAATATTCTCTGTTATATGGTTTAATAAAACCATATCAGTTAGTATATTTTTTCTTTATTGAATAACAATAATTATTTTTCCGATTTATAATATATTATTGAAATAATTTATTATTATTTATATTATGGTAGGCATGTAGCTTTTGGAATGCCATTTTGAAAAATCTATATCATTGGCACTTTTGTCAAACCTCAATGGTTTTACCTTCCGTAAGTGGCGGATGCCGCCTCAAAGGAGACCCCGAGATGAAAGAGCACCTGGCAAAGCTACTTATGACGGCCCAATCTTTTCCTGTCACATTTTCTCCCCCTGTTCTACTATTCGTGAATATTCTTGTTAAAATGGATTATTATCGACAAAGGGTTATAGCTATTTAACTTTGAGGAGAACTGAATTTCTTTTAAATATATCGTCGACATACAACTAAAACGGACCGAGTAATTTATTTTAAAGTATTATATTATTAATGATATGAATTAAAATAAATAACAAAAAAAAAATACAACATGGTTTATCAGGATTGGCGGATCACAGACCAGGAAGTGAACCCACGGCTTATTTGCAACAAAAAAAGTTCATTCTGGTTTTGGTCCAATTCCGAAAAGGGAAAGAGTAAATTTAAATTGTTCGTTTTTACTTCCTTGTACAAAGTAAAGGAAGTATTGTAATCACGAAAATTTTCGGTTTTCAGATTTCAACGGAAATATCCATTTTGACCATCTCTGAATCCATTTTGACTATGAACGTACGTCTGTAGGTACATTCTTTTCCAAGTGCGTACTCGCATAACTTAAAAACGGTTAGCCGTAGAAAGTTAAAATTTTGTATTTAAGATTGCTGTTAAATCCAGTTGTGAACCTCCCTTTTTGGTCACCATATCACCGGAAATGCTACATTACTTGAAGGTCATTATTGATTTTCATCTAAAATTATATTAACATATAATGCAAAATTTCTCAAATTAGGTCTATAAGACTTACATATTAATATAATTAACATAATAAATTTTGGCTAACATTGCCATAGCGGAAGTGGTACTTTACTTGAAGGTCATATTAGACTTCCATAAAAAATTATATTAAAATATAATGTAAAACATCTCAAATTTAGTAAAAAGGACTTTTATAACGATATGAATGTATTTACTAGATTTTGGTTAAAATTGATGAGCCGAAAAGGGTACTTTACTTGAAGTTCATAATAAACTTACATAAAAAATTATGTTAAAATTAAATACAGAGATATGGTATAGTAATAAAGATATAGAGATATGGTTCAATAATAAAGATTACAAACGCGATTTTTTTCCCACTGTAATTAAACATTTTTTATTACTTGTTTTAAGTGTTATAATTGGGTGTAAAATACTGATTTTCCTTCCCATTTGTGAGATGAACAAGTCTGTAGCAGGGGAATAAGATATAAGTTAAGTGGGTTCTTCCGCTTAAAATGTCGAAACTGTCGATTTCCAATGCTTTATCTAGTGACATTGACAGTTCTAATATTGTCACGGAACACGAAGAAATCTGTTTGAAACTAGTTACCTACTGAAAGAAAACGACATATAATAACGGAATGAGACCTCCAGAAACGTGAGTATGTGTGTGCGCGTCAATAGATGGATGCCGCGACGCCGAGTGTCGTTTTTGAGATACTGCAGTCTTCGGAAAATAGTAACCAAATTCAGGATCACTTTTTATATCGATTTATAGTTTAATTGGCGTACAAGGAAGTCATGTGCTGTCCACATCGGATATTTTGTTAAATAGGAAGTGATGATTAAAAAACTATTTAAGTTACACTATTCTCTATTACAGCAATGTAAACTAGATAAAATTTTCTTAAAATATTAGTATGATTTGTCTTTTTTAAAACCATTTGAAGGGAGCTTCCGAGCTGGTAAATTACGTTCTGTTTTTCTAAAACCATGCATTATTCACGATTTTTTTTATCAGCCTCTAATTGGACTGCAGATTTGAACATAATGACTGTTGGATCAAAAATTAAGCCGTTTCCGAGCGTTCATAATTTAAAATTTCGGGCAATTTAAAAACATTAATCAACTTCTGCATTAATTAAAGGCAATTTTAATATTTAATTAGTGTGGGAGTGTATTCATTTTTTTTTATATTATGTAATTTGATTTTTTTTTTTTTTATGTATTGGAAAAACTGTTTTAATTTCCAGTAATTTTTTTATGATTTAATGTATATTCCACGTATATCATAAGCTATATAAAGTGTTTCTACGAAAAATGGATTCTTTTCATTCCTCCAATTGTTCGAGTTCAAAATCAAAATTATGTTTCAAATAATTTATAGAATGTGTCAAAGTAGTATTTCCTTATTTTTCACATTTTGTTTTGTATTCTAGTTTTTACGGTGATATCTATTTTTACTTCCCCTTACCTATATACGAAGTATATAGTAAGAGGAAGTATTGCGATCGTGAAAATTTTCGAATTCGAGTTTTCGACGGAAATACACGTTTAAAGGTCCCCTGTGTTTTCTTATTTTCAAATGACTAAGTCCCGCAAAATGGTCTATGTGATGTTACAGCAACATTTTCGTCAAAATCTACTTACCGGAAGTGCCAGTTTATATAATCGATTTTACACTTTTTTAAGTTTTTCTCGAAAACGGCTTTAACGATTTTGATGAAACTTGCCTACATTATTCTTCATAAAAGTCTTTAACTTTTGATTTATGTGGTAAATTACCGAAGAATTGCAGAGAAAAAAGTTATGATGAAAAGAATATTTTATTTGCTCATAGCTTAAAACGTATGCATTTTACAGTAAATTATGTATAGAATTGTATGAAAGGTAATTAAATTATCTAAAAAAAACAATAAAAGAATCATCAAAATCGGACCAGTATTAGCAAAGATACAGTGTATTTTATGATGAGCATAAAATATATGGATAACCAAGCGCATCCGAAAGGAGATGGATGCGACCGAACCTCCTCCCACCAATCCGCCAATCTGTTGTAAACAATATCCTCTGTTACAAAGTAATTTAAGAATACAAAAGCGGAAATTAACTTAATAATTTCTACTTTAACATTATTTAATGGAAAGAAAATGTTTCTATGGAAACTAAACCAGAAACTTTTAAAATATATTTGGAACTTGACAAAGTTAATATATATAGGTAGTGTACAGAATTGTTGTACTAAAATTGTTAAGTTTAAAAAACTGTTTTATTGTACTTAAGTGGGAGAAGAAGTGAATGCTGCTGAGTTAGAAGCAGTGTTTATGTGAACTCTAATAGAAGATAATTATTATAGGACGTTAAGGGAAAGTTGTGTGATGCGCGAGCACCGCACCAGATTTTTTCAACTTGATGAGGTTTTTCTAATTAACATTTCGAACGTGAACGCAATAAATTTAATATATAATGCCAGATCTATCTTTCTTTTTTTAATTTTATTTTTTCTTTGTTTATTCTAATTTTCTTGTATTAAAACCAAAATTTATTTTTGCATTTAGATTTTGTAAATTTATTATTAAATTTATTTGTCCCGTTTTTTTATGCCTATGTATATATAGTATATAAATGTACTTTATATATTTTTTTATTTATATATATATATATATATATATATATATATATATATATATATATATATATATATATATTTTCTCTTATTCTTTTAAGTCTTTGCTTTCTTCAAGCTAAAGAAACAATCGCTGAAGTTCTCAACACATAATAAATAGCCAATAAGAGCCTTGAACACCTCCACTCCTCTCTTCACACAAACACACATACACACATACACTTACGACGGAATCACACAAGATGGCCGTAGGCCCGAACAATAGGTACATCCACCTGAGTGCTTGGCTAATGTGATCAGCTTTAGGGCTGGTAGTGCTCCAGTAATTAAACCGGAGCTAGAGATTGAGTTTTAATTAGTAACCTGCTATCTTTTAACTGTTATTTACTTTTAGCCGTTACTGTTAAAAATAACAGTTATTTCTTTATGACACTTGTTAGATGTTGTAATGGACGATAAATAACTGGTTATCTTATTACCAATTTGGTAGAATCATCAGGGATAGCTGCTATGCTGGTATTGTTATTTCTTATTTTTCGAAATCTACTTCGTAGATCTTTTTAATAATAAAGAGTGGACTGCTTGGCAATCTATTATTTATTTATGCAATAGCTCCCAATAGGCAAAACCCAATTATAGGTACCTAGTACAAGAAATATTCTTAATACACAATATGAAACAGAAGAAATTATTTAAATTAGACAACAAAGAAGTATATGCATTATTAAGAAAAAAAATAATATTAATAATAATAAAGTAAAGAAAGGTTGCATAAAATGGGTAGAGCATATGGTATCACCAAAGACCTCTACAGTAAAAACTGCCTATCCAAAAATGTAAAAATAAGGCATTATAATACAGTAGTGAAGCCAGAAGGCCTATATGCGAGTGAATGTCTGGCATTAAACGACATTTAGATAAGTTAGAAATCCTAGAAAGGTGAATTTATGAGGAAAATATTAGGACCTCAAAACACACCAGAAGGTTGGACTGAAGTATACGGAAATATAGAAAATATTTCAAACGCAATGAGAAAAAGAGGACTCATTTATTTCGAATGTAAGACAGTAGATTAACCAATAATAACAAAAGGCTTAGCGAACCCGGAGGTTCGATGCCGATACCACTAATCGCTGTCTACAAATCTCGGTCCAACGACTACCGTCCAAACCCAAATTTATTAGATCATCCTTAATACAATCCTCCCACCTACGTTTCGGTCTACCCCTCGGACGTTTACCAGTCGGCTCAGCGTTAAACTTTTTCTTGTTCGTTACTGAGCCCAACAACTTTGCAAGCCCATTTCAACCGTCGAGATTAACCAATAAGATATTCAAATATCTATGGGGTAAAAAGTCCACAACAAGCTGGGTCAACGAAGTAAAAAAGGTTTTAGAAAGAAACAATATACAAACAGAAGATATAGGCAACAGAGAAGCCTTTCGGGAAAAAATATTGAAAATGGAAGGATTCCAAGGCAGGGTAGCTAAGAAGACTGGTTCAAAATGGTCTACCGACAGAAAGAAGAAACATAGTGAACAGATGAAAGCATACTGTAAGAAAAGAAAAACCAATGAATTAGGAATTGAAATTCGTACGTGGGCCTCAGATGGCCGTGGTCCTCGGATGGATGGCCTATTCGCAGCCAAAAAAAAAAGTAAAGAAAGGAAAATAATAAAGCTTACATTGGTAATTATACTCATAAGTTGTAATCATTGCAAAAATTAACATACTTTAAAAAAAAACCTGTACCACTACAACCCATGGAGGGTTTTGGGTTCAGTACTTGGTAAGGACCATACTGTTTCTAAGCCAACGGTTGTGTAAGGAGGTGATTTGGCCGAGATCACGCTCAACCGCCAGGTTTTTCCACCAATTAAGAGTACCCATTTTATAGAGGCTGGATGGTCCCCAGGAGGGTCTCCAGATCCCACAGGGTCGATCCCCGGCTGATAACAGAATAAATAATTATCTGCCACAGCTGGTCTCGAACCCGGGACCGGGAGCATTGTAACTTAGTGCCTTCCCACTGAGCTACTCCGCTCCCAACATACTTTAAGTAGTAAATAATTTTTATCCATTGTAAAAGTACCTAAAATGTCAATATAAAATAATCTTGATGAGGTGTATTTATAAAAATGAACACAAAGGGAAAAAAAAATAAATAAATAAAAAAAAAATGAATTCAACATCGATTTTGTTCAGTCACCATAATTATGGGAAAATAAAAATATTTAAAAACGAGTGGGTAAGTTCAGAATACTAAAATAGACTTTTACAAATAAAATCTTGATTTATGCGACACATTATTTTATTTTTTTTATTCATTAATAATCAAATAATAAATAAAATGGTAAAAAAAAAAAAAAATTTAAATAATAAAAGAAGATTAAAAAAAACAAAAAATAGAAACAAATATAATACAAAAGGAATTAAAAAAAAGTATATAAAAGTTAATCAAAAGTAATTATGTTTTTAAGCTGGTTAAATTTCATTTAATCGTTATTGTTTCTCTTACAACCTTCTTCACCTTATAGTTGAGTATTGAAATATACTATATTTTATGGATTGCTCTTATTGTATAATATTGTATAATTCTTATTGTATAATAGTAACGTAAATGTACCGGTGGTAGACACTGCTTGACATCATTGACATCATTTTCATGACAAAAGCCTCTCCCGGAGGATGTACAATGGAGTTCAGCTCTACAATATAATTATTCAAGCATAAATATTGAAGATACAAATATAATAATATAATACAATATAAAATATAATAAGACACTAAAAATAAAATAAAATAAAACCTTCAGCGCTTATTAAAATTTACAAACAAAACAGAGAAAATATAATTGTAATTTACCCTTTAAAGATAAAACTTCAAAATTCATCAATATAGTAATAAACTAGTTCTTTCAAAATTCAAATAAAATAAGATTTTTTTTTTTCTTTTGGCACTGTTACAACCTTCTTAACCTTACAGTTGAGTATTGAAATATACTATATTTTATGAATTGTTCTTATTGTATAACAGTATAATAGTAACGCAAATGTACCGCTTCAGCAATGGCCTCTTGGGTATTGTTAATAAAATCGTAAAAATAAGGAAGCTAGGCTTTGATTCAGCTTCGAACTTGGAGCCAATGTAGCTGATGCCATCTAGTAGTGGTGGAAGTACTTTTAGAAGTATAAGTTTTAAAGCTCTGAAGTTACAACTTTTAATTTGACACAACTCTCCTTGTTTTTCCCTTTGTTCTTCTTTTATGAGACCCTCAGCATTGTAAACTAAGAAAACATTGCATTAATGTGTTTCAAGGAATACAAAATTAGCCTTGTATACAAGAAAAAGTTGCTAAAATATTTGTCCACCGCTAATCCAATCAGGTGGTTTCCAACTGTTTACTCATTGTGCAAAATTGATGTTTGGGAAAGTAAAAAAAAAATATTCACTTAATTACTATCACGTAAATTTGTATTTGTCATGAATTCTGATTACATTTTCAAACTCAGAAGTACCTGGAGAAATCATTAGGTAAAAATTAAAAATTCCTTAACTTTTTTTACTGCTGGTATATTTAATCACTCACTATTCTGGCGCTACAACCCTCGAGGGGTCAAGGCCTCCGCCAAGAGTCTACTCCAGCAATCTTTGTTCTGCCACACCATCCTCCCATCTCTGTTCCGGTCTTCCTCGCTTCCTTTCTGCGAAAATTCTTTCGTCTAACGTTCTTTTGAGGATTTCTTGGGAGGCCATCCTCGCCACATGTCCTGCCCACCGAAGACGTCCGATCTTAATGGAACGCACCCCGTCTACGTTGTTGAAATAAAGCATTAGCTCGCCATTTTTTCGTCTCCTCCAAGTAGACTCTACGAAGAATCCACGAAGGATCTTCCTCTCGAACTGAAAGAGTTTACCTTCCTGTACTTTCGGTAGAGTCCAGCTTCCTTAACCATACGTCAGTACTAATTAATATTATAATTAAAGGGTCAATTAGCGTTTTGTAGAGCCTTACGTTTGTTGTACTGGAGAGGGTCTTACTTTTCATTTGCCTAAGACCAAAATAACACTTAATGGCGGCATTTATTCGGCGTCTAATCTCTGGTATATTTACACATTCATACGATATACAGGGTGAGGCAAATGTCTCTAGATGAAAAACGTTCTTATTTTTTTTTTTATTTTTTTTTTTTATGGAATGTACATTTCACCCGGAATGACTCGAAGGGTGAAGGAAAACATATTCGGAAATTCTTAGTCTATAACTGCCGACGTTTGGAAGTTGTAATTATTATAACCCACTGAAATAAAATTAGTCCTGGTATTTTCGTTTAGGGGGCTCTTGACCTTCGAATTAGGGGGAGATACAGTAAATTTCTGGTTCAAAAGTGGATCTCAGAGATAGTAAACGAAGGCCTAAATTTTGAGTACATGAATAATAATTGATTAAACTATAATTGTTTAATATGAGATTAAAAATCGCTCACACTTGATACTCTATAATTTGTTTACAATTACAAGGGAATAATATAACGTCATAAATCTGTATAAAACATTATGTAATAAGTAATATAAAAAAAAAAGCCAAAAATGAGGAATTGATAAATTATTTTCCACTTTTATAATTTCGTAAATTATAGAAATGGCACAAAATTATAGAAGTGGCAAATAATTTATCAATCCCTAATTAGATTGATCCTTCTATACCATCATGCGGACGTCAAAAGCCGGAAAGTAAAATATCAAAGAAATTCAATCATTTCAATCCAAAGTACTTAGAAAAATCATAGATGCCCCCTTTTATATTCCAAATGAAACGTTAAACACTGATCTTGATATCTCATTGACCAAGTCTCGTTAAAGTAGAAGATAAGGGGCACATCAAACATATCGCGATATTGTTTAGATGCTGAAGTGGGGGGAAAAGCATCCCCGAAACGTCTGAAAAAAAATACTGAGTTTTTAATTGACCTCAACGAAAATTGATTGAAGATAGCAATATAATGTGGAAAATCAAATATTAAAAATAATCCGCATGATGGTACAAAAGGATCAATCTAATTAGGGATTGATAAATTATTTATTGAAAACTAGTTTCGAATGTTATACATTCATCCTCAGTTCAAGGTTTAAATGGATTATATCAAACAGAAAAAAGTTTGTACTGGTTTCTTCTCGCATTGAACTAACAATGAACAATTTATAGAAGTGGCAAATAATTTATCAATCCCTAATTAGATTGAAAATAATTACTATTTTAAATGTTATCCTGTTTAAACATCATAACAATAAAGAGGAACTTGTACTTTAGATTATAGGCACATCATGTTTTAAAATAAAGCAAAAAAGTACAAGTAAAATTTGGTTTATGGCACTTATACTGTGGAATGTTGAAACACGATAGCATTTAAAATAGTTATATTAAAAAAAAAATGAATAAAATTATTATTATCTACTGACGATAAGTAACTTTTAACCTATAAAATGGGACATTTCCACTTGTTATTTTCCATCTTGTACTTGTATTTTTGTACTTTATTATGAAATAGGATCCAGTTTGTATTTTCTTTAGAATCGTTCTATCAATGTCGCCAAACCTTTCAATTCTCTTCTATTCTCAGGAGCCGTTGTATCGAAATGGTTTATCGGCTTTTAGAACTGATATGAATTCTCGTTTATTTTTCCTCAAGTACAAAGTGGTCCTAGTCGAATCATGAAACATTTCCTGAACAAGATATTTTATCTGACCATAATACCCTACAGCCCAGAAACCATAATGGAATATTATATGGTTGACAATATTTCTGATGACCATAATGGTATTTGCTATACCTATGGGGAAATCTAATTTCTATTATTCTCCTATCTTGTTTTTCTTAGTCCTCATGAAGGCCGACAACTTAGCCCGAAACGTAAGCACACATTAAACAGTTTTGATTTCATCAAATGTGAACTATATATCTATTACATAGAAAAAAAAATCCATATTTGTAATTTTAAATATTTATTAAATCACAGTTTAATGCATATTTTATCTTTAACTTATTATATCAAATTAGTTCTGTTGTTATTGGATAAAATAATGAATAATAAATAGAAAAATAACCAGCCTTGAACGTTTATGCCTAGGGGATAGGAAGTACGTAGGCCAAAGCTTTTTGGTTGTTTCAGCTTGAATCTCGATGCGCAACGTTTTTTTTTTGTTGTTTTTTTCGGCCTTCTGTGGACCACGTTGATTCAACTGTGTCATCGTGCTTTGATCGTTATGCTTTATTAATTATATTATATATATATATATATATATATATATATATATATTTCTAAAAATGCTACAGGATACCAACTAGATATATATAATTATATCGGGACTAATTCTTTATTTCCGAATCACAAAATAAAACCATTTTATTTTTCTGATTTATATTAAATGTAGTTACAGAAAAATAAAATGGTTTTATTTTGTGATTCGTTCCTTATATGAACTAAAAACATGAGATAGTTAATTATATATATATATATATATATATATATATATATATATATATATATATATATATATATATATATATATTAGAGTATGAAAGAATAATTGATCTTGAACATTTTTACCAGACTACGGCGAAGCCACAAGGTGGGTAATGTGTTTAGTTTAACCGTTAAAAGTTATCTAACGATTTTTTGAGCGAACGGCGCTACCGATTTTCAAGTTTAATGGATCAAATTATTCATTATGATCCCGTGAATGTTTTGAAAAAAATTCATCTCGAAATACTAAAGAAATGCTGTATTAAAGGAGTTTAATCTGTCCGTTTAAAAGTAGCAAACGATTTTTTGAGCGAACTATCGATTTTAAAGTTTGATGGCTAAAATTACTGTGAATTCCCGTGAATGATATGAAACATTGTGAGCTCCAATATTTTCGTTTTTTTTTACTTCCTTTTACGAAGTAAAGGAAGTATTGTAATCGCGAAAATTTTCGGTTTTCAGATTTCAACGGAACTATCCATTCTGACCATCCCTGAATCCATTTTGATTAGTATTGTAGTGGCGTCTGTACGTACGTACGTTCGTATCTCGCATAACTCAAGAACGGTTTGCCGTAGAAAGTTGAAATTTTGTATTTAGAATTTTTGTAAAATCTAGTTGTGAACCTCCCTTTTTGGTCACTGCTTAATCACCGGAAGTGGTACTTTACTTGTAGGTCATTATTGATTTCCATCAAAAAATATAATAAAATACTATGGAAAACTTCTCAAATTTAATATTTATAACTTATATATTGATTTAAATTACATACTAGATTTTGGTCTAAATTGGAAAAACGGAAGTGGTACTTTATTTGAAGGTCATATTAGACTTTCATAAAAAATTATATTAAAATATAACGTAAAACATATCTAATTTGGTAAATAGGACTTTTATATTAATATGAATGTATTTACTATATTTTGGTTAAAATTGGTGAGCCGAAAAGGATACTTTACTTGAAAGTCATAATAAGCTTACATAAAAAAAATTATTTAAACTAAATACATAAAGCATATGTTTCGGTAATAAAGGTTACAAACGCAATTTGGCTTCCAATCCAATTAAACATTTGTATTACTTGTTTTGAGTGTTAAAATTGAGTGTAAAATACTGGTTTTCCCCCCCATTTGTGTGTGTCAATAGATGGATGCCGCGACGCCGAATGTCGCTTTTGAGACAATGCAATTTTCGGAAACTAGTAACCAAATTCAGGATCACTTTATGAGCCACCGATTTATAGTTTAGGCGTACAATGTGTTGTCCACATCAGATATTTTTGTTTCTTATCACATCATTTGTAACTTCAAGTACACATGGTAATAAATTATAAATAGTCAATACTTGAAAACTACAAACGTTATAATATAATTTAATTTAATAAAAAATAAAAACCCAGTCTACGGAAATAACTTTTGTATCTTAAGACACCATTCGTCTTAAAGAGCGGAATGTAATTGCTTATCTACTTAAGCCCATTGGTGGATTATTGACCCTCATGAATATTAAACCTCCCTGTGGTAGTCGGGTGCCTTCCGCCATTTGTTTCGGTCCTTACAAGTACATCCCGTGCCTGTAAAAAGACAGACAGTTTCCTGAATCTGTGCATGTAAACATACAGAAAGTAAATTAATATAATAAGTAAAGAAGAGTCTTAATTCTCGTTTGGGTGTGGAAGGCTTCCGACTACAATCAAAGGGGTCAACTTCACTAACGACCCAGAAATGCGCTTAAGTTGATATGCAATCACACTACGCCCCTTAAGGCGAAAGGAGTTGGAAGATATAAAAGTTATTTCCGTAGTCGGGATTTTTATTTCTTATTAAATTAATTTTTTTATTTGGCCAATTTAATTCTATTATTTATATGAAGAATTGTAGAGAACTATATACGAGAAATAATTCGTAGAGAAATAATACTGTCTTATAAATAACATTTCACCATTTTTTAAACAAATACTGAAAAAAAACTAAACAGAAAAAACAACATTGAATAGAAGGAACGATGAGAAAGATAAGAAATAAAGAATAGGCTTCGGCCGACGGGAAATGCTTTGTTGGAATTAAGGAAATATTTGCAGCTGAGTGACAGAATAAAAGCCGCCCTTTTAAAAGACTCGGAATATTGCAATGAATGCCTTGTCATCAAATGGAATTCTAACAACAATTTCTGACAAACGCTGCGGCGCACTTACTTACTCTTCCCTGGAAAATCTTGTTATTATTTTCCAAGATTTTTAAGTGCCCGCCCCTCAAAGACAAGCACTTACGATCCTGACGATATTTCTTAGTAAGCGGGCCTCTCGACTGGGCTACTCATAATATGGCCCTTCAGGATTCGCTAATATCACAGTATAAGCCGGTTTATCTTTAGGAATTGATAAATTATTAGCCACTTCTATAAATTTGTTTTATTGAAAACTAGTTTCGAATGTTATACATTCATCCTCAGTTCTAAGAATACACAAAAAAATCAAAAATAAGCAATTCAAAATATAGTTGGTATTATTATACATATTAAATTAGATTAATATAAATCAGTATTATAAAACATTTATGAATTATGAATTTAATTAAGACAAGAAATCAAATACAGGTTGGTACTCACCAAGGTTTAAATGGATTATATCAAACAGAATAGTTTGTACTGGTTTCTTTTCGCATTGTACTAAGAATGAGCGAGAAGCAAGCAGAATGTTTTTAGGTAAACGGTTTAAGGGTCAGGGTTTTCCCAGTAATGCCGTTTATTCCCATCAATAACAGAAAAAAACAATTACTCACCGGCATTACTGGGAAAACTCTGACCCTTAAACAGTTTACCTAAAAACATTCTGCTTACTTCTCGTTCATTCTTAGTGCAATGCGAGAAGAAACCAGTACAAACTTTTCTGTTTGATATAATCCATTTAAACCTTGTTGAGTACCAACATGTATTTGATTTCTTGTCTTAATTAAATTCATAATTCATAAATCTTTTATAATACTGATTTATATTAATCTAATTTAATATGTATAATAATACCAACTATATTTTGAAATGCTTATTTTTGAATTTTTTTGTGTGTTCTTAGAACTGAGGATGAATCTATAACATTCGAAACTAGTTTTCAATAAAATAAATTTATAGAAGTGGCAAATAATTTATCAATCCCTAATTAGATTGATCCTTCTATACCATCATGCGGATGTCAACTGAATAAAGGAAATTGTTAAAATAAAATACATTCGAAACTAGTTTTCAATAAAACAAATTTATAGAAGTGGCAAATAATTTATCAATCCCTAATTAGATTGATCCTTCTATACCATCATGCGGATGTCAACTGATTTAAATTTTGGTTTTATCAGCACTGAAGTAATTAGAGAAGAAATACCTTTGTGTTTCATAAGAGTGAAAAAATTGCGTCGGAATATAGTGCATATCCCATCAGGGCGATGGTGCTCGTACAATGTCTGGAAGATTTCCAAGTGTACAATCAATCTGGCATCCAAAGAAATAAGTCCTGGTCTGAATATTGTACTAGATAACGGTGGTAAATTGTATTAAAATGAGACTCCTAAAATCAAGAATGCATTCTGCACTTTGTGCTACTTTTCTTTAAAGACATGGTAGCAGCACATTTTTTTTTTTGGGGGGGGGTTAGGTTTTTGCAACGTTATTAATTAAACAATTTATGAATCAAGAGATGAAATCGCCACTTTTCTGGAAGAGAAAAACCGACTGGAAGCCGAGATGTTTTGAGAAGGTTTATTTCTGATGAATGCTACTTGGTCGATATATTAGAGAAATTAAATGCCTTTAATCTTCAACTCAAAAGGAACGAGTACGCATTTATTTGATACGAGTTGTAAAGTTAATTCTTTTTTTTAGAAAAATTGATTTACGGAGCTGAAATACAAAGCCAAAAACCTAGAAATATTTGTAAATATGTATGAATATGTTACAACTTACAAGACCATATAACCACGCTGGCAAAGAATTTTAAAAAATATTTTCTTGCTGACTTCAACTTGATAGCAAGTTATAGCAATGGGTTAGGGACCCATTTCAAAATAAGTCTCTCAATTGCCGAAGAAGAAATCTATATAAAGTTCATGGCAATTGGCGAAACCAAAAAACAATTTAATAATAAATCACTCTTTGAATTTTGGACAGATTTGGATGATGAGTTTTCTGGACTAAAAAATAAATTATTTCTTGTACTATTACCATTTTCAATAACCTATGTTTACGAAAACCGGATTTTCTGCAGTGGCAGCTTTAAAGACAAAATATAGATCTCAGTTAAATATTGAAAAAGTGCTTAGAGTAGCAATTTCTAATATTTAATCTTTATTTGAAAAACTTTGCTCTTCAAGACAGGCCCAAGGGTCTTGAAGAGTCACTAATAAGTATTAATCTTATTTTTAATTTACGAGGTGTATTGATACGGACGGATCCGCGAGGTATGCTGATATTGTCGCATTCCCTAGGACCGGAAAGACAGCATTGGTCCTGGATCCCACCGTAAGATTTGAGGTAAATGATCCTGATCAGGCATGTGGAACGGAAAGGGGAAAAAAAAGACATCTATGATAAATGTATCCCTTTCCTAAAAGAAAAATTCCGCGAGACCTTCGGAGAGAGAGAGTTCACCGTGAGAGGCCTTTGGTTTGGGTCTCGCGGAACAATACCGAATAGAACGGGGAGCTTTTTGGAAGACCTAGGTGCTAATGCTGGGGATATTGCGGTGTTGGCCGAAAATATTATTCTGGACTACCTGGGGATTATCCACCATCACCTGCATGGTAGGTAGATGGGTCTATTTATCATTTGGGATTGTTTGTATATGTATATATATTTATTTTTTTATCCTGTACTGTTGATCTATATATGTGTGCGTTCGGATATTGATGGTTGATTAGTTTCATAAATTTTCAAATTGTCTAGAGTTTATATACTGGATTAAGAAGGGGTTGATTGTTAACTGGAAGGGAGAGTTATGGAGAGGTGAGAAAGTAGTTGGATGGATAAAAATAAATAAGGGATAGAAAAAGAAAAGGAAAATGGTGTGTAATCGAATAAAGACGAAAAGTCTATGAATTATGTGTATGAATGAAAAAAAGAAATAAATGTAAAATTGTGTATATATAAATATTTTATCCACTATGGATTGATTAATATGCTGTGTATTATATCGACCCAATGTAATTGGGCAGCACTGATTTTTAATAAATCATTTCTCTCTCTTGATAAGTTAATTATTAAATACATTGAGCAATACCTATTTATAAGTGTATTATATCAGTGTAAAGTGTATTTTATTGTTGATTATATAAGAATGTTTTCTGTAAAATAAATAAATTTTTAATTTTTTGTCAATATATTTTTTCAAGATATCTTCGCGCCCTCCCTCCCCTTTAGTTTTATCACGTCCCCCCAGGCTGAGGGGCATAATCTTTTATTCCACTGGTGTAATATTTTAGACTTGGTTATTGGCAGGGTTCAGTGGAGGTAGATATTTAGCATGCAATTGGCATCGAATCTTCGCCTTCACTCAACTTTATTATTGTTGCTTGTGTTTTGTAATCTTTAAAACATACCTCAATAATCTCATTACTGATTCGCGTTCCATCAAAATTATCATAACTCATAATTGTATGGATTGTTGTGTTATTTTATTCAAAAACAACAATATTCGCTTTATTATTCGTACACTGAATAAAAATGTGTTTTATAAATTTTCCATCCTCGGTCAGATGGTGAATATTAAATTGAATCACACTAACTATTTTAAAGGTTAGTTAATTTCAAACATCCAATGCGAAATTGAATCCATCAATATTAAATCAATTGAAATATGAATTTGCGACGTGAGGCTATGAAACAATCAGTGACGTTCAATGTTTAAATGAAACGTAACGCCCACTGCCATTCAAACTCTTTTTGATTAGAAATACATAAAAACTTAATGTATTCGTTCAATTAAAAGAACAGCGTATATTAAAGCTTGCTTTACGTTTAGAAAAAAAAAAATAAACGACTTTTATAATTAAAATATGAAGTGTCCACAGTAGAAAGGGAGAGGGTTGCATTTTTGCTGTAATGAAGTTATAGACATTACTGGCCCATTCTTCGAAAATAGTGGAGATTTTCTAATAATTTTCTTATCACTTCAGATAGCTTTATAATTATTTTTTTTAAATTTATAATTGATTTTTATTGCATCTCAAATACTGTTGTCAAAATATCCCATCGGAATTGTTTCTAGAACGGAAGATAAAATCAAAATATTCCAATTTTTAAAAATGAATGGGTTAATAATAATCATTATATTAAATAATGATTACATTATTATTATTTTTATTTCAAAGAATCTTGGCTATTGCAAGAAATATTCACCTCCCCTGACAAAAGTCAATGGTTAAGGTACGTTTTCCTCGGTGCGACTATCACGATAATCGTTCAACGATTCAGTTATTAGAGTCGTTTAACGATAATCAAAGATTATTAATAGACTGTATTTCATTGGGAAGCTCCTATGAAATACAGTCTAATAATGATCTTTGATTATCGTTAAACGACTCTAATAATTGAATCGTTGAATCGTGAATAACTGAGTCGCACCGAGGAAAACGTACCTTAACCCTTGTCTTTTGTCCGGGGAGGTGAATATTTCTGGCAATAGCCAAGATTGTATGAAATAAAAATAATAATAATGTAATCATTATTTAATATAATGAATATTATAATTATAATTTTTTTTTATTTCCTTGTAATATTTCTTCATCCACTCTACTATGCTCACTCCCTCACCCTTTCACTTTTAAAAATTGGAATATTTTGATTTTATCTTCCGTTCTAGAAACAATTCCGATGGGATATTTTGACAACAGTATTTGAGATGCAATAAAAATCAATTATAAATTTAAAAAAAATAATTATAAAGCTATCTGAAGTGATAAGAAAATTATTAGGAAATCTCCACTATTTTCGAAGAATGGGCCATTGATGTGTATAACTTCATTACGGCAAAAATGCAATCTACTGTGGACACTTTATATTTTAATTATAAAAGTCGTTAATTTTTTTCTAAACGTAAAGCAAGGGAAAAATTTGCCTTTAGCCTCAAATTTTAAACTATATTTAAGAACTTCCTGACGATGTACCCTGTACTGAGAACTGTTTTCTGCCCTTCTTCCAGTACAATTTCACGCAGCGTCAAATTCTTAATTGATTTGATGGTATCGTCTGGAATGAGGCCATTGCTGGATACTATAATCGGTTTATAAGATACTATAAAGTTGCCGGAGCTCATGGCACAACTCCTGATATTTTCTGATGCTGTTTTGTCGATATTATTATCGGTTGGAACAGTAATATCGATGACATAGCCACTTTTTACATTTTGATCCATTAAGACTATGTCTGGTTTATTATTTACAATTCTATGATCTGTTATGATGAAACGATCCCAGTATAGTATTCTGCTTTCACCGGACAGAACCGGTTTCGGCTCGTACCGATAATAAGGAGCTGGTCAGCAATCATGTTATAAAGTAGGGCCAGTGCTTGGTGGATAATCTTGGCCAGGTTATTGTGCCTCATAAGGTATTCTTTACCTGCTAACGCTTGACATCCAGATGATATATGCTGGATAGACCCGATTGCACTCTTGCACAGGCCAATGATGTCTTCTTCACATATGTATTTTCTGTAAGCGTTGCTGGAAACTACTCGATTCTAAACGGTTAAATAACATCCTTATTTAAGACAGATGGTAGAAGAATTCCAGTTTATTCATAATTGTGATAGAGAATTGTAAAAGAGACGATGTAGTGATTTATTTTTCCGATTTTCGATCAGAATTTCTTCAGTAGGAGCCTCTAATAATAATAATAATTATTATTATTATGAAGCGTATGAATTAAATTAATTTCAGCTAATAGCTCACTTACAGACACGGTCAGGTCCACTATGCAGAATGTTCCAGGAGCATCAAAAAACCGTTTATAATACTTTAGATAGAGACAGATTTTCTTCATGTCAAAATATATTACAACCGAACTGTTCAGGGCCACGTGATCTTAATACTGCTCTGTGATTGGTTCTACTGCGGCCTGAAGATTTTATGAAAATAAATCATATATTTGAATGCATTTTAAACACGTTTCTGGTGGTTTTAGAAACGAATGACCTTTAATATTGCATTGATCATGAAACCGCCCTACCGAAACAATGTCTAACTCATTTTGTGATATAAATAATAACCTGGACGTGTTTGTAACGGCGCTGCTCATGTGTTTCTGTTTTGTAAAGGGATTTCACTGAATGCGTTATTCAATGACATCTGCAACTTATGCGAAGCTAGAACATGTATTTCGTATTCACAACAGTAAATAGAATATACATACCAAGTAAGTTTTTATCGGATTGTTGTAACATTGTATCATCACCATTTCTTTTCAATGGAATAAACAAGAATATTAAAGACTGGGGATCGTTTATTGCTGCTTTGAAGTCTGAAAACTATTCCTGCGATGCATTAATATTATATTATATAATATTCGTGCAGTGAATGCCCATTCTGTAAAGGATAAATGAGTCGATTGATGTGGAAAGAGAATTCGTAGGCAACGTAACAATAATATTTTTTTTTAATTAAACAGGAAGTAATCATAAAAGAAAATGTAGTTGAAGATAAATATATTTTTTATGGCTCAGTTGTATGGCATAATATATATATATATATATATATATATATATATATATATATATATATATATATATATATATATATATATTTATATTTATAATTTTATATGTCTAGTAGATATCCTGTAGTCTTTTTAGAAATATATATATATATATATATATATATATATATATATATATATATATATATATATATATATATATGTGTGTATATTTTTTTTTTCTGTTGGCACTGTAGACCGTGGAGATCCTTGGCCGCGCGATGTGGTATTCATACATAAGAGACCACAACGCGATTCTCAATTTGGGTACACGGGGTAGGGTCATCACTCCTACGCCCGGCCTTTTTGTGAGTTGCCTCCAAGTAGCCTGACGGGTCTCATATACCCGGCGGGGAGTGGGATAAATTGCTTGAATTATTTAATTTAATTAAATAAAATTCATGCCGGTGTCGGGATTCGAACTCACAACCTTTGGGTTTGTAAGTAAGTGCGTTAACCCGCTCGGCCACCCCGCTTCCATATATATATATATATATATATATATATATATATATATATATATATATATATATATATATATTTGTAATTTTATATATCTAGTAGGTATCCTGTAGTATTTTTAGAAATATATATATATATATATATATATAGAGAGAGAGAGAGAGAGAGAGAGAGTGAGAGAGTGAGAGAGTGAGAGAGAGAGAGAGAGAGAGAAAACGTTGTGCTGCCGTGAAACACATGTTTGATACATAGAAACATATGATTTTACAGGATAAACTATTAACGGATTTATAATCAATATAATAAAATATAATTTTATGAATTAATTATAAACATTTCAACATAGTAGGTAAATAACTGTGACTATACTGTCTTGAGAGTGTCTCGTGGGTAACTGCTCCAATGCGATAAACACTAACAATTGGAGGATTCAGTTTGATCAATTTAATCATGTTACGATTTTTTAACACATGAGTACTTTTTACCAGCACATAGATAAAATTTTCTTTCTAATAAAATCAAAATTATATAACTGACTTTTGGTCACATGAGAAATGTCATAGGAGCAAAGACGATTTTTGCTGTGTGGAAATATCGTAATATTTTTTTAAAATCCCATTCTTTATGACATTGTAAATTGACAGTTGGCCTGGAATAATGATTCTTTTTTTGCCGTCAAGAATATGTTAAGGATTTTTTTTTTTAGAGATAGAAAGTTTTATTTACATATGTACACTTTAACAATATTTTCAAATAATTTAACATGATTTCGGATAACTTATCCTTAAAATCAACAAATTAGATTTTTGAGAATAAGTCGTATCTCATAAGTGAATTTATATAATTGGAACAACAGTAGGAAAATTTGGGAAGGAGGGGAGGGAGGGGGGGGGGGTAGAATTGAACGTGTTTTCCCCAATATGCCCAGTATTTGACACTTTGACACTCTTGTTTAGCATGCTTGCTGTTCAATATTACTTGACACTCTTGTTTAGCATGCTTGCTGTTCAATATTACTCTGGAAGGCGCCATCAGGAAGTCGGGAATCCAGGTAGGAGAGACGATTTTCAACAATTCGTGCCAAATCTTAGCCTACGCCGATGATCTGGATATTATTGGACGCAGTTTTTCCAGCATGAAGAGTGCCTTTATAAATCTTCAAAGAGCAGCTGCTAAAGCTGGATTACAGGTGAATCAGAAAAAAACAAAGTATATGATCTGTAATCCTAACAGAGGAGAGGGAGTAAGAGGAGTAGTAAAAATAGGAGATTTCAGCTTTGATTGTGTAGAGGAATTCATATACCTTGGATACATACATACAGCTATACTGAGATACGATACCAATGATAAGCAACTGGAGATTCAGCGTCGGATTATAGCGGCCAATAGGTGCTACTATGGACTTCAGAAACATCTAAGAAGGAGGTCTCTCTCCAGGACAACGAAGATACGAATATATAAGACCCTAATCAGGCCGGTTCTCGCATATTCGTCGGAGTGTTGGACGAAAACGAAAGCCCTAGAATCGTACCTATTTAGATTTGAAAGGAAGATTCCGAGAAGGATTTTGGGGCCTGTGTGTGACAACGGTATATGGAGATTGAGAAAAAACGCTGAACTTATGTATCTCTATAAAAATCAGGATATTATAAATTTTATAAAATCTGGACGTCTGAGATGGGCAGGGCATATCACAAGAATGAGTAGTAACGAAATCCCCAAAAGACTCCTTGAGGAAAAGATCTTCGGACGCAGAAAAGTGGGTAGACCTCGCCTGCGGAGGGAGGATTGTGTGGCTGCAGACGCGCGAACAATGCTGGGGACTAGAAATTGGAGAGCAGCTGCACAAAACAGAGAAGACTGGCGGCTCAGACTAAGGGAGGCCCGGACTCTTCACGAGTTGTAGCCCCATCGAAGAAGAAGAATATTTGATGCAGCGTACGTCACTGACGCACCTCCAGAGGCTATAAACATAATTTTGTATCCACTATATAAGAAGAACAGTATTGTTCCTAATAAATCTAAATTAATTAATTAACAATGATTAAAGATATCAAAATGCACAATTCTTTTTAACTTGTATTACCCTATAAAATGAAGTGCATAAACATAGGAGTCAATTGCGGTTCCTACAGTTATGACGCGTGTCAGAGTGACAAATGGAAGGTCTACACTACAAAAAAAACATTACACTATAAAATGTTTACCTCTTGTAGTTTTCTCTCAGACTAATCATTTTTCAGTAAAATGCATTTGAACTGTCTTAAAATAAGCACTCTGTAAATATATATTTTATTTATATAGAGCAGCAAATACAGCATATACCTTCATTTTTACAGTTCCCCCAGACATCATGTACAACCAAACATCGCCTGACATATCTCTCATCGAAGGGGACAACACTACCCTGGAATGCCGCGCCACAGGACACCCGAGACCCAGGATAGTTTGGCGAAGAGAGGACGGCGATCTCATTACACTAAGAGAGCAAAATGGTGACCTCGTTCCAGGTATGTTGATCCATTCTTTAAGAAGTATGAAATTATTTTAGAAATATTTTAATTTTAATTTTTATCTTATAATAATATTTTTCTGTGAGATATTACTGAATTACTTGATTATAACTAAATACATTACTTTGGAAATTTCTTGTTCTATTAGGAAGTAATTAAGTTTAATCCCAAATAATTTTGGAACTCCTTGGTAGAGTATTAAGGGGACAATCAACTAAGCCCTCGAATCAAGTACGGTCAGTAATTCGATGTCGAGCAACTAGCGGCAATATTTCGATGTATTTTCAGGCAATGCAAATGGAATCCAACTGCTTTAGATGATAGAAATAATCTTCCCTCTGCAGCTTATCTTATATTTATTTACCTCGTATTTACATTTGCATTCAAAGGAAGCTCGGTAGGTAGGACACTAGACTACTAATCTCAATGTCCCAGGTCCGAGACCGACTGTGACAGATAATAATTTATTCTGTTATCAGCCGTGGATCGGTCCTATGGGATCGGGAGACCCTCCTGGGGATCATCCAGCCTCTATAAAATGGGTACCGTTAATTGGGGGAAAAAACAACGGTTGAGCGCGATCTAGGCCAAATAACTTTCTTGCACAACCGTTAAGCTTTCTGGCTTAGAAATAGGACGGTCCATATCAAGTACTGAACCCAAGACTCTTCACGGGTTGTAGTGGAACAGGTTTTTTTTTTTTTATTAAACTGTCAAATCCCATAAACATTCCATTGACTCTTTATATCAAATGCTTAAAAAATATGAATAAAATAAAATCAACACCGACTACTGAGGTGTAATAACAAAAATAAAATTTATGAACATACATTAATGGACGTGCCGAAATTTTAAGAAAATTGAAACAAAATAGTACCTATAGTTAACCCTCACAGTGAGTATGTGACGGCCGAGTATGTTGGGGCGAGGGTCCCATAGTGCCCGGTTCGGAACGTTGTGGGTTCGATTCCTACCTGGATCGGTTAATATTTAGTTCGTGGCGATCCCCCGAAATGAATCTTGACACTCCCACTCTGGTCAGTACGCGGCGGTGACGTAAAAGTAGCTGTCAGGGTTGGCAAAAAGGACCATAAGGCCCACTTGCCGGACTAGTTCCCCCCACCTACACCAGTACCAGTACCAGTAACCTTCGCAGTATCAGCGCGGCCTGAGAGACCTGTGAACAACCGTGTTTCTCCCTCCAGGCCACCCCTTTGACTTCTGGAGCTGACATCCTCTATCTATTTCTGGAGAAGTTATGTTGTATTATAATTTATTTTCAACCACTTCAATGCCATCATTGAAAGGTTAGTCTTCCGCCTTTTCTAAGATATACCAGACCTAAGAGGTCTATGATGTACCATCGGCATAAAATTGTATATTGGCTTGACAGACATATCGTGTTCTTTAAGAGTCTTCTTGATCTCAAAATCCTAAAATATTTTTTTTTTTTCTGTTCATTATAATAAATTTTTCATGTTTATTTGTCTACTTAGTTTGAGAGCGGAAACATGTGTAATTATGTAAACACTGGAAATAAAAATATTTTAGTGTTTAATATTATAACGTGAAAAAAAAAATATATATATAGGGTTGCGCTTGTGAAGTTGAGTATTTAATTATTATTAATGGGGTCCTGGGAGAGAACGGCTCTGAGGAGTGCTGCTCTCTGACGGTATTTGACAAAAGTTAAGAAAGGGAGATAAGGGCCTGCGACGTGTCAGAGGTCTGGTTAGTTCCGCAAGGAAAGGTTTGCTCCTGTCCCTTTTTTTTTTTTGCTTGTGCTCTTTAGCACATATTCAGTATGAGGAAATCCGAAGACTGCACTCCAGGTAATAAGGAATATTTCCCTTATATAAATCTTTATAAAGTTAGATAGAACCCTTCTCTGGAAACGGGTTATTACTTCTTTTTTGCGTTTTCAGAGGAAGCGGTCTTCGAATTTTTGGTCTTCAAAATTTAGACTTCAGAATTAAGAATTCGTGATGGAATATATGTATATAGAGAAAGACATCTTATTGTAATATACAGGAAGAAAATATTTTTAGTTTTAGTTGGTGTATGCAGGTTGTAAATAGTTTATCTATATATATATATATATATATATATATATATATATATATATATATATATATATATATATATATATGTATATATATATATATTTATTTTTTTATTTCTATAATATAATGTATAATATATGTATGAAGATTTAAGGTTGTATTTATTTTTTTTATTTTGATGCATATACCTTTATAGAGCTCTGAGCGAGCAAAGGGCTTAATAAATCAGGATAAAGACTGTACAATATATTGTTACACAACCACTGAAGGGGCAGTAGTTCATATTGCAGTTACAAAAAAAAAAATCTAAAATGGCCTGTTACATGTTTGTAGATGTCCGGTTTTCGAAATCACAAAAAATGTGTCCAAATTGTGCATATCGTTATTATAGAATCTGTTCATGTCTTTATTCGTTTTTATTAATTAAAATATTTCTTTTACATAATATTTTATTTTTCGATTAAATTGTATTAATAAGTAATATTATGTTCGTACCAAATAATTCAAATTTTTTTATTCACTTAATGTTTGTTTCTGAACTTTTCGCACTTATCTTCCTTGTCCGATCATAATTAAAAATATGTGAAATATTATAATAAAATATTTAACATTGTTTGAAGTATATAAATTTTTAATTTTTGAATCTTATGCTCACTAGGTCTGAAAGGCTTTGGATGTCTAATACCGATTCAAATATGTTTCTGTGAGGGTTTAGCGGCCTACACACTTGGAAATATGGTTCGCCGAACCGTTGTTAGCGAACCGATGTTCCCATGTGTGTAGGCCGCTTAAATCATCGACTGGCTACCAGAGATGATTATTAATAAACAGTTCAGATTTACTTAAATTTCAATGGGTGAGAAGATTCATTCAAATTTGTACAACAAAAATTTTCGTTGTCATAAATATCAAATATTAATATATAAATTAATTGGATAACGATAATAATTTAGCTATAATAATGAAATTAAAAATCTTTACCCAGGAGGTACAGAACACTATGTCATATATCCCCTATTTTACGGAGAGTTTTTTGACCAGATATTTCCTTTCAAATGGAAGTGGACTTTGTCCTTTTATAAATGTAATTTCCCTTAAAATTGAAGCGTGAAAATGCAAAAGGGTTATAGTGAAAATTGAGATCAACCTTTTTATTTTTTTTTACAAAAAAAATCTTAATAAAGATTACATTACCTTACAGGTCAATGTACCGAATTAATATTATTATAAATAAAAGTTTATTACTTAAGCAACCATATATCACAACAAAAAATATTTTTATTTTTAATTGTCATATTTCTTAAATATTATTCTAGTTGAAACTTGAATTATGGAAATTTTGCGAAAGGCATGTTTTGCAGTTCCATGCTTTAATTGTTCCATTTCTATTGGTTTTATCCACTGGGACAGAAAAAATAGTATGAAAAAATGCTGAATTATTTTTAAAAAATGGAAATAGTTTCTTATATTTCTGAGCTACAGAAATATAATTTCAAAAATTCAAGATGAAATTTTTTATTGAATAAAAACTTTCATATATATATATATATATATATATATATATATATATATATATATATATATATATATATGTTCAAATATTTCATTGGAAATTTTGTACAATAAGCATTTAGGTAGAATAAAATTTCAGACAGAAAAAAGGTAAATGTGGCGGCGTTGGGGGTTCAAAACTAAAATTTTACCTAAACCAACAGCCTTCCATGCGCTGATAATGTTGGCAACAAATATAACTATGAATATGAATATGAATATATAATATGAATGCAATGTTAAAGATTATACGGACTCAACAGTCAAGACTCATGAAGAAATATATATAATTTTCGTTTACAGCCCATTAAACCATATTAATCTGTTAATATTAATAATAATTTAAATTAAAATGAAACTGAAGGAAATACATGATAATATGTAATAAATATCATTGACGGATACCTACCTGATCACGAACGCAAGCTCTCTGAGTCGACCTTCTTGCCACTGGTGTATTAGAACACGATGATCGCTTCAGCCATTGGCGTTCTCTTTCGTTCTGGATATTAATATTGATACATTAACGATGAAGTTAGTACTCAAATATAATTGAGCTATGCTATTCCTCACACTTCTGCAAACCAGTGCAAGAGATTGTACGCTGGACGGCGATGTCCCAAATGAGGGCTACGTCTGCGTGCAGCAATGATTCAAACTCATTTTTTCTCGACGTCCGTATAATACCAAGGGTAATTTGCAAAGTAACTAGATTAAAATAAACAGGTTTTTATAATTGTTTTTTTTTTTTACACGTTGGCACTAACTTTAATAATAATGATCAAATTTCTAATAAAAATATAAAATTAAACATGATTATCGTGTAGCTATAGATATAAGAATAATATATAGATATATCTATAATTGATATAGATATAAACCTAAAACAAGAAGACTGTTGGCCACAACAAAAGATTTATTCGAGATATAAATGAAAAACTATTATAAATATCTGATGTGGGCAACACATGAATTCCTTGTTCGCCTATTAAATTATAAATCCGTGGCTCAAAAAGTGATACTGAATTTGGTTACTACTATTCGAAGATTACAGTAAAAACGACACTCGGCGTCGCGACATCCACCTATTGACACACACACAAATGGGGAGGAAATCCAGTATTTTTTATTCAATTTTAACACTTAAAACAAGTAATAAAAATGTTTTATTAGATTGGAAACCAAATTGCGTTTGTAACCTTGATTACCGAAACATATGATTTATGTATTTAATTAAATTATAATTTTTGATGTAAGCTTAATATGACCTTCAAGTAAAGTGCCCTTTTCGGCTCACCAATTTCAACAAAAATAAATTACATTCATATCGATATAAAAGTCCTATTTACCAAATTTTTGAAAATTTACATAATATTTTAATATATTTTTTTATGAAAGTCTAATATGACCTGCAAGTAAAATTCCGCTTCCGGTTTTCCAATTTAGACCAAAATCTATTATGTTATTTAAATCAATATATAAATTATAAATACTAAATTTGAGAAGTTTTGTATTATCACTTCCGGTAATCAAGCAGTGACCAAAAAGGGAGGTTCACAATTAGATTTTACAACAATCCTAAATACAAAATTTCAACTTTCTACGGCTAACCGTTTTTGAGTTATGCGAAATACGTACGTACGTACGTACAGACGCCACGACGAAACTAGTCAAAATGGATTCAGGGATGGTCAAAATGGATATTTCCGTCGAAATCTGAAAACCGAAAATTTTCGCGATTACAATACTTCCTTTACTTCGTACAAGGAAGTAAAAATATGTTTTATTAAATATTATAAAAACCATACTATGCAGTTTTCTCCACATAGACTATCATGCACGTTGTCACATAAATCAAATTTTCAATTTTATTTGTACGTCGCGTAATTTATTGATATCTGATTATAAATTATTTAATTTGGAAGACCCACATTCTTCTAGTCCTGACTCCTCAGGTAATGAAAAAAGAACCGAACGAGAAATTCCAGATATAAGAGTTCCTGCTGAAAAGGATCCGGTTCACGCCCCATAAATTTTTACTTGGCTCTCGGCGGCAGCTGCGAAAGAATTACATTCCCCCTAAAAATTTAGTATGGAATGTTCAGGCATTACCTTTTCAGGCCCTCTATTAGCAGACAGTACCTCTTAGATGTTATTACTTATCTTACCTCAGATAAATACGAGAAAATAAATAATGGGAAACCTGTTATACTAACCTCTTCGAAATAGACTATTTCTACCACCTTTATCGTACAAAAGTATAACAAGATTTGTGCGTATTTTAACTTTATATTAAATATACGATAAGTTAAAATATTGAACTTATTCTTCAAAGTCTTCAAAAGCAACTTCATTATTATCTCATTATGGCATTCATTGCGTTTAGGCATTTTTAATTGGCCATTCCTCAAACCGATGTATGAATAACCCGAATTTAAAATGGATACTTAATCCATTGGAAATGAGGAAGGCTTAATGAAAAGAGCTGTTATTTTGTTTTTATTTTCTAAACTGTTAAAGTCCCAAAGAGAATTTCACTAACCACCAAATTGATAAATTATTAATTTCTGTCGCACATTCTATTTTCTACCTTTCTAAAGAAACAGTTTCTTTGTTTGTTTTTTCCATAAACGTGTATTTTTTTTTTCTTGTAAACGTATTGCCCACGTACGAAATGTAAAAGATCTACATAGACATTGTATCTGTTTTAAATTACATTAATTTAAAATTAAAATTATATAATTAGATCAATTTTGAATGTTTGCAATGTTCACCCCTTCATTTATAAAGTCTACTGATCCGCCATTCCTTTCAGTAATGCGGCATGGTATATGGATTATTGAAGGGGCAAATCAAACCAATATCGGGACTAATTCTTTATTACCGTATCATAAAATAAAACCATGTTATTTTTCTGATTTATATTAAATGTAGTTACAGAAAAATAAAATGGTTTTATTTTGTGATTCAGTCCTTATATGAACTAAAAACATGAGATAGTTAATTATATATATATATATATATATATATATATATATATATATATATATATATAATATATTATTCAAAATAAGAGTGGAATATAAAAGGAATGAAACAAAGCATATAATTAAAAATTTATCGCGTTCAAGTTTAATTGAAACAACAATCGAGTTATATTCAAATAAATTATATATAGCAGCAAATCTTTTTAAAAACAATTATATATTCAAATAAACAGTTTCAATATACATATATATTATTGAATCCATAAGTTATTTTGTTAAAAGATGATATAATGATGATACATTAAAAAAATTATTTTAAAAATATTTTAATTATTTTTTATATTTTTATAATGATAATTTAGTTATATCAAATTAATGATATATCAATTGTACGAAGTTATTATATAAAACAGGACGTTATTATGTCCTTCTATTAGAGAAATCTAATATGTTTTTGATATTTACATCTAAATGCAAGAATAAATTATTCCGTCACCATTGTTTCCCAGGAAAGAATCCATAATTACGTTCCTATAAAAAATATTTTGAAATATTTCTTTTTATCATTCCGTAATGGGCGAACAGTTAGTTTTTTTTAGCCCAGGCTAAATAAAAGGCTGCCTCATACGAATCCTAAGAACACATTGGGTCGGAGATAAATGATGTCTCATGGCATTGTTTTTATTGAATTTCCTTTTTGTTTTTCCTTTAGAAAAAATTTAGGAACGCACGAAATAGTCTATTGTCTCCATGCAATTGTTTCTTAACATAAATATTCATTTATCACATTTTAACTGGTTCTAGCTCGGTGTTAAACCGTGAATAATTACCCCCAGTTAAAAATGCTAAATCGTAATAAATTAGTTCTCTTGCCCCTTTACTCAACCTCTACTGGCTTTCAATACCAGTGTTGTAGCGAAACGAAAGCTCTGGGATCTCCTGGTATCTTACAGATGCTTACTGTATGGAGGACGGTCTTGTTTTTTGTTGTTGTTGTTGTTTAATCAAATTCTTATCCTATTAAGTATAACCGGCACCGCAGCAGTCTCGAGGTTTCCAATGTGTTGCCTTAACACTCTTGCCCACCATGGCTTTCCGCTCCATAAGATTCATTTTCGGACATCCCAGACGCTCTCACATCTCTCATTGGCATTCCAAGAATGGGTGGCATTATCCTAAGAACCAAAATTCCAGCCCCGAAGAACCGAAAAACCTTCCCTATATTCTTAATTTCCTCATTTTTCGTTTTTACTTTCATCTCTTTAATACAAGTTCCCAACTCACAAACTTTTTTAATCCTTCTCAAGCAACAGCTTTCTTTGAAACATTCTTTATCATTCGTCCTATCTCGTTTTGAAATTTCTTACCAATCAAATTTATTCTCAAAGCCTGTTTTGATTTCATTTAAACACTAATTATTTCTCCATCTCCTTAACTATAAATCCTCTCCATTTATGCAAAGAATAAAGCTGTATTGGGTTGGTACGGATAAAATGTCATAATAGTTTACTTTGATGAAATCATTAAAGTAAAAAACCATCTCTTGTTTAAAAATACTAACACGATTTTTATTAAATTAATCTGTAAATAATTTTCTTTCTTTTTTTTTCAAGTTTATTTTGAAATGTTAGAGTGTTTTAGTTATCGATGGATTCTGAGAAATTACGTGTATATTCTAATCTGAATTTAAACTTGGACACATTTCTTCCGAAGTATGTACTTCAGAACATCAACATGGCTTTCGATAGTAATGCTTTCGGTATTTCGGTGGTTCTCCAGGTTTTATTCCGGCGATACATGTCTCGATACTGAATATTGTTGAAAGCTAAAAATAAGCTTATGATATTATTACTTGGGCCTTCAATTGCTTGAAATAGACGCATTTGATGGAAAATTTCAAAATTCAGTCCTTGTCAATAACAATAGATGAATGAATGAATGAAAAATAAATTTTATTTTGTGACAATAAGTCCCCTTAAAATAACAAAAAATTTACATCTCAATGTTTTATTTAGTTTTTAGTGAAGTTGACATACATGAATATTTAAACATAGTGTTGTAGACGGGTGCCTTCGACACCCAAACAAATATCTCGACTCTTCTTTGCTCAATACATTAATTTAATTTCGGTAAGCTAACATGCACACATGCAATAAGCTTTCTGTATTTTGACATGCAAAGATGCATAGGACGGAATGTACTTGCTACTGACAGTGGAATCTATCCGACTATTACTCCAAGGTTCAATATTCATGGGCGTCAAATTCACTAATAATCCACCATTGTGTTTAAGTAGATATGCAAGAACATCCCCTTCCTTCTGGCGAATAGGGTTACATGATATAAAAGTTATATATTAGTAGTGTGGTTTTTGATTTTAACTACTAGAAAACAATTGGAAGATTCCAAAACACGAAGCCTCAAGTCTCTAAAATATCGGCAAACAACTAACCAGTCAACGTATCGCCAATTCAGGCATCATCAGGACATATACAAAAAAATCACATCAATGAAGATCAAATACAGCACAGCTCATATCAACAGTCAAGGAAGGCTCATCAACCAGAGACAGGACATCACTCTAAGATATTCAATCACATACTCATACTTGAATTGTCGAAACGTTGACTGGTTAGATGTTTGCCGGTATTTTAGAGACGTGAGGCTTTGTATTTTGTAATCCTCCAATTGTTTTCTAGCAATTAATTTATGTCTATTTTTGAGAATTTGCTCTTTTATATTTTTTATTTTGCAATATTGGCAATATGAACTTACAAATGATATAATTAGAAACAAAATAAAGTCGAAATTACTTAGATTATCATGAAATATTTTTTAAGTAATTTGAGCTCACTTTGTTTCAAAACATTCACTGAGTGATTTGAGCCATCAAACTTAAAAATTGGCCGTGCATTTAGCTCAAAAAAATCTTTAATATCCTCAAATGGACAGATTAAACAAACCTAATACAAAATTTTTCTACTATTTTGATCTAAAAATATTTAGAAAATTTGACGATATCACAACAAATAATTTGAGCCATTGAAAATTGGTTGAGCTGTTCCCTCAAAAAATCGTTACACACCTACAGGCGATCAGGCTAAACAAATTACCTTCCTTGTGGCTTCGCCATAGTCGTGTAAAAATTTACTCCATCATTCAGAAATAAAAAATAATAATTTTAGTATAATATTAATTATTGTATGTTTTTTATTTAAAGGACTCAGGTCTACAATAGCAATTTTTTGTGTTAAATTTTACTTCATTTATTATTTTTGTAATCTTCATTCTGTCTTTCATCTTTATTTATTGACTTTTTTTATTTTTGTTATTTGTTAACTCATGCTTTCCTGTTCCATCTACTCTAAGACTATGAAGCCCACCTATCACTGCCTGTAATTGTTATTCTAAAGGGACTTCTTTCGGAATAAATAAAGAGTTTATTATTATTATTCGTGGAATAATTTCATCCATATATCTCAATATTCCTTTAGTGGTATACTTTACATAATTCTACCAACGTTTCTGTTGGAATAATAATTTTATAATGAGAAAAAAATAATATATTAATTAATAGGTATAAAGGCCTTTAGGTATAAAGGGCTACAGTTAAATTCAGAAAGTTAAAAGGGAGAGTATAAGAGTATGAGGGTTGGGCTAAAGGGGCAAGGTTGGGCTAAAGGTCTGAGGTGGGAGCTCAAGTTGCAAGGGCTCTCAGGAAGATTACTAGATCAACTCTTAAGCCTAGACAATATTTCCACTGGCGGAACTCCATCTTAGCCCAACAAGTCTCGACAAGGGCGCCCTTTTCGGCCTAGTAACTCTTTACTCTTCCATCCAACTGTGTTAAACAATTCCAAGATTAAAAAAAATATATATACCGCCGAATTTCTATATATCGAACATGAAGGTTCCTTGAAAAAATTTCTTACAAGAATTCTCTAGAAAGCTTACAATTGTTCACCTTTTTCAGGCTAATAACAATTATAACCACTCTTAGGGCTAAAGAAGAATCAAAAGCAATTTTTGAGGGTTAATGAAGTAACAAAGATAATTTTTTATAGTTTAAGAAAAACAAAACTGAACGATCAATAGCACTCATTTGAAAAATTGTGCAAATCACACCTGCGATTGAAGATTTTTTACAAATGTACATTTATAATTAAATAAGGATATTTTTTTTTTTTTTACTCGAAACGGCCTTACAGACCACGCGAATATCATTTCTTCCTAATTCCCCACACACTCCCCCCTCCTCCTCTCTTCCCACCTCTGCTTCATTCTTTCAGACTGCATTCTTCTTTCTTTCTCGCTCCATATTCTCCCCTTTCTTAATAAATAAGGATATTTATAAATTAACTTAGTTTTTTTTTCACGTAAAATAGCTTCTGTGTATAGTTAATCACGTATGCCATGTTTAAGAGCAATGTTCGCAACAATAAAGGCAAGGTTAAATTAAATTTAAAACGAAAATTTCACTCTATGTTAGGAAAGAGATTCAGAGAAATCTGACGAAAATCCTCAAGGGATTTTCGCTACCGAACTTTCGCCCACACTCGAAGAGGATTTTCTTCGAAGGCGACATATTGTTCAATATGCACGTGGTTATGAAAGCGGGTAAATTCGGCCTCAAAGTTAAATAATATTGAATTTCCTTTCCGAATTTATCGGCCTCTCTTGTCCTCGCCTCCGGCACATGTTAGGAAATTCCTGAAGGCTTGCACTGTTCCGGGCAAACCTTGAGGAAATCCAGTTCGTGTATGAAAGGCCTTTAGATATCTATCTCTAGATATACATGATGGATAAAGATATTGAAAAATGATAAGGCAAACTAATAATTGTTTATATATACATAAAGTAAAATAATGATAAATAAATACAAGCAATAATAAATTCTGAAAAAGAAAAAAAAAAGGAAACAATTAAATAAAATAAAAAATAAAAAGTTAATTAGAGATTGATAAATTATTTGCCACTTCTATAATTTTGTTTTTATTGAAAACTAGTTTCGGATCTTATTCATTCATCTTCAGTTCTAAAAACACACAAAAATTCAAAAATAAGCAATTCAAAATACTTCAACTTCCTGCTGTCAGCCAGTAAATGTTTAATAATAATAGGAAGATTGCACTCTTTACAGATTTAAATTACAAGCTTAAATTAAAAACAAAAAATAATAAATTTAATCTACCGATTAAATTTGTTTAAATAGCCAATTAATTTGTTTTGCCGATTAAATAACTGATGGCTATTTGTTTCTCCCACCACAATTCCCATGAGTAAACTGTTTTATATGCCGATGTAATAACAGGTGGTCAATTATTCGAATTGAAAAACTTGACAGTTCTATTCCAGAATGATGTAGAACGAATTCGTTTACTCTTCTGTTATATTTTAAAATACATTTAGAATTGAATAAATACTGGAAATTAATCGCGAGTAATATGAAAATCCGAGATAAATTAGTCAAATTAATGAAATAATGTTGTATAATATCGACTATAGCATAATTTATATCAAGCTAATTTTTGGTGCTGAAAATGAAAATTGTTAGGTTAAAGCATTTGTTCGACAAAATTAGCAAAACACCCGACATATTGTTGAAGATGACGTCATAGTGCATTGTTGCTAAGTACAGGGATATATATTTCAATTACAATCAATTCTTGGTAGGATTTGTTATAACGAAGCTCTCCAAATACTGTTAGCTATAAAGATATAAACCAGGGTTCGAAACAGTTATTGAACTTTTTCAAAAAGTTTCAATTTATCTGTTTTAAAAGAACTTTTACAATTGAAGTATTAACATAAAAGTTCTACAAAACAGGACCTTGAGATAAAAATATTGCCAACACTTTTTTTTATAAAAGTTCTGTTAATAGAAATCCCTATTAGAACTTAATAAATATTGATTCTCAAATTTAAGTTTTCATATGCTTATAGGACGAAGCTTGAAAGGGATCTTCGGGAAGTGGGGGAAACCTCGAGAGAACAGAATCGTTGAACAAATTAAAAAATCTTTTAACAAAAACATAGATAATAAATAAGTTCCGAAATAAAAGAACATATAGAAACACAATTATCTTTTTATTTAATTTTTAATTTCGATAAAAAAATAGCTTTAATTTTGATTAAATCACCTACAGAATACTTATTTAAAGAAATGACATTTTAAGATAAGGAAACTCTTCAAGAAACCATCCCATAGATATTTTCAACATTTAATTGGAAACTTTAAAAATGAGAACTTTTATTATAAACTCACTGAGAAGCTCTAACGAGAACGTTTTTAGTATATAACTTGTATATAAAAGTTCTTACGGTTCTTAGATTTTTAAAGAACTTTTATTACAAAAGTTGTTACGATAACGTTCTCAAAGAACTTTTACTATATAAGTTCTGGCCTAAAAGTTCTTGTAAGAACTTATAATAAAAGTATTATCATAAAAGTTGTTGCATAAATTGTTACAAAAAAGTTCCTAAGAAAAGGTTTAATTTAGAAGAAGACCTTTTCAAAAGAAAATCGCAGCTATTTTCAAGCCCTGCTTTACAATGTCTTCTACGTCTTCGACTTCTTCCACGCTGGACTAATCTCATCACTAAAGTTCGTAAAGAAGAGACAAGATTGATCTGCGAATATAATTTGTTTATTTAGCATTTCCAAGCCAAATTCAACTTTTACCGTACAAAAGTCAACCTTTTCCAATTCATTTCTTCTACATTCAAGTATTAAAAATGAATGTAGAAGAAAGTATGAAAATATATTTAGCAAACCGCCTTTGCTAAACTGTGTCTACACTAGCGTTAACAGTTCTCAGCCGCTTAGTTTTGGATAAAATCGTGAATTGTTGTATCTGAGATTTTTATTTTTAGTAACCTATGCCATATGGGAACAAAAACGTTTTTTAAACAACATATTAATTTAAATTACCGTAAGCAACATAATTATTTAAACATGATTTAAATTAATTTTTTAACATCGATAAAGACTAAAACTATTATACTCACTTCTTTTAAGACGTTCGAAATTGAAACAGCCATAAATTGAACACGTACACTTACTTACTCAAGTCCATCTGGACCTACGCTTCACAGATTTACGGGACAGCCAAGAAAACACACGTACAAAAACTGTTAGGACTATCACCAAAGCTCCTTGGTACATCAGCAACTTTACGTTACATACAGACCTCAATATGCCTACAGTTAACGAATACATACGGACCCACTACAAACGATTTCACGATAACTTACACGGACATCCTAACACACTCATACAAGATATGGCGACAACCAACAGGCCTGACAACACTCGCAGAAGGCTGAAGAGAAGCTGGATGAGGGATCTCCTAGCCTAACTATATCTGATCATCACGACAGGAAGCCGCTGGGCACTACTCTTTATCATGCCTTTCATGCCACGATAACATGTTTTTGTCAACACATTCACTGGTTGTCTCATCGACAGGTGTGAATATAAAAAAAAAATCGATAAAGGTAGAATTTGAAATGACTTGGAAATAAATGATTATTGTGTCTGATGATAATAGTTAAAAAGTTTGAAGGCCGTTCTCCTTAACTTTCAACACTGTCATCTCATTTAAAAACTCGAAAGTCTTTAGCATAAGGTCTCAAGTGTCTTTTTTATTTATTCCTGCATATTTTTGTACTTAATGGTTTCCTACTAACTTTATAAAATAACCTAATTTTGTTTATTTATTTTCTCTATTAGAAAAATTCTTATTAGAATAAAAAAAAAAAAAATAATAATATTATGTTTCAGTGAGCATATACAACGGGAGTAGCCTGGAACTATTTAAGGTGGAGCGGAGCCAAATGGGAGCCTATCTTTGTATAGCGAGTAACGACGTTCCGCCGGCAGTCAGCAAGAGGATAATCCTCAATGTTAACTGTAAGTTATAAAACCTTTATCTAATTAATAGATTGATAAAAAGGTTTGTGAAAAATAAATTTACATCCAAACAAGCAAACATATTCTCTGATAAGCCTTTGTTGACATAGTATAACACCGTCTGCCAATAGTTGCCTTATATATATAATTTTTTATATTGTATAACAATTGTATATACAATTGTTATACAATAAAAAAAAAAAAAAAAAAAAGCTCACATACATCCTTTTGTAAATCATTTCTTAATTAAATACATTATATATCAATTTAATAACAAAATATCTGATGTGGACAACACATGACTTCCTTGTACGCCTATTAAATTATAAATCGGTAGCTCAAAAAGTGATACTGAAATTTGGTTACTAGTTTCCGAAGATTGACACTCGGCGTCCCGACATCCATCTATTGACACACACACACTTGTTACTGGAGGTCTCATTCCGTTATTATATGTCGTTTTCCTTCAGTATGTAACTAGTTTCCAAGATATTTCTTCATGTTCCATGACAACAATAAAACTGTCAATATCACTGGATAAAGCATTAGAAATGGACAGTTCCGACATTTTAAGAGGAAAAACCCACTTAATTAATATCTTATTCTCATGCTGCAGACTTGTTGATCTCACAAATGGGGAGGAAAACCAGTATATTACACTCAGTTTTAATACTTAAAAGAAGTAATAAAAATTTTTAATTGGATTGGAATCCAAATTGCGTTTGTAACCTTTATTACCGAAACATATGATTTCTCTTTTAATTTAAATATAATTTTGATGTAAGCTTATTATGACCTTCAAGTAAAGTACCCTATTCTACTCACGAATTTTAACCAAAATCTAGTAAATACATTTATATCGATATAAAAGTCCTATTTACCAAATTTGAGATGTTTTACATTATATTTTAATATAATTTTTTATGGAAATCTATTATGACCTTCAAGTAAAGTACCACTTCCGGTAATCAAGCAGTGGCCAAAAAGGGAGGTTCAGAACTACATTTTACAGCAATCTTAAATTCAAAATTTCAACTTTCTATGGCAAACCGTTTTTGAATTATGCGAAATACGAACGTACGAACTTCGTACAAGGAAGTAAAAAACATCCAATTTATATTTAAATCACTTGGTTTTGTAATTTTTGTTTACATATAGGAGAAGAATATTTGTGTTGTATTGCCGAATCAATAACATTCTGTAGCCATAAGCTGATATGTGGTACTGGTACTGGTACAAACTCATGCAATCCTTACCATTTAATAAGTCTATTAGTTCATGACTTAAAAATTTTTTCCTAAAATACTTGGCCCTATATTCTTGTAAAATAGGACAAACAGCGATGTAGTGGTATAAATTCTCAATTACATTTAAATTACAGAGAGCATACAATCTTTGTTGTTCACTCCTCATAACACTATTGTTAAGATGAACTAATTGTCCTCGGAGCCTAAAAATAACCTTAATAAAATTCATTTTATTCTCATCTGACATGTAATGCCTGTCAACTGTCACTGTTTAAATCCTTATAAAGCCCATGGAAACTAGACACTTTGGCTTTCTCCATTATATCCGCCTTAAAATTATTTTTTAATTCAGACAAAATAAATGAAATTATTTCATTGTTTGCATATTCTAATGGAATATTTATTATGTTACAAACTTCAGAGTTTTCTTTATGCCAAAATATTTTCTTTTTAATTAATTCCTTAGCTAAAATTTTAGGCAGCCTCGTATCTGATAACGAAAGAACCCGTTGTACGTATGGTAAATGTAAATATAAACAATTAAAGAACATTGGATGTGAATTAGATTACAGATATAAATTGTAGCGTGGTGAATTAACAGGAAGGAAGAACAATTTTTTTATAAAAAATATATTTAGTTTATCTAATTAATAGTTAAGGATATTTTTGGAATATTCTAATAGCCTTAAGCGTCTCAAATAGCAGTGAATAACATAACGGTAAACAAAAATATAAATGCAACAGCACTGGCCAAACATAGTATCGTCAACAATCATAAAATTGATTTTAATAATGCAAACATTTTTAACATAGAAGGGGACAGTATAATTAGATAATTTATAGAAACTATAATATATATTACTAAAAATATAAAAAAAAAAACTTTTACCACTAAAACCCATGAAGGGTCTTGGGTTCAGTACTTGGTAAGGACCGTACTGTCTCTAATCCAACGGTTGTGCAAGGAAGTTATTTGGCCGAGATCACGCTCAACGGCCAGGTTTTTCCCCCAATTAAGGGTACCCACATTTTGTAGAGGCTGGATGGTCCGCAGGAGTTTCTCCCGATCCCACAGGGTCAATCCACGGCTGATAACAGAATAAATAAATATCTGCCACAGCCGGTCTCGAACCCGGGACCAAGAGCATTATAACTTAGTGCCTTACCACTGAGCTACTCCGCTCCCCGAAAATATAAAAAATGTAGTAAATTTTAAGACCGATTTAAAAGGCATTGGTCAACATTATGTGAACATTATCAATAAAATTAACATTTAATAATTACAACAAAGTGAAAACACAGTAGTAATTAGTAATATTATTCAATTTTTTTAAATGCCGCAAAAAACAGTCCACAGTTCAGTTTCACAAGGAGAAGCAATGTGAAAGCACGCAATGGTATGCTTATATATTCATTCATTGATATGCAAATAGTTTGTGGATATAATTGATGCATTAATTATTGTGAAATTAGCTCAGAACTTATCGTTTACAGGCCACTTTAAAAATTAATAATGTATATTAGAAATCGCAATGGCAATAATCCAGATTTGGATCAGACAATAAATACACTATGTAGATATATAATGAAATAACATTTAATTATAAATGTTTATTTGGCTATTTCTCAATTATTTTACCAATGGTGGTGTTACAATATTGTATTTAATGATGATAGAGACATTAAATCTGTTTGAATAGTTATTATTGGACAATATAGAAAATTTATTTATTATATATTTATTAAGCTTTTTTATTGTGTAGTAATTGTAGACGAAGTTTTTTGTATATTCTATTTTTAGACTTGAAAACGGACTAGTTCTGTCCGAAACGCTGTTCATTTAATTAATTTAGTTTTAAATTTGCCCGCTGGCACAATTGTGCCTACTTAACATAACCTGTACCAGCGATTATCAACGTGGCATGCTGCATATCGACGAGTTTTAAATAAAATATTATATTTTGATTTTTTAGAGAAATATCTAATAATTAATTGGAAATATAACAGAATTGTTGAAAAGTAGTCATTTATTAATATCATAGCACTTTATAGTTTTCTGTTAATCATCTTTGTTGTTTTGTTTATTCGCTTTTTTATCTGTAACAAAAATTGAAAAGTATTGGTAACAGTGCCACCAACTTGTTTTATACATCTTCATATGCCCGCATTGTTTTAAATTCCTTTTCTTTATTCTAAAATTAAATATAAATTCAAAATGTATGAATCCAATATAATGTAACGAACGTACAATTTTAAACACATCTGAAAATAATCATATTCAGACATAAAATTCGTTTATTGTATGGTAGTAGCATTGCAATACCGAAAAATGTTATTTTCAATCTCATTTTCTAGGGTTTCATGTTATATTTAATACGAAAAATCCTCTTAAATCTGAAAATTATTAACAAATATTATTTACTATATCCAACACTCAATTTATGTTTAATAAAAATACACAACATTACATATGATAACCTTTAAATGTGCCCCCAGGTTGAAAAAAGTCGGAGATCCCTACTCTATGTGTATATGTTAGGCTTTCCGCGTTCTCTGTTATTTCAGAGGGTTAAAGCTGTATTTTCAAATTTTCCAATAATATTTTAAAAGAAATTTTGTTCTAATTATTTGTTTGCTCTCATTAGTTAATTAATGATAAGGCTTAATTGCAATTAATTAAAAAGCATTTTTTACCTTTGATATTGAGGTATTTTACTATTGATTCGGTTGTAAACAACTTGTAATTTTTTACTTTTCTTACCACCTATGTAAGAAAGGAATTATAATCGGATAAAATATTTGGTGTTAAGCTTACAAAAGATCTTGAAAAAACAGAAAACGGTGGCACAATTATCTCTTGAAGAAGTCGATCGGTTTGTCTTTTCTTTTTTTTAGGGTTTCGGTCTCCGATGCCTGTGAACCAAATCGATTGCACAATCTTTGCGCAATAGCGGCTGCACAATAGCCCCAAAACATGTTTTTCACTGAACTGTTGCACCAAAAGCCATTCCAACGATTTTCATGAAACTTACCTAAATATATTCTGTTTAAAGATCTTTAATATTATTACGGTAGTATAGATCCCTTTTCCGGCTCTCAGGAGCGATGGATTTTGACGAGTGAGATATCAAAAGAAAGGGAATTCCACAGAGATGTGACGAATCCTGATTTTGTTTCTTAAAATCTTACAAGGGCTTAAATAAAAGTGATGAAAAAACTGGAAGGTTTCAAAACTTTGACGACTGAGAGTCGGCGGATCGAGACGGGATAAGTTGGGTTTTAAAGATTTTGACGCGGGCATCAAGATCATATACGCTCCTATGGAGCGTATTGGTCTAGCGTTTTAAAGCTTAAAAACCTACAGTTTTCGAGATAACGCACGATATAGGTCCGCATATTCCTTAAGCCATCTTGCGTATGTGTCGTTGTCATGGCAACTTTATATCAATTTGAGCCTGTTTAAAAAAACTTTTAATGAGTGGGAAATTATATATTAAGTATGAACTGTAACTTCAACATAGTCACTTCAAACTATGTAGCTTCACCAAATGTGTGTGTTAAATAAACTTTCTTGATAATATTATATTTTTTATACGAATAAATATGTTTCCCTAATATCGCTTATACTTCTAATGTATTAGGGATTATGCGAGAGTTCTCGCTGGGGTATACTAGTCTTAAATAATTCATATAAGTAGTAAATCCCCAAGAAACAGCTGAAAAAAAAGTTATGAAGAAAACAAAATTTTATTTGCGCATTACTGAAAAATTATGTTTTTTGGTAAATTTTATAATGTATATTGTATTCTGTATAGCCCTCCTCTCCCCTCCCCCAAAAAAAAGATTATCTAGGTCATTTTTGAATTCTTGTGGTCAGCCAATTTTGTGCCTTCATTTTTAAAGCCTACTGAACCGCTATTCTGTTCTGTAATGCTGTATTGTCTATATGGCCATTGAAGGGGCAAATCAAACTGGAAAGTTCCATTATTTTTCTAATTGTGTATGTACATGTAAATCATATCTAAAGCTTTTGAAATACAGTATCAAATTATCCACCTTCCAAAAAAATAGGTTTTGTTTCATGTATGTACTATATTGTATTTATATTTAAATTTATATATTATATATATATATATATATATATATATATATATATATATATATATATATATATATATATATATATATATATATATATATATATATATTTATATATATATATTTATATATATATATATATTTATATTTATTTATATATATATATATATATATATATATATATATATATATATATATATATATATATTTATCATTTATTTACTTCCATTAGAGTTTGTTTAAATCAATATCATTGGTTGACTATTTCAGTGGTACCAACTGTAGCATACTATATCTTCTCTTAGTGAGACGTCTTTAACTTCTTAGATAACATTTTTATTGAAGTTTAATTCTTAAATAAGTTTTAATCAATCTATTTTTTTAATACTCTTATGTATTCTCAATTTTCCATATATATTTATTTTTGCATTATCCCTTTTCATCTGTAATTATTTTTTAATCCTTTCGATTAACTTCATCTTTCCTTTATTTTTGAAGGAATGGGAGGTAATGGTTATTTATTCGTAAGAACTCAGTAAAAAATAAATCTCTGTTATTTTTATTTTATTTTAACTTACATTTTTATCGATATTTATATTTATTCACTTTCTCTTTGCTTAATTGTTTAATGAATAATTTTTATAATATTATTTTCTTATTTATCTTTGATTTTGTATATATACATTGTTGTATATGGTTCATTTATAGTTAGGCTAAAACATCAGCTGTCACAATTAATGAAACAATAACTGCCTGTTTTCGTTGACTGGATCTTAACTGATCGCTGACATAAACAATATTCGTTATTATTAATTTATTTTTACCATTGTTATTTCTATAATTTTTGTTTCATTTGTATGTATATATATTGTAAACCTGAAAAGGGGCCTTTTGTTTCCCGAAACGTTGGGTATTATAATAATATTCTTTTTTTAATTTTTTTATTCGTTTGACTGGTTTTCGACTTATTATTGCCTGGAATTAATATTATACATTATTTTCTGGTAGAATTTCTCCTTCATAGAGCTGTATGAGTTAAAACAATCAATATCCGTCATTGGCTGGAGTAGAGCCTATAAAACAGAGAAATGTTGCTACTAAGTTATCGATTGAAGCTTAACGGTAATCCACTTGACCCAGATGTAGCTGCAGTTGTTCTAGATCAACAAGTTGTTCTATCCCTTCGACTAATGACTCGAGAAGTTGAAACCGTAGTCCGGTTCTACTGGCCAGGTATCTTAGCTTCGTTATTCCCGTACCTTTAATATCTTTTAATTTAGTTATTAAAACAGAGCAGTAAACTGAAGTATTTGATAAACGTAACAGTGGTTTAAAACCTTACATTAATAAACATTTTTGGGAAGAGGGGCGAAACCGTGTGAGATCGCAACACTTAAAGGGTGACACTGACGATCACTCAACTCCAACCGCTACAAGCCAAATGGAACGTGGAACGATCGTGAGTGCGAAATCCTGTGTGGATTTTTTGGAGTGATGTGGAGCGGTTGGAATTAAACGGGTTCTAAACTCCATCATCCATTCACTCCAAAATCCATTCACTCCAGCCGACTGTGAGTGTGGAAAACTAATTGTGAGGCACTATGGACTGCGCACAGCTTTAAATTAATTTTAAAATACAAATACAAAAGCCAAGATAATAAAAGCAGAGCCAAAAGTCATCTTATTAAATTAGACTACTAACAAATATATATTATTAATACAATAAATATAAAATCAAAAATTATTATAATACCATTTATAGATAGACAAGGAATTTGTTTTATCTGATCTACCCAACCAACTCTCTATAATTTGTAATTTCTAGCAATGAACAAGTACAATTTTCTCACTTCATCTATTGTTTGAGCTTCAAATATACCGGGTCCATTAAAATTCTCTCCAGAGATACCAATTTGAGATTAAGACTTTACCAAGGAAGAGAAAATTTTAATGGACCCGGTATATTTGAACCTCAAACAATAGATGAAGTGAGAAAATTGTACTTGTTCATTGCTAGAAATTACAAATTATAGAGAGTTGGTTGGGTAGATAAGATAAAACAAATTCTATTTGTCATCTATTTGGGACGGGCACACCGTGCACTCCCCTTGTAAGTCTGGAACTAAGCCTAATATCCCTGACTTAGCTACAGATTCTTTTTTAATGTTTCTTATATTCATAAATTAATTAATTGCTTAACCGACGATTTGGCCAATTACATAGACTGCTTGATAGAAAATCTCAGCTCAGCTTTCAGTAGAAACAAATTACTGATTTACAAGACAATCCTGAATCCTATCTTGACCTATGGACTCGAATTGTGAGGGACAGGCAAATTTTCGAACATCAAGCGCATCCAATCCTTTCAGTCAAAAGTCCTTCAAACAATAGTCAATGCTCCATACTATATGACCAACAATAATCTACATCACGATCTGTATATCTCCTTTGTTTTAGACCTCATTCCAGGCAAATTCTGCAAATTTCACTAGAACCTTATTCATCATCCTAATCCTATAGCACAATCCGTATCCAGCTCCATCCATCCCTATGATCCTCCTCTAAGATTGAAACGGCAGTGGCGCCGAGACCTTTTGTAAATATGTACATTGGAGTTCTGGCAATAGTCAGACTCTCCACTCAATCTCCCTGCGTTTGCGGCTATAACGCCGTCGCTTAATCTCCACTTTTCAATGAGTTGTGAGAAAAGCGCTGGGATATCCGAGAGTCCTGCTTTTCCAACCATTAGTGGAGGGACATTGATCTGTGGATTCTGCCTCGGGGTTCCTTAGGCTGATTGTAAATAGCGTATATAAGTATGTTTGCGTTTAAGATGTTTATGTTTAATTTTATTTTTATTTTTTTATTATTTTGCTATTATTTTATTTTTTATAAATATGGTGTGAATGAACTTTTACTACTATTACTCTAATCACTATTGTCATGGTCCTTTATTGAGACATAATGTAATATTACTTGATAAAAGTACTTAAAAATAAAAAAAAATATTGCTAATTATACAGTGTCATAATTACATTTCATTTTTCTTCTGTTGCAGTCAGCCCTGTTATTACGGTACCGAATCAGCTGTTTGGGTCTCCTCTTGGCACAGATCTTCAACTGCAATGTTTCGTCGAAGCCTTCCCATTGTCCATAAACTATTGGATCAAGAACGGTGGTGAAATGCTTCTACATGGGTAAGTCAGTGCTTTTTTAGGTTCATAACTATATTAAACATTTTTACACATTTAATATAGAGGTTTAGTTTTATCTTAAGATGATCACATATCAATAAAATATTATGAATCCTATATAAGTTATATGCTGAAGTTGAAGAAACTTTCAGACGAACTGCTGTCACAGAATATTCAAGTGAACTCATACAAAACATCATTTTCTCCTTTTAAAAAAAATTAATAATAAATTTAAAAAAAAAATATGCCTACTCTCGAGTAACTGATGAATGCAACTCATTATCTCCGAACTGATTAATTATTTGCTGCAATGTTAGTATCAATAATTTTTTTTTATTCTTCCTACAATCTTTATTTATATTCATATCTAGGTATAAAATTTGACTCCTCTAATCTCGGCAGCCATACATTATTAAAAGCCAAGTTGAAATCTACCAACTTAGCAAAGCTCATCTAATTTCAGTTTATCCAATCCAGTTTCAGGTTAAAATTTCTAATTTATTGTCGTATCCTCCGACTTGCTGGCATCTACTGATCTCAATTGTTAGCTTTTCTGAAACTTCAACAGTTTCGAAAAGGAATTGTAAAGAAACCTTTATAGAATACTTGACATTTTGGAACTCAAAAAAAAAATCGTAAAAAAATCGATTAAACCAATACAGGACGTATTTTATGATTCTCTTCAATACCTCGTAAACACCCAGTTCAATATCGTAACACTTGCTAGCGATTAATAAAACTGAATTATACGGGCTCTCGCTTTATTTAATCAAATCGTATATAATTGTATTATATTATATTAATTGTATTGTATTGTAAATAATGTTAGTATTGAATTTCATCGCATTTAATTTTATTTATTTACTTTTTATTTAGAAAGTTTATTTATTATTTAGAAGAAATTTATTTGTTCTATTTAATTTGACGAGTTGCCCAAATACAGACCAATTTTTTTATTTATAAGCTGTTGCTAATAATCTCACGCATTGCTCTTTATATCAACACAAGGTCTGACTTTGAATAAATATATATATATATATATATATATATATATATATATATATATATATATATATATATATATATGTATGTATGTATATATATATATATATATATATATATATATATATATATATATATATATATGTATACAAATATATATAAACATATACATATACCTACATATCGACATCGTTTTTTTTTTCAAAAAGGCTTAAGCGTCAAAAAATCAAAATTTAGATTTCAATTTATTATAGGACCAAAACACCACCTCTATAGATTCCCACACTCAATATATCCAGAGAGAAAAAAATTCGAAATCGTCTAAAAATCTCCTATTGATGACATAAGCAAGAAATACAGACGACTCCATTTTTTTTTTTTTTGCAGAATTCAAGTTTTAACTAAATATGACATAATATTAAAGAAATATGACTAAATTAGAAAAAAATAAATAAAACTTTTATTTTTTTTAAAACCTTGTTTGATTTGATAATTATATATATAAAAGTATTAGCTCGGCACTTAGGCATGTAATTTGAAAAAAAAAATGTAATTTCAATTTCTACACCTCAATTATAAAAGTGTTATCACCTTAATAAACTCCTACTGTACACAATAAAGAATAAATACAATTAAAAAAATATAATCGCCTGAAGAATCTCGGGTTGCACGACTTTCCCCAATAGCAGGTCACTCCATTCGGGCGGCCACCCATCCATGTACTAACCACGCTTGGCGTCGCCTAACCTTGCAAACGTCTTTGCCCGATTGGCCTTCTATATATATATATATATATATATATATATATATATATATATATATATATATATATATATATATAACTTTTTGTCTATAACTTTGTATAAATATAACTATTTTTTACTAAAATTTTTATTTAAAAGAGACAAAAACATTTTTTGCATTTATTCTGTTATTCGTAATTTGTTGTTTATATTTCATTAACGTTATATCGACTATTCGAATACGCTAAATGCCGTAAGTATTCCTTGCACACGGGACATTAAAATCCGTATAAGCCTGAGGATTTTAAGATGCAATAATACTAAAAGCTTTATGATGTCATAAGATATTGAAGAAATGGTTAAACGCGGGGAGTTTTAAGATTTATACCTCACTGCGATATCCTAAGGCAGTTTGAGTGGATATTCCTTTTTTAGACGGTTTTTATAGATCAATAATATTTATTACAGGTCTGTAACTATTTATGTAAATTGCCCATGCTCAGCCTATTTAATATTTATTTCAGAACATTTATAGGATATAAAACTCATGTTTCTTGCACCTGCCGATGTAATAAAGTTAGATTAAATTCTGTGGTGTTTGGGTAAATGGATAAAGTCATTATTCACGGTTTTATGTTGGAACCACCAAAATAATCTTAGCTTATTGTTGTTTTTGTTATTTGTCTTGATTTTTTGCTTTCATTATGTTAAGTTTTTGATATCCGTGTTAATTTACTCAGATACAAATAGAAATAAAATCTCATATTTTTCTAATTTTTTACTACTTGTTATCATAATTTTTTTGTCTCAATTTTATGGATTTTTTAGTTTTTTGATTCTTATTATTTTTTTTTTCAACCAAAAACACAAATGCCATTATTGCATTATAAACTAAACTAATTAAAATATGACAGTAAAGAATAGCACTTATTAGAAAATTCTTTTTTCTTTTCATAAATATTCTATTCAACAAAATCACCTCAATATTATTGCGGCGCAACAACCCGGTGACGGGACTCCGCCAATCGTCATGATTATGTGCAGTTGTCATCCAATTCCTGATTCGTCCCTCGAGTAAGTCACTACTTCGTCAATCCACCTCAGGTTAGGTCTGCCTCTTTTCCTGGTCCCATGGAACGGCTCTGTAAGCATTCACTTCGGTATTCCATTAGTGCCAGATGTCCCGCTCATCGCAATCTACTTAATTTTAAAATCTGGATGTCAGGCTCTTTAAATGGTTAGTCCATCTTCTCCAAAACCCATCAACAAACACTCCATCAAACATCCTTTGGACGATCTTTCTTTCGAAGATAAGGAGATCTTGCTCATTGGCTTTTGTCAGGGTCCAAGTTTCTGAGCCGTATAGCAGAACAGGATGAATCAGGGTTCTATATAGATGGGTTTTAGTCTGTCTAGAGAGAATATGACCGATCAACTGCTTTCTTAGCCCAAAGTAACATCGATTCTCCTCTTCATCTCAATTCTCCCATCATTATCTTGAGTCACCAAGGAGCCAAAATATTTTTCGTTTCCTCACTACCGAAGGTATCTATGGGGAAATCGAAACAAATGTTCGTCCTCAGAATCGAAAATTTTCACTGGCGTTTTAGGTTTTAGACATGATGGAACAAGTTTCATGTCTGTCTGCATTCAAATCCATGTGACGGGCATGACACCTAGTTCTGTTAACCCAATTTTGATGATTTTTGCCATCCGATTTACATAATTCCATCCACTAACGCATGTTTAAACGTATTTTCTTTGACACATCTTTATTTCGAAAATATATGTCGTCAAAGAAAACACATCGGTTTGTACAATTTTTTCCCAGAGTTGAAGAAACGTTCAGGGAATAATGTATAAATGCTTTATTATCAAATCCCATGGAAATCTACCAATTTGTTTTTCTTTATTGAAAAATTCAATAGGTGAACGTTTCGCGATAGGTACCCCTTCATCAGGTTTGCAATTCATCACTACATAATTTAGTCAGTCAATGATTACATTACATATATTATTATTTCATTTAATGTTATTTTATTTCTTAAATCGTACTGTTTTACTGTTTTCTTCCTACATCTACAGCCTTCTACAATTTAAATCCTCGATCCACGCACAGGAAACAAGATCTCGCCTTTCTGACCTCTATATCCCTTCCCAGAGAACCGTAACATTCGAAAGTTCCTTTCTCTTCCGCTCCTCTATCCTCTGGAATTCCTTTCCTTCTAATATCCGCCATGCTTTCTCTTTATCCTCATTCAAATCCCTCCTTCTCCAACATCTTCTTACTTTCCAAAATGATGCTCTCTCAATTAAGAAATTTAAATTTAAGATTCACATCTAGTTCAGAAGTAAATAATAGTTTTTAATGCACTACCTTCAACTTTGCGAATCATCCCATTATTTTTGTATTTTTCATTTTCTCTCTTTTTCTTTTCTTTTTCTTTTTATTTTTTTGTTCACATTGATTATTCTTTTCAAGACATAAATTTATATCGTTTGCTTATTATCTTATTGAAAATATTGTAAATATCAATTGATCTTTATTTTGTAATCTTATGGCCAGATATTGTTTCTGTTTTATTTATTCGATTGTGTTATTCTTAAGGGACCTAGTCCCAGAATAAAATTCTTCTTCTATTCTATATTAAGACCGCAGTATAGATCCCTTCTCTCAGAAGCGATAGATTTTGACGAAAACGTGTCAAAAGAAAGATAACTTTATAGAGAAGTGACGAATCCTAATTTCGATTCCTAAATTTAGACTTTAACTTAAATGAAAGTGATCCAAAATCGTAGGAGTTTTCAAAAGTCGGCGAATAGCACGGGACTGGTAAAGCCCTAAAAAAGACCGTTTTCGAGATAACGCTCGATGTAGAGCTATGGTGCCCCTATGCCAACTTGCGTACGTGTCGTTGTTATAACAATTCCATATCCGTGATATCAAGTTGACAACACAAATATTTTTAATAAGTGTCAAATTATTTTATAAAAACGTTGTTTTCTGTATAAAATGTTATACTCCTGGTCAAACATATTGTTGAAAGTACAGTTTTATTTTGTGGTTGTAATATCAATACCTTCAATTAATAATGTATTGTATATTAGTGGTTATGGAAGTTAGAAGGTTCTCAAAATAATTTTTGAATGAATATTTCTAGGCAAAAGTAAGTTTTGTTTTTTTAATTGATGGATATGAACATTTCTATTTTATATAAATATCAGATTGTATGACATCAGAGTTTTTCATTAAACAGTTTTTAAAATTTATTTAATGTGCTTCAATTAAATACATTATCCGATTCTTTTTACATTAAAAAAAAAAAGAAAAATCTCCATTTTCTCAAAGTTTATCGTTTTAAATATTCGCTTGATATTTAAATTATATTTATTGATAAATAATATATAGACTGCTGGGAATTACTCCTTTCTGAGAATTTAAGCAAAGTTATGATGCCTTTATCTGAACTTTAAAAACAATATTTAAAAGCTGTCGTAAATATCTGATAATACTGTGATGGAAAAAACTCATTCCCTAATTAACATTATAATGAAACAAGCAACGTCTGTTCCACGGTAGAGTTTATATTTTATTTATCTACTAAAAGGTTACTAAATAGATTGGGGTCATTTTTTAAAAATTTCTTATTGCTTCATTACTCTTTTTCATAATAATATCCAAAATTACAAGTACAAATGGGGAAAATACAAGTGGAAAAGTTCATTGAGAGGTCACAAGTTGAGAGGTTACAAGTTACTTATCGCAATTAGGTTATAATCATTTTATTCATTTTTTTTTTAACTTAATGTTTTTACTTCCTTGTATGAAATATCCATTTTGACCATCCCTGAATTTATTTTGACTAGTTTCGTCGTGACGTCTGTACGTACGTTCGTTCGTACGTGTGTATCTCGCATAACTCAAATAAAGTTAGCCGTTGAAAGTTATAAAATTATAATTGGAATTGTTATAACATCTAGTTGTGAACTTGTCTTTTTAGTTACTACATGAACACCGGAAGTAGTACTTAACTTGAAGGTCATAATAGATTTTCATTAAAGATTATATGATAACATAATGCATAATACTTCTCAAATTCTATATTGAAAAGGAGTGGTAAGGATTAATGGAACAAAATCCGCTCTTTTTACCATAGATAGAGGAGTTCTGAGTCCACTCATATTTACGGGTCATCTGGTATAATTATAATATATCAATGGATATCATAATTTACAACATGCAGTAAATCCATTATGGATTTATAACAACACTCCTTGTTTCACCATAATATCTCGTCTGATTTCTAAAAAAAAATTTTATGAATACCAGTTGACGTCCAAATGATGGTATAGAAGGATCAATCTAACTAGGGATCGATAAATTATTTGCCGCTTCTATAATTTTGTTTTTATTGAAAGCTAGTTTCGAATACTATACATTCATCCTCAGTTCTAAAAACACACAAAAATTAAAAAATAAGCAATTCAAAATACAGTTTGGTATTATTATACATATTAAATTAAATTTAATATAAATTAGTATTATAAAACATTCATGAATTATGAATTTAATTGAGAGAAGAAATCAAATGCATGTTGGTACTCAAGAAGGTTTAAGTAGATTATATCAAACAGAAATGTTTGTGTTGGTTTGTTTTCGCACTGATCTAGCAATGGAAGAAAGCTGATAGGTAAATGGTTTAGGGTCGGTTTACATTTAATTTAGTATGTATAATAATACCAGACTGTATTTTGAATTGCTTATTTTTGAATTTGTGTGTTTTTAGAACTGAAGATGAATGTATAACACTCGAAACTTGTTTTCAATAAAAACAAAATTATAGGAGTGGTAAATAATTTATCAATCCCTAATTTTATAATTACTTTTTTTAGTCAGGATGGTCTGGTCCCTACTTTATATACTTTTTTTTTATTTTATGGATACTTTTCTCTTGAAAACTTGTGGGTTTTGCTCACTCAGAAAACTTTAAGGAGATCTTTTCCCATCGCTATCCTTCGAGGAAAATGTTGGGCTTTGTAGAGGGATATTATCGAGCAACATACTTGAATAGCTTTTCAAACGCTTTCACCGGAAGTGAATGAATGCCTGTCAGACGTTAGGGAGAAGCATCTAAAATAAACCGAGGTAGGAATGAAGTAAATAAAAGTTTAATTAAGCTGCAAAAGAAAAGCGTCAAGCGCAGGCACCCTTTGAGCGTCAATTCCCCCGACAGGCTAATCCTGCTCCCTTTTCCCATTTTTTTCCCTTCTATTTTCCCGGTTTTCCGAGCCGCCTGCTTGCAAAAGTCCTGCGGGGTAAACATCCTTTGTTCACGCCGGTCGTCGACTGATCTCCTATTCATTTCCTCAGAGCTGGCTGGACATTCCGCGTTTGGTTGCGACGCCCTTTACTAAATAGCCAACTTATTTGCAGGACAATCCTGATATTGTTGTAAAATTAGACTTAGCATTGAAAATGTCAATGTGGTTCTGGTCTTTTATAAAATCTAAGTGATCTATTCTGAGTAAAAACTTTAAAAAAATATTAATAAAAAAAATACGAAGATTCTTATGAATCCAAACTTGTGAAGAATTTCAGTCAGCTATTAGATTAATATATACGTAAAAATAAACTTTAATGTCTTAGTTAATCTTCCAGCAGGCGGGCGGTGCACTACGTACGCCACCCTCATTTTCATCCTTAATATTATACAAATTTATCTTAATACTTACAGATTATTATTTAGCTATGAGAGGTAGGAAAATAAAAATGATATAATTTAAAAAAAATATATTCAATAGACTTAAAGAAATCAATAATACGAAAAGTTGTACAGTAGTACACAATATTACGACTTAGTTTCACCTAAAACAGCAGTTGAATATTTTGTAAAATATTATTTTATAAAATCTATACATAATTATACCACGAAGAACTATAACATCACATCAGAATGAAACTTTTTTATAAAAGGAACAAATGATATTATTTGAACGTCCCGATTATTAAATTCCGATTCAAACATTCCTAAAATACATCGAAATAATAAAATAAAAAAAATATGAATATTTAAAAATGTTATAATTATTTGATAAAATTCAAAATATTATGAAAAAAAATGAAATATTAGTTAAACGTTCAATCTCAAAAGTTTGAAATATTTCTACAAACGAATATAATATAATCTAGTAATATTGGTTTTAATTCTTCAAATAATGAATATAGTGGATAAAATATAATCCTCTTGTGAATTGAAAAAACTCAACACATGCACAAACAAAACCAAGTGAAGATTTTTTAAAAAAATCGTAAGCATGCGCGCTGCTTACAAAGTGCACCACAATTTCCGTTGTTTTCAAGGAATGACTAATAATATGAGTGAATGAAAAAATTTTAATTCTCAGAAAACACGTAAAAGGGGTTGGTGAACGAATAGAGACATGGTATGAAAGTAAAAATTCAACCACCGGTTGAATATAATGAAAAATCCCCACGTGGCGCACTTTATACTCCAGAGCGCCTACTGTAGAGTTTAATCTAAATCATATAATCATAACAGGACTAAAAAAAACAAGTTTCGTTCAATAAAGAAACCTTGCTGTAAAGACAGTCTCAGCGACAATGGCTCATTTTGAGTCTAATACATCTAATATTGAGTCCAATCTAATATTATTTGTTATGATGGTATTCAGTAATTACTTGTTTTGTTTTTTTAATTTAACTTTTATTTAGCCCCCAATTATTCAGTGCCTAATATGATCCGCTCTGAAGAATGCCTCCAATGTATGTCAAAACGTCGGCATTTAATAAATATATTTTTTTTTTTTTTGATCTTGATGCCTCCCCAAATTATCTTCTTCTTGATAGTTATTGTAAAATTAAATGTTCAGTATATTACAGTTTAAAAGAATCAAGTGAAGCTCCATCAAGTCTATCATTGAGTTTCACCTTTCCTTCAGTATGTGTGTAGGTGTCTTAGTATGAGGTGCTGTCTTTAGTTGATATTTCGTTTCAGACTGTGGATGTGAGAACATCTCATCTGTTAATATATGATCTGTTTTCATTTATTTTTTTCCTTTGTCCTAATGATACCTGAATTTGGGAAGTATCGACAGGTCAGTTGTTTTCTGGTAGTTTAGAGACTCTAAACTTCGTGTAGAAAATCTTCCATCTATATCCTAACAATGGGTTAGTGCTACTACCATTTTTTTTTTTTTTTTTTTTTATGTAATATAAATTTTTATCACTTTAATTATATACCTTCATAATTTTCTTATTTATTGTTTTTGCGTAATGTGTTTCCCGTTTTAAAATTAGCGTTAGTCTTGTTATTTTTCGTAATGTTTATTGTTTGAGTATAGTTCTGAAGGACAATTTCTGGGGACATTACCGTAGCAAAAGAGGATATGGTGATTTCATCCTTTAATGTTTTCCTTCCAAGTTGGGACTGGGCGGTTAATACTACTGCATAGCACTAGTCATATGCAGATGATATCATTATGGGATATGGAACTCCACCAACTCTGAAATAGGCATCTGCTGTACACATCTGCTGTATTCATTTGTCACTAAATTTTCCAAACGTAATTTAAAATATTGGGTTACAAACATATCAAATAAACAGAATGCAGTAATATTTAGGATTTTTTATTGTCATACAATTGTGATATTGCTTCGATAACTTGGATTTCCAATTCTTCTATTAAAGTACTCCTACTTGATTGGGGCCCCTTCAGTCGGTGAATTTATTAACAGACTTTATTAAGCCCCTTAGAACAAGTATGCAAAATAGTTCAAACTTCTATAATATTTAATTTGGAAACATGTAATGCATTGTTGCCGGAAGACAAGGCAGAGCGAACATAAATAAATAAATTTAAAATTTGAAGAAAACGAGGTAATATCGAATACAGGGGCAATACCGGACAGTTTTTGCTCTAAACGCGCGCCAGGAAATCAGTTGCCCTCTCCCTTGTGACGGAGATTCACGTGAACCCTAGGCACTCCCCTCGTCCCTGTTCTGAGAAGAGGTGTCAGATGTCGGTGTTCTCACAGCTCAAACAGCCCTAAACCCTTGTCTTCTTGTTATGTATCCATGAACATCAGCTTGACCTTTGGTCGATACAAGGGGTGTCATACTGGATGTGGCCCCCGCTCGATAGTTTCTATATTCTCTACATTTTCATGCTTAATATTCTTTTTTATCACAAGTATTGTGTATTTGTTTATCTTCGCCCCTTCGTCATTTCGCTCCTCACATTCTAATTTGTTCAGCTGTGTTACTCGGCCGTCCAGCTCTCTTGCACTCTTACATACCCAGTATCAACAGATCAGTCAACCAAATCAGCTAAGTTCGTTCTTCATTAACCCAGGTCCCAATCTTCTTAATTATACGTCTATGAACTTTGCTCATTATATCATTATAAAATATTAATGAATTATGAATTTAATTAAGACAAGAAATCAAATACATGTTGGTAATCACCAAGGTTTAAGTAGATTATATCAAACAGAAAAGGTTGTATTGGTTTGTTCTCGCACTGAACTAGTAATGGAAAGGATTGTAATGGAAGAAAGTTGAGATGTTTGTAGGTAAATGGTAAGCTTTAGGGATCGAGGTTTTCCCATTAATTCGGGTGAGTAATTGTTTTTTCTGTTTTGGATGGGAATAAACTTAAGATTGGACTATTAGAGATATTTATTTGGTCATTTAAGCAAAAATCTGGATTGGATTTGAAGGATTTTATTATTTCAAGTGCTTCATATATAAATTTGAGACTGTTTTCAACGGGATGTATTAATTTGATTCTTGAGTCTTTGATAAATTACTGGGAAAACCCTAAAATAAAATTTAAAAAAAGTATATAAAGTAGGGACCAGACCATCCTCACTAAAAAAAGTAATTATAAAATTAGGGATTGATAAATTATTTACCACTCCTATAATTTTGTTTTTATTGAAAACAAGTTTCGAGTGTTATACATTCATCTTCAGTTCTAAAAACACAAATTCAAAAATAAGCAATTCAAAATACAATCTGGTATTATTACACATACTAAATTAAATGTAAACCGATCCCTAAACCATTTACCTATCAGCTTTCTTCCATTGCTAGATCAGTGCGAGAACAAACCAACACAAACATTTCTGTTTGATATAATCCATTTAAACCTTGTTGAGTACCAACATGAATTTGATTTCTTCTCTCAATTAAATTCATAATTCATGAATGTTTTATAATACTAATTTATATTACATTTAATTTAATATGTATAATAATACCAAACTGTATTTTGAATTGCTTATTTTTTAATTTTTTTGTGTTTTTAGAACTGAAGATGAATGTATAATATTCGAAACTAGCTTGCAATAAAAACAAAATTATAGAAGTGTCAAACTCGCATTGACATTTTTAAACTGGATTAATTTTTATGACTGTATTCATAAAAACTGTATTCATATTTTAATCTCGAAATCGCTGAAGATCATTATATAAGTTGCAATGACGGTAATAGCTGGTTGAGTAGAGGCCATGGTGGCTGAGAGTGTCAAGGCGGTATCTTAAAATTTTCGAGAGCTAAGCGGCTCCGGTTCGAGTCCGGTCGAGTTGTGCGTGTTGAAATTTACTTCTTGCGTAATAAATCTCGACCTTCTCATATGGATTGGTAACCTATATGATAAATGGGTGGCTTTTCTGTTAGTAAGATGGCCGTACATGTCAGTATTGCTAAAAAATAAACAATTACGCACTAATAATTATTATTTATATAAATCAAATAAAACAAGTTTATAATGACGAAACATTGGCGTAGAGGGAAGAAATACACGGCTGAAGTTGTATAATGACTTCCTCATCTTATTTAGAATTAAGGATCAAAGAGATATTTTACAATTAATTATTTCAGTAATTAATATTCAGTGTGATAATCAAATAAGGAAATTGTATAAGCTCTTTTGGCTTGTTCGTCTTCATTTACGCGTTTTCCTTCTCCTTGAAGTATTTCCTATTCCTTCCGACAACTTCATTATTCTGAAATATTTGCCCTTTAAATCGAAGATCTATTAAATGCAAAACTAATTAATTTAAACGCAGAGGAAGCTTATGAAAAAGATTTGGCGATATTCAATTAATAAAGCGATTTTTAATTCAGATTAATAATGGTAGGTCGTACAGCTCTAACCACCTTAATGCTATAACTGAAAAGTCGACATCAAAGGAAAGTTTCTTTTGAAACCGGAATCCTAATAACATTAAAGCTTTTTAGAACATAAAGGTTAGTATTATTGGCCAATTAGTCAAGACTTGAATTAATTTTTTTTTTAGCGATCAATGTAATCTGCGATAGAAAGTAATGTACGTTTTGAAGTTTGTTAATATGATTATTTCTACCTGCCCTATATATCTGTGATGCTTAGTTAAAAATAGATTTCTGCTCGTGTATGAGTTCAATTTCTGTGTTCAAATTTTAATATGAACAACTTATCTTTTTTTTTGTATTTTTTTTTTTTTTATTGAGTAATTTTACATTCTGTCTCAGCAAAGACATTGATAATAGTGATCAAATAAATCATTCACACCATATTTACAGATATTTAAAAAAAAAAATGAAATAATAGCTACATAAAAATTAAACAAAAAATAATAAATAAACTTATATAAAATAAACGTAACATCTTAAACGCAGGCATTCATATAACACTATACTATGAACAATTTTAAATGAACAATTAACAATTAAATTAATGAACAATTAAATAAAAACATTTTTAAAAAAACTAATGAAATCTGGTCATTTAGAGAGTTTTTTTTTTAAGTTGGGAGTTGGGCTGCCTTTTATATCCTTTTATACTTTTATAACCCGTGTAATACGATTTTATATATATATAAATATATATAATTTTATTTATAGAAGTACGGCCTAATTTCAGTCAAAATTTCGGTTACTATTAAGACATTAATTGTTTTTTTTTCGCGGTTTTTAAGGTTTTTCTCATTTCCACTGTCTCTCCGAATTAGTGGATTGCAAATTTTTATGTGAAATAAGTTGGTGTTAGAGAAGTGCATTTTGGGGGTCTCAACTCTCGTGAAAATATCGCCTTAGTTACGGAACATTTTTTTTTTAGAAACAGCTAATGTTAAAATTGATGAAGTAAACACTTGACAAAGAAATGGTCTATCCATTATCATACTATTGATGTATACTTACTGTAGTTTGGTATGTATTATTAGCAAGGACAAAGGAAATTATCATAGAATCTGAGAAATACAGCCCAAGTTACAATGATATATGGGAAAGTCATGATGAACTCACATGACCCCCTCCCCCCCTCAAACTATAAACTTAGGCTGTAACCCTGAGGGCAATTTCAGCTTCATAATCTGAGGATTATTGTGAGCTGAGACTAACTTTCCACTCAGGCAAAGTGTGCTTCCTTCATTATTAAATATTTCTCCTTGTTGTCGCCTGCAAGATTTTTGTTCTAATGAAATGTATTGCTTGAGTGGCGATAACCGTTTTTCAGTGATATTTCCTTACGTATATAAGTTCATCCTAAATGTAGATAGTATCAAGAAAGTGAATAATATTTATTTATCTTCCAGTTGTTTTATTTATTTTCGGTGACATTTTGTTAGATCGGTAAATGGGCAGCAAAAGGGTCATTCGTTCACCAAGTATTTTATTTTATTTAGAAGTTTCGACCAACGCAGGCCATTCTCAAGTCTGAAAGAACAAATTTGTTTAATCGATTTTTATTGGCATATATCTTGTGAGGCAATATATATTTTTTCTTATATAATCATTAAACATTTATTTCATTTAAACAGTACATACCATGTAAAACGAACTTTATTTTATTGTTTATATGAAAAACAAAAGTAAGCAATGTACTATTTCATTCCATTTTTGTAATACTTTTTATAAATCTCTCTTTGTTTTCTCAAGTAATGCAGAAATGTTCAAAATTCATTGAGCTAATTAATAATGTGAGAAAAACTGAAATAATGTTTCTTTCCTGCCATTAACATATAGTATACTGAATAGTTAGACTTATTAAGGCGAGGAATGCATGAAACCTGTCCTAATTCAAAACATGGCATTTTAAAATTACTAAGTACTTTTTACTTCCATAGCGTCACACTTCAAATTTGAGATACAGAGAGCAATTTTCAAATAAATTTCCCTAAATCAAAAAGAATTTATTAGGATTGCAATAGATTTTGATCATCAGTTAAATATTATTTTAGTTAAATCTTTAAAAATACTTCGAATATAATTAAAAATCAAGCTTCCAAATTTTCTTCTCTCTTTATAATGAGACCTTGAAAAATTTCAAAATTGCATTAAACCAGAAATTGCTAATTTTGAGTCCTCCAAAAGGAGCAATTTTTTGTCTCCATCATCAAACGCACGAAAAATAGTAATAAAATATTATTTAAGGCTTTTTGAAATAATATAATTTAACTCTAATCTTTTATTCGAACTATAAGTTATTGACTTCGCCAAAGCTTTTGTTCTAGAATCTTCCAAGTTCAATATAATTTGAATTGTATTGTATTGTAAAGAGAACAAATGTAGAAAACAGAAGATAAAATATTATTGAATCGTATTGAAAAAAAAAAGTACATGTATTAATATGCGAGTTATTTATCATGGAATACCAGCCAATGAAGTAAATGCGCTCTGTAACTCCAACCTCGGGGAGTGAACACGATAAATCATTCCTTCATTCCGTGTTGTTGATCATTAGACCGTACGCCATTTAACTACCGTTTACGTCTGTTATATTTATGTTTTTTTTTTTTTTAATGTTTCGGTCAATTATATCTTATCGACTAAAGGGTTTTAAAAGAAAATACGTTATATGCGATTATACGAGGACTATGGCGTATCTGGTTAGGGATGTTCGGATCCATGGTAGATTTTTGAATAATTAAATTATAAGTATTTTATTTATCTGAAAGCATCCAACAACTGACAAAAGTCCTATTAAAAGAGGTTACGGTTAATCCATCAAATAGATATAAAGTTATTGAAAGCATGAGAAAAAGATCCGTATTACGTAATTATTATTTATTTGGTAGTTCGTACAATACAATAATTATATAAATATATCATAATGTTTCTAGTTAGAAAATAGTAAGCTTGGTCTTACCTTCACCAGAACAAGGATAAAATGTCTTGGTAGTCGAAACCCAAAAAAACAATATTAATTTATTAATATGCAAGAGCAGAAGCTCAAAATGAGACATGAATGGAAAAGATCTAATAAAGAAGAGAGGTTACACAACAACAGCTGGGAAAAGTAAAATTAAAAACAGCTGATCATAAAAAAAAAAAAAGGAAATACTCATACAAAAATCTCAAAAATGTATAAAAAAAAAATCGTAAAAATAGATTAAATAACTAAATAATATAAGATCAACCAAATACCAGAGGAAAGGGAAATTTTATATAATTAGGGATTGATAAATTATTTGCCACTTCTATAAATTTGTTTTATTGAAAACTAATTTCGAATGTTGTACATTCATCTTCAGTTCTAAAAACACACAAAAATTCAAAAATAAGCAATTAAAAATATAGTTTGGTATTATTATACATATTAAATTAGATGTAATGTAAATCTGTATTATAAAACATTTATGAATTATGAATTTAATTAAGACAAGAAATCAAATATATGTTGGTACTCACCAAGGTTTAAATGGATTATATCAAACAGAAAAGTTTGTACTGGTTCCTTCTCGCATTGTACTAACAATGAAAGAAAGGTAGGCAGGATGCTTATAGGTGAACAGTTTAAGGGTCGGGGTTTTTCCAGTAATGCCGGTGAGTAATTGGTTTTTCTGTTATAGGTGGGAACAGAATTTAAGATTGGACTATTGGAGATATTTATTTGGTCATTTAAGCAAAATTCTGGATTGGATTTGAAGGATTTTATTATTTCAAGTATTTCATATATATATATATATATATATATATATATATATATATATATATATATATATATATATAAACAGCCTCAAATTAAATTTATATGAAGCACTTGAAATAATAAAATCCTGAATGAATGTATAACATTCAAAACTAGTTTTCAATAAAACAAATTTATAGAAGTGGCAAATAATTTATCAATCCCTAACTAGATTGATCCTTCTATACCATTATACGGATGTCAACTGAAGGTTTATATGCACAGAAGAGGAATGTCCTTATAAAAACAACAGTGGATACACGGCTATTCCACGAAATATATTAATATGCGAGAGCAGAAGAACTTTTCCCAGTTGTTGCTATGTAACTCCCTTTTCCCTCGGGATGTGCATGGGTGTCTTGGTGTGTGGTGCTGTCTCTGGTTGGAGACTTTTTTGACTCTAGATTTGAGATGTGCTGCATTTTGTTCCATTTTGGATTTTTTTTCTTTTTATTTTATTTCTTTCTCTTCTGCTGTCTTCATGAGGCCTCAATTGACGAAATATCGACAGATGATTTATTTATGTTAATTTTGAGACCCTTGGCTTCTTTATTGGATTTTTCCTTTTATATCATAAATATTAATGTTTTTATAAATAAATTAAATGAAATAAAACAACTTTAATTCACGCAATAATACAAAACAATTTTATAATAATGTATATGTATATAAAATGAGAATAATAGTTTTTCTTCTTCCTTCTCTTATACTGGCCTTCTCTTGTTGGTGGAAAGAAGTCATGACCTAGTTCGTTTACACAGTGACATATTATGGTAGTACTGTCATGACAGTGGTACAGTGCAGCAGTATCCTTGTCTACTCGCTGGCAGTAAACCTAGTGACAGTTGGAAAAATGGCAGATATACAACATCTGACTGAACACTATAGTAAAAAAACAGCTGATGATTATCTTAACAAAGGAAAATCATTTATGAAAAAAAAAAAACTAACTTAGAAACTTGTTTTAAATAACTAATTTAATATAAACTAAATTAATAAAAATAAATCTAATCACAAAATTAAAAAAAAAAATATAATAAATTACTATAAACAATTAGAAAATTCCAAAATACAAAGCCTCAAGTCTCTAAAATACCGGCAACCAACTAACCAGTCAACGTTTCGCCAATTCAGGCATCATCAGGATATACAAAAATCACATCTATGAAGATCAAATACAGCACATCTCACATCAACCATCCAGAAAGACGCATCAAACAGAGGACAGCACATCACTCCAGTACATCCAATCACATACTGATACCAGAATGTGATTGGATGTCTTGGTTGATTGGTTAGTTGGTTGCCAGGTATTTTAGAGACTTGAGGCTTTGTATTTTGGAATTTTCTTGTTATTTACAGTAAGTAATTTATGTCTCTTGTTGAGTTTTTGCTCTTTCATTTTTATAATAAATGTTAAGATCTTCCTCCTCCGAAAATTAAATAACATCAGAACATTGGATAGAATCAATTTCAAGTTTAGCTACTGTCAACTAATTCGACAAACCTGATAATGCGACAGCACTGCCACGAAATTAAATTTTACACCATGGATATGCCTGCGGCAGTTGTCATGGCTGTAACTACAGTAAACAATCACATTTTAAACTGGCCTTAACTTAGGCAAAAAAAAAAGATAAATTAATTTTAAAAAAAAACTGCGGTTCTTTAAATAAATTTTGGTTGGAATTTAACCAGAAAACTATTTTCTCAGCTTTAGAGATTAAAACTGACAGAAGAATTAGAAGAAAAAAAAGTATTTTTTTACTATTTTTAGATGTTTTACAAAAATAATTTTTAGTATTAATTTTTGGTTTTAATTATAGCCCTTCTTTATTTCCTGTGGCCTTTTATTTCTCTTTAGATGGTTGTGGGTCAGTAATTATTTATTGATTGGAAACCAAACAATTAATAAAATGTAATGGCTGCTTTTTTCTCTCACAGTACATTCTATTTTAAAATATTGTAACAAAACAATTTATTGTACTCCCTCAAATTATTGGTAACGTTTTAGACTATATTTCAATTTCCAAACAAACAAACTTCCTGAAATTAACAATAACACAAATGAAATAATTATAGAAAATATTTTTGAACGGTTTATCTCACACCAGACAGTCGTCATTAACGAAAACAATCATTTTAGGCATCACCATTTTCATTCAATTGAAATTTATAATGACTTGCAAACAAAAAAATTCTTGTGTAATTAAAAAAATCATTAAACAAATTAATGAATTAATTTATCGAGCTCTCCCCATTTAAAAAAAAATATTAAATGTAATTATATTGGCAAAAAGCCTTTATAAATTGTATATATGTGTTATTTCAATTGTTAAAAATAAATCTGGTGCGGGGCGCGCCATCACACAACTTTCCCTTACCGTCCTATAATAATTATCTTTTTTAATCTTTTTTAAAAATTTTTAAGAGTTCACATAAACAATGTTTCTAATAAACTCAGCAGCATTCACTTAAGTACAATAAAACAGTACTCCCACTTAAGTACAATAAAACAGTTTTTTAAACAATTTTAGTACAAAGATTCTGTACAGTACCTATATATTTCAACTTCGTCAAGTTGCAAATATATTTGAAAAGTTTCTGGCTTAGTTTCCATGGAAACAATTTCTTTCCATTAAATAATGTGAAAGTAGAAATTATCAAGTTAATTTCCGCTTTTGGATTCTTAAATTACTTTATTACAGAGCGTATTGTTTACAACAGATTGGCGGATTGGTGGGAGGAGATTCGGTCGCATCCATCTGTTTTCAGATGCGCTCGGTTATCCATCTAGGGTCTTAAGCTCCTCATAAAATGCACTATCTTTAAAATACAATATCTTTGCTAATACTGGACAGATTTTGATGATTCTATTATTTTTTTTTAGATAATTTAATCATCTTTCACACAATTCTATGCGTAATTTAGCATAAAATGCATACTTTTTAAGCCATGTGCAAATAAAATATTCTTTTCATCATAACTTTTTTCCCAGCATTTTTCAGTATTTACTACATAAATGAAAAGTTAAAGGTCTTTATGAAGAATAATTTAGGCAAGTTTCGTCAAAATCGTTAGAGCCGTTTTAGAGAAAAATGTATAAAATTCATGATATAATTGCAAATTCTGGTTAGTCCGATGCGCTGTATCTTTGCTAATACTGGTCCGATTTTGATGATTCTTTTATTTTTTTTTAGATAATTTAATTACTTTTCATACAATTCTGTACATATTTTACCGTAAAATGCATACTTTTTAAGCTATGCGCAAATAAAATATTTTTTTCATTATAACTTTTCCCTTCAATTCCTCGGTGATTTACTAAATAAAGGAAAAGATAAAGATCTTTATGAAGAATAATTTAGGAAAGTTTCATCAAAATCGTTAGAGCCGTTTTCGAGAAAAATGTAAAAAAGTGTAAAATCGATTATATAAAGTGGCACTTCCGGTCAGTCGATTTTTACGAAAAAGTTGCTGTAACATCACAGCCATATACCTACCTTAAATACGTAATTTGAGTATCGTACGACTTTTCGTTTTTGAGCTAGGCTGTTCACATACACACAGACACACAGACCATTTTGCGAGACTTGGTCATTTGGACTCAGTGGACCTTAAAACGTATATTTCCGTTGAAAACTTGAATTCGAAAATTTTCACGATCGCAATACTTCCCCTTACTATATACTTCATATATAGGTAAGGGAAAGTAATAATATTTATGATCTAGGTATTTAGGTCTCGAAATTAAAATTTAAATTATGTAAGTTGCCACAGAGATTGTTTTTACTTCCTTGTACGAAGTAAAAGATCGAAAATCACGTAAATTTTCGGTTTTCAGATTTCAACGGAAATATCCTTTTTGACTATCCCTGAACTGAATAACTCAAAAACGGTTAGATGTAGAAAGTTTGTAAAATTTTGTATTTAGGATTATTGTAAAATGTAGTTGTAAACCTCCCATTTTGGTCACTACATGATCACCAGAAGTGCTATTTTACTTGAAGGTCATTATTGATTTTCATCTAAAATTATATTAAAATATTATGCAAAACTTCTCAAATTAGGTATATAAGATTTACATATTAATATAAATAATATAATAAACTTTGGCAGACCGAAAGTGGTACTTTATAAGAAGGTCATGTTAGACTTCCATAAAAAATTATATTAAAATATAATGTAAAACATCTCAAATTTGGTAAATAGGACTTTTATATCGATATGAATGTATTTACTAGATTTTTGTTAAAATTGGTGAGCCGAAAAGGGTACTTTGCCTGAAGGTCATAATAACCTTACATCAAATATTATATTTAAATTAAATGCATAAATCATAGGTTTCGGTAATAAAGGTTACAAACGCAATTTGGTTAAACATTTTTATTACTTGTTTTAAGTGTTAAAATTATGTGTAAAATACTGGTTTTTCTTCCCATTTTTTAGATGAACAAGTCTGCAGCATGAGAATATGATATAAGTTAAGTGGGTTTTTCCGCTTAAAATGTCGAAACTGTCGATTTTCAATGATTTATCAAGTGACATAGACAGTTCTAATGTTGTCAGGGAACACGAAGAAATCTCTTAGAAACTTGTTACCTACTGAAAGAAAACGACTTATAATAACGGAATGAGACCTCCAGAAACAAGAGTATGTCTGTGTGTGTGTGTGTGTCAATAGATGGATGTCGCCGAGTGTCGTTTTTGAGATACTGCAATCTTCGGAAATTAGTAACCAAATTGAGTGTCACTTTTTGAGTCACCGATTTATAGTTTAATAGGCGTACAAGGAAGTCATGTGTTGTCCACATCAGATATTTTTTTAAATTTTTATTGCAAACGGTCAACTATTGTATTTATTCAATAGGAAGATGTGTTTAAAGCTGTATCATCGGTGTTTAAGGACCACATTACTCTAGGGTGGTTTGGAAAGTCAGATATGAACAGATTAATGAGTTTTGGCGATAGAGAAGTATCCTGTGGAAGACTTAGGATATATATATAGAATAAAAATATATATTGCCCATTTGGAGAATAATTAAAATCCTAAATTAATTTAAATAAAATTATTTAGTAAAAAAAGAATCCTAAAATAGCAGAGGTATCCTAAGTCTGGAAACTGGCGATGGAAGGTTAAATGAGGGACCTCGTATCGATATTTGTAACGATTTATGTCGGCCTAAGCCGGCACCAGTTGGAAACATTCCACATTTCTTCGGGCTTAGAGGCCAAGAAAAATTCTGTTACGTAAGCCTTCTTCTATTCGTGAGGAACCCTTTCCCCTTCAGCTGTATTGAGCCCTTTCCCTTCAGAGGAAAAGCTTTGTGCTTTATAACAACGTGACGTTGTATGCCTTTCCTCTGCTCTTGGTCCTAACTCCGGACTTTGCAATGAAAGAAGTTTAATTGAAATGATTTAAAATTTATAATAGTTTCCAAAGATCTAGAATTCAATAATGTCAAAATATAATAAAAATAAAATAAAAATAAGTCGAAATCGCTTGAATTGAAAATAATGAGCATTTTTACTAATGGGATCAATTTATACAAGGAGAAAAAATATAATTTTATAACCCAAACTGAAATAGGCAATTTTGTTGACAACTACTCAGGACTACATTTAGAAAAAATTATAAATTGATCTCGGTAATTTAGGGGGGGACTAAATATTATGCAAAGATCTATATATACATATATATATGGGGTCGGGATGACCGAGTAGGTTTAAAAAACAACAAAGGTTGTGAGTTCGAATACCGGTCTCGGCATTTAATCAATAACTAATTTAATCCATCAAACAATTAATCTCCGCTCTTTTGAGGCCCGTCAGCCTATTGGAGGCAACTCACACACCCCGGCGTAGGAGTGTTATTCCTAGCCCGTGCACCTAAATTGTGAATCGCGTTGTGGTTTTCCCGTATGTAAAATAGCCGCCCGAAGGTTAGGTCCATGGACGGTCTGCTTCGGGAAAAGAATTATGATCCTCCTGTGCCTGCTGATCACGAACAGCCATAATCCATGGATCTAGACCGATTTGTCACTATCCTTAAATGTCTGTGAGTCGGTGGGAAGGACTGCCGAAGGGACCAGTTGTAGAGCTATGGGTAGCCTACCGCTGCACCATGGAAACCATGGTTCGTAGCAGCGTGAGGTTGGATGACCTCCTCCAGGCTGTCTGTGTTCTCGCAAGCAATAAATGTCTGCAAAATACCACATCGCGCGGCCAAAGATCTCTATGGTCTGTAGTGCCAACAAAAAACAAAACAATGTAAATATATATATATATATATATATATATATATATATATATATATATATATATATGTGTGTGTGTGTGTGTGTGTGTGTGTGTGTGTGTGTGTAATTTGGGCTGATAAGAATAATGATGGTAGGCTGTATAGTATTAGTTTTGAACTTTTGAACACCATTCTTATGTTACTTTTTTTTTTTTTGTTTCCAATTTCTTCGAAAATGTCTTTAACAAACTCATTACATCAACGTACAATTAAATGGTCTTTAATATCAGCCTAAACTGAGGCAACAGATTTTATTTAGCCTGACCCTTTCCAGGTATAAGAAGAGACTTCTCGTCTCTCACACCTTTACATTCTTTAGGTTACTTTCATTCAGGTTACTAACCTTTTGATTCGCAGCAATATGAAATTGAATAATTTTCCTTTAAAAGGCTGCAATAGAAAATTTTCATCTGCTTTAGATAAGTAGAAACTTCATAAAATTCATATTTACTCTGTTTTTAGCTAAGATTAATTATTCATCACGCGTCGGCGAATTTCAACACGAAGCCGATCATAATATCTAATTACTTTTTTTTTCCCTTGAACAAGTTCTGATAACAAATATACGCTTCGTTATTCATGTATATTTATGGGGTAGAATTTGTTATTCGGTTATGAATTATAATTGAGGAGATGAAAGGTTTGAATTATGAATGAGAGATATAGTGTGAATATAAAGTTTCAAGAGTTCAATGTTGGAGCATAAATAACAAATTAATTCGAACGGTAGCTCGCATAACACATTTAACAAAATCATTTAAGCTGATTTTGTGTACAGTTCAATGTTCTTTCGTGGGGGTTGCGTTATTCACCCTAACCCGCATAGCAAAACACTCAATAGCATATTATCTTTATAAAATTAAATAATTATAAATATTAGGAGTACTCACAATCTTATTTATTATGCTAAATTCAGGATTATGAGCGGCCAAGTTAAGTACTATTGTATCTTGCTAAAAAAAGCAGAGTGACGCTGCATTTAGCTCACAATCAGGTCTGTTAAACTGAGCCTGTTAGTTTACATGTTTTCCATTGTGATATTTAGCATGCTATTGTTAAAACTTGAGGAATATGCTCGATTTAACAATTAACATGGAATCTTCATAATAGACTGACACAATAAGAAATTGTACTTAGTTCCCGATTGCTTCAATATTTACTGTACTAAAGCTCTAAATTTTCAAATTATTACAAACAACTCACCAATACAACTATAATCCAACTTAGAAAATACAGAGTAAGGCATTATAAATTTTTTTTATAATACGTCTAATTTTCCTCATATTTGTTGAGTAACAATTTGCTCACTGATTCCTTACATTATAATAGATAGTACAAGTTCATAAATACAAGAGTACAAATTACAAGAACTAATATTTTTTTTTTCATAATGGGGACGCCCACACTAATAGTATAAGGCCTTTTATACAAGGTAGGAAGTACAAAAGTTTAGGTTAGAATTTGGGAAGGTTTATTTTTAGATGTTGCAGATTTACATATTGTCATTAGATAATAATAATATTTCATTCAATTTTTTTTTTTAATTTACAGTTGTTTATAACTGTTGGAGGGCCACGAATTGGATTTGTTTAAGATCTTTCTTCGCGCATTGACCGGCCTTTCAATATGAAATATTCTGATTTTTTTAATTTAAAGGCCTCAAACTGTGTTCCGAGGACACGAAATATCTTTTATACGTTTTAATTTATAAATTAACTTTTTAATTGATCTCAAGTTATGCATACATATACCTATACAAAGATGCATAATAAAACAAAGGACTTATTCATTATAGAATATTAATGAGTTTAAAAAATCGGGACTCAAACCAACTAAATTCTCCTGCCAAGTCCTAAATGTTTCTCGTTATTTTGCACATAAAACTATCTATAAAGATTTTAGTATACTATATGAGCCGATTTAGCACACGATATCTACCCTTCAATGATAGATTCTAAATCAAGACATACTCAAGTATTCGTAACATTGCTCCCCAATCTTCTGCAGATGATCCTGATAGACAACCGAAAAAAAGTTGATCCCCAATGGGTAGTTTCTTCACAAGAAAGCAGCAGTTACTGTTATTTTAAAATTAGTACATGCAATAATTGTCCGGTTTTATTACAACAAAATGAATAAGAATAGAATAGGACGGAATTTATTCAGAGAAAAAAAATCCGTCCAACCAGACGGCAACATCTGTTAGTTGTTGCCAAGAATTTATAAACCATCATAATATAATGTTCCGCTCCTTTCCTAACAGAATGCCATAACTCAAAATTGGTAGTTTGTGTGAAAACAACTTTGAAGTTTTCAAGGTCTGATTGTAAAAAGGGAAGATTTGAAAGCGTGATTTTTTATTTTATTTTTAAAGTATCATTCTCAAGACTTAAATTTAAACTTTTATCTATTTTGTGGTTATAATAAGTTCATTTATATGAAAAACGCACTCTGCCGATCAGGTTTCAATCTAAAGATCTGACTCTATAGAAGTAAAAACTAGGTACAGATGGTTTTTACAGATAACTTGAAGTTTCGATGTTTCGAATTATAAGAAATATTAAGTGATGTAGAAGAATAATATTTCACAGATAATATACTGTAATTAGAAAAATATTAATTAATATAAACTAACAATAGATAACTAATAGAATTAGTCTATTATAACTAACAGAAGATAAATTGAAGACGCGATGATTCGAATTATAAGAAATATCAAGCGATGAAGAAGAAGAATATTTCACAGATAATATACTGTAATTAGAAAAATATTAATTAATATAAACTAACAGTAGATAACAAATAGAATTAGTCTATTATAACTAACAGAAGATAAATTGAAGACGCGATGATTCGAATTATAAGAAATATCAAGCGATGAAGAAGAATAATATTTCACAGATAATATACTGTAATTAGAAAAATATTAATTAATATAAACTAACAATAGATAACTAATAGAATTAGTCTATTATAACTAACAGAAGATAAATTGAAGACGCGATGATTCGAATTATAAGAAATATCAAGCGATGAAGAAGAAGAATATTTCACAGATAATATACTGTAATTAGAAAAATATTAATTAATATAAACTAACAATAGATAACTAATAGAATTAGTCTATTATAACTAACAGAAGATAAATTGAAGACGCGATGATTCGAATTATAAGAAATATCAAGCGATGAAGAAGAAGAATATTTCACAGATAATATACTGTAATTAGAAAAATATTAATTAATATAAACTAACAATAGATAACTAATAGAATTAGTCTATTATAACTAACAGAAGATAAATTGAAGACGCCATGATTCGAATTATAAGAAATATCAAGCGATGAAGAAGAAGAATATTTCACAGATAATATACTGTAATTAGAAAAATATTAATTAATATAAACTAACAGTAGATAACAAATAGAATTAGTCTATTATAACTAACAGCAGATAAATTGAAGACGCCATGATTCGAATTATAAGAAATATCAAGCGATGAAGAAGAAGAATATTTCACAGATAATATACTGTAATTAGAAAAATATTAATTAATATAAACTAACAGTAGATAACAAATAGAATTAGTCTATTATAACTAACAGAAGATAAATTGAAGACGCGATGATTCGAATTATAAGAAATATCAAGCGATGAAGAAGAATAATATTTCACAGATAATATACTGTAATTAGAAAAATATTAATTAATATAAACTAACAATAGATAACTAATAGAATTAGTCTATTATAACTAACAGAAGATAAATTGAAGACGCGATGATTCGAATTATAAGAAATATCAAGCGATGAAGAAGAAGAATATTTCACAGATAATATACTGTAATTAGAAAAATATTAGTTAATATAAACTAACAATAGATAACTAACGAATTATAAGAAATATTAAGTGATGTAGAAGAATAATATTTCACAGATAATATACTGTAATTAGAAAAATATTAATTAATATAAACTAACAATAGATAACTAATAGAATTAGTCTATTATAACTAACAGAAGATAAATTGAAGACGCGATGATTGGAATTATAAGAAATATCAAGCGATGAAGAAGAAGAATATTTCACAGATAATATACTGTAATTAGAAAAATATTAATTAATATAAACTAACAGTAGATAACAAATAGAATTAGTCTATTATAACTAACAGAAGATAAATTGAAGACGCGATGATTCGAATTATAAGAAATATCAAGCGATGAAGAAGAATAATATTTCACAGATAATATACTGTAATTAGAAAAATATTAATTAATATAAACTAACAATAGATAACTAATAGAATTAGTCTATTATAACTAACAGAAGATAAATTGAAGACGCGATGATTCGAATTATAAGAAATATCAAGCGATGAAGAAGAAGAATATTTCACAGATAATATACTGTAATTAGAAAAATATTAATTAATATAAACTAACAATAGATAACTAATAGAATTAGTCTATTATAACTAACAGAAGATAAATTGAAGACGCGATGATTCGAATTATAAGAAATATCAAGCGATGAAGAAGAAGAATATTTCACAGATAATATACTGTAATTAGAAAAATATTAATTAATATAAACTAACAATAGATAACTAATAGAATTAGTCTATTATAACTAACAGAAGATAAATTGAAGACGCCATGATTCGAATTATAAGAAATATCAAGCGATGAAGAAGAAGAATATTTCACAGATAATATACTGTAATTAGAAAAATATTAATTAATATAAACTAACAGTAGATAACAAATAGAATTAGTCTATTATAACTAACAGCAGATAAATTGAAGACGCCATGATTCGAATTATAAGAAATATCAAGCGATGAAGAAGAAGAATATTTCACAGATAATATACTGTAATTAGAAAAATATTAATTAATATAAACTAACAGTAGATAACAAATAGAATTAGTCTATTATAACTAACAGAAGATAAATTGAAGACGCGATGATTCGAATTATAAGAAATATCAAGCGATGAAGAAGAATAATATTTCACAGATAATATACTGTAATTAGAAAAATATTAATTAATATAAACTAACAATAGATAACTAATAGAATTAGTCTATTATAACTAACAGAAGATAAATTGAAGACGCGATGATTCGAATTATAAGAAATATCAAGCGATGAAGAAGAAGAATATTTCACAGATAATATACTGTAATTAGAAAAATATTAGTTAATATAAACTAACAATAGATAACTAACGAATTATAAGAAATATCAAGCGATGAAGAAGAAGAATATTTCACAGATAATATACTGTAATTAGAAAAATATTAATTAATATAAACTAACAGTAGATAACAAATAGAATTAGTCTATTATAACTAACAGCAGATAAATTGAAGAGGCGATGATTCGAATTATAAGAAATATCAAGCGATGAAGAAGAATAATATTTCACAGATAATATACTGTAATTAGAAAAATATTAGTTAATATAAACTAACAATAGATAACTAACGAATTATAAGAAATATCAAGCGATGAAGAAGAAGAATATTTCACAGATAATATACTGTAATTAGAAAAATATTAATTAATATAAACTAACAGTAGATAACAAATAGAATTAGTCTATTATAACTAACAGCATATAAATTGAAGAGGCGATGATTCGAATTATAAGAAATATCAAGCGATGAAGAAGAAGAATATTTCACAGATAATATACTGTAATTAGAAAAATATTAATTAATATAAACTAACAATAGATAACTAATAGAATTAGTCTATTATAACTAACAGAAGATAAATTGAAGACGCGATGATTCGAATTATAAGAAATATCAAGCGATGAAGAAGAAGAATATTTCACAGATAATATACTGTAATTAGAAAAATATTAATTAATATAAACTAACAGTAGATAACAAATAGAATTAGTCTATTATAACTAACAGCATATAAATTGAAGAGGCGATGATTCGAATTATAAGAAATATCAAGCGATGAAGAAGAATAATATTTCACAGATAATATACTGTAATTAGAAAAATATTAGTTAATATAAACTAACAATAGATAACTAACGAATTATAAGAAATATCAAGCGATGAAGAAGAAGAATATTTCACAGATAATATACTGTAATTAGAAAAATATTAATTAATATAAACTAACAGTAGATAACAAATAGAATTAGTCTATTATAACTAACAGCATATAAATTGAAGAGGCGATGATTCGAATTATAAGAAATATCAAGCGATGAAGAAGAAGAATATTTCACAGATAATATACTGTAATTAGAAAAATATTAATTAATATAAACTAACAATAGATAATTAATAGAATTAGTCTATTATAACTAACAGAAGATAAATTGAAGACGCGATGATTCGAATTATAAGAAATATCAAGCGATGAAGAAGAAGAATATTTCACAGATAATATACTGTAATTAGAAAAATATTAGTTAATATAAACTAACAATAGATAACTAACGAATTATAAGAAATATCAAGCGATGAAGAAGAAGAATATTTCACAGATAATATACTGTAATTAGAAAAATATTAATTAATATAAACAAACAATAGATAACTAACGAATTATAAGAAATATCAAGCGATGAAGAAGAAGAATATTTCACAGATAATATACTGTAATTAGAAAAATATTAATTAATATAAACTAACAATAGATAACTAATAGAATTAGTCTATTATAACTAACAGCAGATAAATTGAAGACTTTTGAATTGGAACACTCTTCTTGCGATGGAGTGATATAAAAATTACAAAAATAAAAAATCTATATTTTTCAAAATTAGACTAATTATAAAAATTACGCAGAGCTCTATTAAAAATATATTGAATTAGACGAAAATTCTAAGAAACATTAAGCGATTTAGAAGAATAATATTTAATAGATAATATACTGTATAATTAGAAAAAGTAATAATTAATATAAACTAACAGTGTATAATTAACGTACCATAGAATGAGATTTTTAAAAAAACTTTCTAAACGTTTAAAAGTTTCCATGGCAATTCCATTTAGTTTCAATTAAACAATATAAAAATAGGTATTTTTAACTACAACAATCACTTAAATTGATGCATTTTTCATTACCTTCTACAAATTTATATGTTTGATATTAATATTTCTAATCTTGTTTTCGAAAATTTGTTTTCAACCTGGAAAAATATTTCTCCTTGGATTAATTATAAAAGTCTTTTATAGTTTACATTTATCCATTTTTCATTACTACTAATAAGGAGAGACTATTTATTATTTCGAGCAAACAAAATTAAAGGTATTACAGAGGGATCCATTTTAAAAATTCGGAGAATAAGCCCTGTCAGACTATTGCAGTGAGCTTATATTAAAGGCCATTTGATTGCACATTGAGTTAGATCAAAATCGTTTTAGATTTTTTCTAGGAAATTGCAATTATGAGTAAAATCGATGATATAAAGTGGAGCTTTCGGTTAGTCGGTTTTGGCGAAAATGTTTTTGTAGTTTTCCTGGAATATATCTGTTTTCAATACGAAATTTCGGTTTCGTACCACTTACACAAACACACGCACACAGACCGTTTTGCAAGACTTGGTTATTTTGGATTCAGAGGAACTTAAAACGTGTATTTCCAGTGAAAATTTGGATTGTAATTTTTTCCAAATAGAATATAGATTATAAATAAGTATAAAATAGGAAATATACTTATTAAAAAAGTTATGGAATACATCTAACTTAAAAATATAATTTTATAACTAAAATAATATAGATATCAATAACTAAATTTGTTTTGAAATGTAATAAAACTTAAATAATTAAATTTCTTGCCTATTACAACCAATTCACTTTTATTTCAAAATTTGATATCGATGTATAAGAAATTTAACAAAAATGGTATAAAATAAATTTAAAAAAAAATATTTCAGTAAATTAAAAGCCAATCTGTAAAAGTATATGTAAATAACGAAGACTTTATACAGCCACGAATATCATTTGAAAGCAGATAGCTTATTCATGAAATAACATTCAGAGATACGGAATTCTTTTTCTGGAAAACGCGGATGAAAAATTGTTTACGCCAATTCCATGAAATAGCCGCGAGTATTCTTTGTTTCTCTTCAATTTGTTCAATGCTCAACTCTCAATGTAAGCTTTTCTTTGAATTTTATTTTTAATGATTCCGATTTAACCTCAACTTTTATTTAAAAAATATTTTATAAATAAATATCAAGTGAATTAATTAATTTTATTATAAAGCGATATGTGTACATAATAATACAGAAGAATCATTTTTCTATGTATAATATGGAAGTATAGAACTCTTTTCCGGCTTTCAGGAGCGACGGGTTTTGACGAATGAGGTATAAAAAAAAATGGAATTTCATGGATGAGTGGCTTCAGGACATCTAGATTACAACAATACTTAAGGATTCATTTTTAATTATTTTTACACCACATTAGCGAGTAAACATAAATTTCATATAATATCTTATTTTACCTCACATCTACAGCGTTCATATTATGTCCTTGATTCCCAATGGCGGGTCAAAGGAGGGGCGACGGGGGCAACCGCCCTAAGTCCAGTTTCTTGGGAGTCCCGCGGCAGAAAAATTAAATAGATGACTTGTTTATTACATTGAAACAGACGAATTTATAATTTTAGGGGACCCCTTCCTCTTGGGAGGTATTACATAGCTCCCAAACCCTCCTGATGCCCCCCGCCCTAACCAAGGGGGGTCCTGTAATATCGTTTCGCCCAGCGAGGTTTATATCCGCTTCTGTTGATTATATTAATTCATCACTTCTCTGTACATAATATAGTAGTATAGATCCCTTTTCCGGCTCTCAGGAGCGATGGATTTTGTTGAAAAGTGACGAATCCTAATTTTCATTCTTAAATTCTTACCAGGGCTTAAATAAAGTGTTGAAAAAACTAGGTTTCAAAATTCTGACGGTGATGAATAGGCGTATCGAGATGGGATGGGTCGGGTTTTTAAGATATCGACGCGGGCATCAAGACCATATACATTCTGTTAGAACATATTGGTACAGATCTATAACGCACGGTATAGATCCGTACGGCCCTATTTTATCTTGCGTACGTGCCGTTGTCAAGACAACTTTATACCTTTAAAAACAAGTTGAGACTGTACACAAAAAACTTTATAGTAAGTGGGAAATTATATATTCTTTTCCATGTCTAACACAAAAGGGCACTACTAAATATGAATATTATACATAGAAAATGATATAGCTGAGTCTTATCGCTTAACTGTTAAACTGAAGGGATATTTTCCAGTGGGGCAAGCTAATTTCTTATTAAGTATAAACTGTTATTTCAAAATAGTTATTATAAACTATGTAGCTTCGCCAAATGTGTGTTTTAAATAAACTTCCTTGGTAATATTGTATTGCTTATAATAATAAGCATGTTTACCAAATATCGCTTATATTTGGAATGTATAAGGGATTAAAAGAAGAATAGATATCTAATGCGAGAGTTCTCGCACGGGAATACTAGTCATAATTTTAAACCGATAAATTCACAGAAGAAATGGTCAAAAATTGACTAAAAAGATACCTAGCCATTGAGGTCGAAACCATTACATGTATCTTCCACGGGAATTTGGAAGCCGATTGAGATTATACTGTTATAGTACAATGCGTAAAGAAATATATGGAAGACAAAGGAATTTAAATAGAAGCACCGAATTTAAATTAGAAATCAGATAACTAAACTAAAAACCGTATATCATGTATGATCCACTGCCAAATTAAGGATTAATTGCTTTCGTATATTTGTGAGATTTAAGGCTTTGTTTTTTTAATCTTCCAATTGTATCCTCGCAATCAGTTGACATCCGCATGATGGTATAGAAGCATCAATGTAATAAGGGATTGATAAATTATTTGCCACTTCTATAAATTTGTTTTATTGAAAACTAGTTTCCAATGTTATACATTCATCCTCAGTTCTAAAAACACACACTTATTTTTGAATTTTTTGTGTGTTTTTAGAACTGAGGATGAATGTATAACATTCGAAACTAGTTTTCAATAAAATTTTTTTATAGAAGTGGCAAATAATTTATCAATCCCTAATTAGTATCCTCACAAATTTATACTGTCACTACAATAAAATAAATATGGAGTTCTCGGAGATTCGTTGGAGTGAAGATGAGCTTGGAGGATTATTACTGGCTGAAGGGAATGATGTGTTATCCTGAGGACAGTTCTGTTCAAGGACAGTTCAAATTATAGAAGTGGCAAATAATTTATCAATCCCTAATTAGTATCCTCACAAATTTATACTGTCACTACAATAAAATAAATATGGAGTTCTCGGATATTCGTTGGAGTGAAGATGAGCTTGGAGGATTATTACTGGCTGAAGGGAATGATGTGTTATCCTAAGGACAGTTCTGTTCAAGGACAGTTCAAATTATAGAAGTGGCAAATAATTTATCAATCCCTAATTAGTATCCTCACAAATTTATACTGTCACTACAATAAAATAAATATGGAGTTCTCGGAGATTCGTTGGAGTGAAGATGAGCTTGGAGGATTATTACTGGCTGAAGGGAATGATGTGTTATCCTAAGGACAGTTCTGTTCAAGGACAGTTCAAATTATAGAAGTGGCAAATAATTTATCAATCCCTAATTAGTATCCTCACAAATTTATACTGTCACTACAATAAAATAAATATGGAGTTCTCGGAGATTCGTTGGAGTGAAGATGAGCTTGGAGGATTATTACTGGCTGAAGGGAATGATGTGTTATCCTGAGGACAGTTCTGTTCAAGGACAGTTCAAATTATAGAAGTGGCAAATAATTTATCAATCCCTAATTAGTATCCTGACAAATTTATACTGTCACTACAATAAAATAAATATGGAGTTCTCGGAGATTCGTTGGAGTGAAGATGAGCTTGGAGGATTATTACTGGCTGAAGGGAATGATGTGTTATCCTGAGGACAGTTCTGTTCAAGGACAGTTCAAATTATAGAAGTGGCAAATAATTTATCAATCCCTATTTAGTATCCTCACAAATTTATACTGTCACTACAATAAAATAAATATGGAGTTCTTGGAGATGCGTTGGAGTGAAGATGAGCTTGAAGGATTATTACTGGCTGAAGGGAATGATGTGTTATCCTGAGGACAGTTCTGTTCAAGGACAGTTCAAATTATAGAAGTGGCAAATAATTTATCAATCCCTAATTAGTATCCTCACAAATTTATACTGTCACTACAATAAAATAAATATGGAGTTCTCGGAGATTCGTTGGAGTGAAGATGAGCTTGGAGGATTATTACTGGCTGAAGGGAATGATGTGTTATCCTGAGGACAGTTCTGTTCAAGGACAGTTCAAATTATAGAAGTGGCAAATAATTTATCAATCCCTAATTAGTATCCTCACAAATTTATACTGTCACTACAATAAAATAAATATGGAGTTCTCGGAGATTCGTTGGAGTGAAGATGAGCTTGGAGGATTATTACTGGCTGAAGGGAATGATGTGTTATCCTAAGGACAGTTCTGTTCAAGGACAGTTCAAATTATAGAAGTGGCAAATAATTTATCAATCCCTAATTAGTATCCTCACAAATTTATACTGTCACTACAATAAAATAAATATGGAGTTCTCGGAGATTCGTTGGAGTGAAGATGAGCTTGGAGGATTATTACTGGCTGAAGGGAATGATGTGTTATCCTAAGGACAGTTCTGTTCAAGGACAGTTCAAATTATAGAAGTGGCAAATAATTTATCAATCCCTAATTAGTATCCTGACAAATTTATACTGTCACTACAATAAAATAAATATGGAGTTCTCGGAGATTCGTTGGAGTGAAGATGAGCTTGGAGGATTATTACTGGCTGAAGGGAATGATGTGTTATCCTGAGGACAGTTCTGTTCAAGGACAGTTCAAATTATAGAAGTGGCAAATAATTTATCAATCCCTATTTAGTATCCTCACAAATTTATACTGTCACTACAATAAAATAAATATGGAGTTCTCGGAGATTCGTTGGAGTGAAGATGAGCTTGGAGGATTATTACTGGCTGAAGGGAATGATGTGTTATCCTGAGGACAGTTCTGTTCAAGGACAGTTCAAATTATAGAAGTGGCAAATAATTTATCAATCCCTAATTAGTATCCTCACAAATTTATACTGTCACTACAATAAAATAAATATGGAGTTCTCGGAGATTCGTTGGAGTGAAGATGAGCTTGGAGGATTATTACTGGCTGAAGGGAATGATGTGTTATCCTGAGGACAGTTCTGTTCAAGGACAGTTCAAATTATAGAAGTGGCAAATAATTTATCAATCCCTAATTAGTATCCTCACAAATTTATACTGTCACTACAATAAAATAAATATGGAGTTCTCGGAGATTCGTTGGAGTGAAGATGAGCTTGGAGGATTATTACTGGCTGAAGGGAATGATGTGTTATCCTAAGGACAGTTCTGTTCAAGGACAGTTCAAATTATAGAAGTGGCAAATAATTTATCAATCCCTAATTAGTATCCTCACAAATTTATACTGTCACTACAATAAAATAAATATGGAGTTCTCGGAGATTCGTTGGAGTGAAGATGAGCTTGGAGGATTATTACTGGCTGAAGGTAATGATGTGTTATCCTGAGGACAGTTCTGTTCAAGGACAGTTCAAATTATAGAAGTGGCAAATAATTTATCAATCCCTATTTAGTATCCTCACAAATTTATACTGTCACTACAATAAAATAAATATGGAGTTCTCGGAGATGCGTTGGAGTGAAGATGAGCTTGAAGGATTATTATTGGCTGAAGGGAATGTGTTATCCTGAGAACAGTTCTGAGGCGGATGTTATCCAGGTTGCCTTTTCCAAACTTCCAAACCGCCTTAAGTCAATTATCCTTTTGAGGTAAAACCCATTCCTACCTGTTCCAACAGAACCACTCCTGTTAAATAAATATTTCGAAATGGAGTTTGTAAACTATAGTGGAAGATGTTTAGTTGGAACTGATGTAAAAAAAAGTCTTGTTCAGTACTTGGATAATATCATATAACCAGATGGGCTTGTCAACCTTTAAAAATATAAACTTCACTTTTGAAATAAATTGTAAATGTAAAATGTTGAATCGTCCTAGAGTAGTTTTTGTTTTTCACTTTTCTCTCTCATTCATTAATATTAAGGACTAAAATTAATTATTTTTGTTTAATCCTCATATCTTTAAGATTAATGTTCTTATAAGGCAGGATAGTTTAGATCCTTCTTATATGAACACCAATTATAAAATGATACGCAGCGATTCGTGAATAATAAGTATGTAACGTGGCAGTATTTTAACCTATCTTAAAGCTAGAAATGCATGTTACTACCATCTGACAACCAAATCTGATTCAGAATATTTTTAGGGCAATAGATCCATTTTTGCAAAGAGTAAAAACATGAAATAATTTGAAAAGAGTTTTAAAAATGTTTTAGAACGATGTTGAACCAAATTTAACTTGAGTATGTAATTGGAGATAGTTCTTGTTGAGTTGGAAGTCCAGGGCCCTCAGAACTGGATCGGAGAATTCCTCAGCAGGCGAGCACTGAAGAAAGGAGCACTCAAAGAAGGCCTTAATCCTATCAGCCCAAGTGGATAAGAAACAAAAGCCCATTAAGTGAAGGTAGCAGTTAGCAGTTAGTACTATTACTAACCAAGCCTAGTAGTAGCTCTAACTCAATGGTCTGGATTTGCATTTCTATTCAGTGTCCGATTTTTAGGTTAGTAATTGATTGTATCTGAAGAAACAAACCTTTGAGGTATATTCATTAAGTAAATTACACAAAATGGATATACAATGTCGTAGCTAGGTCAACTGGCGCCCGGAGGAAACATCAAGATTCCCGTCCCTCAGGAAAACAAGGGGGGCAAAAATGCCTGGTCCGGGCGGTAGAATTTAGAAGGCGATAATTTTTGAGTAAAAGGTTATTATTAGATTAAGTAAATAGTATTTGTTTCTGGTTTGTGATAGTTATGACCTTCATTCGGTCAATAAAATGAGTTATGGTTATGAAATGATGATATTTATTTCGAAATAAATTACCCAAAGTACTGTTATAAAACTGTTGACTTTTATTGGAAGAGCGATGAAAGAGGAGCGGCAAAATTAATCTCATCCCCCACCTGGCGAAAATCCTATCTTGCCGTCCACTGTCACAATTTCAGGTTATCTGCTTATTGGGAAATACGATACCGACAAGGTAACCGATACCGGTACCCATTCAAGCTCTTGAATCAAATATTCGACCATAATGAGCAGCTTATAGATCGGGTCTGACTTGTGAGACCCGATTAAAGTTTGCATCAGGATTATTAGAATATAGAGATGAAATATTGGAAAAGTTAAAAAACCATAACTCATCTACTGATATCCACCGATCCATAAATTCCAACAACAACCCCATGCATAGTACTATCTCCAGTTTCAATATTTCCAGTCCAGAGACCTATTTGGCGTATAGAGCCAACATAAAAAAGCTAATGAATTTCAAATCCAGAACTAATTAAACTTTACACAAATATCTGATGTGGACAACATATGACTTCCTTGTACGCCTATTAAATTATAAATCCGTGGCTCAAAAAGTGATACTGAATTTGGTTACTAGTTTCCGAAGATTGCATTATCTAAAAAACGACACCCGGCGTCGCGACATCCATCTATTGGCACACACATACATACTCTTGTTTCTGGAGGTCTCATTCCGTTATTATATGTCGTATTCTTTCAGTAGGTAATTACGTTCCAAGATATTTCTCCATATTCCGTGACAACAATAAAACTGTCAATATCACTGGATAAAGCATTGGAAATCGACAGTTTCGACATTTTAAGCGGAAAAACCCACTTAACTTATATCTTATTCTCCTTCTGCGGACTTGTTCATCTCAAAAATGGGGTGGAAAACCAGTATTTTACATCAATGTTAACACTTAAAACAAGTAATAAAAATGCTTAATTGGATTAGAAACTAAATTGCGTTTGTAACCTTTATTACCGAAACATATGATTTATATATTTAATTTAAATATAATTTTTGATGTAAGCTTATTATGACCTTCAAGTAAAGTATCCTTTTCGGTTCACCAATTTTAACCAAAATATAGTAAATACTTTCATATCGACATAAAAGTCCTATTTATCAAAATTTAGATAATTTACATTATATTTTAATATAATTTTTGATGAAACTCTAATATAAAGTACCGCTTCCGGTTTTCCAATTTAGACCAAAATCTAGTATGTTATTTAAATCAATATATAAATTATAAATACTAAATTTGAGAAGTTTTGTATAGTATTTTAATATAATTTTTGATGGAAATCAATTATGACCTTCAAGTAAAGTACCACTTCCGGTAATCAAGCAGTGACCAAAAAGGGAGGTTCACAACTAGATTTTACAACAATCCTAAATACAAAATCACAACTTTCTAGGGCAAACCGTTTTTAGGTTATTTACAAACGTAAGTACAGACGCCACGACGAAACTAGTCAAAATTGATTCAGGGATGGTCACAATGGATATTTCCGTCGAAATCTGAAAACCGAAATTTTTCGCGATTACAATACTTCCTTGTATGAAGCAACAAGGAAGTAAAAAGTACAAAATATGAGGTTTAGGAAAGCAACATAAACCGAAACGTGCAAAGACCGCACTGTAAACATCAGGTTATCAAAAGTAAATTACCAGAGAGAATAAATATTGTCCAGTGAGAAATATAGAGAAAACTTTTCCGACCGAATTTTTCTGGTAAATAAAATCAGTAAATATAAGTAATTGGCAGAATTGCTATTGAATGGGTCCATTAATTACTCAAGCATCTTTTTGTCATTTCTATAAATGTAGCATCATTTTTTAATTAAAGAAAAGGAACAGAAATAACAATTATATTTCCATCTATATAAGAAACAATTAATGTTAGGTACTTACGGCCCTCTTTGTGTAGGTACTTGTTAAATATTAACTAACTCTAAATATTTAATGCACTTTATGATAATTACTACCGTAATAATATTTTTATTACTAGCGAAAATGATACTTTATATTAACAAACAAAAAATATAAATGTAATAAGGCCAATGTGCTTATTAATTTTCTATTTAAGCGTCAAGGGCATAAAGTTATTAAATGACATTTTTGGAAAAAAATGAATTACTGCTATGAAAAAGGATGAAAAGTGATATATTTTTAATATTTCTTCCATCGATTCAAACAAATTCAAAAGTTGGCTTATAACTAGAGTTGAAACATCGAAAGTAAAATATCGATATTCAATAAACAGATAATCGCTAAAAAAAATATCGATATATCGAAAGGAAATGGATAAAAAAGCTAAGAAAAGTGGATAAAATTAGTATAATGTTAAACTGTGAAGAAGGTTAAGAAATAATATAATTATTATTATTTATAAAACAATATTAGTCATGAATCATAATAAAAAAAAATAGAAAATAATTATGCTTTAAAAATTTTTTTATAAAATATTTTTTTTTTTAATACTTTTAGCCATATTTCATATATTATAGTCTTCTAGGAATTTTTCAATAATAAACCCATCAAACTTTTAAAGAAATTATTTATCTTATAACGCTTTCGACTATATTTTGCATTCTCAAAATATTCATCTAAAAGCATGTAATTTATTTGATATACATCTCAGTACAATCATCATTTATATAATCATCAATTTGTCTTTGCATAGGATTAATTAATATTATTTGTATATAAATCTTATCAACTAATTATTGTTTGGTATATATTACTAAATATTGTTTATTCTTATATTTACTGGCAAAACTACAGAATCGTGATCCTAACATGGGGGACGGAAGACGAAAATAAATTCGAATTATCGAGGCGACTGGATTGCAGTGTTTTTATACGAAATAAAGGGAGATTTTCAAGAGACCAGAAATTCTCTACGAATTACAGTGATATACGAATTACCGCGATATGAATTATCGACATTCTACTGTGATATAGTTTAACATGGCGGTGTCATCGATATGTCGTTGTTAAATATCGATATATCGGATGTTAAGATGTCGATAGAAAATATCGGTTTTTCAACTACGATATATCGATATATCACGTTTTGATATTCCAACCCTACTCATAACTAAGTTGATAAAAGCACCAAGTGAGGATGCGCATCTGCCTTATAGTGGATTAAGATGATTTGAATTCAGTTTTATCAGAAATGAAAAAATGTTACCCATGACCTTCATCTATATCGATATAGATGAGATATCGATATATCTCGACCCTTCAATTGTTCGGCTTTTAGCATATGGGAACCAAACCACAAAAAAGCAAAAATGTGCCAGAGGTGGTTTCGAATGGAATTAGTGCTTAATAATTCAACAGAAAAGAATTATCTCTTGATCCAGGTGTCTTCAATGGAAAATGGACTAAGTTTTGAGAAAATGGCAAATAGTTTTTTTTTATGTAATTTTTTTAAAGGTATGGTCGAACCAATCCATTCTGAAATCATATAATCAATCAAGAGTATTGGTAATGCTACAAGGTGGAGATAAGCAGATAACATCTTCATTTGTTAAAAAAAAAAAAATGAAAATTTCTTAAACAGAGTACCTCCATTTACGTCTTCAATTATATTGTCTATAAAGTTAAAATAAAAAATAAACCAGTAAGGTAAGTCGTGTGATTGGACCCACCAGATATTTTATAAAAAAACAGTCGCTAAATTACGCCTAGCAACTAGTTATAACAATACGAGGAGGTTACGTTAGGAATTATCCAAAGGCAGATATTCTAAATAATTAACCTAAATTTGAATAATTAATGATTAAGCTCGCATAAGACCTGATTGCGAACCTATATCACTTCACTAGGCTCCTCTACCACTGTAGAGTGACTAGTGTGGTAATTAAACCAATGCCAACGGAATACTGTACGTTTATAGTGATTTTCATTGTATTGGGTTCTGAAAATTTTAAAATAGTGAATACTTATATGCTTTCATATAGAACAAGTGTACACTGTACCTATTTACTGTGATTTTTTTTTCTACTTCCATTATTAGAGAGATTAAAATTATTGATACGCCTAACCTAGCTTAAATAATTATATAAAAAATAACACAACAAGATTCCTCTACAATAATTTTCTATTTATTCCAACTAAATACTGGAAGCTGAGTCAGCCATCCCTAAATCTATCGGTATCTATGGTACAAAGGCTGAGAGACCGTGACCTTCTAGACCTCCTCCGTTCTTCCCTGAGCCGGATCCTCCGACCGCCCAATTCCGTGTCGTCCAGGGTATCCAGTGCATTCATCATTCCCGAATAAGAAGAGAACTCCACCACTCCTTCATTCCTCCTGTTCTTGTGTGCGTCTGCGAACTTGACGTCTCCAGCCGCCCTCATGTAGTCCTTGAGGTCCCTCCAGCTGATCTGGGTCGACAGGTTCTCCACGATGAGGCGGTTGCTCGACCTCTCGGAGTCCCAGGGCCTCCCGCCGCCTCCCCTTCCTCTTCCTCTCCCTCTGAAACCTCTTCCCCCTCCACCACCACCTCGACGACTCATCGGCCGTGCGTGCTCCACTATCACTCTCTCGCCGAGTAGTTCCTTGCCATTCAATTCGTACACAGCGTCGTCAGCGTCTCTGTAGTCTTCGAACTCGATGAAGGCGAAGCCGTCTTTCAATTGTATGTCTTTGGTTCTTCCGTATGCGTTGACGAAATCTTCCAAGTCTCTCATTTTGCAGTCGAACGGTAGACCACCAAAGTAAACTCTCGTCCCTGACATTATTTCACGATAGCGGGGATGTTCAGTTTTATAAAAAAGAAAACAACCTTGATGAAAGTATCAAAATCAAATTAATTAAAAGGCACTTGTTACAATGTAGATTAATCACATGTGTTAATTTGATAGTACGGCAGATGATATTCGGAAATAATTCTAACTGAAAAGATATCCATTAACGATCCATTCATTTATAAAGCATAGTAAATTCATTATACATTTATGCTTACATATAAATATTTATACTATAAATTTTAACATCGAAAATAAAAGCAATAAAAAATATGGATTCAAAATTAATTTTTTTTTATTTACTAAAATTTATAACTGTATAAGAAAATACAATAAGTAAATATTATCTAAGAATATAAAACTTTATACTAGCTTATGAAGGAGCTACCCATCGGTAGCACTTTGAAAAATTAGTTTTAAATTTTTATTTAAACCATCTATGGATTCAATTCCATTACAATTGTTAATATTATATGGTATATGGTATATGGTTAGAAGCAGAAACAGGGACGATTCCAATCTTCTAGATAAAACAGGAAACACCTCTTGATTTGGAATAACCTGGAAAATATAAAGAAATACACTCCGAAACCCTTAAATCTCATAAAATCATAAATTGAGTTTAGTAATAGAATATTTTTTTAATAACCTCATATCGACTTATTTCATATCGATTTATATAACAAATAATAGTGAAAAGGTTAATAATCGTTCTAATTTAGGCGAAAATAAATATGATATTTAGGCGAAATATAATTTAGTGCATTATGTCTTAATTAATTTATTTCAGAAACTGTCAGCCTTTTTTTTTTTTTAATTCCATTTCGACGTTCTCTATAGTCTTTTGAACTTCGGCGTATGTTGAAATCCAGCGATTCGTTTTTCCAGATCTCTATTCAGAAATATAAATTGATAACTAATAATTTTATTTTCACTTGTCTACATATGGAATTTAAAGTTAGGGAAAGCATTGCGATTGTGGCATTGCGATCCACTAATACCTTGAAAAAAATAGTCAATAAATAAATAAATTGAAAACAATTGTCAACTACGTCGTAGGTTCGTCAGCAATAACGCTACCTCAAATAGGCACTGGCCATATTTTCCCCACCTAAAACCAAATTCGGTTAGAGCGCGCTGACAAACTATTTTAAACTGTTAAACGTATTTTTATGTACTTACTAGAGGAATGTAACCAAATTTGTTATCATCGGAGAATTTCCGCTCGTAGAAGGGTGGGACAAATATGACAATTGCACGTTGAAGAGTTAAAGTACTGTTAGTCTACTGTATTTATGTGCAAGAATTATATGTTAATATGGGGATCAGCCAATGTGACATCGAAAAAATACAACAAGTTTTTTTTAATTTAAACTCATTCATTCCTAGCTGAGGGAACTCCTCCTCAGAGAGTATATTGGTCTACGACAGGGGTCGGCAACCTTTTGGTGACAAAGAGCCAAATCTATATTAAAAAAAACAAAAAAAAAACTGAAAAACATAGAAGTGCCTGTTTTATCTTATTCTGTGGCACTTTGAATATTATGTGTAGAGGGATCAAAGGCTTAAAAAAAATCGTATCTAAAATTTGGAATGTCTTTTTACTGAAATATTTAATATTCAGAGAGACAAAATTTTCTAAAAGAGACGTATGCGGCTCCGGAGTCGCAGGTTGCCGACCCCTGGTCTACGATAAGATTGTGGCCGAAATCTGGAGAAGAAATCAGAAAATGAGAGTTCTTGACCCCAGTGAATCACTGCTGTCGAATTGTTTATTGGCTCAAGTCATGGAAAAGAAAAGAAGATAAGAAAAATGTCTTCAGGGTGAGAAAACTCCTCAGAGAGTATATTTGTCTTCGCTGAGGAGGAGTTTCCTAGGTTAGTGAGTGAGGAGAACTTCGTTTATGGTTGGAAGACGTTAGTGGTTCCAGCCCACTACAATCATGGAGTCGAATGAAGAAGAGCTGACAACTGGAGTAATACGAGAAGATTGTGGCTGTAATCGGGAGAAGTCAGAAAATGGAGACTTCTTGACACCAGTGAATCAATATTGCCGAATTCTTTATTACTTCAAGTCAAGGAAAAGCAGAAAAGGTGAAAAAAAAATCTTCAGGGCTATAGCGATGAGCAACAACTTACCAGTCGTATATTGTCGGCAAAAGTGTTCTATAACAGCTACAAAACTTTTCAAATCCTATCTTTTCAAAAGAGACAAAAATTATTTAAAAAATTAAATTTCCGTCATATTGAGATTTGTTTTTGATTTATTATTTTCATTAATAGACCTTTGTAATCAACCAAGAACAAAAATGTTTGTAACCCCCCTCCCCTCAAAATTGTTTACGTTTCAAGATACGTAGAATCCAAATATCGAATTTTTTAAAAAATCGATCCATCAGCCATCCGCCGTTCGCGGATTTTCTTGAGAATCGACACAAATGTCACAGGATGATCCTCGGAACTCGACATTGCCATCCGTCTGTTTGTTTCAAAATGGCGGCCGATTAGAGATCTTGTAAGCCCATAACTCGGCCATTTATAAAGATAGAGGGGAAATGTAAGGTGTTTTGTAATCAGCATTAAAAAAATAAAAATAAAAAAAAATAAACTATATTGCTTTTGGTTTATTATTTCCAATAATAGACCTTTGTAATCGACCAAGAAAAAAATATTGTAACCCCTCTCAAAATTTGAGGTTTTGCGTTTCAAGATACGTATAAATATTACTATTTGGAAATAATAAACCATTGTGCAATAATTTGAAGCGTTTTATTTAAACAGTATGTACAAGCAGTATGTACAACCTAGAAGACAAATTTAATTGTTAATTGAAGGTTTCAGCCGAATAACAATCTATATAGATCTTTTTTTAAATTTCCAGATAGATAAAAAAAATCCGTGAGCAGTAGAACTCCGTCACTAAAGTCGTATTTTTCCGTTAAAAAATGATAAAAACGGAGGAGTAAGAAAAAAATTGAGACCCACAAAAGACAGTCCCCTAACATACCGAAATTTACGTATGAAATGACAACTTACCGAAAATGACATCTCCAAATTTTCCATAATCATGTTGAAACGGATAGAAATCGCAGTCCCGCCGCTAACAGCCGACCTTCGACCCACTGGCAGTATATTTTTTCGGGGGAAAAACGACTAATAAGGCATTGAAACAGTTGAAATAGCCATATCTTTGCTAATACCCGTCCGATTTCGATGAAACTTCTTTTGTTTTATAGGTAATTTACTTTCCTTTCGAATGCAACAGGTTTTGAGCTCCCTAACTACACTTGGAGGGGCTTTAAAGGTGCGCAAATGTTTAAAAAATTGGGAAACCCAGGGAGGTAGGGGGACAAAGTCGAGACCCCCAAAGGATACTTCCCCGACACCAAATCAATTCACATACAAATTTTCAGCCCTATAAACTAATATGGTGGAGCTGTAGCGATGCGCAAAACTTAAAAAACGCCGAAATTTCAGGTAAACATACCGAAATTTTGACTGGAATTTACCCATTCTTTAATGGTATCGTTCTGCCTTGAAGAATGCCCTACATACCGAATTTCAGCTCATTTGACCCAAAGGGGGCCGCTGGAGGTGTTCAAATGTAGCGGGAAAAAATATATATATAAATATATATCAGACATCTCCAAATTTTCCATTATCGTGCTCTAGGGTTTATGAAACGGATAGAAATCGCAGTCCCGCCGCTCACCGCCGACCTTCCACCCACTGCAATAGTCTATTTTTTTCGGAGAAAAAACGACTAAAATTAGCCTCTAATTTAGGTTAAGGTTTTTTGTTTACGTTAAAAACGTGTAATGGAAGCTATATAGAACGTTATTCAGTCTACAACCGGATATCCCAAAAATGCAATATAGACATATATTCACACACTCTCTTACTTAATTATTTCCTCCATGGCTTGCTCCTACTTATTCTGGCATAACGTCTCCATGCTCATTCTTCTTCCAATTGTCATGAAATATGTTTTCTTCATACTTATGTTAATATTGATTTTTCATCAGTATTAAATTTGGAATGACGCCAAAAATACAAATCAAACTTTAAAATAATAATCTATAATATGATGTTTGGTTTTCAGACATTTTCAAGGAACAGGGTCAAAACAAAAATCAAATTTACAAAGGTTTGCTAACATAAGTTTCACGTATACACACTCTTTTACCCTTATTCTCCCATTTTATTTAAAAAATAACATTTTCACACAATGATTCAAGACTTATTAACAAGTTTAATGTAAGGAAAACTTGGTCGCGGGGTAAATCCAATGTAGAAAAACACCTTAATAAGAGGAACTCATTCTTTTATCGTGTACCTACTAACGTTTCGGCCTACCAGGTATGTAAAAGGAATAACCTGGAAAATAAAAAAGAAGTACACTCCGAAACCCTTAAATCTCAAAGTAGGAAAATAAATTGAGTTTAGTAATAGAATATTTTTTAATTACCTCATATCGACTTATTTCATATCGATTTATATAACAAATAATACTGGAAAGGTTAATAATCAATGTAATTTTATGATAGTTTATTTCGAAATATAATTGATTTCGTTATTTCTTAATTAATTTATTCTAGAAACTGTCAGCTTTTTTTTTTTTAATTCCATTTCGACGTTCTCTATAGTCTTTTGAACTTCGGCGTATGTTGTGAAGAAATTGGGTTTACAAAGAATATAATTATTGGTTTCGAACACTTACAGCTTTCAAATTAATGAATAAAACTGGCTCATTTATTCCATGCAATTTCAGAAAAGTTTTTTAAATTAATTATTATTCCAAATATATATATATATATATATATATATATATATATATATATATATATAATTTTGCAGAAAAGAATTTTTAAATACTGTACTGGAAATTCCTGAAATCAATACGTTCAAGCATACAAACTCTTTTAAAAACTCTGCTTTATATATCACTATAGATTAAAAAATATATATATGATACTACACTAAAACTTTACTACAACTTTGTATCTCATTTAAATTTTTCAGAAGCAAATATTCCATCATGGAGAACAGGTACAAGTACCGCATCATGATGTGGCTCGTCATCAAGGGCCTCAACGCTGACGATTTGGGCACTTACACCTGCGTCGCAACTAACTCATTAGGAAGGGCTGAAGCGACGCTAAGGGTTTACGGTGAGTTAAGTTATTAACATTATTTAAATATATATATATATATATATATATATATATATATATATATATTATATATATATATGTATATACATATATATACACACACATCTAGGTCGCACCCATGCTAGAATAGTGTAACAACTCAAAAGAGCAGAATTACGGGGAAACGCATTTGAAGTTTTGCATTCCAGTCTTTCACTACTTATCTCTTAGTTATCAAACACCGTGATAAAAATATTACTTTTTATTAATTTGCATATTTTCCTTGTTGCTTATTAAAAATTTTGTTTTCAAGTTTAAATGTATTAAATACATTTATTTAGAGTGTTATTTGACTTGTCACGTTATTTCGTGATAACCTCCCACCCTATTTTTGAGGTTTTACGTATGATCCAAATATCGAATAAAAAAAAAAAAATCCGTCCGTCAGCCTTCCGCGGCTTTTCTCCGAGACTAATGGACCGATTTTCTTGAGATTCCGTACCAGTGTCACAGGTCACCCCAGGATGATCCTCGGAACTCGACATTCACATCCGTCTGTTTGATTAAAAATGGCGGCCGATTAGAGATCTTGTAAGCCCATAACTCGGCCATTTATAAAGATAGAGGGGAAATGTAAGGTGTTTTGGAATCAGCATAACATGCCATCAAAATAAAAAAAAATAAAAAATGAAAAAAAAAAATCTAGATAATTGGCGATTAAAGATCTTTTATGCCCATAATTCGGCCATTTATAAAGATAGAGGAGAAATGTAAGGTATTTTGAAATCAGCATAAAAAAGGCATTAAAAAAAAAAAAAAAAACCTAATGAACTAATAGTTGACTAATTCTCCGGTGCGGCTGGTCATCGTGGCCCTAAGCCTCCTGACTTATCTATTGGGCTTCTGACTTCTTCGTATCTCTCTGTTTTATCCTTCCTTGGATTATTTTTGCACTTCCTTTAGCTTCCTTTTTTTTTTTTTCTACTGAAGTGCATATCAAATATTTCCTCTGTATCATTTTACCCTCTGATTACATGTCCTAACCATCACGGCCTACTTACATTGACACAATTTTTTCTTAACACTCCTAGTTCGGACAAGCTTCAAATTTCTTTTCCTTGGATGCCTACTGCTTAATTTTTTTTACTTGGACAGAATAGATATTTTAAAAATATTACTAAGTGAAAATAATAAACCATTGTGTAATAATTTGCAGCGTTATTTCAATGTCACGGAAAGTAATGAATATAATCCTCAAAACTTAACAATCGAATTCCCAAAAGTTTTCTAATTTGTTAGTTACCTTGTAACTTTGTTTTATGTCCGAGTGCCTCACATATGCATTTGCATTCCGTCCCTAAGGACGAATAGGGTTGTAAGATATAAAAGTTATTTCCGTAGTAAGGGATTTTATTTTTTATTAAATTCCAAAACACAAAGCCTCAAGTCTCTGGCAAACAACTAACCAGTCAGTTTCGCCAATTCAGGCATCATCAGGATATACATCAAAAAATCACATCTATGAAGATCAACTATAGCACATCTCACATCAACTGTCCAGAAAGACACATCAACCAGAGATTGCACATCACTCCAAGACATCCAATTTACGTGTTGTTTTCTATCAATTAATTTATGTCTCTTTTTGAGTTTTTTCTCTTTTACAATAAATTAATTTTTTTTTATATTTATAGTTATTATTTTGCCAATAATATTCAAGAAACTTAATCTTGATGAAACAAACGTATGAAGATAGCTGGGAACTGACAAGGAAGAAGGCATTGCCGTTACGAGTTGAAGGGGGGGAGAAGAGGGGGGGGGGGGAGATACAGCTAATAAATCTCAAGGCGAGGCGCCTGGCATATTTCATCTCCCTCCCGCTACCTCCTCTCCCCCCCCCCTCCCTCGGCAGCGAATCCTTCTTTACGCCCTAATATTTCTGTTCTCCTGCAGTTCTAATAAATTTATGAAAGTCATGATAAATGTCTATGGTTTTATTGAGACAGGATAATTTACATCATTTCAAAATATTATTAACTAATAATAATCTCATCCGTATGAGGCGCTCCAAACGAGAAGGGCGAATCCGATTAATCAAATCACTATATATGGAAAACATAAAAACGGTAAAAAAATATCTGATATGGACAACACACGTCTTCCTTATACGCCTATTAAACTATAAATCAGTGGCTCAAAAAGTGATTCTGAATTTGGTTATTAGTTTCCGAAGATCGCAGTTTCTCAAAAACGACACTCGGCGTCGCGACATACATATATTCACACACAAGCTCTTGTTTCTGGAGGTCTCATTCTGTTATTATATGTCGTTTTCTTTCAGTTGGTAACAAGTTTCCGTTTTTTGTGGAATTTCAAGTAAAGTACCACTTCCGCTGTTCCGTTTTTGAGTTATGGAAGATACAAACGTACGAACGGACGTACGTACAGACGCCACGGCGAAACTAGTCAAAATGGATTCAGAGATGGCCAAAATGGATATTTCCGTTGAAAAATAAAATTCCGAAATATTCGCGATTACAATACTTCCTTTAGATAGACAGATAGAAAATTTGCTTTATTCTGGAACTAAGTCCGAATTTAACAAATATAAAGTAAACCAAATCTGGCCGAAAAACTAAAATAATAAATGTAGATAAGTTTTTACATCAATAGTAATAAAAAAATGAGTTCTTCACTTAACAAAAATACACAAGTATTAAAAAAAAAATGAAAAAGAAGAAAAGAAAAAAGTGAAAAGGTTAGATAAATTAGATTAATATAAATCAGTATTATAAAACATTTATGAATTACGACAAGAGAAGAAATCAAATACATATTGGTACTCACCAAGGTTTAAATGGATTGTATCAAACAGAAAAGTTTGTACTGGTTTCTTCTCGCATTGAACTAACAATGAACGAAAGATAGGTAGGATGTTTATAGGTAAACAGTTTAAGGGTCGGAGTTTTTCCAGTAATGCCGGTGAGTAATTGGTTTTTCTGTTACAGATGGGAATAAATTTAAGATTGGACTATTGGATATATTTATTTGGCCATTTAAGCAAAAATCTGGATTGGATTTGAAGGATTTTATTATTTCAACTGCTTCATATATATTTAATTTGAGACTGTTTTCAACGTGATGTATTAATTTAACTCCTGAGTCTTTGATGAATTTATGATTATTTTCATTTAAATACAAAGACTCATTTTTTTCATTTTTTACATTCAAAGATTCAGGAGTTAAATTAATACCTCACGTTGAAAGCAGCCTCAAATTAAAGAATTGAAATTAAAATGAAATGAATGAAAATGAAAATGAAGCCTAAATTGAAATGAAGCACTTGAAATAATAAAATCCTTCAAATCCAATCCAGATATTTGCTTGAATGGCCAAATAAATATCTCCAATAATCCAATCTTAAATTTATTGTCATCTATAACAGAAATACCAATTACTCACCGGCATTACTGGATAAACTCCGATCCTTAAACCGTTTACCTATAAACATCCTACCTATCTTTCGTTCATTGTTAGTTCAATGCGAGAAGAAACCAGTACAAACTTTTCTGTTTGATATAATCCATTTAAACCTTGGTGAGTACCAACATGTATTTGATTTCTTGTCTTAATTAAATTCGTAATTCATAAATGTTTTATAATAGTGATTTATATTAATCTAATTTAATATGTATAATAATACCAAACTATATTTTGAATTGCTTATTTTTGAATTTTTAGTGTGTTTTTAGAACTGAGGATGAATGTATAACATTCGAAACTAGTTTTCAATAAAACAAATATATAGCAGTGGCAAATAATTTATCAATCCCTAAAAAAATAAATAAAAAAATAAAGGGGACATGGCGGATTCACTCTTCTTCCATAGAGCGCCTCATATCAACGTCATCTTTTGAAAAATGTTTTAGCGCCAAAATGTCGAAATCTAGGTTTCAATTAATTATGGGACTTAAAGACCACCTTCTACCGATTTTCGCTCTAGATATATCGAAAACAAATTTGAAAATGGTCTAAAAATCGAATATTGATGACACAGGTACCAAAAACTGACGGCTCTCAGCGGCCAATCTGGTCCTCACCAGTGCCAGAAGCCTTAACAATATATTATAATTAATATATTATTAATAATTTAATAAACTCCTACTGTACACAATAAAGAATAAAATTTAAAAAAAAAAAAGATATATTGTTAATTGGGGAATGGGGCTTACGCCTTTTTCAAAAAACGTAGTCGAAGTGCTCTCAGTACTGTAGATTTTAATGGGATTATTTACTAGATATTTCTGTTATAAAGATTGATATTTTGAAAAATCAAAGCCTTAAGTCTCGCAAATACCAGCAAATAATTAATTATGGCAGCATATTTTACAATTCTGCTAGTGACAGAAAAGCAGAGATACTTCCTTCGAATTTAAGAAGAAAGACATTTTCGTTGTCTTACTTCGCAAAAGTAAATTTTTGTCCATTACACCCTCTCAATCGCAGGTTTTGTGCACACTTTCCTGTTCCAAACAGCAGAATCGTTTCAAGGAAAGATGTAATTAATATATCGCGGACTTGAACCTGACATTCCCTTTCGTTACAGAACCACATAATGTAAAAATAGAGCTATGGTTACTTCCTATTCCTAAAGTGCATAAAATCAAATCGAAAAACTGTCCCCCAATCATAGCACTAACAGACTTCAAACGCTTCAAAAGCATTCCATCAAGACTGGAAATTTATTTACACCGATGGGTCTAAGAGCAACGAGGGAGTCGGGGCTGCCATAGTGACAAACTATGGACATCAAATGTTTCCTCTACCATTGCTCTCTACCATCTATAAAGCTGAGCTCTTAACTATTAATCTCGCCATGGCATCCATAGATCCTAAAACAATTAGAGTTACTGTAATTTGTTCTTACTCCAAATCTGCCTCATATCAACGTCCTAGTCACTCGAAGCCCCTGTACAAAATTAATTCTATTATTCTTTTTTTAGACTGTGTGATGTGAGATGTACTGTTTCTGGTTTCCATTTCTGTGATTTTATCATTTTCTATCACTCGTAGTGATGTTAGATGTCGCTGGTCAACATTTACGTAATCTAATTCCTAATTTAAATAATAGATATCACCCAGGCCTCTGTGCTTAGCTAGATCTAGTCCAGGACATTTTTAAATGCAAGAATGATCCTGTTGAGAAGTGAATAGGAAAAGAGAGAGTAGGTTCCGGAATGGTAGTTGAATAGACTTAATCAATACTCTCAGAATAATATTAGAAGAGACTAGTGAAATCCCGGCAGCATTGTGGCTCACCTTCATTGACTTTGAAAAGGCTTTTAGTTCGGTTAATCCTCGTCATTGGCAAGTACAGACGGAATAAACCATGCCCTATGAACTAGTTAGTAGAATCGAAAATATTTATGAAGTGAACTAATGTACTAGCTTCTCAGAATCCCTCCAAATTTATGGAGTAAGACAAAGATACACAGTCCGCATGATGGTAAAAAAGGATCAATCTAATTAAGGATTGATAAATTATTTGCCACTTTGATAATTTTGTTTTTATTGAAAACTAGTTTCAAATGTTATACATTCATCTTTAGATTTAATATGTATAATAATACCAAACTGTGTTTTGATTTATTTATTTTTGAATTTTTGTGTGTTTTGAGAACTGAAGATAAATGTATAACATTCGAAACTAGTTTTCAATAAAACAACATTATAGAAGTGACAAATAATTTATCAATCCCTACAAAGATATACATACATACTCGGAGGTATAGAACATTATGTTCATTTTTATCACTTTAGCATCATTACACATTTCTATGATGTAGACAATTATGTTCTAGACTGGTGGTTCCCAAAGTTGGCGACGCAAGTATGCCACAAGGGTGCTGCGAAAATTTTAGATAATTAAATAAAATTAAATATTATTGAAAAAGTTTTGAATGCTTTTGTGTTGTTTGAAATTAACTTAATTACTTTAAAAAAACTTTTATTTGATTTTTCAAATATTTCTATTCCTTACTAACTGTAAAAAATAAAACAAAATTATGTACAAATTTGCAATGCAGTCGCCTCATCAGTAACGGACGCCGCACTACCGCACTCTAGCGCCATTTGTGCTAATTAACTGCTTTATATTAAATTGTAACAATCGTATTCATTGAAATTATTACTCCTTTAATTAGATATTATTTAAAATAATTATTGCTTTCGACGTCCGTTGGTCTTAGGAAGTTGTACTTGAAGCAGTAATAATTTAAATTGCAGGAAGGCCTCGAGCTCAACTAAAAAGGATCCGTTGGGGTTTTATTTATCCCCTGAGCGAGCGGAAGTCAACTGCAATAATAATTTTAAATAATATCTAATTAAAGGAGTAATAATTGTAGTAATAACAATGAATACAAATTTTACAATTAGAAGTAAGTTAACACAAATGGCGCTGGAGAGCGGCATTGTAAAGTTGGACCTATTTTTTTTTCTTTTTAACACTTAGTGTGGAATAGAAATATTTTAATAAATAAAATAAAAGCTTTTTAAAATAAGTAAGTTTATTTCAAACAACACAAAAACATCCAAAACTTTTACAATAATTTTTAATTTTATTTAATTATCTAAACATTTCACTGCACTCTTGTGAAGTACATACTTGCAGTACCCACTAAAAAAAAATAAAAATTAGGTACAACTTTACAATAAATTACTCCTTTAATAAGACATTATTTAAAATTATTAGTGCTGTCGACTTCCTCTCGCTCAGGGGATAAATAAAACCCCAACGGATCCTTTTCATTTAAGGTTTGGATCTTACCGCAATTTGAATTATTACTGTTTTAAGAACAACTTCTTTAGACCACCGAAAATCGACAGCACTAACAATTTTAAATAATATCTAATTAAAGGAGTAATAATTTCAATTAATAAGAATTTTACAATTGAATAGAAAGCAGTTAGCATTGAGGGCGCTATAGAGCGCTAGTGCGGCAACCGCTTCTGATAAGGCGGCTGCGTTGTAAAGTTGTACCAAATATTATAATAATAGGAATGCCGTGAATTTCGTTCAACGATTTCAGTGTGCCGCCAGACGAAATATTTGGGAACTACTGTCCTGGAACCATTGCAAGGTAACACGCTTATAATAGAACACTAAGTCCACTTTCATTCGGCGGAAAACATCTGTTCAAACTCCTCTCCTATAAAGTAAGGGAAATGTGACCTATAGTAGTTCTCGTAATTAGTAACATGATACTGTTCGGCTTCCCGTAGCCTTCATTGACATCCCTTGCAACATCGGAGAACGGTTTTTACCGAGTAGTACCTGGCTCCTCTGTTGTAAAACAAAAAAAAATTCTCTCAGGCAATTCTGGATATACTCGTGCTAGTCCCAAATTCCTCATTTAGTGATGGCGACTATAGTATTCTATACCTCCGAGGTACAGCCAAATTGAAAGAAAAAGATAAATATTCTGTCCCTTATGGTCTTTGTATCTCTATTGATTTTCACTATTGACATTCACACTCACAAATGGCTTCGAGAATTTAGATTATTCCCATGATACCTGTTAAAATAATTTGTTAATTGAAAAACTGTTTATTAATGTGTATTTGAGAAGACGTATTCTTAGTATTCAGTATTTTATATGCTGAATTCGATTCCATGATATTCTGGTATAATGATCGACGTGAAGGTTAATTGAATAACAAATGTTAAGTCAATTCAGTTTCCAGGCCACATTGTGTTAGGAGCTCAGATTGAGTTGCAAACATAATTAACACTGATGGGCTGTAAATTATAATATATATCGAGGTCGTTTTTTGAAAAAAGCTTAAGTGCCAGAAACTCGAAATTTAGGTTTCAATCGATTATGGGACGTAAACACCACCTCTATCGATTCCTGCTCACGATATAACGAAAAAAAAATTGGAAATTGACTAAAAAGCAAATATTAATGACGCAAGCACTCTCAGTCATCACTCTGGCCTTAACCAGTGTTAGAATCCTTTAAAATATATTGTAATTATAAAGGACTTACCATGTTAATAAACTCCTACTCTACACAATAAAGAATAAAAAAAAATAAAAATGTTGTTATTTGAGGAAAATTCTTTTCATGTGTTTTCTGTTGCTAAATGGCGCTTATGCCTTTTTCAAAAAACGACGTCAATATATTTTAATTCCCTGTGCGCAGTCCGTAGGATCCTTGGAATCAAAATTTAAATGATAATGGAGCATCTATTTATCGTCAAGTGTGAGAACTATAGTCTTCTCGCTGTAGGTGCGTTTCAAGCGATGTGTTGTGCAATCTACAAGCGAAACGATACCTCGTATGGCTGGTTCGATAAGGGCTTCAGAAATTCGACTTAATGAAAATAGAACGATGTCTGACTCAATTAATTTTTTTTTATTTTAGCATTTTATAGGATGACAAAATCGTTCGATTTTCATTTAGTCGAATTTCCGAAGCCTCTATCGAACCAGCCATACGAAGATAGTTTCGCTTGTGAATTGCACAGCACAACGCTTGAAAAGCACCTACAGCGAGATGACTTTAGTTCTCGCACTTGCCGATAGATAGATGCTTCATCAGCACCTCCCATCCACTGCCATTTACCTAAGCTGTGATGACCAAGCGTAGAAATACCGCATATCCCTAGACAATTCCAGATGGACCCTTATGTATGATATGATGATATGATGAATGATATGAAGTGTCTTACAGTGATGTGTTATTGCACCTTTATTTCGTTGGCTTATTTTATAATGTTGAGATGAGACATCCCACTACCGGTCTGCATTTAGGTGATCCTTGTGTTTCCTACTCATTATGAAGGCTGAATTGACGAAACATAAATACGTTAGTTATTTACTGCAATTACAGAGAATCGAGGCTTTGTTTTGAAATTGAATTAAGCCAATTAGAAATTGTGATTCCTAGGACCCTTATCCAGCTTAGGTAAATCGCAGTGGAGTGGAGGTGTTAATGGAGCATCTATCTATCGTCAAGTGTGAGAACTATAGTCGTCTCGCTGTAGCACATTGCGGTAGCCTTTGGACAAAAGTTGAAAACGCGAATATTTTTTCCAACCTGTTTTGCTTTAGTAACACTTTCATAGTAACCTCAGTGATATAGAATAGGAGCTTTCAATTCAATATTATAAAAAATAAAGGCTAGAAATCATGTTTGAACAAATGGCAGATCGTATATCTGTCTCAACGATTTCAATTTAGTAGGCCCTTCTTTCTTGTTAAGGATACATCAACTTCAAATGAATTTTTAGTATGGAAGGCATCGAGGAAGGTAATATCCATTTTTTCGTTAATACTTTTGAATAACATTTTTTGGTTAATATCTTTAAATAACATTTTTAAAAAAACTAATTTGATTTAATAACAATTATACATCATAAATATACAAATCTTTCCTGCTTTGAACTGCTTTGGATGGTTCTGTGTTTGTTTGTTTCAGAAAACTATGATTGGTATTATATACCGTCTATTGTACATAATTTTTTATTTCATAATTGCGGAGTAATAAATTTCTTTCATCTTATTCCAATTGGAATGCTCCCTGAGGAGGTTTTGGAGGCTATTTATAAAGTCATCAGAAAGAAAAGAGTGAATCAAACGCAGAAGAACAGTAGCGCCAGTTCCAATGCTGATCTTTTAAATCAACTTTTAATATCTTCCGACCCTTTAATTTCTACAAGCAGGAAATCAAGCAACTCAAATTTGAAGCTTTATTCAGAGGACATTAAAAAATATCTTTTGGACGATGACGACTCTTCTGTGAATTCACGGCAATTTGAACTGGCGAACTTATCCCCACCTACGTCATCCGAAGAGAGTATTTTAATGAGCAGGGACTCATTATAATTTTTCTGATGTAATTTAATCAATTCATGTATTGTAAAAAAAATTGTTTATGATATTAATTATTATTTTGTTAAATCTGAAAAAAACTTAATTTTTATTCAAAGACTCTTAATAAATGTTTTTTTTTAGTGATCAGCTCGAAGTTTTCTTTAAAAACCCGTCAAGAACGACTTTTGTCCAATTCGACCGTAACAGCGCCGCACTGTGTACAACATGTAAGTGCGTTTCAAGCGAAATGATGTGCAATTCACAAGCGAAACTATACCTCGTATGGCTGGATCGATAGAGGCTTCGGAAATTCGACTAAATGAAAATAGAATGATTTTCTCATCTTATAAAAAACTAAAATAAAAAAAAAAATATTTGAGTCAGACATCGTTCTATTTTCATTAAATCGAATTTCTGAAGCCTCTATCGAACCAGCCATACGAGGTATCGTTACGCTTGTAGATTGCACAGCATATCGCTTGAAATGCATCTACAGCGAGAAGACTCCTTCGCCGCGATGAAGAGCCTGCGATCCTGGTTTCATTCCAAGTAGGGGTCTCTGTCGTTTCCTTGATCTCCTGGGCTGTATGGCTAGTGGTTATATGTATAAAGGCGCTATTTACTCGTATAACCTACCATTTATTCGAGTAAGTTTTTTGATCAAAGATTTGATCAAAAAGCTTACTCGTGTAAATTAGCCTTAATAATATTCTTCACAGCCTTCAGTATCACTACTCTTTGAAAAACTTGACATTTTTAAAGGAATCCACTGAATACTGCCCCTTTCTTGAAAGTAGCTCGACAACTGATGCGTGGACTTGAAAAGATCGATTTCCAGACAATTAACAAAGTCGATGCGTACAAGTCTTAAAAAATTACTTTATTAAACAGAGTACAGAGTTACATTATATAAAATAGTGAGCTACTGACAGTGTGAACTATAGATAGACTCTACTAAAGATATTACTACTAGACTTAAAGCTAACATAGTGAAAGTGTACTGTCTCACATTCTCTTACATTCTATCTTACACTCTAATTCTTACATTCTAATTCTTACATTCTATCTTACACTCTAATTCTTACATTTTAATTGATCTGTCCATTTCAGATAGGTTTTTATACAGACAAAAAGGGAGGGGATGTTTAGGAGTATAACGCTGACAAGGAGGAAACAAAAAAATAACTTCCTGGGTTATAAGCCCTATTTAACAACTAATACTTCCAGGGTCAATGCCATGTGTTAACTAAAATTATAAACTTTTTCTCTCTCGAGCATATCATGCACAACTTACCTGTGTGCGGACTACCTTGGGTTAATATTTTAAGCTGATTTGAAATGGGCCCTCTCTAGGCGGTATATATATGTAGTAAACCTTATGTTTTTCAGCTCTGATGGCAGAATTGGCATAACGTTGGCAAAGACTGCCCGATTCTGAAACCTTTTAAGGTTTTCTAAAGTATTCAAAATGGCGATATTCTTCTACTGCTCCCGCAGGGAAAAAAATAAACGACGATTATCTCTATTTGGCTAGTCTTTTTTATAGACTATTGATGTGAGATATACTGTTTCTGGTGTGTATCCTTATGTTTCTTACTCTCGATGATGTCTGAGTTGGCGAAACGGTGGCTCGTAAGTCATTGGCGTTATAATCTATTATTATATTTATAGTCCCAAATCCCCATAATAATTAAATATGAATCCAGAACGTGATAAAACTTTATACGAATTAACGCTACGAATTATTATCCTACGGTTTATTATTATGATCAACAAACAAATTGAGTAATTATTTGAATTTTATGAAATCTCTAATTGGCCGCCAGTTCGAGTTCCGAGGATCATCCTGAAAAACATTGGCAAGTAAAAAACATTCTCGAAGTGAAGCCGGGAAAAATGGACCACGGACAGACGGATTTTTTAAATTCGATTTTTGTATTCTATGTATTTTGAAAAGTAAAATCTCAAATTATGTGGGAGGAGATTAAATTTTTTCTTTCCTGGTCAATTAGAAATGTTGATTATTGAAAACAATTATCCAAAACATTCATTAAAAATTGATTTAACATGAATGAGCAGCAACTCTTTTTAACTTTTGATTTAAATTAATACTTTTGCCTATATTTGCTTGATGGTTAATTGATTTAGGCATTGGTAGAAAAAAAAAATTAAATAAAATATACTTGTGGGTATTTGTTTAATTTTGGAATCCCACAAAGCAAACCCAGTATAATGATCTTGAAGAAAATCATCTAAAATAATCTCTCGTTCAATTTTAATGAATCCGATACCAGGGATCAGATATTCTACTTTCAATCAAATCTATCCATTGAGCAAACAAAAGCGTCCCATCATTTCTCATTCCCTCTAAAATAATCTTTTATGAAGCATATTCCAGTCGCGGTTTTTATTTAACGAGTTTTCCCTGGAGGCTATCAAGAAAGGAAGGAAAAAAAAAAAAAGAATGTTGAACAATGTTAATTATCTCAAATATTTTTTTCGTTTTCATGGTAACCAACAGAAAATTCAATTAAAACAAAAAATAAAATATTTTTCTTCACTTTCTTGAGGTTTATTTTATTTTATGAATTTGTTTAATTACTTCCCCTGCCTATATATTAAATATGTAATAAGGAAAAATATTGCAATAATCAAAATTTCGAATCGGTTTTCAACAGAAATAAACGTTTTCTGTGGGTGTGAGTGTATATGGTAAGTATAGATAAAATATCTGATGTGGAAACCCCATGACTTCCTTGTACGCCTACTAAACTATAAATCAATGGCTCAGAAAGTTACTCTGAATTTGGTTACTAGTTTCCGAAGATAGCAGTATATCAAAAACGACACTCGGCGTCGCGACATCTATCTATTGACACTGTCTCGTCTTCCGAAATATGAAAGGCGAACGTGGCGTCATCTCACGGTAGTTGAGTCAGCTAGGCGATAGTAGCGCCCTCTCCAGGAACTAAAGGGAAATAGGGGGACTTAAAAAGTTCAGAATATTCAGGTCTGAATTCAGGTCAGGACATTATAATCTGAAAGTCCAGACAGTCGGCATTTTTTCTTCATAGATACAAAAAAACTCTACAATGCCTGAGTAGAGCAAGAAGCTGTTCCCCTGGCATAGGGGAGAAGAGAGATGAGAGAGAAACAGACGAGGAGAGGCCTGCAGGCATCAATGAGAGTATAAATTCAAGAAATTTCAAAGCTCATGAAACGGAGTAAGTCACATTTTTTTTGCATGATCTGCCACTATTCACCTACCTTCAACATAATCTTCCGACAGCTCATCATCTTCAATAGACCCTGCTTTCTAAATTTAACTAACCCTTTTCGTCATCATTGTTCAAATTTTGGCGTCCCCATTCCGCATGTAATTCAGAAATATAGTAATCCATAGTTCTCTTGTCTTAAATAGTCTTTTTTTTTCATACAGTCCACTCCAATTTTCAAATAGATTTAATTTCAAAAGGTGTTAATACTTGACCATGAAATATGAAAGTATTAACGCCGCACAGATACACACACATACACACATAAGCTCTTGTTTATGTAGGTTTCATCACGTTATTATATATCGTTTTCTTTCAGTTGGTAACAAGTTCCCAAGAGATTTCTTAGTATTCCTTGACAACATTAGAACTGTCTATGTCATTAGATAAAGCATTGGAAATCGACGGTTTCAACATTTTAAGCGGAAGAACCCGCTTAACTTATATCTTATTCTCCTGCTGCAGACTTGTTTTAGCTCACAAATGGGGAGAAAAAAAAAGTATTTTAACCCTCAAAACAAGTAATAAAATTGTTTAATTAGAGTGGAAAAAAAATTCGCGTTTATAACGTTAACCACCGAACCATATGATATATGTATTAAATGTAAACCTATCTTTTGATGTAAGTTTATTATGACCCCTTTTGGCTCACCAATTCCAACAAAAATCTAGTATATTATTTATATTGATATAAAAGTCTAATTTACCGAATTTGAGATGTTTTTTCATTATATTTTAATGTAATTTTTGATGAAATTCTAATATGACCTTCAAGTAAAGTACCCCTTTCGATTTGCCAATTTCAACCAAAATTTATCATGTTATTTATATTAATATTTAAGTCTTATATACTAAATTTGAGAAGTTTCGCATAATATTTTAATATAATTTTTGATGAAAATCAATAATGACCTTCAAGTAAAGTACCAGTTCCGGTAATTACGTAGTGAGCAAAAAGAGAATAGATTTTACAATAATCCTTAATACAAAATTTTAACTTTCCACAGCTAAGCGTTTTTGAGTTATGCGAGATACGTACGAACGAACGTACTTAAAAATTCCCGACGAATCTAGTCAAAATGGATTCAGAGAATCCACTGCGTATTAATTTATTGCGTACAAGGAAGTAAAAATGAAAATTTGTAGAAAACTGAAATTAGATTTTTAAGGTAGGTGTACGAGTATGCCTGTATTTTTACAGCATTTTTTTTTTGCCAAAATCGGCCAGCGTAAACTTTTACACCGATTTTACATATTTTTACAATTTTCTCGAAAAAGGCCCCAACGGTGTTGATCAAACTCGTTACATCAATGTGAAATATTCTGGCAGGGCTTAAATGTTGTATTTTCAGAATTTCTTTCTCTAAAGTATCTTTAATTTTGTTTATTTGACGTAATTATACATCTATCATTGTTAGTAGTAAAGAAAAATTGTTAAATATAAACTATGAAAGTATTTGATGATTCGAAAAAGGAGAAATATTTTTCCAGATTGAAAACAAATTTCCAGAAATTGGAGTAGTAACATAAATGTATAATATACCGTCGAAAAGCTAAAGATTTCATAAAGTCGTAGAGGGTATTAGAGAGTTTTGAAAAAAGGAAAAATTTAAATGATTGTTATATTTAATAATATAATGCAATAAGAACTTAGGCCGATGTGCTCTTTTTGCGGAGAACGCTTAAATGACTTCAATAAGGTGTCAAGAATATCTCTACAAAATCATATTTTTGTGTCCTTATATGCTTTTCGTGGAATTTTCAAAAGGAGGAGTTTTCAAAAGACCTCGAACAAGAGTGGTAGCTGTGTGGAACTAGAAGTTAGAGACAGGGCGATCAGATTTGTCGAAGGGACAACTAATGAACCATAAGCGATTAGCGAGTTAATGTATTGGTCCTCTGATCTACGGCCTAGGAGTTCTAAGGGTAGGCTAAAGGTAAGAGGATCAGCTGATAAATGAGAGGAGGAAGATCTTCAGATAATTACCAATATATATTTTTGAACAGGTATATTTAGTCGAACCTCTGTATATCGAACTTCCAAACATCGAAAACCTCCCAATATCGATATTTTTTTAGGAAGCTTGAATTTTTATTTGAAAAAAATGTTCTGTATAACGAATACAATTTCTATATATCGAACAAAACATTCCAATTTGAAAAAATATACAATGTGATTGTCATCAAAAAGATCCATTAGTTTACCTACTTAAGAATGGGTAATAATTAAATAAGAAGAAAAAAAAATTATATAGGTTTGCAAATAGGAAATTCAGGAAAGATCTTGTTTCAGAATAAGCACAGGAGTACCTAACTTCTCTGAATATCTTTCCTAACACAGAGTGAAAATTTCATTTCAGTCTAACTTTTCCTTTCTTGCTGTGAACATTGTCCCTAAACATGACTTCGGTGATGAATTATACACAAATAGACATTAGAAGCTAAGATATTTTGCGCGAAAACAAAAATAAATTAATTTTCATGTCTGTTTGCATATTTTTAATGCATGTCCTTTTAAAATATTATTATTATAATACCGATATTTCTTGAACGATATAATTGAGATATTGTTTGTATAATATCGATTTTTTTTTGTGTCGATATAAATAAGATATTACATTTACAATATCGATATTTATCTGCCAATATCTTTAAGATACTGTTTTTATAATATTGATATAATTAAATAATATTTTTTTATATATAATATCAATATTTCTTTGCCAATATAACTAAGATTTTTTTTTTTAATTCTCTGAATATCTTGCCTAACATAGTGTGAAAATTTCATTTTAAATTCAGTTTTATTTTGTCTTTCTTGCTGTTAATATTGCTCGGTGATGAATTATACACAAATAGACATTAGAAGCTATTTTGCGCGGGAAAAAAAAAAAAATTAATTTTTATTTCAGTTTCCATATTTCGTTATTTTATACATGTCCTTTTAGATTATAAATGTACATTTGTAAAAATAAACTGCACATATATAATTTCAGGTATAATCACACACACTCATATATATATATATATATATATATATATATATATATATATATATATATATATATATATATATATATATATATATATATATATGTGTGTGATTATTTTTCGAGGTTAATTATGTAACAAAGGAATTTTTTGGGATTAAAGAAAAACAAAACTGAACAATCAATAACACTTATTTGAAAAATTGTACACACACATATATATATATATATATATATATATATATATATATATATATATATATATATATATATATATATATATTGTTCAGTTGTGTTTTTCTTTAATCCCAAAAAATTTCTTTGTTACATAATTAACCTCGAAAAATGCCTTTGATACTTCTTTAACCCTAAAGAATAGTTATAATTGTTTTTAGCCTTAAAAGGGTGAAAAACTGAAATCTTCCTATATATCGAAATTTCCATATATCGATTTTTTTTCAAGGAATCTTCATGTTCGATGTATAGAGGTTCGATTGTATTTACTCTAATAGACTTTATTTACTTGGTAAAAAAATAAATTGTGTCATTAGAAGCATTTACTTTTATTTAAATATTTTTCTGTACTCCAAGAGCCTAGTTTTATTTATTTTATATTATTTTTTGATGTCTGAAAGTGCAAAGAAACTTTATCCAACTCAAGCTTATCTTTTATGTTTTGAACCTTAATGTATACTTTTTTTTTCCAACAAAGGCATAGGCATTGCTTTTTAAATAAAGTATTTTGCTTTATTTTAAATATCAACTGCTAACTATATTTTAATTGAGGAATTAATGATCAATGCAAGGTCAATAAAATGTTTTATGTAAGAAAGGCTCTTGGAAATGGCGCAATCGATAAGAAAGGAATATATAGTAAGTACACATGACGTTCCTTTAACCAAATTGGAATAAAATGACCCTGTTTGCTATAAATTTTCAGTACTGGTTTAAGAATAATTGCTTGACATAATGAAATTCCGGAAGGAGTAATTGGACAGCAGAGAAATTTTCAGAGGGTGTCGGAAACCTTTGCTATCTCGTATGCCAAAACTCACTTTTGGAACATGTGCCCTTCTTGCAGCTAAAGCCTCAGTTTTTATTGTTATATTATTTAATGTAATATAAAACTAAATGTTTCCATGGAAACTACATATAAACTGGATTTCCATGGAAACTAAATATAAACTATTAAAATTTATTTCACGTACGGAGATAAGTGAAAATTGTGTGATGCCAGTACCGAATTAATGATTTATTAATGGTAATTAGAAATATAAGAAATGGAGTGTTGATGTAGAAACGGATGAATAAAAAGGAAAAATAAACAGTCTAAATTCTTATCATGAAATAAACACGTCTGCGGGTTTCGGCCAAGAATTAGCCATCCTCAGACCAAGAGTATTACTCAGTCACGCACTACTACGCCGCACTGTGGTTCAAAACGCACTTTTTCGGGACAAAACTCCGTCCTGGTAGTTCTATTTATGATAGAGCAACCATCTCAACGTCATTTTACTCCTAATTAAATTCACTTTAAATATTTAGATTATGAAATTTTTATTTTATAAAAAGCTATAATTCTTTTTGGTTATTTCAGAAAAAAATTTGCTTACAAATAATTCTTGTATATATCTATATTTTCTGTATTTCCCTTTGTTTTTATTTGATATTAGATAGGTTTAAGAAAATATAGGGTTTTATATCACAACTTGGTGATTTTTCTCGATTTTTCCAAAAATGTCGTCAAAATTATAATTTTTTTTAAATATCTCAATATATACAAAACATATTGAAGTGCGTAGTGTGTGTAAAATTTTGGTTTTGTTTCTAGATTTTACCATGAGAATTTTAAAACTATGCGTCAATTTTTACACTTTTGACGAAGCGTAACGCGGATTTTCCTATAGACATTTTTTCAATGAGTAGACTAAAAAAAATTGTCATTGAAAAATGTTTTAATCCTTAAATTAAGATTTTCAGTAGAAAAACAATAATAAATAAGTAGCTTTGTTAACCCAAATTAGTAGCTTTGTTGGAGTTATTTGTTAAGTATGTACAATTTTTTTTCTTCCAAAGTTATTCTGGCGAAAAAAAAAGGCTGGAATTTCCTCTTTTTTTTTTCTTTTATAATCGCCCATTTATTTTTTTCTTAAACGGCTATTAAATATATTAACCCTAATAATTAAAGAAAGGGGTGCTTTTTATCTCAATGGAAATTTTTATCTTCAATCAGATTAGATCTCAGTGTAATCTATGAATAAATTAACTTAAATATTAGCATCGTAGAAACCTGAATTAGAAGTGTTGGACTTTCTGTTTGGGTTGGTGGGAGGTGGGAGGTGGGAGGTGGGAGGTGGGAGTTGGTGGAGGGTGTCAGGTGATGAATCCCGGTAACAGCTCACTAAATAATGGAGCGCTTTTTAATTGTGATGAGTGAAGACAGGTGGCGCTACTTCCGACCCAATCGTTCATTTATGAGCTCAGCAAGTCATACTTCACAATTAAAACATATTTTTGCTTTCTCTTTGAATAATTAATAGCCGGATTACGATTACGAATTAAAACTTAAAGAGGCGATTGTTGGGGTCTGCTCAGAAATAATACACACATTAATAAAAAATTTCTAATTATTCTAATTTGAAAATATTGTAGTCAGTTTTTGGTTGTTTGTACAATTTTTTAAAACAATTTTGTGCCATATATTAGTTTTATATTTTCAAAAATATTGAAAAAGTGTAGTCAAAGCTATGAGGTTGATTTTTACTTCCTTGTAGGAAGTAAAGGAAGTATTGTAATCGCGAAAATTTTCGGTTTTCAGATTTCGACGGAAATATCCATTTTAATCATCCCTGAATCGATTTTGACAAGTTTCGTCGTGGGGTCTGTTCGTACGTTCGTATCTCGCATAACTCAAAAACGGTTAGCTATAGAAAGTTGTAATTTTATATTTATTATCGTAGTAAAATCTAGTTGTGAACCTCCGTTTTTGGTCACTGATTGATTACCAGAAGTGGTACTTTACTTGAAGGATATAATAGATTTCCATCAAAAATTATATTAAAATACTATACAAAACTTCTCAAATTTAGTATTTATAATTTATAATATCTAATAATATTAATTTAATATTAATATTAATATTAAATATCTATTCAAAAATATTTAAAAAGTGTAGTCAAAGCTATGAGGTTGATTTTTACTTCCTTGTACGAAGTAAAGGAAGTATTGTAATCGCGAAAATTTTCGGTTTTCAGATTTCGACGGAAATATCCATTTTGACCATCCCTGAATCGAGTTTGACAAGTTTCGTCGTGGGGTCTGTTCGTATGTTCGTATCTCGCATTACTCAAAAACGGTTAGCTATAGAAAGTTGTAGATTTATATTTATTATCGTAGTAAAATCTAGTTGTGAACCTCCGTTTTTGGTCACTGATTGATTACCAGAAGTGGTACTTTACTTGAAGGTCATAATAGATTTCCATTAAAAATTATATTAAAATACTATACAAAACTTCTCAAATTTAGTATTTATAATTTATATATTAATATAAATAACATACTAGATTTTTTTCTAGATTGAAAAACCGGAAGCAGTACTTTACCTGAAGGTCATATTAAACTTTCACCAAAAATTATATTAAAATATAATGTAAAACATCTTAAATTTGGTAAATAGGACTTTTATATCGATATAAATGTATTTACTAGATTTTGGTTAAAATTCGTGAGTAGAATAGGGTACTTTACTTGAAGGTCATAATAAGCTTACATCAAAAATTATATTTAAATTAAAAGAGAAATCATATGTTTCGATAATGAAGGTTACAAACGCAATTTGGTTTCCAATCCAATTAAACATTTTTATTACTTGTTTTAGGTATTAAAACCGAGTGTAATATACTGGTTTTCCTCCTCATTTGTGAGATCAACAAGTCTGCAGCATGAGAATAAGATATTAGTTAAGTGGGTTTTTCCGCTTAAAATGTCGAAACTGTCGATTTCCAATGCTTTATCTAGTGATATTGGCAGTTTTATTGTTGTCACGGAACATGAAGAAATCTCTTGGAAACTAGTTACCTACTGAAGTAAAACGACATATAATAACGGAATGAGGCCTCCAGTAACAAGAGTGTGTCAATAGATGAATGTCGCGACGTCGAGTGTCGTTTTTAATGCAATCTTTGGAAACTAGTAACCAAATTCAGAATCACTTTTTGAGCCACCGATTTATAGTTTAATAGGCGTGCAAGGAAGTCATGTGTTGTCCACCTCAGATATTTTCTTCAGGTTTTAAGTCTCACTATCTATTTTGGTTTATCATTTTTGATAATGAACCTTCGATATCGATCATGAAAAATAAAATTTAACCATCCTCGCAATATTTGATGTTTTATGTTTTTAGATATGTAGAATACAAAAGTCGAATAGAATCAATCTGTCCGGCCTTTTTTCGCGGCTTTTCTGCCAGACTATCGGGACAATCATCATGCCTAATACCAAATATCTGATGTGGACAACACATGACTTCCTTGTACGCCTATAAAACTATAAATCGGTGGCTCAAAGAGTGATCCTGAATTTGGTTACTAGTTTTCGAAGATTACAGTATCTCAAAAACGACACTCGGCGTCCCGACATCCATCTATTGACACAAATGAGGAGAAAAAACACTATTTTACACTCAATTTTTACACTTGAAACAAGTAATAAAAATGTTTAATTGGATTGGAAACCAAATTGCATTTGTGACCTTTATTATCGAAACGTATGATTTATGGATTTAATTTAAATATAATGTAAGCTCACTATGACCTTCAAGTAAAGTACCCTTTTCGGCTCACCAATTTAAACCAAAATCTAGTAAATACATTCATAATGATATAAAAGTCCTATTTACCAAATTTGAGATGTTTTACATTATATTTTAATATAATTTTTTATGAAAGTCTAATATGACCTTCAAGTAAAGTACCACTTCCGGTCTGCCACTGTTAACCAAAATTTATTATATTATTTAAATCAATATATAAGCCATAAATACTAAATTTGAGAAGTTTTGCATAGTATTTTAATATACTTTTTTATGAAAATCAATTATGACCTTCAAGTAAAGTACCACTTCCGGTCATCAAGCAGTGGCCAAAAAGGGAGGTTCACAACTAGATTTTACAACAATCCTAAATACAAAATTACAACTTTCTACAGCTTACCGTTTTTGAGTTATGCGAGATACGAACGTACGTACAGACGCATCGACGAAACTAGTCAAAATGAATTCAGAGATGGTCAAAATGGATATTTCCGTTGAAATCTGAAAATCGAAAATTTTCCCGATTACAATACTTCTTTTACTTCGTACACGGAAGTAAAAAGAAATTAATAAAAATGAAAAATATAAAAGAAAATGATAAATAAAAAAAATATATCGAAAAAGTTAAGTAATGGATGTATTTTATTAAATGCCAGAGATTTGTCTAAAATTTAAGAACTTCAAAATATGTCTAATTTCAAAACACTCGCTCATTTATTTCGTCTAAAAATTTTGAAATGATGAATTGTGGTTTTGGCTCGTAATTTAATGTATTACCTTCACAAATTATTATAGCAACCCTTCCTTATCCAAGAGGAAAGTTTAAACATAAGACACGCTTCGTTAATGATCGAGCGACGGAAATTGAGCTGCTGCAAACGAGTTTAGTTGCCGGGCTAAGAGATTATTAATGTAACAGTCAATTAGTGGGTACATCCCCTCCAGTCGGGTGGCACCCTCGCAAAGGTTGGAAGGCAGCTTTTCATCACTCTAAAGGTACGGCTACAACGAAATCGGACTTGATTTGGCTGGAGTCCGTTAGCGGACCCTTGTCGTATATTTAATAGGAGATCGGAGTCAAGTCCAGTCCGGACTCGGTTTTGCCGCCTCCTACTAAATACAAGATACGGGTCCGCTACCGGATTCCAGTCAAGTCAAGTCCGGTTTTGGTGTAACCGTAGTAGTATTTTTTTAGTATATTTGATTCGTAAGGTATGTTTGTTTAGAAAATGTTCTTCAAATTCTTAAACTTTCAGCATTCAAGCAGTCAGGAGAAATTAAACTCTTTGAAATTAAACGAAATGGAATCTTCTCCTTCATGCAAGTGTCATATTCAGCCACCAAAAAGAACCTGAATCATGAACTGCATGTCCTGTATATTTTAGACCTTATTCAGAATTCTACTCAATATTCTAGCCTTTAACACAATTCCAATTGTGTACAGCTTAGCTCCTTCTATAGCTCCACCCATTGCTATAATCCTTCTCGCAAATTCAAAAGGCAGTGGCCTCGAGAGATATTGCCTAATTTTTTAAACCGAATGGAATTAAAACTTCAATGTCCTTTTAGGAAATAAAGGTATCTTTATTCCAGAGAATTTTTTTTTTTTTTTTACAACCCTTCAAAATGTATATATATATATATATATATATATATATATATATATATATATATATATATATATATATATATTTACTTCCTTGTGCGCAGTAAAGGAAATATTTTAATCGCAAAAAATTTCAGTTTACAAATTGCAATGGAAATATCCGTTTTGTCCATCCCTGAATTCATGTTGACTAGTTTCGTAGTCACGTCTGAACGTACGGTTCATATCTCGCATAACTCAATAACTGTTAACCGTAGAAAGTTGAAAGATGGTATTTGTGATTATTGTAAAAAGGGTATATTACTTGAAGATCATAGTAGATTTTCATCAAATATTATATTAAATTATAATTCAAAACTTCTAGAATTTGGTATATAAGACTTATATACTAATATAATAGGTTTTTATTAAAATAATGAAACCCGGAAGTACTTTGATTGAAGCTCATAATAGACTTTCTTCAAAAATTATATTAAATGCAAATATTCTCAAATCTGGCATATAATACTTTTATGTCAATATAAATAACATACTGGATTTTTGTTAAAATTTAATAACTGAAAGTGGTACTTTACTTGAAGATTTATTAAATGGTTCTCTATCAATTATAAAATTCTAATATAATTATATTATAATTATAAATCTCTATCAAATAAAAGTTTTAGAAAATAAAATTTTGTGTTCTTATATGTTCAGAATTACGAATCAGAGCATCTTCACTAGAAACCGACGCTAATAGACGTCGCGACGCCGAGTGTCGTTTTTGAGGCACTGCTATCTTCGGAATCTATTAATCAAATAGTGTTCAGAATCACTTTTTGAGACACCGGTTTATAGTTTAATAGACAAGGAACATCCTATATTTATAAATATTTTTTGTGCCTGATTTAATTTAATAAAAATGTTGATTATTTCAATTTTATTTTTAATTTTTTGATGAAATGTGAAATTTGAACATGAAGAGTTTCCTCGATTCCGACTGTTTATATAACGCGGGGGTTGAAATGGATGAAGTTGGTTCGATATAAGTAGACTTTAAACGAGCTTTTAGGCCTATTAATCATTCAAAGTTATGACGACAATTGTCCGCCATCGAGTTGTTGGGGGAATAGAGACGAGGGGGGGGGGGGGGGGGGGGAGAAAGGCTAACTTCGCGTCATCAAACTGTACGAAAAGTCATTTTTCATTGTCTGTCTTGGGAATAAATACCTAGGAGTAAGTTCTTGTTTCAAAGGAAGCTCATTGAGAAGGATACTTAAAGAGTTCTTCTTTTTTAAATCTAATTTTCCTGATATTAACGTCTGTTCCCTGAGCAATGCTACATGAATTAGAATCAGCTGATTTAAATTCTGTTTCTTATGGCGTCGTAATTTATCATTCGTTCTTTCGTAAGATTAGATTTTTACAGAATTTAGAAAGATTCGCGTTAAGCTACAGTGAGTCACTTAATTGCCGAATTCGGGAATCAATTAAAATTAAATTAAAAATTAACGATTTGAGAAATACTGAGGCTAAAACTGTAATATGGCAACACTGATAGATGACTAACCTTAAAGGGTAAACATTGTGAGGTTACAAGGTAAAATATGTGGTATTGTGTTAAGCATCTTCTTATTATTATTACTTCCTTGTACGAAGTAAAGGAAGTATTGTAATCGTGAAAATTTTCGGTTTTCAGTTTTCAACGGAAATATCCATTTTGGCCATCACTGAATCCATTTTGACTAGTTTCGTCGTGACGTCTGTATGTACGTTCGTACGTATCTCGCATAACTCAAAACGGTTATCCGTAGAAAATATCGTATTTAGGATTATCATATAATCTAGTTGTGAACCTACCTTTTTGGTCACTGCACGATTACCTGAAGTGGTACTTTATTTAAAGGTCATTACTGATTTTCATCAAAAATTATATTAAAATATTATGCAAAACTTCTCAAATTTGATATTTAAGACTCACATATTAATATAAACAACATAATAAATTTTGGTAAACAATGGCAAACCGGAAGTTGTACTTTACTTCAAGGTCATATTAGACTTTCATCAAAAAGTATATTAAAATATAATGTAAAACATCTCAAATTTGGTAAATTAGACTCTAATATCAATATAAGTAATTTAATAGATTTTGGCTGAAATTGAAGATCCGAAAGAGTGGTACTTTACTTGAAGGTCATAAGAAACCTACATCAAAAGGTGTATTGAAATTTATTACAGAGATCATATGTTTTGGTGATAAAGGTTATAAACGCAATTTTTTTTCCACTCTAATTAAATAATTTTATTTCTTGTTTTAAATGTTAAAATTGATCGTAAAACACTGGTTTTCCTCCCCATTTGTGAGATGAACAAGTCTGCAGCAGGAGAATAAGATATAAGTTAAGTGGATTTTTTCCGCTTAAAATGTCGAAAATGTCGATTTCCAATGCTTTATCTAGTGATATTGACAGTTTAAACGTTGTCACGGAACACGAAAAAATCTCTTGGAAATTTCAGTTATCATGAGACCTCCAGAAACAAGAGTATGTCTGTGTGTGTGTGTCAATAGATGGATGTCGCGACGCCGAGTATTGTTTTTCAGATACTGCAATCTTCGGAACCTAGTAACCAAATTGAGGATCACTTTTTGAGCCACCGATTTATAGTTTAAGAGGCGTACAAGGAAATCACGTGTTGTCCACATCAGATATTTCTTTATGCGATCTTAATCTTTCTTTACTTATCCAACATTACAAAAACAAACCCAATTGTGCTGTTCCGAAAAAATAAACTGACTGATATATCGATGGTTAAGAAGTTAAACCTTGTACCTGTAAAACGACTGCTTTACAGTAGGGACAAAAACCGTCTTAAAACGTCATTAAAACAAAGTCCAAGTTTTTGTGTATTTTCACCAACAGTCGAGGTCTTTATTCTTGCTGCGTTTTATCCTGTTCCGGTGAACGGAACTGAGGTTTTCGCCGACGGACTGGACATCTGTAATATAGTTGCCGGAAAGTCCTCAGCACACTAGGTCTTTTATCACTGTTTACGATCCTGTAACCTTTCCTTTGGAGAGCAGTTTTGAACAGGTCGGTCACTGTATAATGCCACTTCATTCTCTCTCTATGAGACAAAATAAGGTCCTGTACGATATGGCTGGACAACCTGTTCTACATCAGGTCTCCATTTAAGCCCTCCGTCCTCTAGGATAGCCTCACATGTTTTAAGGTTATTTCTAAGGGTTGTTCGCTGGAGCCACATAGTCAATAAGCCGAACAGTTTTTTGTGATTACATGATTACTTTTATGAGATAAAAAAACAAAAAAAAAACATAATATTAACCTAATTAGGAATTGATAAATTATTTGCCACTTCTATAATTTGAACTGTCCTCAGGATAACACATCATTCCCTTTAGCCAGTAATAATCCTCCAAGCTCATCTTCACTCCAACGAATCTCCGAGAGCTCCATATTTATTTTATTATAGTGACAGTATAAATTTGTGAGGATACTAATTAGGGATTGATAATTTATTTGCCACTTCTATAATTTTGTTTTTATTGAAAACTAGTTTCGAATGTTATACATTCATCTTCAGTTCTAAAAACACACTAAAATTCAAAATACAGTTTGGTATTATTATACATATTAAATTAGATGTAAAATAAATCAGTATTATAAAACATTTATGAATTATGAATTTAATTAAGACAAGAAATCAAATACATGTTGGTACTCACCGTGAATTTTTGTGTGTTTTTAGAACTGAAGATGAATGTATAACATTCGAAACTAGTTTTCAATAAAAACAAAATTATAGAAGTGGCAAATAAATTATCAATCCCTAATTAGATTGATCTTTCTATACCATCATGCAGATGCCAATTGAGAATATTAACCAGTGGTCTTATCCTTTTTAAGTAGTAATACCAAACAAAATTTGGGCCCTAATTACTGAGGTACATATTTCTATCTATAGTCTATTTTAGGTAGAAGTTATATTATGTATTTTGAAGCTCTCCGAAAGGTTTTAGCTTGATATAAACTCATTCAACTTTTTCATTCCGGATTTGAGCCCAAAAGGTACCCGGTCTATTCTTATCTTTTCAATTCAAAATAATATTTTTTTTAAGAATTAATTTTAATATGTCATAATCTTGCTGGCTTCGAAATAAACAATTACCTTTCGCTGGCTTTAAAGACAATTTATTTAGTAGATAAACCAAGCGGCCCATAAATAATTAAGTCTAATTAACGGAAACGACGAATGCGGCACGCAGCGAACCCATTTCGATAAAGCTAAAATTACCCCCTTAGCTCAATCCTCTGAATTCTATTCATAAAACTGAATATTACTTAACTCTGTTCTTTATGAATAATTTATAATGAGTATTATAGATTTTTAAGCCTTGTTAATTATACAAGCAATTTAATGATTATTTTAACTATTTTAGATGTTCACCTAAAGATGGATATTTTGGAACAACGCAAATGAAGTCTATCCCTCTCAAATAACTCAGATTTGTACATTTAAACAATTTTACACACATTCAGTGCAGGGGTCTACCATAAGAAAGTAGGAATGAAGTGTACAACTTAACCCGAACACCGAGGCACTAAGTTCTAATTTTTTTATTTCCCAGAAACATTTCTGAGAATTCAAAAAGTACTACAAAAAACAATAATTATGTAATAAAAAGAGGAAGAATGACAAATTTGGAAGTTTTAAGACAGATTATGTTAGAAAATGTCTCGGAAGTAATGAGACGTAATTCAGGCTTTGATTAAATCGTGATCCACCTTTGCGATCTACCGCGCATGGCCAACACGGAAACATAAAAAACCAACCTTGTACAAAAAAAAAAAATAAGTAGATAACCTTGTGTCTATAATTCTACTTAAAAATATCTGATGTGGACAACACATGACTTCCTTGTACGCCTACTAAACTATAAATCGGTGGCTCAAAAAGTGATCCTGAATTTGGTTACTAGTTTCCAAAGATTGCAGTAAAAACGACATTCGGCGTCCCAATATCCATCTATTGACACACACACACACAAATGGGGAAGAAACCAGTATTTTACACTCAATTTTAACACTTAAGACAAGTAATAAAAATATTTAATTGGATTGGAAACCAAATTGCGTTTGTAACCTTTACTACCGAAACATATGATTCCTGAATATAATTTCAATATATTTTTTGATGTAAGCTTATTATGACCTTCAAGTAAAGTACCGTTTTCGGCTCACCAATTTTAACCAAAACATATTAAATACGTTCATATCGATATAAAAATCCTATTTACCAAATTTGAGATGTTTTACATTATATTTTAATATAATTATTGATGAAAGTCTAATATGACCTTCAAGTAAAGTACCACTTCCGGTTTTCCAATTCAGACCAAAATCTATTATGTTATTTCGATCAATATATAAGTTAGAAATACCAAATTTGAGAAGTTTTGCAAAGTATTTTAATGTAATTTTGTATGGAAATCAATTATGACCTTCAAGTAAAGTACCACTTCCGGTGATCAAGCAGTGACCAAAAAGGGAGGTTCACAACTAGATTTTACAACAATCCTAAATATAAAATTTCAACTTTCTACGGCTAACCGTTTTTGAGTTATGCTAGATACGTACGAACGTACGTACGTACAGACGCCACGACGAAACTAGTCAAAATGGATTCAGGGATGGTCAAAATGGATATTTCCGTCGTAATCTAAATACCGAAAATTTTCGCGATTACAATACTTCCTTTTCTTCCTACAAGGAAGTAAAAAATAACACTTGATAAAATGAACCTATATTTTTACTTTCTTGTAAATTTCAAATTATAAACGTTTATTTATTATTTTCTTGTTTTGTTTTACAGAAATCAAGCTTCATAACAACAACCTCTCAGAAGAAGAGGACAAGCAGACAGCATACATTGGAGGTTGGTATATTTTCGTTTTCTTTTGCAATGTTTTTTCTGCACTGTTAATAGCTTTAAAAATAATAAATATAAAAATATCTGTTTCCCTTCTTCTCATTTTTGAACTTAAATAAGACGTTTATTCTTTCGCGTAGCAATATCTATCATGGACTTCGGCATGGATGCTACTGTGAAGTCAGCGAAGCGTCATCGGCTTAATGTCCGAAAACTACCGCAACATAACCAAACACAAAAAAGTTCGACGCTCGGCATTAGTTGTTTGTAGTTCGACATTCGGCTAAACGATGCGTCCAACGATGCATCGTGCAGAGGCGCCTTCAAACATTTCATCCAACGTTTGATAAGACGTTCGAAGTATAGGGTAGCCGTTAAGAGTTGGCAAAAAGGACCACAAGACCCACTTGCCAGGTTAATTTCGCCCACCGATACCAGTGCCAGTATATATACATAACGAGAGAAATGGCAAACTATTATCAAATAAGCGTATATTATTCAAAATTAAAAATATCCGTCTTTGCTATAAATTACTCTAAGTAATAATGAGGGACAGGTTTATAGAGTCTGAAAGGGCCTATTAACACTTTACTACTAAACTTTAAAACTAGGACTGCCTGGACGAACTATAAAAGAAACTTAAATCAAGAATAACGTTGAAGTTGGAAAATTAAAGCTATAAAGGAAAATTTATTCATAATTTACGTTTAAAATTATTCGCCGTACGCTCAACTAAAAATCTTTAAAGGTTATTACACTTCATATTGGGTTGGAACATAGAAAATGTCAGTTCCTAAGATATGAGATACATGAAAGAAAAATGATGTTATTTTTAATTACATTATTTTTTAGCATCATTACATTTCTCCATGACGCCAAACAAGGTTTTTTATCTTAAAAATCAATACTATAAAGTCATTACTTGCGGATTTGGAACATGTTTCTTGTTTTTTTGGTATCCTATATTTCCCTAAAGGATATCAAATAAAGAAGTAGTAGTCAAGCTAAGGTTTAACCCCACTCCCCCCCCCAAAAAAAAAATCCAATTGTTTGGAAAGTTCATTTATTTATGCTTAAAGTCCTGATGGACTCGACCATGTAATCCAGCGACAGTAACCAAAACATGTAACTTTTATTGCCTACGATCCAATATACAAAATTATTGGTCAGAGCTAAAGCCAATAGCGGTTCCTGGATGTGGGAACGGGGGTCCACAAAAAATATCTCCATAGTAACCAACTCAAAATACGAGGGCAAATATCCGTCACAAATAGAGAAGCCTTACGTTTTTTTAAAGGAGAGTCTTGCGGTCAATAAATGAACACACAAATAAGAAAAAAATTATTATAATGTGTGCTGACGTTTCGGCATAAGTTTTAGGCCATTATCAGGGCTAAGAAAAAACAAGATAACAAAAGATGTAATAACAGTGGCAGTACCAGTAATAATAAAAAAGTAAACAAACAATAAGATGAAGAAAATATAAAGTATAAAGAAAAATATGATCATAATATGCTAATATTAATGTGAGAATAAGAAATATAGAAAATTATGTTAATAAAGTATAAGTAATGTAAATAAGGTACAAAGAAAAATATAGTAATCATAATGTGAATAATCAGAAATAAAAAAAAATATGTTAATAGATAATGACAAGAAGATATTTAAAATTACGTTTTTACATTTTTATGTTCTTACGTTTTTTTTCATTTTACTATTCCTGCTGCCAGTGTTAAGCTGGTAGTTTCCAAACAACTAGAAGACGGTAAAAGAGCTAATTGTTGGGAAATAAAGAGTAATTTATTCCTTTTAAACAGGTTTATTGATACAATGAAAATAAATAACTATTACATGAATTGGAAATGAAATTAACTTTGCACGTTAAATTAGCTGTTGTAAAAAATCGTTGTATTCGAGTGCCGAGCTGGTGAACAAGAAATGCGTGCATATGATGCGATGATGGCAGAAAGTATCCCCTCCAACAAAAAAACTCGGGCCCTTCTCTACTTCTCGGCTCACTCTAGGGGGCTCACTGCACCAGCTGTGCGGGTAGCGTCTGTTAAAATGAAGGCGTTCCGTTTCTGTTGATTTACTCAATCTCAATTAAATATTTCCTTTTTTTTTTTACTACTATAATGTAATTATATTTTTCTTGTATAAAGCCAACTAAACCTGTTATTAATACTTCTTCTTTCTCTTGCTCTTTTGCCTTTTAGCGTCTAGCTCGAGCCTCAGTCCTGAATGCTATTAGCAGACTGATAGCTGAGTGTACTTTTCTTTGACACCTTGTCTTGAAATGAATTATGCAATTATGGTGCTACTTGTTTGGAAGGTGGCAAACTGCGTCTTCACACGTTTATTATACATATCATATTAAAAATTAATGGTTGTTTCAGAATTATCTGGTCAAAGAGGGAGAACTACCAGTAAAGCATCCAAAATAGTTCTTGCTTTCATTGAACACATGCTCTGGATATGCTGGTGGCTCTTTCATTTCAGGTAAGGTATAAAGTCGTTTTGAATTGATAGTTTTTCATTTGATTCATATTTGTGTTTTTAGTTAATAGTTATTGGTGAAAATCAATGCTTTTATACAATAACATGTCATAATTCTAAATAAAACCATTAAATGGCACTCATATAGCTCCACAAAATTAAATATATTTGAGAATGGCTTGAGCTCTGGCTGAAATGTTATAACATAAAAAAAATAAAAGTAAACACAGCCTAATACACATTGGAATCTTCCAAAATAATCCTTATCAATAATTACTAATATAAAGACTAATTATTATTCTTTAAAACATTTCAGTCACTGTTACATCATTATAGATTATTGTTTATTTAAGTGGGTATTCAATCTTCCTGAACCGGCAGATGCCAGTATCTTAACCCCCAAATCTACTGAGGACAAGAGAATCAAACCTGCACTATCTCCTCATATCACGGTTGTTTTGATTTTTCCATATGAAATCAGCATAGAATTCCAAAACTAACTAAGTAAATCAGTTAATTCACTTTTGATTTAACTGCTTTTGTAAGAAATCCTTTTGCCTCATGAAAACCTAGTGCTAAAACTTTTAAAAGATAAAAATAAACAATAGTTAACATTGGAAAATGGAGTTGGCTCGTTTTGGAATTCTATCCCTCAATTTATTTTTATAGTTATTTTGGCATTAAAACATATGACTTTATTTTATTTCAGGTAACCAGCTTTACAACTCTTATGGATTTCCTTCAGAAGCTGAAATCTGATTAAAAAAAAAGGTAAAGAAATACTGATTTCTTCATAGTCCTCGATACATCTGTGGTTTAATAGACCCCATGTCACTCAATAACATATCATTGCAAAGAAATCTTTGACTGATGTGGAAATCTATATATGTAAAAATAATCATCCAGTGTAAATGTTTCAGGTGTACAATCATTTGCCCTAGAATCATCATAAAGTATTGGTATTATGCATCTTTTTATTTATTTTCAATGTTTCTAAAAATTCGAAAATAATGAATATATCTATTTTACATAAATTTCTTAAATATTTATTCATTTTTCTTTTTTCAATCAGACTTGTGGCACTCTAAACATTGATTTTTTTTTATGTATGAAAAAGTACCCAAATAGCAGTTCTCAAAAAGTTTTATTCTTAACTGCTGACCATAAAAGACTCCTGGATAAGTATGTTTACTGTTGAAACTCCCGCCCTTTTTCCCTTACTTCTCTTGTGCCATGTACCATAGGCTAGGTTGTAACCCAATTTTCCCAAGTTCAAGATGTAATGATACTGCAAATGTAAACATAAATAATAAATAAAAATCTTAAATAAGTCTTCAACGAAAAACATTGGAAACATTTTTTCCGGATCATATTGGCCCGTGATCAGTTTCAACAGTTAGCTAAATATGCTCAGTAGCTAAGAGTTAATTGAGTTGAATAAAATTTGATATTATGCAGATAGGTTAGATTGAAAATGCAATAAGGTACAACTTTCTTGTTACTTCTTCTTTGGGATGAAATTTATTTGATATATTACCAAATCTTGTAATATATCTTGCTGATATGCCGAGTTGAGACGGTTGCCTACGTCATTGCCTGAGTGGTTTTCTGTTCCGATCCTTGAGGAGCAATATACCTCCATATATTCTTGATCTCATCCTCCGTTCCTATATTCACTTCTCAAATAGTCCTCAACCTAACAACTTGTCCTAACTCCTCTCTCATAGTATTGCTTCTTTTGGAAAATCATCATTGTTTGTGCTATATTGCTATCTATTTTCTATCTCTTTCCATCCATACAGTATTCTTTAAATACCATTTGTTCACTTTCTTAACTATCAATCCTTCAAATATTATATATACATAATATATATATACACATAAATATATATATATATATATATATATATATATATATATATATATATATATATATATATATATATATATATATATATTTAGGCTTTTTTCTTTTTTGCCCATATTCTTCTAATTTTTTCTTCCATCTCCCTCCTTCATTCTTCTATTCATTTCTTGCATTCTTGCTTCTTCTTCTCCACTATAAGAGCATTTATGTTTATCACTATTATATATATATATATATATATATATATATATATATATATATATATATATATATATATATATATATATATATATATATATATATATATATATATATATATATATATTATTTGTCTTTAATTTTCTGACATCTTTAAACTACAATAAACTATTCTTTCCTATGTAACAAATGTTACGCTTAGGGGAAAAGAAATGCCAGAATAAAAATTGTTTTTTATTCATTCAATTACTTAAATTTTATAATTATATCATTCACTTGGAAGAAGAGTGCCATATTACAAAACTTTTTATAATTAATTTTTTTTGCTTGGAATGCTTCCAGTGACATATTTCTTTGAGAATAAATATCAGATTTTTAGTTTCAATATTTACCGCAGTAAAAAATTATTGTTAGTTTAGCTATTATGAGTTTTCTGGTCATGCATCTTTACCATTTAATTTTTCAAGAAGAATTTACTTCTATTGAAGTAAATTTGTCAAGTCATTATAAATAACGAATTGTTAGTAAAAGCGGTCCTCGAACTTATGTCAGATTCCGTTCCTTGGAAAGGTTGACAAAAATGTATAAAGCCACATTTTGAGACCTTATATGCATATATCTATAAAGTCGTTTGTATAATGCGCACTTATTTAAACTTAAATTATTAATAATTATGTAAACCAATTTTTTTTTCCGATTTAAGTTTTCGATAAACGATATAGTTTAAGTTCACTTAATTTTATGACCTTATTTTTCTCTCCCAGAGTAATTACATGCCGTTTCCAAGAAACACTACCAGACGGAACAGTTTCATCACTCATTTTCCTACTTAAAACACCAAACGGATATCGCACTGGACGCAACTGAAGAAATAATAATTAATTATTAATTGACAAGTAGGAAAAGAAAGCGATTCTTTGAAATATTTTTATAGTAAATATTTGATATAATTAGAGAAATTTTCATTCAGATAGGATGTGATTGCTTCCGAAAAAGAACTGATTGAAATCATACCTGTTTCGGGCTATCGAAAACATTTCACTTTTTTTTACTTCCTTCTTTTCTATAGCTTTTTAAAATTAATGTAATAGCTTTATTTTTTCATTTAAATTTGATTAAAACTGGAGAATTTACTTCAAACTGGGATTAGAAAGTAACTTTATAAATAATGTCTTAATAAAGATAATAATAAATTATTTTTAATGTTTTAATCATATTATTCTTATGCATGTTAAGTGCCTAAAAAGGATCAATATTTTGCTTCAATATGAATAATTGAAAACATCATTCTTTATACTCAAAATATTATTTTATATTTTACACATTCAATAAAATATTTTGGGTAGATTTTTCCAAATTCAATTTATTGTTTACTAAAAAAAGTTTTTATTCAAATTCAATTTGTTTACTAAAAAAGGTTTTAATTTTTTTTTTCGAATACAATTTATTGTTTACTAAAAAAGTTTTTTGTTTTTTTTCAAATTCAATTTATAGTTTAATAATTTTTTTTTTTTTCAAATTCAATTTATTGTTTAATAAAATAAACTCTGGAATTTGCATTGATTTTTATCGAAAACTGCTGCAATTTGATTCATGATTCATGATTAAATGTTAAAAAAATGAATAATAACTTTCACAAAAAAGGTTATTTATTGATGTTTTATCAGTGAGTTGAGGGACAGCGATAAACCTTAATAGGCAAACTTCAAACGCTTCTCCTATAAAATTCTACTTTTTCATATTATGGCACTCTTCTTCCGAATGAACCATATTTCACTGTTGATTTAACTTTTGCAGTCTTTGATGAGGCTACCCTATCAGTCAAAATTAGCAAAATCATCATCTATGATGTATCTTTAAGTGGACTTTATGGGTTTAAATATTAACTTTATGGCTATTGATCAGGATGTATAGTTATGATTATTCAATATACTTGGGGCATTTTAAATCTATCTTTACTAATTTTGGAAGTAATTTGCAAAAAGTAATATAACAAACGTGGCGGTTTTGTGAAAACTTTGCCAGATTTGTCGGCAAGAATTTTTTTTAACTAAAATTAATATTTTGTTTCATTGAATTTGGCAGGATTATTGATCCTTCTGTCTTGAAAAAAAGGTTTAAAAAAAAAATCTTCAGAATTTATTTTAAGAAAAAAGATCTTCAGAATCTTTTGGAACTGACCTTAATATACATTCTTCAAAACAATTTATACTGTTGTTTGATTTTTACTTCAAAATACCTATTGGTAGTTAATAGATTAATTATTATTTGAATATTATCAATAATGAAACAGTGTCATTTAAAAAAAAATTGTAAAAACTATAATTTGTTTAAGAAATGACCTAATATTGAAAATGGCCTAAATCCATATGTCAGTTGTCTGTTGTAAATTGTAGATAACAGCATGTGGCATTCGAAGTTAGCTGTCATATATAACATTTTGAGGTTAAGTATATTCAGAGTAAACGATAATTTTGGACTTATAAATTTTCGCTGGTATTCTTATAGTTGAAAATTTACTTTGAAAGTGGCCCAAATCCAATTCTTTATTGGTAAAGAAATTGCCGATTTCTGAATATCTGAAGGCAGTCATGATTCTAATTACAGTTAGTTATTAAATAAAATTAGTATTTAAACAATTAGCTTATCTTTTTGGATAGTTGCACTAGTTGAATACTCACAAGGTGTTGTATATCCTGCATGATATATCTTTAATTTCATTGAAACACAAACTCTTAAATATTCTCAATTTAAACATAAACGGACTTAGACCACTTTCAAAATAACCGGCTCAAATATATTTTCAAAAAGAATTATCAATTTTAATTAGCATATAATACTTATTGCCAGTATATGGTAATACTGTCAAACCTCTATATATCGAACATGATTCCTTTTTCAAGATTCCTTGAAAAAAAATTTGATACATATATAGAAATTTCGATATGTAGAAAGATTACAATTTTTCATCCATGCCATATTAAACACAATTAGAATTATTATTACTTATTAGAATTATTTTATTAGGACTAAAGAAATATCAAAGGCGATTTTTCTGAGTTAATGAAGTATCAATAACAGTTTTTTAGTGTTGAAGAAAAAAAAAAAATGAACAAAAACATTTATATGGAAATGTTTTCAAATTGCATGTGTGATTGAAGATTTTTTTATACATGTGCATATATAATGTGAACATATTTAATAAGGACATACAAATTAATTTATTTTATTTTATCGCAAAATAGTGCTTCTTCTGAAACAAAGTTTTCTCCGAATTTCCGTAGCTTTATAAAACAGTGAAACAAGTATTTGTTTCTTATTTAATTATTACCCAAACTTATGGATGCAAAAAAATAAACGTAACAGATTCTTTTTGATGGCAATTAAACTTTATATATTTTGTTAAATATGACTTTTTGTTCTATGCATAGAAATTTTATGCAGTATACCAAATATTTTTTTCTAATAAAAATTCATGGTTCCCCAAAATAATTTCTATATATATATATATATATATATATATATATATATATATTTGGAGAGAATTTCGATTCATGAAAGTTCTATATAAAGAGGTTCAACTGTATTTTCATTTTAATCTTCAGTTGTTCTTCATCAATGTTACTATTAGAAATAAAATTGTGCCAGTTAAAAAACCATGGTGAACATTCTGGATGATAATTGAATAAAAATATCATTGAGGTATCAATAATAACAATATTTATATTTTATGATTCTAAATAGATTAATTTTTCAGAAGACTTTTAATTAAAATATATCATTTTTGTAGAATGTCAGTGTATATGAAGGGATGATTTTTCTCAGGTGCATTTGATTGTTCAACTTGTATAATGCTCATTTTACAACTTGGATGTATATAATATTGTAAATATTTATTGATGGAATTAGATGTATATATACTAAGTTCTTTAAGATCTTGAGTTAATTTATCTATAGCATACAATCTATTAAATCTGTTTTATATAATTAGTTTTGAAAAAAAAAAAAAAAAGATATATGAACCGTTTAGATTTGTAAGTGTCAATAAAGAAATTTAAATGAAAACTTTCTTCAGAATTGATATTACCTTATTGAAACCTCTTCATTAAATCATTTTTTTCAAATGAACCTATTGTGAATTTGTATTTAGACTCATTAGTTTAAGATTGAAGAGAAGGTTATGCATGGAGGTGATGTCAGAGAAAACAGGGAGTTAACCTTCAAATGTCTGAAAATATTTAATACCATTTCATGGTGGAGCTGGTAATCATACAAGATTAAGTGGCGTGCAGAATCATTCCTCAATTGTTCCTTTCCCTTTAATGCATTCCTTACACATCTCTTACAACCTGTTTTTAAGTGCAGAGATACTCCTTCTAGTTTTCTTCCTTAAAGCCTCCTTCAATGTATTGGCAGTTAAAGGAGAGACAAATGTAACTAAATAGCTACCTTAAACCCTCTTTGCTCTCGCTGCAACCTGTTTTTATAGAAGTGTAATTCTTGTTATTATTGCAAAAAATAGTAACAAAAAAACAAAACAAAGATGTAGTAAATAATGTAAAATCTCATCCATAAACAACACAAAGAGAACAAGCTATAAGGCAATAACTTATTCAAAGATATTTTACATAAACATTTTATTGAACTTTAAAAATTATAATCATGTTAAAAAACATGTACAAACCAAATGTATTTTTTAGTGAACACAACTTCCCTTTAAAAATTTCTTTATTTTCGTTACATTTAAATTTTTATTCCATCGACGGACGTTTCGATGTCATCAGAGTTTTATTTTTTTTCTAAAATTTCACAATACAACAAAAACACCATAAATATTTTTAAATATGATTGTACATTTTTAGTAAATTAATTCAAGAACAACATAATTTATTATCTTAAAATTGCTTATATTACTTATATTTAATCGCTGGAAGTAGAAATTATGTAATATATGCACATACATTTTTAAATTGTTAAATTACAAATTATGAGATAATTTTTTTCTTTTACTCCAATGATTTTTTTGAAATTCCTTTTTCCAATTAATTCCATTTTCTTCTCAGTGGCTATTGTTTCCATTTGTGACTTCTTCAAGTCTTCTTCGGCAAGTTTCTTCATTAAAAAAAAAAATCACCTATTCTGTTAATTAGTAAACTAAAAACAAGAAGTGCACTCACTTTGGCGGCACATATACCAACATTCGAAGTATACTACTAAAAAAAAGAAGGTTGTTGTAAATCGTAACAGTCCTGTTACCTCCTTTTCTTAATCAATCCTTTAAAGTGTTTTCCTCCAGTGTTTAAGGTAAGAAAAAGAAACGTCTCCGCAATCAAATTGGCTTAAAGAAGGCCTTTATCATTCAGTTTCATTATAGGCTTCCTTTATGAAGGAATGTTCAAGGAGAGAATGTCTCTAGTAGTGGAAGAGTGGTATCTGCTCTTCAAAATAGAAAAGAAAAGTCAAATTAAGTTGGATGCTACCTATAGTTACATCTGTTGTAGTGATGAAATTTCTATAGCGACAAAATAATCAGGTTCCATGAACTTGGTATATCAATTATATGCAATTTTAAGTGGATAAAACAACATTGCTTGTAATGGCATATCAATCATAGCGACACGTTTTTCATTCAGATAGGGAGTAAAAATATCAATTTCCTAGAGTCGTGGCAATGGAAAAAAAAGAGGGAATCAGCTCAAAATATAAACATTTCCAAGGAAGAAGATGATGAGAAGGCACTTTTAATGGGAGATGCTTTGGACTCAATTCGTACTTTACAAAAGTTTTTACCAGCAAGCAATGGCCTTCAGAGCGACATCATCAAACGGGGTATTAATGCTATTGAGGCTAAAATATCTTATCAAGATTATACTTAAAAATGCTCGAAACAGTCCTGCTTATCGAAACAGTCCTGATTTTTTTTTTTTTTAAACAAGTTTAATGTTCATACATGTTTCAATCTGTTAACTATAATCGAGAAATTATGTTCAATAAACATTGTAGAAATTAATAAATTATTCTAAATATCCCCAGAAAGATGCACAACTAACTATTGCTAACGTCAGAAACTTTAATGGTTGGAACCCTATCATCCCAAAGAGCAGCTAGCCCTCAAATATCAGGCCAATAAACCAACAGACATAGTAGGTTATCTACCACTATGTGTTTGATAGAAGAAACATTCTGGGGACTGATATGTAAGTTGCCCTTTGTCTAATTTTTATTTTAACAAAAACACATTTTTGAGTTGTGCTCATTTCATTCTGGATGTGCGATATGGATATGTGAATCTAAATAAAGATTATGTAAATTTTATACTTTCAATAAAGTTCAAATTAATTCCTTTTGGCAATTTGTTTTCTACATCTTTGATATTTTCCCTCTACCAGAGCTGGTATCGGTTACAAAAAACACCGGACATTATGATGAAAACCGACAAGCCCCCTTAAAGGGTTGTTATAAACGATATGTTCTACAAAACAGGACAATTAAATTATTTGATTTTAAGGAATAACTACACCCTTCAAACTTGACAACTTTTTATTCTCATAGGCAGCACAATGTTTCGTACATCTGTCTGAGAAAAATTATAAAAATATATATGTTTGAAGTATCCTTGATTGGGAACAATTGAAAAATAAGCATTTATCCCATATGCATTTTGCTGTTTATTGTTCTACATTACAATTAAAATTACAGAAAATATTGATATATTTTGATGAAAAATGAAAGTATGAATAAACAAAAATGCTTATTTAAGTGCATGTATGGACCCATCATTGATTCAATTAATAACATGAATATATATATATTATATTTCGATCTAATCTTAATCTAATAATGGCTATAATAATTTTTAAATATTATCACAGGCAATATAGATCACAAAATATTAACAATCAGCTACTTTTAGTAGGTATTACAATATAATCTTCAAATCACAAAATTTAGCACAGAAAAAATTTATTATAATACATTGTCTTATATATATATATATATATATATATATATTTTTTTTTTTATGATTTTTAATTTTAATTTCTTAATTCCACATAAATGATCAGCTTAATGCAATATAATAAAATGTTTTCTTCCTCTTCTTCAATCAATACTTCTTTTAAAACTGAAACATATAATTTGTCAATGTTATATTGTGCAATAAGTGGTAAAGAGCCATTTAAATTTAATATATCGTCGGTTTGTTGCAAAAAGTCATCAAGTACACTTCTGATGGATTTAAACCTAAGTTGTGAGTTTAGATCATATTTATCTACGAAAAACTCATTAATTCCATCAGAATAACTCAAACCCTATTAAATTTCAAAGATATTTTCACTAAGTGCACATGTTCTGATTTTACTAAGGAGAAAGTTGTCAAGTTACTTGATTATCTCAAATTTAATAAAATGTTACTTCAGGACTTTTTGCTATACCGACGCTATGTATGAAACATGATATATTTAAGGATTAAAAAAATAATAAAGTGTAAAAATCATTGTTAGCCATTCCATAATAGGCTCTCTTACCAGCCAAGATCATCCTTAACTGCTTAAAAAATATACATGATACTAAAAATTATTTATTATTTTTTTTTTCGTTTTTTTTCTTACCCTTTCCCCTTTTATTTAGTAGCAGATATGCATTATTTAATAGCAAAAACCAAAATAATGTGTTTTTCTTGTGCTGAAGGCATTCTAAGGGTGGTTTTGTAGGTTTTTGGTTTTGTGGTTTTGTCTGCTGTGGACAGCGGTGGCATCAATGGGCATCATCGCCTTCCAACATTTTTATCTTTGTTTTTAAAACTATAACTTATATTTGAAGCATATTATTCAGAACAAATTATTAGAAGAAACGAATATAAGCCCCTAAGTAATCTATACTTATGTCTCATAAAAAAATTTCAGTTAATTAGCTTCTTATTCATATTGTACAACATTAAGATACAATAAATTATCATTATTATTCCAACATTTAAGTTACCTTTATATATAATTCACTAGGCCTTTATCCTTTCAAAGTATGGTAAGACATCCAAAGGTGCAGGGTACTTTCTAAGGGTAGTTGGGCCTGTATAGACTTTGCCAGTGTTTTCGTCCCTCCATTCACCACGAGGAAGATAAATATCCCTGGATGTTGCACCTTGCTCAAGAACTGGAGCTACCAACAAATCCTCTCCCAACAGGAACTCTGTGAAGATTAAATTAATTAGAGAACAAATATTAATGAAAGTATATAAAGAAGCTTTAAGCAGAGATGGGCAAAAAGTACTTTCTACTCAAGAGTAATTTTTGGCCATCTCTAATTGTAAGAGCATAATTGGTATTAACGAGGAGTTGAAACAGTATTTTTTTTCTACTAATGAGTTCTACTTTAACAGTTTGAAAAAACTTTTATCAATAAGAGATCTATAAAAAATGTTTTTTCAAAATTATTGAATAAAAGTTTTAGCAAAAAAAGTTTTATTTTTTAAATTTATATATATATATATATATATATATATATATATATATATATATATATATAAATTAAAAATAAAATGTATATATGTGGGGGGTCGGGATGGCCGAGCGGGTTAGCGCGCTTGCAAAAGTGCACCTGCTCACAAACCCAAAGGTTATAAGTTCGAATTCCGGTACTGGCACTACTTTAATTTAATTTAATTAATAATTCAAGCAATTTATCCCCCCTCTCTCCCAGGTATGTGAGGCCCATCAGCCTACTGGAGGCAACTCACATAGGCCAGGCGTAGGAGTGATGACCCTACCCCATGTACCTAAATTGCGAATCGTAGTATGGTTTTCCAGGACGTAAAATAGCCACCCAGAGGTTTCGTCCATGGATGGTGTGCTTCGGGAAACGAAATATATGTACTCGTGAGCCTGTAGGCTCCGAACAGCCATAATCCGTGGACCTTGACTGGTTTGTCACTGTCCTTGAACTCGAGTGAGTCGGTGGGAAGGACACTGACGAATTGGCCCCAAAAGGATCCATTATGGAGCTATGGATAGCCTGCCGCTGTACCATGGAAATCATGGTTCGTAGCAACGTGAGAATGGGTGACCCCCTCCAGGCTGTCTGTTGTCCCGCAAGCAATACATGTCTATATGAGTACAATATGGCGCGGCCAAAGATCTCTATGGTCTATAGCACCAACCGAAAAAAAAAATATATATATAAATATATATGTATGTATAATAAAATAATATTTGTTAAACTTTTGTTTATTCCCTCTAAAATAAAAGTTATAAGTACAAACAATTATAAATTATAACAGAAGATTATAATCATTACACTGTTCAGCACTCAGACTGAAAAACTAATTAATTCCGATGATACTTCAAAGTTAACTTAGAGAGCATTGTGCAGTATAATGCAAAGTTTTATTTGCTAGTCAGAATTGTTTTAGTAGCCCAAGAAAAGTAAAAGCTTTAATGTGATATAGCTATTTAAATTTATTTGTTTAATGAAATCTAAAGTTTTAATCTTTTTTGAAATATTTGTTATGTTGAATGCATGGAAAAATTATGAAATTTTTTTACAGCTTTAACATATATTGATTATTACATTTTCCGTTAATAAAAATGTAAAACCATATTACTTTTTTCATTAAAATGTATTCAAGTAAATGTTTTATAAAAACTGTTAAATAATTTTTTTTATTTATGATGTTTGAAAATAAAAGTTAAAAAAAAATGTTATTCTTCTACATTTATATAAATACATAAAAGTTAAATTTTTACTTTTAATTAAGTTAACTGTTAACTGTTTCATTCAACCCTTGGTATAAGATATATCAACACTGTTTACCTGAGCTTGTTACAAGGGCAATTTTATCTTCGGGGGCGATCCACCAAATGGGGTTAATCACTGGATGACGGGGGTCTTTAAATTCCTTTAAGATTCTTTCTGAATAAGCATTATGCAAAGCAGTAAACTTTCTAGTAAGCTGTATAGTCTGAAAGAAAAAAAAAATTACAAGATGACAATTACCATAAGTAGAGAAAAGTATATTGTCATTGCCATCATGAAACCTACTGTGTGACCAAAAATCAGTTATGTGATTTTGATTTATTATAAACATGATTTAATATAAACATGACCTGCTTATGAAAAGCACTCGTGTTAAAAAATCTTAACATGATTTCAATTGATCAGAAAGAGTCCTCCTATTGTGTGTTTATCGCATTCCCAACTGTTACCGCTAAAACCCAGCCATGAGACACTTGCAAGACAGTCTTCACATAGATGACTTCATAGTTATATACCTACCATGGTGGAATGTTTACAATTAATTTATAAAATTCCTTATAAATTAGTTTTTGGTTTATTCTGTAAAATCATATTTTTGACACATAGGAGGTCCCATGGCAGCAATGATGATATGGTAATTTCAAGAAATAACAATAACAATTATTCATGTTTTTTTTAAAAGTATAATGTTAGTAATGATTTGAAATTAGTTTACAATGAGAAACAAAAACTATTTTTTAGAATCCATTTAATTTATATATTTTACGGTTCCTTGAGACCATAAAAATAATTTTTGAGTTGTGGTATAATCATAATCCTTTCGCTCTTACAATCTAATGATACAAGAATAAAAAAAAAATGATTTTATGCGACTCACAATTTTGTTTTGTTATTTAGATAAATTTTATTGATTTTAATGTTTTTTGTGAGAGAAATTAGAAAAATAATACGTAATAAATAAATGTTTGTTTATGTTTAATATGTCAGTATTAATTTTTTGAGGGTAAAGAGTTTAATAATAATCATTTATTTATTTCTTAGCATAATTAAACCTTTATAAATTTCTTCATAGAATCTCCACTGGTCAATATTTCAGACTCTTGTCCATTTTCAAGACCCCTTCATATTCTGTTCTTATAATTTTGAATTCATATTATAATGTTTCTTTTAATATTTCTGTATGAGATTGTTACTAGTTATCAGAATACTTTCTTTTTTCTTTATAACTTGTCATGTTATAACTTGACTTCTCAGCTCAATTTATTCTTCAAGATCAGGCTTAATATAAGCAAGCCTTAACAAGCCTTAAAAACGGCAGAAATATCAATTGCTATAGTCCGTGGGCTAAGAGAATGCCAGTGAAGCCTCACAAACTATCAATCTAACTTTGTCCCATTACCATTTAATTTAAATTGACTTAAATTATATTTAATTAGCTTGCCATTTAGACATTCTCATCTAGAATTTTTTTGCACTTTATCTTGTTTATTCAGAGTATTACCCCAGTACTCAGAGAGATTCTGATGATGAACGGACTATAGTGATTTATTATTATACTAATATTCTGTTTTAAACAAGCTGGGCACAGCTTTAAAGAAATGAGGCACACAAAATCAAAAATCGATCATACAACTACTAAAAATCAAGAGTTATTACCTCATCGTCAAAAGACCACGGAGCGAGAGAGAACTGAATAACGGGAAGGAAAGTGTTGACTTGCATCCATCTGATGAAAAGTTCTTTGGAAGGATGTTCATTGTAACAATTTCCTCCAACCATGTCGGGAAGGATTGCTCCATAGCCTAATAAGGAAAGCTGAAGAACTGATTTAATAACTGAGCGTAATCCCAAGTTTTCTGAAGTCCAAATGGAATTTGTGTCCTGAAGCCTCTGCATGATTTTATATTGGAAAGCTTCTGCGCCTACTCTTGCTTCTGTTAGGGTACCTGAGGAATAAAAATATGAATAAATATTTCAGTAAAATAAGGTTTAGAAGAATAAATTAATAAGTGTCTGATAACTATAGTTATTTCAATAAAATTTGAAGACTATTTCTTAACACCAAAGGGATAGAGGCAAAAATAAAGCAACTGATTACAGGAAAACAAAATACTACAAAAAAAAATAATAATAATAAAATAAAACAATGAAAACCACTCTGCCAAGATAAAGCAGATAGTAAGACATTTCTTGTTATCTGAAATGACTAAAAACTATTAAAAAGACTAAAAAACTCAACAATCCTAAATAGAAGGAATCTATATATTAAAAAAGATGTTTTTATAAATGAGGATACTTTATAATTTTCAATATGTTATTTTAAAATGCAAATGCTTTTTTTTTTTCCAGCACCCGTAGGACTCATAAAAAATACTGGTACAAACAATACATTGCGTTACTACATTAAAAATTTCATATATGACATTGAAACAATATTTTGTTTCGAGTTACTGTAAGACAATAAAAGAAAAACAATGTATTTCAATTTTAAATTATCAACTATTAACTAGATTATTTTTGAAGTTGGCAGAAAATGAGGAGCTTATCTGGGATTTCGAAAATCATTTAACAACCTTTACACGTTTTGGCATAATTAATATAAGAATATAAGAAATAGTATAAGAATATTTAAATACTAAATAAATGTATTTATATAAGAAAAATACTTGAATTTAAGTTAGAGTATTTATTAGTTTGTGTTTTTTCAAATACAAGTACCTTTAATTATATTCATATTTGGAATTATTTAATAAATAAATACACTATTATAAAGTCAAAAATGAACTTGAAAAAATGGAACTTTAACTAAGCAGTTTATGTACAGGGCGAGATTATGTTATTTACATTGAGGGAACAAGAAACTAAAAACGGAAAAAAATTGTTTTTAAAAAGTGAAATTCAAAAATTCTTCCTCTTTCTTATTCTTCAATGGGACTACTTGCAAAATACTACTTAAGAGTCAAAATTATTTATCACTATTGGAGTGATTCGTTGGTTTTCTCTAGACTTGTCTATCTTCCATTATTTTTTATGTTTTCCAATTGTTTATATGTTTCATATTTATCCTCCTAGAAACGTTTAAGTGTTTAAAAAAATTACTTGTAGCCAGCATAGAGCCTTCAACCCTTTTTAGTTGGTTGGCATAGTAGAAGTTTTCTTCTAAATAGAAGTATTCGTTAAATACTAAATACAGAATATAATTATTAATATTTAAATATTCATAATAAAATAAATTTGTTTTAAAAGTTAAGTATTTAAATGCATGTATTTAATTAAAAGTATTTATTTATTTGAAGGTCTAAATGAATACATCATTTACATAAATTTCGGCTCAGGTATAAATAATGATCAATAACTAATCGATAAAATAAAACAGGTGGGTAGTTTAGATATAGAAAATTTCTTGTAATTAGCATTGCTAAAGTAACTTTGTTAAAAAAAAAAACATAAATAAATCCGGTTTAAGATATAAACACACTATGTTTATGTCAGAAAATTGTGCTAAAATAAAAATAAAAAATTGAAACATAACTAAAGGTGGGATTCAAAATCCACCCAAAGTAATTTATTATAAGGGTACCTAAACCAGTGTCCAATTTAAAAATTGGTCAATAAGCGAGCGTCGGTCTGGCAATTTTCCTCAAGAAAATAATCTTTACGATAATAATTTTAATTTTATCCCATAATATCATCACTTATGAAAATGAAGATTTTTCTAAACTCATCCTAAACATTTTTAGTAATATTTAAATTTAAATTTTTTTTTGTTTCGCCCAGGTCTAGTTGGCCTATCGGTAAATCCAGCACTGACGTCAACATAAATTTTTTGTTCAACTCAAATAGTTCCACTTGAGCATCTAATTTGTACAGTGAGTATGATGGAGTTGGGAAAGAAATTAGGCACACACTGGCCCTAAGGCCATAACCTGCCTCCCTTCTTAAGCATCTCCTCTTCTTGAGCAAGGATGGGGTGTGGTAGAGAACTACTATCTGGCATGATCCTAATAGAAGTGTTTGGTCTTTCCTTAATCACAAATGGGTACATTACAAAATATATTGGTCAAATTATCCGAGAATTAGTGACCACCTAAAGAACCACCCATTGTGTTCCTGATTTTAAAAGAGATCATAATCTGCCTTTGGCTGCCTTTGCAATGTGAAAAATCTTAAAAACAGAGCCATGTAGAGACCAAATGCTACTATTCCAATCCAAATGCACCCGAAAAAAATAACAGTTATAATATATTATATAAATACCGCACAGGAAAAAAATCTATTTTAATGCTAACAAAAAAAATTTTAGTTATATTAAATGCAAAATTTATCTCAAAAGATTGTCTAAGTATGAGGGTAGAAATTTAAACTCATAAAACTAGTTTATCTGTTCATAAAAGCATAAATAAAAAAAAAAGGAGTTATTATTTTATATACCATGGTATCAGAACAAAACAAAAATATTTACCAAAACGAGAAGTCATCTTGATATAGTTAGTAGTGTATTGGTTTGGCCGACTTAAAGTAACTGTTTGCTCTTTTATGCTCATTCCTGGAATATAAGCTGCTTCACCAGCATCAAATTTGAAGCCATCAAAACCGTAATTGTCCAAAATTCCCTGTAACCTTTTCACATACCATTCTGTAGCCTCAGGATTGAAAAAATCAAAGAGCGCAGCTCCTTCTCCTGCAATTAGTCCATATGAATTAGTTATTATGATCTAATTAATTAATTTATAACTTTGACAAAATAACAAGCCAGGCAACAATACAAATTTACTAATATACACAAACATCAATACTGTTTATAATAAATATATAACAAATAAAAAGGTTGTCATAAATATAAAAATTTGTATATTTTTCCATTTATGGTTAATCATAATAATAATAAGGCACTGCTCAACATTACTAAATGTAACAGTAAAATTAATTTAACAAATGCGCATAAATTAGACCGAAAATATCTAAAAACCGCAAAGTGTCTGCAACCTATCTGTACAGATAAAAATAAGAATGATAAATGGGCATATTTAATTTATTTGGCACGTCTTAATGTTTTTTTGTATTAACACAATAAATTTCTGTGAGCAATTTTTAAATAAACAACAAATTAAATTTTACGTAATAATTTTGACAACATAATTCAGTAACTCACATTTTGTACTGCTAAGAAAAATGCTCAATATTTCCAAAGTGAAGAAACTGAGCTTATGCCACTATCATTGCAACCGGTAATTTGTAGTTTGTATTTTATAATTCTATTTTATTTTAAATATCTTAGCTGGTTAAACTTTTATGCATAATATGTTAGATCTTTCGTCAGGCATTTAAATAGGTTAATGTTTGTAGAAGCTAGTTTCGAAAATGAAGAATAAAATAATTTTTAAAACTTTTTATTGATAGGCTTGTTATTTGTAAAATTTTATCAGGAAAGGATACTCACCATTCCACCAAGTAGTTAAACCAACTGTACCATTGGAGTATTTCATAACATGTGGGCTGTAAGTTTCGTAGAAATTTGTAGGGCATCCTGGACCAAGGAAGGGATGAACCCACAAAGTAACAAGGTGTCCTTTGGAATGGATCTCATCAACCTTAAAGAAAACATAGATCAATATCATTAAAATTAATTTTAATCAATAATTAAGTGACTGATTATTTTCAAAAACTGCAATTGTTTTTATCTTATACCTACGATCACATCAAAATTATTTATTACTTGTTCTTATTGTAAAATAATTTATAGCTAGATTACATATTTTTTGAGGCATAATGCAGTTTATTCTGGTTCTAAAAGTTTTTTTTGTATGTAGATTATCCACGAATTTCAGTTATCCATAGCAATCACACCACTAAATTCAAAGGATAATTTGAAGTTAATTATGTTGAACAACAGCGTTAATTTAAAAATAATTGCAGTGGATTCGACTATACTAGTAATAAATTATAAGGCTATAATATTTAATTCTAATATAATATTTATTGTATTTTCTTTTCCTATAAAAGGCCTATAGGTCCCGATAATTGTAAAAGATTTTAATGCAAAGTTTAAAGTCGCGATCATGTAATTTGGATCTAAAATATCTTAAACATCTATGGGAAGGATTGACAAGATAAATAAAAAGACCCATGCCTGTTTTAGAATAGCTTCAAGAACTGTAGGATGTTCTGTTGGAAGAATATGAAATAATATATTAAGAATTCATTAAATGCTGTCTAGGACATGGAAAAGTTTTTGTTCTTGGTTAGATGAAATATAAGCTGTAATGAATATAATATAACACAAGAAGAGAAAATAACCTCTATACAATTAATTTATTTTTACTACAAGAAGAAATTTTTTTATTTTTTAAAATACTAATAGTGTTTTTGAATTGTATTCCTAATGTTTTTTTTTTTTTTCTTTTTTAATATTTTTCCCTTAATTTGTTATATTCAAAGAGATGCAATGATCCATCCTTTATATTTTTATTTTTCATGTTTTATTTATTGAGGGGAAATTCATCCACTCACCTATAATTTCAGGTACACTAATAAATGCCTGATAATGATATTGGTGGGGGAACTAGTCCGACAAGTGGATTTTTTTTGGTCCTTTTTGCCAATCACAGAGAGCTACCTTGCCAGGGAAGGTAGTCGCCCGATACTAACCTGAGTGGAGTGCCAATTGATTTGGCGGAACAACCACAAAATAAAAATTAATTGAACCAGGCGGGAATAAAATCCACATCATTCCGAAACGGACACTACGTATGCTTGCCCCCACACACCCAGCCATCACATCCTCACAAATAAATGCCTATCACAGAAATATTATTTGTAATTTGCATAATAAGAATTTGTTAATACCATTGCTTTTGGGTCTGGAAATTTCTTCAAGTCAAATATCTGGCTTCCGTAGCATGTTTCCCAAGCATCATCTAATTCTATAACACTGGCATTGAATCCATGGCTCGTAATATCTTTTTCGAATTGTATGAATTTTTTTTGGTCAATAGGCCTTTCATATTCAACCCAAGTAGACCAGATGGGGTCGGCAATTACTTTTGCTGGTGGTATAGGCTTGTCATAGGAAGGGAAGAAGCAGCTTAAGGCTTCTCTTATATTTGCAGTGTTGCCACAAGTGTCATAACTGAAAAAACAAAAAAAATCAAAGTTGTCATAAAAGATAGAAAATATAATTCATATGCAAATCAACAATTTGCAAGAACGCAAAAAAAAAAAAAAAAAAAAAAAAGTATATCAAAAAAACTAAAATAAGATACTGTAGTTGTATCAAAAACAACATAATAAATCTGTTGAAATGGGTAAACAATTTATAACAAATCAGTAAGAACCTAAGCAAATAGACAGAAGTAGAGAAAGAACAAAAAGAAGAACAAGTTTGAATGTGAGTAAATATTGTTTTAACAATGTATAAATATAACAGAACTGTAGAAACCATAATATTTATATAAGTATTACAATCTCGATCAAAACAATTTTTTTTTTTGGAATACACAAAATTAGTTTCTATAATAATAATCTTTTTTAGGCGATCACTGTCCGGGATGAGGTAAAAAATAAAAACACATTAAATTATTTTGTTACTATTTTATTTGTGGTGAAATTTCATGATTGGTTGCATGCCTTCTTCAGGTTTATAAAAACATGACACAAGAATAAAGAAACACGGTGGATTTTTAAGATACGAGAAGCATTAAATATAGTGGAAACGAAAAAAATATTACAAAACTAAAATAGGATGCATGAAGGTATTAGGTACAGAAATTACAAAAAACTGACGTTGAAGTCATAATTAATAAATGATATTATTCTCGCATGTTGTTTTCATAGCCTACAACGTAGACTGGCACATCGGTACACATTAAACTGTAAAAAAATATTTGCGGAGTGTTTCATTTTTTACCTCTCCTCCAACAATAGGTTTTGTTATCAGTCAACAATATCTCCATTATTAATATGTATTTATTTTTGTAATAAAAATATTTATCATGAAGGCTTTCAGTTATCGAATATAAAGTCTGTTATTTTCACTATGTCTTTATAAAAGTAAAAAACATTTGTTTGTAAATAAATGAAAGTTTCCAAACACGAAGCCTTGAGTCTCTAAAGTAATGGTAAAAAACTAACCAGTGACGTTCTGCTGATTTAGGCATCATCAGGACAGAAAAAATAAGATCAAATATATGCAAACAAAATGCAGCACATCTCATATCAATAGTATAAATTAATACATCAAACAGAGACAGTAGCGCACTCTAAGACATCTGCATACACTATAATCTTATTTTGTTTGCATATCTGATGATGCCTGAATTCGCAAAGCGTTGATTGGTTAATGGATTACGGATATTTTAGAGACTCAAAGCTTGTGTGAAATCTTACATTTATATTCTAACAAATGTTTTATGTGTCTATTTGAGTTTTTTCTCTGCTATATTAGTAAAAAAATATTTTAACACAAAATTTTGAACATTTTAATCAATAAAAAAAATAATCTGTAATTAATGTGTGTACCTCAAACTGAGAGGAACATCCTTGGAGTAGGGGAATTCATTTTTGATTGTGAAGCACAGCTGTGTTTCATCCTGGCTAAGAAATAGAGGAACATCTGGATCCACCCTAATGTTCAAACCACCTGAGGTGTACCAGTATCTTTCCAGAACACTCTGAACACGGCCCTATAAGTTATCATAAATATATATTTAAAAAAATTCATTTTCTATAATTCATTTTTGATAAAATGTAACAAAAAATAGTTAATTCCTTACGGTTCTGCTTGCGTCACCAGTATAAAATGGAATCTGTGTGAGATTGACTCGTTGAGCGGGATATTTATCTAAAACCATTCCTCCGTAGAGTTGGTGGCCTTCGAGGGGGAAGCAGACATGAAAGGGTTGTTTGGCTTCTATGTTCACTGTCCAAATCGTCTTTTGATGTTTCTTAGTAATAAGTAGCTTAGCTGAGTTCTCCCAATGCACGCAGACATCATCGTCATTTTCTGCACAGTACTTAGGATTGCCAGCCACCCCATCAAAACTGAGGTCAAAGGTATGCTTCAGTTCTGAAAATAATTAGTAAAATAATACTAACTTCCAAAATATTTATTCTGATATTTTTGTATGGGGCAGAAAAAAAAAAAACAGGAAAATATATACTTATAATTTTAAAACAGTATTGTTAGTAACACTTCAAGAAGCATCCCACTATATAATAAAATAAATAAATCAGTAAAAGAAGAAATGGAATTGAAAGATAGCCAATGATGTTATCTAAGAGAATGACTTCAAATTGATTTTTTTTACATATAATTTTATATTTTAACAATATTAAAATGATACTTCCATTCATTTAAATATATTATTGTTGGAGTTTATCAGCAATCAAAACCAATAAATAAAATTAAAATTATGATGTTAAACAAAACTGACAAATTTTATTTGTATTAAGCAAGAAAATTGCCCATGAATTTTAGCAGGATCTACAGTATGTTATTATACAAATATTGAAGTGAAGAAAATTCATTGTTTAACAGACTAAATGAAAACATATGAATTTGTAAAAAGGATTTGTTGAGGTATTTCTCAGCATTCTGAATCTATTTGTTAAATTATTTATAATTTTTTTTTTCAAATTTATTTCTGTAATTTAATGACATTTAACAGGATGAATCAAATTTAAAAGGTAATTAGTTATTATATATTTATTAATTATGGACACAAACCATACTTTCAGCATTTCTCAATAAAGTCTCCTGCATGATCTATATTGATGATACTTTTGCCACCGATTTGGAAGTTCAGACATTCCTTGTTCATAAAAAGTTTGAAGGCAAGTTATCCAACAATTCTGCATTACTTATCCATTTCTTTGGAATGATTCTCCTCCAAGTGATTCGTTCAAGTGCCAGAATAAAAAAAAAAGTCCCATGAGGGAAAGTTCGGAATATAATATGTTCCAGGAATTCCCAGTCCATTTCTACCAATTTAATCCGATTCAAGATAGCGGTGGGATGTCTGGTGCTGTAATGAAGAAGGATAGCATCTCTAATTGGCATACATCCTCTTTTGTTTTTGGAAGCAGTTTTTGCCAACTGTGACAACTGGTAACAATAAGCAGTATACGCTGTTGATTGTAAAGAAAATCAACCAACATAGCTTCCCTTGAGTAAAAAAAAAAATTGTTGCAAGCGCTAGCAAATCCAGGATTTAATATTGGGAGATCTAATACCGCGGGTCTGTGGATAAAGATACTTCATAGCAACACGAATGGGGGAGGTTCACCCCCTAGAAAATTTTTAGGGAAAAGTGAAATTTAGGAAGCCACAGTGTTCTATATACCATTTAATCATTAGAATTTCAGTTTTGATTTATTTTATTTTTTTAATAACGGTAATTACAGAAACAATAAAGTTTTTAGCGAGAAAATTTAATATTTTTTCTTGATACATTTAGTAGTGGAACTGCATGGTTTTTAAACCATGATCCAGACAGAGGCCACGTCCTAAATTGTATTTCTTTATTCTCTGTACTACCAGAAATTGATATAATTTTAAGCAAGGAACTGGGAAGAAAAAGTTAAACAATGTAGCTGTTACAGAACACAGTTCAATTACACTAATGTGTTTATAATGGTGAAATAATGTGTTTACTTTTAATGTGTGAAGCGTCGATGTGTGAGAAAAGCTACGGGTATTTGATGCAAAATTATTGCAAATAGTTAACTTGAATGTTACAACAATAGAAATAATATTGAATTGTCCTACATCAACAAAGCTATTATTGTTATGCGTTATGATTTAAAAAGAGAACATGTTGTAATTGTTTAATTATTTGGCTAGGAACATTCAAAGAAACAAAAATGGACCGTTGTAAAAAAATTATTTTTTATTTTGGAGGAAGCGGGGCTTCAGCCTAAAAGCCACCTCCTCGAATCCGCTAGAGGTTGCAAGAACTTTTTCGGTTGAGACGATTTTTCGCCTTCATCCTTCTTTTGCCAATCCTTACTCGTTATATTCGAGCAGGGAGAGTGAACCCAGGTTAATCATTGTTCGTGCCCTTGAAGGAATCACATTGAGGAAAAGGATTTGAAAGTAATGAAGAAGTAGATATAATATTAATCAATAATTGTATAAAAAATAATTACCATTTATATTTGATTCACCTTCGTACTTGTTATTATATTTGTTCAATTAATTCCATGTATTTATATTGAGTATTCGAGTAAAATACACGGTACTCGTTACTCTAGAGTACTTTTTGCCCATCTCTCATTAGAGTTAACTTACCACTTTTAGCTCCAGAGAAGAGCGTAACATCAGCAGAAGACCTAGAAGCAAAAACCTGAGCATAAGGTGGGCTGCTTATCTTTTCTTTAAATAATGCTGTCGCTCCTACAAGTAACAGCAACACTCCTACTCCCACTCCTGTGAAAACTGGAACAAATTTAATTTTACATCATGAATATTTCATTTGATATTTGAGTTGTTGTAAACATTAATGGCATTTTTAACATAAATTTCTCCAAAACTCATGTACACAGCTTGATTCAGATTCAATGTTGTAACCCCCGAATAAATACAATTTCATCCAAACGTATTTTGTAAAATATACTGGTTGAAAAAATGTATTCTCCCATCAATATTCTCCCAAATCATCTGGAAATTGTAAAAGTATCCTACCTTGTATACTTAACTATTGGAGTGAGTTTTGGATGACCGTAGATGTATATCTTAAGGAAGAAGTTAAGATACTTATTTATTTCGTGCCAACGTTTCGGCCTAAGTTATGTCAACTTTTTTAACATCATTATCATCTTTTGCACAACTTGTCACATCATAACTAAAATTTTAATTTATTTTAATTAATAGGTTTCATTAGTTAATAAGTTTCATTTTACTATTCCCCATGTAATAACGCATTATTTTAATTTCAATTAATTTTTATATTGTTACTGGTACTACCTCTGCCGTTTTCATGTTGTTATTTTGTTTTAGCCTTGATGATGGCCTAAAACTTAGGCTAAAACATTGGCACGAAATAAATAAGTATTACTTATTAAAGTGTTACTTTTTGACCGCCTCCCCTCCCCCTCTCCCGACCAACTTCTTCCTTAAGATATATTTAACTATAATTAAATGCCTATTATACTTTTGAGAACATATGCTGTTCATTTATTGATTTTTATTGATCCAGAAAAAGTTTTTGTTTTCAGATTTCCACGGAAACATCCATTTTAACGATCCCTGAATCCATTTTCCACTAGTTTCGTTGTGACGTGTGTACTTACGTAGGTTCGTTGGTATATCCCATAACGCAGAAACGGTCAGCCGTAGAAATTTAAAATTTTGTATTTGGAATTGTTGTAACATCTAGTTGCAAATCTCCCTTTTTGGTCGCTACATGATCACCGGAAATGATACTTTACTTGAAGGTAATAATAGATTTTGATCAACAATTGTATTAAAATATAGTGTAAAACTTCTCAAATTCGATATATAAGACTTAAATATTAATAAAAATAATATAATTTATTTTGGTTAAAATTGGCAAACCGAAAGCGAAACTTTACTTCAAGGCCATATTAGACTTTCATCAAAAACTATATTAAAATATAATGCAAAACATCTCAAATTCAGTACGTAAGACTTTTATATCAACAAAAATAATATGCTAGATTTTAGTTAAAATTGGCAAAGCGGAAGAGATACTTTACTTGAACGTCATAATAAACTTTCATCAATAATTATATTAAAATATAATGCAAAACATCTCAAATTCTGTATACAAAATTTTTATGTCAATATACATAACACAATAGATTTTGGTTAAAATTGGCCTGCCGGAAATGGTACTTTACCTGAAACTATTGTTTTGTTCTTTACTTCCCGTCTTTGTTTGGAACTATCGATTTATAGTTTAATAGGCGCACAAGGAAGGCATGTGGTATCAGATGTTTTTGTTTAAATTTCGTTGTTGCCACGAAAAGAAATCCTATAAGCTAAAGAAACGTTGGTATTTGTATTTCATTGAAACTTTTCTTGCCAGTGCACATTGTTCATTGCTTCAATACATCACTGGTGGCGAATAAGTGAACATAGCAATTTGAAATGAATTTAATAAGATGATTTTAATTTAATGATAGTGCCAACGAACAATATTGTTGCCCCTCCCAAAAAATGGCTTTTAGGATATTTTCTTATGGCAACTACAATTTGCTGTTGGTTCATTATTTTCAATAATAGACCTTTGGAATCGACCAAGAAAAAAATGTTCTAACCCCCCCTCAAAATTTGAGGTTTTACGTTTCAAGATACGTAGAATCCAAATATCGAATAAAAAAAAATCCCTAAGCCCTAAGCCTCCTGATTTATCTATTGGGCTTCTGACTTCATCGTATCTCTCTACTTTATTCTTCCTTGGATTATTTCTACACTTCCTTTAGCTTCCTTAGTCTATCCTTTTTTTTTTCCTAGTGAAGTGCACATCAAATATTTCCTCTGTATCATTTTACATCATAGCCTACTTGCATTGACACAGTTTTTTAAATTAACATTCCCAGTTCGGCACTCTCACGGCTATCATCTTGTGGCAAGCTTAAAATTTCTTTTTCTTTGGTGCCTACTGCTTAATTTTTTTACTTGGACAGAACAGATATTTTTGAAATATTACTAAGTGGAAATAATAAACCATTGTGTAATAGTTTGCAGCGTTTTTTTTTTTATATAAAACTACTTTGACTTTTATTTAAATAATTAAATTTAAAAAAATTTAGCTAAAAAAATTTAATTGTTTGATTATTTCTTTTTATTAATTTATTAATCTTAAGAATGATTTATAATGAGACTTTGGCTTTGACTTCAAACGATATTTTAATACTTAAAATGGTTTCATTATCAATTTTGGAATAAATTATTTTTTAAAAAGACGAGACAGAGAGTTGAACAGTTAAAGGTCTAGCGATCCACTACCGGGAACTGGGAACTGCAATTGACCACTTTTCTCCGAACTCTGCTAACCTATTCTCTTCTAGGCCACACTGATCTTAGGCTATAAATATTCTGAGTAGTTCTTTAATATGCAAATGGTGTATTTTGATTTTTTTTTTTATTATGTACGCCCATTCGTATAAGTCGCCATGATGAAAAGAAAAACAAATAGTGATTTGCCTATACTTTTACATGATAATACCTGTTGCTCGCCACCACAGAGCATATAATAGAGAATAGAATTGATTTTATGTTCTGGGCTTGCCACCAAAGCCATGAAGTTCGGAAAACCTCATAGAATTATGTTGATGTTAAAGAAATCGATTATCTGTTGTTTTATCGATTTCAACTAGCTAAATGTTTGGAGAGAGAGTTTTTTTTTTGACCGTAGATGTACATCTTAAGGGAGATGTTGGTCGGGGGAAGAGGGAGGAGGGGGGGAGGGGGTGCGGTCAAAAAATAACACTTATAAGTAACTGTTATAAGTAAATTTATATATTTGTGCCGGCGTTTCGGCCTAAATTTTAGGCCATCTTCAGGGCTAAAAGAAAAACAAAACAACAACAATGAAAAACGACAAAGGCAGTACCAGTAACAGTAAAAAATGATAAAAACAGAAATTACAAGTAAGATAAAAAGTATGAAGTATAAAAAGAAAAAGATAGCACTAAATAACGTAATACAAATGACAAATGAAAAAGTAAAAAAAAATAAATAAATAAATAACAATTAAAAATTAATTGAAATTTATTATTAATTATTAATTAAATAAAATTATCTAACAATTACATTTTTTTTTAGCAATGTTAAATATTATTTAAATGAAAGCCAAAGTAGTTTTATATAAAAAAAAACAGTATATTGTAGTTGCCATAAGAAAATATCCTAAAAGTCATTTTTTTTTTTTTTTTTTGGTGCTACAATATTGTTCATTGGCATTACCATTAAATTAAAATTATCTTATTATATTCATTTCAAATTGCTATGTTCACTTATTCGCCACCAGTGATGTATGGAAGCAATGAAATAAAAAAAAAAAAATAACTATTAAAAATTAATTGAAATTTATTTATTTTATTTTATTTTACTTTTTCATTTGTCACTTGTATTATGTAATTTGGTGCTATCTATTTCTTTTTATACTTCATACTTTTTATCTTATTTGTAATTTCTGTTTTTATCATTTTTTACTGTAACTGGTACTGCCTCTGTCGTTTTTCATTGTTGTTATTCTGTTTTTCTTTTAGTCCTTAAGATGACCGAAAATTTAGTCCGAAATTTGGCACAAATATATAAGTTTACTTATAACAGTTACTTATAAGTGTTATTTTTAGCTAAACGTTTGTTTAAATATTTTTTTTTTAAAATATAAGCAAGCTAAAAAAATTTTTATCAGCAATATTGCCTCATGCTCTCGAAGAAAATTCAAACAATCAGTAAAAAAGTAACTTATTTTTTATTAATCAGTTATACGCCCAAAAAAATATATACTTACGCCTATACAGTTACACATGTGACACAAAATTATAAAAAAATTATAAGAATCATAAATAATTAGGTGACCTAGATACACAAAAATAATCAATATGATTTAGAATTTAAGACAATCAAAAGAATATATATATATATATATATATATATATATATATATATATATATATATATATATATATATATATATATATATCACCTTAGTCCACGACTTTTTACATTCACCTAATTTTATTTTATTTTTATTTTTATTTACCTATATAAGGAATAAATAGTAGGGAAAAGTATTGCGGTCGTGAAAAATCTTGTACACGAAAATACACGTTTTAAGGTTCCGCAAAATGGTCTGGATTTGTGTTTGTATGTTTATGCGGACAATCTATCTCAAAAACGAAATGCAGTAATGCAGTTGCCTAAATTGCCAATATGAATAATCACATACCGATTATTACCATAAAATGACTAAAGATTTTAGTACAAAAATAAAATTTTAATTAAAATTATTCTTTATATAATAAATTATTTATCAACTTCCCGATTTATTATAATAACAATCATTTAAATTGTTAACACTCCTTATCTAAATCGTACAATTGTAAAAATGTCATTATAAAGGATAATGGAAAATGTCTTGATTTTTTTTTTGTAACACGAATTTAAAAAAAAAATCTTGACAATATTAAAATTTCAACTCATTACAGAGGACTCTCAACAGATTAAAATGACAAATTGTTGAAAGGCACGCTTCCATTTAATTTCATAATATGAAATACTCCATTAAGTTAATTACAAGCATCAAATAGATACCGAAATATTTCAATGAACAGGTTTGATGCTTACTGGAGTCATAATAATTATAATTAGAGGAATTTTGAAATTAAAATTTTTCATATGAAAATTTCTTATGATTCTGGATTTAGTCAGTCTAAATTCCGCTTGTGAAAAATCAATATTTTATATTCTTAAATCATTCAAAAACTTAGTTAATACTTCCATAGTTCTACAACTAGATTATGTTTTTATCAAATAACCTTATCAGAATGATACTTTAATTGATAACGGTATCGCAGGATATGATGCTAAGCTGATACACTTTCAATAACAATTGTTTTGAAGAAAAATAAATAAACAATCCATAATTAAAAAAAAAAATCATATCTCGTCAATTATTCCTTATCATTCATATAAATTAATTTTGTAATACTTGAAAAATTACTTCTTATCATATGAATGGACATTTTATTCAAGATGCAACCAATCTGTATTAGCACCTCTATAGCCTAAGTAACGTACTACATGATTGAGGCATTTCATACACAAAATACATCCTACATCTCAAACAATTTGAGAAAATAACGTTAAGAATAATATATGAAGAGTCCGTGGGACAAATGGGGAGAGTCATTGTAAATTTATTTCAAGAAAATAAATTTTGAAAGTTAGGAGCTTAATAACTTGAGTAATCATCATACTTATTTTTTTAATATTGGTTTATTATTTTCAATAATATACCTTTGTAATCGACCAAGAAAAAAAAAAAATTAATCCCTCCCCCTCAAAAATTGAGGTTTTGCGTTTTAAGATATGTAGAATCCAAATATCGAAAAAAAAAATCCGTCCGTCCGCCGTCCGCGGCTTTTCTCCGAGATTACTGGACCGGTTTTTTTGAGATTCGGCATCAAAGTTACAGGTCACCCCAAGTTGATCCTCGGAACTCAACATTACCATCCGTCTTTTGTTTCGAAATGGCGGCCGATTAGAGATCTCATAAGCCCATTGCTCGGCCATTTATAAATATAGAGGGGAAATGTAAGATGTTTTGAAATAAGCATACCAAGGCATTTAAAAAAAAATATGTAAAAACAAAGAATCTATGTACATGTTTTTGGTTTATTATTTTTGATGATAGACCTTTGCAATTGACCAAGAAAAAAAAATTAATTCCTCCTCAATATTTGAGGTTTTACGTTTCAAGAAATGTATAATCCAAATATAGAATAAAATATTAAAAAAAACCTACATCAAAAATTTTTATTTGGCTTTTATTATGATCAATCGAAAGGTGGTATAACATCCTTTAAAAAAAAAAAATCATTTGAATCGGACGAGTATTAGCTGAGATATAGCGTAATGAACTTTGTAGACTTATTCCCGACCACAAATGGTCTGGGTGGCCCTAGGCCTCCTGACTTCCTTGCATCTCTCTTCATCCTTCGTTGGATTATTTCACCACCTCCTTCAGCTTCTTGGTCTTTCCTTTTTTTTTTTTTCTCACTAAAATGCACCTCAAACATTTTCCTCTATACCATTTCACTCTCTGATTACATGTCCTAACTGAACTTGGTAGATATCTTTTTCCGCGGCTTCGCACGCGAATATTTCATTTTAATTTATAAACGTGTATGATAAGAATAACTATAATCTATATAATAATTGTGGTACGCATTGTGTGTGTGTGAGGCAAACCCCGCTTCTGCCACTTCACAGTATGCATGTAGCACCTACTTGGACCTAAAATGGAACCTTAAGTCAAGACAAGTATTTTTTTAACATTAAAATGAAACACTCGAGTTATTATAACGTGTATGTCACTAAGCTTCTGTCTATCTTTTAATGCATCACCAATTTCAGTCCATTTCACATCCTGAGTTCAGTTATGCATATAACGGGACCCATCAGTAAAACAAGATGGCAGCATGAACTTCTTTCCAATATTCGAAACGTTACAATCACCTTTGCACATGGCATCTTTAAGATGAACATTGTTTTAACTTACATCTTGCTCTGGTCGAATCTTATAAAATTAAGCCTTTCTGTCCCTATCGTGGTATATAACCAAAAACTGGTTTAAAAGGCTGCGATACTGAAAGATGTAATTAATACTAACGTTTTAACTGTATAATTGCAATATAAATGCAAATTTTCTCATCTGCGATCACTTTTTAATCACTTAGAGTATGATTTTTTCAAATAATGCCTTATTGCACATCTACAACATAAGGGGTGCCACCATTAAAAATTTAAACTTCATAGGCAATGTCGTTTTTGAGATGCAGCGGGTACTAAGTCAGTGAGTGAGTGGTATATTTCGATTATACTGATAATATATTTACCTTCCTTTTAAATGAGCATCTGTGTGTGTATATGAAATGTATAGTTTTCGAATTTAAAAAAAAAAAAAAATGAATTGAACTGGTTTTTATGGGAACCAGCGTTTAAAACATGGATACAATGTCCAATATGCTTTATATATCTAGTATTTTAGCTTATACTGGACCGGTTTAGATGATTTTGTTTTTGTTTTGTAGAGAACTTAATTATCTTTCAAATATATACCTAAGGTTTTCCGGGAGATATATAGTTTTCGAGTTATTGGGAAAACTAATTTTTATTTAGGCTTTAGAATGTTTTTTTTTCAATCGTTTAGATTACGTTTTTTTTTTCAAACCCAGTTTAATTTTACATCTAGATCATAAGAGGAGCAACCATTATAAATTACAGCTTCATAGGTATTGTCGTTTTTGAGATACAGTGAAGACTATATACATGGTTGCTTGTTTTTATAGATACAGAAGATATATATATAGATATGTATTGGAAGAAGATTAATTAATTATACTATGCCTATAACCACCGCAAGCAATGAGTTGAGGAAGTTTCATTACGATCGGAGGAACGGTATGGCAGCGCATAAAATACGAACAAACAAACCCACATTAATTTTTATATATAAGAATCTGCACACGTTCCTTTACCGAAACATTACAAATGCTCATTTGAAAGATAATCTCATTATCTGAACTGTAAACCAAAGCAATATGTGAAATCCTGTGAATGGACAGACCAGATATAAATAAACCATTTTTTTAATAATTGGCAGCGTTTTTTAATATTTCATTTAATAATATTTTTTTCATATTATAATAATATTATGTTTGATAATAATATATTTTAAGTACTAAAAAAAAATATTTTTATGAAAATCAAACACGAAAGAAACATGAGTGGCAGACTTTCTCCCTGTTTTTCTGTTTCATTGATAAAATGTGAAATTACAAATTAATATTTTTTCTTCTTATTTTCCACATGAGGTGATAAATCAAAAAAACTTTTTTGCTTTAAAATATTAATGTAGTTCTCAAAGTGGGTGACGTAAAATTTTTAATAATTAAATAAAGTTAAAAATGAATATATTAAATTAAAAAAACTAATATACACTTTGTTTTTTCATTACAATTCTATGTTTTTATTTATATGCTTCTATGTTTTATTATTTCATTTATCAAAGTAAATAACAATAGGGTGATTTGGATTTGGTTTTATAATTTCAAGATGCCTTCAGACAAAAAAGTTTAAGAACCATTGCTTTAAATGGCAAACCATAGAACACAATGGTGATTATAAAGAAAAATTTAAACAATTCAATTTTTTTTTTTTTTTTTTGGAAAATAATGTAATATTTATATGTAATTAAGTATAATATGAATAATATATCTGCCTTTTATATTAATTTTACGTTTTCGGGCATTTTCCCCATAATCAGGACATCTAAATTACAATAATTTTGAACAATTCATCTATAATTATTTGACTGCATTAGCAAGTAACATTAATTTCATATCTTATTTTTACCTCGCATGTATAGCCTTCCTTATTATTCCTTGATTTAATTCTATCCGTATATATATATATATATATATATATATATATATATATATATATATATATATATATATATATATATATTAATATTTTATCAGGTTAAAAAAAAAATCATATTTTACAAGTAATATATTAATTTGCATCCTTTCACCATCACATAACTTCTTGGACTTTTCAGAATCAATAAAGGGAAATTTAAATAGAGGGAAGACATATTCTTCAAAATATATATAAAAATTTAAATTTGTAAGAAAAACGGCAATTTTTTTATAAATAATTCTATTAAATCCTATATTACTCCACGTTTTTAAGAGAGATGAACCAAATAAGAGAGATGAACCAGTTAATAAAGATGAACCAGGTAAGAGAGATGAACCAGGTAAGAGAGATGAACCAGGTAAGAGAGATGAACCAGGTAAGAGAGATGAACCAGGTAAGAGAGATGAACCAGGTAAGAGAGATGAACCAGGTAAGAGAGATGAACCAGGTAAGAGAGATGAACCAGGTAAGAGAGATGAACCAGGTAAGATAGATGAACCAGGTAAGAGAGATGAACCAGGTAAGAGAAATGAACCAGGTAAGAGAGATGAACCAGGTAAGATAGATGAACCAGGTAAGAGAGATGAACCAGGTAAGAGAGATGAACCAGGTAAGATAGATGAACCAGGTAAGAGATGAACCAGGTAAAATCGGATGGAAATATTGCTATATCAGGATAGCTTCTTCAGACTATTGACCGAACGGTTTTTAAATACGAAAGGTTTTTTTTTCAAAAATTAAAATGAAGCTTGGAATAATATGAAAAGGAAATATTAAAGCTTAACGCCTGAAAAATTTATTTTTAGACCGAGTTAAAATTTTAAAAAATCAATATAGTCTAGTTATGTTTTCTTAGGATAAATTTTAATAGGGTACGTCCATTCAGCCATTATAGAAATGTCTCTAACAATCTTCTTTATGCAACTTGTTTTAATTTAATGTTTTTTACATTTAATAAATACAGTTTTAACTGCATTGTCATTCAACAATAAAATTTCCCATATTGACACAGATACCTGACTAATTTCCTACGATTATGTTAAAAAATAATTGTAACATTAAATACAGAAACGCATTTATAAGAAATTTATCTTATATTATACTTTTATTAATTCTATAGGATTACTAATGTTTATTTTATCCAACTGCCTCATGTTTCATCTGTATTTAGTGTATAACTAGTTAAATTTTACGACTGTAATTATTTCTTAAGGGTGATTTTATTTTTCTAATAATTTAAATATATATTAATTAGTTTTCTGTATTATTCTTTAATAAAAACACTACTTAAGTTTTAAAAAATGGGAATTAACTGTTACTTTAATTTCTTCTATTTCTATATTTAAGTAATATATATTATTTATATTATTCTATTTAGTTTATTTATTATTATTGTATTTATATTTGGAGGGATATACATTAGGGTGGCTCTTATTTATAGGGGTGAAAAATAATTTTTTTTATTTTTTGATCACACAACGCTTATATTCTTTTCTTTTTGATACTGAGTATATTTATACAAAATATTTTTCCAATATATTTAAATTAACCCGTACCGCATCGAGCATGAAATAGTAATCCGAAAGAAAATTAACCAGTCCATCATTTATAGTTATTTTATGAATGATAATTATCACATTTTTTTTATGTAAAAGTGTTAAAAAAATAATCAAAGAGAAGTTTAGAACTTCTTTCCCTAATTTATTTATATTTTCGCTTTAAGTTTCCTTTTTACCGTCAAGTTATTGTCATTTATGATCTTTGTCGCATTGGAGGAGAAACTGTTTCCACAGTAAATAGGGCATTAAAGTTTACATTAATTTTACCCATCTTTCGTTTATGTCATTGAAAAATCGTAGATGCTTTATAGTTTCAATAGATTTTAAATGAAATACGTCAATGTACTACTGGTCTGAATTAATATTTTAAAAGTCCATGTTTATTTCCAATTTCTTTAGAAAAAGGCACCAAACTATTTTGAGAAATGAAATCTTCTAAGTGTACCTTAGTCTATTTACTTCTCACACAGCCCAATTTCTCACTAAATAAAGACGTTTTTAATAAATAAATCGCCTATTCCATCCATTTAGCATGGTTTAGCGGGCCAGGAGGTCTAATTTAAATTTTGCCTTCCAATGTATATTAGGAACAATTTTATGAACTCTTCATAATAGTTTTCAGTGTTTCACTAGCTTATGATTTCTTAAAATTCAATGGTGGACAAAAAATTAACGCACTACTTAATTTAGATTTCAATTATCCTCTGTTTCAATAGTTTTTTTAAATTTTTATTGGAAGGTTATAACAAAAGTATGGTTCAATCAGAATAAGGTTTATCTTTCTATCACTGTTAAAACCTCTTTGTCACTATAAAGTCAAATTTAGTGTCTGGATATTTCTTCAGAACCAGTCTTTATTTGATCTTCTTAAGACATCTTTTCTCTCATAGCAATATTTTTTAAAAACGCTTCAATGACTCTGCGCAATGGAGCATCCATAAGTCAATCAAAGACCTCTCTCTTAAATCATTTACCGCATTGTCTAGAGTTTTTTCAGGGACTGGTGTGTTCCATGAAGGGCCAATTTGTGTTCCAGGGAGATGAAAAATATACTGAATATTGAATCTTCCTTAGATTATGAGTAATTTAGCGCAATAACAATTCGAGAACCACCACTGGCTTTAGCATGGAATTCTTCTTCTTCCATACTCCTCAATAAAATCCTTTCTTCGCGCTTTTTCCACTTTACCTCAACTTCTACAAGGTATGTTCTTCAACTTTCCTCTCTTAAATCTACGCTTTATTGGGGTTTTTTAATTTTTTTTCCAGAAAATTATACATTCACGAACTACTAAATTTCCACTTTCACTGAGAAAGAATTTAGCCTCTCGTACAATAATAAAATAGTACCGGTAGTACTTGCAGGTTAGACAGCAATTTCCTTCCTGCAATTAGGTTTTCGTTTTCTTTAGTGAGGGGAGGGTCGCCCCTTCTGGTTCCGCCAATTCTTCAGATTGAAATTTTCGAACTACGGTTTTATATAAGTCCAAAACATCGATTCAATCAATAAAATACAGTTTAAATTTTAGGTATTGATAAATTATTTGTCACTTCTGTAATTTTGTTTTTATTGAAAACTAGTTTCAAATATTATACATTCATCTTCAGTTCTAAAAACACACAAAAATTCAAAATACAGTTTGGTATTATTAAAAGTAATGCGAAGTAGTATTTTAAAACATTTGTAAATTATGAATTTTATTAAGACAAGAAATCAAATATATCATGGTACTCACCAAGGTTTATTAGACTTATTACCAACATGAATTTGATTTCTTAATTTGATAATTAGCCAAACCAAACTGTATTTTGAATTACTTATTTTTGAATTTTTCTGTGTTTTTAGAACAGAAGATGAATTTATAACATTCGAAACTAGTTTTCAATAAAAACAAAATTATAGAAGTGGCAAATAATTTATCAATCCCTAATTGGATTGATCCTTCTATACCATCATGCGGATGTCAACTGAGTTTAATTTTTGTAGTAATTAACATTTTGCATTGAAAAGATTGCCCCAGATTGTAACAAATCACTAAATCTAAAATTGAATACATTTTTAAATAGAGGAAGGAACAAGCTTATTGTACTATGTAAATTTGAAATTCGGTTTTTGATATGAAATGGTCATTTATATCATTTAGATTAGTTTCCATCTAGTGAAATGTAGCGTCGGAGTAGCTTAGAAATATTTTCCGGAGCCATTTAATAAGTAAAATTAAAAAAAAAAAAATGCATATTTGATTTGATTAAATAAAATAATTACAACTATAATATATTTGCTAACGTGAAAACGATTGTTTTTGAGGTTTGAAGAGGCGCAAGAATATGGTTGTAATAACCTTAATAAAGAAATTAATAAAAACAAAAATTCATTGGGATTCAAACAGTCCACTTCATGATAATTTTATATAATAGTTTTTTTGTTTTTTTTTTGTGATTTTCCGTGAGTGAACAAAGTTTTACTGAGTCACAATATTTTAAATTTTGAAATGCTAAAACCGATACTTTTGATGGTGCAATTAGATTTGTCATGGCATCAGCAAATCTTAAAATATTAACATAAGATATTTTTTTTAAATTAACCGATTTTTTTGTAAATTTCGATTCATATTATTGGTTTTGGTTGTTCGGCCATTGAGAACTCCGAGACATATATATATATATATATATATATATATATATATATATATATATATATATATATATATATATATATATAAAATTGTGGTTCAGCTTAATATGTTTAATGCAATTAAAACAAAATTGAAGATTAATTTTTAAGTGGACATTTTAATATTTTCCGTATGTTGCTTAATGCTTTAATATACATTTATTTTTTTCAAATATGCAATAAAAAACAAATAAATCAATATTAAAGTAAGATACGAAGGTAATGCGATGTCAATTTTCATAAGTTATTGATATTACAAATAACACTTTTTTTTACTAGAAAAATTGTTGCAAATGCAATTCACCGGTATGTTTTAATAGTATTGTATTGTTCAATATGATTTAATTGTTAAAGGTTTTGTTACGATTTCGATTATATTTTATAGATAATAGATATTTTTTCTATATTTGGGGTTTAAGTTAAACCATTTCAATTATTAAAAAAAATTATAAATAAGTAATTCAATTTTACGATTAATTTTCTTGGCAGTCAAATATTTTCATATTGTCATTTCAATATTTTTAAATCCTTTACCACTCATAAATTTCATAAACATTTAAGTTTGATTTAAAATGTATGTGATGTAATAGTATTTCCATAATTTAGTTAATATATATATATATATATATATATATATATATATATATATATATATATATATATATATATATAAAAAAAAACAATTATAGCCTTTTTAATACTATTATGAACCTCTATTCTGGTTAATTATTTTACAATTTTTAGGTGAAGTTATTGTCATTAATAACTCTTCTTTTTACCAACGCAAGAATCATTTGATAATATTATTTATTTGGTAAAATTTGTTTTGTTCTTATTTATTGTTTAATTTGAGTGATTTGATCTTCAAAACTATTGTAATATATAGTAATAGTATTTAATTTTTTTTTTTTTTTTTTTTTTTTTTTACGGTTGTCATTTCATTATTTTTATTTATTTCCCAATAATTTAAGGAACAACGCGGAAATTTCTTACAGAAATAAAGTTAACTCGAATGAGAAAAGTGAGAAACATTTCGTTTTTTTTTTTTTATCAGATGAAGTATATTAAAATACGCGAAATATGTTTAGTACTATATTGACAATATATTATGATATTAAATAAGGCTATTAATTGGATTATTGTATAACATACCTCGCCGTGAAAGAGCTCGCATGTTGGACACTCTACTGACAGGAGACACCGCCATGTCCTTTATATACCGACTCACTGAAAGATAAGAGATATCTGGTGGCTCTTGGCGCATGCGCAGTCAATCAATACTGCCGTTCATCTACCGCCTCGCTCAACTTTATTTGAATATAATGGAAATAAATATCACAATTTATTATATATCATATTTAATAATTCGATTTAATATTATGAAGATATATATACTACGATTTAGTTTATATTCAACCGTATATAATTGAAGATAAAGCTATTGGTAATTATAGTTAAACATCATAAAACTATAGCTAACAATACCATCTGCTCAGAAAGTATAGTGATACTTTGTTGAATAAACCATATTCTATTCTTTTTAGAATAGAATAGAATTTATTCAATAAAGTATCACAATGTATGATATAATAAATATCGTTCAGAGCCAAGAATTAGCATTCTCTGCTACTACTTTACATAGCTTTGCGCACCCCAAGCCAAAATGGGTTTAGGTAAAAAATTTAATAATTTTTTTAAGTTATCGCAAATCGAAAATTCCGACCGGCATGCAACGATGTTGTAAATTAAAAAAATGGAAATTAGTTAGTTATAGTTGATAACAAAAGTCAAAAATATTTTCTCTTGTTAAATTTCTGGCAGATTTAGATACAGTTATTGTAGGATATAAAAACTAAAAGAATTCGAAAGGTAGTCACTTTACCTTTAAAATGATCGATTATTATTATATAAATTATTATAAAACAAAGTTATAAAATGACAATAAATTAATTAAAGACGTAAGTGAGTAATGGTTACACTAGTATTCTTATAAAATAAAAAAAATTATTTTAACTTTTTTATGCATAAAAAAGTTAATTTTTTATTATTCTACATCATATCGGGCAATATTTGATGCGCAGCGAGTAAAATTACTAATATGTATTGCAGTTACGTCTTTAATTTCATTTTTTAAATAACTTTTCTAAGCAATAAAAAACAAAATCACTCCAATTTTTTTTTTACTATACATACGTTCGTTGTTCAGAAACAACTTTTTTTCTTTTTACAATTTTTTCTGTAGCCCTTAGATTTTGATATGTTCGCAATGCGAAAGAAATACCATTTTTTTTTCTCAGAAAAATAGTCTTAAACTTACGTAAAAATGACGAAATCGATCAATAAACCGCACCAATTAAAAAAAAAAAAATTAAAAATGATTAATTTTTCATACATAAAAAAATTAGATTTTTATTATTCTACATCATAATATCGTACTTATACCACGCAAAGAGTAAAATTGAGCTCAGAGAATAATATATGTAGCAGTTACGTCATTTTTTTAATTACTTTTCCTAGCTATAAAAAAATAAATAATTTCATTTTTTTTTTTTACTGTAGATATATATCTATAGTAAATCCTTCATTTTTTTACATTTTTTTCCTGTACCTCTTAGTTTTTGTTATGTTAGCAATGTGAAAGAAATACCACTTTTTTTTTTCTTCGGTATAATAGTTATAACTTATGTAAAAATGAATAATATGACTACCACACCGATAAAAAAAATATTATAATCGTTGGGCAATAAACATTTAAAGATATTTAAAATTCAACGAGTAAAATTAAACTAGGAAAATAATACGTGTAACAATTAGGTCTTTAATTAATTTTTTTAATAACTTTTCTAACCTATGAATAACAACTCCAAATTTTTCTAAATCTTTTTTTTTTTTTTTTTACTTAAGATCTATGTCTTTTGTTCAAAAACAGCTTTTTTCTCTTAGCACATTATCCCTATCTCTCTTAGTTTTTGATATATTCGCGACTGGAAAAAATTTCTTTTTTTTAGAAATCGAAATGAGCTTTATTGCACAGACAACAATAAAAGCCATTTTTCAAAACCAATTTTTTTTTTTTTTTTGTGTTCTTAAAAAAAGTAAATTAATTTATCTCGAATAACAATTTTTGACAAATAAAGTTTCAACTAAGTATTATCTACGTCTGAAATATTCAAGGATCAGGAAAACTTTAGCATGAAATTTAATATTTAACGAAATTTATGAGAAAGGAATATTCTCATCAAAACATTAATAATAAAAAGGACATTGTTTTAGTTTATTGTAAGCACACTCTTGAACTCCTATAATTCCAAGTTTATGTAATAAATGTGAAAAAACGTATTTCTTTGTTTTATTAATTTACCAGAAGCATATTCGCAAAATAAAATCTTATAAATACAAAGGACAGAGAAGTAAAAGAGCCTAGAGAAAAAAAAAATTGCAATGTGGAAGTTGAAAGTAAAATGTAATGTATTTTATGTCTGAGTAGTAGCTATATTCACATTTGTTACTAATATAAATTAGTTATTACTAAAGGATACTGGTACATGATAGGATACTGAGGTACATGATAGGATACAGTAAACAAGAATAAAAAGAAACATATCGTCCTTTATTCGAAAAAATGTCCTATATGATATTTATATTTAGGTAATTTTATAATTTATAAATTAATTTGAAATAAGATTTATTGAGAATGAACCCAGAACACATTTACTATTCAAGAAAATTAAATAAGTGGTATAATTATTGTAGATATTACCAATAGCTTCAACCGTTTTTGAGTCTACTGAAAAATAAGATCTTTAGCACAAATATATTTTTTCGTGACGACGGTATGATCTTTTTTTTTCATTTTTTTAAAAATTTAATATTTTCCAAATAAAAAAAAATGATCATATTACATTACGAACATAAACTACTTCTCTTAAAGCTAACCTGCTAAAAGATGACTTATACAGATCAAGCTTTATAAACGTTTAGAGATAATTAACTCTAAGTCTTTAACATACAATATTTCTTTATTTAACTTTAATTAGCAGTAAGTAGATTGAAAATTATAGGTTAAAAAAAAACAGATATATTTTATTTTGGTTTATTATTTTTAATAATAGACCTTTGGAATCGACCAAAGAAAATTTTTTTGTAACACCCCCTCAAAATTTGAGGTTTTACTTTTCAAGATAGGTAGAATCCAAATATCGAATAAAAAAAAATCCGCCGTCCGCGGCTTTTCTCTAAGACTACTGGACCGATTTTCTTGAGATTCGGTACCAAAGTCACAGGTCACCCCGGGATGATCCTCGGAAGTCGACATTATAATCCGTCTGTTTGTTTCAAAATGGCGGCCGATTAGAGATCTCATAAGTCCATAACTCGGTCATTTATAAAGATAGAGAGAAAATGTAAGGTGTTTTGGAATCAGCATAACGAGAAATCAAAAAAAAAAAAAAAAAAATTGAAAAACAAAAAATCTATAATAATTGCCGATTAAAGATCTTATATACCCATAACTTAGCCATTTATAAACATAGAGGAGAAATGTAAGGTGTTTTGGAATCAGCATAACAAGGCATTAAAATAACAAAAAAGAAATAAGAAAAAAAACGAAAAATAAAAAAACCTCTATCTGTAAATGCTTTTGGTTTATTATTTTCAATAATAGACCTTTGGAATCGACCAAAGAAAATTTTTTTGTAACCCCCCCTCAAAATTTGAGGTTTTACCTTTCAAGATACGTAGAATCCAAATATCGAATAAAAAAAAAATCCGTCCGCAAAAATTTGTTTGGTGCTTTTATTGTATTTATACGAAAGCTAACGAAAATCCCTATAATACGAACTAGAAATCACCTAAATCGGACCATTATTAGCTGAGATATACCTTTATGAACTTCGTTTTTATTTTTTCTATTTTATTTAATATTTTATCAAATATTTCCTCTGTATCATTTTAGATCACAGCCTACTTGCATTGACGCAGTTTTTTTAATTAACACAGTTCGGCACTCTCACGGCGGACATCTTGTGACAAGCTTCAAATTTCTTTTCCTTTGGTACCTACTGCTTCATATTTTTTACTTTGACAGAATAGATATTTTTGTGGAATGATAAACAAGTGGAATAAATAAGTGGAAATAATAAACCATTGTGTAATAATTTGCAGCGTTTCTATAATGGAAGCTCTTCTTTTTAAAACAATTTTAAATTTAATTGTCGGTGTGAATCAGTTTCTTCCTTTTATCAGTTTCCTTATTTGTTACACTCTTTTTAGTAAGTTTTTTTTTTAAATATTTGACTGTATATGACAATACAAAATGGAATTTATAGATAATGGATTAAAAGAGTCGAAAAATAAAACTAATAAATGGGTTGTCCTGAATATGGGGAAATTCTCCGAAACATTGATAAAATGTGATAACCACTTTTAATAAAAATTAATATAAATAAGTAAGAAACCGACTTCACAGCCATAATTAAATTTAAAATTTTTGAGATATACTTTATTTATTCTGTCTAAACACAATGATTCGTTACAACATACATCATTCTGCTTAATTCATTTAATATTTAAATATTTTAAAAATCATAATATAATTATTAACATTATCAATAATTATAAATAAATATATTTTTCTTTGGATTTTCTTTTCCTATTTATCGTTTTATTTTTATATCTGCTATCCCTTTTTAATTAATAAGAATTTAATTAATTAATTAATTAATTAAATTAATAAGAACATGCAACAATCATACTGAAACAGAGTGAAATTAAAAAAAAAAAAAAAAGATGCATGCAATGACATCTTCCATTTTCAATTACATATTGCATTTTATTTATTATTAAATTAATTCTATTTATTATCTTAATCAAATAATTAATTACAGTTTTCCTCTCTCATATCGATAACAATTTTCCATTAAAACATTTAGAGAAAGATATGGCGTAATAAGTTGGCGATGGTTGCTACGACTATTTCCCTATCAATATCCTCTTCATAGAAGCATGGAATATTAAATAGTAGTAAGGCCCATTTCCAGTTCGTAGAAGTTAACGATCAAATAGATTAATCGATAATATAACATTAGGAAACGATTCGTTCAACTGGCCAGCTTCGAATCCCAGGTCCCTCCCTACCTTTAATATTTTATAAGTTTATTTATATTTTATTCACCTTTAGCTTATAGTAAAAAAAAAAAAAAAAATACTTACCAAAACCTTTACGTTTACACTGACCACAAAATTGAAAACCCGACTTAATTGCCGAATTTTCAGAATTGATTCATTTAAAGTGCTTAATTTTGTTTATTTGAAATAATTAATGCTCTCTCATTTTTAATAGTAATAAAAATGAATATATATAAACTATGAAAGAATTTGATAGCACAGGCCAACGATGAAAAAACTTTTGCACTGAAAATACCTTATTCCTATAGTTTTTAAGGTGCCGAATCCAAATATGATATTAAAAAAGCTGTATCACCCACAATTTCTTCACATTTTATAGTTAAATTTATTAAATTAAGCGATTTTTAAAGAATTGAACAGCTTTCAGTCTTAGACCTCATGAAAAAATTAGGCCTTAAGTTAGGCCTCATGAAACAATTTGCAAAGGCTTTGCCTTAAAAATGGACCATGTTTCAATTATCTCTCTCAAAATTTTCCACGCCTTTCAGAAGCTAAACTAAAAGAAGGCGTCTTTGTCGGATCTGACATTAGAAAAATGATGTTTGATGCTAACTTTGAATCCACAATGATATTATAAATGAGAAAGAAGCATGGGTATCATTCAAGCAAGTCGTTACAAAGTTCTTGGGAAATGAAAAAGACTCAGAGTATGTTTCTATTGTAGTTAACATGTTACAGAAGTTTAAAAAGTTTGGATGTTTGATGAGCCTGAAACTTACGGAAAACTATGGGTGTTACAAAAAAACTAAGGTCAGATTTAGATTCAGCAAAGCCTATAAAGATCAACTATTAAAGTTAAAAAAGTTTTCAAAAAAAAAAATTTTTTGTTGGCCTGTGTAATTAACTAACGGAGAAAAAAGTAAAAATATTTTCCTATGTTGAAAGCAAATTTCCAAAAAAGAGAGTAGTAATGTAGATTTATAATATACGGTTTGAAAGCTAAAGATTTTAGAAAAAATAATATTAAATTAAATTAATTAATAAATTAAAGTGGTTGTTTTATGTTATATAATTTCTACTCTGAAGTTATATTATTATATTTTCAGGAAAATAAATCCTTTGTAACTATATTGTTTTCCTTTATACTTTATTAAAATTACATTAGGCAATGTTTTGGACTTATTTTGCCTATTTTCTGCTATAAATTACTATAAATTAATATCATATAATTTTATCTCTTCCACAAGCATCCACAGAACCCACATTCACATATTAAAACATTATCAAAATACTATATAACACATAATTGGTATAAGCATACTCCATTCATATAAAAGTAATTAAGAAAAAAAAATTTTTTTTATATAAGGAACAAAAAAAAAAGAAAGAAGGTTTAAAAGGATTTATTTTCTTGAACATATACAAATATAATAATTTTCACATTTTATTGTATATTAAAAAAAATACTTTCATTTTATTTGCTGGAAACTAAATGGAATTTCTATAGAAACTAAATAGACCATTTTAAAATTGACAAAACAAAACAATATAGTACACAAAATTGTGGTAAACAAAACAAATTTATTTTGCTTTTGTGAAAGAAAACGTTAAAAATTGCATGATCATGAAAATATTTCATGTGATGTTTGTGTGAATTGTTTAAAATCATATTAAAAAATGAATAATTATTATAGGGTGGTAAGTGCAAGTTGTGTAATTCGCGCACCGCACCAGATTTTTTTTGCTATGTACCATAGATTTTGGTACAAGCATGGTTAATCTTTTTTACATCCTACCTTCTTTTCTATTATTTTTTTTTTCTTAAATGTTTACTATCCGAACCACCCCACGGAACATTACTTCGAGTAATCGACGCTCTCTATAATACAATAGTTTTATATTTACTGTATTATATAATAGAACATTAGTTATAAAAGTTAATAATTTTATAATAACTTATCAATTAATTATGTAATATAGTAAACAATTTTCAGCACTTGTGTTGTGTAAGAGCATTCATCACAGAAGAAAATTATTTTTTATTTGTATATTACTCAGTAATATTCCATAGGTGATTCTGAACTACATAATATGAAGCACATAGTGATCACGTGGCTTGGGCACCTGCACCATCTTAATTTTAACGGTGAAATAGCAAAATTAATATTTTATAGAATGTTCAAACATCCCCATTCTCATGAAACACTTGTATAAACCCGTTGCAATAGATGGTGTAGCGTGTATTTACATTTTATCTAATTATAAACTAATTATGAACTTGAAACTAATTATGAACTTAAGGCTTGAAATTATTGTTAAATGAAAAAAGAGAGATAAAAATTATAATTTTTATATAATTTGTTTAATATGTTTCTTATATATATATATATATATATATATATATATATATATATATATATATATATATATATATATATATATATATATTTAAAATAACACACTAAAATAACACCGCATGATGGTATAGAAGGCTCAATCTAATATATTATGCATATGTATAGTAATACTAAACTGTATTTTGAACTGCTGATTTTTGAATTTTTGTGTTTTTAGAACTGAAGATGAATGTATAACATTTGAAACTAGTTTTCAATAAAAACAAAATTATAGAAGTGGCAAATAATTTGTTCCTCGATGTTCAACGGGAAAGAACATCCACCATAGTTAAACAGGAGGATTTCTGGTCAAACTACATTTGAAAGCCTTTTTCGATCGGGTTTAAAAACGAATGAATAATAATAATAATAATTTATTTTCAGATCGAGCTACTCGCAACAGTTGAAAAAAATCTGGTGCGTGCATCAAACATTTAGTTTCCATGGAAACATTTATTTTGTATTGTATAATATAATAATAGAAATTATTATCTAAAACAATTACTTAACTTTATACGTTATTCGTACTTGCCATTGCAACTACGACTTTATATATAGGATAATATTTTTCTGTAATCTTTAGCTTTCCAACGCTATATAATACATCTGTATTACTACTCTTAATACCGGAAATTTATTTTCAACCTGGGAAATTATTTCTCCTTTTTTCTCCTTTAGTTAATTATCAAATTCCTTTACAGTTTATATCTATCCATTGTTTATTACTACTAATAATGAGATATGGCTAATTATTTCAAATAATTCAAAATAAAGGCACTTTAGAGGAAGATATTTTGAAAATTCGGCATTCAAGGCCTGTCAGATTATTTCAATGAGGATAACGTCTCTAATCTTTGGAGTTGTTTTTGAGAAAATGGTAAAAAAAGTGTAAACCTAATGAAATAAAGTGGAACTTATGGTAAATCGATCTTATTGAAAAAGCTGCTGTAACATCTCAGTCATATGTAATACCTATACCTACATATACCTACTATAAATATGTAATTTCAGTTTCGTACAACTTTCATTTATTGAACTATACTTACCACATACACACACACAGAAGCGCTCACACACACACACACACACAGACACACACGCAAGAACAATTTTGTAAAAATTGGTTATTTGTACTCAGGTGACACTAAAATGCGTTTTTCCGTTGAAATCTCGAATTCGAAATTTTTCACGATCCCAATACATTCCCTTACTATAATATAGTATATATTATATTTCATAAATAGGTAAGTGGAAATAAAACGCTGCCAATTGTATATTATTTCCTAAAAGTAATATTTAAAAAATATCTGGTCTCTCCATTTACAGGACTTTATATTTTACTTTGGTTTACAGTTCAGATAATTACATTATCTTTCAAATGAGCATTTGGAATGTTTCGGATAAGGAACATATGCAGAATACTTGATAAAAGATATCTACCAAGTTCAAAAAAGAAATGAAGCAGTAGGAGCGTAAGGAGCAGAAATTTGAAGTTTGTCCCAAGATGATGAATTTTGGACGGACAGATTTTTTTTTATTCGATATTTGGATTCTACGTATCTTGAAACGTGAAATCTCAAATTTTGAGGAGGAGTTAACATTTTTTTTTCTTCGTCGATTACAAAGATCTACTACTGAAAATAATAAAGCAAAAGCATTTATATAGATTCTTTGTTTTTTACATTTTTTTTTTTAAGTCCCATGGTATGCTGATTTCAAAACACCTCATCTTATAAATGGCCGAGTTATGGGCTTATAAAATATCTAATCGTCCACCATTTTGAAACAAAAAGACGGATGGCAATGTCGAGTTCTGAGGATCAACCTGGGGTGACCTATGACTCAGTTGCTGAATCTCAAGAAAATCGGATCGGTAGTCTTTGGAGAAAAGCCGCGGAAGGCGGAAGGACGGATTTTTTTTTTATTCAGTATTTGGATCTTACGTATCTTGAAACGTAAAACTTCAAATTTTGAGGGTTGAATAATAATTTTTTTTTTGGTCGTTTACAAAGGTCTATTGTTGAAAATAATAAATCCAGAACTAAAGAATTCTAAAAATTAAAAAAATATATAAAAACGGTTTTGAGACAGTAGCAAGTATTTTAGTTACTCAATTACCAATGCGGCTCGAGTCATCTTCTAGTTGGAGAGGCCATGCAGAATAACATAACTTACTTTATACAAAGTTTCACCAATTTAAAATAATTATGTTCAAGAAGAGGTAAAAAAATTAACGCCTGCTTGTATAATTTAAAAACATATAAATTTTAAAGCATATAAATGAAAGTCTGCCAAATCCCAGTCACGATTTCTGCGCGGTAGACGCTATTTAAAATTCGCGTTTTTGACTCTCAAAAATGATAGTTGCAGAAAATCCAGTTGTCGGTTTAATTATCGTCCCCAGTGTTTTTTGGGGTGATTAATTCGAATCTTGAGTCATCTAATGGAATTTCGATGACTTTTTGAACTAATCGCCATAAATAGCGAAAATTTTCAAGTTTTCAGATTTCGACGGAAATATCCATTTTGACCATCCCTGAATCCATTTTGACTAGTTTCGTCGTGGCGTCTGTACGTACGCATGTTAGTACGTTCGTATATCGCATAACTCAAAAACGGTTAGCCGTAGAAAGTTTTAATTTTGTACTTAGGATTACTGTAAAGTCTAGTTGTGAACCTCCCATTTTGGTCACTGCTTGATTACCGGAAGTGGTACTTTACTTGAAGGTCATAATTGATTTCCATCAAAAATTGTATTAAAATACTATACAAAACTTTCCAAATTTAGTATTTATAATTTATATATTGATTTAAATAACATACTAGATTTTGGTCTAAATTAGAAAACCGGAAGCAGTACTTTACTTGAAGGTCATATTAGACTTTCATCAAAAATTATATTAAAATATAATGTAAAACATCTCAAATTTGGTAAATAGGACTTTTATATCGATGTGAATGTATTTTGGTTAAAATTGGTGAGCCGAAAAGGGTACTTTACTGGAAGATCATAATCATAAGATCATAAGCTTACATCAAAAATTATATTTAAATTAAAAATCATATATTCCGGTAATAAAGGTTACAAACGCAATTTGGTTTCCAATCCAATTAAACATTTTTATTACTTGTTTTAAGTGTTAAAATTAAGTGTAAAATACTGGTTTTCCTCCCTATTTGTGTGTGTATGTGTCAATAGATGAATGTCGCGACGCCGAGGGTCGTTTTTGAGATACTGCGATCTTCGGAAGCTAGTAACCAAATTCAGGATCACTTTTTGAGCCACTGATTTATAGTTTAATAGGCGTACAAGGAAGTCATGTGTTGTCCACATCAGATATTTTTGTTTTGTTTTTCGCATATAAATTCAAAAGTATGCATGGTAGTGAATAAATGCACTTTTATATTTTTTAAAGCAGGCTAAGTTTTTTATTTGAGCTCAACCGTAGATCTGAATAGGTCTAATAGTTCCTGATGTACAGTACTTCTAAATTGGATTTTGAATAGCGTCTGCCACATAGAACCGACGGCTGGCAGTTGGTAGATGTGCATTTACAGGCTTTACAATATACGTAGTTATAAATTATACAAGTTTTATTGAGTGTTAAATAAATCATTTTCGAGTGTCAAAGACGCGAATTATGTTCCGGCGGCTGGCAGTTGACAGGCATGCATTTTTGTTAGTTATATAGCAAATGGCTTATGATTGTAAAACTTTGTGCTTGCGTGAAATATGTCATTTTCACCCAAATTACGTGCATTATAGGCCACCATTTTGTACGTTTGTATCCACGTTTTCGTGGAGGCAAGCGTACAATTTTAGCTATTCTTTAAGGTCATAAATATTTTAAATAGATAATACGCTAAATAAGTCTCATTTTTCTGTATCTGGGCATGAGAAAAATCCTCCAAACATAGGATATAGTTTGCACAGGTTTAGGATTTTATGGTGCTATACTTTCTGGTTTTTCATCAAATTCAAATTATTCTCTTTTAGGTAGATTGCGTTCTGTTGCTCAAGTTATTTCTTATGAGGTTAGTATAGTTAAAACATAATTATATTATGTTTGGTTATTTTTGTTTTTAGATATAATTTATTAGACTTTATATATTATCAAAAATTAAGATGATTCATATTTATATGTTTTCCTTTATTTTTTTATTGAATATCATCTTGTTTAGCTGAAACTAATCGTTCTCCCTTTGATTGTGCTGAAGGTAAAAGAGAACTTGTTTGTGGATTTAATATTGAATATAGAAAAGGGGATTTGCTTTTATCTTTTTGTCATAGTATTTAAATATTATTTTTATAAGCTTAATAATAAGGATTATATTTTTGGGTTGTGATTTATGGTCATTGTTTTTGGTTAATTATTTTCAATAATAGACCTTTGGAATCGACAAAGGAAAACATTTTTGTAACCCCCTCAAAATTTTGAGATTTTACCTTTCAAGATACGTAGAATTCAAATATCGGATAAAAAAAAAAATCCGTCCGTCCGCCGTCCGTCGTCCGCGGCTTTTCTCCGAGACTACTGGACCGATTTTCTTGAGATTCAGTACCAATGTCACAGGTCACCCCAGGGTAGAAATCTCATAAGGCCATAACTCGGTCATTTATAAAGATAGAGAGGCAATTTAAGGTGTTTTGGAGTCAGTGTAACAAGACATTAAAAAAAAAACATGAAAAATAAAAACTCTGTACAATTACCGATTAAAGATCTCATAAGCCCATAACTCGGTCATTTATAAACATAGAGGAGAAATGTAAGGTGTTTTGGAATCGGCATTTCAAGCCATTAAAATAAAAAATAAAAACGAAAAATAAAAAAATCTCTATCTGTAAATGCTTTTGGTTTATTATTTCCAATAATAGACCTTTGGAATCGACCAAGGAAAACATTTTTGTAACCCCCTTCCCCCTCAAAATTTGAGGTTTTACCTTTCAAGATACGTAGAATCCAAAAATCGAATTTTAAAAAAAATCCGTCCGAAAAAATTTTTTTGGCGTTTTTTTTAAACGAACCAACAATCACTCAAATCGGACCATTATTAGCTGAGATATAGCGTAATGAACTTGGTAGACTGATTCTCTGCATACTTGATAGTAGAGAATGCTGACTCCCAGGTGGGCACTCTCACGGCGATCATCTTGTGACTAGCTTCAAATTTCTTTTCCTTTGGTGCCTACTGCTTCATTTTTTTTACTTGGACAGATATTTTTTGGAATAGATATTTTTGAAATATTACTAAGTGGAAATAATAAACCATTGTGTAATAATTGCAGCGTATTTATGTAAAAATTATAATAATTGTCTTTTGATTTATTTGAATTCAAGGGGTTCTTCCTCGGTTTCGTTACATTAAGCTTAAATATTTAACTTTATATTTAAAATTATTTTTACCTTTATCTTTGAATTTATTTATCTATATTCAGCAATATGCATGATTTATTGAAGAATTATTTTTATTTTCAAAACTAATATAACTTGTTTGCAGCGTTATCCTAACGATTCATAAATTGAGGGGTGATCTGCTAAAGCTGCATTCTATCGACGGTGGAATGCGCGTGTTATAAATTTCGCATTCAAATTTAAATTACTTCCAGTGCTCAGAAAAGCATGGGATTTGCACTATTCAATCCATAAATTAATCTAGAATAATAATGATGAAGGAAAAAAAAGGATCTTTTTTTCGTTTTTCCATCAGTTATCCCTTTATAATAGAAAATCTCTCTTATAAAATTGGTAAACGACAGAGAAAAACAAATTTGATGAAAATTAACGAAAACTAGCAACTACTTTCGTGGAAATATGGGATTTTAGTTTTTAGTTTACTTTTTTTATGCGAAATATTATACACATGCCTGTAATGTTAGAGGCGGAAATTGAAGCAAGAAGTTATAAAATATTAAAATAATGTACATAGCCACAAGGGCCCGAATTCGAATCATCTCATACCAATTGGTGATTAATTTTCAATTAACTCAATAATTATTAAAAATAATACAACAAACTCGGATCATTCTTTCAGTGAGTGATTAACTGCACATCCAAAACATGCGTGACATCTCTGATCTAATTTTTAATGGTGGAATGACAAATATTGCACATCTCTATCTTCAATTGCACTTGAATAAACAGCCCAAGCCATTCCAATATGGAGCGGCAATGCTTTAGTGGAATTATCCATTAAATTGAAGAATTTACTAAAGTTATTTGTTATCTGCGTTAATTACTTTCAAATCTATAAATACCCTAACCCTAAACTGGGATCCAAAGGAAAAAAAAGTTTTAAATTATAGCCAGTACTCTTGTCATTAAAATATAGACATAATTCACAATTTCTGCAACAGGATGTAGTTCCTATCTATCATAAGGCACTTTACTACGCCTCTGCTACTTTTTTAGGTTTGAGTCCAATTAGCCCAACTCCCCCCCCAGGATTCAAATTGCTTCAAGTTACGGTACGTGCTTAGCTTGTCGAATAGTAAGACCTTGTCAGCAAAAAAGTTCAACTCCATGAAATTAGTTGGTATAACGAATACTATAATATACAGTAACATGATTCTTATTTATTCTGCAACATCGAGTCCATTCTGAGTAACACATAATTCAAAATTGCTGCTTAGAATCTTGGAGAGAATATAAAGAAAAAGAACTAAATATAAGAATTATAGCGTATTGTTTATTTAAGTAGTTTAAGAGGTGAAATTTTAAACTTGGATGTGTATTTGAATAAAAGATAGTTGGAGGAAGGGAGTTCCATAGGGATCAGGATCGGACAAGGAATAATCCGTCAACCAAAGGCCTCTTACGTTGAAGTCTCTTTCAGAAAAAATCTCTTGGAACTTCACCTTAACCCATAGTGCGACAGGTGGGTCTATGGGGCCCAAAGGCATATTTATTTTTCTTATATCGGCAAGGCTGTGTCTTTAAGATTCCAATTGTTGTTAGATGTTCCTTGAATATTTTACGAAGAGACAGTCTATTTTTTTTCTACGGTCAGTACGCCGCTTTTTGGAATATTCCGGGTCCGTCAGACCCGCCTGCGTTTTACTATGTCTAATCCTCGTTGAAAGCCATGTGTTCTTTTTAAGACTGTGTGATTTCTTAAATTATTTCAGCGTAAATTTCCATTTCTTTGACCAAGCTTAACACATGATATACGCTCTCTTAGTTTCGCTTTGACGACATAATGGTCCGAGACATAGATCTGTCCTCTAGCAGTTTTAACATCAATAATAGATGAGACATGACGCTTATCAACTAGTACATGGTCTAGTTATATATATATATATATATATATATATATATATATATATATATATATATATATATATATATATATATATATATATATATATATTTCTGAGTAATAGTTCCATTTGGAGCTTTCCATGATCCTTTATGAATATCTTCACGTTGGAAGGACTTTTTATCAATATATTATTGTCTTCAGCGAATTGACGCAGATGTTTGCCATTTTCATGAAGTGAGAAGTTTCCTGCAACAGTCTGCGTAAAGCTTTCCTTTCCTACTTGGGCGTTAATATCTCCGAGTATAATTTTACTGTCATATTTCTGAATTGCATGATAGGTTCGCTCTAGATCTTGGTAAAACAGAAGCTTTGTATCATCGTTACTGTACGTGGGTGCGTATACTGAAAACAAGCCAATATATCTGAGTTGACCTTTCAATCTCATCCTGCATATCCTTTCCTGCATATTAGTTCAAGCAGAAGCAAAATTTTTCTAATTTTACCAGTAATCATAAATTCTGTTCCATATTTTCCATTTCTTTCATTGCTCCCACTATCTAAAACTGTATATTCTTTTTTATCAATTCTGCCTTTATACTCCACCGCAGTGCTAATACGTCAAATTTAAAATTAAGCATCTGCTCCGCAACCTCTGCCATTTCGCCTGGCTGGAGCATCGTACGTACATTCCATGTAGCAATAACTATATCCAAATCCGTTGTCTTTGTCCACTAATGATATCCAGCTTTCTTTTGTCTTCAGGTTTCTGAACAATAGAATTTTTACCGGGGTTGGGCTGTCAACCATACCAAAAGGACCAAGTCATTTAACATCAGGGTTTCCAACCCTTAGACCAATTACTTTCACAACAGTTCTATGAGCTCGGCCTGCCCATGGTTTCTTTTCAGAGTTTCCTTCTTAGCCTTTGGGGATCCAACCCCTTATCATGCAAAGCAGCATGGGTAAGTGCTTATTTACTGGTGGCACTGACTCGCCATGACACAATATCGTTATGGATATTCTGTGGTATTTATTCGAGATACGCTCACCACAAGCAACATCCCACCATACTCTCACAATGTTGCCGCCTAGGTCCGGGACTGCTTATTTAGGTATAGCCCTTATTCGCAGCTCCCCACCATATCTGGTGGGATTTCACTTTCCGCCTCCTTTGACCCTTCCAGTAGCTGAGGCTCGCCCTAGAAAATTGTAAACTATAAATTTATTTTATTTATTATTTCTTTATTTCAAATTATTTATAATTTTGAAAACTATTCAATTTCCTTCTAGATGGTCGTATAATGGTAAAATAATACCGAGCACAAATGAACCAGATTTCGCGAATAAATTATTAAAATTACTTAATGAATTTAAAAGACTCTATCCGCTAGTGACACTATTACTGACTAAATGAATAAGAAACAATGTTGTTTTCTAGGTTTATATAAAAATATAGAAAGCCATGAGTCTACCTTGCAAAAAACGTGTTACTAGAATACTACAAAAAGTATAAAATATATCTCGACAAGAAAATTGTTTTGTTTGAAGGATGTGGATGAAATATTTGCTTTTTACAAATTTCCAAATTATTTTTAGTGTGAGCAAAACTAGCAAAGCAAAACATTTTTCAAATTGAATGAAACTTTAGTCAACCAAAGTAAACATTGGTCATTTTAAACGAACTATAAATTTTTTTATAAGATTAGATTAATCTTAGAAATAATAAAAATAATATATAGAGCCATATTTTGTTTAAAGTTAAAATTATGATTATAAGAATATCGTTTTGAATCATCATGTTTTTCTCTAAAGGGTTTATAGTTATTTAATTTCATTTTTTACTCTAATAAATAAAAAAAATATTTAGTAAAATACAATTTTGGTTTCCTAAACAAGTTTTTTTTTTTTTTTTAGCAGTATAATATTTTATCCAGAAAAATAAATAAATAAGTACAATTATAATTACATAATATATTATATCGATGTTAAGTATATCTTTTTTTTTTCCAAAAAAAAGTAAATAAATAATTTTACTGGTCTGAGAGAATCACCTGTCGCAAGGTAGCAGTTATCGCGTTGTGGGTTTAGAAAAAGGATGTACCTATCACATGCTTCTCTTCCCCTTTCACCTTATCTTCCTGATCACTCTTATGCTCGTGATGGCCGAGCACGTTGGATCGAGCGTTCCAGAGTGCCAGGTTCGGAACGGTATAGTTCGATTCTCACCGGGGTCAGTTAATATTTATTTCGCACCGGTCCCGAGAAATGAATCTTGACACTCCCACTCTGGATAGTGCACGAAGGCGATCTAAAGGTAGCTGTCAGGGGTTGGCTAGTTCTCCCCACCAATACCAGTACCAATACCTTCCTGATAGAGGTCATACTTCTAGTAGTGAAAGTCTGATTTTGGATGCGCTTGGCAGCCAAGTTTCTAGGCCTCCCCTAAGTTTCTTTCTCAAAATTTGAAGATGTTGTTGTGTGTTATACATAAAAATTCGAGGTCCCCCCTCGGGCCGAGGCACATTGTATTTGCCATCTGCTCACCTACTAGTTACACCCCTCATTTCTTTTAATCTTACTCTAGGATCCAGAATCATTGCTGACTTTCCTGTTTTAAGAAATACTACGATGTCAGCATATTAAGTTATTAAAGGTTCCTGTAAGTTTAGAAAGTTTTGAAGGAATTTATCTTACAGTTAGTCCTCCAGTTTGGACACCATTCTTCAAAATTCGTGATATGTGATTGAATAGTTTGGAATGCAATAGTCGAGCTTACAAATGGCTTTGTTACATTTTCAATTTCTCCTAATAGTGAACTATTCTGTAGAATAGTGAAGAAATAACTGATACAATTTAAAGAGCTATAAAAAACAAATCAATTTCTCTAGAAAAAAAATTGGTTTCAATTGGTTTTAAAACTTACACCTTCCCAATGTCAACCGTAATTGATTACGTATTGCCGGAGACGTTTCCAGAAAATTACCATAACTCCTTGAGTTATCTCTGATGGAATAAGAGACACATTTTGGAAGTGCACTGTGTTCGGTATGTGTTGGTGGCTTCGGTGTTATCGGACCATCTTTTTTTTAGAAGAGGATAAACTGAGAACAGTAACTGTGAACTCTGGCCATTACGTGCACATGTTGGAGACTATCCTACACCCTGGAGATTACCCTAAGTTGGATGAAATCGAAGCTAACGATGTGTGGTTCCTCTGCTCAAACATCTTGACATTCCCTTGGAGTCTTGAGGAAAATGATTCCTGAAAGGTTGATCTGTTTGAGGTCTGATTTGTAATGGCTGTCATGGTCACCAGATCAACCCCAAGCGATTTTTTTTTCTCTGGGTATATCTCAGGGACAAGATGTTTAAATACCGACCTCGTTCTCTGGATGATCTCAAGGAGAGGATCAATGCCTTTTAACCGAAATGACTAGAAGATTGATGGAAAATTTCCGATAACGCCAATAACGTCTGACATTTGGAAGATGTAATTTTTAAAACCTACTGAAATAAAACTATTTTAAGTCTACTTTTTGAAAATAAAACCATTCGATTGTTTGTTGGAGCCCTTCAAAATTTGTCAGTTATTTTTGCCCCACAATGTATTTTGTTTGCCTCAAAATTTCAATAATTATTCCATTTCGTTATTTCTAAAATCTCACATATTTTTTTATAGCAAGACCTATATTTTCTCAATTTACCGGTGCTTCAGCCTCCGTAGAAGTATGGAAATTTTACAGTGCGCTGCCTATTTTGATTCCCTTTACGGAAAATGTTACAAAAATGTGGTTGTATCGATTATCCGATAATGCAAATAATTTGATAACACTCGAAAACACATTGAGAGCGATTATAAGTTAAGATTCATTGAATAATTACTTATCAATTAATTGATTTGATTAGCGCGTGACGCCTGTCATGTGTTGAAGTAGTACATACCAACCCCATCTAAATGCCATTCCGGCCGGCTTTTGGAGGTCAATATTTATTTATTTTTTGAATGATCAATTTCGTAATGTGACATCTAAATATTTTTTAAATTGGGCGGATGGTTGATTTGGGTGGATTTTTAAATTGGGCATTTAAAGATCCTTAATGAGCTAAGGGAAGAGAATGGATCAGCTCACACTGAGTGATTATTTACTCCGGAAATTTGACTTTGAAAAGAACTTCAAAGAAATGATACCAGACAATGGAAAGAAAGGGGATCCGAATTTTAAAAATGGAGTCCTGGTCTGGTACACTGATGGTTCAGGGTTATCAGGGAAACAAAGAATTAGGAGAAATACTAGGTTTCAAAACCTGCCATCAAACAATCCATACTCTTCATAAATTTGTCAAAGGAAAAGGCTAAATTCTTCTTATGTCGGACATAGAATGAGTTGAGAACTAGAACGGGTCTCCCAGCGCAGTGTTACCAGGTCAGCCCTGTATTTTCCCCCTAAAACTCTCTAAATTTTCCCCTAAATTCACCAACTTTAACCCTAAACTTATATAAATTTGGCTCTAAATCCACTAACTTTAACCGTAAATGTACGATTCTTATTTTTCTATTAGTATAACCAAAATTACCCTCAAGTATGGGCATTTCATGATAAGAATAAATGATTTGAAAAGTAAAAAATACCCCAGAGGGTGACTAAAATCCTAAATCTAGCGGAAAAAAACCCAACCTGGCAACACTGTCCCAGAGGGCCATTGTCCGCTAAAATATTATCTAATGAAGATGAATGTGGAAGAATGGAGACAAGGCTGAGCACATTATGTATTAATGTAAAGCCATTGCTTTCTAAAGAATGCTGTACCTAAAACAAGCGATCATTGAACATTCCATATTACAAGATCTGTTCCATACGACAGAGGGGTAGCTCACAAAGGATCCAAACGGGTCGTGATGAGGAAGCGTTATTCATTACTCAATATAAATATCTGATGTGGACAACCCATGACTTCCTTGTACGCCTATTAAACTATAAATCGCTGGCTCAAAAAGTGATCCTCAATTTGGTTACTGGTTTCCGAAGATTGCAATATCTCAAAAACGACACTCGGCGTCGCGACATCCATCTATTGACATACATACTCTTGTTTCTGGAGGCCTCTTTCCGTTATTATATCTCGTTTTCTTTCAGTAGGTAACTAGTTTTCAAGAGATTTCTTCGTGTTCCGTGGCAAAATTAAAACTGTCAATATCACTAGATAAAGCATTGGAAATCGACAGTTTCGATATTTTAAGCGGAAAAAAAACTCAACTTATATCTTATTTTCCTGCTGCAGACTTGTTCATCTCACAAATGGGGTGGAAAACCAGTATTTTACACTCAATTTTAACAATTAAAACGAGTAATAAAAATGTTTAATTGGATTGGAAACCAAATTGCGTTTGCAACCTTTATTACCGAAACATATGATTTCTGAATTTAATTTTAATATAATTTTTACTTCCTTGTACGAAGTAAAGGAAGTATTGTAATCGCGAAAATTTTCGGTTTTCAGATTTCAGATCCCAGAATCCATTTTAACTAGTTTCGTCGTGGCGTCTGTACGTACGTACGTTCGTATTTCGCATAACTCAAAAACGGTTAGCCATAGAAAGTTGAAGTTTTGTATTAAGGATTGCTTTAAAATCTAGTTGTGAACCTCCCTTTTTGGTTAATGCTTGATCACCGGAAGTGGTAGTTTAGTTGAAGGTCATAATAGATTTTCATCAAAAATTATATTAAAATACTGTGGAAAACTTCTCAAATTTAGTATTTATAACTTATATATTGATTTAAATAACATACTAGATTTTGATCTAAATTGGAAAACCGAAAGCGGTACTTTGCATGTCGCGACGCCGAGTGTCGTTTTTGGGATACTGCAATCTTCGGAAACTAGTAAACATATTCAGGGTCACTTTTAGAGCCACCGATTTATAGTTTAATAGGCGTACAAGGAAGTCATGTGTTGTCCACATCAGATATTCTATGTAAGTTTATTATGACCTTCAAGTAAAATACCCTTTTCGGCATGGTTTTCAAACTGAAAAAAAAAAAATTGGAACTCAATTAGAAATAAAAATGTATAACTTCAAAATTCACGCAATAAATCGAAATAATCATGTTTATCTTATTTTACAAGTTATTTCATTTAACTCGATGATTACATAACAGTCTTCAAGCACTCTCTTAAAAATTATTAAAGATTGTCGATTTAATTGTAACTTTATCATAATTGTTGATTTGGTAAAATAATAAGCGAAAGGTGGTGCTTGACATGCATATGTGTTGCGTATTTGCTTGACATGTTTTTAAAAAAACAAGCATTTTTTAAACAGATGTCAACAGCTAGAATATGGCGTACTCGAATAGAATAGAATCGAGTTGAAAATTAGCAATGGTTGGTGCCAAGAATTACTGAAAATAAATTCATTTGAAGGAAAAATTGTTTTATTTATCATTTTCAATTAGTGGGACGTTGAGGCTTCTAGATGTTGATAACATAAATGAAAACTTGATCCAACCATTGACGATCCTCCATGTAGGACTATACTAGATCATACAAGCATTCCTCCCATCTAACGCCCTACCGCCTTGGATCCTGAGTAGGGATATCGTCCTACAAACTCCATCTGTTCACAATTTCTACGTCATTAATTGTTATCAATGTTTGTTGTTTTTTACTTCCTTGTACGAAATAAAGGAAGTAATGTAATCGCGAAAATTTTTCGTTTTTCAGATTTCAACGGAAATATCCATTTTGACCATCCCTGAATCCATTTTGATTCGTCGTGGCGTCTGTACGTACAGCATATCTCGCATAACTCAAAAACGGTTAGCCGTAGAAAGTTGAAATTTTGTATTTAGAATTGATGTAAAATCTAGTTGTGAACCTCCCTTTTTGGTCACTGCTTGATTACCGAAAGTGGTACTTTACTTGAAGGTCATAATTGATTTCCATTCAAAATTTTATTAAAATACTCCGATAATGGTACTTTACTTGAAGGTCATAATAAGCTTACATCAAAAATTATATTTAAATTAAAAGAGAAATCATGTTTCGGTAATAAAGGTTACAAGCCCAATTTGGGTTTCAATCCAATTAAACATTTTTATTACTTGTTTTAAGTGTTAAAATTGACTGTAAAATACTTGTTTTCCTCTATATTTGTGAGTGTGTGTGTGTGCCAATAGATGGATGTCGCGACGCCGAGTGTCGTTTTTGGGAAACTGCAATTTTCGGAAACTAGTAACCAAATTCAGAATCACTTTTTGAGCCACCGATTTATAGTTTAATAGGCGTACAAGGAATAGGCGTGTTATCCACATCAGATATTTTTTTAATTATTTTTGAAGAGAATTTAATTAATTATCATATGATTTCATACGTAATTTACCGTAAAATGCATACTTTTACTCCCCGCATTTTCTCGGTAATGTACTGAAAATATGAAAAGTTAAAGGGTTTTAATGAGAAGGCTTTAGTGCAAGTTTGGTCAAAATCGTTAGTGCCGTTTTCGAGAAAATTATACAAAAGTGTAAATCGGTGTTATAAAGTGCCATTTCCGGTGAGTCGATTATAGCGAAAAAATTGCTATAGCAACCCAAGGATTTACCTATCTTAAATATATAATTATATAGTTTCGTACAACTTTTCTTGTTATAGCAACGCTGTTGACATACACCTACACACACGAGAGACGCTTTGAATACACTCAGTGGAACTTTTATACCTGTAATTCCGTTGACAACTCTATTCAAAATTTTCAAGATCGCAATACTTACCTATTTCATGTATAGGTAAGAGAAAGAAAAAATTTGCATGCATAGGTAAGTAGGCAGGTGTTCGTCGTTGTTCATACCTGTGGAAGTAAATTCAATTCACAAATTTTATTAGGCTATATTTATTAACTTCACTTATAAGAAATAAATAACGGACATCTCTCGTTAATCGTATAACTATATAAATATTGTTACATATTGCAAATGAAGTTCCAGGATGAGAAGAAAAAAAAACTTCATAAAATGAAGGGAAATATATAACTCCCATTATAATCGCCAATAAAATTTATTATGCTTACGTTTCGGGGAAATATTTTCTCATCTTCAGAACAATCTTTCTAAAATCATCAAATATTGCATCTATGAACACAATTCATACTTACAACACTTATTAAAACATATACATACAACATCAATATTTTAACATTACCTAAGCTTACGTTTCTATTATACTGATATATTATATATATATATATATATATATATATATATATATATATATATATAAGTTAAGCTCCCGCGACTGAAAACTGATAAAAAAAACAAAGAAAGGAAAAAGGAGCAAGAAACAGCACTCACGAGATCTGGAAATAGACTGCTTTATTTGTCTCAATAATCCTCTATTTATACACTCTCTGTTCTATTTACATTTAGGGATGGTATTAAGTCTTACACTGTATACCTACAGACCTTAACTCCCCCCTACCAGTTTACGGCCATCCGCCGTAAACTAACATAAACATAAAAACAAAAAAAATAAAATACCATTACATACAATAGAATACTAAGATACATACTACATAATAATCTAATATATACAACTTTTAATATGAACATAATACTGACACTTGAAATAAATAACTTAACTTACGACAATCATGACTGACAAAATATAACGAAATTCCTTGTTTTGAATGATACCGACACATGTTTCGGTATCACTGTAAAAAAAACATTTAACCGAAAGAATAGCTCTCGCACAATTATGTATGGTAAAGAGGATGCTCTGGCCTTCTCAAGGTTCTTCTGGCGAACCTGCTGGTAACTTTAATTGTTCGATATGCACGGTTCTACGCTTCCCGGGTTCTCTCACGCTTTGGATTGTCACAATGTTGTGCTCTTTAATTACAATCACCCTAAATGGGCCCTCGTACCGTAGCAACTCTTTACTCCTGTTGGAACCTATCTTCCTGTATACAATAGTCCCTATCTTGATGCCTCCCCCTACGTCTTTGACCTTCCTATTCTCCCGCGCTACTCTCCTACTTTTCTCCCTCTCCAGACGACCGCGTACTTTCCCCCACAATTTTCCCAGCGTTATGCGATTGTTCTCCAATCTTTTCGCCGTTTCGTCGTCCATCGCCGTGCCCGTACTGTCCCTACGACGTCCCCGGAGCCCGAAGAGAATCTCGAATGGGGCGAATCCCGTGACGGTGTGGATTGAGTGGTTATATGCCGCCACTGCTTTCGGCATCGCCGCCTCTGGTGTCAACCCTTTGTCTGCGTGGTACACGCGTAAATGTTCACCCAGCGTGCTGTGGAGCCGCTCAATGCCTCCTCTACTCTTTGGGTGACCTGGGGTGTTGAAATGCCATTGCACATCCAGCGCCTTCATTTCATCCCTCATGTTTGCGCTATCGAATTCTCTGCCGCAGTCCGACGAGATCCGATCCGGTACCCCATAAAACTGAAACCACACCCGCAGGGCTCCTATCGCCGCCTCTGATGACCGTTCGTGCACTGGATATGCCATGGCCACTTTGCTAAATAGGTCGATCATAGTCACCCACTTATGTCCTCTCCAGGTGAATGTATCTATTTGTAGCTCACTTAACGGTGTTTCTGCCGTGGGAGTTTCTTCCTGCTGTACTTTCGGGGGGTGTCGGTCATACTTGGTAGTTTGGCATATCTCGCACCTCCCTATCACTTCTTTGATGGTTTTCTTCATCCCCCCCCCAGAAATATCTGCGTTTTAGTGCTTGAAGAGTTTCCAGCTCGCCTCGATGATTGGTTTTTCCCTGATGGTACGCGAGCGTCACTTCCTTTTGCTGGTTCTGGTCTCGGATCGTTTCTACCATCAGATTGCACCGTACGAACGTTCTGTCGACTCCGATCTGTTCGGTCCGCCATAGCCTCTTTATCTTTTCCCAAATGGTTTCATTACCTACATATAAATAATAGGTTTTCCCAGGTCTCGACGCGTCCTTAAGCACCCGAATAATCTGATCGGGCCTCGCCCCTGGTTGGGACCAAATGGTGGCGATTTTTCGTCCGTCGCATACCCCATATTCTATTTTGATCAGACCCGCAGTTCTCGTCTTCCAGATGATCTGCCGTCTCTTATCATTGATTATTTCCTCTATCTCTTCCATGTCCGTGGATCTCTCCTCTGTTGAGCTCTCCGCTGTAGTCGATTGTTCCGACTCGACCACCTCCGTTTCGTCCTGTTCTCCTTCTCGGTCTGGCGTCCACTCCTGCAGGAATCGTCGTACATCCCTGGAAGACTCCCCTCTGTCTTCCTCAACTGCATTGATCGTAATTGCTCTGGACAGCCAGTCTGCCACAACGTTCTCTTTTCCCGGCTTGTACTCCACCTCCATATTATACTGGCTGAGAAGTTCTTTCCACCTCGTGACTCTCGCGGAAGATTCCTTTAATTTCCCCACCCACTGCAGGGGTCTATGGTCCGTGCGTACTGTGAATCTCCTGCCGAACACGTATGCTCTGAAATGGTCTACAGCCCACACAATACCAAGCAATTCTCTCTCCAACGTGCTATACCTCGTTTCTGCATCCGTGAGGCGCCTACTGGCATACGCCACCGGTCGTTCCCCTTTTCCCCCTTCCTGCGCCAATACCGCCCCCAATGCGTATTCACTTGCGTCCGTAGTAATGATAAATCTTTTATCAAAATCGGGAAACGCTAGTACGGGTTCCTCCTGCAGTCGTGTCAGGCACCTCCGAATGTTGTCCTCCATGTCAGGCGTTATCACCACTTTTTGACCCTTCTTAAGTAGATTATTGATGGGTACGAGGTATTCCGCCATTTCCGGAACGAAACGTCTATAATAATTTAGCGTTCCTAATAGCCTCCGGATCCCTTGTACATCTCTCGGGACTACCATTTTCCGTATTGCCTCCACTTTCGCGCTGTCCGGTTTCACTCCCTCCTGCGATATGACGTGCCCTAAAAAGTTGATCTGTTCCTGACCCAACTGCGATTTTTCGGCGGACAGTTTCAACCCGAATTTTCGAATCTGATTGAACACGCTGCGCAAATGATCCACGTGCTGGTCTTTATTCTTGCTAAATACTATCAAGTCGTCCATATAGACCTGACATATAGACTCGTCTATCCCCCGCAAAAATTCGTCCATAAGGCGCTGAAATGTGATTGGCGCGTTTTTTAGGCCGAACGGCATCCTTGTAAACTCGTAGTGGCCTCTCTCGAAGGTAAAGGCCGTCTTAAGTTGGTCGTCGGGGTGCATTCGTATTTGGTGGTACCCAGCCTTCAAGTCCAATGTACTGAATATGGTCGCCCCGCTGAGTCTATCTAGGATGTCCTCAAATCTGGGTATGGGGTATCTCTCATCTACCGTATTCTCATTCAACTTCCTGTAATCCACCACGACCCTATACTTTTCTTCGCCTGTTACGCTCTTTTTCTTCACGGCCCAGAGGGGACTGTTATACGGCGATGTGCTATCCACAATAATCCCTTGCCTCTTCAAGGTCTCTAATTCTTGCCGGATATGCTGGCGCAGCGCCTGCGGGTATCGCCGCTCCTTTTATAACTTACCCTATCTTGCTTCAGCGGGATCTCGTGAACGGTTTTCCCCGTCGCCCCCAATATTTCGCCCTCTTTGAAGAAGATGTCGGTATACTCCTTCATTATTGCGTACCTCCAATCCCCCACTTGACTGATTGCGCCTACTCGTGCCCCCCCGTCCTTCAGGAACCTTAGACATCGGTATTTTCTTCCCCCTATGCGAATGTCCCAATGTCCTCCGCCATTCCTAATTCTAGCTCCTATCTTCCCCAGTAGGTCACACCCAATAATCCCCCCGTATTCCCTGGACATTTTCTCCACGATATGGATCTTTAACTTAACCCCCCTTTTTCCCCATCCGTCTAGGTCTATTACCGTTTCTCCCTCTACCCTACAGGGCCCACCCAGGGTGATTAATCTACAAGCACATACCTTTATCCGGGGCATCCTCTCTCCATTGTACAACCTCTCAAGCGTACTCCTACACAATATGGTGTTAGAACTCCCGGTGTCCACTAAATATCTTCCACTCGCGATTTTAATTATAGGCAGCCCGCTACACTCACCTTCCACACTGTTATTCACTATTATGCGGTTGCCTCTCCGGAACCCCTCTCCTCAGATCTCCTGTCTTTCTCTTCTCTCCACAGCTGCCCGTCGTCCTCGGTTCCTTTGTACACTACCGTTTCCCTCGCCTCCTCTGTTCTCTGGTTCTTGCGCCTCTTCTTCTGTATCGGATGTTTCCGATGATTCTGTTGACTCCCATTGCGGTCTTTCTCTTCTCCACATTCTCTGAGCATTGACCTCCATAGGTTCTGGCGGTCGGAGCCCTTCTCTCCTTCGACTCATATAGGGGCATTGTCTCGCAATGTGCCCCTCTGTCCCGCATTCGAAGCACTTGGTGCGCGAGCATTGTGCCACCAAGTGACCTACCTTTCCGCATCCGTGACATCGCCGGTCTTCTCGCCTACCGCTATTTCTCATCTTCCCTTGTCTCCCTTCTCCGCCTGTTCGTTCTTTTCCGACGTATTCCGGTTTTCCTTTCCTCCACATGGGCGGTACTGGTCTGGGTCTTCTGTGCATTACCTTGTTCCATCCTGCGTCCTCCTCTACGTTCCTGACTTCTTCTTCTCTTGCACTTGCGTCTATTATCTCCTGGGCACTTTCTACAAAAGTGCGATCTCTCGATAGGCCCTCCTTCCTCCCGATCTCCTTTGCCAACTGCACCTTGAGAATTGTTGACAGGAACGCCATTCTGCCCTCCACTTCCGCTGCGTTCAGAGTCTCCCTCATCTTCTCCGTGATTTTGTTGTAGTGGGCTAACAGTGTTCCAGCGAATTGCCCGTTCGACTGATGAGCTTTCTTTGTTTCCCGAAACATGTAGAAAATATCTTCCTCCGGGGTCCATCTGCCGCCTCCGAACGCCTTTTTCAGACGGTCCTTAACTACGTCCCATGGAGTTTCCTCATCCGCCTGGATCAAATTTAGGACACTTCTCTTGATTCTGCATATTAGTGCTGCTTTCAAGGACTCCGCGTCTCTTGGAATTATCATGTTTTCGGCTGCCTTCGTCTCTATCTCTGCTCTCAACCGGTCTCCAGCCTTAAGAAAGTGGTTTAACTCACCAATTTCCCCAGTGAACCTTTCCAAGTCCGAGATAGCCCGTCTCATATCCTGCGTCGTCGCCGCTCGTACCTTCATCCAAGCTAGCGTATTTGCATGAGCTTCCGCCATGGTTCCTTGTGGCAATGGTGGGATTTCCGAAGATATGTTTAGCGTTGCCGGTCGCACAACTCCTTCTGGCATTGCCACAGCGAAAGTAAAAGAAAAAAAAACGGGTCCTCAGTTCTTCGTTACTCCGGTATCCGCGGTCCCGGGTTTCGGCACCAGTTAAGCTCCCGCGACTGAAAACTGATAAAAAAAAACAAAGAAAGGAAAAAGGAGCAAGAAACAGCACTCACGAGATCTGGAAATAGACTGCTTTATTTGTCTCAATAATCCTCTATTTATACACTCTCTGTTCTATTTACATTTAGGGATGGTATTAAGTCTTACACTGTATACCTACAGACCTTAACTTATATATATATATATATATATATATATATATATATATATATATATATATATATATATATATATATATATATATATATGTTTAGTAAGTGTGTATTTTAATTCTGTGAACTATTTCATTATTTATATATAGTTGAATGAAATTTGTTTAGAAATGATAATTTGTTTTAATGTTGTTTTAACTCAGGATTGTTCTACTCATATTTTTTAAAAATATTTTTATTTAATAAGTTTTTCTTTCTATTATTTATCTTTTCATTTTTTGTCATTAAAATATTATTTATTATATTTTTTTTACCAGAAGGTATTTTGTTTTTATTTTTTTCATGACTTATATGTTTAATTGAGATAATTGTAAATATTAATTGATCTTTATTAATGTAGTCTTTGGCCAGACATTTTTTTCTGTTATCTTTTTTACTTGTAAACATTTGTTATTCTTAAGGGACCTAGTTCCAGAATAAAGTTTATTTTTCTATTCTATTCTATTAAGTATGAATTGTGATTATAGATGCAATATTTGATGATTTTAGAAAAATTGTTCTGAAGATGGGGAAATATTTTCCCCAAACGTAAGCATAATAAATTAAATTGACGATTATAATGGATTTTATATATTGCCCTTCCATTGAATGTATTGATAAGTACTTCCTAAGAAATTAAAAGACCCAATCTAAAAAAATATTTTTTCTTTATTTTTTTTTTCAATAAAATCGGAGCATAAGAAAAAGAAAGAAATCTCTTAATTAGTTTATTAAGTTATTTTGTATTTTTGAAGAATAATAACCTCATACCAATAACAACCTTATAATAACAATATTATTGTCATTGTATTTAACTATGTTTGTACAATTATTGTTTGCGACAATCTGTTTTCTATGATTTTTTTAATGAAACAAAATAGAATAAAAAATAAACTTTCAAAAAATTAGACAAAAAAATAATTTTTCTCATTTCTCCTTATATTTTCAGTCTACGGGAGTTCCTCAAGATAATATCGTCAGCCCCGTCTTCTGCGCTGTTAATTACAGCTGGCACCAGTATTTCCAACTCACACACCACGTACACTGATAATACAACTGTTCATCAGTCAATAATAATTAATTGATGGTGTTTATATATATATATATATATATATATATATATATTATTTATTTATTTTATTTATTTATTTATTTATTTAAAGACCCTGGAGATCCCTTGGCAGGGCGATGTGGTATTCACGCTACAACGCGATTCTCAATTTAGGTACACGGGATAGGGTCATCACTCCTACGCCCGGCCTTTTTGTAAATTGCCTCCAAGTAGGCTGACGGGTCCCACATACCCGGAGGAGGCGGGATAAATTGCTTGAAGTATTTACTTTAATTAAATTAAATTAATGCCGGTGCCGAGATTCGAACTCACAACCTTTGGGTTTGAGAGTAAGTGCGTTAACCCGCTCGGCCACCTCGAACCCTTTACCTCTCTCTCTCTCTCTCTCTCTCTCTATATATATATATATATATATATATATATATATAAATACTTTGTCAAAAAAAAATCATCCCCTACAGGACCTCTCTTTTTACTTTCCCTTACCTATATACGAAGTATATAGTAAGGAGAAGTATTGCGATCGTGAAAATTTTCGAATTCGAGTTTTCAACGGAAATACATGTTCTAAGGTCCTCTGAGTCCAAATGACCAAGTCTCGCAAAATGGTCTGTGTGTCTGTGTGTATGTGATCAGTCTAGCTCAAAAATGGAAAGCTGTACGATACTGAAATTACATATTTAAGGTTAGTACATGCATGTGATGTTACAGCAACATTTTCGTCAAAATCGACTAACCGGAAGTGCCACTTTATATAATCGATTTTACACATTTTTACAATTTTCTCGAAAACGGCTCTAACGATTTTGATGAAACTCTCCTAAATTATTCTTCATAAAGGCCTTTAACTTTTCATATATATGGTACATCACCGAGGAATTGCAGGGAACAAAGTTATGATGAAAAGAATATTTTATTTACGCATAACTTCAAAAACGTGCAACGTAAATCATCTATAGACATGTATGAAAGATAATTAAATTATCTAAAAAACAATAAAAGAATCATCAAAATCGGACCAATAATAGCAAAGATACAGTGCATCGGACTAACCGGAAATAGCTATTATATCATGGATTTTACACTTTTTTATATTTTTCTCAAAAACGGCTCTAACGATTTTGATGAAACTTGCCAAAATTATTCTTCATAAAGGCCTTTATCTTTTCATTTATGTAGTAAATCACCGAGAAAATGCAGGAAAAAAAGTTATGAAGAGAAGAATATTTTATTTTCGCATGGCTTAAAAAATATGCAATTTATAGTAAATTATGTACATAATTATATGAAAGGTTATTAAAGTATCTAAAAAAAAAATTATCAAAATCGGACAAGTATTAGCAAAGATACAGTGTATTTTATGAGGAGCATAAAATAGATGGATAACCCAGCGCATCCGAAAGGAGATAGATGCCACCGAACCTCCTCCCAACAATCCGCCAATCCGTTGCAAACAATACGCTCTGTAACAAAGTAATTTAAGAATACAAAAACGGAAATTAACTTAATAATTTCTACTTTCACATTATTTAATAAAAAGAAAATGTTTCTATAGAAACTAAACCAGCAACTTTTAAAATATATTTGCAACTTGACAAAGTTGAAATATATAGGTAGTGTACAGAATTTTTGTACTAAAATTGTTTTAAAAACTATTTTATTATACTTAAGTGGGAGAAGAATTGAATGCTGCTGAGTTTATTTCAAGTATTGTTTATGTGAACTCTTTAGAATTATATTAAAAAGATAATTATTATAGGGCGGTAAGGGAAAGTTGTGTGATGCGCGCACCGCACCAGATTTTTGTAACATTCAAATAGTGTAGATACTGCAGATAGTTTTTATAGAATAACATGTTTGCCAAAGTATTTATATATAGATTATTATATAAATATATATATATATATATATATATATATATATATATATATATATATATACATATAAACACCATGTTTGTAGCAATTGGAGATGCACCATTTTATAAGGTAAATTTTAAATTTATTAAATTAAGGCATTTGTTAAAATGTAACAAAAGAAAAATTATTGTTATCTTATAATGTAAAAAAAAATCAGTTTTGTAAATAGATCTTGACATATCACTTTGGAGAATTGGTTCTGATGATAAGGAAGAACTCCGAAACGTTGATCCGTAATTTGATAAGTAATAAATTATATTTCAACGAAGCCTTTTTTTCACTATCTTTTTTCAAGATCGTATCAGGAGCCTTCTATCAAATTTTATTCATCTTAAATTGCTGTATTATACAATATCAAAATGTCCACAAATTTTTTTAAAACTAAATAAAAATTTAATGATAATTTTGATCGTTGTTGAAAATAGAGGTCCTTTCCTTTTCGAAAAAAAGTTGTTTACAATCAGCAGGCCTATTCTGATGAGAATTGGCACACAAACACAATAGTGATCAATTAATATTAATCAAACTAATATTAGTGATCAAATTAATAGAATAAGACCGTGTATTTACTCAAGTTTTTAATGGTATTTCAAAATTATTGAATTTATCTCATGGAAAACATTTCTTTTGCTTCATTTAGGACTAAAACAGTATTCAAATATTACATACTACCTCACGATTTTTTTAATAAATTTAAATATTCCTCTTATATTACGTACTTTATAAAGAAATTTTATTCATCATTATATGAATTTTTAAAACCAAATAAAACAAGAAAAAATTATAAATTTTGAATAAGATAAGTCGATTGGGAGGAAAAAAATTATTCAAGAGATGACCTTGCGTGATTCATATTAATAGATTCTAAATTATAAATTTATTAAAACTACAAACACTTCACAGCACTTGCGATTATATCTTAGATAAAAATAATTTTAAATAAATAAAATTTTTGTTGATCAAAAACATACAATGTGCGCGCTGATTCTATATAAAATATTACATATTTTATATCGTATAAATATATATATTATAATCCCCTTTTCCCTTTATATTAACCCAATACATTGAACTATCACTAATCCCTCTGAAAGCAGTTTCCATAATATTTGCCAAAAATAAAACCCCAAAAGGGTGATTTCTCGCTTTTCAGAAAAATACGTTTTTGAAAAAACTGTATCTCAGAAACTATTAAACGTTCAGATCTCTATTATGGCTAAAATTTTAGAAAAATTATTCTAATTTAAAATAGATTTTCTTTTTTTTCGTGCATTCTTGGGCACGTCCCTTTAGAATAACATTACAGGCAATATTAGTTGAGCTTTAAATCCTTAGAGTAAAAATGTAACATTAGGCTGTTAGTTTAACAAGATATTGAATATTAAATGAAATGATTAAATAATGAATAAATATCTGATGTGTCCACTTACAAGACTTTCCTTACCGCTTTAGGTGAAAACTACAATACCAAAATTGATTGTTGTATCTTCGCTAATGAATAGTCCGATATTGATTGTTTTTATTTCATATTTTTCTTAAGTTTATCTTTGTATACTATCTAAAATCTTTCAAATGAGCGTCTGGAATATTCCGAGAGCTGTATAGTTTCGAGTTTATAAAAAATTAACCAGGTTTTTCATGAAAATATGCGCAGAATACTTGAAGTACATGTGTACAAAGTTTCCTACATCTTTGCTAATACTAGTCAGATTTCTTTTCTTTATAACTTCTTTTCCCTGCCTATTTCTTTGAAATGTACTATAGTATACGAAAAGTTAAAGGGCTTTAAGGTAATTGGTATTTTAAAAAAATAAGTTTTGGTTAAACTGTTAAAATGAAACTTATTGCGAAAGTTGAATAACTGTTTTGGTCTCTGGTTTTGCTAACATTTAGAACCATAGAAACTAATTTATTCCGACCTAAATAGAGTTATATATGTATATATATATATATATATATATATATATATATATATATATATATATATATATATATATACTTTACCTTTCTGGCCTTGCACTCTACAGAAAAATACGTTTTTTGTGCCGACAGTATGCCCGACAGACCAATGGCCGAAAATGCTTTTTTTGGACACAGAGGGCTCTGAAACGCATAGATTCGTTCAAAAATGCACATCTAAATTTCGACAATACCTTCCTCGTCCTGGTGGTGGGGAAAGTAAACAAAAATGAATGGAAATTACAGTTTTTTCATGAATAAAATGTCGGAAGTTTGCCGAGGTCAGAAATCTCTCAATTTTTACTGTCAATATAAACCCAAAAAATATATAACTAACCGACCTTTTCCCTTACGAACTACCCTTCGGTTCCTGGATGATATATTTATATATTTGGCATATATCAATATGCCACTATGATATGAAATAAATAAAAACAAGTTTATAATTCCAAGGTATAATTTCTTGCGTGATTCATATTAATAGATTCTAAATTATAAATTTATTAAAACTGCAAACACTTCACTACACCCGTTAACACTTCACTATACGAGTATCTTATATATATAAAAATTATTTTAAATAAATGAAAGTTTTGTTGGTTAAAAACACACGATATATGTGCTTATTCTATATAAAATATTACATAGTTTATATCCCATAAATATATATATATATATATATATATATATATATATATATATATATATATATATATATATATATATGTATATAAAATAAAACAATAAGATGTGATTTCTCGCTTTCCAGAAAAATACGTTTTTTGAAAAAACTGTATCTCAGAAACAGTTAAACGTACGGTTAAACGGAAGTTTGCCGAGTTCAGAAATCTGAATTTTGATTATCAATATAAACCCAAAAAATATATAACTAACCTACCTTTTCCCTTACGAACTACCCTTCGGTTCCTGGACTAATATGCCACTATGATATGAAATAAATAAAAACATGTGTATAATTCCAGGACAAAAATCGAAAACATATTCACCTGACAAACAAGTAAAAATTTATAAAAAATCATTCAATAGATTTGTTGATTGTTACAACACATCAGCTATCAACAGGTAGCAGTAACCTTAAGTTATTGCAGTTATGCAGTAACCTTAAGTTATCAACATAACAACTCATCCTAAAACAATTTATTCGGGTGAGAAAGAACAAACAATTCTATTGTTAAACTCTTAAACGGAATTTTTAATAATTTGGCTGGCTATTAGTTACATCAGCTTCTGTGTTCCAGTCTGGTGAGCATGTTCAACGTTGTCGTTTTTAAGGCCAATCGAACAAGTAGGACGAAACGTTTGGTTTCTACTGGGACATGGCTTTTTAATCTAGATATTCTCATATATTAATTTCAATGGGGGACATACATGAAGTATTTTTTTCATACTAAATGCAATAGTAAAGTCCGTTTGCTGGTAGGAGCAACACGAAAGGTTTTTTTTCAAAACGGTATTAATTTTACGTATTAATTAACGATTCGTTAATTCCATTTAAGTTCCTCTCCTTTACGCTCAATTCGAGGTTATTAAATACAAATAAAACTGTATTAATAGAAATATATTTATTAATTATATTATTATATTATATCTTCATCGACGTTGTAAATTCCTATTCGGTTGCCCATCATTTTCTCCTACAATATTTAACGGATATTGCTAAAACATTGCGGGTTGTTAAGTTTTCGATAAAAATTCAACTTGCGCTAACAAGGTTTGAATTTACAGATTTTAACATTTACTATTTTTTGTCAGTTTATATCCGCATGACGGTATAGAAGGATCAATCTAATTAGGGATTGATAAATTATTAGCCACTTTTATTTTTCAACAGAAAAGTTTGTACTGGTTTCTTCTAGTACTGAAATAACAATGAAAGAAAGCTGGGATTGTTGTAGGTAAACGGTTTAAGGATGGGGATTTTTCCCAGCTTTCTTTCATTGTTAGTTCAGTGCTAGAAGAAACCAGTACAAACTTTTCTGTTTGATATAATTCATTTAAACCTTGGTGAGTACCAACATGTATTTGATTTCTTGTCTTAATTAAATTCACAACTCATAAATGTTTTATAATACTGATTTATATTACATCTAATTTAATATGTATAATAATACCAAACTATATTTTGAATTGCTTATATTTGAATTTTTTTGTGTGTTTATAGAACTGAAGATGAATGTACAACATTCGAAACTAGTTTTCAATAATACAAAATTATAGAAGTGGCAAATAATTTATCAATCCCTAATTGCTATTTTTTGTTATTCTGAAACCAAGAATATTTTTACATACAATAGTTTAATTTAAATCCAATAAAATTTCAAAGCATTAGTTGAAAAAGCTTTTACGGTCCCATTCAATTTATTTAGAATAGAATTTTGTTTTTGTCAGCATGACAAAACAATTGGCCAACATTTATGATAAACAAGACAAATAAGTAGTTTCTTTTTTCACCTGTGAAATTAGGTTCACTGCACTTAGTGAGTTTTTGATTTCCTTAGTTCAATTGTTAAAAAATATTTTTTTTATACTAAAGTTAGATGGTGATGTGAAGGTTTAAATGTCATTCTATATGCGCGTGTGACCCAGGAGTGTCCATAGTTTATGTAATTTTTATCTTTACCCAATTTCGTTTTAGAGTACCGTGAATCGATATATATTAGTGACTCTGTAATGGTTTCTTGATATTATTGTTTTGACACATTCATGCTTACAATCATTTCTAGATATTTTTTTAAATTTTATTAACGGACTTAAGCAGATACTTTGATGATGACTTTCACTGATCACGAGAATATGCATCGCCTTCATGATATGCATTATTTTAAAGTAGCTATAGGAAGAGATATCGCATCCAGCTCTTTTTCGGCCGTCTATTAGAGTTTTCTGACAGAAGCAACTCTGGACCAAAAGGTGGAGAGGGGGCTGGAAGTCCGTTGAAGAGGATGGGTCTCGCCTTCCTATAATCGCCTCGTGAGCACTCATTTAGCGTAAATAAGCAGAATTTATTTGAAATTAACGAATAGTCAATTAATGACTATTAAATACAGAAAAGATAAAAACCGTCGTAAAATGAAAGATTGGTCTTTAAATCGTTAAACACTTTTAATTCTATTTGTAATTGTTATGTTTATGTACTTCCGTTCCGTTCTGCCTGCTACTCGGTTTTTTATTTAGTCATTTTCAGGTATTAACGTATGAATTTAAAAATATTTATAACGATTTCGATTGACATCTGAATTTCCACTTGGTTTAAAATATGGATTTAATTTGATTTAAGAATATCGTTTTACTTGATTTGGCCAGGATTAAGAACTTTTGAAACGGATAATTTAAAAACAAACTGGAATTTTAATGTGCTTTTAGGAGATCCACTTTTTGGACTGAGAGCCTTTGTTGTTTTGAAATACTAAAAAAGAAATATGGAGTTTTAGTTCATTTAGGATTGGAAGGTTGAAGAAAATTTTTTAATTCCTATCCTATAGGAATTAAAAAAAATTCTTACGCATTAGTCTTAACAACAAACGGACTTCTCCATTCAATTCCGTACGACAAAGTACATGTATCATGACCCATTGACATTAATATAGCGGAATATCTGGGTGAAAAAGAGATCTCTTATCTCTTTTATAATAAGCATCAAAAGAATCTGTTTTTGTAAAAATTATAAAATCAATAGATTAATTAATGGTATCTGTTCTGATGGAAAAAGTAAATATATTTCATCAATCCATTTTATATATTTTTTTTTCAGGACGAATTACGAAATAGTTACACAGCTTGAGGTAATTGATTCATTCTTCTTCTTACAGAATATATATTAGAATAAATATATATGTTTTAATTACATGAAGTAAACAAGATAAAGAAACAGGAAACCATTGAAGGAAAACTAATTCAAAATTACTTGAGTGAGTTTATGACATAAAACTGAGGGAAATGAAAATTGCGCATAATTACGAGAATTTTGATGACAAAACTTTTTTTCAGTTTCTTTTTTCGTCGACAAAGCTTTGAAGGAAAAAAGGACTCTGTAAATTATTACACTTTATAAAATTTATTTAATTTTTTTTTTTTTTTTAAGCCTTTGGTATAATAATTCAAAAACACTTATTATATTTTCGTAGGAGAACCTTGGTCCAGGCGCGATAGATTAAATGTATTCATTTTTTTAAATAAACTGCAACGAGACTTTCTCAACTTGATAAATAGGAGTAAAATTGTAGAAATTTTTTTTATATGGTTCAGATAAAATCGGTACGTATCAACATGGTGAAAAAATTCATAAACGTGCCGAAAATGTTTTTTTTACGTTTAATATGTGAAAACAATTTGTTTAAAAAAATAAAAAATAGTGCGTAATAGTGTTTAACAGAACTATGAGTATTAAACAATTGAAGTCGGTCAAAAACTGTTCACAAAAAAAAATTAAAAATCGCGAAATATGGCCATTTTTTGTCATTTTGTTATAAGGCTTTTCATTATCAGAAACTTGTTTTTGAGCTTAAATTGTGGCTTTTATTACTGCCTATCTATTATAAAACATTTATGTAAAAATAATTATAATTTTTCTCGAGCTTTTGATCGAGTCTGGCACCCGGGACTACTTTACAAACTCCGTGAATTCCTCTCCCCTACACATATTATCTTTTAATCCGTTCCTACCTAACTTACAGAACCTTCAAAGTAAATCGCAATTTTGGTTACTCTTCCCTCTTTTCCCAGTCCGCTGGTGTTCCTCAAGGTAGTATCCTAGGTGCTATTCTCTACTCGGTTTATACAGCTTATATCCCAACCCATCCTAGCACTGTCCCCACAACGTGCGCAGATGACACATGTATGCTATCTGTGAATAATGACTCAACTGTTTCATCCCAAACCCTGCAGTCATAATTTCCATTGAAGAATTGTTTCAGAACTGAAGAATTAAAATTAATCACAATAGATCACTTTTACCCTTCGCCGCAAGACCACTACTTCCTGTCCTACTGTATCCTTTAACAATGTTCCACTTATCCCTGTTGAACAGACCCGCTACCTAGGACTCCATCTTGATAAACGCCTTACATGGAATCCTCATACAAGACTGAAAGGACAAGAAACTACTCGTAGATACCATTTACTGCAACACTTACTTGACAAACCGAAGCTCTTGCCATTATCAGGCCTATTTAGACATGTGGGATTAAGCTTTGGGGCTCCACGAATCCATCAAATTCTTCCCTTATCCAATCCTTACAATCCAAAATCCTTCGAAAAATCCTCAATGCTCCTTATTATGTTACAAATAAAATTATCCATAAAGACCTAAATATTCCCTTTGTTGTAGACTTACCCCGAAATAGATATACATCTTTTAATTACAAACTCCTTGTCCACGCTAACCCACTAGTGCGTAACCTTTCATCCCAAACTATTCCCGATAATTCTCCGAGGCATCTTAAAAGAAGATGGCCGCGGGACCTTCTAACATAGATGTCATCGAAGTGCTACCAATGGGTAGCTCCTTCTCACTTCATTATCAAGTGTTATGTACTTATTATCACACTTACTTGTTGTATAATCTTATACAGTTGTAAATTTCTGTAAATAAATAAATAAAAAAATATTTTTTAGCGAAAATTCAGAAAATGTAAAAACAAGTGATCTCGAAAAAATGTTTGAACAAGGGCCAAAATGGTTCTACAGCCATTTTTCAAAGCGCTATTTGTTCCTGAGGAGTTTCTCTACAACCCTATTTTCATGAAATATATGCGTGGTTCGTTAAATACCTCAAAAACGCTTTTGAACATAGAGCTGTTTCTTGCAACGGCAACTAAACTTGAGATAGTGGAGGAGGAGTGAAGAAAAGGGGAAGGCTCTGACACACAGTGTTACGAGCAGTGTTCAAAAATAAAAAAACAGCTAAGATATTAACGGGTACGGTTTTTAAATATTTACTGTGCCGATTAGGATCTTGTTATTACAAATTTTCATTTCTATTTTGACAACTCAAAGTTTCAGTCTTGTGTGAATTGTTCATCTGATCAATTTGACCAAATGTGCTAAAATGGCTAAGTTCTAGTGTTTTAAATCTTATAAGAAATTTTGGCGATTGTTCAACTTTGGGATTGATTTAAGAAAAATATATAATTTTTTTTTTTTTTTTTAATAATTCAACCAAAATTAATTCGTTTCATTACTTTTATTTACGATTTTGCGCTTAAAAAATACGTTTATGATTGTGAACTGTTTCATCTTGCATAATGGCGACTGGAATGGGCGTGTGAAGTTATGATAAATAAAAATAAGCACAACCCAAAGACAGGCAATACCACGCATCAGTCACATTATTTTTTTAATGAATTTTATTTCATAAATCGATTTTCTTTATAAGTCGTTATATTTAATTCTAGCCTCTTTGGCATTCTATGATGACTCAGTTCTTAGATAATGTTCTCATAGATCATCTTTCTCTACCTCTTAGATTTAACGTTCAGCTATTACCTCTCAGCTTGTTGCCTTCGAAACCATTTCCATTCGAATAATGTGATACAGCTAATGTTTATTCATTTGAATCTCGTTCTACTATTATTCCCTTGGATGGAAAATTTTGTTAAGACTTTTCTTATCTTCTGTAATGAGGAATATGCACTATCCACATTATTATTTAATTTGCAGTATGAAAGATTGACAAGTGTGCCAAATGCGTAAGTGATGGCGACTTTACATTAATTTATTTGTTTAACTTATTATAATAATTGTTACTGAAATCTAACATACTATCTGATCTCTGTCCACTCGCTAATATAATCCGTTCTTATTCAATTTCACTTCGATCTATCGAAGCTGGGAGTAGGCATGGGCAATAGTCGAAAGTACAATCGATATATCCACATTTCGTAACTATCCATAGTCCTCGTTACTATCGATAGTGTGTATCGCGCCTCAAAATCGATTGTATCGATGAAAAAAATAAAAATGCGTAGTATTTTGAAGCTGATTTATCCTCTCATTTTTATTTCCTAATAAATTATAAAATGTACGATGATGCCAGCACAGTTTTATTATATTTTAATGCAATATTAGTCAATTAAATTTAGGGAATAGCAATCTTGAAAATTAAAGAATATCTAAAAATTTAGATTTTACTTTTTCAAATTATGTTTATAAAATCCAAAAGTCGAATTAAAAAAATCCGCTTTTCTCTGAGACTACTAGACCTATTTTTTGAAATTTCGTACCAAAGTCGCAGGTCACTCCAGTTGTTTTCTCCCGTCAAGAAAAAGGTGTCTGTGTTTAAATTTTTCATTGTCACCTGTGGACATTTGAATAAACAGAGTTGATTACCTATAATAGAAAACATTCGGAAAGGCATAAAAAAAACGCATGCATCGCACACTCGTATTTTTACTTCCTTGTACCAAGTAAAGGAAGTATTGTAATCGCGAAAATTTTCGGTTTTCAGATTTCAACGGAAATATCCATTTTGACCATCCCTGAATCCATTTTGACTAGTTTCGTCGTGGCGTCTGTACGTACGTACGTTCGTATCTCTCATAATTCAAAAACTGTTAGCCGTAGAAAGTTGACATTTTGTATTTAGAATTGTTCTAAAATCTAGTTGTGAAGTTCCCTTTTTTATCACTGCTTGTTCACCGAAAGTGGTACTTTACTTGAAGGTCATAATTGATTTCCATAAAAAATTATATTAAAATATTATAAAAAACTTGTCAAATTTATTATTTATAATTTATATATTGATTTAAATAACATACTAGATTTTGGTCTAAATTGGAAGACCGAAAGCGGTACTTTACTTGAAGGTCATATTAGACTTTCATCAAAAATTATATCAAAATATAATGTAAAACATCTCAAATTTTGTAAATAGGACTTTTATATCGATATGAATGTATTTACTAGATTTTGGTTAAAATTAGTTAGCCAAAAAGGGTACTTTACTTGAAGGTCATAATAAGCTTACATCAAAAATTATATTTAAATTAAATACATAAATCATATGTTTCGGTAATAAAGGTTAGAAACGCAATTTGGTTTCCAATCCAATTAAACATTTTTATTACTTGTTTTAAGTGTTAAAATTGAGTGTAAAATACTGGTTTTCCTCCCCATTCGTGTTGGTGTGTGTGTCAATAGATGGATATCGCGAGGCCGAGTGTTATTTTTGAGATAATGCGATCTTCGGAAACTAGTAATCAAATTCAGGATCACTTTTTGAGCCACCGATTTATAGTTTAATAGGCGTACAAGGAAGTCATTTGTTGTCCACATCAGATATTTTTTTTACAGCATCGTCATAACGTTGTTAGGAGACAAAAAATACGAAATTAAAAGCGTGTAATTGCGTGCGATTTTTTCTATGGCTTTCCGAATGCTATCTATTCTAAGTAATCGACCCTGTTTATTCAAATTTTCTTTGGTGACAATGAACTGAGACAATATTAATCATATTGCTTACATTATAAATTTGATTTACTTCTTGAAGGGCTGACATAATTAGAAATAGTAACTTAAATTTAAGCGCAGGCAACTTATTCTTGACGAGAGAAAACAACTAATTTATCTGGAATTAAAACTGCTCGCCGGTCGAGAAAATGTAAAAATTTCAGATTCAAGGTACACGGCAGTCCCTCTACAAATATCAAAAAATTTCACCATGAAATGAAAACTTCAAAAAATCCTATTTTGTCACGCTAATTAAACTATTCTGACCAATGTGTGTCGGTATGAAGAGAATAAACAGTTGGTGAAGCTAATTTACCCTTATAAATTAACCCCATTAATAATTCTTTACCTAAAAAGGATTATTTTGAAAATTTTAACAAAAAACAATTCAAAATTTTAAAAAATTGGAAATTTCAATGTTTGGTGTATAGAAATTATAAAAATTTACGGTACTATTTTTTATATAAGGCATTCGACATTAAAAAAAAAATGTTGAATCTCTAATATTGGATAAAATAACAAGCGGTAAATTCTACTAGCATTCCTTACAATCCATTTCAGCTTGAGATAAACACACTGCTTTTTTACTCTATACACAGATGTGCCTGGTTTTCCTGTCACTTACTGGGGGGCATGCCTGGCAACTACTTTTCTTTTTCTTTTTTTGGACAGCTTGTGTCATCTTTAGGGACTTCCTGAGCAGTTTGTTTGCCAACTATGGATTCGATGCTGTCATGTAATGGAAGACTAATCCCTTTGTTTGATGTTCTGCGCATCCTATAGAGATTTCCCTAATTGCTTAATTGAATCCAGTAACTGGCTGAAGACTTTTCCTGCCTATATAATAAATCCTGAAATATAATAAATGCATTGTTAGCACTAACTTTAAGAAGGGTATAAAAGATTGTTATTGGAAGCCTGGGGTTATTGGGTTCTAGGGTTGGAACTGTATAATGCAGATTTTATATCCAAACTGTCTATTCATCCTATGGGAGACTTATAGAAAAGAATTATATCTAGCTCTTGGTCACTGGAACTTTTAAACAACATCATGATAGCTGGACGAAAAAAGGATAAAGGCTTTGTTTTGCTTTTTTTTGGTACAGATTTATTATCTAAAACCAAATCTGGATCTATTATCCAGTAAATCTTATTCAATTTACTAGCCATATACGAAAAACATTGCAAAGAAAATTAAGAAATGAACGAAGTTGGGTTTAAATAAAATCGCTGCAAGGGATCTGAAGTTTGCCTATTCCCGATGGATGCAAATAGTACTTACCATTCAAGGTTCAAGTGCACTTAATTGTCTTTCTGAACATTAACATATTATGAAAGTTAAGAAGAGAGAGGGCGGTATATTGGAACAATTAAAAAATAAGATTTATCAGTAAAAAAAAAAAATCCGTCCATGGTATCATGGTAACAGCCGCGGCTGTTCACCAAGACCAATGGGCCATTTTTTTTTTTTAATTTGTCATCAAAGTCACAGGCCACCCCAAGATGATTCTGGATAATCCAAGATAACTTGGTATTACCATCAGCCATTTCTTTTCCAAATGGAAGCAGATTAAAGGTTTTATATGCCCATATCTCAGTCATTTATGAAAAATTAAGTGTTTTGGAATAGCCATATTGTCTTTAAAATCTAAAAACAATTGCCTTAAAAACACAAAAAAATCAAATAAACTTTTAATTTTAAATGTTTTTATTTGGATATATAACTATTGGGAAATAATAAACCATAATATAATAATCTGCAATAATTTAGAAAATATTGTTACATTTCAATAAAAAATAAAAGTATGATTAAAAAGAAATGCTTATTTAAGTGCATTTATGGACCAATTATCAACATCTATGCATATAAAAATTCAACCTGCGTATGTTTGTGATCTCAAAACTCAAAAAGTAGTCGGTTGAGGTTTTCACTATCATTAAGAGAATTTCTTCGAGAAGCATTAAATTGTCTAAAATGCTCCCCTTAAGGGAAGGAATGAGGAAAACTATTAAACAAAAGTAGGAAATTTTGTAATCTTTGTCATTGCTACTTGATACATGTTAAAGCAAGTTCACTATGAAAGTATTTTAACAAGATTGAAATTATTGTGTTAAAGCTTCAATTGTTAATAAAATCGGTAAAAGTGTAAAAAACGTGAAGCTTTATTGCCTTTTTGACAAACTTATTATCATTTTGATCATCTTCTTAAAAAACATCTAAATGAAATGAGACGAATTCTAAACAATGCAGTCCATTACTGAGAAAAATTTTCACCCCTTTGGTCTTGGAATATTTACAGTCAAAATTTTTGTAGGTAACCGGTTCTTTCGTTGAAAGTTCTTGTAATCCCTCATTCCCCTCCCTTAAGAGTTCTATTAATTGAAGCATAGAAATGATATAAAAAAGAGTCCAAGTGCCTTTAGAAAATGTTTTCAGAATTAAAGTTTTAACTTGAAAGATAAGAAAGTAATATTACTTAATCTAAAAAAAAAAAAAAATTTATAACATACGGTTGTGTAAGTAATAAAATCACATTTAAAATAGTACTAGCTTTACTACAAAAAGGTTTTTTTTTTTGTAAAAAACAAAACATCTTTTTTCTTCTTCTCCTTTCATTCCACACAGGCAGGGTAAAAAAAAAACAGTTTATTGAACTTAAAGATTGTGTTTCCTCGATGAATTAATGTTCGCTATTATACTTTTATTTACTTTTGCATTCATATCATCTATCAATAAGTATGATGAAATTCGCTATATATAAATAATGTGTAAATAATAAAAATCAAAGTTGAACTTATTATATATATTTTTTTTTTTTTTAAAGTTGTTCGTAAAAGTTTTTTTACAAACATTACAGTATGATGATTTGGAATGATAGGAACAATATTATGTCTTCTGTTACTCACATTATTTTTTAAAAGTTAGACACAAAAAAACTTTAAATTTTTTAGGGCATTTAATTTGCAATTCTTTTCACGGGCAACGCCTTGCGGATATGTATTAGTGAATATATATTATATTTTGATCTAATTAATCTTAATCTTATAATCTTAATATTATCACAAATATATAGATCACAAAATATTAACAATCAGTTACTTTAAGTAGTGGTTACTATACAATCTTTAAATCACTAATTTATAATTAATATCTAATCTAATTAGTATCATAAATAATAACAGCGCTATCATCTCAATAGCATAACCTACTTCTTTAAATAGTCTACCGATGGCGATAGTCGAAAAACCAATATAAAAAGCTAGAGCGACGCTAATAAACGATAAATGTTTTAGGAAGACTGAATTTTGTTTTTCATTCAATGTTTACATAAAAGCATATTCTGCGATTAACCTTATAAATAAAAAAAATATCACAGCATGTTTTCTAACGAAAGTGGTGAAAACACTTTCTTAACTATTCTGAAAATGACTGCTAATTTTAATTATCAAGTTCCGTTTGGATGGTCCTACATCTTCAGTTTGATGATATAACAGCTTTAAAGTGAATCGACAGCACTTTCAGTTTCTATAAAATTTAAAACAAATTTTATTATGAACAAAAAACATATTAAAGCTTCTGCATTTGCAGGATCCCATTGATTGATTCATTGTTAACTTGTTTCAAATGTCATTAACTTGTATCAAATTCATTTCATTCAAAATATTTTCACCAGCAAAATCAGACCTTCATGTTCTAATATTCAATGGCTTGATCAGCTAATTAATTATATTGCCTATAAAATTTGATATTTGTTACTTATTTTCCCATGTAAACGCCTCAGTTAATAAAACAGAATAAAATTGTTAAGCCCAAAACAAATAATTGCTTTCTAAAAAGTAAATGCTTTTCTTTATTTATTTGTCATCTTCTTCATTCTTATGGTTCTTATTGTTCTTCATCTAATATTCGTAGAAAGCATCTCAAAAACCTAGCTCTCTTAATCTAAGTTAATATCTTCACTTTTTCATAATAAAACTAATTTACAACATTAGGGTGTAGTTAAATTAGAATCAAATTCATATATTATTTGAAATTTATAATAGATCCTTAAGGACAAAATAACACTCTCTCATAGAAATTGGGAATAATAATAAAGTCAAATAATATATTTTAAATTACAATAATTTATTGTTTTACATTTCCCTATTATACATTTTATTTCCAGTTTATTAAGCTAATAAGAACATAAATATATGTACAATACATAATAAAGAACATACATAAATAAATAGGTTTCAAAATTAGAGATAATTTTATCTCTGATCAATAAAACAAAAAAGAATAACGATAAATTGACAAACTATAACGATAACCATACATTTAGGGAATGTTAAAAAAAGCAGTTTAACTAATTTTCCACAGATAGCAGCACAAATCAAGAAAGCTTGGAAAATAATAGTTCTAGTTAGCGCCACAAGAGGCCAGCACTATCCAAACAACCTTTTCCGCAGTAAAATTCCAGCTCGAAAATTTTATTTTGTAATAGGAGAGTAGGAGTGCAAAGGAGCTCAACTGCTAGGTCGGGCCCTCTACAGTCGAAAGTGCTGCTCTCTTTTGTCAAAACCCTAAATATTGATAGTTCCAGTGACAGCCATAAGATGTCAGCACTATCGGGCCTAAGGTCCGGCCCTACAGTTGAGCTCCTTTGCACTCCTACTCTCCTATTACAAAATAAAATTTTCGAGCTGGAATTTTATTGCGGAAAAGGCTGTTTGGATAGTGCTGGCCTCTTGTGGCCTAGAACTAGAACTATTATTTTCCAAGCTTTCTTGATTTGTGCTGCTATCTGTGGAAAATTAGTTAAACTGCTTTTTTTAACATTCACTAAATGTATCGTTATCGTTATAGTTTGTCAATTTATCGTTATTCCTTTTTGTTTTATTGATCAGAAATAAAATTATCTCTAATTTTGAAACCTAATTATTTATGTATGTTCTTTATTATGTATTGTACATATATTTATGTTCTTATTAGCTTAATAAACTGGAAATAAAATGTATAATAGGGAAATGTAAAACAATAAATTATTGTAATTTAAAATATATTATTTGACTTTATTATTATTCCCAATTTCTATGAGAGAGTGTTATTTTGTCCTTAAGGATCTATTATAAATTTCAAATAATATATGAATTTGATTCTAATTTAACTACACACTAATGTTGTAAATTAGTTTTATTATGAAAAAGTGAAGATATTAACTTAGATTAAGAGAGCTAGGTTTTTGAGATGTTTTCTACGGATGATAGATGAAGAACAATAAGAACCATAAGAATGAAGAAGATGAAGAATAAATAAAGAAAAGCATTTGCTTTTTAGAAAGCAATTATTTGTTTTGGGCTTAACAATTTTATTCTGTTTTATTAACTGAGGTGTTTACATGGAAAAATAAGTATCAAATTTTACAGGCAATATAATTAATTAGCTGGTCTAGCCATTCAATATTAGGACATGAAGGTCTGATTTTGCTGGTGAATATATTTTTTAACAAAATAAATTTGATACAAGTTAATGACATTTGAAACAAGTTAACAATGAATCAATCAATGGGATCCTGCAAATGCAGAAGCTTTAATATGTTTTTCATTCATAATAAAATTTGTTTTAAATTTTATAGAAACTGAAAGTGCTGTTGATTCACTTTAAAGCTGTTATATCATCAAACTGAAGATGTAGGACCATCCAAACGGAACTTGATAATTAAAATTAGGAGTCATTTTCAGAATAATTAAGAAAGTGTTTTCACCACTTTCGTTAGCAAAAATGCTGTGATATTTTTTTTATTTATAAGGTTAATCGCAGAATATGCTTTTAGGTAAACATTGAAAGAAAAAAAAATTCAGTCTTCCTAAAACATTTAATAAGTTTAAACATGTAATAAGTGGTAATGAGACATTTAAATTTCGTACATTTCACCTGTTGTAGAATAAAGGTGTACTTCAAAATTTGAAATTGTTGGGAAATTAAAATATGATCTTTTTCCTATCCTTTTGGGTGCCTCCTAATTAAAACACACTGCACATTCATAATACACTACAAACAGGTATTTGTAGGGTATTATGAATGTTCGGTGTTTTAATAAGGAGGTATTCAAAAGGGTAGAAAAAAAAAATTTTAAAATGATTTTCTAACAATGTAAAAATCATTACATCAACCATTTCATAACAGACTCTCTGACTTGGGCAAGATTATCCTTAAAATTGCTTATAAAAATAATATATTATTCTACTATATTGAATAAATATGTCATCATATAGAATAAATCCATATTTATTCTAAAAAAGAGCAGAATATATATATTTTCTTAAGTAATCTCCAATGTAATCTGTTTATATCCACATACATGATGGTATAGAAGGATCAATCTAATTAGGGATTGATAAATTATTTGCCACTTGTATAATTTTGTTTTATTGAAAACTAGTTTCGAATGTTATACATTTATCTTCAGTTCAAATATAATATAATCCAATAATATATAATCAAATATAATCCAAACTTTGATACAATCCATTTAAACCTTGGTGAGTACCAACATGTATATGATTTCTTGTCTTAATTAAATTCATAATTCATAAATGTTTCATAATACTGATTTATATTAGATCTAATTTAATATGTATAATAATACCAAACTATATTTTGAATTGCTTATTTTTGAATTTTTGTGTGTTTTTAGAACTAAAGATGAATGCATAACATTCGAAACTAGTTTTCAATAAAACAAAATTATAGAAGTGGCAAATAATTTATCAATCCTTAATTCCAATGTAATCTATACTTATGTCTCATCAAAATTCTTCAATCAGTTATCTTATTTATATTGTGCAGCATTATTAATATTTTGTATAATTCACTAAGCTTTTATTCTTCCAAAGTACGGTAAGATATCCAAAGGCGCAGGGTACTTTTTAAAAGTAGTTGGACCTGTATAGACTTTGCCAGTGTTTTTGTCCCTCCATTCACCACGAGGAAAATAAATATCTCTTGATATTGTATCCTTATAAGGTTGCACAAACAAATCCTCTCCTAACAGAAACTCTGCAGAGAAAAAATAATTATTTTTATATTCATTTTGTATAATATAGAATGTTCATTACACAAACATTAAACTTTTTTTTGAGTATTGATAGTTAACTGAATAGAAAATCAAGAAGGAGATGATTTGGGTAGGTATCAAGAATAAAATAAAATAGTGATAACTATTTATTTAATGCTGACATTTCGACCCATATTGTAGGTCTTCTATCAGGGCTAAAAATAAAGATACAAAGAAGAAGTAATTTTATGGGTATAAAAAAGATATATATAAAATCAAACCTAAAAATAACACAGGAAAATATAAATAATAAGTAAGTTACAGATGAAAACAGTATTGACTAATATAATAGTTGATATAGTAATGAGTTAAAAAACAGATGAAGAATATTTTGAAAAACAATAATTGATGAAGAAAAAATGATAAATGATAACCAGTAGTAACATTGAATAGCGTATAAATTAATTATAGTGTAAAGATAAATAAAGATATAATTAGATGCTAAAATGGACTCATCAACTCAACCCTAGAAAAGTAGGAAGAGACTGGCCCTAAAGCGGAAAAAACCGTTGTCAGTTACACAGAAGAGGGGAGATTTTGTTAATTGGAATAATCATATATTTCAAATCACCCGAAAATCCATCTCAATCCTAAAACAGCTCCTAAGATTCCGTAATTCATTTCTCTGAAGTACCCATCTTCTCCTAGTTATCTTTCTCAATCTTCATTAGGATATGGGAAAGCATTCTTGTGAGCACGAGATATGACTAAAAAAGTTTATGAATTGCTTCATAAGATTCATTGTTGATGTGCCCATACGCTATCTCATCTCTCACTGGTATCTGAGCAAGGGTGGCTTTATCCTGATTTCTGACAATATCTTCTTGATGCCTTCCATTTCATTCAATGGATAGCATCAAGAAAATATCCCAATCCTAAAGATTAAGGAAATCTTATTATATTCTTGATCTCCTCACTTAGCATTCTTCCATCCACCTCTTAAATAAAATATCTCAACAATTTGTATATCCCTTTTCATAGAACTGCTTCCTTTATCATTTGTGCTACCTCGTTTTGGAATTTCCTATCTTAATTAGTATAACTTCTTCCCTATCCTCATTTAAGCATTACTGTTCTTCGCATCAAATGCCACTAGCTCAGTCTGGCACAGTAGAAAAAACTTTGATTTTACAATAATCCGAACTGTTATTTTATGGTTTATTGAATATATAGTTTATTAAAAAAAATAAAAAAATAATTACACATTATACAAAAGACTTTAGAGATAAACTAAAGGCCACAAAATTGGGATTTACCTATGTATATATACACATTTTTGTCACAGGGACTTGACTTAAATCACTTTCCGAAACCTGGCATAAGGACAAGGATCACCTATACTACAAAAAAAAAGTTTTAATTCTTAAAACTATTATAAAAATTTTCTCTGATCGTAATAGCAAAAATTATTGTTATTATTTTATAAACTATGGTATAGACTTCAATACAAAGTTTAAAGTGGCCGTCTTGTAGTTCAGGTCTAAAATATATTAAACTCAAATGGGAAGGATAGTCAAGATAACTGAAAAACGCTCGTATTTAATGCAACAGCTTCAAGAACTAAAGGTCATACCGATGGCAAAATATTAAAAAAAATAAATAGGAGGAAATAATCTTCTTTGCAAGAATTATTGAGCTTTTTGATCCTTTTTGACAGCCTAGTGGTTGCCACCCTATACTAACAAGAGTGGGATGTCAAAATTCACTTCATGGAGCCACTGCAAAATAAATATTAACTGAACCAGGTGGGAATAGAACCCACACCATTCCAAATCAGGCTCAACAGTACCCTCGTCTCCACCTGCTCACCCATCATATCCTCACCAATAAATGATTAGAACTATTATAAAACATGATTTAATTTAATTTAATTTTAATTTAACTATGATTTAACAGAATATTATTTATAATTTACATAACAAGAATTCTTCAATAACATTTCTTTCAGATCTGGAAATTTTTTCAAGTCAAATGTCTGGTTTCCAAGGCATGATTCTCAAGCATCATCTAATTCTAGAACACTGGAATTGAATCCATGGCTTGTAATATCTTTTTCGTATTGTATGAATTTTTTTTGGTCAATAGATCTTTCAAACCCAACTCAAATGGACCAAATGGAATAGGCAATTACGTTTTCTGGTGTTATAGGCTTGTCATAGGACGGAAAGAATCAGGGCAAGGCCTCTTTTATATTTGAGGTATTGCTGCAGGTATCATAACTGAAAAAAGCAAAAATGCAATTAAAATAAAGTATAGAAAATATAATAAATACATTATGCCTAGCTAAATTCAAATAAAACTTTTATAAGTTATGTTTACAGAGAATTCAAAATTTATAAAAATTAAAATAAAAAAAAATATGAATTACTCCAACAAGATGTACCAAATGATTAGTTGTACCAAATAGTAAATTAATATAACTTAAGAAAAATTGAAAATAAATTAATAGGAGCCTAAGAGCAATAGTAATGCAATCCAGAAGTTGAGAAAGAATGAATAGAAGAAACATTTTGAAAGTTATTTTATTTTTGAATGTGAGTGAATAAATATTATTATAATAATGTAGTAAAATGTAGAATCCACAATATTTATAAAATCCATTACAATGTATTAGAAGCCATGGGAGGATCCAGAAGTAGTTATTAGAGGGGGAACTATCAGGGCATGGTCGGAACAGCTTGATCAGTGAGCCCTTTAGCTGTGCCAAAAGCTGGAGATGGGGCTGGGTGCATATTGGAGTGAGTACTGTGACAAGACTGAAAAAAAAAATCTGAATGTAATCATTGATGGCTAACTACAGTTTGTATTGTACAAACATCTATAGCTCTATAGCTATCTAAATGAAATAAATGAAAGAAAGAAAAATCATAATTAATAATAGTAAATTACAAATAAATTAGTAATAGATAAATAGTTAATAATAATTAACAGATAAATAGTTACACCAGTATAAATAAATATATATACTAGTATAAATAATATTTATAAACTGACCAAGTGAATTCAGTGAGATTGATATAAGAACTGAGGTAAACGGTGGGTATTTGAGGAACTGAAGTGAGAGTATGTGGCCATTTTTAGTGATCTTGTTCAGAACAATATTCAAAGAAAAGGCTTAAAAGATCAATATTAATATATTGAGTATAAACATTAGCTTTCTCAATAAAAAAAACATATTGACTGAGTCCTGATTATTTATTCCATGATAACAATAATTAAATAACTTTAAAACTGTATAGATCCGAGATATTTTATGAGCTAGTAACACTTCAAGGAGCATTCCACTATAAAATGTGTAAAAGATCAAAAAAGAAGAAAACAATTTAAAAAAACAAAACAACGATGTTATTCAGAAGAATAACTTAAAATCAGGACCCATAAGAACTTTATGCTTTTATTTTGAAAAAGTTCTTGTTCTAAATTAAACTTTTTCTTAAGAACTTATTTGAAACAGTTCATGCAAGAACATTTATGTTTGAACTTTTATTATAAGTTCTTTGAGGACTTTATTGTAAGAAATTAATTAAAATAAATATCAACTTAATAAAAATTCTTCAAGAGCTTTATCGTTAAAACATTTATACATAAGTTCTATATAGTAAAAATTCTGGTTAGAACATTTAAATGAGATTATAATAAAAGTTCTCATTATCAAAGTTCCCAATTAAATGTGGAAAATACTTTATGGAATTGTGTCTTGAAAGGTCTTCTAATCTTAGCATGTTATTTCTTTAAATAAACATTCTTTAAGAGATTTAATTAAAATTAAATCAATTTTTCTATTAAAAATTAAATATTAAATAAAATAAATAAAAAGGCAATTTTTTTTCCTATTTGTTCTTTTATTCATTATCTATGTTTTTTGTTAAAAAGTTTTTTTAATTTTTTCAACAATACTGCTGTCTCCTGAGGTTTCTCTCACATCCTGAAGCTCCCTCTCAAGGTTTGCACCGTAAGTATGTGACGACTTATATTTGAGAACTTATATTTAATAAATGTTCTAGTAGGAACTTCTATTAACAGGGCTTTTATAAAAAACTTAAAACATAGTGATTGAGAGTATTTACTAGTTATTATATTTGTTTAATTGATTCCATTTATTTATTAACTATAAAACTGGTGATTAGAGTTAACATACCACTCCAGAGAAGAGCATAGCATCAGCAGAAGGCCTATAAGCAAAAACCTGTGCATAAGGTGGGCTGCTTATCTTTTCTTTAAATAATGCTTTCGCTCCTACAAGTAGCAGCAACACTCCTACTGCCTTGAAAATTGTATTAAATTTTATTTTATATCATATTTAATTAAAATTTGAGAACTTGCTAAGATTTATTGTATTTTTAATATTAATTTTTCAAAGACTCATATTCACACCTTAATTCAGATTCAATATTACAACACTGTATAGATACTATTTTCATACAAACATATAAAACTGGGTGAAAAAAATGCATTGGGTAAACATTTATTCCAGGAATCATCTGGTAATAGTAAATGTAAATGTCAAGCCTACATTGTGTGCTAAAATATAATTTAATAGCTTTTCATAAACTATACTTAAAAATTTAGAAGCCAGCCAAATACTGCCTAAATTGTGCATTTATGTTATTCCTAGGTGACTGAATATCCCAGATTAAAGATTATTTTTTCATTTATTCGTTCATAAAGTTTTGATTCTTGGGAAAATGATTATCGAAAGTTTTATTCTAAATGGAAAATTATTAGAAGAGGCTCAAGAAGCTCTTAAATTTTTTTTTTTTTGGCTCTTCAGAGAATTCAGAACCAGCAAAATGATTCGGAAATCAATTAAACATTAATAATTAATTAATAATGAATAATCTTTCTATCAGTTCTGATCCGATGATTTCAATTCTTCGACCACACAGTTCTTTACAAAATTCAATGGCGAAGAATGTATTTCCAGAAACTGAAGCACGGCCCCTTGTTGATAATAGCGAAATTTAGTAATACAGAAAAATTGATAGATTAACTGCTGCTCCAGGGGGTTTCCTTATTAAGAGTATTTGTGGTGGGTTTTTTTTTTTCTAGTTAGTATTTACTGAGAATAGAGCGATTCGTCCCTCAGTGCAGCACCGCTTTGCCACCACGTCTAGTAGTCCGGTATTCAGGGCATAATTTTCCAGGCAAAGTTGGAAAAAATATATTTTATGCAGAATTTGCTAAAGAATACGGGATAACAGTATTGTCCCATTTGTTTATTTAGTATCCCATTTATTCGTAACATATCTTGTGGTACTGCCAGTAGAGGAAGGAGGCTTTTAATTGTTTTATAAGATTTATTTAATAATAGTTTCATATATATATATATAGCTCAATTTTACAAAAGTAAAAATCAATTGAATAAAGACAACCAAAAAAAAAAAATTATTGCTAGGATGTTATTTTAAGATTCCGAAAATAAAGACATAAGTCTTTCAAGTAGCAGTAATTAACTAAACAGTTAACGCTTCGCCAATTCAATCATCATCAAGGCAGAAAAGATGACATGGGGACTAGAGATAGCACATCTTATATCAACTGTTACTATGTATATTATGGGATCTTATCTTTTTCTGCTGATGCCTGAATTGGTGAAACGTTAACTGGTGAGCTTACTTCGCTTTTAAAATCTTCTATTAATATTTTAGTAAAAAAATCTATTTTAAGTGCACTATTTTCGATGAATAAAAATTAAAAAAAAATTAACAATCACTGGATTCAATCGGCTAAACTTTACGAATTATTAAGCTAAAATGGCAAAAAAAAAACTTATAACGCTAAAGTAAATTTTTATTAAAGAGCATTCCTTATCTAACCAATTATTTATGAAATACCCGATTTAAATAACAATTATGTAAATTGTTTACAATCCTTACCGAAATTATGTAATTGTGAAAGTATTATCCTTGAAAGTTAATGAAAAAGTAAATATTTTGTAATATTGTCAACTAAATACTTGAAAACATCAAAATCCTTACTCATTGCTTTTAACAAATTAAATAAGGACAAATTGTTCAAAAGCACAATTCCATTTAATTTCATAATCAAAAATATTTTATTAAATTAATTACAAGAATCGATTACCAAAAATTTCAATAAAACAATTTAATGTCTGTTAGAGCCATAATAATTATTATTAGAAAAATGCTTTAATTGTGATTGTTGACAATTCGTTTTTTATGTTTTGTTTCAATAATCAATTTAAATTTTCAACAAAGTTAGATGATATTTTATTAAATAACACAACGCCCTGGTGCCAGAGTCTCCACACAAAGGAGGTTGATGGGCCTAAAAGTACCGGGGGTTCAAGAGGCCCGCTAAATTTAATTTGGTATGTATTGGAGTTTTTTTTTTAACTTGAATTTTTTGTATAATTATGAAATACTAATTTTTTTAAACTAAAGTAGGCTAAAACTAAACTTCGCAACAGGCAATATTTACAATAAGAAGAACCTATCTTCTAACGCAAAAATAAGACATTACAAAACGGTGATAAAGCCAGTAATTTTGTACGGGATGGAGACAAGATGTCTCCCTAGACTAGAAAAATTACTGAAAATAGAGAGAAGGATCCTGAGGAGAATCTATGGGCCCAAGAAAACACCGGAAGGCTACAGGTTAAGACCCAACCAGGAAATCTACAGGGAGATAAAAGACCTGGAAACCGAAATAAGAATCAGAAGACTAAGATTCTACGGGCACATGGTAAGAATGGACCAAGAGAGACTAAACAAAAAAATCTTTGAAAGAATCCGTGAATACAAGAGCGTAGGAGGATATATGAAGCAAATGAGAGAGGAAACAAAAAAATTGGAAATAACAGACGAAAATTGCCTGAATAGGGAACAATATGGAAAAAAATTAAAAGAAATCCCCAATGTGGAAAATAAAGAAAAACGGAAGGGTACTGCGTGGTCGAAAGAAAGGAAGCAAAGGCACGCAGAAATAATGAGAAGATACTCGGAGAAAAGAAAAGCAAAAGTGAGAAAGCAAAAATTATGATATTCGCGTGGTCTTAAAAGGCCGTTTCGTGAAAAAAAGAAAAAGAAAAAAAAGTAGGCTAAAAGTAAAATATCTACTATCATGATATATTTACACTCATGTATCGTCACAACTACGTATAACTAAGGAATGTGAAAGTAGCTACTTTTAAAGAAGTCAAAAAAGAATTTTACATTTTACTTTTAACTTGCCCAAACTTAGTGCTTGTATGATTTTATTTTGCAAATATAGTTCTGGTAAATTAGTAAAATTGAGTAATTCCAAAAATGTGATTTTTAGCATTCCTTGGTCATTCGTGGTAGCGAAGGCATATTTATAGTTATGTGTGCGTATCAAATGGGAGGGAGCTGGCCTAGAGACGTGAGGGGCCTGCCTGCTTGGTGCTATACTTTCAGTAAAAATCAGGAGGATTTGCTAAAGGAGATAGCTCCATTCCTCTGAGTTTGGACTTGCAAGTACTATTTTGTGGAAAATAAAAAATATCTTATATTAGAGAAACCTCCTTTTCAGGTAGAGAAAATTAGTCACTATGTATGCCTCCAGTGCAATGCATATAGATCATATATATTATATTTTTTGTTAATTGCAAATATATAGTACGGTACTTTTATAAAATGTTGATTCAAAATTTATATGGGGAAAGTTTCTATCAATAACCATAGTTTGGTGAAATTCAATTTCCTTTAGAGTAGCCACTACACCTTCCCACCTTCCCCTCCCCAGGCTTTTGTTAGAACTAAGTTCATATAACTTCAGCGATTTAGTTTTAATGTACGTTGTGAACATCGAATGGTTTCATTAGATAAAGTGTAAATAATCATCATCATCATCATCATAGTTGGCATTACAGCCAGTAACCGAGCTTAGGCCTCCGCCAGTTTGTACGGTCTGTTACCTCAGCTCTTCAGTTCCAGGTACTCAGAAGGACCTGCGCGTCCACAGAGATGTCTTCCAGCCATCTAACGTTCGTCCTTTCCACTCCTTCCGTCCTTACCAAGTGCGTTACCTTTGTCAGTTCTTTCTTGTGAATCTCACTGCTGTGCATCCTCTCCACATTCCCAGCCCATAGTAGTCTTCTCAGCTTAATAAACTTAATGATATCTATACCACCATACAGACTTCAGAGCTCCATGTTCGTTATTTTTCTCCAGACACTACCCTCTCTAACAAGACCCAGAAATTCTTCTTAATATGGACCATTCAAAAGCCAGAAGCCAGAAGTCCAATTTGTTGAAGGCCCATCCCACCGACCCATATGTATTGGCTGGCGTACTAATACCAAATTGGTATTTGAAATAAAATGATTGTATATTATTAAAATAATAGTATTCTTTAGCAGTTGTCATTTTTGTGTTTTTCTTGTATTGTCCAATATTTTAAGGAATAACGCTAAAATTTCTTACAGCGGAATATTTCGGTTTCTTCATGAAACGGAACGGATTATTAAAATACGCGAAATATTTTTAGTACAATATTGATATCTTATGTCATTAAATAATAATATTAATTGAATAATTCGACTCATTGAAAGATAAGAGATATCTGGTGGCTCTTGGAGGTGGAATTTGCCAAATTGCAGATTCCATTCAATAAATATGTGAAGAATCTAAGTATGTGAATCATTTAATCATCTTATTCCTTTCTTTTAATTACTATTTTTATCCTATTGTTGAAGCATCTTACATTTTGTTTTCTCTCATTTACTTTTTTAGCACTTCTATCTCTGCTATTAACTTTATCTTTATTATCAATTTTTTCTCTATTATTACTTATTGTTTATCATTTTTCTTGTTACTTCTGTCATTTTCCTTTCATATGCATATATCCTGTTATGTCTTAGTGTCATTCTTTATACTTCTGCAATATTACTATTTAATTTAGCATTACTAATTTCATTTCTATTATTACTATTTTGCTATTAATCAACTATTTTGCTATTATTTTTGTCATTTTACTATGGTCAAATCCATATATCTTATCTAGTCATAATGTCGTGCTTTATACTTCTATAATATCACTCATTTATGACTATTTAACTTAAATTTTACTAATTTGATCTCTATTTTTTACTTTTGTTATTTATTAATTTTCTTATAACTATTGTCATATTTTCATCTGTATCTTGTTCTTTGAAGCCCTGAAAGAGATCTGCAATGAGGAGCGAAACGTCGGCAATCAATAAATAATTTCTACTTATTGATGTTATTGTTGATCGTATAATAAGGCCAAACTTTAGCCAAAACTTAAGCTCCCCCTGGACCCGCTATTGGCCGTAGTAATATTGTATTAGTAGTTCATGTAATTGTTTATTTTTACCAATAATGTTGTTTTTACTTCCTTGTACAAAGTAAAGGAAGTATTGTAATCGCGAAAATTTTCGATTTTCAGATTTCAATTGTAATATCCATTTTGACCATCCCTGAATCCATTTTGACTAGTTTCGTCGTGACGTCTGTATATACATTCGTACGTACGTGCGTATCTCGCATAACTCAAAAACGGTTCGGCGTAGAAAGTTAAAATTTTGTATTTAGGATTGTTGAAAAATCTAGATGTGAACCTCCCTTTTTGGTCACTACATGATTACCATAAGTGGTACTTTACTTGAAGGTCATTATTGATTTTCATCAAAAATTATATTAATATATAATGTAAAACATCTCAAATTTGGTAAATAGGACTTTCATATCGATATGTATGTATTTACTATATTTTGGTTAAAATTGGTGAGCCGAAAAGGGTACTTTACTTGAAGGTCATAATGAACACATCAAAAATTATATTAATATTAAATAATGAAATCATATGTTTCAGTAATAAAGGTTACAAACGCAATTTGGTTTCCAATCCAATTAAACATTTTTATTACTTGTATTAAGTGTTAAAATTTATTGTAAAATACTGGTTTTCCTCTCCATTCCTCAGATGAACAAGTCTGCAGCAGGAGAATAAGATATAAGTTAAGTGGTTATTTTCAGCTTAAAATGTCGAAACTGTCAATTTCTAATGCTTTATCTAGTGATGTTGACAGTTTGAATGTTGTCACGGAACACGAAGAAATCTCTTGTAAATTTCAGTTATCATGAGACCTCCAGAAACAAGAGTATGTCTGTGTGTATCAATAGTGGGATGTCGCGACGCCGAGTATCGTTTTTGAGATACTGCAATCTTCGGAAACTAGTAACCAAATTCAGGATAACTTTTTGAGCCAGCGATTTATAGTTTAATAGGCGTAAACGGAAGTCATGTGTTGTCCACATCAGATATTTTTATGTTATAAAATCAATTTAGCTGTTTTTCTTGAAAAACGGACAAAAAATTTAGCAGGCACACAGGCGCTTAGCCAGGATATTACTCTGGAGGGTGCTAATAATTTCAAAATTCTAATAAGTTTTACTCTATTTGGATTGGAGTCAACTCGATTATTATACAAAATGAGTTGATCTCGTTTCAAAAAGGGCGATTCATTTATATTCCAGGAGCTAATATTGATTTTGTTAAGTAAATATTTTAAAAAGATCATTCAAGGGGATGAAGCCCCTCAAGTTTTGTGCCATCTACTTGCAGACAACAATTTGCATGTGTTATTTTATTTATATGTAAAGAAAATTAACAAAGTAAGGTAAAATAAATTAAATTATAAAAAAGTAAAATAAACCACATCCTTACTTATGTACAATATTTACACTCCTGCCTGAACTAAGCTTGTCCTCCCGAGGGCAAAACAGAACTCCAAGAGATCCCAATACTTACCGTTCGAGAAAGATTATATGGATGAGTGGAGCTAGACAGGGATTCTGATGAAATTTGGATGAAACTATTGTATATCTAACATAATAAAAATTTTATTCAGTATTTAAAATATATAAATGAGGTTTCAAGCCGTAAGAGCTTATTTACACTCTACATCAGCAGTACATTGGAATCTAAAATATAGGCAAAGAAAAGTAATACATTAAAAGAGTGAAACATAAAAAGGTAGATCTAAAACATACGGTATATTGTGGTCATGATGTAGGGTATTATTTGTTACATAGTATGGAGCATTCAGTTATTTGTTACATAGAATGGAGCATTCAGTTATTTGTTACATAGAATGGAGCATTCAGTTATTTGTTACATAGTATGGAGCATTCAGTTATTTGTTACATAGAATGGAGCATTCAGTTATTTGTTACATAGAATGGAACATTCAGTTATTTGTTACATAGTATGGAGCATTCAGTTATTTGTTACATAGTAAGGAGCATTCAGTTATTTGTTACATAGTATGGAGCATTCAGTTATTTGTTACATAGTATGGAGCATTCAGTTATTTGTTACATAGTATGGAGCATTCAGTTATTTGTTACATAGTATTGAGCATTCAGTTATTTGTTACATAGTATTGAGCATTCAGTTATTTGTTACATAGAATGGAGCATTCAGTTATTTGTTACATAGAATGGAGCATTCAGTTATTTGTTAGATAGTATGGAGCATTCAGTTATTTGTTACATAGTATGGAGCATTCAGTTATTTGTTACATAGTATGGAGCATTCAGTTATTTGTTACATAGAATGGAGCATTCAGTTATTTGTTACATAGTATGGAGCATTCAGTTATTTGTTACATAGTATGGAGCATTCAGTTATTTGTTACATAGTTAGGAGCATTCAGTTATTTGTTACATAGTAAGGAGCATTCAGTTATTTGTTACATAGTATGGAGCATTCAGTTATTTGTTACATAGTATGGAGCATTCAGTTATTTGTTACATAGTATTGAGCATTCAGTTATTTGTTACATAGTATTGAGCATTCAGTTATTTGTTACATAGAATGGAGCATTCAGTTATTTGTTACATAGAATGGAGCATTCAGTTATTAGAATAATGATTCAGAAATAAGTTACTCGTATAAGTTATAAATGTTTTATATCCTGATAGTCGTAGTTATAGTGTGGTAGTACTTTATGTAACTGTTTATTTTTACAAATTAAGTTGTTTTTATGTTTTTGTATGCCAAAATCAGTTCAGCCTTTTTCTCGTGAAAAGTGGACTGATTGACTATTGTTGCAAGAACTGAAGGGATCTTAAGGGATCAAATATGTTAAATGTTCGAAAATTCAGTTGTTCCCCACATTTCAAGTCCTTAGGTCCAGATTGGTTTCAGAAAAATCTTGTAAATTATGTAGTAGTTTGCTACCAAGAGAAAGGTGGGAAGTTCTACTTTATAGTCTACATTTAGGAGCATATTGTCACCAAAGTTCAAGATTTTAAAATTTAAAAAATGTAATTTAATAAAAAATAAAAACCCTCCAATACGGAAATAACTTTTATATCTTACAATCCTATTCGCTTTAAGGGGAGTAATGTACTTCCATATCAACCCAAGCGCACTGGTCGGTTGACGCCCATGAATATTGAACTTGTTTTGTAGTCCGCTGCCTTCCACATCTAAACGAAAAATGAAGACTGTTCTATACTCAATACATTAATTTACTTTCTGTATGTTTTCATGCACAGATGCAAGGGGCTATCTGTATTTAGGCATGCACAGATGAACCAGACGGATCGTACTTGCAACGTGTTGTAGACGGAATCCGACAATAGAATGCGCTTAAGTAGATATGCAAGCATCTGTAAGATGTCGTACAGTTATAAAATGGGCTTACTCCTTAAATTAAAGACATTTATAATAGTAACTTTGTTCTCATTTAAATATTTAAGGCTATATTATACTGATAAATCTCACAAAATATTGATATTACACATAACTCAAAGGACACGACTATCTCTGATAGCCTAGGATCGTTATTTGGAGACTTTCTCACAGTACAAAAGGATCCATGTCATGACTTAGAGAACAATAAGTGCATTTAGCTAAAGGTCCTTTCCCATAGAAATTATATTTAAAAAATTAATTGTCACTACAGAGATAACATATCTCCCATTGTACTTCCGACTGCTTCATCCCTTCTACTAACCCTTGATATGTCTACCTTGATAAGTCACTTTTGCAGTTATGTTCTTAAAATCACACCATGAAAATATATTAAGATAGCACATAATTGCCGAATATCAGAACTATATATTATTATGGTACTATAGATCCCTTTTCCGACTCTAAGGAGTGATGGATTTTGATGAATGAGAAATCAAAAGAAAGAGAATTTCATGGAGATGTGACGAATTCCAAGTTTTTTTTTACTTCCTTGTACTAAGTAAAGGAAGTATTGTATTCGCGAAAATTTTCTGTTTTCAGATTTCAACGGAAATATCCATTTTGACCATCCCTGCATCCATTTTGACTAGTTTCGTCATGGCGTCTGTAAGTACGTACGTTCGTTCTTATTTCGCATAACTCAAAAACGGTTAGCCGTAGAAAGTTGAAATTTTGTATTTAGGATTGTTGTAAAATCTAGTTGTGAACCTCCCTTTTTGATAACTGCTTGATCACCGGAAGTGGTACTTTACTTCAAGCTCATAATTGATTTCCATCAAAAATTATATTAAAATACTAAGCAAAACTTCTCAAATTTAGTATTTATAACTTATATATTGAGTAAAATAACATACTAAATTTTCGTCTAAGTTGGAAAACCGGAAGAGATACTTTACTTGAAGGTCATATTAGACTTTCATCAAAAATTATATTAAAATATAATGTAAAACATCTCAAATTTGGTAAATAGGCCTTTTATATCGATATGAATGTATTTACTATATTTTTGTTAAAATTGGTGAGCCGAAAAGAGTACTATACTTGAAGGGCATAATAAGCTTGCATCAAAAATTATATTTAAATTAAATACATAAATCATATGTTTCGGTAATAAAGGTTACAAACGCAATTTGGTTTCCAATCCAATAAAACATTTTTATTACTTGTTCTAAGTGTTAAAATTCAGTGTAAAATACTGGTTTTCCTCCCCATTTGTGTGAGTGTGTGTGTCCATAGATGGATATCGCGACGCCGACATGTCGTTTTTGAGATACTGCAATCTTCGGAAACTAGTAACCAAATTCAGGATCACTTTTTGAGCCAGCGATTTATAGTTTAATAGGCGTACAAGGAAGTCATGTGTTGTCCACATCAGATATTTTGAGATAACGCACGGTATAGGTCCGCACGGGCCCTATGCCATCTTGCGTACGTGCCGTTGTCATGATAGCTTTATAACTGTAAAAAATGTTCTTTTTAGGTTTCTATGAATGTTAAAGGAGATTATATATTCTTTCCCATGTCTAACCCTTAATGCACTGTTAAATATGAATATTACGCATAGAAAATAGTAGTAATACTGAAGGTATATTTATCCAGTAGGGCAAGCTAATCACTTATTAAGTATAAACTGTTATTTCAACATAGCCATTATAAACTATGTAACTTCACCAAATTGTGTGTAAAATAAACTATCTTGGTAATATTCCATTGTTTATACGAATAAACATTTAATATCGCTTAAACTTCAAATGCATTAGGAAGAAGAAGGGTAGATAGAGATCTAATGCCAGAGTTCTCGCTCCGGTAAAATTGTACAATACAATTTTTGTTCACAGATAAAATAAGTAACAGGATTTTGTAATTTCGGGAAGGTTCGGGAGGGGGGGGGAGGAAAGAGTCCCTACCCCCTGGATTCCCCGTCTGACTACGCTACTGAAACCTACCGTTTTCGAAATTGCGCGCGGTATAAGAATATACCGGCTTCATGACAACTTGCGTACGTCTCGTTGTCCATGGCAACTTAATAGCTGTAAGCGCTGCTTTGGAAATAAAAAAAATTGTTAATCTCATCGCGAGAGAGTTCTCGCTCGGTTAATTCATTATTATACCAGTTTAGTTCATTATTATAGTAAAAAAATATCTATTGCTCATCGCTTGATAGTTTTATTGATTTCATATATACTTTACAACATGAACTAACTCTTCATAGAGTAGGCCCATCTCTAACTTCCAAATTCTTTTATCTAGAAATCCATCAGGTAAAAAAAATTGAATCCCTCCTAATTTTCAATCATTATTTGTCAGAAAAAAAAGATGAATTAACAGCAGGACGTGTAAAAATAATTTCTGTTAGTCCTACAGTTACTTCACGTTGTTTTCGTCCCTGTACTCTTCGACCCTCTGTACTAACTTCTCATACTGAGGACTCGGTTTTTTGTAACACTCCCTTCTCATTAGAGCGAACTTGGGATACTGATCGCACGTTGAGAATCGACTGGAACTTCCTTCTCGTTGGATCTCAGCGCGTTTTTTCCGAGAAGGCTCCATCGTGAGCAACCAAGTTAGGAAACATTTGAACTCTCCACTCAGCTTTGCACAGCACTCATTCTTATCCCTGCTCCTGATTTTCCTGAACATGGACCTCAATTCCCCCATATCGAAATCGCAAATACCCAATTCGGCAGCCATTGACGGGTTCTTGTGGATCTTATCAACAATCGTTTTAATGACTCTTTCTGATGTTTCACCTTTCATTAATTTTTCGTATTCGGGGTCCTTTCCATTTTTTACTAACGGGGGCATTATCGGATTTTTCGGAACACCACCACCTGGATGGCAACCCTAAGCAAACAAAAAACATAATTCAATTAATAACAGATCATGTTGAACTATAATTATAATGAAAGACTGTTCAATGGTAGATTTTCTTTTTTAAGAAACGGTACAACTTTACACTAGGGGCGCGTTATCACTTGTTCCTTCCGAGATCACCCGAAGGTCGCCGGACTAGCACAATCTAGCGCTATTTGTGCTAACCAACTGCTTTTTATTCTATTGTAACATTCGAAATCATTGAAATTATTACTGCATTAATTGCATATTATTTAAAATTGTTAGAAGCTGTCGACTTCCGGTGATCTGAGCAAATTTTTGTAATAATTTAAAGGAGTGATATTTTAAATTACGGTAAGGACCCGACCTCAACTGAAAAGGATCCGTTGATGTTTTGTTTATTTCTTGGGCGAACGTAATGAGCGGAAGTCGACAGCACTAGTAATTTTAAATAATATCTAATTAAAGCAGGAACAATTTTAATAATTCCAATGAATATGAATGTTATAATTGAAAGGAAAGCAGTTAGCACAAATGACGCTAGAGTACGCTAGTCCGGCAACTTTCGGCTGACCTCGGAATGAACAAATGATAACGCGCCCCTAGTCTATAGTTATACCAAAAAACCTACTTTAATCAAGCAATTACTACTAAAAGAAAAAAAATAAATCAAAAATCGAAAAAGATGAAAACTAAATAGGTAATCATCACTACTAAACAATAATTAATATAATAATTACTTATAAGACTTATATAATTACTTATTAAGTAAACTGTTACTTCAACAAGATCATTATAAACTATGCAGCTTTACCAAATGTTTTTGTTAAATAAACTTTCTTCTTAATATTATATTGTTTCTAACATTATAGGAAGAAACATACTTCTCCAATATAACGAGCTTATACTTGGAATGCATTAGGAAGAAGATAGATGTATAATGCGAGAGTTCTCGCTCGGGTATACTAGTTATTATTATTGATAGTAGGTTACTACTCAGGTACACCCTTAAGGCGTGTTTACACCAAATGTGGTCAAGATATATTCTTTCCAACTTTCTTTAAGAGTATTTAGACGAATTCAAGGGCAAATTTTTCCGCGTTGCAAACATTTATCTCTCATTTCTCCTCCTCCGCCTCCACAAAAAAAATTCAGGCAGTGAGAATCGAGGAACAATATTGGCAGTTTGTATTTGTATTTTATTGTATCTATCGCATATTTTTCCATTTCAATTGTAACCCAACCGGACTTGAATAAATTCATAAATATTATATTTATTTTTTTTTTATTTAAAAAGATTTATTTTAATATCAATGACTTTAGAAAAAATGTTGACATATTTACTCTACATTATATTTCGCTCATTAGATAATTTATGACTAATAATCATTTCAACTAATTATAAGTTATTTTTTTTTAAAGTTATTATTTATTTTTTTTTCCTGTACTGTTGATCTATATATTTGTGCGTTCAGATATTGATGTTTAATTAGTTTCATAAATTTTCCAATTATCTAGAGTTTATATACTGGATTAAGAAAGGGTTGATTGTTAACTGGGAGAGAGAGTTATGGAGAAGTGAGAAAGTAGTTGGATGAATAAAAATAAATAAAAGATAGAAAAAGAAAAAGAAAATGGTGTGTAATCGAATAAAGACGAAAAGTCTATGGATTATGTGTATGAATGAAAAAAAGAAATAAATGTAAAATGTGTATATATAAATATTTTATCCACTAAGGATTGATCAGTACGCTGTGTATTATAGCAACCCAATGTATTTGGGCAGCACTGATTTTCAATAAATCATTTCTCTCTCTTCCTTGTATGCAATAAAGAAAGTATTGTAATCCCGAAAGTTTTCAGATTTCAACGGAAATATCCATTTTGACCATCCTTGAATCCATTTTGACAAGTTTCCTTGTGACGTCTGTACATAAGTTCCTTCGTACGTATCTCGCAAAACTCAAAAACGGTTAGGCGTAGAAAGTTGAAATTTTGTATTTTGGATTGTTGTAAAATCTAGTTGTGAACTTCTCTTTTTGGTCACTGCTTTATCACCGGAAGTGGTACTTTACTTGAAGATCATAATTGATTTTTATCAAAAATTATATTAAAATACTATTCAAAACTTCTCAAATTTAGTATTTATGACTTATATATTGATTTGAATAATATACTAGATTTTGGTCTAAATTAGAAAACCTGAAGCGGTACTTTACTTGAAGGTCATATTAGACTTTCATCAAAAATTGTATTAAAATATAATGTAAAACATCTCAAATTTGGTAAATAGGACTTTTATATTGATGTGAATGTATTTACTATATTTTGGTTAAAATTGATGAGCCGAAAACGGTATTTTACTTGAAGGTCATAATAAGCTTACATCAAAAATTATATTTAAATTAAATGCATAAATCATATGTTTCGGTAATAAAGGTTACAAACGCGATTTGGTTTCCAATCCAATTAAACATTTTTATTACTTATTTTAAGTTTTAAAATTTAGTGTAAAATACTGGTTTTCCTCCCCATTTGTGTGAGTGTGTGTGTCAATAGATGGATGCGATCTTCGGAAACTAGTAACCAAATTCAGGATCACTTTTTGAGCCACCGATTTATAGTTTAATAGGCGTACAAGGAAGTGTGTGTTGTCCACATCAGATATTTTAATTATAATAAACCATTAATTATATAGTTGCATTATATTTGAATTATAATTTAAGTAATAATATTAATAATAATTTAAATAGATATAATTATATAAAAATAAAATACTTACTTGTTTTCCAGGTGCTTCAGGAGGGGGGCAGGTTGCCTTTCGTTGTGCCGCGATCATGTCATTATTGTCGAAATTATTCAACATCGTACTTCTGTTTTTCGGAAGTTGTCCCTTTATTTCCTCTCCAACCGTAATAGGTCCAAATGACAGATATATTTCAGAAGCTGTGGATGAACTCCTGAATCCTGTACTATTATCAAGTGTAATGGGCTTATTGATTTCTTTAATAATATCATCAACGGAACTATTTAAACTTCTTACTTCCTCATTGGCATATAATCTATCATTCGAATTTTTTTTTCTAATATTGTAAGGACCAGAGTTCAACTTGCTGTTATCCGATTGTTGTTCCTCGTAATAATTGTAATCATAATAAAAATTAGACTTGGGCGTTATAGATTCTCTCTTAAAGAAGTTTCTGTTGTTGAAGCTATCGTCCTCAGATTCGTTGTATACTATTATCGGTTCTTTATCCGGCGGTATAACCAGTTTTAAGCTGTTGGGAAGTTTTCCATTAGCGTCAGATAATTTTCTAATTAGTTCACTATCATAAAAATTATCGAGGTCCGGATGGATGAGTTTCGAGACTTTATCGTATGGATCATTAAATTCTGAATTAGTTGTAGATGAATTGCTTGAGAAGTTGCCGTTAGCAGTTAGATTCGAAAATGCTTCCCTTTTCCCAGCGGGTTTCTGCCCGCCCCCTTGTATTACCATTTTATCTTTGTGGGATTTTCTTTCTATATAGGCATCCCCATTAAGACGCGTCGCTCTGTATATTTTTTGGTCCACGGGTAACGGATCACAATCAATACGGTTTTTGGGCTTCTGTGGTTTGATTTGTTCCTTACATACAGGAGTATCTGGTAAGGGATCATCTTCCTTCGTTTCACGTTTATGTTTATAATCATCATTGTTATATATGGCTCCATAACTGTATTTCTGGCTTCGTAAGTGTTCTAGAAAATAAAATCTTATAATTATAATATAGAGAAAATAAATGCTTTAAAAAAATTACAATAAAACAACAATATCATTACAATGGAATATAAAATTCTGGTGCGGTGCGCATATCACACACCTTTCCCTTACTCTATAATAATAATCTTTTTAACATAATTTTAAAGAGTTCACATAATCACTACTAGAAATAAACTCAGCATAATGAACTTCTTCAAGTCTTTTCTCACAAAAGTAATAAATAAATTAGTTTTTTAAACAATTTTAGAACGACAATTCTGTACACTATATATTTTTGTTTTTTCAAGATGATACAAATTTTTAAAAGTATCGGTTTTGTTTCTATGGAAATTATAATTTGTTTCTACTATTAACTAATATGAAAGTAGAAATTATTAGTTGACATCCGCATAATGATATAGAAGGATCAATCTAATTAGTGATTAATAAATTATTTGTCACTTTTATAATTTTGTTTTTATTTAAAACTAGTTTCGAATGTTATACATTCATCTTCAGTTCTAAAAATACAAAAATTCAAAAATAAGCATCTCAAAATACAGTTTGGTATTATTATACATATTAAATTAGATGTAATATAAATCAGTATTATAAAAAAAACATTTATGAATTATGAATTTAATCAAGACAAGAAATCAAATACATCTTGGTACTCACCAAGGTTTAAATGGATTATATCAAACAGAAAAGTTTGTACTGGCTTCTTCTCGCACTAAACTAACAATGAAAGAAAGGTGTGGTGTTTATAGATAAACGGTTTAAGGGTCGGGGTTTCTCCAGTAATTTCGGTTAGTAATTGTTTTTTCTATTATAGAAAAAAAGAAACCAATACAAATTTTCTGTTTGATATAATCCATTTAAACCTTGGTGAGCACCAAGATGTATTTGATTTCATGTCTTAATTTAATTCATAATTCATAAATGTTTTATAATACTGATTTATATTACATCTAATTTAATATGCATAATAATACCAAACTATATATTTCATATTTAGGTTAGGGAAAGTAAAAAAAGAAACATATTTTGTTATCTCGGAGGTGAAATACAAAACATTGCAAAAATATTCAATGTATGCCTACTACCACTATATAGTAGGCCTTCTTCAACAACTAAAAAAGGTTAATATAATGAAGATCCACCTCATTCACTGATAGAACTAAATAATGAAAACAAAATCACACAATATAGAAATTATAAAAGCTAAATAGAGTTAAAATATTTTTTTTTTTAAATAAAGAAATAAGGTCAGGTAAGTTGGGGTAAGTGCGCACTAGATTTTACAAAGTTCAACTTTAAATGGCTTTATTTTTTTTTAATATTCCATAGACGATATGTTTAAATGTTACATTCAAGTCCACCTAGCTGTTGGGGTTATAAATATAATGAAATATCAAAGCCAAGTTTGGCATAAACAAGTTTATTCATCTATAATGATACACAGTGCTTCTAAGCATCATGCAGGCGGCCATTACATACTACAGAACAAAGAAACAGAGTACATAAAGTGGAGGGGGATACAATGCCATCTCGATTTTATGATCTTTACAAACAAGTTTATATACGCAGCATATAAATTTGATTTATTTCCAACAGTAGCAATCACGTCAATGTTTATAATATTGATATTTCAATTTATTAGTTCCTAGTTCATACTTGCCCCCTTCTTAAGGGGTAAGTGCGTACAAGGTATCTGAAAGACTCCTTACTCAAGCAATAGATGTTGTGGGTTAAGTACTAAATAGTTCGTTTCCGGAGAGACTATTATGGCGATGTAATCATCGGAAATAGTTAAAACTTGTCTCAGATTCTAATTTTACAATCTTCAATGAATCATGAAATCGGGATGGGGAACATAATTAAATTAATATTTAAAAAAATGGCTTTTATGTAAGTTCACTAGTCCACAGTTGCCCCCAGCAAAACATGATAGTATGGGTGAGTCTGCACGCACTTGTCCCACAATAGAGATTTGCACTTACCCCTGCTATCATATTTTGCCGGGGCAACTTAAAAAGGCGATTAAAAAGTAGAAAACTAAGTCAAGGAGAAATATAAATGATAAAGTATTTTGAAGGACAGCTTCTGAAGGTTCAATTTACTGCAAACATTTAAAAAACAAAAGAAGTCTACTGATGGATAAACACCCATACTTCTGTACAGCAGAAGTTGAAGGATCCAGCTTAATCAACATGTTGGAACTAATATCTTTACAACTCATAAGAATCCAGCTTAGCGAACTCTCGTGGCTGATTTGTGATACATCAGTGTTTAGAATTCATGCTCGGTACAGGACAGCTCTTACCAGTCACCAGGGTTTAGATTTAACGAGACTATTACGTACTTTCTCTATATTACCTTATAGATGCAGAGGTGAGATAAAAATACAGTTGTATGTAGCTAAAGGTACAAATTTATAGTCAGGACGCATTATCAGTGGGTCCTGCCAAAGTTACCCAAAGGTCACCACACTAGCCCTCTCTAGCGCCATTTGTGCTAACTAACTACTTTGTATTAAATTCTAAAATTCGTATTCTTTGGAATTATTAGTTCGGTCGACTTCCGGTGGTCTGGGGAATTTGCAGTAATATTTTAAATTACGGTAAGACTCAGACCTCAACTGAAAAGGATCCATTGGTGTTTTGTTTATCTCTTGAGCTAAAGTCGACAGCACTAATAATTTTAAATAATATCTAATTAAAGAAGTAATAATTTTAATAATTCTAATGCATACGAATTTCAGTATTTAACGCAAAGCAGTTAGTTAGCACATATGGAGCTAGAGAGTGGTAGTTTGTTGACCTTCGGGTAACTTCGGCAGGAGCCAATGATAATGCTTCATGATTAATTCATTAATTTTCCAAGGTTTCGAGACTCTTCCTCATCCTCACAGTCTTCTTACTCTATTAGAATAAAATATTTTATTAGTTATTATAAGATTATATAATATTGGACCAGGCAAAATGTAACTCTATGTTTATATTGCAATTATCTCTATTCTTATTATGCAAAATTTGTATATATATTGACCTTATATATTTTTTATATATATTATATGTGAACTATATGAATTACTATGAGGATTAATATAATATAAGCAACAAAATATGTATAATAATAGAATAAGAACACCAAGAGTCTCAAAGCATTTGAAAATATATGAATAAAAAATAAATACTAAAGTAAGGGTTATTTATTTATACTAGTTATTTATAAATTGAATTTTTTTTTAATACTTTCTTAAATAATAAACTTATTGTCATCATGACATAGTAAGAGTATGGAAGACTTTATTGGGTTTATAAATGTGGATTTAGAGTGAAATTTAACTATAGTGTAAAATTGACTATTTCATATATGATAGGAACGTAAGGCAGTATTTCGCTGATATAAAAGTAGTAAGAGGAGCGGAGAAAGGCAGCGACCACCTTTTACTTGTGGCTGATACAAAGATCATCCCAGAGTATAAAAGGAAAATAAAAGCATTTGAAACCCTCAACGTAAGGGCCTTGGATGACCCAGAGAAAAGGGCCCTTTACAGAAAGCCTGGAAAATAAATTGAGAGAAACGTCATTCGATGGAGACGTGGAAAAGATACGGAAGGCACTGAAAGCATGTATCCTGGAAACAGCAAATACAGTATGAGGGAAGAAGAGAGTGTCCGGTAAGGGAAAGCGGACAGATTGGTGGACCAATGACCTCCAACGACTGGTTTCTCAGAAAAAGCTTGCCTGGAAGGCATACCTTAAAGATAGAACTGAAGGAAAGCTACACGTTTATCGAATAGCCAGGAATGAATGTAAGGTAGCCATACGCCAGGCCAAGAAAAAGTCATGGGAGGATTTTGGTAAAAGGCTGAGCGAGGACCATCGCGAATCTATAAGAACATTTTGGCGAAAAGTTAAAACCTTAAGAGGAAAGCAATGCAAGCCCATTAGAAATGTAAAAGGTAGCGATGGAATCGTACTTACAGACAAGGAAAAGATCCTTGGCAGATGGAAGCAATATTTCCAGGAGCAATTCTCCGAAAACCCAGAAACAGACCATTACCATGAACGAGAGTCCAATATGCAGGAAAGCCTGGAGGTTATAGAGGAAGAAGAAATAGAAAATGCAATTAGTAAGCTAAAAAGAGGTAAAGCATCAGGAAGGGATGGAATTGCACCAGAGTATTTGAAATGTGGTGGTCAAGAACTTCTTAAAGCACTTCAATCGCTGTTCCAAGAAGTGTATGACAGAAAGAAAATTCCCAGGGACTGGAAATATTGTATTATCCTCCCTATTTATAAAAAAGGATGCACAACAGACTGCAAAAATTATAGACCCATTAGTTTGCTTTCCGTAGTCTGTAAACTTTACACTTCTATTCTAGAAAAGAGACTCCGGCGGATTGTAGAAGGGCAGCTAGAAGCGGAACAGGCTGGTTTTCGTCCGGGCCGACAGACGCAGGATCATATCTTTGTTCTCAGAAATATTGCTGAAAAAGCTTGGGACAGAGATAGGAATCTATATCTTGCATTTCTTGATCTGAAGGCAGCGTTTGATGTGGTCCCAAGAAAAGAAATTTGGTATGCACTAATAGCCAAGGGTGTACCTGGAGACTTGCTGGCAGCCATACAGTCAGCCTACCAATGTGCCATGGCAGTGGTAAGAATAAATGTTATGGAATCGGAACCTTTTCCAATTGCGAGAGGAGTTAGACAGGGAGATAGCTTAAGTCCCCTTCTATTTATAAACGTAATGGACGAAATCCACAAAATCTGCAAGCGCCGAACTGCATGGACAACAATCGGAAAATGGAATATGAGAACTGTCCTCGTTCAAAGCCTTCTATACGCTGATGACATAGTCCTAATAGCCGACACCAAGACCAAACTACAACAAGCTCTGGTAGAATGGGAAGAAGAGTTGCTCAGGAAAGGGATGCAAATTAACACCTTCAAGAGTAAAGTGCTGGTTATGGCGAGGGAAGAACAGGAAGATGTCCAACTCATCTGCAATGGCGAGACACTTGAGGTAGTGAAGGAATATACCTACTTAGGGACCGTAATTAGTAGCTCTGGTAAGATAGACGCCGAAATATCAAACAGAATAAGTAAGGCGAATCAAGTTTATTACCAGATTACTAATAGCATTATCGGCCACCGAGAAGTAGATAAGAAGACCAAAATGCATGTATATAAGTCCATTTACCTACCTACACTCACCTATGGCTGAGAAAGCTGGACAACACTGGAAAGGCACTCTAGTCGCATAACGGCAGCGGAAATGAGGTTCCTTCGCAGATCTGTTGGGAGAACTAGAAGGGATCGCATTAGAAACGAAAGCATTAGAGAGCAACTAGACGTTACAGAGCTTAAAACCACTCTAGAAAGACGGCAACTCCAGTGGTTTGGCCATGTCTGCCGGATGAACGAGGACACGAATCCTATAAAGATATTAGAGGCTCGACCCACAGGAAAGAGACCACGCGGACGCCCCAGAATTATGTACCAAGAATATATCCAAAGAATTGGAAGTAAAAGAGGCAAATCGCTCAATGAGATGAAGCGGCTAAGCAGGGACCGGGAGGAGTGGTTACACTGGATTGAGGCTCCTCGACGCTAGCTAATGGCATAAGAGGAAGATAAAGAAGAAGAAGAAAAAGTAAAATTAGCCAAATAAAAGAGGTAAAAATGAACATGGCATAAATAATGAGAAAAAAAAACTAAAAATTATAATTAGTTTATTATTGGAAGATTTCAAACAAATCTTTTAGTATTTTAAACGGGAATTAATAAGTCAACATTTCACAATTTCAGGTATCATCTGGATTGAAAATCGCGAAATGATATTAATGCGAACTAAAGATAGTACATTCCACTTTGACAACTTTTACAGACCAACCAAATACAGGGAGTACATCAACCAAATACAGTACCAAGTACATCACTCTTAAACAGTGCACTAAATACCTGATTCATTCACTATCTCAGAAAAATTATCAAGATCTGGATGGATGGGTTTCGAACTTCATAATGAATAATTGTTCACAGTGGTGGTGAAAAACATAATAAAAAGACTAATTAACCCCCCCAAAAAAGTCTACTTCCTGAATCCATTCATAGCCATCTTGAAGCTAATCTTGCCAATCATAAAATAAATAAATAGTACATTTTCATAACTTGCATCCCTAACATGAATTTATTTTTAAAAACAATAAATGTTTCCTCTCTTTGTTTTCCTAACCTTCTCCAATCCCAAAACTAAGTAATTTTTGTATAACAGCACATTCCTCTTCCCAAATTTCCACTATCTCTCCTCCCTTTTCTGGCATTCTCTTCAATAATATTTAAATGTTATTTAGAAACTCTCTTTTTATTTCATTATTTTATTTTGTTTTTCTCTTTATCATATTCATATTTAACTTTTCAATCCAGTCCAATTCTTTCAATCCTTGTCCATCCTCTTATGTGGCCATAAAATTTCAACCCACTTTTCCTCATTGAGGTCTCTAGGTCTTCAATGCCTTCGTACAGGTCTTTATTCGTTTTTAGCCAGTACTCTTCTCCCACTTTCCTTGGACCATGGATACACCTCAATATCTTTCTCTCTATTCTCAACAGTCTCTCTGTGCTGGTAAAACCCGCTATTTCTGTTCCATACAGTACCACAGGCTTTACTACTGTCTCATAATGTCTGACTTTGGCCTTTCTGGAAAGGTTCTAAACATCTCAGTCTGTCTAGCTTTATGTCTCGACTTTTTGTCCCCTGTCTGTCTCCTCCATTGTAGTTTATCATTTCTCTTAGATATTTAAACTGTTTCACTGTTATGATCACTCCATACTTGGTTTTAATCCTTTCCTCTATTTTCTTATTCTTGGTCATCATCTCTGTCTTCTTAAACGATATCTTCAACCCGGTTCTATCTGATATCTCTTTCAGTTCATTGATCTGATCATTCGCCTCTTGTTCACTCTCTGCTACTAATGCCAGGTCATCTGCAAAGGCTAGGCACTTCACTTCCATCCCATCTTTCCTTCTTCCCAATCTGGCTCCTGATCTATTAGTCTCCCAGAATGTCTTCATGATTTTGTACAATATTACGTTGAATATAATGGGGGACAACCCGTCGCCTTGTCTTAGTCTTGTTTTTATTTCAAATGATCTGCTGATTTCGCTCCAAAATTTAACTTTAGAGTAAGTTCAGGGCAAAGTAAGTTTAAACAGATTTATCATCTTCTGGTCTACGCCATATTCTCTCAGCACTCTAAAGAGAGTCTCTCTATCTACTGATTCTTATGCTTTTAGGAAGTCCACAAAGGAGATATAAATCTTCCTTGACCTTGCCATATAATATTTGAGGTTCTTAAGACTTCAGCTTAAGACTCAGGATCTGCTATGGACATGATCTCCCTTTTCTAAATCCTCCTTGATATTCTCCTATCTGGTTGTCGATTTGGGGTTCCAATCTATTCAACAGGGCTTTTGAGAAAATCTTGTATGTCACTGGTAGCATTAATATTCCTCTATAGTTGTTGGTATTTGTTTTTGAACCTTTCTTATGGAGCGGGTGTATTATATTAGAGCTGTTTTTCAATCCTATATGTATGTATATGTATACATATATTTATATATATATATATATATATATATATATATATATATATATATATATATATATATATATATAATACATACATACATACCAATATTACATAATACATACATACATACCAATATTACAAAATACATACATAATATTATACCAGCCCTTAAATTAATAAATAAATTATGGTAGCATGATGGATTCACCTTTAATCCTAACTTTTAGAAAAACCTAACTTGTTTATAAGCTCAAAAAAATCAAATAGTAAAATAAATAAATTAATCCAAATTTTATATTTAGTTATCACTTAAATTAATATAAATTCATCAAAGGTAAAGAACCACAACAATTTGCATATGCGTTACTGGAAAAATTGAAGAAAACAAATGATGACCATTTGTTCATTATTTCATTTTTATATAATTTAATTAATTTAAATTAAAGCAAATTCTATATTCCTTTTTTTTGTGGCTGATTATTTATTGCGGTATTTACGATGAATTTAACTCAGTGGGTTCTCTTATTTCTTGGAAAATAGTAATGTAAGAAGAGACAATTTTTTTTAAATCATGCAAAAAGACAGATTAAAATATTTTATAATAGAAGACATGAATGGATGAAGGTTTCATGTTACAAGTTTAAAGTTTTGAGAAAATGACAAATAAACATTTTTTTAATGTAATTTTTTAAAGAGTTGATATATCCAACCCACTGAAAAATCATGTGATTAACCAAGATTCTTGAATTGTTAATGTTACAAGATTAAGACAATATTTTCAGTCATAAGAAAAAAATCAATATCCAAAAATTTGTTACATAATAGTATCTTCATCCACTCATGTCTTTAATGACTATTTTATTTATTTATTATAAATATCTGTCCTACATCATATAACTACCTACATTGTTACTTTTCCATAATACATTATTCACATTGCTTTCAAAATTCATACAAACCCACCAAGTGACTGTTCCCATGTAAAATGCATACTTAATTTACACTTATTATATATTAGTAAATATAACTATAATTGGATATTAAATCAGATATTACTATGAAATATTCGATCTGATATTTATGAATGTATCAGCAGAGTCTAAAAATCAAAGGAATGTGAGTCAATTTACAATGAAGGTAATTTGAAAATTACAAAAGATAATGGCCAATTTTTTTTCCACTCGACTATACAATTACTAATTTACATACCTGTGAGAGGTAAATTTGTAATCTTCATTACAGCAGCCTAAAACATGAACAACTGAAATTAATTACAGAAATAATACAATGTAAATATCAAAATAATTATTTTTTTTATTATTATTATTTTTATCTTTTCTTTAATTCAATAACAACTATTATATCACATATATCTTCTAAAGATTTTATAAGATCAAAACAATAAATCTTGATGTATGACAAAGGGAATGCTAATAATAACGTTTTAATTATACAGTGAAGAGTTTTAAAATTGTTATTTAATATTTTGGCATTAGGAAAGATTGCATTCCTTGAAATATGGACCAATTTAAGTTCTGAAGATGGGGATCAATGCTCCGAAACGTTAACAATTAAATAATAACTTTGTAAACATCTATGCTCATTTAAAGCAACATAAAACATTAGCTTGAAAATGAAATAAAGTCTGTAAAAGTGATACATTTGATAGATTATTTAAACTATTCGGCTGTATACCAAACGTTCAAAAGACAGAATATAACCTTGGAATATAGAATTAGTAAATGGATCATAAAATAATAATTCTCATAAAACAGCCCAAGCTCAGAACTACCATCAATTCAAAAACAAATTTGACTACGTAGCAATATCAATTTCATAATATTCAATTAAAGCAGATATCAAAAATACATCGTAAGTCAAAATAATGAACAAAATAAAGACAAGTTTTATTTCAAGTATGTTTTCAATAAATATCTTCAGACCATAGTGTTTTTTTCATTTCGACCCATTTGAAACAAATGTACACCTTCCAAATCCAGGTACGAGCTAAGGTGTCATACAGTAATTTTTATTTAAAGTGAATGATTTTTCCTCCTTATATAAATCCTGTTTGTATTCATTTTTATAACCAGTCAAAGATATCAAATGTATCTAAGTTAGTTTTTAGCTATTCTTGGATCAATGAATGCAGCCATCAAAGTATAGGTTTATTGGAGAATATCATTAGCGTATAATGTATTTTAAAATGGGCTGATTGCTCTTGCTTGAGGACTCCATCTTTGATTGTTGCTACTAAATGAACTGTTTCCAATCTGTACATGTAATTTCCTTTTCCCAATAAATGATGATATGGAGGAGGAAATATTTTCAACTAGTTAATTAAGCCATTAGTTTATTTTACCTGGTATCGATGATACAGTGAACATATAATGCACTACAAATTTTTTTATAAAAGCATCGTTTTCAGCAATATAATGGCACTATTATTTAGTTCAAAGTCATTCTCTAAAATCAAAATTTTGGTCAGGTATTATGTTAATGTCGGTTTTAAAATTAGTCAAGTCATTTAAGCTGCCTTTTGTTAAATATTTTAGTCATTATAAACAAAAAACTGAAGTCTCTATAAGAATTTTAAGTGTTCGGGTTTTCTTATCTTAGTTATCAGAAATTTTCAGATGAAGAGGTTAGTAGGATAGTTTAATTAAGCTGTTGTATAGAAGCCATTTTTTTTTAAAGCAGTATAAGTCAATTGTTTTCATTTATCAAGATACATATATAAAGGTCCGGTTTTTAAATAAATTTAAATATATTAGAAAACAATCAATTCGGGTGATGATTTTAACACTATTAACCTATGAGATTGTATTATGCAACAATAATTATTAAAATATTTAAATAAAATAAACAATTTTTTAGCTTTAAATGGACTTCTACTACTTTTGATAATATCATAATATGAAAAATAAAAACAAAAGGAAATCTAAGTCCATATTTTTTTTGGTATTTGCTTTGATAAAGTGGGGTTTTAAATTTAAAAAACAATAATTCAAATGTAGGAATTTAAGTAGATGAATAATATTAAAAAGAAAGTATTTAGAAAACATTTAGAGTTGGGGCTTTTTAACTCATGAAGTATAATCATGCTATGTGTCAATCAATGCACTTATTTGGCCTATGTGATTTATTACTTATATAGTCGAAAAAAGTGTGACTTTACAGGAGGGACAGAAAACGTTTAAAAAAAAAAATTAATTTCCATCAAACTGAGGTTAATTTTTTAATTAGTATGCACAACCCAATTATATACTATCTAATAGAAAAAAAATTGAATTGTTGTACATAATATTTATGCAAAAATAAAATCACCCTAAATCAAAGAGAGAAAAGCTCATTTTGTACATATCACTTATTTACAAAACAGATTAATTACAAAAAAAAAAAGTTACCGTAATAAGTTCTGTTAACCGAAGATACAATTAAGGAAGAAGTTTGTCGGGGAATGCGGTCAATGACAAACACACTAATGAGCATAACTTATTTATTCTGTGCCAACGTTTCGGCCTAAGCTTTAGGCCATCTAATTCATAATATTTCCTTCACTATTTTCACATTACTTTAATTTTTTATTATTTGCAATATATATTAACATTTTTTTTCTTTTTATACTTCATATATTATTACCATACTTGTCATTTCTGTTTATTACCCTTCTTTTTTTATTTAATTTTTTTTTACTGTCACTGGTACTGCCTTTGTTGTTTTCAATGTTGTTATCTTGTTTTTTTTCTTTTAGCCTTGAAGATGGCCTAAAACTTAGGCCAAAACATTGGCACAGAATAAATAAGTTATACTTATTAGTAATTTTGTCAATGACTGCACCCTCCAACCAACTTCTTCCTTAAAAAAAAGTTACATAGTACCAATAATTATTTGCTATTGTATTAGATTCAAAATATTTAAGTGCATTATATTTATAATAATGATTAAAATCCATGATAGTATTAATAAATTTTAATATTATTATTTAGTTTAAGTAGAATACAACAGTATACTTCTCTTGCTAACAATCAAAGCTTTATCTTAGCTTTAAATCCTATTCACTTCAATTTGTAAAACAAAGAACAGATTGTTTATAATAAAATTACTTTTCATGGGCATTTGTATTGTATCCTAACTGTAATGATCAATTGCACAGTTTTATGGTAAATATTTTTTTATGATTATTGTATTGAGATAATGTAAAAAAGGGATGAAAAAATGATAAATAGTACCTTCCCTTAACGGATAAACGTCAGCACTAAAAATTAACCCAAGATAACATAATTATGTTAGACCGATTATGGGGTTCTTATTGAAAAAATAGAAAACCTATAAGAAATAATTAATTATTTCGAAATGTACGTGACAAATTTCAGAATGGCAGCAGTAACATGATAGTGAGATAAAGATAATGTTGAACTTATCCAAATTGTTGTGGGGTCCGAGATTTCATATGGTTTTTAAACTCAGAATGTACAGTTTACCAAAATTTGAAATATCCTCTTAATGAATCACTGTTAGGTTACATAATTTGAAGAATAAATTAAATTAAAATCACAAAATAATTTAACCTTAAAGATGAACATAACAATAAATAATATATATAAAATCTTACCTGAGCAATAAAAATGTTCTGGAAATATATCAAAAATTTAATTAGAAGCATGCAGCTTATTTCATTTTCTCCTTTGATCTGTTCATTCAATAGTCTAAACTTATTCCTCCAAATATTTTTACTACTATGGATTGTAACAACCGTATAATTTTTTTATAAATTATACTTTCAGCACACAATAAAATGTTTTGTAAATTTTTGTTATCAATCTCTTCTGAATTGTCTGCAATATAACTCTTGGTAAACTACACTCTCCCGGTCCCATACAGCTTCTTTTATCTTATATACATTATACCTAAAGTACGAGAAAAAACAAGAACTTTATTGAGATTACATAACTGAAACTAAAATGAAATTATCACTTAGGTTACATATAATTTCAGGTGATATAATGTACTATTTATATTTTTAATTTGTATGCTTGATTTTTTATTTATATTCATTTGTCACTTGAATAAGTTTTTTTTTCCTTTCTGAAAAGTCGAGCGATTTGCATATAACCTTGCACCGTGAATTCAAAATATCCGTTCTCACTGAAGAAATATTTTGGTAAGAATTTTCGAACAAATAAAATTCTATTGTTATTTTAGAAACCTCCTTGAAATCCCTCCTTTACTGATATATCTAAAAGTTTTCTAAATAGTAATTCGGAAAAATGTAAAATAGTAATAATGGCTACTGATCTAAGTGGCTTACTTTATGGTATGGCAACAACATTAAGACCTAGTTTTTGTAATCTGACCAAAATCAGAAATTTTCCCATCGTTACAGCTACAATTCATAATCATAACTGCTCTATATTGTCTACCTCCTATTACGATATACCAAAATATAATTGCATATGTCTTTGAGTTAAGATAAATTTTGGATTACGGACCTTCCTTCAGACAAAAATTAGCGTGCAAAGAAAGGGATTTGACCCGTTTGGTCGCTAAAAGTGCATTAGTGAACTCGTTCAGGGCGGCCTCCATCATCGAATTGGCAAAAGACATCAAATTATAGTCTCGGAGGTGGATTCAAGTGATATAAAATAAAATTGTGAAACTTCATCTTCGGGTGCTTTTCAGTTGAGGTCGTGGCTTTACCGTAATTCAATCAATTAAATCACAGCTGTCGACTTCCGCTCGCTACGCTCGCTCAAGAGATATACAAACCCCAATAGTTTGTATATCTCTTGAGCGAGCGTAGCGAGCGGAAGTCGACAGCTGTGATCTAATTAAACTAGTAATAATTGAAATCACAGTAAGGCCAGGATCTCAACTGAAAAGCATCCGAAGATGAAACAGCGTTTCACAATGGCGTCTATCTAACCCACGAGTACCAAATTTACTTTAAGAAGCAAGCTTAATAGGTAAATAAATTTTTGATTACTTGAAATAAAAACGTATGTTTTCTTTTAGCACTAGTATCAATGGTTCTTAGCAAATAGAGGCCGTGGTAGCCGAGTGTTAAGGCATCACCTAAACCACCTAGAGCCCGAGGCGGCGCCGGTCCGAATCCGCCCTGGGCGGTTTGAAATTTATTTTATTGCGGACCCACGGGATGCATCTCAACCTTCCCAGTTCTAATTAGAATAGGTTAGTAACCTGCAGTATAACCCGTCCTTTGTGCCTTGATTGGAATTGGAAAGGACGTTAACCCCAAATAAATCGCCTAAATGTCAATAATCGCAGTAAGTTTAAAGGATAAGCATGAAAATTGGATAAAAAATATTACTAAAAATACAAATCTTATGTTGATGGGGATGAAATTATATTTTTTCGTACATTTTGAGTGAGGAGAGGAGATATCCTCCGAGCCTCTCTCCCTCCCTCTGTGTGGCCCATTGTAGTTCTGTTGGTTTCGCAATAATGGCATCAATGGATGATAATATTTTAGCTGCTGCTGGTTGTGTAGATGCATGGAACTGCATTCGCAATAAAAGGCTGAATTAGACGATTAATTACTGGCATAAAATGGACTTAATTTTCTTTCTATTTTGGCACTGACTTGAAAAAATATTATTTTTTCTTTTTAGTTAAAATTTGAAGTAGCTATTTGCTTGATTAATAAAGTTCTTTTTATTTTTATTATAACTTAATTATTAATTCATCACTGTTTATATTGAATGTTTTAATTAATATTTCAGATCCTGTTTTTATAAAAATAATTGAAGTAAAACAATCTCCCCAATATGAGCTGAATTATGAGTTCCTTAATAGGACTGCAACAATCTATTCTGTCTGGATTTTTTTTCTTAGAGATCGCCTTGGCGATTGATAGTAATTATTCAGCCAACATGATAGCCACTTGGCTTATGACGCAAGCGAGAATATCAATTGTTACGTCAAAGTTTTAATTTTTTAAAAGAGAAATATTAAGCAGAATGACTAATTATATTGCACATAAATGTAATAAATAAAAAACTGGTATATATAGTTTATAATTTCGCTATAACACCGTTCAAGAAGATAATCATTCTTTTCTAAAGAGAAATCAAGGAAGAGAATGTAACAGAGTTTCCAGAAAGGCAGAAAGGTATCTGTTCATTAGTTGTTTGAGTTAACGATGGGATATCTGAAAAAAGTTGTCTGGCATTCCATTATTATTAATTAAGCCTGAACAAAATATATTTTAAATAATCCAAATATTCTAATTGTAAGTATTAGGAAGTTCAATTATGCACCTTCAAACTTACACTCCATTATTAACATTTTGACGTTGCGGACGAGCTGTCTATTATCAAAAAATTTAAAAACCTTCCTGAAAAAAAAATTCTGCGTACGCCCCTGCAGAACAAGTCTGTAGACCTGAAGAAAATTCTCAATTTTTTTCTTGGAGGATATACTTGAGGGAAATCCTCTTCGTGTGAGTGAGAAGATTCTGTTGAGGAAATCCCTGGATCTTTTTCCTTGAGGATTTCCTATACGTGTATGGCGGCCTTAAACAGAAACAGGTTTGTCTGAATTTAATACACGGACGTTTGTCAAGACAGACTAAAAAGAATTAAGCTACTTCAAAGATGGCGCCACTCGTGTAATTAATCGAAAGTGAAACAGCTGTTTAATTAGATTATTAGATAACTTGTATGCCCCAGCGAGAACTCTCGCATTAGATATAATATATCTAGCATTGAATGAATATTATAGAGCAAGGATATATTATACCCTTCTTCTAATCCCCAATACATTCGAGGTGTACAAGCGATATTTGGGAAACATGTTTATTCGTATAAACAATGGAATATTACCAAGATAGTTTATTTAACACAAACATTTGGTGAAGCTACATAGTTTATAATGACTATGTTGAAGTAACAATTTATACTTAATAAGTAATTAGCTTGCTACACTGGAAAATATCCGTTCACTTTAACAGTTTAACAATAAGACTTAGCTATACCATTTTCTATGTATAGTATTCATATTTAACAATCCCCCTTTGGGGTTAGCATGGGTAAGAATGTATAATATATAATCTCCTTTATCATTCATATAAACCTAAAAACAACTTCTTATTAAAAAGTTTTTGTATATAGTCTCAAATTGCTTACATAAATATAAAGTTGTCATGACAACGGCACGTATGCAAGATGGCATATGACCTTGCGGCCTTATATCGAGCGTTATCTCGGAAACAGTAAATTTTAGGGACCCGCGATATGATCTTTACGCCCGCGTCGAAAACTTTAAAACGCGAACCAGCCATATTATTCCATCATTCCACGACACTAGCACATGCCTCTGTAATTTCGATTACGCCAACACATCCGCTTTCCATCAAAAACACCAAATCAAATAATAGACATCTTGCAAATTATGAAAGATTCGTGGAAACCAAACCCAGATCTTTTATCTCTTCCAATATTGCGCAGATTATTTGCTCATGTCTCTGACGGCACGGACAAGAATATTGAGGTGAAAACTTGATATTAGTGTCTGAAAAATAATTTTTAATATCAGCTATAAGTTAATAACTCGAATGCCTTAACTTTCTCAAATGTCAGTAATTAATTAAATAGACAACGTTTCGCGAATTCAAGCATCATCAGAGGAAAATGATAAGATTACACAAATGAAGACCACAGATAGCTCATGTGCTATTTCTGGACTGCAATTATAAAATATCTGATGTGGACAACACATGACTTCCTTGTACGACTATTTAATTATAAATCGGCGGCTCAAAAAGTGATCTTGAATTTGGTTACTAGTTTCCGAAGATTGCAGTTTCTCAAAAACGACACTCGGCGTCGCAACATCCATCTATTGACACCCACACAGACACACTCTTGTTTCTGGAGGTCTCATTCCGTTATTATATGTTGTTTTCCTTCAGTAGGTAACAAGTTTTCAAGAGATTTCTTCATGTTCCATGACAACATTAAAACTTTCAATATCAATAGATAAAGCATTGGAAATCGACAATTTCGACATTTTAAGCGGAAAAACCCACTTGACTAATATCTTATTCTCTTGCAGCAGACTTGTTCATCTCGTAAATGGGAGAGGAAAACTAGTATTTTAGACTCTATTTTAACACTTGAAACAAGTAATAAGAATATTTAATTAGATTGGAAAACAAATCGCGTTTGTAACCTTTATTACCGAAACATATGATTTTTAATTTAAATATAATTTTTGATGTAAGCTTATTATGAACTTTAAGTAAAGTACCCTTTTCGGCTCACCAATTTTAACCAAAATCTAGTAAATACATTCATATCGATGTAAAAGTCCTATTTACCAAATTTGAGATGTTTTACATTATATTTTAATATAATTTTTGATGAAAGTCTAATATGACCTTCAAGTAAAGTACCGCTTCCGGTTTTCCAATTTAGACCAAAATCTAGTATGTTATTTAAATCAACATAGAAGTTCTGAATACTAAATTTGAGAAGTTTTACATAGTATTTTAATACAATTTTTAATGGAAATCAATTATGACCTACAAGTAAAGTACCACTTCCGGTGATCAAACAGTGACCAAAAAGGGAGGTTCACAACTAGATTTTACAATAATCCTAAATACAAAATTTCAACTTTCAACGGTAAACCGTTTTTGAGTTATGCGAAATACGAACATACGTACGTACAGAAGCCACGACGAAACTAGTCAAAATGGATTCAGGGATGGTCAAAATGGATACTTCCGTCGAAATCTGAAAACTGAAAATTTTCGCGATTACAATACTTCCTTTACTTCGTACAAGGAAGTAAAAATAAGATTTTTTTTTTAATCTTGATTATTCCCGAACCGGCGAAACTTTGACTGCTTCATTACTTACTGGTATTCAAGAGACTGGTGGATTTGTTTTCGAACCCGAAGCGTGTCCGACTGGGGGCCGATTCAGATGTGGTTTAGTGAGAGAAGGGAGGGTACTATCAGTGCAGGTCCAAATCTAGGATTTTTGCCAGGAGGAATAAGTTCAATATTATTGTAACTTCTATTTGTGAATCTCCCTTTTTGGTTACTACTTGACATCGGAAGTGGTACTTTACCTGAAGGTTAAAATAGATTTTCATCAAAAATCATATTAAAATACTATGCAAAACATCTCAAATTTGATATTTATGTTTTCATTTAAATAACATAATAAATTTTGGTCCAAATTGACAAACCGGAAGCGTTACTTTACTTGAAGGTCATAATATACTTTCATCAAAAATTATATTAAAATTTAATGTAAAACATCTCAAATTTGGTAAATAAGAGGTTTATATCAATATAAATAATATAATAGATTAATAGAATATAATAGAAATTGAAGAGCCAAATATGGTACTTTACTTGAAGGTCATAATAAACTTTCATCAAAAATTATATTAAAATTTCATGTAGAACATCTCAAATTTGGTAAATAAAAGGTTTATATCAATATAAATAATATAATAGATTAATAGAATATAATAATAGAAATTGAAGAGCCGAATATGGTACTTCACTTGAAGATCATAATAAACTTTCATCAAAAATTACATTATAATTTAATATAAAACATCTCAAATTTGGTAAATAATACTTTTATATCAGTATAAATAGGAGCAGAGTAGCTCAGTGGTAAGGCACTGTGTTACTATGCTCTCGGTCCTGGGTTCGAGACCGGCTGTGGCACATAATTACTTATTCTGTTACCAGCCATGGATCGAGGCAGGGAGACCCTCCTGGGGTTCATCTAGCCTCTATAAAGTGGGTACCATTAATTTTGGGAAAAACCTGGCGGTTCAGCGTGATCTCGGCCAAATCACCTCCTTGCACAACCGTTGGCTTAGAAACAGTACGGTCTTTATCGAGTACTGAACCCAAGACCCTTGTAGTGGTGGTACAGGTTTTATCAATATAAACAAGATAATAGATTAATAGAATATAATAGAAATTGAAGAGCCGAAAGGGGTACTTTACTTGAAGGTCATAATGAATTTACATCAAAGGGTATACTGACATTTAATACAGAGATCATATGGTTCGGTGATAAAGGTTATAAACGCGATTTTTATAGATGGATGTCCAGACGCCGTGTGCCGTTTTCGAGATACTGATATCTTCGGAAACTACTCGTAGTAACCAAATTCAGGATCTTTTTAAAATGTTAGTATATATTCTTTCTTTGAGGCGCCAACAATTTCTAATCTGTAATGTATATTTAAAAGGGAATATGGGAAGCATAGTATGGATTATGTAGTTGTGTTGTCTTATCCTGAATTAGGAGAGATTGACAGGACATTTCAATAATTAATAACCCAATGACAAATGATACTCTTTGAATCTTTGTTTCTATTTTTACTTTGATTAGGATTCGATCAATATGAGTCCAGCGACTTAACCACCGGACCATACATGAGTCAAATTTAAATTTTAATAAATATTTCGTAGGTTTAAAACATAATAAAACGATAGAATTTTAACACATTTATTTTATTTATATTAATAAATAATGTAAAATTATTACAGTTGACAATCATATAATTGTATTTGACAATTTCGAAGATCAAATTCTTATCTGGTGAGCCGTGGTTAATTTTCCTCCTATAATTATTTAGTGGGTCCCTGGGCCCCCCCCCTCCCCTTCAGTGGTCAATGAGGAAATTTCCTCTCCTTCCCCCCTCTGTGGATCCGCCACTAATGTATGTTCGACAATTAAATTTCGCGATGTCACTTTATGAATGATTGAGTTATTAAAACAAAGCTCATTTTTGGACTTGACTAAGAAAATTGAAGGTAATCTAAGGTAATTTGTCCAATAAATCTGAAGATGGCGCTGTATTGGCTAATTTCCAATTACAAATGTACATATTCCAACTATTCTTGTAGGACTTGGTATTGTAAAGCTCTCCGACTAGTAAATCGATTTTACTTTATAGCGTGTAATACATCGGTTATCCGATTATCTTATGATCGATCATGGGCTCCCCAAGAGGATGATATGGCAGGGTTATTCCTTGACCCAACTCGATATTAAATGGCGAACTGATATCAGACAAGTTTTTTTATAGTTCCCTAGGTCATAGACCGCTAAATCGCCCAATCAATGCCATCTATATTGACGGTTAAGAGATAACCTCATTAAGAATGAAACTGGAATACAAATTTAATTTCGTTGACGAACATACCTTTTACAGATAGGAGAGTAATATGGAACCTCACCTTGTTTTTGATTTACTACTGCTAGAATGGGTACAAATTTACAATCGGGACGCATTATCAGTGACTGCTGCCTAAGAAACCCGAAGATCGCCCACTAGCACTCTCTAACGCCATTTGTCATAACTAACTACATTGCATTCAATTGTAACATTCGTATTCTTTGGAATTATAAAAATTATTACTGCTTTAATTAGATATTATTTAAATTACTAGTTCTGTCGACTTCGGCTCACTACGTTCGCTCAAAAGATTAACAAAACTCCAACGGATCCTTTTCATTTGAGGTCGGGGTCTTACCGTAATATCAATTATTACAGCTTTAATTAGATCACAGCTGTCGACTTCCGCTCGCTAGACTCGCTCAAGAGATATAAGAACCTCCAAAAGATCTTTTTCAGTTGAGATCGGGTCCTAACCGTAATTTAAATTATTACTGCTTTGGGTACAACTTCCCCATACCACCGGAAGTCGACAGCACTAATCACTTTAAATAATATATAATTAAAGCTGAAATAATTTTAATAATTCCAATGAATGCGAATGTTACAATTGATTACAAAGCAGTTAGTTATCACAAATGGCACTATAGAGTGCTAGTGTGACGACTTTCGGGAAATTAGCCGAATTCGGCGTCTAATGAGTACCACAGCATAATAATTTGGTTAACTGGTAAGGTCGAAAGCCACGATCATAAACGACGAATTTATCAAAAACAGAGACAGAGTTTTATATATATATATATATATATATTTATATTTAGTGCTGCTTGGAAATGAGTTCTCTAAGAGAAAAAATCATTAAATAAAAGTTGTTGGGCATCAAATTTTGTGTCTATTGTGCACAATAAATTTTATATTCGGCCAATTACACCTCCCGTAATTGGCAATCTCCCGATCTCCGACAATTAGCATTTTAACCGTTTGGTTTGCAAAAATGGAGTAATTTTAATTTTAAATTATTTTTTACTTTAATTTTTATTGTCCCTTTTGTAAAATAAAATCCAAGTTTTCTATTTTCTTCTTCTTGTGTGTTTTATCGCCATCTTGAAAAACTGCAAAGAAGAAACTTTTTTTTCAATTTTCCAAAATAACTCGCTTCCTGTGTATTTAAGATAAAACTTCTTCATTACTAATTTTAAAGAACGTAAAATTTCTTTTGTATATGCAAGTTTGTATATGATAAGTCTCAAGAAAAATAAAAAAAACATATTAAACAGCTCCTTTCTTATTCAGTTCAATCCCTTCTCATAAGAATCGGCCAGCAGACTTGTTTCTTTACATACAAGTATGAAAGTGGTACGAGGTAGGATGGTATGAGCTGGAGTATGCGATTGGAGGTGGGGTATGGGTCTCACTCACAAATGGTGAGAGAAAAAAAGTATTTTACACTCAATTTTAACACTTAAAACAAGCAATAAAATTGTAAAATAAAAATCGCGGTTATAACCTTTATCACCGAACCATATGATCTCTGTTTTAAATGTCAGTATAGCCTTTGATGTAAATTCATTATGACCTTCAAGTAAAGTAGTCCTTTCGGCTCTTCAATTTCAACCAAAATCCATTATATTATTTATATTGATATAAAAGTCTAATTTCCTAGTTTGAGATGTTTTACATTATATTTTAAAATAATGTTTGATGAAAGTCTAATACGACCTTCAAGTAAAGTACCACTTCCGGTTTGCCAATTTTAAACAAATTGTAAAATGTCATTTATATTGGTATGTAAGTCTTAAATACCAAATTTGAGAAGTTTTTCATCATATTTTAATATGATTTTTGATGAAAATCAATAATGACCTTGAAGTAAAGTACTACTTCCGGTAATCATGCATTGACCAAAAAGGGAGGTTCACAACTATATTTTATAGCAATCATAAATACAAAATTTCAACTTTCTGCGGCTAACCGTTTTTGAATTATGCGAGATACGTTCGAACGAACGCACGAAAGCGTACGTACTGACGCCACGACGAAACGTCAATATAGATTCAGGGATGGCAAAAATGGATATTTCCGTTGAAATCTGAAAACCGAAAATTTTAGCGATTACAATACTTTCTTTATTGCGTGCAAGGAATCAAAAACACATAAGTTAATATACAAAATAACTTTTTTTTCTCATTAATTACTTTAATTAATAACTGTATTCGTCTATCTATTAATTAACAAATATATTAATATTAATGAATAACTTTTTCTCCTCCAATTTATTCCGTCGGTGAATCCACTGCAGTACTAATTGATCAGGGTCAGATGTGTTTGTATACAACTGGTGTTGCTATAGCGACAACTTTGAAGAGCTACCTCCAAGCCGCCACACACTGGCATTCAGAGCACAGCTTGACATATAAATATTAATCTATAAAATATTGTTATTTTATAAGTAAAAATTGTGTCATCTGCTCAAAGGAATTGTTTTAGCGATTGATCATGAATCTGTTCTTTTTTGGTGACATACCAAATTCAAGATGATAATGTTTGATATTTAGAACTCCGCGGGTAGTGGAAATATTGACTCTATCCATTGACTCTTCCACCAAAAAAAAATACTTTAGGAATCAGTTTCGAGAAGCAAAAATAAAATATCTGATGTGGACAACACAAGACTTCCTTGTACGCCTATTAAATTATAAATCTCTGGCTCAAAAAGTGATCCTGAATTTGGTTACTAGTTTCCGAAGATCGCAGTATCTCAAAAACGACACTCGGCGTCGCGACATCCATCTATTGACACACACACACGCACACAAATGGGGAGGAAAACTAGTATTTTACACCTAATTTTAACATTTAAAACAAGTAATAAAAATGTTTAATTGGATTGGAAACCTAATTGCGTTTGTAACCTTTATTATCGAAACATATGATTTATGTATTTAATTTAAATATAATTTTTCATGTAAGCTCATTATGACCTTCAAGTTAAGTACCCTTTTCGGCTCACCAATTTTAACCAAAATATAGTAAATACATTCACATCAATATAAAAGTCCTCTTTAACAAATTTGGGATATTTTACATTATATTTTAATACAATTTTTGATGAAAGTCTAATATGACCTTCAAGTAAAGTACCGCTTTCGGTTTTCCAATTTAGACCAAAATCTAGGATGTTATTTAAATCAATAAATAAATTATAAATACTTAATTTGAGAAGTTTTGCATAGTATTTTCATATAATGTTTGATGGAGATCAATTATGACCTTCAAGTAAAGTACCACTTCCGATGATCAAGCAGTGACCAAAAAGGGAGGTTCACAACTAGATTTTACAACAATCCTAAATACAAAATTTCAACTTTCTACAGCTAACCCTTTTTTAGTTATGCGAGATACGAACGTACGTACTTACAGACGCCATGACGAAACTAGTCAAAATGGATTCAGGGATGGTCAAAATGGATATTTCCGTTGAAATCTGAAAACCGAAAATTTTCGCGATTACAATACTACCTTTAGTTCGTGCAATGAAGAAAAAACTAAGGGTTTTGATATTACCCGCACCTCAAGGCAGAGGCATCAAGTTGACTTTTTTGATAAAATTGAGTTTTGTTCAATTGATGGAGGGAGAACAAATTTGAAATTGATAGTGTGTGAATAATATATAAAGTTAGTAGTTACCATGGGAGATAATACAAATTTCTAATATAAACTTCACATTCGCGACGCATTATCAATGCTTGCAGCCAAGATTCAAAAAATTGCTATAAAAGTTTTCTTCAGATAATGAAAATTTATATCCACGGGCTCTCGGTCAATCAGGAGGAACTGGGAGGAGAGGAAGAAGGAATTTGCCCCGAGCGGCAGAATTAAAAGGGCGGAAAATTTCAAGAGGTTTTATTTTTATATTAAGTAAATAATATTGGTTTCTTCTTTTTGATTGTTTTAGCCTTTATTAATAATAATATGAATTGATATTATGACATGATGTTATATATTCCGAAATGTATTACCTAAAATACTGCTATAAAACTATTTAAAACTGCAACCTGTTGTTACTTCCATGTACGCAGCAAAGGAAGTATTGTAATCGCGAAAATTTTCGGTTTTCAGATTTCAACGGAAATATCCATTTTGACAAGTTTCGTCGTGACGTCTGTACGTACCTTCGTTCGTATCTCGCATAACTCAATAACGGTTAGCCGTAGAAAGTTAAAACTTTGTATTTAGGATTACTGTAGTATCTAGTTGCGAACCTCCCTTTTTGATCACTGCATGATTACCGGAAGTAGTACTTTACTTGAAAGTCATTATTGGTTTTCATCAAAAATCTTATTAAAATATAACGCAAAACTTCTCAAATTTGGTATATAAACCTTACATACCAATATAAATAACATGATACATTTTGGTTAAAATTGGCGAACCGGAAGTAATACTTTATTTTTAGGTCATTATTGATTTTCATCAAACACTATATTAAAATATAATGTAAAGCATCTCAAATTTGGTAAATTATACTTTTATATCATTATAAATAATATAATGGATTTTGGTTGAAAATGAAGAGCCGAAAGGGGTACTTTACTTGAAGGTTATAATAAACTTAAATCAAAAGATATATCGACATTTATTACAGAGATCATATGGTTCGGTGATGAAGGTTATAAACGCGATTTTTTTTCCACGCTAATTAAACAATTTGATTACTTGTGCTATGTTTTAAAATTGAGTATGAAATACTTGTTTACCACCCCATTGGTGAGCTGAACAACTCTGCAGTGTTGGTAATCAGATATAAGTTAAGCTGGTTCTTCTGCTTAAAATGTTGAAACCGTCGATTTTTAATGCTTTATCTATTGACAGGAAGAAAACGACTTACAATAATTGAATAAGACCTTCATAAAAAAAAGCTTATGTGTATGTTTCTGTATGTGTCAATAGATGGACGTCGCGACGCCGAGTGTCGTTTTTGACGTACAGCTATCTTCGGAAACTAGTAACCAAATTCAGGGTCACTTTTTGAGCCACCGATTTATAGTTTAATAGGCGTACAAGGAAGTCATGTGTTGTCCACATCAGATATTTTACTTTTGTTAGAGAGGAGTGAAATAAGATGTGGCAAAATTAAGCTTGTCCCCTTTGGTAAAAATCCTAGTTCTGCCTCTGGTTGAGACAACAATCTATCCGCTGCAAATTCGTCGTGTTCTTAGTTGTATCGAATAGCAGAGTTATTATTGTGATTCGTTTGTGCCGCGTGTTTTGTGTCGAGAAATATGCACGGTTTGAACGATCTTGCTGGACAAAGAAGGGCCTGGCTTTTGAGACAGAATTAGTCTTGTCATGCTCGTCTACTTCGCGACAGCATAGATAATTTTAGGACAATTATTAGCAGTGGTTAATAAAAAAAATATTCGTACTTACGTTGGCAATTACAACATATTAACAAAAAAATAAAAATTCTTCACGGTAAATAATGATACAATTCTGAATTCATAACCATTCTTGAAAGACAACTCTTGTTTCACACTACTTCTCTCACATTGATACGTGAAATGAAAAATAAAACAAAAAATCAGACAATATATCGCTATTGTATTATTTATTGAGATCAAAGATAAACTTCAATATAAAAAAGAATTTCCGATATGCAAATAACTTTTCACTCAGCAGCATCTTATCTCAGAAGAATCAATTCAGCATATTTCTTGGCCGCCATAGTCGTCTGGCGATATTTTCTGATGGCGAAATAATTTACACATCGATCTTTATAATTTTCATTGACGCACCAGTCTCTAAATATCGATGGTTTCAATGAAAATATCGATCTTTTCAAAACATGAATGTCTGCCATCCCCACAAATGTCTCGCACCTCAGACCTAAGTCCGCCTTCCCAGCTCCCAATAACAAAAGGAAGGGGGCGAGAGTATCATTTCGCATCCCCGCTAATTTGATGTACAAGAATTATAAAATATCTGATGTGGACAACACATGACTTCCTTGTACGCCTATTAAACTATACATCGGTGGCTCAAAAAGTGATCCTGAATTGGGTTAGTAGTTTCCGAAGATTGCATTATCTCAAAAACGACACTCGGCGTCGCTACATCCATCTATTGACACACACACAAACAAATGGAGAGGAAAACCAGTATTTTACACTAAATTTTAAAACTTAAAACAAGTAATCAAATTTTTTAATTGGATTGGAAACCAAATTGCGTTTGTAACCTTTATTACCGAAACATATGATTTATGAATTTAATTTAAATATAATTTTGGATGTAAGCTTATTATGACCTTCAAGTAAAGTACCCTTTTCGGCTCACCAATTTTAACCAAAATATAGAAAATATATTCATATCGATATAAAAGTCCTATTTACCAAATTTGAGATGTTTTACGTTATTACTTCCTTGTACGAAGTAAAACTTCTCATATTTAATATTTATAACTTATATATTGTATTCGCGAAAATTTTCGTTTTTCAGATTTCAACGGAAATATCCATTTTGACCATCCCTGAATCCATTTTGACTAGTTTCGTCGTGGCTTCTGTACGAACGTACGTTCGTATCTCGCATAACTCAAAAACGGTTAGCTGTAGAAAGTTGAAATTTTGTATTTAGGATTGGTGTAAAATCTAGTTTTGTACCTTCCTTTTTGGTCACTGCTTGATCATCGGAAGTGGTACTTTACTTTAAGGTTATAATTGATTTCCATCAAAAATTATATTAAAATACTATGCAAAACTTCTCTAATTTAATATTTATAACTTATATATTGATTTAAATAACATACTAGATTTTCTTCTAAATTGGAAAACCGGAAGCGGTACTTTACTTGAAGGTCATATTAGACTTTCATCAAAAATTATGTTAAAATATAATGCAAAACATCTCAAATTTGGTAAATAGGACTTTTATATCGATATGAATGTATTTACTATATTTTGGTTAAAATTGGTGAGCCGAAAAGGGTACTTTACTTGAAGGTCATAATAAGCTTACATCAAAAATTATATTTAAATTAAATACATAAATAACATGTTTCAGTAATAAAGGTTACAAACACAATTTAGTTTTCAATCCAATTAAACATCTTTATTACTTGTTTTAAGTATTAAAATTGAGAGTAAAATACTGGTTTTCCTCCCCATTTGTGTGTGTGTATGTCAATAGATGGATGTCGCGACGCCGAGTGTCGTTTTTGAGATACTGCAATCTTCGGAAACTAGTAACCAATTCAACACAAACACTTTTTGAGCCACCGATTTATAGTTTAATAGGCGTACAAGGAAGTTATGTCCACATCAGATATTTTCTTGTTATTTCAAGGGATTAGCTATTTGACAAGTATAGAAAAAAATTATAATTTCTAAAAATGTTATTTCAAATCTCGAACGCTAAGGTATAAATATGCATAGATGTTTAAAAACATTGCTGAAGCAGATCTAGATCTTTTTGGGGGGGAGGGGGGAGGAGGCTGACAGGGGGTGTCTGTGGACATAATACCTCATGGCGACAGCAGGGCTTTCTATTCTGCGTTTTTTACATCATTTGAAGCAGTGAATCATTTGAAATTCAGTTTTGATCATTTTATTTTATTTTTTAGATTACGATAATTACAGGAACAATAATGTTTTTTTTTTATAAATGAGAAATTGTTTATATTCTCTCTTGATACATGCTTACATTAAGTAGCTGAAACGTCAGATAGACGCCATTTTTTCAAATGTATTTATTTATTTATTTTTTCTATATTATAATTTTAATCAAGGTTATGTGAAGGAAAAGTTGAACAATGTAGTCGATAAAAAACATAGTTTAATTACAATAATGAGTTGACCTTTACTGTAGAAGTATGAGACAAGCGAATACGGGCTATTTGATGCAAAATTATCGCAAATATTTAACTTGAATGTTGCAATACGAGAAATAAAATTTAATCGTAATAGTAATAAAGCTATTTTGGCTATGCGTTATGAGTTAAAATATATATATATATATATATATATATATATATATATATATATATATATATATATATATATATATATATATATATATATATATATATATTGTAATCGTATAATCATTTGGCTTAGATCTTATAATAGAAACAAAAATGGGCTAGTGTAATAAAAATTGAATTTTTATTTTGGAGGGGGCACCCCTGAATTCGCTAGTGAAATATAATAAATTAAACATTGATGATACCATTACATTTGTGCATCGGTCAAAGAACAGCGATGTCTGTCATTCTAAGATATTTGGGTTCCTGGAAGATATTGCTGTATTTATCAGAGGGCTCATGTTATAAGTCAATCATTGGTGGAAGATTGTAATATTCTTTGACATTGTTTGAAATAGTTGGAACGTCTAATAATAAGTATATTACGGCATTCTGACATGCATTCTTTGGATGTTGGAGGTTTCCATTGTACTATTCTTTAGGTCCATATTTTTTTTCAGCAAACATTTATAGATAGTTTGTTTATTAAAGATAATTTTTAACATTTGCCAAGTAATCTGGATAAAATATCATATCGTTTTTACTTCCTTGTACGAAGTAAAGGAAGTATTGTAATCGCGAAAATTTTCGGTTTTCAGATTTAGTAACAGTATATTTAATAGTATATTTTCATAATAATATATCGATATTCATTTAATAGTTTAGCCAAGCCAAGCCCTATTTGTATAGGGAAATCCCCAAAGACAAATAAAATTTCTATTCTATTCTATTTCCATTGGTTAAAAAAAAAAATGATGAATTACTTCGAAATGACTAGCAAATAATGAGATTACATTCTAAGCAAGTAGATTACCCGAAAACGGGTACTTTAAGTAAATGTGCGGTAATTCCTGTTAGGGTTATCGGACTTACAATAACATACTAGACTGAAGTGACCAGATGTCTTACAATTGAATGGGGGGTAAAACAAAAAAGTTTTATTTATTATTATCATTTGAATATATATATATATATATATATATATATATATATATATATATATATATATATATATATATATACATACATATATATTATTAATAAACATATATTTGTTTACAATGTGGGACAATCCAACCTGCTGTGGAACATCTGTTCGCCTTAGACTAGATACAACTATCTAGTTTTACTATATCTACTATCTAAAACTATCTGTTTCCAAAATTGTTGTCTCTTTTCATTTTAGATTAGATTTATATTATATTATAACATATCATATATCATATATCGTAAATCGTATATCTTATCATATACGATCATATATGTACCATATATATATATATATATATATATATATATATATATATATATATATATATATATATATATATCATACTCGTATCATATATCTTATATATCATATATCATGTCATATTATATTATACTTTATATTTCGTATTTTATCTGATCTGGGCTTGAAGAATATGACAGAAGGTATCGAAAACTCATCGCCAGAAACCGTGTATTTGAAAATTTGTTTATTTTTTTTCCTTCCTAGTTAAAATGCAATTTAAGAGAAAATAATGTAGCTTTCAAACATATGTTGTTTTTTTTGTCCACCTCAGAGTTAAAAATTTAATTCAGTTTATTTAATTTCAGTAAGTACTGCACCGTTATTAAATATGAAACTATGTATTTAATGCTACTGTTGTTACAGTACATTTTTATAATATTAACTTAATTTCGTGAGATGAAATTATACATATATAATTTCATTATTAAAATAATTAAAACTGCAGATTAGAGCATCCCTGCCCAAGATAGCAAAAAACTTTACTATTCCTAAATTATTGCATAAACAACCAAGTTGTTAAATCAAATGGTAACAAGATCTGAAAAGGAGACTGAAATTCGCCTAGTGTACCAAAAAGACTACTCACTTTGGTTGTTATTAGGAATTACTTTGTAGGCTACATAGTAATTTCTTGTAATTACCAATGTGAAAAATCTATTTCATTCACTTGGCGAATTTTAGGCTGATCAGTAGTTCCAAATTAGGTGGAACTGTCCCACATTTGGGTCCTCGTCCCCACATCGAAAACTGTCCCACATTGGACAATCATTTGTCTTTAGAATTGAAAAATTTGTTGTTTGTTAATTATTTACATTTTTACACAGTCGGTGTTGGATTTGAAATTAGATGGCGCCACAATACTAGCTTTTTAAGGATTTGTTTTAACAGTCTAAAATACATATTTTTTATGCGATGTAAACATAAAACTCAACCCTCGTTATTAGTTCAAATGTGAAAGAAACGATTCTGTTCTTGCACTAAACATCTACAAAAATATCACTTTTAAAAAACTAAAAACAAAAGTTTTCTGTGAGATTTTAGGATTGGAACCGGAGGTTGAAGTATTAAGAGTTCCATTTTGGTTTAGAATATATATGTTTGATTATAAATTATAAAACTTTTTTTTTCCAACTGTCCCAGATTCCAATTTAAAACATCTGATCACTTTACATGTGTATAGGTATTTACATTATAAGTATATCTAGGTTATAGAAAAAATGTAAATTAGACATCTTGGTGAACTAAAGTAGTAGCCAGATTTTACAAGGTTAAACAGAATATTTTTATCGTATTGATAATTTTTTTTTCTTTTAATAATATGACCGTAACTAACTATAGATTATGGATATTAAATAATGGATAATTTTTTTTTTAATAATGGCTTATTTAAATTCAAATGTTTAAATAACAAATGAATAATTCTGTCCCTTTGTTTTTATATTCTGGCCTCCTTCCCCATCAACTCGAAAAAGTAATCCAAAAATTAATAAAATATCGCAACAAAAATATAAAATAAGTAATTATTTTAGTTTAAATTAAAGGCTATTTTCGAAAACTGATTAACATTTTTTTTTAAATAGCATTCCAACCTATCATAGATAACCTTCCACACAAAGAAAAAAATATTTTAAAAACTCTCCAAATTATTACACAATGGTTTATTATTTTCAAATAGTTATATATAAAAAATATAAATCTTTTAAGATTTTTTTTTGTGTGTGTGCTTAGCTCTGTAGACAATTAAATTATCTTTCAAATGAGCATCTGAAATGTGTCCGGGAGATGTTCAGTTTTCGAACTATCAAAAACTGAAGGTGACCGAAAAAGTTAACCGGGTTTCCATGGGAACGTATGCAGAATACTTTTAAAAAACATGTGTTCTAAGTTCAATATGCTATATCATTATTCATACTGGTCCGATTTCGAGTTTTTTTTTTGTTTTGTAGTGGTGACGTCATCAACTCAACACTTAAAATTGGTAAACTTTACTCACTTATTGTACTTCTTCCTTAAGCCGGAATACAAAAATTCTTTTTGCAATTTCTAACAGTACATTTCCTCTGTTAAATGATACCAATTCTTGTTTTCTTACATTTATAGAATCGAGGCTATTCGGCCCTAACACCCCAGATTGATGAATGCAGTTATACGTTAAAAGAAATGTTTACCAGTTTTTGAAAATAGCAGTTTGTTTGAACATAAAAAAATACTTACTTTATAGTTGGGTTAGTTTATCGGTTTTCGTATTACATAATAATTCATAATCATTTCATTGCTCGTGCAGATGATTTTTACAAGGACTTTTGACGTTAAAAAAGATCTTTAAAATTTGATGAAAATTATGAATCGTTAAAACCACAAAAATAGCTTGTTTGATTCGTTTAATAAATAAATGTTTTATAGTTATACCTACAATAAATTATGATATTGCAATTCATGGGTATGTTTTATCCAATAGAGTCTTCGACAAAATATGACAGCATAGAAGTTGATAAGAAGAATAGTTCAAGAGCAACCATTTTTTTATGTAGAAGGTTTATTTATAATAATTGGATAGAATGGACAGTTCTTTTTAAGAAAAATGGCAACCAGTTTTCAAAAATTACCATATATTGAATTTGAACAAAAATGGTTATATAACTGATAGGATTAATTGAGATATTTTATAGGTTTTCACATTACTTAGGAATTGATAGTCATTAATGAAGACAGTTTTTACAAGGATCTTAAATTTAATCAAGCCTTTAAAATTAATTAAATATCATTGAAATATTAAAACCATAAAAATAACCGATGAGAACTATTGAATGTATGTGTGTATGAATACATTTTTTATAACACAACTAAAAACAATAAATAACGTATCACCAATATATCACGTGGTACGCGAAAAAGTAAAACAAAAATCATGGATATAATTAAGTTTTAAACAAGATATACAATTAATAAAAATAACCTATTATCGTTACCATATTATTCAAGAAAGCACTCAGTATTGAAGAGGACTTAAGTATCAAGTTAAGCTCCATCAAGTCAAACATTCATGCTCTGATTGTACATAAATAAACATAAATATTTATACTTTTCTTCATAGTTCTCAAATTCCTTACTTTTGATGGATACACTTTTATTCCCAGAATTTTGTGTTTGTTTTCAGTTTTCTTACTGTTGCTGTTATTTTTCAATTTCTTAAGCCAATTTACTGTAATATATGTTGTATTATTTGCTAAATAAATTTTTGTACATTTTTATAAAAACGGATCTCTAATACTACAATAATATCATAAGATCATATTATTGATACGCCCAGTTACTTGAAAAGTGGAAGTACGCAATGACATTAAGTCTGGGAACCACAGGTGTAGAGTTTAAAATAATTAGGAATTGATAAATTATTTTTCACTTCTATAAATTTATTTTATTGAAAACTAGTTTCGAATGTTATACATTCATCCTCAGTTCTAAAAACACCCAAAAAATTTAAAAAAATAATAAAATCCTTCAAATTCAATCTAGATTTTTGCTTAAATGACCAAATAAATATCTCAAATAGTCCAATCTTAAATTTATTCCCATCTATAACAGAAAAAAACAATTACTCACCGGCATTACTGGGAAAATCCTGACCCTTAAACCGTTTACCTTAAAACATCCTACCTATCCCTTGTTCATTGTTAGTACAATGCGAGAAGAAACCAGTACAAACTTTTCTGTTTGATATAATCCATTTAAACCTTGGTGAGTACCAACATAAATTTGATTTCTTGTCTTAGTTAAATTCATAAAAGTTTTATAATACTGATTTATATAATTTAATATGTATAATAATACCAACTATATTTTGAATTGCTTATTTTTGAATTTTTTTTGTGTTTTCAGAACTGAAGATGAATGTATAACATTCGAAACTAGTTTTCAATAAAACAAATTTATAGAAGTGGCAAATAATTTATCAATTCCTAATTAGATTGATCCTTCTATACCATCATGCGGATGTCAACTGAGTTTAAAATAGTTTCGCCTAAATATCTATAATCAATGAACTTCGTATTACAAGACAGACTTGACTATGTCTTTCAGATATTGTATTTCAATATTCAAGACTTTCTTGTATAAATTAAATATAGTTAAAATACGAATCATTATAGGAATTAGGAATATAACCTTCGTTTTATTTTTTGTTTTGTTTTATGTTACAGGCATATGACATTACTTAATAGGTTGCATTAACTAATACCTCAACTACGTAAAATATTCACAATTCTCTTCGATGAAGTTTTTTAAAATCTCTTTATTATTATCAGATATGTTTCGTTCAGGAATGATTGTTAACTTTATTTCAAATAGATGGAGAAAGTTGGCTCTGTTTGAATTTCCCCCCACCACGGTAGTTATAAAGGCGATGATTGGCTTCGGTGGCGTCTTGGTCGATAGCGCGGTTCAGTCAGCTGTCTGAAGTTAACGCATGTGCAAGCGAGTTTTCACCCGGGCTACGGAGATTCTACTTCAACCTCGGTCTTCACTTCATTGAAGCATTTATTTAATGATTGCTTAGTTAGTGAAGTACAAGGATTGGCCAGGCACCGAACCATGTCGGATACTGGTAATATATGTGAAGAACATTTCTTCGAAGGAGTTGAAAAACTTCTTGAGATTTGGTTTAAAAAACCACCGGCCTCCCAAGGGGATCTTCGTCAAATACCGAGGTAAGTTCCCTTATTTATTATTTTCCTTACTTACATAAATATAGTAAAGTAATAATTAAAAATGATGCAATAACTATTTTCTCCAATATATAATTCATTATTCCACAATACTATCTTTGTGATTAAAGTCATATTATAATGCAGTTTCAATTATATTAATATTTTTTATTAAATTCTGTAACAGATCCTGTCTTGAAAGCCTTCTGAAAACTGTTCACTGTGAAGTTATTAGTTTCTCCAGAAATGATGAAGTCGATGCCTATGTTTTAAGGTATGCTCTCTTGAGAAAATAATGAACAAATGAAGTTTTAATCTAATCTTGACTTCTTTTTATATGTTTATAAAAATTGTCTTCCTATTATATGATCACGTATTTATAGTATATTTTTTTCTGTTTTACATTACTAGGCGCCCAAAATTGTTGGGGGAAAAAAAAAGTTTGGTGCTATGCCAATCTTTAATGTCCCTTGTGATATTAAAAATATTTATTCTGCACAGATTTTAGTTGTAATTCTATTAAAAGGCCAATAATGATTTTTAAAAGATCTCAATAACATTAACTAGTGTTTTTAAAGAAGTAATTTGTTTTTTTTAATTTAATATATTTTCCAATTTTTATGAATTATTATATTTAGCAATTTTTTTTACTAGATTTGCTTAAAAAAAAAAATCATTTGTTCTTTTTATTCAGTCTTAAAAATAACACTGTTTTCCTTGCCCATTTTATAATACCTATTAATCATTAACGTATAAAATTACTCTTTTATTAATCATTTACAACTTGTATGAATATAGGTGTTTCATTTGGGTTGAATTTGATCAATACTATTTCAGCTTATCTTGTGTGTTTATATATACAGAGTGATTCATTTGGCCATAAACCTTAGTGCTAGTTTATTATCCTAGGTTCGAGTTAAAATGATTTACATTATGTGTGTGTATATATTTACATAAAATATGTATTTTATAAATATTTTATTTATATTTGTATAAAATACATAACTAAAATATATATCTCCCCTAGATTTCTTTGGAAAAACTTGTTTCTTATATTAAATTATAGGGCCTTAAATTTTCTAATGCATTAGTTACAATTATATTTCTCCTACATTAAATTATTTTATCCATCATTAATTATTGCCACCAGTCATCAAACGTTATTTTCTAATAAAAAACTTTGATTAGGCACGCTACAATCATCAAAGATCTTGGTTACTTTTTTTTAATTAGTTAATTCAATATTCAACCTGAAGCAATTTTTTTTTGGAACAGTACTGTGTATTTGTATGAGTATTGACTAAATTGTGTTATAATATACTATTTAATTTTTTTTTTATATGTATATAGATAAATCGAAAGTACATTTTTTGTTTATTGAATGTATTACCTTTTTCAATTTAAAATTTAATTAATAAAGAAATTTTTAATAATAAATTAAATTTTGTTGGTTTGAGATATCTTAAATTAAATTATAATATATATATATATAGTCAAATTTCAGGTTGAAAATGTTTGTATAATTGTTAATACTTTTGAAGACTAACTTTTTGATTTAGGGTTATTTTATTTTTACCTAAATTTTATGAGCAATTAGTTGTTAATTTTTTCTACTCAATAGTATATCCCTGGCTAGTACATACTATATATAAAAAACCTCAATATGATGAAAATTTAATTTTTTTAAACGTTTTTTTTTCCTTCTGAATAGTCGAGATTTGACAGTTATGCAGTTTCACACGTTTGCCTGGTGTTAACCTTTAAATAAATAATAATAATATAATTTATAAATACATATGTGTATTTATTTCTGTATTAAATAGATTAAGAATGTCAGTCTTGTCCATTTTGGCTTTAATGTTTTATTAACTTTTTCTTATTTTTTGAGTCTAAATTTTTAAAATTTCATTTTCAAGGTATTATTGATTTTAATTATAGATCTAAATTAGTATTTAATATGTTTTTTTTATTTATTTTTATTACCTATCATTTTTGATAAACTAATTAACTAAATTAAATTCAAAAACATTTCAATATAGATTTCTGGATTAATTTTTATAGTTTCATTGTCTATTATTATGATATATTTAATGTTTCTTTTTCAGTTTATATATTTTATTAGTTATTTTTCACTGGATGTTGATATTACTATTGTTATTGAAGGGCCATGGGATAATGTAAACTGAATAAATGTCAACTACTGCCCGTATCTATTTACCCTATTGCTAAAGTATCTTTTGTTTTAATTTACAATTATTTTCTTGTGTATTTTTAGCAAAGAAATTCAGCATTTCTTTGCAATCGATGACATTTAATAATTATTATAGTTCATTGTAGAAGTTATAAATGGTTCTTTATTACACTTATGTCCAGAGAATATATTTTTATGTCTCATTTAGTTGACTGTTTTATTCGAGCAGTTGTCTAAACATCTTTCGGAATTAGTTCTTTTCAAAATCTGATTTTTATTTTTTTAATATTTTATATGCTTTGCTCTATTTTTGTTACTATAGGTTTTCGATTACTAAGGACAAATTTTCATTCTCTTTTTCTTTATGTAAAACTATTTCTGGTTTAAAAGAACCACTCAGTATTTATTATGATTATGAAAAGTTATCATTTATTTGATGGTTTATGATTTTTAATTGAATTTCAAATGGCTACTTCATTATTTTTAATAGTCATTGCTGCTTATTTTTAGTATGTACATTTTTGCATACTTTTCAGGTTTTTTAACTGCATTAAAATCTGGTTTCAGTATCATCTCAGAATAGATTTAAGTTTTGACTGCAAATAAGCAATTTTTCTTATTAAATAAAATGTGGAATGTTTTAATTACACGCTTTATCGTTTCAGTATTTATATTTTGTTATATATTTTAACTATTTATGTTATGTAATGCTTGAACTATTGGCTTAATTCTGATTTCATTCATGCACATTACTAAATCAAGATATTAATTATTTTTAAGAGGTATTTAGTCTTTTTCTTTTCTTCTTTTTAATCATCTTATTCCTATTGTCCCCCTCTAGGAGTAACAAGGTTTATTGATCTGCAGGCCGTGTCTTCAAGTGTTTGTATTAATTTAGATTCATTTAGGTCAATCCACTAAATTAGCAAGTGTATAATAATAGAACCTACTCTAGAACTTATTTCAAACTTATCTTTTTTTTTTATGTAATACTTATCTGTCATATGAATCATATATCTGAATGAATGAATATTATATTTATGATGTAACATTTAAATCGTTATGTGATAACACATCATGTCAAGATAACCCTGAACTCCTGAAATTTTTAATCTTAATTTGGCTAAAAATTTAATCAAATCTTGTAGAATATTTTTGTATTTGGTAATTTTTTTTTTTAATTAACTGGAAATACTTTGCTTTATATAACTATATTTTATATAATATTAACCGACATTTTAAAACATCGATTTGTTGAAACATTGAAAGAAGTTATAAGCACCTGTAATTTTAATTTTATTTTTTTTATTTTTTTTATTAGGGTATACTTTATTACAAATTAAATAATTTGTTTTAAAATTATATAGCTATTGTTATAAGTTCTTTATGCATTATATCGTTAATTATTACAAATAAATTTATATATATATATATATATTTAGTTGACATCCGCATGATGGCTTAGAAGGATCAATCTAATTAGGGATTGATAAATTATTTGCCACTTCTTTAATTTTGTTTTTATTGAAAACTAGTTTCGAATGTTATACATTCATCTTCAGTTCTAAAAACACACAAAAATTCAAAAATAAGAAATTCAAAATACAGTTTGGTATTCTTATACATATTAAATTAGATGTAATATAAATCAGTATTATAATACATTTATGAATTATGAATTAAATAAGACAAGAAATCAAATACATGTTGGTACTCAACAAGGTTGCTTAAACCTTGGTGATTGCCAAAATGTATTCATAATTCATTAATGTTTTATAATGCTGATTTGTATTACATCTAATTTAATATGTATAAGAATACCAAACTGTATTTTGAATTTTTAGAATTGAAGATGAATATATAACATTCGAAACTAGTTTTCAATAAAAAGAAAATTATAGAAGTGGCAAATAATTTATCAATCCCTAATTATACTAATATTTATTCAAATCATAATAACAATCAATTCTTACATATTTTTCATATAGGTTTAGGTAATTAAATAAAGATATCTATTATGTAAAACTTATGTGTTTATAGTTATAATATTTATTCTTTTTTTAGTGAAAGCAGTATGTTTGTCGCCGAAAGACGATTTATATTAAAAACGTGTGGCACCACAACACCTCTTGAATGTTTGAAGCAACTGCTTGAATTAGTTGAACAATATGCAGGTTTTACTGAAGTTGATGTAAGTACGATTTGGTATCATAGAAAGTTGATTTTTGCTGTCACCTTATATCATATAGTAATAAATATTCATATAATAAAATGTTAACCTCAAAAAGACACAATATAACCTAACAAACTTCTTAGTGGACACAGTGATATAACATTCTCCCTGTTTTGATTATAATTAAAATTGTTTTAGGGTTGCCCCCACTTCTGCACCTAGCGATTTGAAGATTGTCAAAAGCCCTTATTTTTAAGCATCGTCGAGATGTGATTATTGGTTTGTAATACTAGCATGGGTATTAAAAAATATTTTTGAAATTAATAAGAAAGGAATACCTATTAATATTATTTGTTGATATTTCATTATTGTTATTTTCTTCAATGCAATAATTGATTAAATGTGTTGCATTGGTTAAAGCATTAATGATCATATTCAAACAAGGATAATTTCATTAGCTTCTTTGTTTTTGTTCATTTGTGTCAGGTTTATTTTGAATTCATGAAAACCTGGAATGAGTTGGGGGGATGAAAATGAGAAGTTGTGGGTTTTTTATATTTACATTTCCTTATTATTGGCTTTGCTAAGAACTTGTCTTAAACTTTGAGACTGGCAAAATTTACTTGTTTCTTTGCATTCACTCGGCAAAGAATTTATTTTTGTTGCATTTAGGGTATTAATTTTTTGAGTCCATTACGTCAGTTTGGATTCAAGATTGATTAATGTGGAATGAAGATTAGAAAACATCTCTTATCTTCATAAAATAATCTCATACAGTCAAACTTTAATAACTCAATTGTTCTTAATGAGTATTTGAATAATATAATCAGTACATAGTAGATTAATTTGGTTGTTTCACTGTAAATATCAGGTTTTTTACGGACATTAGTAAACTTAGAAAGAATATAAATGGTCTTATATGCAATTAAAATTGTTAAAAGATTTGTAAAAAAAATTGTTTTATTGTTCTGTATATTTTGTTTGATAATGTGCTTTTCAGTTCCCCATTTGTTATGCTGCCCATTATTGTGTATTTTTTATTAATTTTTCACTTAATTTTAAAGATTTATTCCAAGCTATTGTTCAGAAAATAATTTTAGATGTTGAAGCATCTTTCTGAGAATCATCCATAATTTTTTTTATGTATAGATTTTATATCAATACATATTAAATAAAACTGGTTTTTGATGTGGCTGTAATTGACTGTAGATGTGTTTAAAAAGTTGTTTGGGGTACATGTAATAAAGAAAAACAAATTATTAAGTGAGGCTTATTTTTTATTGTGTGCCAATGTTTAAGCCTTCATCTGGGCTAAATAGAAACACAATATAACAACCAGTAGAATATGAAATTTTAGCAGTATGAAACATGAAAATATATTAATAAATAATTTTGCGTATATATACTACATATATTATATAGATACATATAGATAATTTTTTTTTTTTTTTAATTTTTCTGTCATGCATTTCTATTATTTTAAGTTTTTATGTACAACTTTGCTTATTTTCACATTGTCATACTTTATTTTCATGCCGGTATATTATTTATCGATATCTGGATGGATACCTATATTTTCTTATATATTTTCATATTTTGTTTTGGTAAAATTTCATGCTTTATTGGTTGTTGTCTTGTATATTTGTTTAGCCCTGAAGAAGGCATACAACTTAGGCCGAAGCATTGGCACACAATAAAAAAGTAAGTTTCACTTATTAGTGTTTTCCTTCATTTACCACACCCTCCAACCAACTTCTCCTTAAACTGGTTTTAATTGTTCTTTAATGTATTATTTTACTTGTAGTTTTCAATTCGAATTTGATATTTTTTAATTTTTCCTGTAAAATCAAGATATTCTTTTTTGTTCTTAAAATCTACGTTATCCTTTTATCTTTATATCCTTTTATCTAGATGTCCTTTTTTTTTGTTTTTTTATCACAATATTGATTTAATAATAAGTCCACTTAATGATCTAAATTGGATGTTAACTTCAATTATACGATTCTCATCTCTGTTGACTCCTCCATCTTACTATTAAAGTTTCTCAAATTTTTTCTTGTCATCTTTTGTTCAACTTTCCATGTGTTTTGATCATCCTATTATCTTTTATAAACCCATAGATACTTCATAAAACTTCTTATGAAATATATGTCATAATCTTCTATTGGCCTGGAAATTTATGTTTAAAGTTTATTTTGCTAAATATCTGGCATCCCCCATATTTCTGTTTTGTTATTTGAGTTAAAGAAGTTAGACTGTATATTTGTTCCAGTGTAACTGGTTCTATTAATTAATCACCTTTTATTTCTTTTATATTTGGGATCTTAATAAATATTTTTTTTTTCTTATTTTCATAACCTTCAGCGCATTCTTCAAATAAGCCTGACAAGTTTTCTGTGGCATTTAGGTATATTTATTTTTTTTTAAGGAAAAAAAATGTATAAATAAATCTGTTAACCCTTTTTTCTCAAAAACAATTTTTTTTTTTCTTTTCATGCAGAATCATTTCTATCGAAGGAAATTTTTAATATTGCAGTTTCTCAGTTTCACATTTTACTGTAATAATATTTTCTATGTTATATGTTTCAATGGTAGAAGCAGAATTATTTAATAATTTCATCTAATAATCAAGAATATTATTTTGTATTCAATTAAATCAAAACAGAGTTTATCAAAGGCATATTTTTATGTCCATGTAGAGAGGTTATTACTATGTTTATTTAATATCTGTTCTCAGAAATTTGAAGGTTATGAGGTTTTTGTTATGTCGATTGCTGTGCAACCAAAGGGAAGAGCAATCTATGGCAGTTGCGAGATAGGTATATGAATTAGTAAAACAAAGTGATTTTAATTAAACAGGCTCTTCATGGTCTGTTGCAAGATTTTTTCAGATAAATTAAAAATGCAGGTTGTATGAGGATTGTTTCATAATTTTTATTATTTAATGCTTTTCTTTCTATATTTAAAATGGCAACAAATAAATTCCTAAAGGGATTATTATAAAATTTTAGACACAAATGAAGGTTCATTCACCACCCTTGATTTGTTTTTATCTTCATTTATTCTATATTTTTTCAGTGATTCAATAGCGTTTAGATGAATATTGTCAACATTTTTCATTATTTTAGTCAATATAACTTTTACTACTTAAGGGTACTGTTTTAGGGTCAAAAAATACAATATTTTTTATTTTATTTTTCCTGAAAATATTAAGATTAGTCCCTTCACTAGCGACACCGCACTTATCACTCACTACAGAAACCAAATGGCGTCTAAAGTTTTTTTGGTTGTTGTCTTCGTAATTTTTAGATCCGATCAATCAGGCGAATCACCAGATAGGTGCATCCAAATTCTAATTTTGCTTATATCATTATAAAGTGCACTTAACGGAGAATCCAGATGTGTTTTTACTTTTGTAAAAGCTGCGTTCGAAACTTTGTTCTTAGCATGTTTGTGTTGGCTGTGCTATGTTGCTAATATCACCTACCATGTTGATCCTAATATGGAACCACAAATATTGTGATGCAGCCAATGGAGAGTGCAGAAAAACTATGCATGTTCCATATGTTTAAATGACTAAGTGGCCAAAACATGATTAAATTATTTTTTTAACTTTTTGCATAATAAAATTTCTGTTTTTTATTAGAGTTGTTTTTCTTCTTTTTTCTCCCTCTATACCTTCAGCATTCAATCTTGCTCACAAGGACTTGCTAGCAACGCTTTTTAACTGGTAGGTATCCCTAATATCGCCTGGTAGGTGATTATTGGAGCCATCCTTGGGTTCACTGGAAATTTTAATTTTTTCAATTTAGCTACAGAACTTTTATCTCAGCATATTAAAAGAAATGGTTTTTAGTGATGTTCTATGAATTTCCAGCCCAATTAAAAACTATAAAACGTTGAAAAATAGAGTAGGGATTATTTGGGACTCCTGCGCTATCAATGCTTTTGAAAATACAAGAACTATAAGGCAGTGGGGGGTCCAGTTAGATCTTCAAACAGTCACAGTACCCTTAAATGGTTTGATTATAATAATCAATAAAATAAATTAAATGTAATAATATAAAAAATACATTATTTAGAAATTCTATTCTTGAAAAGAATCTAATACCTTTAGACTTTCTTTATTTTAATATTTTAGTTAGAAGCTTATCTATTTCTAGGATTTGCTTATTATATTCATTAAAACATCTTTGATAACATTAATAATGGTATGCAAATTATTAGCAATGGCTTAATATTTATTTGAAGGAATCATTTATAACTGTTTAAAGCATTTATTCATATCATGATGATAAGTAAATCATTCTTTATCTATTATGAACTATCTCAAAAGCTCCTGTGAGGTTATATTAGATCATTACGAATCAATAAAAAAGTTTTGTGTGTAAAAATAAAGTGATATAAAAGAGCCTTTTCTTTATATGAATTATATTTTATTTTGAAAAATTATTTTATAGTTTTTGAAAACATTCCTTATGCTGCTTGTGTTTTCCCTTAAGTCTAGCAGTTATAAAAAAAAAAAAAAATTAATAATTACCTATTGATTCATTATGATTTATTTCATACTTTCAGGATGTGTTTTATTCAAGAAAAAACTTCAAGAAACCTGAACTTCAAAAACGTCCTCACATAGGTTTTGAACAAGAGGTCGCCTATCTTGACAAATTCTTTAAAGGTAAAATTAATGTAATCTTAGAAGGCTTATTATATCAACTTTTTTTGTAAATTGCCTGTGATGTATGTTATCGATTTCCTCAAACAAAATAGCATTGAAACCATTTTGATTCCTTTATTTAATTATATAACTTGAAACTATAATTACAGATGGCATTGGGTACTGCTTGGGCTCTTCTGACTATGATTGCTGGTTTCTTTACACTCTCCAAGGAACAAAATTAATATCTAACAATAACATCGATGAACCAAGTGGTAAAAGAAGAAAACTGGAACCTGACCAAACATTAGAGGTGCTAATGACTGATTTGGATCCGACGGTCATGTCGATATTCACAAAGAAAAATTCAGCTACTGCAGCAGAAGCTACACAAGTATGAAAAATTATATCAATTACAGTTTTGTAATATATATATTATATATTTTATAATATATTCAATCTATTAAGTTAATTTTTTTCTTTGTTTAGAAATCTGGAATCGATAAAATATTCCCGTGTATGCTGATAGATGATTACTTATTTGAACCCTGTGGTTACTCAATGAATGGAATAAATAAGTCTGTAAGTAACAAACCATTCTATAATATACTGTAGACAGTTCGTATTTTATACATTAATAACATTAAAAAACAAAATCTTTATATATATTTCTTTTTTTTTTTTTCTTTAATTATCTTAAAAGATAAATTATTTATAATATTTAGATATTAAGAGTGAAATTAAAAACTTCAGGGTTTAAAATGCAGTTAACTACAAAAATGTTTAATATAAGTTACAAAATTATATACACTGATAATTTAAAAGATAAATATTTTTCCATACATAAAAGAATAAAACGTGAATAGATCAATGTTTGTGAAATGTCTGAACCTCCAAAATCCTATATTCAATATGAACATAATTAAATTAACAAAAATAAAATATCATCCATTTACAAAAATTAAAAATTAACTAGTCTTTTAAATACTTCTTAAGATGTCATCCTTCTTTTGATCCTTCCTGTATCACCTGCTATCATTCATAATCTTGAAGAAATACTGATACCATTAACTCTGACCTTGGTTAGTGGTTGACGACTGCCTAATTATGATCGTGTGGTTTCTTAGCATGTGTACCCCTAATTATCTGCTAATTACAGAAAAATAATCCGTTATTATTTATTATTTTCTCATTTTTGTTATTATTTCACAATTTATTCACACATGCACAATCTGACAAATTTTAATTTTAGTTGGATTTGTCATTTATTAATGGATTTGAAATTAGTATATACAAAATGTAATCCAATTTTGTATTATTTCTGACACTATTGGATCACTGCTTCTTTGTCTCTATCAATTGTTCTTAAACAAAATATGAAAAAAAATTCTTCAAAGTAAATTCACATACACATTTTTATGTATGAAATTAATATATTTACTCACAAACAAAATACGAATATGTTCTAATTTAAATTATAATGAATAATTTAATCATATTCCCATTAACAAAACCAACTAGATCAATTTCCAACTCCTACTTTTACTTTTTGATATAAAAATTAGGTATAAACAAATTTTATCTTAACAGTGCATATAATAAATTTAATTAATTTATAGTTGTTAAAACAAAACAATATTAAATGTTTTTCAGGGAAACTACATGACTATCCACATCACTCCAGAGCCTGAATTTTCTTATGTCAGCTTCGAAACTAATGTACCTCAAGCTTCTTATAGAGACATAATACAAAGAGTACTGAATATATTTCGTCCGCGTAAATTTGTTCTGACTCTTTTTGCAAACAAGGTATGATTATTGTAAATTAATTCTTATAAATTTCTTAACTGTTTAGAGTATTTTTTAAAATAAAAAGTTTCTACAATAATTATTTAATTTTAAGGGAGAAGTTGGTCGGGGGAGGGGGGTGCGGTCAAAGAACTACACTTTTATAAGTAAACTTATATATTTTGTGCTGACGTTTCGGCCTAAGTTTTAGGCCATCTTCAGGCCTAAAGGGAAAACAAAATAACAACAATGAAAAAAGACAGAGGCAGTACCAGTAACAGTAAAAAATTATAAAAACAGAAATTGCAAGTAAGATAAAAAAGTATGAAGTATAAAAGAAAAAGATAACACTAAATTACATAATTTTTCTTTTTTCTTTTACTGGTACTGCCTCTGTCTTTTTTTATTGTTGTTATTTTGTTTTCCTTTTAGCCCTGAAGATGGCCTAAAACTTAGACCGAAACGTCAGCACAAAATATATAAGTTTACTTATAAAAGTATAACTTTGACCGCACCCCCCCCCCCCCCCCCCCCGACCAACTTCTCCCTTAAAATATACATCTACGGTCAACAAAAACTCCCTCCAATAATTATTTAACATTAATTTACTTTTTTTTTTTTTATAGGAATCACTGGCTGCTGACTGCTCCTTAACCACAAAAAACAACAAATATTATAACTTTGGAGAGCTACAGTGCCAAGAAGTTGGCTTCTGTCAACTTCGCAATTACGATCTCAGCTTTGCGTTTTACAGCAAATTCCCGAGCTGAGGGTCAATTGCTGGTTGGTGCTGCAGCGAGCCCACCAGCCTCAAGTCTCGCCAAGTAGTCTCTTACCTCCTCCCTTCCGTGGACCTCTTCATTGCCTGGTGGCAATACAAAATATCTTGAAATATAACATTGTTTCTCTTTGCTCTATGGAATGGTTTATTTGATTGGGTTCATTTATGACGCCTGAGTTCTTTTAATTATCGTTGAACCTTCTTTTTTTGTTTGAATGTTTTCTCTTTTGTCATTATGGATTCATTTTTGTCACCTATTCTGGTGAAAATGGATAGGGGAATGTAGAAACATTTAAATGCATCATTCCGATGCGTAGACAATATCGGTACTCTGCCATGTTGTTGGTAATATGTAGTCAGTGGCAACCATTTTAAATTTCCATTAATTTGGTTGAAATATTGAAATTGTTAGACTTGTGGTGGTATATGCTGCTAACAATATCAATATAATGTTTTTACATGGATAATTTAAAAGACAATTTGTTAATTCAATTATGATTATGTTAAGCTCATACTATGTATTTAATGTTTTGCCTTTAGAAAATTTTAATTATTACATTTGGTGGAGGAAAAACCAATGGCCTTTAAATGTTTAAACTTTTTTTTAAATATTTTTAATTATTGAGTATTCTGTTATGAAAAAAAATGTACATTTTATTTTGATATAGTGTAATTATTTTCAATGTAAATATGTATTTATTTATTCATACCATCATTCCATGTACTTTGTTTTTATTATATTTTGTTTATAAATTTTTAAATCAATATGCATTTTAATTATATTCATTCCTTTAAACAAATATTTTTTGTGTCATTTTTTTATTGGTATGGGAGGCTACAGTGGAGGGTTTGAGACATAGAAAATTATTATATCTAACATCTTAAAGCAATATAGAAATAAAAATATACTTGTTTTTATAATTATTATTTATCTTTTCCTTATCCTAAAAAACTATTAATAAATACAGGTTTCTCATTAAATGCAGAGCTATCTGGATGAACACTTCAAATTGTGCAGAAATGGGCAATTAGTGATGTACTACCGATCCAACACCTGACATGACCATCTAAAAGAGATTTTAATTTTAATTAAAAAAAAATTTAACCAGCCCCAACAATAGAATGCCACAATGACGTAATAATAAGAGATTTTGGGCACGAGACATCTTTTTATTAGTTTATTAAACTGCATGTTTGGGAAATACCTGTAAAATAAAGTAATAAAAAAAAAAGTGTTTTCAAACCATTTTTTTTTTCAAATATTTAATTAGATAAAAATGTTGGACACATTTATTAGTAGATAAAAAAACCTAGACATTCTAAACATAAAAAAAAAAAACCCAGAGTAAAAACAATCTAGGGGAAAAAACCCAACCTGACAGTTTTTGAGTAATTTGAAGTGAACAAATATTCATAACAATCAATGACCTAGTAAACAAGTGGAGTTTGTAGGACAACAGCCCTACTCACGATCCAACATGGTAGGATATTAGGAGGGAGGGTGCTTGTAGGAGGATCGTAGAAGCCTATAAACATCCTGCATGCTCTATTTAGTCCTACATCTCCATTCACAGTCCAACAGTAGTCCGATATCTAATGCAGTCATAGGACCGTGAATGCTTGGCTTAACTAATAAAATACCAGTGTTGGGCAAAGCATTTCACTTATAATTACAAATAATTGTAATTACTTGATGAATTATTAAAATTGTGGTTCCCAATTATAATTAGTAATTGAGCCAAAGTAATTGCAATTACCAATAACAATCTTAAGTAATTGTAATTTTATTTCTGAAATTCCAAGTAACTGGCAATGGCAATTACTTAAAGCCGAAATGGCACTAAAAAATGTTATTTTCACAAATATGCTAACTTTCAATCAAACAAATGCAAGTTTGCAAAAATTGTGACAAAATTAAGCATAGAATAAATATTACTATAACTTAAATTACGAGTAATTGTAACTACTTAACATGTTTAGAGTAATTATAATTGAATATTACAATTACTTCAATTTAATTGTTTTTTTAAAACCACTAATTGTAATGTTTTCGACGATTTTCTTAAAATTATATTCCACTTTTCCTCATGTAATTCTGGATGTAATTAAATATTTACATAATTAATTACTGTACAATTTTGTAAAATACCATTAAAATTATATTCCACTTTTCCTCATATAATTCTGGATGTAATTAAATATTTACATAATTAATTACTGTACAATTTTGTAAAATACCATTAAAATTATATTCCACTTTTCCTCATATAATTCTGGATGTAATTAAATATTTACATAATTAATTACTGTACAATTTTGTAAAATACCATTAAAATTATATTCCACTTTTCCTCATGTAATTCTGGATGTAATTAAATATTTACATAATTAATTACTGTACAATTTTGTAAAATACCGTTAAAATTATATTCCACTTTTCCTCATATAATTCTGGATGTAATTAAATATTTACATAATTAATTACTGTACAATTTTGTAAAATACCATTAAAATTATATTCCACTTTTCCTCATATAATTAAATATTTACATAATTAATTACTGTACAATTTTGTAAAATACCATTAAAATTATATTCCACTTTTCCTCATATAATTAAATATTTACATAATTAATTACTGTACAATTTTGTAAAATACCATTAACTTATTATTTTTAAAAACTATTGAATACACTGGGGGATCCAGAAGGGGGGTGCCCTCCTCCCTCTTCCCCTAGAAGCTGAAAAATATATTTTTTTTCTTGAAAACTTTTTTCTATTACATATAGAACTGCGATTGTAGATGTTTAATATGATTGTATATAAAAATATGATTTATTTATAAAAATGAAAAATGTTTGTTATGGTCTGAAGGTTCCATTGAATTATATTTAATGAAAAGAATATTCTTCTATGGAGTGAAGTTTATTAAAAAAATTTTGTTGTTCAAAACTGGCGTCAGATTTGATTTTAGCACTCTGAAAAAGCCACACATTCAAATGTTTGGTCAAATCTAAAAATAAAAATTTTTTTACTACAAATTTTGCGGAGGGTCCACCCTTCAATTATTTTCAAGGATTCAAACAGTTGTCCATAAACTACGGTTTTTTGGTGTGCTGAATCAAAATCTGCAATCATTTTTGGTGTGAAAAAATCTGTAAGGTTAGTTCATTTAATAATTTAAACACTTTTTACTTCCTTGTACGAAGTAAATACAGTATTGTAATCGCGAAAATTTTCAGTTTTCAGATTTAAACGAAAATATCCATTTTGACCATCCCTGAATCCATTTTTACTAGTTTCGTCTTGGCGTCTGTACATAGTACGTTCGTATCTCGCATAACTCAAAAACAGTTTGCCGTAAAAAGTTGAAATTTTGTATTTAGGATTGTTGTAAAATCTAGTTGTGGACCTACCTTTTTGGTCACTGCTTGATCACCGGAAGTGGTATTTTACTTGAAGGACATAATTGATTTCCATCAAAAATTATATTAAAATAGTATGCAAAACTTCTCAAATTTAGTACTTATAACTTATATATTGATTTAAATAACATACTAGATTTTGGTCAAAATTGGAAAACCGGAAGCGGTACTTTACTTGAAGGTCATATCAGACTTTCATCAAAAACCATATTTAAATTAAATACCTAAATCATATGTTTCGGTGATAATGGTTACAAACGCAATTTGGTTTCCAATCCAATTAAGCATTTTTATTAATTGTTTTAAGTGTTAAAATTGGGTGTAAAATATTGGGTTTCCTCCCCATTTGTGTGTCGCGACGCCGAGTGTCGTTTTTGAGATACTGCAATCTTCGGAAACTAGTAACCAAATTCAGGATCACTTTTTGAGCCACCGATTTATAGTTTAATAGGCGTACAAGGAAATCGTGTGTTGTCCACATCAGATATTTTACATTTATTTAGCCAAAAATCAATTAATTTATAATATTCATATTTTTTCCTTTAATATATTCTAAAAAGTAAATGTTTAGCTGAAAAAACCATGTCGATATCATTTTTCAAACTCGTGATATAAAATAAAGAATTTTCAGCCTGTTTTATTTATTTTTTTCTCAGCTCCTAGAGCCCATTGGACAAAACTGTAGGATATGGGTCGACTTTTTGTCGAGGTAGAATCTCCCAAAAAAGTTTTATCGAAATCGGCGACGGATAAAGTCCACTCCATGGAGGAAGGAATATACTTCCATCTTCCTAGGTCCACTCCCCTTTGTCAGTTTTGAAGAAAATATATAGGATTATAACCTCGTTCTAACCTACCACATATTTCCCGCCTAAAATGTTTGTATTCAGATAACTAAATGCCAGTGGTCTTGAGGGATTTCGTTGCTTTTACAGTAGTTTTGCCATTCTTATGTGATAGTACTACTTAGTTTATTACCAAAAGACGTTATATTTTGTTCATTTAAAATGGTCACGAAAGAAGAAATGAAATCGCAACTGTCGGGAGTGGGAATCTCGTCTAATGATGAGATTCTGGAGATATGTTGTGAATTTTGCTTGCGAAACAGCATTGATGAAGTTGCTTTTGTCAATGCTTGGGTGGCTTTCGCTTTTTCTGAGTTGTCTTCTGATTTATCCATTACACAAGAAAGACTTAATGTAATGGAAAGAAAAGAATTTGGTTCTAAATCGTTTTCCACACCTAAACAAGTAAGCAGAAATGCAGCTAAGAGCTCTTTTCATCAAGAAACAACTCCTAAAAGGAAGAATTTATTGCAGTATCATGTAAGCAGTCCAAGTGAGGGATTGACTTTTTCCCCTTCCAGTTATTCTCCATCTGTCACTAAAGAAAAAAGGGAGTCTCATATTCCATCTGGACAAGTACTTCTGTCATGTGGAAAGTCCTCTAATGATTGGAAATCAAACTCTTACTCTCCTGAAGTGAATCTGTTTCAAAAAATAGACAGAAATGTTTGGAAATATATGTATGATGTGCTGTATGATATTTGGAATTTAAATGAAGATTTTTGCGAAGAAATAGCCAATTCAATAATAACGACTAATGAATTAATGGAACCCACACAATTTGATGCATCTTCTGATGATAATTCATTATTCGTTGGTAGAGTTAGTACAGAAGAAGCCCGGATTAATGCTCAAAAAGTTGAAGTACAAGGAATCGGATCTTCTTGTAAAGAAAAAATAGAAGTTGATATGTCTCAACTCCCAGACTTTTCATTGTTTCCTGGACAAGTCTTAGCTTTTAAGGGCTTTAGAGAAGGTAAGAAGGTAATTGCTACTCAGTTGTTTTTATCAGCCTGTGGTCCTTCTCCAGAACCACCTAAAGTTAAAAACACTTTACAGTTTGTTTTTGCAGCAGGTCCATTTGCTGGACCTGATTTGCAAAGTTGTGAAGTATTTAATTCTATTATTAAATATCTTCAGGAACATAAACCTAATTTTTTTTTTCTTATTGGTCCAATATTAGATTTGACTAACCAGCTTTTAAATATTTCTGATTTTGCTGAAACATTTGAAAATTATCATCAAAGAGTTTTAACTCAAATCAGTAACAGTCTTGTCGGATTGCCTACTAAATTTTATTTCATCTCCAGCCCAAAAGATATTGTCAATCTTCCAGTTTATCCTACACCACCCATATCTAACTCCACTGGAATTCAGAGTACTATTAATTTTCTACCTGATCCTTCATTTTTAAATATTGATGGTTTATTAATTGGTTTAACATCTGTAGATTCTCTTCTCCATATGAGCAAAAAAGAAGTATCGAATTGTAAGGGTAATAGACTTGCTCGGCTTGCCGGTCATCTCTTAAAACAACAGACATTTTATCCGCTTTACCCATCAGATTCTGATATTAGTATTGATCTCAACTTGTGGTATAAATATGCCAGAATTCCAACTATTCCACATATATTGATTCTTCCATCTGATTTACATTTCTTTGTCAAGAATGTTGACAATTGCCTTGTAATTAATCCTGAAAGAATAGTTAAAGGCTATACAAGGGGTAGTTTCACACATGTTGAAGTTAATCCTCAGTCCGATGGATCTTCTTGGAGTGTTGATTCTCACATTAATGTTCAAATTATTAAAGTATGATAACTGAATGGCAGATCTGTTTACTGCTTCCTGGCTTTTGAAGAAAATTAGTAGTATGATTTGTATTGTACATGTTCATGTATAGTTAATTGAAAATATATTTGTTTAAAAAAAATAAAAAAATATAAACACCATCTAATAACTATAAATACATTTTATCAATAAATGACAAGTGATGTTTTTATGGAAAGCAGTGGTTCTATCTCTGATTATAGAATTCCTGAGTAGAGAAGCAAATGTAGTGGCGAGATAAATTTAAGATTGATTTAGTAGGGAAATTATTATGTGTATATATTGTATAATAAAAATTATTTTGTAAAATATATATATTTTTTCTAAACAAATGAGATTTTTTTTCAAATCCTTTGATATTAATTAATTACTGATATAATGCCATTATGTTATTTTCCCCCTTTTTCCATATTCTTATTAAGAAAGAAGGGACATTTTCACATCCTTTTACTGAGTAAAATTTATTATTCTTCCAATTTTTGGAATATATTATTAAAATAATATTAAATAGTGGTGAACTAGGGCTTCAATTATGTGATTTATTTGTTTATCACTCGGATTTCATTCAAATTTTCTTACGATTAATCAGTACTGTTAGTTAAAAATCTTTGAGTCTTAATCTATCATCAGGCATCCAATTTATCTGCTATATATTGTAAATTATTAGTAAGATGTTATTATGTACTTAATTTATATATATATATTTTCTCTATATCAGCGTAAAACTTAATTTACAGTACAGTATATTTACCTTGAATTAGTGTTTATTTTTTACTCCTATTTGCCACAATATCGTCCATTTAAATAAAATTATAATGTTAAAATATAAGTTTGTATGGGAGTGCCTATTTCTAGTGATGGAGATAAGACCCTAAAACGTCAAAAATGGAAATGAAATATGAGTGATAAGCTAATAAATCTTAGAATGAAACTCATTGTTCACTAATATGTAATTTATTCCTGATGACTTTCCTCTAAATTATAATTAAAATATTATAATATAATTATATAATATTTATATTAATATAAAATTAAAATCATATTTGTTTCAGTAGATAAATAGATGATAGATAATGTGTTATTTTATCCTAAGTATGATACAATTTGTTTTATGTCACTTAGAAAGTATTATCTTCGAGGAAAATAGAGTTTGATCAATGTTTTTTTTTTAGATATTTTGTAGGATTTTCTTTTGAAAGGAGTGAAAAATAATTTTTGATTGATTTGAAGTTTAAAAAACTACAAATGGTTCATGGGACATATGCAGAATTTTTTTTTCAGAGGTAGTTTTAAATTTTTTCTGGGGGAGGGAGATTTAATAAGATGGAGGCACATAATCACCAAAATGTCTATAATTTCCAAATTTGGTATGAGTTTTAAAGGAAATGCCCGCAAATTGGATCAAAAACTATTGTTTAAATTACCAAAAATACTAATCTTATATTGATGGGTATGAAAATTATATTTTTTCGTGGAGGAGATATATCATCTTACATAATTTGCAACAGATAAAATAAAATGGAAATGAAGGAAACAAACGATTATTATGGATATGAGTGATGAATATGGTGAAATATTTTGTGTTCAGTAAATTCAATTACCTTGCTTATTAACTGTAAATATTTTGTCACAGTAATTGATTATTGCTATTGATATGGTTAAATTTAAGTTTTAAAGTGAAAATGAATTATTGTATTACTTCAAAGAATTCCAACGGAACTCAAGCTCTGATAAAGTTTTCTTTTAAACAGATAATTTTAGATTAGGAATTTAATGTGAAGTGTTGTTTTTGTTGAGAGGTGTATGGAATGGAAAGTCTTTCAATGGCATTAATTGCCAAATATGGTTCCAATTTTTGCATCTGGTGACTCCATTTTAAAGAATTTTATATGTTTACCATAAAATTCTCAAGTTCATTTTTCAACTGTTCATTCAATCATTGTATTTTAGAAATAAAATTTACCATAATGACTGCATTTGACAAAAAATGTTTCGATCCACTATAAAAAAGGTTTAAGGTTTTTTTTCCATATACCCTTATGAACATTAAATATCTTTTTGTAGATTTGTATCTTCTTTTTTTGATAATTTTCCTTTTCTTCATAGCCCTTAATTAAGCTTCTGAATACTGGATTGTCTGCAGATCCCCCTTTTTCTGCAGATATTTTTATTAATGTTTCATAATTTCTAATTGACACTTAGATGATGGGGCTCACCTTTCATAAATAATAAAGTTAATGAAACAGCATCTTAAATAATTTAAAGTAAATTTAACTTTTCGGGATCTTCTCTAGTAAGAAAGTGTTTTAAGTTATTATTTTATTTTTAATCCAAGTTTGATTATCATTCAATTTATCATCATAGTTAAACGTTTCATTTTTTATCTTTCTCATATATGTGGTCTAATTTTTTTTAATACTCTTTTTTTGGCTTTACACTTCCAATGAAGTCCTATATAGCCCTGGTGGTCTAATTTTCAATGCCAGTATTAGATTTTTTAATATGATTTGAAAATTACCGCTCTATAGTGTCATCCAAAGTTGTATGTATAGTGACATAACACAGTCTCTTTATTTTATTAGCAGAGAAAATTATGGACTGATACAACAATTATTAACATGGACTGATACAATAGTATTTTCTATAAATAGTTAAGGTGTTGACAAGTTCTTAGTTAAATTCAGCACAGTTACCAAGGTAAATTCAGGAATGATTGGTTCCCAAGTAAATATGTAAGTTTTTCAACTTAATAATATAAATTATTGGGCTATGTAGTTTGCAAAGCCACAAGTGGTCAAAATCGTCTTTAAAAGTTCTGAGGTTTTTTTGTATTGTTTAATTAATTTTATTTTCATGTTTAATGAGCTTTTGTTGTATTAAAGTTTCATTTGAAAAACCACTTCAGTTTTGTTTTGTTTATTCTAAAATGTATCGAATTTGCTCAATAAATTGAGGTGGTTCTAAACTTTTGACCAGCAGTGTATCCTGAAATGCAAAACCCCAAATTTTGAAGGGGGGGGGGGTTAGATTTCTTGGCCCATTGCAAAGGTTTACTTTTGAAAATAATAAACCAAAATCGAAGTTATAATAGTTCTTCAAACTACTATTTCATAGTACAAAATAATAGTTCTCTGAGACTACTGGGTCAATTTTTTTTTTCACATTTTGGCACCTAACTCACAGATGATCCTCTGAACTGGACATTACCCTTAGCCATTTTGTCCTAAAATGACCTCCGATTAGAGATTTAATAGGTCCATATCTCAGGCATTAATGAACGTAGAGGAAAAATATAAAGAGTTTTGGAATCATTATATCAAAAGATAATATATATATATATATATATATATATATATATATATATATATATATATATATATATATATATATATATATATATATATATATATATATATTTGGAAATAAAAAACCATAGTGAAATAATTTGCAGTATTTTCATTTTGTTTCAGCCACTGGAATCGTGAATTGTGTTAAGCGTTTCGAATTCAGAAAAGAGCGCGACACTTTTATGGATAAATATATTGTACAGAAAAATGTTTTGTGAAAATCGACGATTATACGTAACTACGTGGTAAAGACGTTCAGATAGATGTAGAATACTAAAGTGAACTTGTATTAAACTAAATAAGGTCAGGTTGATGGACTTAATCATAAATAAAATATCTCCTTTATACCGTATACATCGTACTTATATTTTGATTTACGCATTAAAGTGTATAGAACTGAAAAGGGGAGAGGGGCCCCGAGATTTGGCTAGTGGTTTGAAACGCCACTAACAGGCCTCTCTTTGACTTAATCCGTCCCTGCTTTTAGACATCATATGTCCCGATCAAGGCACCTTTTAGCTATGTTCACGCTGTTCAACTCTCGATTCGACATGACGAACGGGGAGAGGAACATGTAGGAAGCATGCGATTTCTAATCGAAAATCGAGCAGTGTGTGCACAGCTTTTAGAAGACATTTTGCTGGGTGGGAAGTTTGTGAGGATAGTCCAGGATAATAAGAAATACCTTTTGCATTCTCTTCAATAAATCAGAGCACGTGAGAAGAAAAATAAAACTGTTCTCCAAACTGGAACAGTTTCTATGGCACTGAAAAACATTTCCAAGTCCTGCAGTTCTGTTTCCAGGAAGAACATACCGTTACCTTATAGTACACATGTCCATTGTTACTGGTTTTGGAAAACTTTTGATATATGCATTACTCCAGTATTGTAGCTCAATATCTTTTGGCATTTAGTAATTACAGACCTTAAATTTAGTAATACATACATCAAAACTTTACATTCAGTTTTCCTAAAAAAGTAAGAATGGACATAGCATATGTTTACTCTAAGGAATCGATATAGAGATTCTACTTAACTTGCATGTGCGGCGTTGGTTCGAATCCGGCCTGGGCGCGTTAAAATTTACTTCATGGAGGCCCCCCGGGATGAATCTCGTTCTTCCCACTCTGCTTGGAACAAGTTGGTAGCCTGTAGGAATAAACTCTTTCTGTTTGCTTTAATAGGATTAGAAAAGAACTTTAAACACCATTAAAAAAAAATGTATGCATGTATCATCAGTAGTATATATATACCAATTTCATACCATTATCGATAGTAAACACTATCGATTACCTAAAAAGTCGGACTGAAATTACCTACCCATCGTAACATTGTTGACAAGTGGGATTTTAAAGTGTTATGGGCATGACTTGGTGGTTTTAAATTCTTGTTTTTTTTAATTTCTAATTACATCATAATTAATTTTAACAAATCGTTTACCCGGGGGGGAACACAAGCAACATGAGTACCACAAAAAATGTAAGAATCTTTTCTTAACATAACTTTTATGAATTTAAATACCAAATTTTGTATTTTAGACTAATTTTATTTATTTATTTACTATTTTAGGCCAGCCGAAAGGAGAAAGATAAAAATGAAAAGCATGCATCGGTTTTAGTTCAGACTTTATTTGTCCTGATTTTTATTCTTCGAATAATTGTGGATTGGATTGTAGACTTTATATTTAGTTTCATATATAAGGAGGAAGATAATTTAAAACTACCAGGAGTTAAGAGCCCTTTGCTTTTGAAAAGTGCTTCACTATTGGCACAAGAAATCAGAGAAAAAAAAGTAAAATTTGTATATTAATTTATTATGATAATTGATTATTATACCAATTGCAGCCCATGAATTATTAATGTTTGTACAAAAATTATTCTATTAGTCAAGTCATATGTGGTATAATATGATTAGGATTAAGAATACTTTGTTTTTTCCTTATTCCACTGAAGTGTTTTAATAAAATAAAATGATAAGAATTTTAATTAAGAACTATTTAATTTTTCCATGTCATTCTAAACTAAATAAAAATAAATTACTTCCAAAATTTTAAAAAAAAAAAAAAAATTGAATACCATATATATTCTATATTTGAAATTATTTAATTTTATCGCTTGAAGTAAGATCTTGTTTTAAAACTAAATATTTAAAAAAATAAATATACGTATTAAAAACTTATTATCACTATTGATTTTTATGTTATTTATTTTTAATGATTTATATATACTTTATTTTTACATCATTTCTTCTTATCAAATGTATAATGACAACTTTAGAAAGGTGAATTTTCCCTAGTATTTTGAAAACTATATGTTTTTAATTCTAACAATATTGCAAATCATTTTTTCAAATATTTATATGCTTTCTAATAATAGAGATTCAAAGTTTAAAGATCTGTTAAATTTTATTTTCCTGGTGAATAAAGGTTGTGTAATGTACTAGTTCATTAAATGTTTTATGAATAGGTGTCTTGTGAGGAAGTGGTCAGTGCACATATTGATCGTATCAAGGAGGTTAATAAGCTTTTAAATGCTGTCGTGGATGAGAGGTTTAATGACGCCATTGATGAAGCCAAAGAGGTAGATAAGTATCTTGCTGAAACAGATCTAACACTTGAGGAAATAGGAATTAAAAAACCTTTTCTCGGAGTTCCATTTACCTCAAAAGAAAGCACTAAAGCGAAAGGTATTTTTTTTCTTTAATACAATGAAACTTGACTAATTTTAGCGTTTTTAATTCGAAATTGAAGATATTCCGAACTTTGCTGTCAGCCCCTTGTTTTTTCTATTTAACACAACATTTGTAATTCGATTTTTATTTGGATAAATCAAAGCGAAATTTTATATGTTATTCTTTTGAAAAAAATGTAAGTACGTGTATACTTGATGATTGTGTCACCAGTTCATTTATCAATGAGAAAAAAAGGTTTATAAACGTTAACTGGTAAATTGTTACAAGAATTACATACTGTATTGACAGAACAGTTGTTGGGTAATAAGTCAGATATCAATCCCTCTTTTATGTTAAGGTCAAGAATTTGTAAACAAAATTGTTCGAACGAATTTGTCGAACTCATAGGTAGTCTTCAAAAACTAAACAGTCTTAGATGATGTATGACAAATATTGTTTGAATAAAAAATTAAGTCTAAAAAACCAACAAAAATATCAAACTTTTTTCAAATACTTCGAATGCTTTTAATGCACAATATACATATACGTATTTATCTAACTTTACTTGTGCACCTTTACTTAAAATGCTTTGTAAATTCTGAAAAAAATATCTGATGTGAGCAACACATGACTTCCTTGTACGCCTATTAAATTATAAATCCGTGGCTCAAAAAGTGATACTGAATTTGGTTACTATTTTCCGAAGATTGACACTCGGCGCCCCGACATCCATCTATAGACACACACAAACAAAAACACACACTCTTATTACTGGAGGTCTCATTCCGTTATTATATGTCGTTTTCCTTCAGTAGGTAACTAGTTTCCAAGATATTTCTTCATGTTCCGTGACAACAATAAAACTGTCAATATCACTGGATAAAGCATTGGAAATCGACTGTTTCGACATTTTAAGCGGAAAAGCCCACTTAACTAATATCTTATTCTCATGCTGCAGACTTGTTGATCTCACAAATGGAGAGGAAAACCAGTATTTTACACTCAATTTTAAAACTTAAAACAGTTAATAAAAATGTTTAATTGGATTGGTTATCAAATTGCGATTTTAACCTTTATTACCGAAGGATATGATTTCTCTTTTAATTTAAATATAATTTTTGATGTAAGCTTATTATGATCTTCATGTAAAGTACCCTTTTTGGCTCACCAATTTTAACCAAAATCTAGTAAGTACATTTATATTGATATAAAAGTCCTATTTACCAAATTTGAGATGTTTTACATTATATTTTAATATAATTTTTGATGAAATTCTAGTATGACCTTCAAATAAAGTACTGCTTCCGGTTTTCTAATTTAAACCAAAATCTAATATGTTATTTAAATCAATAAATAAATTATAAATACTAAATTTGAGAAGTTTCGTATAGTATTTTAATATAATGTTTGATGGAAATCAATTATGACCTTCAAGTAAAGTACCACTTCCAGTGATCAAGCAGTGACCAAAAAAGGATGTTCACAACTAGATTTTATAACAATCCTAAATACAAAATTTCAACTTCCTACAGCTAACCGTCTTTGAGTTGTGAGAGATAGTACAGATGTCATGACAAAACTAGTAAAAATGGATTCAGGGATGGTCAAAATGGATATTTCTGTCGAAATCTGAAAACCGAAAATTTTCGCGATTACAATACTAACTTTACTTCGTACAAGGAAGTAAAAAGAAGCTTGAATAAATGCTGAAGTTTTGTTTTTCTGAATTGTTTTAGTGCTTTATTATTAGACATAAACACCTTTTTCTCCCAAAAGCCGAAATAGGTGACATCAGTGGACTCAATGATCTTAATGGATCTTTTATAGATATCAATAATCATTTCTTTTAGGTAGGATTAAAAAAAAAAAAAAAAAAAAAATCTTGTTTAATTTGAAATCTTAGATAATCAGAATTTTTCAGTGGTCCATTCAACTTCGAACTAAACAAGTTCCATTGTATTTTATTTTGTAGTCCATATTTGATTTTATGTTCATATATTCAAGCATGTATTCGTTTCTTTCTCTTTGCTAGTAAAAGAGGTCTGTTTACAAAAGTATACATGTTCCATTCTAAAAGAATATTATATATATTGCTAGATACATATTGAAATCTGATTTGTTATTTATTACAAAATTATAATATGACATAAAATGAAAAAAAAAAAATTATAATTGTAAAAGTAGTTAAAATTATAATATGACACAAAATGGAATTTTTTTTTTATAATAATTGTAAAAGTAGTTCGTTGAATTTTAGCAAAAAAAAAATAAGATTTACTCCAAAAACTTAAATTGATGGATCTTTCAATTGTCCATTAGAATATTTATGCTGATGTTGAACTGCTTCAGCAGCTTCTTGTTTTGTTTTTTTTATATAATAATTTTCTGGTCATGGGCTATGTGACTCCTTGCATTAAAGATAGCTTTAAAAACCTCTTATTTTCATATGAGTTGTAATTTTAAGTATGTTGAAGGCTATCGTAGTTCAGTTAGATTAGTTCATCGTATTTAAACACATGTGTTTTGTAAGCGGCATCTTTCTGTTCATATATTCATGCCCAAGTATTGTTTAGCATATTGATTAATAGTCTTTGTATTTTTAATATATTTTATTGTTATTTAATAATTTTAAATTAGACATTATTTACAGGAATGTCATTCACTTGTGGGCTTATATCAAGAAAAGGAGTGAAAGCAACAGAAGATGCAGTAGTTGTTGAAAGAATGAAGGATAGTGGTGCTATTCTCATAGCTGTCACTAACGTTCCTGAATTAAATCTGTGGTGTGAGACTAGAAACAATGTTTTTGGTCAGACTAATAATCCTTACAAATTTTCTCGTACAACTGGAGGATCTACTGGTGGAGAAGTAAATTATTTTTAATAAAAATAATGCATATTTTTCATTTATTTTATTTAAAATGTTTATAAATATATTATGAAGTATTGTAGCTCAATGGGTAAGGCACTCGACCACTAACTTCCGAGCCTGGACTCGAGTCCGGCTGTGGCATCTAATTTATTTATTCCATCACATCGGCCAGAGATCAATGCTGGGGTCGGGAGACCCTCGAGAGTCACACCTAGCCTCTATAAAGTGGGTGCCTTTAATTGGGGTATGGGATAAACCTGGAAATGCTGGCCACATCACCTCCTTGTATAATCGTTGGTCTAGAAACAGTACTTCCTTGCCAAGTACTGAAACCAAAACTGTTCTAGGATCATAGTGCTAGATTTTTTTTTTTTTTTTTTTTTTTTTAATGAATATATTATCTGATTATGTTTGATGAAACTTCAACTTTTTGGAATAACATTAATGAAACTTGATTAGATGTAGTCTGATTTTATTTATCAAAACATGCTTCTTGGCTTCATGACAGTAAACCTTGAAAAATAGCAGATTTAGAATAGCTGATTAAAAACTAGCAATTTGTAGGTCACCATAAAAACTAAATTATATAGTTTTTATTCCTTTTCCAAAAATTAAATAATGTCAAAAACGCGGGATGAAATCTATTTTAAGTTCAGAAATAATTTAAAACATACAATTGATAAGTAGGTTAGGATGATAAGTCACTGTCGGCCCTGGTACTGTCAACTGTCAAGCCAAACCTGATAGTGTGACAGTGCTACCATGACTATAAATGGTGTTATGTCATCGACTGTCACTGTATAGACGAGGCTATTTTAAATTTGGCACAATTTAAAGGAATGGTTTGAGCTGAAAGTTAAGGAAAGTTATTTATTATGCAGAAAGTGAAGAATTGCTTTAGTTTTTTTTTTTTTTTTTTTTTAATTACTCGGTGAGCATTCGACCATAAACCACCAAAACATTGTACAGTATATCTATATAGTAAAAGAAACATAACTGCAAAATTGACTTCAGATATTAATTTGCTGAGTTAATTACTGTATACTCCTAAAATTCAATTTAAAATGGTTTAATAGTTTAGCAGAACAGGTAGTGGCATTGACATCACAACAATAAAATCTTTTTTTTCGGGCTCAGAGGACCTTAAAACTTTCAAATTAAGTGATAAGACATCTTTTTCGAAATTTCAAAAATTTGTGTTCATTATGATTAATTTGACATAATTAATTTTGTTTATATAATCAGATTATTTCATGAAGATTACAAACTTTGAGATTATATTAATTATAAGAATAATAATTTTCTTTTTAAATGTATGGTTTTAATTTTTTTCTAGGATAAATGAATTTTATTTTGCAGAGTTCTCTTATCGCCGCTTGTGGATCACCTATCGGAATCGGTACTGACATTGGCGGCTCGATTAGGATGCCTGCGTACTTTTGTGGTGTATTTGGTCACAAAACTACAACTGGTTAGAATATTGATTAACATTTATTTTTAGATTCAGAAATATGTTCACAGTATTAGTAATTATATGTTTCCGACGAAGTAGAAAATCTGATATATCGTATACATAGGAATTGTTAAATAAATCTAATATAGTAACTCTTCTTTAAGTGTTAGAAAAGATTAAACACTACAAGAATCAAATTATTATTATAATTAATTGATACAAACCCAAAATTGATTCAGATTTATATTTATTATAATATTTATGCATATATGGACCATTCTACGAAAAGATGGATTTTTGCCATAATTGTTTTTGGAAAATCACTGACTGTTACTTAAAACTTTTTTCAATTAGATCTTCATTATAGGGAACTGTGAAAAAATAATATTCCATGACAAATGTAAAATCCTTCCAAATTGAGTCATGAAATTTGAATGCGGCAGATGAAAGTGTTTTTTTGTTTGCTAAAAATCTAACAAGAACAAAATCATTGATTTCAAGCTCTTCATCGGCAAAGGTCTAGGAGTACTCATGTGATCAACAATTTCCTATAAATAAATTATTTTAGTAAAGGTATTAACGAAGACTATAGTTTTTATTATCTATTTTGTAAAGTACATCATAAGTAGAATCCTCTCCAACATAGACTGTTTCTAAATACGTAGTTGAATCTTTGACTTCGAGTTGTTGACTGCTGCACTTTCACTTCTTGATAGTACGTTCGAAGTGTAAACTTTTTGCTAATGTTTCATTATTCTGGCAAGAAAAAAGGCCTGGGATGTTAGATTAATGAGAACCAGATTAATAAGAAAATACAAGGAAAATGCCCAATATGTTCTAAAGAATTCACATAAGTAGATTAAGATTTTTTGAGGTTGTTTGGTACTCAAACAAGATAAAAGCTAACAAAAAAAATTAGGTAAAATACTTACGCTCGCTGAGCTGAGTTGAGCCAGATGAATGAGAAACAAAAAAGTCATAGACATATAATTACCACTCAACTTTGACAACAATCCTAAAGGCAATTGAATAGAAAAATTTGGTCGGATGGACTACCAACTTTAAAATTTCCTTTCCGATATTTCTCTTCCAGTCACATATAGAATGTGAACAGACAATGCAAAATTAATAAGGACACACTTATTTCTACTCCTCTAACTCTGCATTTCTGTTTTAGTTGGGCTATGACTACTGAGCCATCAATTGATCTTTAAAAATCGATTGTACAAGCTCGAAGTCAGATCGGTTACCCTTGGGACACCCAGATTAATGAGAAATTTGAGCTCAGAGACAATATTTATTTCTCTAAGCGGGATAAAAAAACAAACAAGAAAACCCCATTGTATAATCACTATGTCTGGAGATATTGATAAAAGACAAAAAAATATAAATTTTCAGAGAATGACCCATATTACTTATTTGTGAATACTAATTCAAATTATATTTTGAATTTATTTACTAATTTTTTTTTTACAGGTTTAATAACAACAAAAGGGCTTACTTTTAGGACAGGTGAAGAAGGTGATACAATGGTGACCGCTGGCACACTCTCGCGTTCTGTGAAAGACATAACTCCTTTCTTAAAAGTCCTTCTTGGAGAAAACAGTAAATTTTTGAAACTTGATGAAAAGGTAATTTTAAAATCTTAAATAAAATAGAGAAATATTACTAGAAAAATATGGGCATTTCTATGTCGCAGATACATGCAAATAATAATTAAATTTCTTTTATGTATTACTAGCTGTGCCCCACGATTCCACCCTTGTTAAATTTGGATTAATCCCTAAAATACAAAATAAACTTTAAACTAATAATCTATAATATTGGTGTGAGTTTAGTTTATCATAGATATAATTTTAAGAAATAGCTGGTAAGGGGATGCGGTCAATGAAGAACAAACTAAAAAGTGTAACTTCTTTTATTGTAAGAATAAGAATTCAAAGACGTCTTCCTATACAATATTCAGTATTGCACAGGCCTTTTTATTCTTGTATAGATAATCCTGTAATATCGAGGCCTAATTTAAGGATAATTTTATTGTGTGTCACAATATAATAAGTTACACTTATTAGTGTGTTCTTCATTGACCCCCCCCCCTTCGCCTCCTCCCTCCCGACCAACTTCTTCTTAAAAATAACCCATAATATGTTGTTCAGTCACATTTGTTGCAGACATTTTCAAGGAGCAGGATCAAAATGACAATAATTTTTTATAAATGGTAATAAAGGTTCACACTTATTAAAACGTTTTTGTATTCAGTTGACATCCGCATGATGGTATAGAAGGATCAGTCTAATTAGGGATTGATAAATTATTTGCCACTTCTATAATTTTGTTTTATTGAAAACTAGTTTCGAATGTTATACATTCATCCTCAGTTCAAGGTTTAAATGGATTATATCAAACAGAAAAGTTTGTACTGGTTTCTTCTCGCATTGCGCTAACTAATGCATTGTTAGTATAATACGAGAAGAAACCAGTACAAACTTTTCTGTTTGATATAATCCATTCAAAACTTGAACTGAGGATGAATGTATAACATTGGAAACTAGTTTTCAATAAAACAAATTTATAGAAGTGGCAAATAATTTATCAATCCCTAATTAGTTTTTGTATTCAACCTGCTTACACTGGTATGAAGTTTTCATGACTACAACACATATGCTAGTTGGATACTTTTTCTCTTAGAAATTTATTTATGGTTACTGCTGTGTTTCTATAGGTTATAACGTGCCTTAAAGCTTTACTCAATGGTCTACCTAAGGCAAAAAGAATATTTCAAACCAGATTGGTAGCACCTGAAATTAACGTGTTCAAGAAAAAATGAGAGAGAACAAATGGATATCTTTAAGTCAGTTGATATGTCAAGAATTTTTTTTAATTTCTATAGATAAGTAATAAAATCTTCATTGCAGATAACAACAGTATTTGATATTTGTTTTGTACAATGACTCATAATATGTTAAAAGATTTTAAATAGAATGAGGAAGCGGTACATAAGCTATCATTTTTACTTCTCCTTGTCTTTTCCTTTTGAGTTCAGTTCCCAAATGTTATGGTCCACCTACAGTCTCCCATCAATTGCTCTAATTGGATATGTTTCATTCAAAGTTGGCATGACTGTTCTTTGTTCTGAATGAAATAACCTTTTAAAAAATCATGAAATGTTTAATCACTTTTTTTTAAAAAAAATTAATATTTATTTAATATTTTGTTCAGGTAAACCTGCAAGATATTAAGGTTTCTTATTGCTTGAATCCCAAAGATCTCAGAGTGAGTCCAGTGTCTAAAGAAGTTGTAAAATGTATTCTGAAGGTTGTTGATCACTTATCTACTATTTCGAAATTTCATGTCGATAAGGTAAGATATTGAAATAATTGCAAATGATATTATATAGAACATTTGTGATGGGTGTAAAAGACATATCGCCACCCCAGTAGAAAAATGACGCAACTGCACAATTTGGTCATTTTTGCTGGAAATAGATAATGAACATTTAATTATCGTAAATTTTATTGCGAACACTTACTGCATCTCTGTGCTGCAGTTCCTGTGCCATAGGGTCTATATTCTCATGCATCAAATCATTGTTTTTTGTCTCTTGTAATTTCATAATTTGCAATTGCATCATTGTTCTATCGGAGTCGCAATATGTAAGTTATTATAAAATTAGTTTCGCTTTTAATATGAATTTGAATACCGGTAATGCGGTTGAGACAGAAGCAATAGGATCTCCTGGAGTACTGCTTTGCCCATCATAAATGGGGAGAAAGCTTAGTCCTGTTGTGGATAGCTCACTTAATACAACAATTGAATTCATGGTCTCAAGAAGTGAACCAGATGCGATGTAGAACCATTCCCTGTAATTTTGTTTAGTATGTGACATTGGTTGATGGGGTAATGAATATTGAAATAATGGTAATTTGAGAGTATAGTGGATGACCGTGAAGATGAATCTGATTCACATTAATAAAATCATTGTTAACATGAGCAAAACTGAAAGCATGTCATTAGTTTATAAGGTAATAAGTGATTAAAGTGGTGTTGTGATGTGATTTTGAAAAGTGCTTGGCAAGACTATTGTATCACGGACAAAGGAAGAAGTTGGGACAGTGCCCGAAAGGTGTCATCACCTCACTGATAACGATCATTGGACACTGATATAATAAATGCCTATAACATTGAATAAATAATTCCAGAATGTAAATTCTACATTAATAAGTAATTCATGTTTATATTAATCAGTCAAAATACTGATTTAAGAAAAAATCGTCTAAAGGAAAACAGGGAAGGGAAAGCTCGGATGGAGGAAGAGAAAGGAGCTACTTGACAGAGAGACGACAGCTTGTGAAATTATACTACAGAGAAGAAATCGGCCATTCAACTTGGGATGAATTGAGTGACCCATTGATTGATCAAACTGAAGATTGAGCATTGCTGTCGGTCACGCTGAAATTGTAACTTTTGACTTATACATTGGAAATAAAAAATTGAGTCTCTTCCCATGATTCGACCTTAGACGAGGTAGTGAGTGTTGGAATTGAGTGAGCACTGGTGAGAGTATTTTTTTGATTCATTGAATTATGTTCGCCAATTATTCCAAATTTTTATTTCACTAAACAAATTAATTCCTGCTGTCCCAACTTCAGTAAACACCGTCATAAGGCTGACAAATCCAGGGCCCGGAGATTGTTTTTGTATAAATAACCAATGCCTCTGTTAAAATAAAAGGTTATTTACAGTTCGAAGTTTCGAAGGCTTAGTATAGATCTTTTACCTCAGTATGGTTATGTTTATGACGATTTTTATTTTAACTTTAATGTTTTTTTTGTTTTTTTGTATATTAACAGTGGAATCTCACTTAATGAGTGCCTCAACATAAATTTGTACACATATTGTTAAAATATTTATTTTATATACACTTTTTTATTTATATTTGAAACATAGATTTTTTTCATATTAATTTAACTTTTTTTTAATAATGATAATATTAGAATAAAGATTAATTTGTTTGGCTGTTGGTTCTAAATTAATTGATAGAAAATATAATAAGAAAAAATTAATTTATTTTTAATGTAAATAAAATATTGAAAATTTAATGAACAAAAGATTTTAGAAACTGATTTATAGATAAGAATTAAAATGATAAGTTTTTACAATTTTACAAATAAAGATATGACAGTTTAGTAATGTGGAATATTTGAAAAATAACAAATCAATATGCAGAAAACAATATAAAAAACAAAATTTTAAATTGAATTTCTATCTACAAAATAATAAATGTTATTCTGACTCCTGCTTAATATTCATCCTCTTTTTTCATAATCCCAAATAACAATGTTTTATAGCTAAACGATGCTACAAAATAAACTTGGCCTTGGCTCCGCTGACAATTTCAACATAACCTTGTTGGTTGAGCCATCTCTTAACAACGGCGGAAACTTATTTGTACACCTGATATAAACATTCCACTTTTTGACTACACAAACTTATTCCACTGCTCATTTGATCTTAACACTATAATAAAATTATTATTGTGTTAATATCAAATGTCAATAGTTTTTTCTCTTTAAAATAAAATTAATTATAAGTCTATTTGTTTTGTATATAATTATTATATTTAATGATACTTTATTAACATTTTAACTCTAATCAATTTTATTTATTTATTATATATAATCTGTAATATATAGTCAATGATTTATTATATTATTTATTAAATATATATATTTTATAATAAATATAAATTATATGTATAAAATTGTGCTTGTAATTTATATTTATTGATATAATTTATATTCTTGTTCCTTAGGTTAGTCTAAATGGATTCAAGTACAGCTTGAGTTTATGGAGACATGAAATGTCCTTAGAACCTTCCAACTTTGCTAGGGATTTAGGAAATAGAGAGGTAATCACCATGATTCTTAAAGAATATTTTAATAAACTATGCCTTCGATGATCATCCTTTAAGCCAGTGTGACTGATCTGTGCATGTGCTTTCTGAAGCTCATTAATTAATTTATCATTTTTACAGGGTGAGGTGTCTCTATGGTCGGAACTGCCAAAGATGCTCTTGTTTCAATCAAATTTTACACTACCTGCTATATTTCGGCTCATTGACTTGAATGTTTTACCACCAACTGATCCAAAATGGGCTGAAAAAGTGAGGGATACTTTGAAAAATGAAATTTTGGTATGTTTTATGAAATGAAACTAAAAATTATTAGAAAATAGCTGAAACAGTTATGGACCGCATTCAGTGATACTTTATGCTGTAAAATGAATTGAGCGTAGAAGCTGAATATAGATGCTTACTACCTCAGTGGCTGATCAATCGTAAGCAGACCTATTAGAGAAAAACTTTGAAATAACGTGCACTGTGTTATGCTTGTTTCCACTCATATTTTTTTAATTAACATTGTGTTTGTTTTTTTATTATTAGATATTAAGGGTCAGTTGCAGAGTCCAGAATTTGGCTTAGTTGTAGACTAAAATTACTTTCCTTTTTTTTTCTTTTTCTTTTTTTTTTTAACATTTGTTCTAGATAAAAACTAGTAAAAAATAATTAAGTAGAAAATTATAAAAAGTTAATTATTTATTTTTTTAAATGAAAATAAATCAATTCTGCAAAATCCATAAAAGTGCACTGGTAGAGAGGTGGGTACCTGATTTTTGACCTTATCTTATCGTTGGGTAACAGTGTGGTAATCACTTTGCTCTATCAGTGTAATTTATTTAAGTATAATTTATTCCATAATTAATTTAAAGTACTCGATTTTTTAAAGCCTGAGGAAGTGTGTCAAACCACGGTTCCCTCCCTGACAAAACAATAATTTTCTGGGATCTGAATTATATTTTAAACATCATAAAATAATCATACATCCATTTATTATTTAGTAATAAATATTCAAGATAATCCAGACTTGAAGGCAAAATGCTAATTTAAAAATAACAAATAATAGAATCAGACTGAACTAAACCAAAGAGAACACTGAACAGCAGAAACCAAAAGCAAGTCAGGTGTGTATAGATTAAGCACTCGTATTGACCCTTGAAGGAATCTGTTCCCTCTGCATGCATCTTTTGCACTCACTTGCAATCTCACTAGAGAGATTGCTCAAGTGGCCCTTACATGGTCAGTTGGAATTGCATTAAAGCTGATGATTGACATTCCGATTGATCGTGTATTCACAATACTGATGGATTTCTGAAAATTCGGCAATCCAAGCTTCAATCACTGGAATTGGAGGGAAGACTGAGAATAGGAGAAAATCTGAATGACAATGTTTCTTTATTATTTATTGTCCAATAAATTAACCCTTAAATCACAAGGTTGGGCCCAATACGACACAGGACTTTGGTACTTATGAATTGTCCTTAGAGGGAGTAACAAAGGACATTTTTCCCCTTTCCAGGTCGTATCTGACCCTTAAGGTTTAAATGTTAAGGGGACTCTGCCTTATATTATAATATAATGTTTAGATTATTTATTCACTTCTTGGAAAATAAATATCAAAATAAACACAATTTTTCTTCATTATTTACAGTCTAATAAACTAAGAGGGCTTTGTCCCTAATTAATATAACGAAAAACATACACCCATTAGCCTCCGGAATAATGAACACCCATCTATATATCTGTTGGGTAGTAACGATAATACATGTTAGCGTATACTATTACAAGTGTTAGGATGGCATGGCTTTAATAGGTATTAGGAAGGAATGAGAGTTCAGAATCTATAGTACTAGGTATTCTATTACAATTATCGCCAAGTAAATTATTATAATATTACTCAAGACGGTATAATGATGATCGTGTATTTGCAATGTCTCAAAATGTCAATTGAGCTAAAATTATGTCATTGAGACAGTCTGTCCTTAATAAGTAATTAATAATTAATAGTAATTAAGTAAGTAATTAATAGTACTTAATTAGTAATTATGTTATTGAGTCAGTCTGTCTTACGTGATACAGTTAGAGATGACGGTTCAACTTTTTCATGATGAATGCCATTCCGACTAACCGTGTAGGAACCACTTTAGGGTCAGAACAGTGCTGCCTTGAACCTTCCATTAGCTCACTGCTATCTTACTTGAGGTCAGTTCAGATCTGAGTTGCCTTGATTCACTTTAGGGAGCTACTGCTTTTTTTCCCGGAGCCATCAATCATTTACTTTGTTAAGAGAGCTAGCTCTTCGAATCAGCTAAGAAGTGGATCTGGTATCTGTTGTCTATAATATAGTCCAGTCTGGATAAAACCAGGTAATATAATATTTTTTTTTTTTAAGTAGTTGCTATGTGACTGACAACCTGTATATAATTTTTTATATTAATTTTATTTATGTGCGCCTGTGTGTCTAATTTTCTAATTGATAAAATAGGATGTTTGTTTATTAATTTTAAGGTGTTTTTTTTCAATTAATTTTAATATATATTGCCATCATGAGAAAATATCCTGTGTGTCATCAAATATCTTATGTTATTTTTATATTTTTAGTTATATTGGGTACTGATGTATTAAGTGGTCGACCATATCGATACCTTAAAACGTACATGTGCTATGTCCGTTCTTTAATACTTTTCAAAACTTTGCTGTAAGTTTTTCAAAAGTATTAAAGAACGGATATAGCACAAGTATGCTCTAAGGTATCGATATGTTCTGTCAGTTACGGCTATAACCTACACCATTGTTATCAGTTCTGAATCTTGTGTATTAATAGATTTTCTGTTTTGTGATATATCTCTCCTTTTTTTTTTTTTTTTTTTTTTTTTTTTTTTTTTTTTTTTTTTTACAAAAAGTAATAAAAATTGGGGAATTATCTTCAATGGAAAAAAATTTGAAATATTTTCAAATTTTTAGGATTATTCTATCAAAGAAAGTCTGTGAGAATGGGTATGATATTTTCATTACATTATGGTCACAGAATTAATTGGTTAGTCGAAAAATGGACCTCCAGAATTGCGTGTATTGTGGTCATCATCCAAACCTTCTTCACTGTGGGTAGAAAACAACATAACTCTGGAGTACCATTTTTCGATTTACCAACTTATTCCCTGCAAGCTGGACTGGCTTTCATCGAGGCAGATCCATTCCCTGCAAGCTGGACTGGCTTTCATCGAGGCAGATCCACTGTGGATCAAATTTTCACCTTGACCATCCTGGAGGAAGGTCATGAATTCAAACTACCCACACACCATCTATTTCTGGGCTTCAGAAGTGCATATGACAGCATTAAGAGGGTGAAATTGTATGAAGCTTAGGAGGAAATAAACATCTCCGATAAATTGTGTTAAATTAGCAATGAGGAGCCAAGTTACAATATAAATGTTTCCGGGAGTTCCCATCCAATAAGGGATTAAGGCAGAGTGATTGTCTTGCCTGTCTTCTCTTTAATTTGGTGTTGGAAAAGGTAATAAAGGGTTCAGGAATCCAAACCCATGGCACAATATTTTCTAGTTTAGTGCAGGAGCTTAGTTTTGCTGACGACTTGAACATTGTAGCCAATGCCAGATCAACCTTAGTAGAAGCCATAACCAACCTCATCGGGGCAGCTTCATCAGTGGGACTTTTAATTAACCAGGCTATTTCCAAATATATGTACACTGGAGTCGGAGATAATAGACCATTAGTAGTGGGGCCCTACACATTTGAGCAGGTTAAGGAGTTTAGTTACCTCGGATCACTTGTGACTTCAGAAAATTATGTCTGCCGGTTAAAAGTGCCTCACTGCTGCCAACAGATGTTATTTCGGTCTTCTCAAGACCTTTCGCAGTAGGTTAATCAGTAGACAAACCAAGTTGTTCCTTTATAAGACTCTTATCCGCCCTGTACTAACTTATGCCTCGTAGACCTGATGATCTTTAAATGAAAAATTCTACGTCGTATTATTGGACCAGTCAGGGATGTAGCAGGGTGGAGGATAAGGAAAAACAGAGAACTATATTCTATATCCCGAGGAAAGTACTTGAGGAGATCATGCATTGAACCCGAAGAGCTGGAAGACCCAGGCTGAGGTGGGCCGATGGTATGGCAGCGGATACTCGAGGCATGCTTGGGATCAGGAACTGGAAGGCGGTTGCACAAGATAAAGCGAAATGGCGACAGCTCTTTGAGGAGGCCAAGACCCACCCCGGGTTGTAGCTCCACAGAGATATGTAAGTAACTTATCCCCTGAGAATATATAATAATGGTAAAGCCCCAACCTCAATGGAAAAGGATCTGTTGGGGTTTGTTTATCTCTTGAACGAGCCTAATGAGCAGAAGTCGACAGTTTTTATCTAATTAAAGTAGTAATAATTTCAATAACTACTAATAATCCCAATGAATATGAATTTTTAACACTGCCACATAAATTCAAAGTTTTAGGATTATTCCATTTATTTTTTTTTTAATAAACAAATTTTAGTTATGAAATGTAATTTAATTTTAATTTTTTAATGCCACCTCATTAGTTCCCGTAAATATGAAGAATAAGACAAATTGTCAGGTTATAACCGACAAATACAGAAGGTGCTTATATTGAATAATTATTTCAATTTTTTAATTTTCTTGGTAGTCAGTTTATTTGGATTCATTCTCGATGAGTCTTATTTCAAATTAATTTAGACACTAAAAAAATATAAAAGCCAAAATTGAAAAATCATAGGATATTTGGTGGCACTTGAGATATTTTTTTGTGACGAGGACAATCGTACATTTTTATAAATTTATGTATCATCAAAATTTTAATTTTATTTTTGCAATGTGAATTCAGGAGCTTTTAGGAGAAAATGGAGTTTTGTTATTCCCAAGCTGCCCCACTGAAGCACCCTATCACTACGCTTCATTTTTTAGACCATATAACTTTGCCTATTGGGCAATATTCAATGTACTTAAGCTACCAGTAACACAAGTTCCTCTCGGTCTGACGAAGAATGGTTTGCCAGTCGGTTTACAGGTATAAGGTCGTTTTTTAAAATATATCAATACCAAATTATAATTATATTATAGATTATCACTTATGTCTACTTTACAGATTGTTGCGGGTCCTAATAATGACCACCTATGCCTTGCTGTGGCTGAAGAACTTGAGAAAACATTTGGTGGATGGGTTCCTCCATTTGCCCAGTGAATTTTTATTTATTTTTTTATCTTATATAAACAGATTATGTAAATTATTTTTTCTAAATTATTACCAATATTATAGTATTTAGGCTATAACTGAAATAAAAATACTTTTGCTAATGTGATTAATATTTGTATATAGGTTTATGCAATTAATACAAACTAATGAGAACAGTATTATTTTAAAACTTTTTTTGAAAAAGAAAAATATTTCAGATTAAATATTCTTTTTAATTTATATATTTATTTATTAGCATCCCTCTTTCTATGTTATTATTAAATTAGATGTATGACCAGATAAATAATTTTCTTCTGTTTTCCTCCTGCCATAGTTGTTTATTCAGTGTTTCAAAAAGGCTTATTCCAATAAGTTAATTGAGCAGTTTTTGTATCCTACATCCTATCTAATATGGGTCATCCTGCAAGTTAGAAGGGCTGTAATAAACAAACGAATGTTTCCAGAAAAAAATAACATTGAAAGCGGTTTACCATTTCGGCAAGATGCTATCACTTTATTTTTTGGGAGTATTCGTTTTTTTATAATCATTAGTCACAAGGAACACAACTATATGGAATTTATAGGGATTGGGGGATACAAATATATGGTTGAGGAGGGGAGGAGGGGTCTGGCCCATAGTCTGTGTTAGAGAAGGGATGAAGGGAGAAAATAGTTGTGTTTGTGAGGGGGTCTGGCCCATAGTCTGTGTTAGAGAAGGGATGAAGGGAGAAAATAGTTGTGTTTGTGAGGGGGAATCAACGGTGCTGCCCTAGTCTGCACCATTTTGGACATTCAAGTCACATCAAACCATACATATATATCGTAGATATTAGATGATTTTCGTCGTAAAAACCCTGAAGATTGAAACGCCAGTCTAAAAATGACTGTAATTATTGAACATAGATGTCAATGTGGTTAAGCATCGATGATATTAATGAAAAAAAAAACTATTCCTATAGGTCTGCTGATTTACTACTTAGGGAACGTTGTTGAAGTGCGTTTACACGTTTGCCAAACAATGGTAAGTAGTCCTGGCAAACTTAAAACGGCGAAATAGACTAACAATGTAGTGTAGTTCCAAAAGGTCTCCTGAACTACATATATATATATATATAATAAAATACCATAGATTTCCAGAACGTCGGGGGCAGCAAGCATAAAATTAACTAGAAGGATTATTCCCGCACGTCTAACTAGGGAGAATGTGTACCTACCCCCACTCTTCTGAGTCTCCCATCCTGATATCTCGGTACATTGGATTCCCTGTTTTTTGCTCTTTCTTATTCTTTATGCCCCTTATTATTTGATAGAAGCCTATGATGGACATTAATTTATTCTTCAATGATAATACTTCATTTTAAGTCAGTGGTGTTCTTTCTATTATCCTGTAATTATGACTAATTCTGGGCGTTCTCATAGGCCTTTCATTCTTTTCAGTCAGCCGGATCCTAATGAAATTTAAATTTTAACTTTACCACAAGAAGCGAGAAGACATTTTTTGATTGCCAAATTTTTCTCTCCAGAAATAAAAATGTAAAAACACTATTACCAGAATAATTTATCTTATTGTTCTGGATTAATTAACTCATTCGAAAATACTTACTATAGTACCCTAGATACGTTATCATTGCATTTATAGGTATAGGAATGATATGGAACAAAAATATCTGATGTGAACACCGCATGACTTCCTTGTCCATCTATTAAACTACATACACCAACGCGCCATTGTAAAAATGTTAAAAACCTTGAAAGGTGCTTATCTATGAAAATCTCGATTGTGATTTTTTGCAGGATTCGTTTTTCTTCTAAGAAGGCGGGAAGTAAAAAAAACAGCCTCCGGTAATCACGACTTCCGGCTGTCCAATTTTAACCAAAATCTACTATATTATTTATTTATTTATATAAGTCTTATATACCTTAAAAGTTTTGCATTATATTGTAATATAATTGTTGATGAAAATCTATTATCACCTTAAGATGATTTGGAAGTATGTTAAGCATATCAAGATAATTATGATGTAAGTTTTGTAAAAGATTACAATGCTGTTAAAAATGTTGACAAGTGACTAACGAAGATAAAAACAATGTAAAAAATACACGATGTGGACACCAAATGACTTCCTTGTACGCCTATTAAACTATAAATCGCTGGCTCAAAAAGTGATCCTGAATTTGGTTACGAGTTTCCGAAGATTGCAGTCTCTCAAAAACGATACTCGGCGTCGCGACATCCATTTATTGACGCACACACACATACTCATGTTTCTGGAGGTCTCATTCCGTTATTATATGTCGTTTTCTTTCAGCAGGTAACTAGTTTCCAAGAGATTTCTTCGTGTTCCGTGGCAACATTAGAACTGTCAATATGACTTGATAAAGCATTGGAAATCGACATTTTAAGCGGAAAAACCCACTTAACTAATATGTTATTTTCCTGCTGCAGACTTATTGATCTCACAAACAGGGAGGAAAACCAGTACTTTACACTAAATTTTAACCCTTAAAACAAGTAATACAAATGTTTAATTGGATTGGAAACCAAATTGCGTTTGTAACCTTTATTACCGAAACATGATTTCTGAATATAATTTTTTATATAAGTTTATTATGACCTTCAAGTAAAGTACCCTTTTCGGCTCACCAACTTTAACAAAAATCTAGTAAATACATTCATATCGATATAAAAGTCCTATTTACCAAATTTGAGATGTTTTACATTATATTTTAATATAATTTTTGATGAAAGTCTAATATGACCTTCAAGTAAAGTACCGCTTCCGGTTTTCCAATTTAGACCAAAATCTAGTAAATACATTCATATCGATATAAAATTCCTATTTACCAAATTTGAGATGTTTTAGATTATATTTTAATACCATTTTTGATGAAAGTTTATAGTTGACCTTCAATTAAAGTACCGCTTCCGGTTTTCCAATTTAGACTAAAATCTAGTATATTTTTTAAATCAATTTATAAGTTATAAATACTAAATTTGAGAAGTTTTTCATAGTATTTTAATATAATTTTTTACGGAAATCAGTCATGACCTTCAAGTAAAGTACCACTTACGGTGATCAAGCAGTGACCAAAAAGGGAAGTTCACAACTAGATTTTATTAGAATCCTAAATACAAAATTTCAACTTTCTACGGCTAACCGTTTTTGAGCTAGGCGAGATACGTACGTACGTACAGTCGCCACGACGAAACTAGTCAAAATGGATTCAGGGATGGTCAAAATGGATATTTCCGTTGAAATCTGAAAACCGAAAATTTTTGCGAATACAATACTTCCTTTACTTCGTACAAGGAAGTAATTAATTGACATTAAAATAATGCGTTATAAATACATGATATAATAAAATATATGAAAACTATTAATTAAAATGACTACCAGAATGAAGATTTGGAAGTATGTAAAGCATATCGAGATAATTATGATATTATAAGTTTTGTAAAAGATTACAATGATGTTAAAAAAGTTGAAATTTTTATAATTAAAATAAAGAAGTTTGATACTATATTAGGTTTTAATATAAATTATTATTTTTGATTTTGGAGTCTGAAAATGTGGATGGGAAGCAGGGAAGACTGATAGAAATCTAAGATGGTTCTCAAAAGAGACCGTTTGAAATCTTTAAGAGACCGGTTGAAATCTCAATGAGACCGGTTGAAATCTTTAAGGAAATGTTGCCTGCGAAGGCGACTGGTATTCCGTTGGTTGGCAATTAGCTCTTACAATTAGATATTCATTTTTAGGAATTCTAAAAACAAATTACCATTGGGATGAACATACAAAATTATTCTTTAATGTTTATAAATAAATGTAGATAGAGAGGAACAATATAGAATATCCTCCATAACAATTTAATGACAACTAATTCAGTCAACCATGCCCTGGTAAATTTTCTGAATGCTTCACTGACTGTATAATACCGAATGACTTAAAAGAAATATCTGATGTGGGCAAAACATGACTTCCTTGTACGCCTATTAAATTATAAATCCGTGGCTCAAAAAATGATACTGAATTTGGTTACTAGTTTCCGAAGATTGACACTCCGTGTCCCGACATCCATCTATCGACACACAAACAAAAACACACACTTATCACTGGAGGTCTCATTCCGTTATTATATGTCGTTTTCCTTCAGTAGGTAACTAGTTTCCAAGATATTTCTTCATGTACCATTACAGCAATAAAACTGTCAATATCAATGGATAAAGCATTAGAAATGGACAGTTTCGATATTTTAAGCGGAAAAATCCACTTAACTAATATCTTATTCTCATGATGAAGACTTGTTGATCTCACAAATGGGGAGGAAAACCAGTATTTTACACTCAAAACTTAAAACAGTTAATAAAAATGTTTAATTGGATTGGTTATCAAATTGCGATTTTAACCTTTATTACCGAAGGATATGATTTCTCTTTTAATTTAAATATAATTTTTGATGTAAGCTTATTATGATCTTCATGTAAAGTACCCTTTTTGGCTCACCAATTTTAACCAAAATTTAGTAAGTACATTTATATTGATATAAAAGTCCTATTTACCAAATTTGAGATGTTTTACATTATATTTTAATATATTTTTTGACGAAAGGCTAATATGACCTTCAAGTAAAGTACCACTTCCGGTTTTCGAAGTTAGATCAAAATCTAGTATGTTATTTAAATCAATATATAAGTTATAAATACTAAATTTGAGAAGTTTTGCATAGTATTTTAATATAATTTTTGATAAAAATCAATTATGACCTTCAAGTAAAGTATCACTTCCGGTGATCAAGCAGTGACCAAAAAGGGAGGTTCGCAACTAGATTTTACAACAATCCTAAATACAAAATTTCAACTTTATACAGCTAACCGTTTTTGAGTTATGCGATATACGAACGAACGTACGTACGTACAGACGCCACGACGAAACTAGTCAAAATGGATTCAGGGATGGTCAAAATGGATATTTCCGTTGAAATCTGAAAACCGAAAATTTTCGCGAATACAATACTTCCTTTACTTCGTACAAGGAAGTAAAAATATGGATTGGGAAATTAATGATAGAAAAATGAGCAAAACTAATTTTTACTTCCTTGTACGTTAGTAAAGGAAGTATTGTAATCAAGAAAATTTTCGGTTTTCAGATTTCGACGGAAATATCCATTTTGACTATCCCTGAATCCATTTTGACTAGTTTCGTCGTGGCGTTTGTACGTTCCTACATTCGTATCTCGCATAACTCAAAAGCGGTTAGCCGTAGAAAGTTGAAATTTTGTATTTAGGATTTTTGTAAAATCTAGTTGTGAACCTCCATTTTTGGTCTTGATCACCGGAAGTGGTACTTTACTTGAAGGTCATAATTGATTTCCATCAAAAATTATATTAAAATACTATGAAAAACTTCTCAAATTTAGTATTTATAACTTATATTTTAATTTAAATAATATAATAAATTTTGGTTAACATTGCCAGACCGGAAGGTCGTATTAGACTTTCATCAAAAATTTTATTAAAATATAATGAAAACATCTGAAATTTGGTAAATAGGACTTTTATATCGATATGAATGTATTTACTAGATTTTTGTTAAAATCTTTGAGGCAAAAAGGGTAATTTACTTGAAGGTCATAATAAGCTTACATCAAAAATTATATTTAAATTAAATGCATAAATCATATGTTTCGGTAATAAAGGTTACAAACGCAATTTGGTTTCCAATCCAATTAGTAAATTTTATTACTGGTTTTAAGTGTTAACATGGAGTGTAAAATACTGGTTTTCCTCCCTGTGTGTGTGTGTGTGTCAATAGATGGATGTCGCGACGCCGAGTGTCGTTTTTGAGATACTGCAATCTTCGAAAACTAGTAACCAAATTCAGGATCACTTTTTGATCCAGCGATTTATAATTTAATATGCGTACAAGGAAGTCATGTCTTGTCCACATCAGATATTTTTTTAAAATATTAACCTGTGAAATGTTATTACTGTTACGTCAGAATTAGTTCTTCTCTTATTACAGGCATAGGTCACACAAATTTAAAATTTTCCATTATTTCAAAAAGAAACAAAAAATAAAATTATTATTTGGGGGAAGGGAGGGTAGTTACAGATCTACAATTTTTTACCGTTTAGGGCCCCACTTGTGAATATCCCTGTTCTCATTATTAGTTTATATATCTTAGTATTAGTAGCGGATTTCCGCACAAGCAGACTAGGTATTTACTTGGGGCGGCAATTGTCGGGGAGCAACAAAGTTTGAGTGAAATTATATTTTTGGGTTTAAACGAATTTGTAAATACAAAAACTTTTTAATTGTAATGCAATAAAAATATAAGGATATCCTTCAGGATTTTTCGGTCTCTCTCGGCTCAAGGAAATCGCCACAAACGTTAGGAAATTCCTCAACAGAAAAGTCTGTTCGGGCCTAACCTTGAAAAATCTCGTGTATGGAGGCCTTATAAACATTTATTACTTAATATTACCGGCATTAACAAGGTTCTGTTACCGATTTGAATTACGTGGCACAGTAACATTTCGAATATACAATTGCCTATTACCTAATGACCAATAGTCATTGAAGGTTACATTCTTTATTTAATTCTATTTATGTTCTGATCGTCGCAATCCATATAATTAAATATCAATTAACTCTAGAACAAGCTTTCGTGAAGGCCGCACAGAATTAAGGAAGGTCTCACGTCCCCCACCTATGGTACACATATACAATGTTTTTGTAAAATTTACATGCATTATTGAAAAAAGTCTCCAGTATATTTAACCTACATGGTAAGCTATAATTATACCTATAGAACAAAATTTAATTTAACATAACTATGAATTAAACAAAAGGATTCAATGAATGAATTAAACAACCAGGTATTTCATGAATACAAATGTAGATATTTCCATAAGAGAATGAGAGTGCTTGATTTTCATAGCTATATACAGCCTTTTCTATCTGCATATGTACAATTCATTAAAACAAAACAAAAATTTGAATATTTCTACCAAAACTAGAAAAATCATTACGCAATCTCGTACCCGGAGAACTTTCTCTTATATGTTGACTCAGCAAGCCGAGCAGTGTGGATGAGCAGTTGGTATTGTTAGATTTTTGGGTGACTATTTTCTAACTTATAAAACTACTTGTTTTAATTGTTCTGGAGAATGCAAAAAATGGCTTTTTTTACTTCCTATTTTTTTTCTTAATTTCCCGCTAGAATGTAGAATATGAGAAACCGTTTGTATTACCTCTCTGATAATTAAACACTTGTAGTGGAATGACAAGTAGTGATTGAGAAGCACACACCATGAAGGATGTAACTACTTAAAGAGTTGAAATAATTCTTGACGGAGATTTTTCTACATTTTGGCTATAATATATTAAGATATGGCCACGCCAAAACGTGTAAGTATTTCTATAATAACTTATTAGATAAGTACTTAAAAAAAACTATTGAATTATGTAACAGTATTTCTTATTTCAGGTTAAGCTCTTTAAAGGTTTGTTTTTCATCTTGAGAACCGTAATTGATTGGATAATTGATTTTATTTTCGGTTTTGTATACAATGAGAAAAAAAACTTAAAACTTCCTGGAATCACTGATCAAGTTTTATTGAAAGGTGCAGCATCTTTGGCCAAAGAAATAAGAGAAAAGAAGGTAACAAAAATTACAATTAGTAAGAATAAATAATTTTTTAGGGCAAAAAAATATATTTTTTTTACTATACAAATTTTCTAGTTTAAGCAATTTCACACTGTACCTATATTATATTTTATTTTGTGAAAAAAATTTTTACTAAACATTAAACAAGTATTATCAGTTATTATTTTTTTCTGATTTGATTTTCATTTGACTTTAGATATAATGTGTTAATTATAATTTTTCTCCACTTTTATTTGATAAACAGAATTCATTATCTTTTTCCTCATACTTAAAAATCTGAGCTTTATTTATTATTTATTTAGTTCTGATATTAAAAATAAATTATTATTATATATTAATATTTCTCTTTGTTTTTAAATGTACTATTCATTGTTTTTTTTTAACATCAGCTCTGCCAAAGTTTTCATTGAATGAAAACTTCAAATTATTTTTTAAAATCATATTTGGACGCAATTAATCTAATTAAAATTACATAATATGTTGAATGAGCATACATGTTATGTATAAATAAGTATATATTTCCTTCCAATATTATTTAAAGGGAGAAGTTGGTCGGGGGGTGCGGTCAAAGAATTACACTATTATAAGATAAACTTATATATTTTGTGCCGACGTTTCGGTTTTAAGCCATCTTCAGGGCTAAAAGGAAAACAAAATAACAACAATGAAAAAAGACAGAGGCAGTACCAGTAACAGTAAAAATGATAAAAAACAGAAAATGCAACTAAATTAGTTTTTACATTGTTATTTCATTTATTTTACTTTTTCATGTGTCTCTTGTATTATGTAATTTAGTGTTATCTTTTTCTTTTTATACTTCATACTTTTTTATCTTAGTTGTATTTTCTGTTTTTTATCATTTTTACTGTTCTGGTACTGCCTCTGTCTTTTTTCATTGTTGTTATTTTGTTTTCCTTTTAGCCCTGAAGATGGCCTAAAACTTAGGCCGAAGCGTCGGCACAAAATATATAAGTTTATCTTATAATAGTGTAATTCTTTGACCGCACCTCCCGACCAACTTCTCCCTATATTATTATATACATTCATTGATATCAATTTTTTTTTATGTAATAGGTATGCATATTTATGAATTAAGATATCAACTATAATAATAATAATAATGCAGGTCTATGAATAATAATAATTGTTGAATTATGCTTTGATGAGGAAATAAGTGTGTGAAGGATTTCTCTTTAAAGTGTTTTTCAATTGTTGCCTGTTGGTTAATATCATATTTAATGAAACCATTACCACTATACACTTTTTTATGGCAACTTCCGCCTGGAGAGCAAATCATTTATTTGTTTGATTATCTCCAGCCACAAAGTATAATTTTAGTTGTACTAATATTTTTATTTAAATATAATTATTTATTAAACTAAATTATAGATAAACTCTAAAGAATATTGCCTGTAATTCTCAGCATGTTAGGTTATAATTGTTTCATTTGAAGCTTTATCTCCTATATTTCAATAGTACTGTCTTATCTATGCTTTTCTATCTAGCTGTTTCTTAGTAGTCTCTATTCCTAGTGGAAAGCACCTGTCCTCTATTGGGATCTCCCCTAGAGTCCCTAAGGGTTCAAATAACTCTGCTCTGATCTTATCCTTACAAATAACTCATAAATATATCTTTCCTTGCTTCATTCTGTTCTTGAATATTCCTTAAAATACAAGAATATCTAATTGTAATAAATTTGTGGGCTTTTGAACATAAATTAAGCCTAAATGCCGGTAAATCACAGGCTACTTTTGTTTTAGTTCCCTTCTCTAATATCTACCTTTAATCCCTATCTTAATGGAAGACTAACTAATCTTTAAAAAAAAAAATATATATGTTCTAATGCTACAATTTTCAGCATCATCCTAGAACAATACCACTCCTCAGAGTCATATTATGTTTCCCGAATCTTCCTTCATTGTTTTGCTTTCCTTCGTCAATATTGCGATATTGCCTTTCCAACAGGAAATCAATAAACAATATTTCCTAGGCCAAACTATTTTCATACAATTCCTTTTTATATTTTAACTCTTTGGATTCAATAAGCACTCTGAATGACCAAACCCTGACCTATTTTCTCACAGAACCATAGCATACGATCATTCCTTCCTAATGTACTTCTTGATCCATTGTAACTCCTTTTGACATTCGGCAAGCTCCTTAAAGACCTTCAAACCTCTTCTTCAAATTTGTTTATAATCACTTTCAACAGTACTTTTCCGAACGCATTTTGTATATTATTGTAATTCATGCAGGCATATGTCCAAGAATAAAGATTTTTCATTTAATGATTCATTTTTTAGTAACTTAATTTTATCAACTAATTTTGATATTAATTTTTTTTTAATGTTTAGGTATCATGTGAGACTGTCGTAAGGGCACATATAAACCGCATCAAACAAGTAAATCAGTTTTTAAATGCAGTAGTCGATGAAAGATATGTTGATGCCATTGAAGAAGCAAGAGGTGTTGATAAATTTTTGGCCGACACTGATCTAACTATTGATGAAATACAGAACACCAAGCCTTTCCTTGGAGTACCTTTTACTTCCAAAGAAAGTACTCAAGCAAAAGGTAATGTTTATTATCCTTTAAAAAATATTTATTAATGGGGTGAGTCATAATAAATGACCAATTTCGTTTTCTTAGAAAGTGTTTTTATTCACTGATTGGCTTTATTTGCTTTTCAAATCCAGTTGAGGTTGATATCATATTAATCTCTAGACTATACTAAATGTATTTGTAAACAAAATGACTTTGTCTTTGCCTTCAGTTAAACAACAAGACACTACAATTTCAAATATTGGTAATATTACACCGTTATTGAAAATGTAAGATTTTTGCTTTGTTGGTTGTTGTATTAATTTTTTACATAGCTTGGCATAATCTAATCTTTGATTTGGTTTTTAGATATTAAATTTTATATCTTGGTTATAGGTATGGCTTTTACTTGTGGCCTTGTGGCTCGAACAGGAATTAAAGGCACCGAAGATGCCATTGTAATCGAAAGGTTGAAAAACAGTGGAGCAATTTTTATAGCTGTTACAAACATGCCAGAACTTAATTTATGGTGTGAAGCAAGGAATAATGTTTATGGCCAGACGAACAACCCTTACAATTTTTCTCGAAGTGCGGGTGGATCCTGTGGTGGAGAAGTAAGGAACATCCAGCTGTTATTGCAATATATAATGTTTTAATTTGTTATGAATATGCTTAAAAAATGTATGTAGAAGGAAAATATAGATTCACACTTGGTAGATAAGTTGTTAAGAAATTTATTTAGTATTAACATGAGCAATACTCCCAAGAAACCAACACATGGATATTCTCCATATGATAATCCTTATATCATGTACTGATGCTGAACACCAGACTCTTGATGGGTTGCGGCAATAAAGGTTTTTATTTTCATTGGTACTTGCATACCATCAATTCTTTTTTGTTGTTGATAACCAAATTTTTTGAAAATTTGTTTTTAGATATATATGATTATATTTTTAGTTTTTTTTAAAATGGTATTAATTTTGCAGTGCTCAATCATTTCGGCTTGTGGTTCTCCTATGGGAATCGGAACTGATATCGGAGGCTCAACCAGAATGCCAGCATATTACTGTGGTGTTTTTGGTCATAAACCAACGACAGGTAAATTGAATTTATATTTACTTATTTCTCTGAGATTTGGTGAATATTAAAAAAAAAAAAATCTATTTTCGGTGTTTAAGACTAAACTGATACTTATTCATCGAGCTAAGCAATGCTTAGCTCACAAGTCGGAGTAGACTCCAATCCATCATCTAAAATCTTCTGAAAAAAATCCTCGGAGGTTCCAGAAAACAATAATGGTTTTCTCTAATTTTTAAAAATTATCATTAACATGACTGATTCCTTGTTTCATATCAATTTAAATGCCATTTTGGATCTGACCCTGAGCTGAGTATTCAAAGAAAACATTTATGAAACCATAAAAAAAAAAAAAAAAAAAAATAGCAGGTGATCTGCTATCAAACAGCGGGTTGTTTAAATCCTACTGTGAATAAAATACTTCACGCCTCAGCGTTTCATGAATTGTTCCACTGTATAGTTTTTATAGTATAGATATCGATAGTTTATATATAATCAAATTATGGTTAGGTATTTTGCATTATACTATTACAAAATTTCAAAAAGTTGGGAGTTTTTTTTTAAAGTTATATTTTCCATTTTATCTTGCTTTAATAATTGGCTGATTTCTTACTATTTAAATAAATGTAATAAGTGTATAACACGACAGTGGGTAATTATGTTAAAATACCTGTTCAAAACTACTGTAAACAAATATTTTGTGCAATATGTTGAATGCAATTTTTTTTAATAAATTCAAAACTGTTTTTACATCACAGGAAAGTATTTCCATCTATTTTATAATATTTTATTTAAGCGGGACACATTTTGAGCTTGCGTTATAGAATAGCTTTGCCAAAGAAATATATTTCAAATTTAATTTTATATTTAATAATTTTTTAAAACCTAAATAATGATGAGAAATAAACCAAAAAAATGTTTCTATTGTAATATTCTTTTAATTATTATCTTATAGGTCTAATACCAATAAAAGGGTTTCCATTTTATACTGGAGATGAAGTGGATTCTATGATAACATTCGGCACTTTTTCTAGAACTGCAAAAGATATAATTCCTTTTTTAAAAGTAATCCTCGGTGAAAATAGCAAATTTCTAAAGCTTGATACGAAGGTACATGTACATTTATTTTTATTTCATCTATAATACAATTTTCTAAACCATATATTTATAACTTCTTCAAAATGATTCACAACGATGTATTAAATAATCATCTTCGCATCAGAATATTTAATATTTTATTGTAAAATTTGCTATTTAAAAAGAAAGTTTTCTTGAAATGATAATTTATTTGTTTTTAAAAATTTAATTTGTTTATATTTTTATTCCAATTTTTTTTTAAATCGCTAACTTTCTTCACATCAAATTATTTATATTCATTGTATTTTACAAATACACCTTTTCTTACTTTTGTCAATCATTAAATCAACTGCAATCCTTAACTAAATAGTCAATTCTTCAACTATAACATTTTTCATTATTTTTTAACGATTTGCCAGACTAATTACAGTTTTCAATCAAATTAACTGCTTTACTCTAATTTTCATTCTCATTAGTTAAAAATGTTTGCTTTTCTGCGTATTTAGGTGAATTTGCAGGATGTCAAGGTCTATTATTGTTTAGAGCCGAAAGACTTAAGAGTGAGTCCTGTTTCAACAGAAGTAAAATCTGCTATTTTAAAGGCTGCAGACCATTTATCAACAACATCCAAATTTGATGTCAATGAGGTAAATCATTTCAGTTAGTGATAATAAGTAGTTGCTGTAATTTTCAACAATGGTCCAAAATTACAGCATATATATACTTTATTATAGAATTTAAAGTAAAGATTTTTCTAAAGCTGTCCCTCAGCTCGTTGACAAAATATCAAGTTGGACATTTTCTTATTGAATACTACTTACCTTTGTTGTATTAAAAAAAAGTTATTTTATATTTTTGATCATGGCTCATATTTAATTATGATTGATATAGATACATTTTTGAAAAAAAAAAAGAAGTTTTTTATTAAACAATAACCTAATAGTTCCTCAGAGCTACTGGTGAGCATGAACTCTTGACAGGCCGGCTAATGTTTTTTGCACGGTCTGTACATCAAATGCCAAGCCTGCCCCGAATAAGAATCAATCCAGCCTTTTACTATTATTTAATATAGTTTCTCTATAATAACAATTTATGATAACATTTTTAGCGTTTCTTATAATTATTTTACGAAATTTATAGGTTTTAAATAATTTATACCTGGTTTAAAAACTGTTATAATTTATGATAAGGCATAATAAATAAATGCCTAAAATGAAGTCTTCATTTATGGATTCTAATTGAGGGGTATATATATAATTTCAGGCCCTTTACCTATTTTAATAAATTATTAAAGCTTAATCCTAACAAATTCAGAGGAATAAAATGAAAGATAATTAAAATATACACTATAAAAAATAAAAAAATATAAACATGCTGAGTTATAGAAAATAAATAAATTATATACACACAAATCATAAACGGTAACCTCCTAATTTAAATAAAATAGCTTATAAGATTATAAATAAAAAATACAAGAGACAAATAAAGTATAAACAAGTAAATAATAACCAGTTGAAATTCGTTCAGGCTGATATCCCCATCCAAAGATTAAACAAAGGGTGGAATCAATGATCTTTCAAAAAAAAGATAAAAATTAAATATATAATAATAAAGAAAATTAACGTCAATGACTGCCTCAACAGACTCTGCTTTTGATGTACAGACTGTGCCAAAAACATTAGCCGACCTGTCAAGAGGCCTGCAGAACTTTTACCAACAATAAATTGAATTTAAAAATAAAAATCAACTCAAAATATTTTATTGAATATTTCAAAGTACTAAGTAATATTTTTGACACGAATAATTATGCTTTCAATTATTCTTACAGAATCAAAATATTGATACTTTTTGGTCAACATAAGAAATAATTTATTATTATCTTTATCAAGAGACATTACAGAGTTACTTTCTAATCACTGTTTGAAGGAAGTCATTATGTTTGACTATTAAACTTAAAATAGTTAAACTAACCATGATTTCCAATTGAGGTAAACATTGAAACTAGAAATCTGATATTTTTTCTTTTAGAAATATACATCAATGGAAGCTTCCTAAGCCAAAAAAGTAATAATTTTCTTGTTGCTCTTATTCCTCTCTTCTTACAAACCAACAATATACAAACTGGGTAAAATCTCACAGTCATTCGGGAGAAATTTTTGGAACTATATTGTAGGAATCTTCAATATAAAACATATATAATTAAGTCTAGCTCATTTAATGTTGCTAAAAAACTTCTTTGATAAATGCCTTTTTTTTTTTTTTTTTTTTTTTTTTAGATTCCATCCAATGTTTTTTGAGAAAATTATTTTTAAATTTTGGTACTGTTTGAATACATTAAAATAATGGACCGAATGTCGATTAGAATTATTGGAAAACCAAATCTACAGATGAGCAAGTTTATACTTTTTTTTCAGATTTCCTTCAGTGAATTCAGACACAGTTTGTCTTTATGGCGGCATGAAATGACGAAAGAAGATGGACTGGCACGAAATTTCGCTCGAGATTTGACCAATCAAAAAGTATTTGAACGTTTTTTTTTTTTTTTTTTTTTTTTTTTTTTTTTTTTTTTTTTTTTTTTTTTTTTTTTTTTTTTTTTTTTTTTTTTTTGAAACTGAATGATAAATGAAATAATAAAAAAAAAATTTATGAAATACTTTTTTATCTATTCTTTTTTAAATAATATTCATCCATTTGTTTTCTCAATATTTGCATGACACATGAACTAAATTTTTTTTTCCGTATATAGCTGTGAAGAATATATATACGTTTTGTCGTTTTTTGAAAAAGGCTTAAGCGCCAAAAATTCAAAATTTAGGTTTCAATTTATTATGGGCCGTAAACACCACCTCGATCGATTGTCGCTAACGATATATCGGAAAAAAAATTGGTAATGACCTAAAAATCGACTATTGATGACGTAAGCATCAAATACTGATGATTCTGTCGTCAGTCTGGTGTCTTGATCAGTGCTAAAAACCAAAAAAATATGTTGTAATTATAAATGTTTTCCCATCTTAATAAACTCCTGCTGTATACAATAAAAGAAAAAATAAAAAAAAAATACATTACTTGGAGAGAAAACGTTTCATGCGCTTCTTGTAAAATTTGCTAAATGGCGCTTACGCCCTTTTTCACAAAATGACATCGATATCTATAAGTGGAAAACAATTACAATTAATATAGCAATATGAACAAATCAGAGGACCAGTAATTATAAATCATTGTATGAAATATTTAATGAACTACACAAATTAGGCAATTGAACGTGAAAAATGAAAGGATGATAATATTAAAATACAATAAAGTGCAAATATTACAAGATTAATTACTATTTTACTTAAAATGCATTGAAAATTCAGATGGCGGACTTTAATCGTCCACAGATAGGAAATTGAAGGAAATTACAATAAAAAGGATTTAGTAAGTAAACAATGAGGTGGAGTGAACTTACAAATGATGAATTTTATAAGACAGAAAAATAGAATATCTTGATAATAAGGCAGAACACTAATAGCAGAAGAAAATAAGGTATTGAGATGATGAAATGAAACAAAGTATGATGGTTGAGAAGAACTGAACATAAATTAAAACATTATAGCGGTTTAGTAATAATGGAATTAATCAAGCACAATGTTGCCAGCTTCCAGCTTTCAGATAGAGTGACACTATTTGGGCTTAAAAACAGATGGAAAGATATCGATTTAGGAACTTTTGTCAATAACCCCAGATATTGTAAACACCAATATTTTCTTAATAGTAACTGTTTACTTTTTGTCTTAATCCCACCGGAAATCGAATTGAACCAATTTTTGGTTTTGTTTTAAAATCATACCATAAGGAATACTCATATAGGATTTGATTCAACTGGAAAAACCATTACGCAGATATAAAATATGACAACCATTCATGTTTGTAATAATTACTTAAAAATTAGTAACATTGTAGGTCTGCTATGTGATTGTAACAGGCATCGAGACTTATACATTGTAGGTCTGCTATGTGATTGTAACAGGAATCGAGACTTATACATTGTAGGTCTGCTATGTGATTGTAACAGGAATCGAGACTTATACATTGTAGGTCTGCTATGTGATTGTAACAGGCATCGAGACTTATACATTGTAGGTCTGCTATGTGATTGTAACAGGCATCGAGACTTATACATTGTAGGTCTGCTATGTGATTGTAACAGGCATCGAGACTTATACATTGTAGGTCTGCTATGTGATTGTAACAGGAATCGAGACTTATACATTGTAGGTCTGCTATGTGATTGTAACAGGCATCGAGACTTATACATTGTAGGTCTGCTATGTGATTGTAACAGGCATCGAGACTTATACATTGTAGGTCTGCTATGTGATTGTAACAGGCATCGAGACTTATACATTGTAGGTCTGCTATGTGATTGTAACAGGCATCGAGACTTATACATTGTAGGTCTGCTATGTGATTGTAACAGGCATCGAGACTTATACATTGTAGGTCTGCTATGTGATTGTAACAGGAATCGAGACTTATACATTGTAGGTCTGCTATGTGATTGTAACAGGAATCGAGACTTATACATTGTAGGTCTGCTATGTGATTGTAACAGGCATCGAGACTTATACATTGTAGGTCTGCTATGTGATTGTAACAGGCATCGAGACTTATACATTGTAGGTCTGCTATGTGATTGTAACAGGCATCGAGACTTATACATTGTAGGTCTGCTATGTGATTGTAACAGGCATCGAGACTTATACATTGTAGGTCTGCTATGTGATTGTAACAGGAATCGAGACTTATACATTGTAGGTCTGCTATGTGATTGTAACAGGCATCGAGACTTATACATTGTAGGTCTGCTATGTGATTGTAACAGGCATCGAGACTTATACAATATTAATTTTGTATATCTATTTGTTGACTCGATATTTTGTTTTCCTTTCTGCATCCTTTTCAGTAGGAGCATCTCCTTTGTTTTGATTTATTTTTTATTAAAAGTAATTTAGTGGTACTTTCGCTCAACATTGTTTCAATTTTTTTAATTACAATCTTTAAACTATTTTTTTAAAATTAAAAAGTGGGGCACTTCACTTTTTCTCTTAGAAATTTATTATAAGATTACTAAAAACATAGTTTTTTTTTATTAAACAATTTTTTTTTTCAAACAACTTTTTTGTCTTAATACTACTCTCCCCTTCCCCTCTGAAACTGCTGAACTCAATTCCATGAAAATTTCTGATTAATTTCTGGAAGTATATACATAAACCCGTCAAATTTCATGCATCATTAATTCACTTATTTCATTTTAACGATGGTTTTGACTTAATTGGCCATTTTTAAGTCTTTTGTCACTACAAAACCTTTTCTTGTTTATGTTGTACGTATTATCTTAATGGTTTCTTGTCAATATATGCTTTATTTTTTATCATTTTCTTAAATTGATCGTTAGCTAAATTGTTTATTTGTCTAATTTATCATTTTTATAAAAATGTTACAATAATTATTTCTCTAATGATGCTTATTGATCCATCAACTTTCAGTTCTTTACTAATCTGTATCCTTTTTATTAAAAAATTGATAGTTTCTTTTTTCAGCTAAACCTGTCCAACCTGCGTAGAAACTGATTCTTATCCTTCCTTTTCATTCATTTTCCATCAAGCATTTGTTTCACTATTGCCTTTTGGAATTATTATACAAATTAAATTAACAGCTGTCAAAATAAATATACTTATAAATATTAAATTAAATGTAATATAAATTATTTAATTAACACAATAAATACATGTTGGTACTCACCAAGGTTTAAGTAAATTAAAAATTCCTAAATGTTTTATAATACTAATTTATATTACATTTAATTTATTATATATATAAGTATATGTATTTTGACTCAATTTAATACGCATATAACTTAATAACAGCATATAATTTAATACACATATAATTTATAACAGCATATAATTTAATACTTATAATAATTCCAAACTTTATTTTAAATTTCTGAATGTTTGTGTGTTTTTAGAACTGAAGATGAATGTATAAACATTTGAAACTAGTTTTCAATAAAAACAAATTTATAGAATTTGCAAGTCATTTATCAATCCCTAATTAAGATGCACAGACTTTGTTAACATTCCAAAAAGAAATTGATTATAAAAGGAAATGGATTTTTAGAAATAGAATTAAATTCAACGATCACTGGTGTTGGTGAAATAGTTTTGATGAAGCACATCTGTAGTATAATTACTATTTTTTTTTTAAATATAAAGTAAATAATTTACTTTGTTTATCGAGTGTTACTGAATATAAATCTTATCAATAATAATATTTATAGGGTGAAGTATCTTTGTGTGCAGAGTTTGCCAAGACACTTATCTTTCAATCGGATTACACGCTCGCATCTCTAATGCGCATTGTTGATGTTAAAGTTTTACCTCCGACTGCTCCTAGTTGGGCAGAATCAAAAATAAGTACACTTAAGAAAAGGGTTTCAGTAAGTATGTATGGTAAATTTTAAATTTTAAAGTTCAGAATATTATATGAATGGTCAGAGATTTCTAGACTTTATGTCACTGAATACCACTTTTTTTACCTGGTTTTATTATATTAGTATTACATATTCATCTTTATAAAAAAAATAAAAGCTGATTTACAGAAGTTTATTTAACAAATAAAATATCATATACTACAGTCACATAAGAAAATAATAAATCAAAAATAAAACTTAAAAATCCAAAATCAAAAGTTTATCAATTTCGAATAACATTAATTGTAAGATTCACATAACACGAAAAATTCTCCTAATAAAAGTGTATCCATCAAAAGTTATAAATTTGGACATTGTGAAGAAAACATCAATGTAAGGCTTGATGGGGCTCTACTTGATTCTTCAGTCCTCTTCAACACTGAGTTTATCATTCTGAATTATTTTTATTAATAGTAGATTGTGTTCAATCATCTTAAATTGATATATTCAAGAATGACTTTAAAAAAAAAAAAATTTTATATATATATATCTATATTTTTTTTTTTTTTAAGTTTCAGTTTATTGATAAGATGAATTTGTTTTCAAATTTTTAAATCTTTGCAACACTGATAACTGAATGCAAATCCTGGAATCTTAAAAGAGATTCTCTATAGTACTTACAAGGGGAGAATCCCACATGTGTCTCCTAGATTTTGATGAAACCTTTTTAGCTGAATCTAGGCCTTAAAATAAAAAAAAATCTAGGCCCCAGGAGCCCCGGAAAAAAATCAGGAAATTTGCATATGCAAAACACATTTTATTTTATATCTCTGGTTTTAATGAAGGTATAAGAATGAGTTTAGTACCAAAACGTCCCTATTGCTAAGTGAGATAATAAAAAATAAAATAATAAGGCATCAAAATATTCAAGTATTTATGCTTGGTAAGAATACTAAAAACATCAGAAACGCTCTCAAAATAGTGATTTTTGTGGGGAAAACGTTAGTTTTTTTATTTTTGCTAAAAATCAGTCAACAAAGGGTGGTACTGTTTAAGTATTTTTCAAAAGAGTTTTGCATATTTCTCCTGATTCACATGTACAATGTAGAAGCTTGAAAATTTTGCACAAATTCAATTGCCATAATATAAAGTGTTTAAAAAAAAATTGAACATTTTCTAAGATCAGTAGAAATATATTTTTGAAAGCAAAAACCACATCCTCGGTTTTTTTATTTTTAAATCAGTTTTTAAGTATGAAATTTTGGTCTGAAAATAAAGTTTATATACTTGTTATATTAATCAACCTGAAAAAGTGAAATAATGATAACTGATAAAGCACAAATTATATATAATGACAGTATATATATATATATATATATATATATATATATATATATATATATATATATATATATATATATATATATATATATATATATATATTAAAATAAATAACTGATAAATAAATAATACTGAAAAGATAACATTCGATAAAATAATGAATGGTAAATAATAGGGTAATAACAAATATAGCAATACAAGATAATTCAGGATATGATGCAGATGGTAAATGGACTCACCTAGACCTCTGAGAAGTAGATGGAGGACTGACAGTTAAAGGTAAAAAAACATCTGTTAGACAAGTGTTAACAGATTTTAGAGGACATCTCAAAAATAATATTTGGTATAGAAGGCTAAAAAATAAATACAATGGCGAAAACTGAATATCCAAGCGAATTAAGAAATTAGACAGAAATATACCTATAGCTATCTTAAGTGCACAATTAAAGTTATACATACTGATGATCAGCCTCAGTGATATTGGATACTGATGATAAAACCAGTTTGATAAAATATTTGTACTAAGGGTTATAGGATTTTAATAATCTTTTTGTGTAATGTGAATAACTTGAGTGACAAATAAATTTATTTCTTTTTGCCAGGAACTTTTGGGGGAGAATGGAGTGTTACTTTTCCCCAACTCTCCTACCGAAGCACCTTACCATTATGTTTCTTTACTCAAGCCATACAACTTTGCTTATTGGGCAATAATCAATGTCCTTAAGCTCCCAGCAACACAAGTTCCTCTTGGTCTGACGAAGAATGGTTTACCGATTGGTGTGCAGGTAAGGGTAGCATTAGCTAAGTTTTTGTATTTATTATTATTGTTTTGAAATAAATAATTATTGTTCTGACTTGGATGTGTATAGGTTGTAGCTGGCCTGAAAAATGACCATCTTTGTATTGCTGTTGCTGAAGAACTGGAGAGAAGATTTGGTGGGTGGATTCCTCCATTCTGCTAATAATGAATTTTTTAATATAAATGGTCTCGAGATGTTATAATTATTTTCTTCTTCTTCTTTCGCTTCTCCCTTTTGCGCCTCTCAGTATAGGGTTTGGAGTGCATAGCTACGAACCTACTCCTCTCTGTTCCTTGCTAGATTCCTGGTCCGACGGAGATCTTTGCCTCTTCCTCTATTCCAGATACGACACTCTTGGACTTCCTCAAGGTCTTCTGCCATCCGGAGCATAGTCCATCATCTTCAAGGGTTTCTATGCTCCTCCATCCTAACCTCATGGCTGAACCATTTCAATTGGCAGTTTTGCAGAACCTCCTTCAATGGAGTGACGCCCAGCTCCTGTCATATCCTCTCATTGCGAACAAATCCTAGTCCTACCAACTGTTCTTCCCAGAAATTTCATCTAAGCTCAATCAGCGGTAAGAACAATGCCGTTGGCACAGTGGAGAAGCTACCGGACGAACGTTTCTTCTCTCCAGGTACTTCCTCTCTGTTCTTCTTTTACAGATGGCCGCCACTTCATCTATATAAATTAGAAATAGCAATGCGGTTAAACTATCTCCTTGTTTGACCCGCTTGTTATGTTAAATTGATCAGACTCTAACCCGTTCAACTGAACAACTCCCTTTGGGTGTTGGCAAATGGATTTGATGGCCTCCACTAAGTTCCTAGGGGTGTTCTTAGCTCTAATAGGCTCCCATATTTCATGTTTGGGGACTGTGCTGAATGCATCTTTAAGCACAAGGAAAGCGAGGTATATATTTTTATCCCGGTTTCAAGATTTTTGGGCAACATTTCTTAGTAAGATTATGTGGTACTGAGTTTGCCGCCCTGGTCTAAACCCCGCTTGCTCTTCCCCAATAAGATGTTCAACTAGGAGCCTTAATCTTCCTTCCAGGACAATCGTTTAGTAAACTACTAATGATAGTTTGTAAACTACTGATGAAAGGCAATAGGTCGTTAGTTGGAGCATTTGGCTTGGGGCACTTTCTTGCGAATGGGTATCATGACATTGTATTCCCAATCCACTGGGATCCTCCACTTGTCCCCAGGCTTTTTGACAGAGGACTTGTAGAGCCTTCATTATCTCGGGGCCACCATACTTCACAAACTCTGCCGTTACATTATCTCATCCTGGTGCTTTCCCATTCTTAATTCTCGAGATAGCTTTTTCTATTTTCTGTTCTTCTATCACCTCATCAAACTTAGCCTCCTTCTAATGTCCTTCTGGGTCCACTGGATACATATCGTCCCCACCGAATTGCTTATTGTAATGCTTATGCCAGACATCCAGAATGGCTTTATCCTCCGTGATCAGCTTCCCACGCTCATCCTTCACATTTACTTTTGCATCCTCTTAGAGCTTTAATTTTCCTCCAGAATTTCTTAATGTTCTCCGCATGATCCTGGTTCAGTGTCTCTCCGAATACCTTCCTTGATTTTTGTTTCACTCTTCTCACAGCTTCCTTTGTCCTGCCACATGCCACCACATATATCTGCCATTTATCTGGTGATTTGTCTTGCCATTAGTCCTTCCGCGTAGTTTTCTTTTCCTTGATCTGCCCCCTCAGCTCTTCACTCCACCATGAGGTTCGCCTTTTTTTCGTATACATCCTCATAAATATTTTCACGGTTAATTATTTATGATTATAGCACATGATTCGGTATGGAACTGTCTGAAAAAAAGTTTTTTTTTCTAAATATCTTGTTTTTTTCAAATTACATGTATTTTACTATTCTTGTTTATTATTTTTAAAGAAAATTTAATACCCTTTTCTTTATTTTATTTTCATCTGAATTCATATAACAGTGAAAGATTATCTTATCCTCTATATCAATTATATCTAAAATTTGATAATTTTAAATTCAGTATTTACTGAATACTGTGGTTGCTGATTAGTGTGCACTGATGATAAAATCAGTCTGTTAAAATATTTGTGCTAAAGGTTAAATTAATCATTATCATCTTTTGGTGTAATGCAAATAACTTCAATGACAAACAAACACATTATTTCATTAACATAAATTTTTTCCATAACAGCATTTTTAAAATTAAACTTTTAAACTTCAACTCCATTTATTCATATTGAGGCTTCTATTAAAACATGTCTATGTAATTAATAAGTGTTAAGAAGAAGAAACGAGATTATGCTTTCTATTATCCAACCAAAAAATAGGAATGACACACACATCTAGCTTCCTGAAAAAAAAAAAATTATATTTCTATTGATATAATTAAATTGTCCTATGCTAAAAAGGGATTTTTCTTATCTTAGCCAAAATTTACATTTTTGTTATTGCTAATTTTCAAACTTATCGGTATTGTTTTTATGTGCAAATTATAATGATTCTTTGGGTTTGTTTTTTCTCATCATTTAATGATCCTCATAATAACTGGATATAACTATAGCCCTGAAGACACATCTTAATACTTGCAAGCCCTCACACCATCTTCAAGGTATATTGCCAAGTAAGGGTTACCTGCTCTATACAGATTCACACATACAGGTGTCTACCTGTAAATCTTACAAGTCATTTTATGATGATCAATGATTATCAGCTAATCTTGAAGTGTGGAGAGATAAGGAAACCTCAAGTTGGCTTTTGCTAAAAGAGAATGTACAGCAATGTTCAGCCATTTTTTATCGAGCTACTAAAGCTCCCCAATCAAAGCCAGAACAGCCTTGAGCAGGCTGGAGCATCCTCATCTTCATAAACAAAAACCGCTTTACAACCAGAAAAAAGTCAGATTTTTTTTTTGTTACTTCCTTGTACGAAGTAAAGGAAGTATTGTAATCGCGAAAATTTTCGGTTTTCAGATTTCGACAGAAATATCCATTTTGACTAGTTTCGTCGTGGCGTCTGTACATACGTTCGTATTACACATAACTCAAAAAACGGTTAGCCGTAGAAAGTTGAAATTTTGTATTTAGGATTGTTGTAAAATGTAGTTGTGAACCTCCCTTTATGGTCACTGCTTGATCACCGTAAGTGGTACTTTACTTGAAGGTCATAATTGATTTCCATCAAAAATTATATTAAAATACTATGCAAAACTTCTCAAATTTAGTATTTATAACTTATATATTGATTTAAATAACATACTAGATTTTAGTCTAAATTGGAAAACCGGAAGTGGTACTTTACTTGAAAGTCAGAGATTAGACTTTCAATAGAAAATTTTTGTAACCCTCCCCTCCCTCAAAATTTTCGAGATACGTAGAATCCAAATATCGAATAAAAAAAAATCCATCCGCAAAAATTTATTTTTTACTTCCTTGTACTAAGTAAAGAAAGTATTGTAATCGCGAAAATTTTCGGTTTTCAGATTTCGACGTAAATATCCATTTTGACCATCCCTGAATCCATTTTGACTAGTTTCGTCGTGGCGTCTGTTCGTACGTAAGTATTAAAATATTTTTTAATATTATATTAAAATTATTTTTAATGGAAATCAATTATGACCTTCAAGTAAAGTACCACTTCCGGTGATCAAGCAGTGACCAAAAAGGGAGGTTCACAACTAGATTTTATCTAATCTATTTAGATAGATTTTATGAATCCTAAACACAAAATTTCAACCTTCTACGGCAAAGCGTTTTTGAGTTATGCGAAATACAAACGTACGAACGTACAGACGTCACGATGAAACTAATCAAAATGGATTCAGGGATAGTCAAAATGGATATTTCCGTCGAAATTTGAAAACCGAAAATTTTCGCGATTACAATACTTCCTTTACTTCGTACAAGGAAGTAAAAATAAAAATTACATAACTGAAATAGATCATTGTTTTTTGAAATTTAAATCAGTCGGATGTTGTGAAGGTTACATCAGTCAATAAGATGTTTGAAATTTAAAATTGATAGCAGAAAGATTATGCATATGAGGAGAAATAAATATAAATGACCATATAATTAGGCTTAATATTAATGACAGTAATTAAGCTTAACTATTACATCATATCCTGAATTAATTATAAGAAATATAAAGAATTTAAAGTAGCATCGACAGAGCCGCCGTCAGCTCAGCCCAAAATAATATTAATAATATTCCATTTGCTTTAGTTTTGCCAATAATAGTAACATATGGATTGAGGTATTTTGAAAACGAAACTTACTATTATACTATAATAACTTCTAAGGCAATGTAATAGTTGTTTATATGTATTGAAAAGAAGAAATTCCCTCTTTCTGACGAGAGTAAGAACTTAGATATCTGCTTCACTAAAGGCGAGCTACAAAGTTTGAAACAGAAACGTAATTTTTAAGGCTTTAAAATTTTTAAGAACCTGCGGGAATGCAAAAAGTTTTTTTTAATGGATGATTTTTGATCATTAAGGTTGATTAATGTGCTGAATCAAAATTTGCCATTATTTTTGATGTGAAAAATCCATGTGGCTATTTTACTTCATAATTTAAACACTTTTATAAAATTTATTTGACCCAAATCAAATATATTTTATGCTTATATTTTTCCTTTAATATAATTTGAAATTTTTTTTTTTTTGCATTAAAAACCTCGTTAATATAATTTTTTTTAACCCTGTATACAAAATAAAGCAGCTTTAGTCTGTTTGATTTATTTCTTTCCTCTCCTCATTGTGCCCATTGAACAAATGAATCACCGAAAAAATGTCATCAAAATCGGCGATGGTCACATCGTGCCCTTGTAAGTACATTAGTTGTCATTTATTCATGTTATAAATATCTTGTCCTAGGAGAATAATTGGTCACGTTAATTGAAAAATAAGAATTAAGCATTTAGGAATAAAGTTGGTGGATATCCAGAGAATCCAGTATTTTGGACCCATTATGTGGTAGACCAATTATTATGAACTCATCTTCTTAAGGACTTTAGCTCGAACAAACACAATATATGAGAAACGACCTGGCAAAACTCATGGTGGCTTTTATTATATTAGCTACAGCGTTCAATTTGTCGTTCAGTATTTTTTTGCGTAGATTACGAATATCATAATCCGAAATACGAAATCGATAGCTTAATTATGATTTTAGGCAAAATAAACCGTAAGATTTTTTAAGAAATATGCATTTTATCCATAAAAAATTAGAAAATAATAGTAGTTTCCATTAGAATTACCTACAATAGTTACATTTAAAGCTAAAACTACTCCTACAGACCTAAGGCGCGTCAAACCCAGGAAATTTTAGGTATTTAAAGAAAAACCTGTTGTAAGTGGGTGCACTTTTTTCTAGAAATATACATTTTATCAAAAAAAGTTTTAAACAAAAGATTGTTGAGCTTAAAATCACCTACAATGAATGGCCAGTTACAATTTAAGCTAGAACTAACGGTAACGGTTCAACGGAACGTCAAATCTCTGGAATTTTCACGCCTAAGAAAAATCAGGAGAAAACTTGCAAAGACCTCAGGAATAACAAATGTAGAAATTACCTGAGAATAACCATTGCGGAAAGAGCATACATCATAATTTATTTTATTGTAATGAGGATTTACGAAATGTAACTGGACCTTTTTTCTACGTAATTTTAAGGACATCATTTGTTTGAAACTATTTTTATAATGCATATTTCCTAAAAAAAAAAAATAAAAAATGCTTTCTAGTGTTAGCCTAGATTCCATTACTTTCATTTATCTTTAAACTATAAACATAAAGTATATTTATAAATCAGATTACACTGTCAGAGTATGATAAAAATATTTGATATTATTTGTTGTAGATTGAATTGATTTTTTTTTTTATTTGTATATATTTGTTTAACAAAGCATCATGGATTTTTTTAGTCAACTCTTATCCCGGGGCCCCGGGAATTTTGCCCCCCTCCCCCTCTGTACTTCTTCTGACGGCGGGTCTGACATAAAATATTACTTATTTCAATTAATCTACTATTGGATAGTGCATTAATTGAAATAAGTAAACATTACAATTGAAAAAAAGGACATTCGTACAAATACAAATACCTTATTTTAATTTTAATTTTATGGGTAATTCTAATGGAAACAACTATTGTTTGTAACTTTTTATCGATAAAATGCATATTTCCTGAAAAAAGAAAAGAACAAAAGAAAAGCTTACTGGTTTTTTTGGCTAAAATCATAATTAAGCTACCATTAGAAAAAAGTGCACCCACTTACAGGGGGTTTTTCTTTAAATATCTAAAATTTCATGGGTTTGACGCACCGTAGGTCCGTAGGAGTAGTTTTAGCTTTAAAATGTAACTAGAATTTTTTTGTGGGTAATTCTAATGGAAACAAGTATTGTTTGTAATTTTTTATCGATAAAATGCATATTTATTAAAAAATCTTACTGTTTATTTTGGCTAAAATAATAATTAAGCAACCGATTTCGATTTTCGGATTTTGATAATCGTAAAAAATACAATATCAATGCTGACTTTACAAGAGAGGTGTTCCAATTGAACGCTGTAGCTAATATAATAAAAGCCACCATGAGTTTTACCAGGTCGTTTCTCAAATATTGTCTTTGTTCGAGCTAAAGTCCTTAAGAAGATGAGTTCATAATAATTGGTCCACTACACAATGGGACAAATACAGGATTCTCTGGATATCCACCAACTTTAGTCCTAAATGCTTAACTTTTATTTTTCTATTAACTTAACCAAAATTATCCCCCTAGGACCAAAATGTAACTAGAATAAATTACAACAAATGTACTTACTAGACGTAGCCGATTTTGATCAAACATTTTTTGAATGATTGTACATTGGTGATAAGTCGACGAATATCCAACATTCTGTTCAATGAGCACTAGGAGGGGAGGAAAAATAAATAAAACGGACTGAAACTGCTTTATTTTGTTCAGGGTTAGGCTTTTAGTCCAGGAAATGGTTCTTTCACGTTGCAAGAATAAAGTAGTCGGTTTTTTGGGATGCTGAATCCGAATTAGTAGTTATCTAAGAAAATTTCTAAGTAAGTTTTGAGATATTTGCAAAGAATAGCGAAATTTTCGCATTTTTTTTTTTGCCCTTATAATTTCAAAAGCGAAGAATCTAAAACGTGTGAAATTGTGTGTATAACTCATTAAACATTCAAAAATAATATTTTTTTTATTAATTTATAATATTAATTCATGAATATTATTGGACATTTTACCTTGTGTTAAAATTACAGTCTCTGAATTAAAATTGCGTCTCATGTTAATAATGGAATCATAATTGAATTATTTGGTAATAATAAATAAATGACAAAACAAATTAATATTTTTTAAGCTATTTCTTTAATTCATTGAATTAACAATCAACTTATCAATTAGTTCACACTATATTTTTTTCTTTTCTTTGTACTTGTTAACGATAACAATTTTTATTTTTTCTCATTTTTATAATACTCAGAATAGTCTTATGCATTCATTATGTAAAAGCACGATTATGGAAGATTTGGAGATGTCAGATATATATATTATATATATTCCCCCCCCCCCCACTACATTTGAGCACCTCCAGCTGTCCCCTTTGGATCAAATGAGCTGAAATTCGGTACCTAGGGCTTTCTTCCAGACTGAACGATACCATTAAAGAATGGGTAAATTCCAGTCAAAATTTCGGTAAGTTTACCTGAAATTTCGGCGTTTTTTAAGTTTTGCGCATCGCTACAGCTCCACCATATTAGTTTATAGGGCTGAAAATTTGTATGTGAATTGAGTTGGTGTTGGAGAAGTATCCTTTGGAGGTCTCGACTTGGTCTCCCCATCCCCTGGGTTTTCCGATTTTTTAAAACATTTGCGCACCTTTAAAACCCTCCAAGTTGTGAGCGGCGGTACTGCATTTTCTATCCGTTTCATTACCCCTAGAGCACGATTATGGAAGATTTGGAGATGTCTGATATATATATATTTTCCCGCTACATGTGAGTACCTCCAGCGGCCCCCTTTGGGTCAAATGAGCTGAAATTCGGTATGAAGGACTTTCTGTATGGAAGGTCAACGGAGAGGCAGAACCATATAATAAAATTTCGGTTTGTTAGGGAACTGTCTTTTGCGGGTCTTAATTTTTTTCTTAACCCCCCCTCCCCCCGTTTTTATATTTTTTTAACGTGAAAATACGACTTTAGTGACGGTGTTCTACTGCTCACGGATTTTTATTCAAATGTATCTATCTTGATAAATCTATACCAACAAAGGACTGTGATATTTTTTTAATTTTCAATATTTGGAAGTTACGCACCACTTTTCAGTTGGAGCGTCATTTTTCCTGTATTCTTGTTACAAAAGGAATGGCGTACGCAGGGGGAGGGATCAGAGTGATATATCCCCTTCTCGAAATTTTCGAAAAAATATGGTTTTCATAAAAGTTTTGTATTATGAGTATTAAATTTTATTCCAATTTTAATTCTTATCCTTGAAATTGAAGCCCTATTTGGCGATTATAGACACTTAATGATTGCTCGTTTTCTTGTTAAATCCCTTCCTCGAAAAAAATTGAAATCCCCTTCCCGAAAAGAAATTGAAATCCTCCAAAACAAAAATTCTCCGAACGCGACTAAAAGTAATTGTTTGAAGAACCTAATCAAAAACAGGCAATAGGTGAATTTACGATTGTAAATTTAAATGCGACTGATTCACTTATATCAAAAATTCCAAAACAGAAAGCCTCAAGTCTCTAAAATACCGGACACCAACTAACCAGTCAACGTTTCGCCAATTCAGGCATCATCAGGACATACACCAAAAAAAGTATGTGGTTGGATGTCTTGAAGTGATGTGCTTGCTCTGTTTGATACGTCTTTCTGGACGGTTGATGTGAGATGTGCTGTATTCGATCTTCATAGATGTGATTTTTGGTGTATGTCCTGATGATGGCTGAATTGGCGAAACGTTGACTGGTCAGTCGGTTGCCGGTATTTTAGAGACTTGAGGCTTTGTGTTTAGGAATTTTCCAATTGTTTGTGCTAAGTAATTTATGTGTCTTGTTGAGTTTTTGCTCTTTTATATATATATATATATATATATATATATATATATATATATATATATATATATATATATATATATATATATGTAAACTAATCCAGAAAATATGGGAGGAGGAAAGGATACCGGAGGCTTGGAACACTAATGGGTCTAATATGCCCTATCCTAAAGAAGGGGTCTATGTATGAGTGTGGTAACTACAGAGGCATAGCATTCCTTCCGGTTGCCTATAAGATAATGACTAATATCCTGCTAAACCGGATATATCCCCACTATGAAAATATAATAGGCGACCACCAAGCAGGATTCAGAAGAGGAAGGAGCACGCTAGATCAGATCTTTATCCTAAAACAGATACTCGAAAAACGTTGGGAAGTAGTGCACGCCTTATTTGTCGATTTCAAAGTAGCCTATGATTCCGTGGACAGAAACTGCCTATGAAAAATCATGACTGAGCTGGGTATTCCCGGGATATTGGTGAGTCAATCTCAAGGCGTGCACAAACGACCCCAAATGCAGAGTCCTGATACAAGGAAATGTGTCTGAAGCCTTTGAAGTTAGAACAGGTCTGAGGCAGGGTGATGGACTTTCGCCTGCTGTTTAACTTAGCCCTTGAGAAGGTTATTAGAACAACTTCATTCGAAAATGGAGGAGTGCACGTCGGAATGAAACACAAAATCCTAGCGTATGCGGACGACATAGCTGTCCTTGGAATCAATGAAGAGGACATTGAGAGACTTGCTAAGACTCTGTTACAAGAAGCAGAGCAAATCGGCTTGCAAATAAATGAAGATAGTTTGCAAACAAAATATATGATAGTTAGCCGAAAAATCCACCCCAACAATAGTATCTACGTGGATGGCAGAACATTCCCGAAAGTAGACAGCTATAAATACCTCGGCTCCTCAATAACCTCAGTCAATGAACAGCATACAGATAAACACCAGCCTATAACAAGCGCAAATAGAGCTTTCTTCTCTCTGTCAAGAGTACTTGAAATCCCGAAAAATCTCCAGAAATCTCAAATTAAGGATGTACAATGCTGTGATAAAACCATTTCTGATGTACGGCTGCGAGACATGGCCACTAACTGTCACCCAAGAAAGCAGAATCGAGAGATTTGAAAGGAAAGTCCTCTGCACGATAACCGGAGCGATATGGGATCAGAATCTAAAATCCTGGAGAAGAAAGACCAATAAAGAACTACTTACAGAAACTGGTCAATCAATATCCCATGATATGAAGGCAAGGAGGTTAAGATGGCGGGGCATGTAGCTCGAAGCAATCCATCAGGACGCCTTTTCACAACGATGAATGCCACAATAGTTGGCAAGAGACCACGTGGAAGGCCAAAAACCAGATGGATAGATAGGATCAACAAAGATGCGAAAGAGCTGCATGCAGCAAACTGGAAAGCAGTGGCCCAAGATAGGCAGAGGTGGAGAAGGCTGGTTCAGGCGGCCAAAGATCTACAAGGCCAGTAGAGCCAACCGAAAAAAAAAAAAAAAAAAATATATATATATATATATATATATATATATATATAAACTTCATTTTTTTTTTCAACTCATTAACAGTCTTTAAGTAATATGTCTTTTATTTTATTAGATATGTATACTTCGTATATATATATATATATATATATATATATATATATATATATATATATATTTCGATAAAAAAAACTTATTTATTTGCTTATTTATTTTACTGAAGATATTGTAAAAATTAATTGGTCTGTATTCTATAGTCTGATGGCCAGATAATGTTACTGTTTTATTTGTTCCTTCATGTTATTCTAAAGGGACCTAGTCCCAGAATAAAGTTCTTTTATCTATCTATATATATCGACGTCGCTTTTTGAAAAAGGCGTAAGCGTCATTTAGCAAACTTTACAGAAAACACGTGAAACGGTTTTTCCCTAAAATACAATATATATTTTTTTTTAATTTATTCTTTATTGATTATAATAGGAGTTTATTCAGATAGAAATTTTTTTATAATTACAATTATAATAGCATAAGAACACGGTTTTTGGCCTTTAAATTAAAAATCACAATATTTCATATTGCAAGGACAGACTGGTCGATGCGCGGAGAAAGATCTTAACTAAATTCAAATCGTGGCCCTCGAAAAGTTAAAAGCATTTAAAAAATATTAAATTAAAAAAATGAATAAAATTATTATTATTATCTAATAGCAATAAGTAATCTTCAACCTGTAAAAATAAACCTTCCCACATCCCTAATCTCTACCTTTGTACTTCCTAAATTGTATAAATTGACTAATAATATTACTGTGGTTGTCCCCATTATGAAAAAAAATTATTAGTTCTTGTAATTTGTACCCAGGTATTTATGAACTGGTTCTATCTATTACCTTTATTATAATGTAAGGAATCAGTGGGCCAGTTAATTCTAGACAAGCATAAGGAAAATTAACCACCTCATAAAACAGATTTATAATTATTAATTGTTTGTAGGAGCAGAGCAATGAATGACATTTTTGTTACTAAGAATCGATAAAGTGATTGATAAAGCCTAGATCTAGCCTCTGTAAATAACAGAAAGTGATATCTGTGTTATTAAAGTGTGTTGATTCCAGCAAATATATACTTTATTAGTAGTTAAGTTTATTACATTTTGATTAAACCAATGACTCCAATAAATATATACTTTCTTAGTACTTATGTTAATTACATTTTGATGAAACCACGACCTCCTAAGAACATAGTGTTTTTGACATTTATAAACATAACCTACACTTAGGCTCAGAGAAATTTGCCATTTATCACCAAGAGGAATATATTGAGCCCTCAAGTGAATTTTCAGGTTATTATTTTACATTGTCATTTTACTTCCACCATGTCAGGTAATGAGGTAAGTGAAGTTTTGGAATTTATAGAGGAATATGATAATGATGAAGTTCTTTCGAGAATTTTATCATTAACATTGTTGTAATAGAAACTCTTTCTATAGCTTTCTTTTTATGTCTGGAAAGTTTATATACAAGTTCTATATTGTAAAAATTATCCTTAAAACTATTTAGTCAGAACCTGGTAAATGTTATTACAAGAACAATTCTCACTATTAAAGCCCCTTAAATGTGGGAAATATTTATGGAATTGTGTTTTGATTATCTATTTGAAAGATTTTTTGTGGTCATCTCCTTAGTTCGTTCAAATGAGCTCTAATAAATAAGCCTACAAAAGAAGGAGCGTCCCATAGGTATGTGAACACGTATTTGTGCGATCTGATATTTAAAATGTTCTCGTAGGAACTTCTATTATCATAATTCGTATTAAAAAGTTTCGGCAACAATTTTATCAACAGAAGATTTATAAAAAAAAACTTCTAACGATATAAGTTCTTAAGGAACTTTTTATCAGAAGGTTCTTTTGTGTTGAAATTTTACGTTAATACTTTAATTGTAAATGTTCTTGAAAACCAGTTAAACTGAAACTTTTTGAAAAAGTTCAATAGCTGTTTATTGCCCTGATTATAAGGGATGCTTTTAAAACGATTTATATTAATTTATTAAATCAAAAAAGTTAATTTAAATGCTAATGTTTAATTTGAAATGGAAATGGTTGAATTTTACTAGAAAATGTTATATATATATATATATATTAATATTATATAGAATTAATATTAATATTAATTGAATTCATCGATAAGAATTCCACTTGAACGAAGCGACTTTTATTAAAAAACACAATAGGTAATTTAAATATGCGTAAACAACAGCATTATGTAAAAATGATTTATATTAATTTATTAATACAAAAAAAGGTTGAATTTAAATTCCAAGGTTTAATTTAAAAAGGAAAAGCTATAGATATAGACAATATTAATCATTTTTACATAATGCTATTGTTTACGATTATTTTAATTACCTATTGTGTTTTTTAAAAAATTTGGCTTCGGTCAAGAGGTATTCTTATAATGGTATTCTCATAATAATTTGACATTCAATTTTAATATTCATATAAATAATAATTAAGGAGAAAACCTACAAAGACCTCGGGAATAACCCATGTAGAAATTATCTGAGAATAACCATTGCAAACTCCCAGCGGTAGGGCAGAAAGAGCATACACCATCATTTATTATATTATAATGAGGATTTACGAAATGTAACTGGGCCTTTTTTGTACGTAATTTTAAGAAAGACGGCATTTGTTTGAAACTGTTTTCGATGCAAACACTGTCAGAGTATGATGAAAGTCTAGTCACCATTGTTATAACTCAAGTTAAGGACCATCTCGATATTTTTGCTAACGTAGTTTGTAGTTTGTTGGTTAGTAGTTTGTTAACAACGTAAACAATTGCTGCGATTAGTCAATAAAAGCACTGATGGATGCTTCGTTATTACAATTTAAAGAACTTGGCATTTACTATTTGTATTTCGGCCTGCAAGTATACATTAAGGTAGGCTCTACATTTGCCTAGCACAATTCAAAGTTGTCGAAATTAAACAAGAATTATCTATAAGGTAACAGATACTGCGTCAGTTTGTCCATCGAAAGCGTAATGCTTGAATGCGATACCCTCAACGAATGCTGACCATGACCTCATCAACTTAGGATAAAAGGACTGCGGACTGTCAAGAGGCTTCGTCTTCTACCGGCAGTTCGCGGAGCAACATGAAGTTCGCTATATTACTTTGCCTTATTTTCTGTGAGTATGTTTAATAACGATTAATTGAAATATTTTTTATAGCAAATCAGCTACCAATTAGATTGTAAAGATTTATTTTTGGGCGCACCGTTTTGAAGAGAAAACGCGAGTCGTAATTAGGAGGTAGAATTTCTGAAAATATTTTCATTTATGTTTTTTTAGTGTACGGATTACGTTCGTTCGTGTTTTGTGGCGTAAAACTGTACACATGCGCATCCACGCATACATACACACACTTATAAAGTAATTTAAAAACTATAACTTTCGTTCTAGTCAGCTATTATCTTATCGCCTTCTGCATAATTGCCTGATAATAGGTTTTCTGACATTAAAAACTTGAAGACTGGTCCTATTGTTGCGTGTTCATCTCTGAGAGTTATTGATAGATCAGTATTTAAACCGTAACTATTGAGGAGTGAGTTGGAACATGGACATTCCAGGAAACTATGGCTTTCCGTGATATTGTTGTTACAGTATTGGCATTTCGGTGGTGCTTGTATTGTGATGAGATGGAAGTGAGTAAGTCTGGTATGAGCCATTCTCAATCTAGTTAGTACGACCTCTTCCCTACGGCATTTCCGGTTGGATATACCCCAGAGCTTTGCTTCTTTTCTTATAATATTTAATTTACTCGGTGGACTTTCATTCCAGATGGACTGCCATCTATCTGTAATATCCTTTTCGAGGGTTTTGCTTTGCTCTGTTGGTATGAAAATGCTTTACCCCATCCAGGTAGCGCGAGCCCTTCTTTCGCTGTTCGTTTCCTATAATTCCTATGTGGCTGGGAACCCATACTTAACCTTACTGTCATACCTAGATTTCATATAGTTGCTAAGTAGGTATTTGAAATTGTTGGGTTTTCTGGATATATGCAATTTAGGCCCTTTAAAGAGCTTTAAACCTTCCGGCGTGTTTTTGAGAAAGCGGTAAAGTGGGCTTTGTATTTAGATTGTTCGGTATTGTTTTTGGAGTACTTGGAGAGATCCAGGATTGTTTTTGGACGTTGGTGGGTCCAAGGTGGATTATTATTTCCGAGTTTGTTAATTGAAGTGAAGAGTCAATATTGTAGGTAATTTACTTTTATATAATTTAGTAAAAGATGTATAAGTAGCAATAGATTTTAGCATAAGATAAGCAATATTTTTACTTCCTTGTACGAAGTAAAGGAAGTATTGTAATCGCGAAAATTTTCGGTTTTCAGATTTCACCGGAAATATCCATTTTGACCATACCTGAATCCATTTTGACTAGTTTCGTCGTGGCGTCTGTGCGTACGTTCGTATCTCGCATAACTCGAAAATGGTTTGCCGTAGAAAGTTGAAATTTTGTATTTAGGATTGTTCTAAAATCTAGTTGTGAACCTCTCTTTTTGGTCACTACTTGATCACCGGAAGTGGTACTTTACTTGTAGATTATATTTGATTTCCATAAAAAATTATATTAAAATACTATACAAAATAGCCCATTTAGCACAGTAGTAAGGGTGGTCCTGGTGCTAGGTAGGGTTGCAGTTTTAACTACGAATACTTTGAATTTTTTTGACCGGCTCAATAAATATTTTTTTCTTGATACGATTTTATGTTCGGGATTGGTCCAAGCTGCGAGTTTTAGCTTTATAGGTAAAATAGTTTTTAGTAACTTGGACTTTTAAAGAATTTAAAACAAAGCGAAAATTACGTGTGTTTTTTAGTAGTTTTAAAAATGTATAATTCAAAAAATAAAAGTGAACCTTTGCATTTTTTACTGTATTTATGCATCGCACATAAATATCAAGTTTCACTCATTTTGAAAAGTCAAAATGTAATTTAATTTTAAAATAAAATAAAAAAAATTATTTATGTCCGTAGGTGTGGTTGCGGCTATAGCTGAACCTTGCAAAAGCAGAAGTTGCGGTACTGACTCTCCGCCTATATGTGCAGTAAGATATGTTAATAAAAAAGCAGAAAGGAAGATATTCGGCAATCTCTGCGAAATGAAAGCAGCCAATGATTGTGGAGAGAGTACGTAATCATTATTTACATTAGATTTGATAATTTCTCCTTTAAGTGATATAATGGGATACCTGTTGTTCTAGACTATTTCACTATAAAAAATCCTGAAACAATCAAGCCTTTTCTTCTAGGCTATATATTTTAGTAAATACTTATATATTGAAGAACTATAAGATGGCAATATCGTTTCTCATTCATTCTCTCTCTCCATGTATACATACATATCTTATTATTTTGTATCCAATTATAGGGTCAACTATACAATATTAAAAAAAAATTTCACAACTATATACAGTTTTCTTTGACCATAAATTATTACTAATGTGTAATATGTTTTCCAGGATGGAAAGGCACTAAATGCAAGTGAAAACGCGAGAAAAAGTAAGATGATTATTCGCCTTAAATATATCATCATTTCTGATAAAATGAAATTCTGTCTATATGTTTATAATGAAAAAGGAATTATGTGATACTTATTCTGATTTATAATGTTTATTAAAATTATTATCATGTGAATTTTTTTTTTTTTTATTTGTTTAAAAATGAAATTAAACTAAATATATATCTATGTAGTTTATTTTTGTGACATCAAAGGTCAATAAGAAATTGATTTCCATGGGTAAATATAGATTCTAAGAATTATTATTGAAGAATAGACAAGCTAGAATTGAAAGTTCGTATACTCCGCTTTTTTACAAACTAAATTGTAATGATTGTGCAGCCAAATACACGAGAAAAACTGGAAGATCGCTGAATCGGAGATTAAAGGAACATATAGGTGCATATAATAATAAGACAGATAATTCCAATTTTGCAATTTATTTAAATGAAAATAATCATGAATTCATTAAAGACTCAGGAGTTCAAAACAGCTTCAAATTAAATATATGTGAAGCACTTGAAATAATAAAATTCTTCAAATCCAATCCAGATTTTTGCTTAAATGACCAAATAAATATCTCCAATAGTCCAATCTTAAATTTATTCTCATCTATGACAGAAAAACCAATTACTCACCGGTATTATTGGAAAAGCCCTGACCCTTAAGCCATTTACCTATAAACATCCTACCTACCTTTCGTTCATTGTTAGTTCAATGCGAGAAGAAACCAGTACAAACTTTTCTGTTTGATATAATCCATTTAAACCTTGGTGCATATCAACATGTATTTGATTTCTTGTCTTAATTAAATTCATAATTCATAAATCTTTTATAATACTGATTTATATTAATCTAATTTAATATGTATAATAATACCAAACTATATTTTGAATTGCTTATTTTTGAATTTTTTGTGTGTTTTTAGAACTGAGGATGAATGTATAACATTCGAAACTAGTTTTCAATAAAAAAAAAATTATAGAAATGACAAATAATTTATCAATCCCTAATTAGATTGATCCTTTTATTCCACCATGCGGATGCCAACTAAAAATATAAGTGAAGCGAGATACGAACGTACGTACAGACGCCAAGACGAAACTAGTCAAAATGGATTCAGGGATGGTCAAAATGGATATTTCCGTCGAAATCTGAAAACCGAAAATTTTCGCGATTACAATACTACCTTTACTTCGTACAAGGAAGTAAAAAATAATGAACACTTATTTTATCTCCTACACTGTCATCTCTTTAATAATGAAAATTGCTGTCCGTTCTATATTAGCAAAGGCCAACTTGAGGTTTATCTCTTCACACTTCAAGATTAGCTGATGATCATTGATCATCATAAAATGACTTGTAAGATTTGCAGGTAGACACCTGTATGTGTGAATCTGTATAGAGCAGGTAACCCTCACTTGGCAATATACCTTGAAGATGGTGTGAGGGCTTGCAAGTATTAAGATGTGTCTTCAGGGCTATAGTTATTCCAGTTATTATGAGGATCATTAAATGATGAGAAAAAACAAACCCAAAGAATCATTATAATTTGCACATAAAAACAATACCGATAAGTTTGAAAATTAGCAATAACAAAAATGTAAATTTTGGCTAAGATAAGAAAAATCCCTTTTTAGCACAAGACAATTTAATTATATCAATAGAAATATAATTTTTTTTTTCTTTTTTCAGGAAGCTATATGTGTGTGTCATTCCTATTTTTTGGTTGGATAATAGAAAGCATAATCTCGTTTCTTCTTCTTAACACTTATTAATTACATAGACATGTTTTAATAGAAGCCTCAATATGAATAAATGGAGTTGAAGTTTAAAAGTTTAATTTTTAAAAATGCTGTTATGGAAAAAATTTATGTTAATGAAATAATGTGTTTGTTTGTCATTGAAGTTATTTGCATTACACCAAAAGATGATTATGATTAATTTAACATTTAGCACAAATATTTTAACAGACTGATTTTATCATCAGTGCACACCAATCAGCAACTACAGTATTCAGTCAACACTGAATTCAAAATTATCAAATTTTAGATATAATTGATATAGAGGATAAGATAATCTTCTACTGTTATATGAATTCAGATGAAAACAAAATAAAGAAAAGTGTATTAAAATATACTTTAAAAATAATAAACAAGAATAGTAAAATACATGTAATTTGAAAAACACAAGATATTTAGAAAAAAAAACTTTTTTTCATGCGCTATAATTATAAATAATTAACCGTGAAAATATTTATGAGAATGCATACGAAAGAAAAGATGCATATCAAGGAAAAGAAAACTGCGTGGAAGGACTACTGGCAAGACAAATTACCAGATAAATGGCTGGGGACGAGAGGAGGATCCCAATGGATTGGGAATACAATGTACCCATTCGCAAGAAAGGTCACCAAGCCAAATGCTCCAACTATCGGCCTATTGCCTTTCATCAGTAGTTTACAAACTATCATTAGTAGTTTACAATACGATTGTCCAGGAAGGAAGATTAAGGTTCCTAGTTGAACATCTTATTGGGGAAGAGCAAGCGGGGTTTAGACCAGGGCGGCAAACACAGGACCATATATTCTCACTAAGAAATGTTGCCCAAAAATCTTGAAACCGGGATAAAAATATATACCTCGCTTTCCTTGTGCTTAAAGATGCATTCAGCACGGTCCCCAAACATAATATATGGGAGCCTATTAGAGCTAAGAATACCCCAAGGAACTTAGTGGAGGCCATCAAATCCATTTACCAACACCCAAAGGGAGTTGTTCAGTTGAACGGGTTAGAGTCCGATCATTTTAACATAACAAGCGGGTCAAACAAGGAGATAATTTAAGCTCATTGCTATTTCTAATTTATATCGATGAAGTGGCGGCCATCTGTAAAAGAAGAACAGAGAAGGCGTTCCTGGGGAGAAGAAACCTTCGTCCGGTGGTGAAACAGCTTCTCTATTATGCCGATGGTGTTGTTCTTACCGCTAATTGAGCTTAGATGAAATTTCTGTGAAGAACAGTTGGTAGGACTAGGATCTGTATGCAACAAGAGGAAACCACAGGAGCTGGGGGTCGTCCCATTGAAGGAGGTTCTGCAAAATTGCCAATTGAAATGATTCGGCCATATGGTTAGGATGGAGGAAGATAGAAACTCTTGAAGACAATGGACAACGCTCCGAATGGCAGAAGACCTCGAGGACGTCCAAGAGTGTCGTATCTGGAATAGAGGAAGATGCAAAGATCTCTGTCGGACCTGGAATCTAGCAAGGAACAGAGAGGAGTAGAGTTCATAGCTATGCACTCCAAACCCTATACTGAGAGGCACAAAAGGGAGAAACGAAAGAAGAAGAAGAAAATATTTATATCTCGAGATCATTTATATAAAAAATTCATTATTAGCAAAAAGGAGGAACCCACCCACCAAATCTTCTCTCCCATTCTTCAGCAAAAGCAATACAAAGATAGTCATTTTTCAGGCCAGCTACAACCTATACACATCCAAGTCAGAACAATAATTATTTATTTCAAAACAATAATAATAAATACAAAAACTTAGCTAATGCTACCCTTACCTGCACACCAATCGGTAAACCATTCTTCGTCAGACCAAGAGGAACTTGTGTTGCTGGGAGCTTAAGGACATTGATTATTGCCCAATAAGCAAAGTTGTATGGCTTGAGTAAAGAAACATAATGGTAAGGTGCTTCGGTAGGAGAGTTGGGGAAAAGTAACACTCCATTCTCTCCCAAAAGTTCCTGGCAAAAAGAAATAAATTTGTTTGTCAATCAAGTTATTTACATTACACAAAAAGATTATTACAATCCTATAACCTTTAGTACAAATATTTTATCAAACTGGTTTTATCATCAGTTCCCAATATCAGTGATGTTTACCATCAGTATATATAACTTTAATTGTGCACTTAAGATAGTTATAGGTATATTTCTGTCTAATTTCTTAATTCGCTTGGGTATTCAGGTTTCATCATTGTATTTATTTTTTAGCCTTCTATACCAAATATTATTTTTGAGATGTCCTCTAAAATCTGTTAACACTTGTCTAACAGATGTTTTTTTACCTTTAACTGTCAGTCCTCCATCTACTTCTCAGAGGTCTAGGTGAGTCCTTTTATCATCTGCATTATATCCTGAATTATCTTGTATTGCTATATTTGTTATTACCCTATTATTTTATCGAATGTTATCTTTTCAGTACTATTTATTTATCAGTTATTTATTTTAATATATATATACTGTCATTATATATAATTTGTGCTTTATCAGTTATCATTCATTCACTTTTTCAGATTGATTAGCATGCAGTATTTCAAAATTATTTATTGGAAATAGCAGAATAATTCATGTCATATTTATGTTTTACGAAATAAAAAAGAAATCTAAAGATTTTTACACGATATTTCTAGTTAAAATGGAATGTTCCTTTATTTATAACAGTCTTTGATAATGAGATATATCAACATCACACAAGAGTGAATAGAATTTTATGACAATGCACATTTTTAGCTATAACTTCTAAATAAACCAACCGATTTCAAATGTTAAACAAATGTTTGAAAAAGTAAACTGTAATAAATAAAACAAGTATATAAAATTTATTTTCGGACCAAAATTTCATACTGAAAAACTAATTGAAAAATAAAAAACCGAGGTTGTGGTTTTTTGCACTCAAAAATATATTTCTACTGATCTTAGAAAATGTTCAAGTTTTTTTTAAACACTTTATATTATGGCAATTGAATTTGTGCAAAATTTTCAAGCTTCTACATTGTACATGTGAATCAGGAGAAATATGCAACTCTTTTGAAAAAATCTTAAACGGTACCCCCTTTGTTGAATGTTTTTTAGCAAAACTAAAAACTAAAGTTTTCCCCACAAAAATCACTGTTTTAAGGGCGTTTCTGATGTTTTTTAGTATTCTTATCAATCATCCTGGAATATTGTGATGCCTTTTTTTTTTTTTTTTTTTTTTTTTTTTTTTTTTTTTTTTTTTTTTTTTTTTTTTTTTTTTTTTTTTTTTTTTAGTATCTCACTTAGCAATAGGGACGTTTTGGTACTAAACTTATTGTTATACCTCCATTAAAACCAGAGATATAAAATAAAATGTGTTTTGCTCTTGGGGCCTAGATTTTTTTTAATTTTAAGGCCTAGATTCAGCTAAAAAGGTTTCATCAAAATCTAGGAGACACATGTGGGATTCTCCCCTTGTAAGTACTATAGAGAGCCTCTTCTAAGATTCCGGGGTCTGCATTCAGTTATCAGGGTTGCAAAGATTTAAAAATTTGAAAACTAATTTATCTTATAAATAAAAAATCAATAAACTGAAACTTAATTATATATATATATATATATATATATATATATATATATATATATATATATATATATATATATATATATATATATATATATCTTAACATTGATGCTTCCTTCACAATGTCTAAATTTATAACTTTTAATGGATACACTTTTATTTGGAGAATTTTTGGTGTTATGTAAATCTTACTGTTGATGTTATTTGAAATTGATAAACTTTTGATTTTGGATTTTAAATTTTATTTTCGATATATTATTTTCTTGAATGAATTGACTTTAATATATGATAATTTATTTGTTAAATAAACTTCTGTAAATCAGATTTTATTTTATTTATATAGATGAATATGTAACACTAACACCATAAAATCAGGTAAAAAAAAGTGGTATTCAATGATATAAAGTCTAGGAATCCCTGACCTAGAATATTCTGAACATTAAAATTTAAAATTGACCATATATACTTACTGAAACCTCTGTCCTTCTAACTATTTAGAGATAAAACAGTGGCCCTTTTGATTGGTTAATGATCAACCATGCTCAGTAAGTAGTAATTGTCCAAACAACTTTTAAGGAAATCATAAAATTTTCAAATCAGATCTCATCAGTGAAGTCAGAAAAAATATCCACTTTTAGTTTTGGAGATGTTGATAACGAATCTCAGTTGTTTTTTCCAGAAATATTTTTTTTAAAAATTAAAAAAAAATTCCATATTTCCTCTTATAATTTCGACTCGCTTGCTTCAAAACCGAACAAGCAGACATAAATATGATTCGAATCAAAATTGTTGCTAATTTATTCTTTTAATTTAATACTTTATTTTAACGGTAACACTAATAATGTTTATTGTATAGTTTAGCCAAGCCTCTATTTGTAACTCTAACCAAGGCAATAAAGGCAAAAAAAATTTCTATTGTATTCTATTATATTTATCTGTTATCAGCTGATCACATTTTTGAGTTTAACCTTTTCGAGCTGTTACCTAATATTTCCTTCAGTATGTGTTAATATGTCTTGATGCGCTGTCTTTAGTTGATACAACTTTATAGACTTTTGATGTGAGATGTACTATGGTTGGTCTGCATATATATATGATTTTGACAAACTATTATACAAGTTGATGTGATCAAGACTCGCGCTCAGTTCATAAAGAGATGTTATTTTTAGAAGTGTAATAGTTTGATAAGAAGTTTATAATAATTTGATGTTATAATAGCAACTGAAGTAGGAATCTTTTATAAAATGGCGACTGCCGGTACAAGGACGCCACCTATCGGGGAGGGGATACAGTGACAGTGGTGAGCTGATAGCGGAAGCATCTGCTGAGGATAAAGTAAGATTGTTTTATAATAATGTTAATATAGTCTTTTTTAGAATAAATGATCAATCTTGGGAAAAATTTAGCATTTCTTAAATAATAATTATACACTTATATAATTAAATAGTTTAGATACACTTATAAGTAAATAAGTAGAAGGTTAGTATGTAATAAAGTCAGCATTGTAATAGAATTTTATGTTCTCTCTTCAGTTACTCCTTATCTAAATTGATTATGAAAAATAAATATTGAATCATTAATAAAGAATTCCAATTTTTTTTTAATTTCATAATCGTTAGGATTCTTGATGAGTCAACTTTTGATTAATAAATTTATGTTAAACTAATCATTAGCCCCTTTTAAATGCTTAAAATAACACGAGTGCAATTGACAGTGACATATTCCTTCAGTACAATAAAACAATTAATATAAATACGATAAATATATAAAAAAAAAAAAAAAGAAGAGATATTTGTTTTTACCTTTCATCAGTTATACCAACTTAATAAATAAATTGGTCCACAGCTCAAAGAATGATCAAGGGCAGTATCGAATACTGGGAGCATAACTGGGACGAATGCCCAAGGCTACCACGCCATAAACAAAACGCTGCAAATTATTGTGCTATGGTTTATAATTTCCAAATATTAATATATCAAAAATATCTGATATGTCTCCATGAGCATGTGGAGAATAATGCATAAAAGATATCTATGATATAAGAACCTATAAAGCAGAAATTTGAAGCTTGTCCCAAGATAATCGCCGTGAGAGTGTTAAGAAAAAATTGTGTCAATGCAAGTCGGTTGAGATGGCTAGGACATGAAATAAGAGTGAAATGGTACAGAGGAAAATATAGGATATGCACTTCAGCGTAAAAAGACGAGCATTTTTACCGTTTTCCAATTATCAAATAACTAAACAAGGGTAAACCGATTTCCATAGGAACATGCGAAGAATACAAGAACAAGTCGAGTAAAGAAATTAACAGCAGAACAATGGCAGACAATAGAGCCTAATACGCAAACCTGAAACATCTCAAGTCCCAACTGTTGTGCAAAGCAACGATTAAAATTATGTAAATCTCTTATAGATCGAGAGCCCGTGCAAAATATTGTCATTAACTGAAGAAAACGTTTATAGCGATTTTTGAATCCTTGTAGTATTGACATTGAAAAAACAAACATGCCACATGCAAAAATTGAAGTAATATTAATTCACGTATAATATCAGATTTGATTTATTGCATGCACATATAAAACAATAGAGAGGGCATGTTTCAAAATGGTGGCCAATCGAAATTTTAGGACTTTTTTTTTATTTTTCCTCTATAATTCCTAAATGTTTATTATACCGTAAAATTTATGATGCATTAGACCAAACCAAATTTTTTTAACTTATTTAATTTGTTTAACTTATTTTGGATTTTTCAACTTATTTATATAACTTTGACCCATGTATATATTTGTTTTTAACTTTTTTTACATAATTTTAAACCATGTATATATTTGTTTTAACTTGTTTACATAATTTTAATCCATGTGTATCTTGAAATTAAAAAAAAATAGGAAAAAGATTAAAATTGATATGGCCAGCAGGTAAAGGGTCGAATCCGCAGCGAGCCAACAAGGCAGACAGGAGCCGTCGGCAAGGGCAGTACCAATAGGAAGAGGCTCAGTACAATTACTACAAGAGCAGTACCAATAGGAAGTGGCTCAGTACAATTACTACAAGAGCAGTACCAATAGGAAGTGGCTCAGTACAATTACTACAAGAGCAGTACCAATAGGAAGTGGCTCAGTACAATTACCACAAGAGCAGTACCAATAGGAAGTGGCTCAGTACAATTACTACAAGAGCAGTACCAATATGAAGTGGCTCAGTACAATTACTACAAGAGCAGTACCAATAGGAAGTGGCTCAGTACAATTACTACAAGAGCAGTACCAATAGGAAGTGGCTCAGTACAATTACTACAAGAGCAGTACCAATAGGAAGTGGCTCAGTACAATTACTACAATAAAAGGAAAATAGTGGTACAAAACATCGGGAACGCCGATGCCCTTTGAAGGTAGCCGCTATCGAAGATCATTTTATGAGCCTTTTTGAATATAAAAATCTTCGCAAACGTACGGACTATGAAAAATGTGCCCCGATGCCAAATTTGATGTCCATGAATGTACGAACAGTAAAAGAATAGGATAAAATCAACATCGAAGCCCTCGACTCTATAATATTCTTGGGAGGAAACGTGATTGACACTTTTTCAAGTGAAATTTTATTTTTGAAATAGTTTTCATTGCAATATAGTGGTATTATATAATCATATATATCAGCATATGGGATAGTAGGCTTATATATTCTCATTATGTTTCAGACATGGATAAAGAAGTCCTTGAAGTAGTCCTGAAGAAGTTGGACAGAGAGTCGAGAATCGCTTCAATTTTAGACGTCGAGTCGATACCAGCATTGCCCAAAGGTGAGAACTACTCTTCCACCATCTTAAGAGTAACATTGAATGTAGTCTTGGGTAATGGAAGGCTGGCCAAGAAGTCGTTCATTATAAAGCAGATGATAACTGAAGGACAGAGTGGGGAATTCGTTAAAGAGTTGAATGCAGCTAAATCTGAAAGCCACGTAAGCTTTGAATTATAATAGAAACTGATGGTTTATATTAACTTGAAAAAAATAGACACTGCTAGAACATATAAAAGAAGAATGGGATTAGCATGTTTGTGAATTATTTGTTTAATAATATTGGCAACGTTATATTTATCTAATGTAATATTTTCAGATATATTCCGTAATACACAGAGAAATGAACTATCTAATGGAAGAATTCGAAGACACCGATGAAACTCTTTGGTGTAACTTCATTCACTATGACCCGCACTTATCTTGTATCATGCTAGAAGACCTAAAGGTGAACAAAAATAAAAATTGCATTATTTCAGTGAAAATTAATTGTTTTAACGTTGAACATGATTTTTTTATATTTAGGCAACGGGTTACAGTTTGGTCCCCAGGCAGAAAGGTTTGGATATGGAGCATGCTATCCTTGCTCTCAGAGGTTTGGGAAGGTACCACGGAATGGCTAAGGTGCTCGAAGAGAGAGGAATCGTCTCCAAAGATGACTATAAACCTAATGCTATGTTTGCAGACTTAAAACTTACCAAATGCTTTAGTTACGCTGGAATTTTAAATGCTGCCAAGGCTATGCAGGAGAGCTGGGGCCCATCTTGGTAGGTTTTGAGTATTTTTATTGAATGGTGTGAAATAGTGAAGCTAACAACTATTACAACTTCTTATAATAATTGTTTCTAAATTCTAACTCTCAGTCTCTGTCCACTGATTAATATATCCCGTTTGAATTCAATTTAACACAGGAATTATTTTATTATATTATATTTAATTATACGAAGGAAGTTAAGCCCGAGTTTTTCCAAGATTAGGAGAAACGGAAAGCTGGATTTAATGAGACTTTTCAGATTATCCTTTTTATTTGCTTCAAATATCTGGTCTGTAGCTGGGGTGTTGGAAAAATATCGATATACCGAAATATCCATATTTTTTGTAAATACATCAATATTTATGTTAGTCCGATAGCAGAAATTCTATAAATCCTAATTCAATTATAACTACTATTTCGATATACAGTGGAGCGTCGATTATCCGAACGTTCGATTATCGTTTTTTTTTTTTTTTTTTTTTTTTTTTATGTGTGTTATTTTAAATAATTTGATCATGTAAATTACTTATTGGTATTGTTAAAATTATTGTTATTTTGAATAAAATTAAACGAAAAATAAAATTATTTTTCCCAGAACGTCTATAAAGGAAGCCATCCTTAATTATTTCTCAGAAACTGCTTCGTTAAATAGTATTTGTATACCTAGAACTGTATACCTAATTAGTCCATTGCATTGGCTGGTTGTAGTTAGCTTACTTTCAGTTTTAAACCGTTCTTTGTGAGGTGTATACCGCATTTGTGATCACTTTTTTTTTTTATTAAAACATGTCAACAAAAAGAAAACGATATATATGTATGTTTGCGAGTACGTGAATTTCGATTATCCGAACTTTTGATTATCCGAACCACCACTCACAACATTAGTTCGGATAATCGACGCTCTACTGTATATATTTGAAAAATATCAATACGAAATATATCGATATTTTGGTTCGGTATTTACGTCTGTGACTACAGGTCTGTATTTATGGAGTTGGTTGGTCAGTAAGTTAGTGAATTAGTCTAAATACTAAGTAGGTAGATAGTAGCCTGATGCAGCCACAATGTAACTGTCATTATAATACCTTATTACAGTAATCTCTCGTTATCACTAAACTCTCGATGTAGTTATCACGATTCAGTTAACGTGGAACATCGGATAACACCAACTAATTTCTTAGCTCTATCAGAAGCAATACATTTCCTATCATATCTGTGAAGAAATCCCCGGTTAACACGAATCATTCGGTTTGCACGAATGTAGAACAATTTCAGGTAATGTTAGAGTGAAATTTTCCTAGCTAGCACGAACTTATTCTAGATACGAATATTTGTAAAACAATTCTCGGTAACCCATCATGAATGGCTTAGGCCCCATCTTTCTTTACATTCCGTTTCAAATGCACTCTTTACATGTAATATCCGTTTTCATAAAAAAAGGCTAAAAAGAATTGTAATAATAACTGGAGTTTAAAAGATCAAAAGTGGAATTATCGAGAGTTTCCTGCTCAACTATAACTTCAAGTAACTGGGGGTCACCCAGAGATCAGTTGATCTAAATGGTGGATTGGCACAAAAGTTTTGTTGGTGTTTTCTACAGTACAATAAAATTGTATTTGAAAAATAACAACTTACAGCTCAATCCTCAAAGTATAACCCCTCGTGCTGGACTGTCTTGAACTAGCTATCAGCCAACTCTTGAAGACCTCGCAGGTACCAGTCTTTATCTTTTGATCCGAAGAACTCGCGAACACCGTTTTTGACTTCCTCCTGATTATTGAACAGTCTCCTCCTAAGAGAATGAGCCATTGAGCGAAACAAGTAATGTTCATAGGGGACGATATTCAGGACTGTATGCAGGATGTGGTAGAAGTTCTAGACCATCAAGTTCTTCAATTTTTTTCAGAGGTATTCTTGTGGTATGAGGAGGAGCATTATCTTGTTGTAGGAGAACTCTCTTCCGATTGATCAGGGCAGGATATTTTTGAACCACAAGAATAGTCAACAGTTGCCGGTGCTAGTTGACGGATTTTCATTAACTGCCCTTCCTATAGCCTCAATGATCCATTCAGATGGGCGCCCAGAACGTGGTTCATCTTCAAGATTGGCAACGCCCAAACCAACGTTGCGCAGTCCTTTCATTCACAACTCCCTCTCTCCCCCCCCTCCCCGCCACTTCACATATTTTTCGAGCAGCACCCGCTCCAGTAAACCTTTATGTCGCAAAAGTACACCAATTTCTACATTTTTTGAATTCATATTAAAGGTATTGGTTAACTGAGTAAACAATTGTTGTTTGAAAGGTTCTCTTTCTGATGTACATAGCTAGTTAAGGATTAAAGACTCGTACAGATAAACAAACAGTTCCATTCAAGAGCCAACAACACTTTTGTGTAATCCTAATACCAATTTAAATATTTTAAAAGAAGCGGATAGTGGCGTAAAGCGAAAAAAAAAACAGCAATAAAATTTAATATTCAGAAATTAAGCTTGTCAGTCATTATTAAAAACAATGCATTATGAATCCATTGCAAAATATATGTATTAATTGCGAGATCAATTGTTTTAAAAAATGAGTACAACGGATATGACAAACTTGTTCGTCGAATTTGATCTCCCACTATGTTCGTGTTAACGAGGGTCCAATGTATAAATAAAAATCATTCTTAATATTACACTGTTGATTAAATTCGTAAACTAAATTTATTCTTTGTTAAAAATGTATTTCATTGATTGTAAATAAATATATTACTTTGCAGGGAAGAGACGGCAAAGAAACTGATGGTACCATTTGATCCATTTGCTGCAAAGTGGCGCAGTATGGGAACGGTTCCCAATGGGGGTACTGAATTCACCGTCCTCAACCACGGTGACTGCTGGTCGAACAATATGATGTTCAAGTATGACTTTCAGAAGCGACCGATAGCAGTGAAGTGAGTAACATGTATATAACTTTATGGTCTTAAGTTATATTTTATAACTTTAAAAGAAAACATATGTATTTTAATAGATAACCTCAAAAATTAAACAATAAATACATCCAAATCTGAGTACAAAATTCAGCGTTGTGTTCCGAGGTCTTTTGAAACAAGCACCCCTTCTCAGACCTCCTCCTCCATATGAATTCGCACAGATATGACTCCAATATGTCCCGCATTCCTTCTTACATCGTTTCACTAAAGAGCTCTGTAGAAACTTTGGACATACCTTAGTTTAAGTAATGATATTTTGGCTCTACAGAAACTTAAGATCAGTATCATCATTTCTTATGTGTTCACTTAACTGGAATATAGTCATAATGTTCCGGTTCATTGTCACAATTAAAACAATACTAGTATACCCGAGCGAGAATTCTCGCATTAGATATCTATCCTTCTAATCCCCAATGCATTCGAGGTGTAAGCGATATTTGGGAAAAATATTTATTCTATCTTCATTTCATTTTAACAATATAATATTACGAAGAAAGTTTATCAAAAATACACATTTTTTTAAGCTATATATTTTATAATGACTATGTTTAAGTAACAGTTTACTTAATAAGTAATTGGCTCGCCCCACTGGAAAATAATCCCTCAGTTTAATAGTACACAATAAGACTCAGCTATACTTACTATTTTCTATGTTTTGTATTCATATTTAACAATGCTTTAAGTGTTAGACATGGGAAAGAATATATAATCTCCTCTATCATTTATAGAAACCTAAAAGCAATATTTTATTTCCAAAAACAATGTTTACAGTTGAAAAGTTGCCATGACAACGGCAAGTGCACAAGAAGGCATAGAGTCTATGCGGCCCTATATCGCGCGTTCTAGAAAACGGTAGGTTTTAGGCCTTAAAAACACTTTATGCCCGCGTCGAAATCTTTAAAACGCAACGTATCGCATCTCGATCCAAAGACCGACCACCTTCAGAATTTTGAAACCTCCCAGTTTTTTCATCACTTTTATTTAAGCCCTAGTAAGAATTTAAGAAACAAATTTGGAATTCGTCACTTCTCGATGAAATTCCCTTTCTTTTGATACCTCATTCATCAAAATCCATCGCTCCTGAGAGCCGGAAAAGCGATCTATAGTACCGTAATAATATATAGTAGTGATCTAAGTTAACATATGATTTAATTAGAAAATAATTAACTACTTAGATAACATGTATCAGTTATAATATATAACTGGCATGTCTTTTCGACAAAAGACTCTAAATTTATATCAGTGTCAAATACTTTTAAAATTTTAAAAAAAGCTTTAAAGTAGTGTAGGAAAATATAAGAAATGCAAATACCTATGCCAAAATTTGGATGTGATTTCTGTATCCTGCAATATTTTAGAACGGATAGTGTAAATCCGTTTTCCTGATCATATACCGGTCCAACAGCTGATAAGGTTTCATGACAATGAGCTACCTAATTATTGCTGCAGACCTCTCAATCAGTAAAGCAATTAACCTCAACCAATCACTTCCTATTTTATTAGGTTTTCATTTCCTACATAAAAATCCTTTTTTGAATAACTTTTTTAGGATATGACTAGTACACCCGAGCGAGAACTCTCGCATTAGATATCTATCCTTAATGCATTAGAAGTATAGGCGATATTAAGGAAACATATTTATTGGTGTAAACAATATAATATTACCAAAAAAGTTTATTTAACACACACACATTTGGTGAAGCTACATAGCTTGTAATGACTATGTTGGAGTTACAGTTCATACTTAATAAAGAATTAGCTTACCCCACTGGAAAACATCTCTTCAATTTAGCAGTTAGGCAATTAGATCCAGCTGTAACATTTTCTATGTGTAGTATTCATGCATAGCAGTGCCCTTTAGGGTTAGACATGAGAAACAATATATAATTTCCCACTCATTAAAAGTGTTTGTAAACAGGCTCAAATTGAAATAAAGTTGCCATGACAACGACACGTACGCAAGATGGCATGATGCCCGTGCGGACCTATATCGTAAGTTATCTCGAAAGCGGAAGGTTTTTGACCTTTAAAATGCTGTACCAATATGTTCCAATGGAAAATAAACGATCTTGATGCCCGCGTCAAAATCATTGTAACCCAACTTATCCCGTCTCGATCCGCCGACTCTCAGTCGCCAAACCTTTGAAACCTTCCAGTTTTTCCATCACTTTTATTTAAGCCCTAGTAAGAATTTAAGAATCAAAATTAGAATTCGTCATATCTTCATGAAATTCCCTTTCATTTGATACCTCATTCATCAAAATCCATCGCTGCTGTAGAGCCGGAAAAGGGATCTATACTACCGTAATAATATATAGTAGTGATTTGAGGAACAGCAAACACACATGTTGATGGCTTTAACACGATCAGTATTGATGACGTGAACGTTTAATGTTTCTCTCTCCAGCCTATCTCTTTGCATAGAAATGTTCAGGCAAATGTGGCATAGAAATTTTTTTAAAGTTTGCAAGTCTTTTTATCCAAATTAAACATTGATTGTTAATATTTTTTTCAGGTTTTTGGACTACCAACTGCCCCATTACAACACGCCATGTATTGACGTAACCAATTTCTTTTACCTCAGTATCCAGCCGCAAGTACGTCGGAGCAACCACCAACTCCTGGTGAAGACTTACCACGACGCTTTGGTGAGGTCGTTGGACAAGTTCGGTTACGCTGGTACAAAGCCCACACTCGAAGAAATAACTGCTACAATGAAGCGCCTCGAGTTTTTCGGACTGACGTTTTTCGTTGGTATATACGCTGCTGTTGTTTGTTCGTCGACAGAAGCTTTCGACTTCGAAAAGCTTCTGTCAACTGATGGGGAAGAAGGGTACAACGGAGACATTTTTAGAGAACCTGGAATGGTTGAAAAATTGGGCCCGGATATAATTGACTATGTTGAAAGATACATTTCTCTTCTGATTTAAAATACCTGGATGTCTTAAGTCTCTCAAATACCAGTTGATGATAATCCCTGAACTGGCGAAACGTTGACTAGTTAGGTTCTGGAGGAGTAGCTGTGAATAGATTTCTTTAATTTTAAATTAAATCTCATACATAGTACGTGAATTTGAATAAGAAAAAAAAATACAGAGTATTCAATTCTCCTGTTTGACCTCTTTCTGATTCCATCCGTAGGTTTTCAATATTTAGCAGTCTCGCAATTAAATGGCCTGAAATTGGGGCAATGGTGAACATACAGTTTGGGCTAAGGACTAAGGTCCCCGTAGGTGTGAAATTTGAGAAGAGTTCCTTTTCCTTTGGTAGGACTCAAGTTGATTTAATTAACAAATTATTTTTTCAAGTTCCTCATGAATATCTCTACAACATCAGTAACACTGCTAGGTCCTACAATACCTGATTTTTTCTCAGGATAGGCTATACGATATAGGCTCAAATCGAGCATGTCGTCATGTGAGTTCTCAGCAGGCATAATATTAATAAAATATTGTGTTCACGATTGTCCCAAGACTACATAAATATACGGGGCAATTGTGAACAGTTGATTATGGCTCAAAAAAAGATTATTCAGGTAAAAAAAATGTTTTTTCTTGCAACTAAGAAGGCATACTAATAATAACACAAACAAAAATCTTACTTTCTAATAGGTCCTAGGGAATGAAAAGGAACTGTGGACAAAAAATAAATGTAATTCACAATTTTTGTTATAACCTGAATATTATTACTTTTTACAGCAAAGTGGAAGGAAAATATCACATGACTTCCTTGTATGCCTATTGAACTATAAATCGGTGGCTCAAAAAGTGATCCTGAATTCAGTTACTAGTTTCCGAAGATCGCAGTATCTCAAAAACCACACTCGGCTTCGCGACATCCATCTATTGACACACACACACACACACACACACACAAATAGAGAGGAAAACCAGTATTTTACACTAAATTTTAACACTTAAACAAGTAATAAAAATGTTTAATTGGATTGGAAACCAAATTGCGTTTGTAACGTTTATTACCGAAACACATGATTTATGTATTTAATTTAAATATAATTTTTGATGTAAGCTTATTATGACCTTCAATTAAAGTACCCTTTTCAGCTCACCAATTTTAACCAAAATATAGTAAATACATTCACATCAATATAAAGTCCTATTTACCAAATTTGAGATGTTTTACATTATATTTTAATATAATTTTTGATGAAAGTCTAATATGACCTTCAAGTAAAGTACCACTCCCTGCTTTCCAATTTCTAGTATGTTATTTAAATCAATATATAAGTGATAAATACCAAATTTGAGAAGTTTTGCGAAGTATTTCAATATAATTTTTGATGGAAATCAATTATGACCTTCAAGTAAAGTACCACTTCCGGTGATCAAGCAGTGACCAAAAAGGGAGGTTCATAACTAGATTTTACAGCAATCCTAAATACAAAATTTCAACTTTCTGCGGCTAACTGTTTTTGAGTTATGCGATACGTACGGACGTACGTACGTACAGACGCCACGACGAAACTAGTCAAAATGGATTCAGGGAAGGTCAAAATGGATATTTCCGTCGAAATCTGAAAATCGAAAATTTTCGCGATTATAATACTTCTTTAACTTCGTACAAGAAAGTAAAAATGGTAGGAAAGTCTTTAGAAAACCTTCAGTTTTTCATTAGCATTACAGAGTGCTCTGAGATCTCTTGTTCACTATTACCCTTTTTCCATAATTGCTCTGCCTGACCTTAGTTATTTACTGGTATTTGAAGACTTGCATATCAATATAGCATATGTTAATTTTTGTATTTTTTAAGAAAATGTGTTGATTTATCATAATTGCATTTACTTTAGCACTTCCATTATAGATAGATTTTATATGTGTATGATAACTTTGATTATTTTTTACAGCATACTATTGAAAAATACAATATTGGATAAAATATTGAAAACAGATTAATGAATCCTCCATTTCTTTTATTTATTTTTGTTGAGACAGACATATGTTAATAATTATTTTAGAATTAAGTTCTATATTTAGTGTTCGGTATGATTTTGTTTTTATTATTTAGTGTAATATTTGTATTTTTTACTAACTTAAGTCTCGTTTACACGGTGACAGTTTCCTGTGGAGGCAATGGCGTCACGACCATTGGCGATAATCAGTTGGAAAAATGGCGGATATTTTGAGGAATCCAATGAGGAAAAACGCTAAATACTGTCCAATAATTCGACATTTTATATAAATAGAACTATAAATTTATCAGTATTTATATCCGCATGATGTTATAGAAGGATCAATCTAATTAGGGACTGAAAAATTATTTGCCATTTCTATAATTTTGTTTTATTGGAAACTAGTTTCGAATATTATACATTCATCTTCAGTTGTAAAACACACAAAATTCAAAAATAAGCAATTCAAGATACAGTTTGGTATGGTCATATATATTAAATTAAATGTAAAATAAATTAGTATTATAAAACATTTATGAATTAAGAATTAAATTAAGACAAGAAATCAAATACATGTTGGTACTCACCAAGGTTTAAGTAGATTATATCAAACAGAAAAGGTCGTATTGGTTTGTTCTCGCAGTGAACTTGTCATGGGAATGACTGTAATGGAAGAAAGATGGGGTTTTGGTAAGGTGGTAAATTGTACCCTTTAGGGGTCGAGGTTTTTCCAGTAATTTAAATGAAAATGAAAAAACAAAACATAAATTCATGAAAGGCTCAGAAGTTAAATTAATATATCATGTTGAAAACAGCTTCAAATTAAATATATATGAAGCACTTGAAATAATAAAATCCTTCAAATCCAATCCAGATTTTTGCTTAAATGACCAAATCAATATCTCCAATAATCCAATCTTAAATTTATTCCCATCCGTAACAGAAAAAACAAATACTCAGCGGAATTATTGGTAAAACCCCGACCCCTAAACCGTTTACCTATAAACAACCCACCTTTCTTCATTGCTAGTTCAGTGCGAGAACAAACCAATACAACCTTTTCTGTTTGATATAATCTACTCAAACCTTCGTGAGTACCAATATATATTTGATTTCTTGTCTTAATTAAATTCATAATTCATAAATGTTTTATAATACTGATTTATATTACATTTAATTTAATATGTTTAATAATACCAAACTATATTTTGAATTGCTTATTTTTGAATTTTTTGTGTGTTTTTAGAACTGAAGATGAATGTATAACATTGGAAACTAGATTTCAATAAAAACAAAATTATAGAAGTGGCAAATGATTTATTAATTCCTAATTATAAATTTGTCCGCCAGGTTTCGTTGAGTAATCGCCATCGTAGTCATAATAGCGATTGACCAGCTCCAGCTCCAGCTAACTCATTTTTAAGTAAAGGTTAATTCTTCTTATTAAGAACAACATTTACTCTTAGGCTCTATGCCTCATTATTCAGCATCAAGGGCGATTCCAATTCATACACAGTACCTGAAAAATAAGAAATATTTTTCACCAGGTACCAGGTACCTCCAGTTAGACATGGAATAGAAATATATAAAAATAAAACAATTAACGAAATTAAGAAGATCAAGTAATCATAAATTATTTATTCGGCCATAATTATATATTGACATATTCACATAATTTAGTACATAGATCAATAAGTTGTAATGGTTTTCTTTAAATCTTTATTTTGGATGTTGACACTTTTATAACATTAGTAAAGGTGAATGTACATCCATTTTGTGTTTGCGTAAGTGGTTTGCCGACGCATATGTTGAAATATTTGGAGAGATTAAAACGATTGTATACTGTTTATGAAGAGTGAACGTGTATTTTATAAATTAAAGGCGTCTGATTTAATTATTTCCAGATTGGTATTATGTTTTAGATTGTTCATTCTTAGTAACAAAAATATTCTTAAATACCTTCCATTTCGACCAAAACGTATGAAAATATTAAATAGAAATGAAATATTCACTCTCTTGAAAAGAGAATTTACAATCAAACTAGTTGGTTGTAGCAATCAGTTAAGCACGTTCAAAGTTTTTCAGATGTTTTTCGACATAGTCGATAATATCCGGTCCCATCTTTTCTATTATTCCAGGCTCTTTGAGAACCTCCTCGTTAAATCCCTCCTTTCCTTCCGTTGTCATTATCTTTAAAAAATCAAAAGCTTCAGTGGAAAACCCGGTAAGACCAGGGTATATCGCAAGAAAAAGCATCACTCCGAAGAAATCGAGGCGATTCATTGTTGCAGTTATTTCTTCAAGAGTGGGCTTGACACCAGTGAAACCGAACTTGTCCAACGTCCTCACCAAGGAGTCGTGGTAAGTCTTCAGGAGAAGTTGGTAGTTGCTTCGACGCACCGCTGGTTGTATCCCAAGGTAAAAGAAATAGGTAACGTCCATGCAAGGTGTGCTATAACGGGGGCCTTGGTAGTCTAAAAACCTGAAAACAATCGATTTCTTCAAAGAAGAATATGCGGAAAAATTCAAAAGAAAGAGGTATGTAACTAATCCTTAATTAACCGTTTAAGTTAACCTTTTTCTAGTTCTTATTTAACAGAACAGCTGCAACACTCGTTATTATTTCAAATAGCTATGTGAAGCAAAGAATCTGTTCATGTACCAAACATCTGTAAAAAAAGATCACTTTTTAAAAAAGAGCAACTTTGAAACAAAAAATTTTTGTGAGATTTTACGATTGGCACCAGAGGTAGAAGGTTATGAGTTCCATTTTGGCTACAATTTATAATAAAAAATAAAACTTTTTTTTTTTTTACACCGATCCCCCATTCCATTGTAAAACATCTGGTCACTTTAAATTAATACTAACTAGTTGCTGGGATCATCATTTATTCAAAACCATCTAAATTTGTCAATTAAATATACTTCATTTATTTTTTCTTAAATGGAATCACTTTTCTTTGTTTTTATTATTAAATCTTAAGTCTTAAATTAATTGTTTTGTTTTTTTCACTTCATTCATACATATATATAAGGTCATATTGTCAGTATATTAACGCACACTGAAGGGATGAAACGGCTGAGGAAGGTTACATTTTAACAGCTGATCAGTAAATATTTAAATTATTGATCAGCTGTTTCAATACCGGTAATCATTCAAGCACTTAAATCAAATATACTAAGCCATTAATATATAGAAAGGGATATTAAATCATTGATATCGATAAAAAAACTACTTGGTATTGAGTATCGATCGGTATCGTAAGTCCGTCCCTATCTGTTTATTATACACATTCTTTCTTGATTACTAATTTAAACATATGTTTGACTTAAATCCAATAAAATAAATCTACTTTTCGGATCCTAAAATATCTGATGTGGACAACACATGACTTCCTTGTATGCCTATTAAACTATAAATCGCTGGCTCAAAAAGTGATCCTGAATTTGGTTACTAGTTTCCGAAAATGGCAGTATCACAAAATGACACTCGGCTTCGCGACATCCATCTTTTGAAACACACACACACACACAAATGGGGAGGAAAACCAGTATTTTATACTCAATTTTAACACTTAAAAAACAAGTAATAAAAATGTTGAATTGGATTGGAAACCAAATTGCGTTTGTAACCTTTATTACCGAAACATATGATATATATATTTAATTTAAAAAACATTTTTGATGTAAGCTTATTATGACCTTCAGATAAAGTACCCTTTTCACCTCACCGATTTTAACCAAAATATAGTAAATACATTCATTTCGATATAAAAGTCGTATTTACCAAATTTGAGATGTTTTACATTATATTTTAATATAATTTTTTATGAAACTCAAATATGACCTTGAAGTAAAGTACCGCTTCCGGTTTTCCAATTTAGACCAAAGTCTAGTATGTTATTTAAATCAATATATAAGTTATAAATACTAAATTTGAGAAGTTTTTCATAGTACTTTAATATAATTTTTTATGGAAATCAATTATGATCTTCAAGTAAAGTACCACTTCCGGTAATCAAGCAGTGACCAAAAAGGGAGGTTCACAGCTAATTTTTATAACAATCCTAAATGCAAAATTTAAACTTTCTACGGCTAACCGTTTTTGAGTTATGCGAGATACGAACGTACGTACGTACAGACGCCACGGCGAAACAAGTCAAAATGGATATTTCCGTTGAAATCTGAAAACCAGAAATTACTTCGTACAAGGAAGTAAAAAGAAGGAGAAAAAATTATTAAAAATTATTTCTTGGCATGTGGTCGCCACTGAATATAGGATGTAAAATATTAATTACTCACTTCACTGCTATCGGTCGCTTCTGAAAGTCATATTTGAACATCATATTGTTTGACCAGCAGTCACCGTGGTTGAGAACTGTGAATTCTGACTCCTCAGTTTGAAAAACTTGGTTAAGCTTGTCAACAAATGGATCAAAAGGTATCATCAACTTCTTTGCAGTCTCTTCCCTGCAAAGTAACATACTTTTGAACAGTTAATAATTAACGAAGAGTGATTTCAGGCTGGTTGTGAACCATCTGAGTAAAATTTCAAGACAGAATTGCGTAATAAAGGAAATTGAAATATTTTCAAAATTACGAGGCTCAGACAATTTTAAAAATTATGTTAAGTTCATCATAAATATTGTCCATTTACGTTGATATGTAGACAAAAGCAACCTTATACTAATTTTGTAGGCTTTATCTCCTAAATAATTATTTAATGCAAAACAAATTATTAAAATCCTACGGTGTTAGTGTTTAAATTAAGTCCTAGATTAGTGCATTGAGGGAATTAGTTATATATAATTCGTTAAGAACTCACAAGGACCTGTTGAGCAAATATGACATTCTGCAAGTTTTCCTTCAGGTTTACATTACACGCTATTGGACTGATCAAATACAACAAGTACAAAAACAAAATAAACTCTTAATCTTGAAATTTTCCTAATAATCTTGTTATAATAAATTCTGTATTAGTTATCTATCAGCTATGTGTTGATCTTTATTTATTAAATAGTTTTGATTAGATTTTTATAATTAATAATAATGTTTATGGAAAGCATCATTTCGTCTCAATACTCATGCAAATGGTACGTTTATAATTAGCAATTCCAAAACTTACCAAGCAGGGCCCCAGTTCTCTTTCATAATCTTCGCAATATTCAAAATACCAGCGTAAGGAACGCATCTGATAAGTTGTAAGTTGGTGAAAACGGATGTGCTCCTGTACTCATCTTTCGAAATGATTCCTCTCTCTTCAAGTACCTTGGCCATTCCGTGGTACCTTCCCAAACCATTCAGAGCAAGTATGGCATGATCCAGATCCAAACCCTTCTGTCTAGGAACCACGCTGTAACCCCTTGCCTGAATTTCAAAAATATACTTAGGTTTATTTTTATCTAATTTTACAGCAGGAAAGATAATTTTATTTACGTTTAGGTCTTCTAGGAGGATATAAGATAATCGGGGGTCATAGTGAATGAAGTTACACCAAAGAGTTTCATCAGTATCTTCGAATTCTTCCATTAGATAGAGCATTTGTTTGAGTGTTACGGAATATATCTGAAAATATAATATTAGGTTAAACAATAGTTCACTTATATTATTAACCAAGTAATTTTAACTCATGTCCATCCAATTGTTTTTCATTTTTTCTACTAATATTGAGTTTATAGAACAAGGAAACATATTTACCAGGCTTGTCCAATTGTTGTCCTATGGTGATGATGTAGACATTGTAGGACGCTCTCTTCAGGCCGTGACTGAGGCTTGAAGACTTGTACTTGAAGTCAATGAGTACATGGTAACAGAAGAGACTCCTAAGCCAGGTGAGACGGTTACTATTGGACCTCATAACTTTGAAAAAGTATCGGAGTTCATTTTCCTTGGATCTGTGGTCCCTCAGGATAATAAAACCGATATTGAGATAAGAAAGGGGATCACCGCAGCCGACAAATGCTACTTTGGGACAAACATCTGAGCAAACGTATGCTTTCAAGGCAGACCAAGCTCCACCTTTATAAAACATTGATTCTTGTTTATGGATCGGAGTGTTGGCCAAAGGGTTCCGAAAAAGAGCTCTTCATTTTTAAAAGAAAAGTATTCCGCCGTATCTTTGGGGGTGTAAAGGTTGAAGGCAATTGGAGGCGACGCACGAACCATGAGCTATATATCGCTTTTGGGGATGCAGATGTCAGGGCAATGGAGTTGAGGCGCTTAAGATATGCAGGGCATATCGCCAGGATGGCGGATGAAGAAATGCCCAAAATACTGCTGACACAGCCAACCCATGGGACAAGAAGTTGGGGGAGACCAAAGCTGAGGTGGTCAGATGGTATGGCAGGAGATGCTTACAGCATCCTTGGAGTCAGGAACTGGAAGGCGTCGGCACAAGATCTGGAGGAAGCGGTTGGAAGAGACCAAGACCTGTAGCCGGGTTGTAGCGCCCTGAAATAATAATAATAATATTGAGTTTTGAGCTTACCTTGTTCTCTGCTTTCGCTGCATTGTTTTGCCGCACGAATTCAGCCCTCTCTCTGTCAGTGATCATCTGTTTCATGATGAGGGATTTCTTGGCAAATCTTCCATTACCCAAGACCACATTCAATGTTACTCTAAATATGGTGGAAGAGTAGTTCTCGCCTTTAGGCACTGCTGGTACCGACTCAATTTCTGTAATTGTGGCGATTCTCGACTCTCTGTCCAACTTCTTCAAAACTACTTCAAAGACTTCTTTATCCATATCTAAATTATATTTAGAATACGTAAGTTTACCGGATTGTATCAATTATGATTTATAATATAATTTGTTTTATGGTTTTAAGATATAAAAGATGGAGAAGTAAAATGAATACGCATTTGTACAAAATATATTTTTAATTCATTTTTTATCGTATTTATTTATTATATTTAATGCCGTAATATTTATTCATAATAGACCATATCTGATGTGACATACATCTCTACCTATGTAAATATTTCTATATTTATGCACTATAAAAGACTTTCACTTAAAAACAAATTATAATATAATATTTTCCATTTTCTATATTGCAACTTTTCTTTGAAATCATTCCTTATGAATAATAAGGAATAAGGAAAAAGAGATACAACACTCAAGGAGAACATAATAGATTAATCATCGACTATGTAACTGAAACATTTTATCGTGGCAACTATTGACTTGCGAATTAAAACAAAAATATTTTTTTCTATACATTTATTCAATTATATTCCACTTCTCATTTTCTTAGCCCAATGAAGATTGTAAAATGTGAATCCATAACTGTTTTTGATGATTTGAACACCAGCATAATAATCCTCCGGAAACCGATCTATTTTTGCACTTGCACCGTAACCGCTACTGCTTGAATAATGAGTCTTCCAGTTGCCTCGTATGCACTTACCCCACAAGGCAGGGGCAAGTCCGTACTAGGTACTACCAAATTGAAATATCAATCTCATAAAAATTGACGTGATTGAAACGCGGACTTGAATGTAATATTCAAACATAGTCGTCTACGGAACATTTTTAAATAACCGAGGAAAAATCTAGCTTCAAAAATAAAGATTTACAGTAATTTAAAGTCGAACTTTGTAGAATCTTGTGCGCATTTACCCCACAAGGCAGGGGCAAGTCCGTACTAGGTACTACCAAATTGAAATATCAATCTCATAAAAATTGACGTGATTGAAACGTAGACTTGAATGTAATATTCAAACATAGCCGTCAAAGGAACATTTTTAAAAAACAGAGAAAAAATCTAGCTTAAAAAATAAAGATTTACAGTAATTTAAAGTCGAACTTTGTAGAATCTAGTGCGCACTTACTCTCCCCTTCCCCCCCTCCTCCCCTCCACATTATCTTACTAGTTATTTTTTTAACATTGTCTTTGGGTTCTTCGTACAAAGTTAATTACATTATTAGAACACTGAAGCCCATTGCAAGGATTTGGCTTACCTGATCAAGACACGGATGTTATGATTCTGGAACTATTACCTCAGAACTCTCCGACTGTTACTGAACGGCATAGATGAAACCAAATATTCCCCTCCGGAGATAGCTATCTACGTCATTGCTGAATGTTGGATGGCCTTGTAATGACAAATAAATAAATAAATAAATAGGTAAATTCATGGTAACTGCGGTTAAAATCATCTTCAAAATATTATTCCAAAACTACCTTCATATTACGATAGTTAAAATAACGCGATAAGTTAAAATACACTGTAGAGTGACAGTAAGATCTAAGATATATAATACAGCAACATTAAGATCTAAGGTATATTATAAAGTGACCAGTAAAATCTAAGATATATAATACAGTGACCAGTAAAACCTAATATACGTATATACAGCCCAATAAAAGTAACATCTAAGATATACGAGTATAATACAATTGACTCTCAATAATTTGAAACTCAAGGGACCAGAGAAAAAGTTCAAATTTCCGAGAGTTCGAAATAATAGGAGTTTAAAGAATCAAGAAGCAGGGAGGAAAAAATTCATATAAAGCAGATAATGGAAGATGATGTAGTTAAAATTTGGTAAAAATTGATTCAGTAGCTTTGCAGTTAGCGGTTACAAATGAAAAACTGGTTGTCCTTATAATAGTTTGAAATTTATATATATATATATATATATATATATATATATATATATATATATATACATATATATATATATATATATATATATATATATATTTCGGTTAGCACTGTAGACCATGGAGATCCTTGGCCGCGCGATGCGGTATTCATACATGAAAGACCACACCGTGATTCTCATTTTTTTTTTTTAGGTACACGCGGTGGAGTCATCACTCCTAGGCCCGGCCTTTGAGAGTTGCCTCCAAGTAGGCTGACGGGCCTCACATATCCGGGGGTTATATATGTATATATATATATATATATATATATATATATATATAAATATATAGATATATATTGGGTGAAAACGTTGTTCTGTGAAAAAAATAGTAGGGTTAAAAAAAATAGTGTGAAATTTATTGCCGTTTAAACAAACATATTATCGTTGTGACCCGGCTCCTTAACAAAATTTGAAAAAAAAAAAAACGTTTTATAGGTTAAAACCATTTTGTGATGATTTTGATTTTGAAACCAACGGGAGACAAAACTCGAAATATAACTTATTCAGAAGTCATAAAAAATAAATTCATTTTTTCACTTACAATAAATGTAATAATTAAATCGTTAATAATGGCCAGTTTCAAGTATTGAACTTGGAGAATCCATGTTTTCTCATGGCCAATTCTACGTTGTATTCTCCCGAATAGGAAAACCAAGGGATTTGTTGGTAAATAAGCCAAGTGGAATCACCAAAAGCATAATATTATGCAAGAACTTTGCATTAAGCTTAAAATTAAGTAAAACAGTATATAATTTATATAATTATATAATATATAAATATTTATAATATATAATATATAAATAATATAATTTACATAATTCAAAAAAAATAACAATGTGTATGTAAATATTGTATTTTAATTAAATATAATAATCGATATCAAACTTTCAATTGTGTTCATTAAATCTCCCTCTCTTTCTCTCTCTCTCTCTCTCTCTCTCTCTCTCTCTCTCTCTCTCTCTCTCTCTCTCTCTCTCTATATATATATATATATATATATATATATATATATATATATATATATTGTTTGTTTGATTTAGTTTTGTTTTTATTTCAATTGAACACTGGAATTGTATTAAACCACTGAATATGTAAATTTGATAAATCGTACCATTCATGTAGTATGCCTCTAATAAGCATGTATAAAATAATAAACGGTCCTTATGTGGGGTTACCATGTAAGGAAAAGATGTAAAAAAATATATATATATATATATATATATATATATATATATATATATATATATATATATATTTTGTTTTGTGGGAAAGAGAGAGAGATTTTGTGAGCCTTACCTGCCAAAAAAAAAAAAATTAAAGCGATCTTACATTGCTGGGAGTTGTTATCAGACAAACAGATGATAACGCTGACAGCACGAGTCCAAACATGTAGGTCAACATTTTATTGAAATTTTTCACGTTATAAAAATTAGAATTTACTCAGTCCTTCCCACTTATTTTATCCCATTAATTTTTCGCATAATTTGTCTTGTAAAAATTCAATTTCATGTGAATGAATATTTAATTATAAGTATCTCTTTTGTCTACATAGGGTGGATCAGAAATGCCTGACACATTGTGAAGGGCTATAAAAAACAAAGCAATATCTCTAGAAAAAAAACAGGTTTTATTTTCAATTAGTGCATTGAAAATAATTGTTTTTTCTGAATCCTTGAGAAAATCTTGTTTAGTCGAAAAAAATAAGAGAATAACTCGAAATTATTTCACGGGAAATTTTACCCCTTCAAGCCAAAGGAACGAGTTATTTATATATAATAAATTTTTGACATAAAATATCAATTATACAAATTACAAAATCAAAAGACTGTAAAATTATTGTAATGTAATTCTTGATAATGAATATGTTATATGCAACGCTGGTAAGCAAGGTATTGCATCCATGGAGTCAGAAACATTGTGCTTTGTTTATTTTTCAATAGAATGTTAATTACCTCTAACTAATAAAGCTTGCTCAAGTTTGTATAAGTTGTTTATTTATTAAATACACTGCACAAATCATTAAAAGATTGTAAACAAAAATAAACATTTCTAACATTTATTGATCTTTTTTACATGAGGGGTTTTGAAAATTAAAATTAATTTGTTTTTATAGAAAATATATTTGATTAAAATGATTCTTGAGAGGAAGTTGATAAAAAGGTAGATAAGATGTAGATGAATTTTTTCACTTATGTTTGAATTATAAAGAAAATCTAATGTAATAGCTATCATTGTACCAATATTTATTTGAAGCAAAAACATATAATTATATATCGAAAAATCATATAGGTACCTGCTCGGTGGGGCAGAAATAACCGACACAATTTGAAGAGATGTAAAAAACATACCAATGTCTCTAGAAAAAAAATGGTTTTATTTTCAAAAATCGTATTAAAAATAGTTTTATTTCAGTGGGTTTTTAAAATATCTTCCACATGTCGGCAGTCATTGACCGCGCACTGCCGAACCACTTAGTGTCGTTTCTGGTTGAATGGGATTGATTTCTTCTTACCTGAATCTTTCCTTCAAATAATCCATAGAACGAGATTTAAACACTGATTATGCAGTTTTTCTTCGAGAAATTCCCACAGAAAAAAATCGCATGTAAGACATTTTCGAGAAAAAGGGTCAATACGACAATGAAGTTTCACTTAAATAATTTTCATGTTTTCATCTATACGTAGTAAGGTCCATAACTTTCAGGCCTGAGGAAGAAGAAAAGCTGAAATAAAAAAAACTGGTGTTATTGTTTTTCGATATATTCAATCTTTGAGAAAAGATAGAATTCGTTAGGAGCCAAATCTGGGCTGTATGGTGAATGGGAGGTTTCTTGGCATCGGCAGTCCACAGTGACCTTGATAATCAATGATGTGTGGACAGGGGCATTGTTGTGAAGAAGCCGAACACCTCTGCCCAACTTTCCACGCCTTTTCTCTTTGATGGCGTCTTGTAAGCGGCGAAGTAGGGCTGCATGATACTCGGAATTCACTGTGGTGTTCCTTTCCTTAAAATCAATCAGCAGTATTCCTCTACAATCCCAAAAAATGGTGGCCATTACCTTTTTTGTCTACTCCGTGACTTTTACCTTCAGCGTAGGTTCTTCTCCTGGTCTTCTCCATTCCATGGACTCTCTTTTGCTAAGTGGATCAGAGCATAGAACCATTGTCTCGTCCTCAGTTACAATGGAATCCAAGAAATTTTTTGGGTCGACATTATACCCACGTAAAAATTCATTGTAGCAGCAAGCACGTTCCTCTTTTTGAGCAGGCGAAAGAATCTTGCTCTCACCTTGTTCATATGCAAATTTTCTTTAATGATCCTCAGAACACTTGTTTTTGAAAGCCTCCTACATAGCTGCTATTTCTTTGGCCTACATCCTCCGATTAGACAGCAATTCAGCTTCCACAAGTTGATTGTTTCAAAAGAGACAGCTTTCAGGACGCGGTTCGTCATCCAGACTTTCTCTCCCTCCCTAACTTAAATAATTTTGCCCATTCTTTCAAAGTGGAATACGAGGGGAAGGACTCCCCATATACATACCATCCAAGCGCTCTTTAATTTGCGCAGGAGTAAGATCCTCTTTACAGAAGAATTTAATAATCGCACGGTATTCAATCTTGAACATTGTTGAAACACACAGATTCCTTCAAGGTTAGAAACGGACTGACAGGACTGAGGTAGTGTGGGTGATAGGTATGGAGAGTGCAGGCATAGACATGCACGGGGGGCCAGCTTGAAGTAGAGGGACCAGGGCAGGCCGGCAACTTATAGGCCTTACTATGTATATTTTTTATTTTATTTTTTTTTTTTTTCCTTAACCTCCAATTTTATTTACATAATAATAAACAGCCAATGCCATTGTGAAACCTCCTGTGAGACAAGAAAAATTAGTTTTGTGATTTTGATTTTATTAAAAACCAGATTTTATCTCATTTGTGCTGATGAAAAGCACTCATGTGTTAAAAAATAGTTACATTATTTAAATTGATCAGAAATAATGCTGCTATTGTTAATGTGCTAGGGCTAACACTACAGTTACCATTGGAAATCACCCATGAGGCACTTCCAAGATAGTCTTTACTTTGTTGGTTTCACTGTTATTTACCTATCATGTTCTAATGTTTATAATTAATATATAAAATTATATTTAAAATAGTGCTTATAAATAAATTTATTGTTTGTGCTTTAAAATCAAGTTTTTGACGCACACCATGTTCCAGGACTGCAATGATGAAATAACACATTTTTACTTTCTGATTCTCCGACTTTATTTACAATTTAAAAGATAAAATTGAAAAAAATAAAAATAATTCATAGCCCCTAATTACGCTTCTGATGAGTTGATTGCCTGAAGATTCGCCTTTCTCCGTAATCAATATAGTTGGAGGATCTATATTACATCTTAAATTTTTAGAATTTTTAATTTACAGCTAGATGATGGGGGCTCACTTCTTATTTTATATCGGCCTTACAGACTAAAACTAAAACTAAAATTTAACTTTTAAATAGTTGTTGCCAACGCTGGGGTACTCCAGAAGAAATGAGCTCACTGAAAGTGGAGTTTGTTTTAATTTTTATCTACTTCTCAGTTAGGAAATTGTATATTATTTAGCTTCTTTTTAATCAATGCATTGGTGTAAGTTACTGTGCAACGAAAAAATGTCAGATCTTTTGTAGTTATTTAAGTAAAATTGTTTTTATACAGTAAACGTATTTAATTTAAGGCTATTCTTAAATTAGAGTCAATAGATTGATATTTATAGGTTACGGTATTTTTCATATGGTATTTCTATCATCCGTCTATTCGCTTAACCGTCAGCCCCTTGGTCCCAGCGGTGACGGTTAATCGAAGTTTTACTTTAGCTATTTTCTGGTGTTTGAGAGGCTAAAGGCTTTGAGTTGGTAATCTTCCAACAATATCCTAACAATATTTTTTTTTTTATCTTTTCTTAACTTTTTTCTCTCATTAATTAATGAATGAAAGATTTGTTGAATCTTTTAATTCATATGAGAAATGTGCCTTTCAACGAAGTCAATTAAATCCGGCCCCAATTTTTCTATCATTCCAGATTCTCTTAAAACGTCACCGTTAAATCCTTCTACTCCTTCAGTTGTCAGAAGCTTCTCAATATCAAGAGCTTCTGTTGATGAACAAATAAGATTTGGATAGAAAGCAGCGAAAAACGAATATCCGAAGAACTCGAGGCGTTTCATTGTAGCAGTTATTTCTTCAAGGGTGGGCTTTGTACCAGTGTAACCGAACCTGTCTAACGAGCTCACCAAGGAGTCGTGGTAAGTCTTCACCAGGAGTTGGTAATTGCTACGACGTACTGTTGGCTGGACACCGAGGTATAAAAAGTAGGTAAGGTCCATGCATGGTGTGCTGTAATGGGGGATTTGGTAGTCCACAAACCTGAAAAAAAAAGATTAATAATCATATTCTATTGATCTGGATAATAGGAGAGGGAGAGGGGAGAAACGATACATATATTAAAATCACGGTATTACAGTTATTCAGCGGTACCGGTTCGAACCGCCATGGATGGGTTGAAATTTATTTCATTACTAGCCCACGGAATGAATCTAGACTTTTCCACCCTGGCTAGAATAGATTGGTAACACGAAGGAAAAACCCGTACTCTCTGCCTTAAATTGGAGTTGATAAGGACGTTAAACCCCAAATAAAAAATTAAAATATCTGATGTGGACAAGACATGACTTCCTTGTACGCCTCTTAAACTATAAATCGGTGCCTCAAAAAGTGATCCTCAATTTGGTTACTAGTTTCTGAAGATTGCAGTATCTCAGAAAAGACACTCGGCGTCGCGACATCCATATATTGACACACACACACACACACACACACACACACACACACACACACACACGCACACACACACACACATACACACACACAAATAGGGAGGAAAACCAGTATTTTACACTCAATTTTAACACTTAAAACAAGTAATAAAAGTATTTAATTGGATTGGAAACCAAATTGCGTTTGTAACCTTTATAACCGAAACATATGATTTATGTATTTAATCACTACTATATATTATTACGGTAGTATAGATCCCTTTTCCGGCTCTCAGGAGCGATGGATTTTGATGAATGAGGTATCAAAAGAAAGGGAATTTCATAAAGAAGTGACGAATCCTGATTTTGTTCCTTAAAATCTTACAAGGGCTTAAATAAAAGTGGTGAAAAAACTGGAAGGTTTCAAAACTTTGACGACTGAGAGTCGGCGGATCGAGACGGGATAAGTTGGGTTTTAAAGATTTTGACGCGGGCATCAATATCATTTACGCTCCTAGGGAGCGTATTGGTCCAGCGTTTTAAAGCTTAAAACCTACCGTTTTCGAGATAACGCACGACATAGGTCCGTACGGGTCTTATGCCATCTTGCGTACGTGCCGTTGTCATGGCAACTTTATATCAATTTGAGTTTGTTTACAAAAACTTTTAATGAGTGGGAAATCATATATTGTTTCTCATTTCCAACCCTAAAGGGTGCTGTTAAATATGAATACTAGACATAGAAAATGTCATAGCTGGATCTAATTGCCTAAATGCTAAATTGAAGAGATGTTTTCCAGTGGGGTAATTTAATTCTTTATTAAGTATGAACTGTAACTTCAACATAGTCATTACAAACTATGTAGCTTTCCCAAATGTATGTTTTAAAAAAACTTTTTGGTAATATTATATTGTTTACAAGAATAAATATGTTTCCCTAATATCGCTTATACTTGGAATTAGGGATTATAAGATATCTAATGCGAGAGTTCTCGCTCGGGTATACTAGTTTAAATATAATTTTTGATGTAAGCTTATTATGACCTTCAAGTAAAGTACCCTTTTCGGCTCACCAATTTTAACCGAAATATAGTAAATACATTCATATCGATATAATAGTCCTATTTACCAAATTTGAGATGTTTTACATTATATTTTAATATAATTTTTGATGAAGGTCTAATATGACCTTCAAGTAAAGTACCGCTTCTGGTACTCCAATTCATACCAAAATCTAGTATGTTATTTAGATCAATATACAAGTTATAAATACCAAATTTGAGAAGTTTTGCATTATATTTTAATATAATTTTTGATGGAAATCAATTATGACCTTCAAGTAAAGTACCACTTCTGGTGATTAAGCAATGACCAAAAAGGGATGTTCACAACTAGATTTTACAACAATCTTAAATACAAAATTTCAACTTTCTACGGCTAACCGTTTTTAGTTATGCGAGATACGAACGTACGACCGTACGTACGTACAGACGCCACGACGAAACTATTCAAAATGGATTCAGGGATGGTCAACATAGATATTTCCGTAGAAATCTGAAAAACGAAAATTTTCGCGATTACAATACCTCCTTTATTTCGTACAAGGAAGTAAAAAGGGTATTAAATTCACGACAGAACACATCGTCGTAGCCTACGCAGTCTTTTAGGCACTAAAGCCATCAAGGCATTAGTCTTGGGTATTTTTGCTGTTGTTTCCGAAGCCTACCTTGAAAAACATGTTAAAAAAGAACGTTTTGCTTGCTTATGGAGGTTTATTAATACAGAAAGTGATTGGTTGTCGTTAATGGCCTATTTTTGGTGGTTTCAACCAAAAAAATGATACTAGCATCTAACTATAATATATATATATATATATATATATATATATATATATATATATATATATATATATATATATATTTAATCACTCACTTCACCGCTATCGGTCGCTTCTGAAAGTCATACTTGAACATCATATTGTTTGACCAGCAGTCGCCGTGGTTGAGGACTGTAAATTCTGTCTCCTCAGTGGCGACCTTTCCCAAACTGCACCACTTTTCAGCAAACTGATCAAATGATATCATCAATTTTTTTGCGGTCTCTTCCCTGGAAAGTAGCATTATTATCAATTAATAATATACATTATTAGCATAGATTGAAGCTAACGAATTTAACCAACATTGTAATGCTAAGAATGATTTGTATTTATGATAAGGCATCAACATATTGCATTATGGGTACATCAAACTACTTAGTGCAAGCTGATTTTTGCCATGCGACCAGTTTACTGACTTACCGGCAATTCAACTACATTGATATAGTCCTTAATATTTACACAAAGAAAGTAGTGGATTGAGCAAAATGGCGCGGAAGAGATAGTATATTGGGTATTAAGCAAGAATACTGCAGAGTCTTCAGGACGCGTGCCCTAAATCCAGCTAAATAGTGTACAGCAGTATAAATATAAACAGGGCACGATAAAAAGAACTATATGGAAACATTAAATAAGTAAGTAGTAAGTAATTAGCGCTGCCTTCCTTTTCCTGGAGTAAAACCTCTGGTGCATGGGTTTTTATCCTCATTCCCGGAAGGTCCAGCTATAATATCTAATGCTTATTAGCCGACAGACGTGTTAACTCTGGTTGGCTCCCTGGTGACTCACAGTGGCTTGTCCCACGCGTTATGCGCGCACCATAGGAGGGTGCATGCACATTTACAAGCGGGAACAGACGGGCAGAAAGAAAGTATAAAAATGAGTAAACGGTTTGAAGGCATAAATCGAAAATGGAAGTGTGAGCGTGTTTATAGGTTTGTGTGTGTACAAGTGCATATTTCGTAAGTAGTAATACAATATAAGTAGTAATATAGTAAGTAGTAATTTAGTAAGTAGTATATAGTGCACATAGTAAGTGTATAAAGTCTATCAAAGTTTAAATAGTAAATAGGGCGATGAACTGTGTGGGCAACAGAGCGTTGAACATGGTTACCGAAACCATTCTCCCTTAAAATTCACATGGAAGCACAACCACGGTATGCCTTCGACCTTGAGGTATTAAAACCGGTACGAAGGTCGCCATTTGGTCTTAAGAAAGGCAATCATTATAAATGCTACAACGGGTGTGACGCCCCCCGGGCGTCACAATTGAGGTTGTGTCAGGATCTCCTTTGGGGATTTCCTGGTACCTGACGTAATAGTCGTGGTTAATGAGGCCACCTGGAGGAGGACACTTCAATTGGAGTCCTGCCGGCTTAGTAGGTCTTCCCCCATATTCCATCCTTGTATAAGGTGGGGAGAGACAGTTAAGACCTTAGGGTCAGTGTACGCCTTTCTTCTTTCCCGTCTCACCTCCATCATGCTCATGTCATACATGTATGAGTCAATGCAGTGTGGAAAATACCACTGGAGTACTTTTTCATACCCGTGAACCTATTCATTCTTTGATTATTCAATGCAACTTCTATCAGATATAAGTATCCAGTTTGCTTTAGTCACTTGTGATAGTACGTCATGCAATATTTCTTCTTTCGTAAGATTTGATTGTAATTCGAAAGATGTCAACCAAGTCTGTGGCGTTTCTCGATAACGCAAAAAAAAACATGCTCAGAATTATAACATTCCGTAAAAAGTAAGAACACCAGCTAGTGTTAAAACATTCATGAATACTGAATAATATTTACAACTAGTGTGTGTAACTTACCACGAAGGACCCCAGCTCTCTTGCATAACCTTAGCAACACTCAAAATACCAGCGTAAGGAACGCATTTGACAAGTTTTAAGTCGTTAAACAATGCATAAGGCTTATAGTCATCTTTGGAGATGATTCCCCTCTCTTCGAGCACCTTGGCCATTCCGTGGTACCTTCCCAAACCTCTAAGAGCAAGGATGGCATGTTCCAAATCCAAGCTGTTTTGTCTTGGAACTACACGGTAACCACTCGCCTAAACATGAAAAATACACTTTAGAACAATTACTTTTAGATTAAAATTATTTCACTACGAGAGAAATATTTGTATTCACCTTTAGGTCTTCTAGTAGGATACAAGATTTGTGTGGGTCATACAGAATGAAATCACACCAAAGCGTTTCTTCGGTGTCTTCGAATTCTTCCATTAAATAGGTCATTTGCTTGTGTACTACGGAATATATCTGGAAGTATATTATATCAGCATCTTATCTTCAGCAATGAATAGTATTTTAAATAGTAAAAAAAAAAAATAATAATAATCCGTCATTTTTTTTCTATTATTACAAAACTAACCTGACTTTCAGATTTAGCTGTATTGAACTCTTTCATGATTTCACCACTCTCTCCTTCAGTGATCATCTGCTTCATGATGAACGACTTTTTGGACAGCCTTCCATTGCCCAAGACCACTTTCAATGTTACTCTCAAGATGGTCGAGGTGTAATTCTCTCCTTTGGGCAAAGCGGGCACCGACTCGACGTCTAAAATTGAAGCGATTCTCGACTCCCTGTCCAACTTCTTCAGGACTACTTCAAGGACTTCCTTATCCATTTCTAAAATACATTTTAAGATACATACATTACTAGAATATATCCATTTATGCTAATATTCTAAGTTTCACTATTTATTAGTTTGGTTTTGAAATGTTTGTTTTGAAGAGCTTTAAATCATTGACGAATGTGGGATTTTGTTAATATGCTCTAATCCAACATTCTAGATGACTTCCTATCATTTATTTTTAATGCTTTAAAATGGACTGGATTAAAAAATAAAATAAGATTAATAATTTTGTTAGAATATTATGGAAGATTCCAAAAATAAACTTTCAAATCTTTATATTTCTGTTGATTCTTTTATTTCCTCAGCATACTATTCTCTTTACACCTCTGAAATCGCTGACCACCCTTGCACCACCATCTGTAGCTTCGCTGACAAAACAATCATTCTTTCTTCCCACAGAAATCCCACATAGCATCTATAGTCTTCCAAAACCATTTATTTGATCTGGAAAAGTGTTTTCGCAAATAGAAAATTTGAATCGAGTCACGTTAGCTTCTCCCGACGGAAAGCTTATTGTCCAGCAGTAAATATCGACAACAGCTCTGCACCTTCGAAACGCTATCTCGGACTATGCTTGGACAAAAGATTCTCATGGAATCAAACATACAAAATCAAATAGGCAAAAATTGGCAAGACGATACAAATAACTATCACAACTTCTGGATTACAGATCTTCACTAAACTTAGGAAACAAACAACTACTATACGAAGATCTATTTGGACATATGAAACACAACTTTGGGATTCAACAAAAACAAGTTCATACGCACAAAATACAAACAAGACCATCCATAATTCTTCGAAAACTTTTAAATACACCTTGCTTAATTTAGAATCACACTATACACAACGATTTGATCATTCCAACAGTAAAATCTTGCTTTCATTTATTTCTACATTTCACTCTTCAACTCAGAATCACACCAATCTATCTCTTTCCTCTCTGTTACCCGGTTATTCTGAACAAAGGTTAAAAAGACAATGGCGTAGAGATCTCATTGTTCACCAGTAATCCAAAATTCAAGCAAATCTTCTTCTTTTTCTACTTTCCAGCATTATAAATCACGGGAAACTCATCATTATGGCCATGGCCTCCTGCAGCAGATCGAAATTATCACGCAGATCGAGGAAAAAAAACAAAAACAACGACATTAATTTTACAAATTTGATATAAAAGAATAAAATCTGTAAAAAAAAACCACATTAAATAACTGTATTTAGTAAATAACTGTATTTAGTAAATAACTGATCCCAACCAACGTTCCATCAATTGAGGCATCATCAGAACTGACAAAGACAAGAGCACATTAATGTGGACTACACGTTGCTCATCAGCAGTCTAAAAAAGACGAATCAAACAGAAACAGTGCATCAGTTCATAACAGTTCAACTTAAGAAGAATCTGGGAGAGACATGAGGAACCACGAAGGAGTCAAATAAACTTACAAAAATTAAAAAGCAGTTAAAAAAATATCTGATGTGGACAACACATGACTTCCTTGTACGCCTATTAAACTATAAATCGGTGGCTCAAAAAGTGATCCTGAATTTGGTTACTAGTTTCTGAAGATTGCAGTGAAAATGACACTCGGCGTCGCGACATCCATCTATTGGCACACATACAAGCTCTTGTTTCCGGAGGTCTCATTCCATTATTATAATATGTTTTCTTTCAGTAGTTAAAAAGTAAAAACTGAAAATGTCACTAGATAAAAAAGCATTGGAAATCGAAAGTTTCGACATTTTAGGCGGAAGAACCCACTTAGCTTAAATCTTATTCTCCTGCTGCAGACTTGTTCATCTCACAAATGGGGAGGAAAACATGTATTTTACATTCAATTTTAAAGCTTAAAACGAATAATAATAATGTTTAATTAGAGGGGGGAAAAAATCGCGTTTGTAATCTTTATTACCGAATCATATGATCTCTATATTTAATTTAATATAATTTTGGATGTAAGCTTATTATGAACTTCAAGTAAAGTACCCTTTTCGGCTCACCAATTTTATACAAAATCTAGTATATTATTTTTATTGATATAAGTCTTATTTATCGAGTTTGAGATGTTTTACATTATATTTTAATATAATTTTTTATGAAAGTTTATTATGACCTTCAAGTAAAGCACTGCTTCCGGTTTCCCAATTTAGACCAAAACCTAGTATGTCATTAAATTAATATATAAATTATAAATAATAAATCTGAGAAGTTTTGCATAATATTTTAATATAATTTTTAATGGAAATTATGACCTTCAAGTAAAGTACCACATCCGGTGATCAAGCAGTAACCAAAAAAGGAGGTGACCAGTTAGCCTTTAAATTTATTTACTTGATTTTTATTTTGTTTGTGTGAAATTTAAGGTATGTAACTTTTTGTGGGTAATTTAAGGAAGGTAGAGATTTGAAAAGGTTGAAAACTCAAGTATTGAGTTTTAGTTTTAAAAAATATTCCATTTTAAGAATTTCTTATTGCGAATTATCTTTATCATTATTATGTAAGATAAGGCGTAATTGAAGAGCTACAATAAATTTAAGAAAACATAGAAGACTAAATCTCTAGCCTACAATGCTCACGTAATATGACTAAACGTTTTTCTTATTTACGCTTATGTATGGCAACAATTTATAAGATTATAAAAAAAAGCTATAATAATAACTCTAATTATAATTATTTACCATTTCTATAAATTTGTTTTATTGAAAACTAGTTTCGAATTTTATACATTCATCCTCAGTTCTAAAAACACACAAAAAATTCAACAATAAGCAATTCAAAATATAGTTTGGCATTATTATACATATTAAATTAGATGTAATATAAATCAGTATTATAAAACCTTTATGAATTATGAATTTAATTAAGACAAGAAATCAAATACATGTTGGTACTCACCAAGGTTTAAATGGATTTTATCAAGCAGAAAAGTGCTGTTTCTTCACGCACTGAAGTAATAATGAAAGAAAGGTGAGATGTTTAAAGGTAACCTGTTTAAGAGTCGGGTTTTTCCCAGTAATGCCGGTGAGTAATTGGTTTTTCTTTTATAGATGGGAATAAATTTAAGATTGGACTATTGGAGATATTTATTTGGTCATTTAAGCAAATATCTGGATTGGATTTGAAGGATTTCATTATTTCAAGTGCTTCATATATATTTAATTTGAGGCTGTTTCAACGTGATGTATTAATTTAACTCCTGAGTCTTTGATGAATTTATGATTATTTTCATTTAAATGAATTGCAAAGTTGGAATTATATGCCTTATTATTATATGCACGTATACGTTCCTTTAATCTCTGATTTAGAGATCTTCCAGTTTTTCTCGTGTATTTGCTGCACAATCATTACAATTTAGTTCGTATACTCCGCATAAAGCATTGGGAATTATTTGGGTCAAGAATTCTTGAGCCAAATAATTCCCAACTAGAATAACATGTCATATACTTGTATCGGTATGTAGATGACATTATATCCCTATGGTCTGGTACGACAAGACAAATAAATAATTTTTTAAAGGAAATAAACGAAATTCATCCCTCAATTAAATTCACAGTAGAACTGGAAAAAACAAAACCATAAACTTTTTAGATTTAGAAATCTCAGTAAAAAACAAACATGATGAACTTGGAATTTACCGAAAACCCACCCAAACGGATGTCGTTATAAACAATGGTGCTTGGAGACCGATAGCTCATAAACTCGCAGCCTTTAATAGCATGATTTACCGTCTTTTGAACATACCATTAAATAAAAAGAACTATAATAAAGAAATTGAAATAATATATTCCATAGCAAAAAATAACGGGTATAATAAAACCACTATCAATCATATTTAAAAAAAACAATTACAAAAAAAGACAGTTAATGATATCTATTCAACAATCCCCGAAGATAGGCCCATCCCGAAACATTATGTTTTGATTCCATATTACGGCCCTATATCCACCAAAGTCGGAAATGAATTGAAAAAACTAGGATTAAACCCTGCATTTTAAGTAGAAAAAATCCTATCCTCATATATCTTTTCTCCTAAAAATAAAATAGACCCATTCCAAAAGAGCGGAGTATACGAACTAAATTGTAATGATTGTGCAGCCAAATACACGGGGAAAACTGGGAGATCACTAAAGCATAGATTAATGGAACATACACGTGCATAAGACAGATAATTCCAACTTTGCAATTAATTTAAATGAAAATAATCATAAATTCATCAAAGACTCAGGAGTTAAATTAATATATCACGTTGAAAACAGCCTCAAATTAAATATATATTAAGCAGTTGAAATAATATAATATAATAATATAAGAACTTTGGCACTAGAAACATGTACAGCAAGAAAAATTTGTCCTGAAATGCAAAAATAAAGCACTACTGTACAGTAGTAAGACCAGCAATACTGTATGGTATGGAAACAGTCAGCCTTCCGAGTCTGGAGAAAATTCTGAAGATTGAGAGAAAAATTCTGAGGAGGATTCATGGACCCAAAGTAACACAAGAAGGGTATAGGCGAAAATCCAACGAAGGAATATACAGAAATTTGGAAGATCTTGAAACAGTCATCAGGACCAGGAGACTGAGATTCTACGGCCACATGGTCAGAATGAGCAATAAGAGGCTGAACAAAAAAATTGTCGACAGAGTTTTAAGCTATAAGAGTATAGGTGGGTATGTGAAACAAATAAAAGAGGAGCTGGATAGGCTAAAAATCAAGGATAAGGACTGCTTGGATAGAGAGCTTTTCGGAAAAAAATAAAAGAAGTTGGGATTCTTGCAGGAAGGAAGGAGAGACGAGGGAGAAAATGGACTAAGGAAGAGCGAGAGGAACAGGATTATTAAGTGATATTCGCGTAGTCCTTGCTGGCCGATTCGTGTAAAAAAAAAATAATATAAGTGCATTAATATAATAGAAATATCTATTGTTGTAAGCTCTCCTACCTTATCTTTGATAGACAGAACACAGAATTCCAAGACTGTTAATTATAAACTCCACTCTGGCACTATAAGTACTGCTGAGTGTTCCTCACTGAATGGCGACCTTCTTATGGGCTGCTAGATTAAAGTAATTGTATACAAGGTTGATACTCTACTGATGCAACCATCTTCAAGATGTTTTCTCAGGATATTGAAAATAAATCGACCCACTGCTGGGTTTTTATCTTCAAGTCACTGATAAAAAAAATAAATGAAGATTGCCAGAGTAGCCGATAAGATTTAACAATAATAAATTTACTGTTTTACTTCTTTATCAAATGATTTAATGTACTCATAATTCATGAGTAAATACAATCCTTATATGACTCATGAATTTCATTATGTTAATTCGATGTCGCCAAGAATCGAAATTTGTATCTATATGTTTTCATGTATCCAAGCTGGAGTCTTTATTAAAGGAATGTATGTATTCAGTTTGGGTGGAAGCAATGTCGCATTCACAATAGTTAGCGCTTGGGATAAGTTTATAATCGCACAGATGAAGCTCATCGAAGACATCATAAACCCATCTTGTCGTCTTTCTGTTCAACGATTAAATCACTAATGACTCATCGGTTCCATGGAATCTTTGGATCGATGGATATAACCTCAATACAACCTCCATGTTGTTATTTCTCTTTTTACTTCCTTGTACGAAGTAAAGGAAGTATTGTAATCGCGATAATTTTCGGTTTTCAGATTTCAATGGAAATATCCATTTTGACCATCCCTGAATCCATTTTGACTAGTTTCGTCGTGACATTTATACGCACGTACGTTCGTATCTCGCGCAATTCAAAAAAGGTTAGCCGTAGAAAGTTAAAGTTTTGTATTTAGGATTATTGTAAAATATAATTGTGAACCTCCCTTTTTGGTCACTGCATGATCACCGGAAGTGGAACTTTACTTGAAGGTCGTACTTGATTTCTATAAAAAATTATATTAAAATATCATGTAAAACTTCTTATATTTAGTATTTATAATTTATATATTGATTCAAATAACATACTTGATTTTGGTCTAAATTGGGAAACCGGAAGCAGTACTTTAAATGAAGGTCATAATAAACTTTCATCAAAAATTGCATTCAAATATAATGTAAAACATCTCAAATTTGATAAATAAGACTTTTATATCAATATAAATAATATACTAGATTTTGCTTAAAATTGGTGAGCCGAAATGGGTTCTTTACTTGAAGGTCATAATAAACACATCCAAAATTATATTAAAATTAAATACAGAGATGATATGATTCGGTAATAAAGATTACAAACGCGATTTTTCCCCACTCTAATTAAAAATTTTTATTACTCGTTTTAAGTTTTAAAATCGAATGTAAAATACATGTTTTCGTCCCCAATTGTGAGCTGAACAAGTCTGCAGCAAGAAAATAAGATTTAAGCTAAGTGTTTTTGTCTGCTTAAAATGTCGAAACCGTCGATTTCCAATGCTATATCTAGTGACATTGACAGTTCTTATGTAATCACGGAACACGAAGAAATCTCTTGGGAACTTGTTACCTACTGAAAAAAAACATTTATAATGGATGATACCTCCAGAAACAAGAGCTTATGTGTTTGTGTGTGTGTGTTTCTATGTGTCTATAGACGTCGCTACGCCGAGTGTCGTTTTTGAGATACTGCTATCTTCGGAAGGTAGTAACCAAATTCAGGGTCACTTTTTGAGCCACCGATTTATAGTTTAATAGGCTTACAAGGAAGTCATGTGCTATCCACATCAGATATTTAAAATCTACAACAGATCTCCTACGTCGCGAAATGGAATCTTTCGTAAGGAAGAAAGTAGAGGCAGTGTAACAATGATCGGCAGAGTAGTAGCGGAAAGAACTTTGAGGGAGAATTCGGAACTCATAAAAATTACAAATTACGTGGTACATATTTTACTAGCCCATTCAGACGACGATTTTAAATCACATTTTCGCATTAGCCGTTCTTCAGTAGAAGTGACAATCAATTATTGGATGTTATATTTAATTGTACTAGCACAAAAATAAAAAATAAATCTTTAAGTAAATTACTGAATAAAATAATCTATAAAGTTTATCTATGTGGTTTGTTGCCTTCCGAGTGGTCACCTTCCACATGAATCAAACAGGATGCTTCTAATCTTAGCGTGCATGGCTGTCTATCTTTAATGGATTTAATCGATTGTTGGATTCCTTCCATAGAATAAGGATTGAGTTTAGAAATACTCAAGAAATCATGCAGGAGATACTTCCAAGAAAGTGATTACATAGTTGGTTTCGCAGTTATTTGCCGACCATGCTGGAATATTAATAATTAGTTAATAAAATTATATTTTGATTTTATATTTGCTTATAGATCAGTTTTTCGTTTATCCAGAGTCACGATATTGTTTTGGAATACTATAATAATATACTAAATAATTAAATAAATCGATTTTGAGAAACTTAAAAGTTGACTTACTAAAAAAATAATGGATGTGTACCTACCCAATCGGGGGAAGCAGTGAGGAACCACGAAGGAGCCGAATAAATTTACAAAAATTAAATTAAAATTTTAGTTATCATGGATTTTGTACTATACAAAAAAAAAAATATCTGATGTGGACAACACATGACTTCCTTGTACGGCTATTAAACTATAAATCGGTGGCTCAAAAAGTGATCCTGAATTTGGTTACTAGTTTCCGAAGATCGCAGTATCTCAAAAACAATACTTGGCGTCGCGACATCCATCGATAGACACACACACACACACACGCACACAAATAGGGAGGAAAACCAGTATTTTACACTAAATTTTAAAACTTAAAACAAGTAATAAAAATGTTTAATTGGATTGGAAACCAAATTGCGTTTGTAACCTTTATTACCGAAACATATGATTTATGTATTTAATTTAAATATAATTTTTGATGTAAGCTTATAATGACCTTCAAGTAAAGTACTCTTTTCGGCTCACCAATTTTAACCAAAATATAGTAAATACTTTCACATCAATATAAAAGTCCTATTTACCAAATTTGAGATGTTTTACATTATATTATATATAATTTTTGATGAAAGTCTAATATGACCTTCAAGTAAAGTACCGCTTCCAGTTTTCCAACTTAGACCAAAATCTAGTATATTATTTAAATCAATATATAAGTTATAAATACCAAATTTAAGAAGTTTTTAAAAGTATTTTAATATAATTTTTGGCGTCTGTACGAACGTACGTACGTACAGACGCCACGACGAAACTAATCAAAATGGATTCAGGGATGGCCAAAATGGATATTTCCGTCGAAATCTGAAAACCGAAAATTTTCGCGATTTCAATACTTCCTTTACTTCGTACAAGGAAGTAAAAAGGCAGATATCCGAAAAGGTTGAAAACTCCAGCATTAATGGATGTTTAAAAAAAAAGATATCACATTTTCAATTATAATAACTTCTTATTGCGAAATCTTTTTATTATTATCATTTTGTAAGGTGTCGAGTAATTGAAAACCCTCAAAAGATTTCAGAAAGCTTGACGGACTTAATTTTTCATGAAAAATACTCACGTAATATAACGAAGCGTTTTACGTAGTTGCACTTTAAAAACTAATTACTTTTCTTTTATATGTTTGTCCAACAAATTGAATTTTAACTGGGAATATAATTACACTATTATAATAGATATAACAATTGCCACAACATTCTTACCTTAGCTTCAGACAGAATTCCACGTCTATCAATTCAAAACTCGGTTCCTTCACTGTACTCTGGAGTGTTTCTCACTGAATGGCTGACGACCTTGTTATGCCATATAGATTAGAGTTATTTTATACAAGGTTGATACTCCACTCGTGCAACCGCTTTGAAGATCTTTCGTCAGGACATAAAAAATAAATCGATCCACCGCTGGGTCTTATCTTCTAATGGCTAATTAAGATTGCCCGAGTAGCCGATAAGATTTAAGCATAATCGATTACTTAGGGATTGATAAATTATTTGCCACTTCTATAGTTTTGTTTTATTAAAAACTAGTTTCGAATGTTATATATCCAGACCCTTTCCAAAAAAGCGGAGTATACGAAGTAAATTGTAATGATTGTGCAGCCAAATACACGGGAAAAACTGGAAGATCGCTAAATCAGAAATTAAAGGAACATATATGTGCATGTAATAATAAGACAGAGAATTCCAACTTTGCAATTTATTTAAATGAAAATAATCATAAATTCATCAAAAACTCAGGAGTTAAATTAATACACCTCGTTGAAAACAGTCTCAAATTAAATATATATGAAGCACTTGAAATAATGAAATCCTTCAAATTCAATCCAGATTTTTGCTTAAATGACCAAATAAATATCTCCAATTTCCAATCTTAAATTTATTCCCATCTATAACAGAAGAACCAATTACCGATATTACTGGAAAAAACCCGACCCTTAAACCGTTTACCTTTAAACATCACACCTTTCTTTCATTATTAGTTCAGTGCGTGAAGAAACAGCACTTTTCTGCTTGATATAATCCATTTAAACCTTGGTGAGTACCAACATGTATTTGATTTCTTGTCTTAATTAAATTCATAATTCATAAATATTGAATGATACTGATTTATATTACATCTAATTTAATATGTATAATAATACCAAATCATATTTTGAATTGCTTATTTTCAAATTTTTTGTGTACTTTTAGAACTGAAGATGAATGTATAACATTCGAAACTAGTTTTCAATAAAACAAAATTATAGAAGTGGCAAATAATTTATCAATCCCTAATTAGATTGATCCTTCTATACCATCATGCGGATGTCAACTAATAGATTACTGATCAATTTTTAGTCGTATTTTCCCCGAAAAAATAGACTATTGCAGTGGGTCGAAGGTCGGCGGTGAGCGGCGGGATTGCGTTTTCTATCTGTTTCATAACCCCTAGAGCACCATTATGGAAAATTTGGAGATGTCTGATAAATATATATATATTCCCGCTACATTTGAGCACCTACAGCGGCCCCCTTTATGTCAAATGAGCTGAAATTCGGTATGTAGGGCTTTCTTCAAGGCAGAACGATACCATTAAAGAATGGGTAAATTCCAGTCTCACATCGAAAGCTGTCCCATGTTATCCCCCATTGAACCATCATTTATCTTTTGTGGTAAGAAAAAAATTATTTTTATAAATTATTTACATTTTTACACTGTCGATAATGGTGCAACAATACCTGATTTTTTTAGGATTTGTTTCAACAGTTTAAAATACGTATTTTCTATACGTTGTAAAATTAACCGTTCAAGTTAACCTTTTTCTCACTACGTTTTCCAGTTCTTATTTAATGGCACTGCTACAACCCTCATTATTATTTCAAACAATTATTTGAATGAAACGTGAGGATATTTCGTATTAAAGGCCATAGACGCTGAAGGCCATATTTCTTCGGTATAGCAATTCTACTATCACACAACAAACAAAGAAATTTAAAAAGCAATTTGATTCCTCTGGATCGTTTTTAAAATTATAAATTTGTTTTCTTAAATTAGATTATAAATAATAAATAAGAGTATAAAAAATAAAATAAATTAGAGTATAAATACATTTTGAGACTAGAATTAAAAATCGAATTTGGTACTTGTCTCGTTATGGCATCACCAATTTAGAATTTAATTTTATATATTAAAAATGAAATAATATGTTATGAATGAAAAACACCTTCTGAACTAGGGCTTTAATAAACATCAAAACATAGCACTATAACTCATAACCATTAGAGTAGGTTAATCAGCTGTTATAACATATGGTTTCTAAATATAATATCACACTATGGTTTCTAAATATAATATAAACACATGCTTGTATAAAAATAATTTAAATTATTATTAATGTCTCTTATACTAATCTCTTATATATAATAAAATTTGCGAGGAATGTGTCTTTTCTCTTGAGTTGCGTACGTCATATAAACTCAGTTTATATAATTGTTTCAATCTACCATTGCACTTTGACACATATCTAAATGTTTCGAACAATATTTTATAGAAGTTAATTCTCCGCACCAATAAAATTTACAGCATTTTCTACCTTAATTTTAGAATCAGTAAACAAGCTGTCTGTTCTTACACCCACATTTTTCCTACAGCTTCGTTTAGAACATCTCCAATATATTTTTTCTCCAAAATATAGATTCATATTATGACCTTTAGAGCATGATTATTATGTAAAGTAAAAGTCCGTTACCTTGAAGGAATCTTGTTGCCGTCTTTTCATCTTTAACCTCAAGAAATATAGTTTTTAATGTACATATTTTCAAACAATTAAAAATCACTATTTATGTAAGAAATAAATAATTAGCAATTTACATATGTGGCTCATTATCACACATGTTTTATAAAAAATCGATGATAACATAACAGACAAGTTCCTCGAATTTAAAATAACATGAGCTTGTAATGTAAATATTATAATAAGTTGGATACAGTGTTACCAACACTGTCATTTTATTTTTGTTACAAAAGCACAATGATGATTAACAGAATAATATTAATAAAATCCATTGATATAAATAAAATACCATTTTAAAACAAAATAGCTTATTCAAACAAATTTCCAGTTTGAATAATACTAGGTATTAAAAAAAACAAAATTATATTATATAATATTTTACTGAAAATTCGTAAAACAATTGGATTATCGCACAGATTATTCAATCACTGGTAAGTGACTCCTGTACTAATCTTCGTTGCTTTCCACAAGTTTTGTATATTATATCCAATATATCCACAAAGGAAGTATTCCAGTAAATACAATTTTAATAAATGGGGGGGGGGAATTTTCTTAAAAAATAAAACAGTATTGAATAGTTCCAAAACGAAGCCTAAATTCTCCTACTGGTATTTGAGAGATTTGTTGATATCCAAATGATGGTATAGAAGGATCAATCTAATTAGGGATTGATAAATTATTTGCCACTTCTATAAATTTGTTTTATTGAAAACTAGTTTCAAATGTTATAAATTCATCTTCAGTTCTAAAAACACACAAATAATTCAAAAATAAGCAATTCAAAATATAGTTTGGTATTATTTTTTTTTTCTGTTGGCACTGTATATCATGGAGATCCATGGCCGCGCGATGTGGTATTCATACATGGAAGACCACACCGCGATTCCCAATTTAGGTACATGGGGTAGGGTCATCATTCCAACGCCCGAGTTTGGTATTATTATACAAACTTATTATTATTATAGTTTGTATAATAATACCAAACTATATTTTGAATTGCTTATTTTTGAATTATTTGTGTGTTTTTAGAACTGAAGATGAATTTATAACATTTGAAACTAGTTTTCAATAAAACAAATTTATAGAAGTGGCAAATAATTTATCAATCCCTAATTTCAGAGATTTGAGGCTTTTATTTGGAATTTTCCTGAAAGATTTTTTGAACGAAATATTTTTAACTCAGATCAGAAATGTGTCTTTCAACAAAGTCGATTAAATCTGGCCCCAATTTTTCTATCATTCCTGGTTCTCTTAAAATGTCTCCGTTATGACCTTCTTCTCCATCCGTTGTCAGAAGCTTCTCCAAGTCAAAAGCTTCTGTCGACGAACAAACAACAGCAGGGTATATTGCAACGAAAAAGGTCAGACCGAAGAACTCGAGGCGCTTCATTGTAGAAGTTATTTCTTCAAAAGTAGGCTTGGCACCAGTGAAACCGAACTTGTCCAACGACCTCACCAATGATTCGTGGTAAGTCTTCAGCAGGAGTTGGTAGTTGCTACGCCGTACTGGTGGTTGGATACCGAGGTAGAAAAAGTAGGTAACGTCCATGCATGGTGAGCTGTAATGGGGAATTTGGAAGTCCAAAAACCTGAAAAAGTATTAGGTTATAATCAAATTATATTGATTTGAGATGAGTGGTTCAACGATTTTTTTTATCGATTTATCTAATTTTGATTAACCTATTCCTTTAAGATTGTCTTCCTAATGAAGTGGGCAAAGTGGCACGTTATGTCACATTTTTCATTAAAGCATAGTTCCTGAGGAGAGAGGGATTGGGTCTTGTTTCCATTAACCCCGCCAGTGATTTTACCTAGTAACAGTAACTTAGTGATTAATTGAAAGACACGGGTTAGAAAAACATATGTATTTATTCAATTGAAATGATAGTTTGCAAAATTTCAAAGATAAGAAAAGAAATAAATATAAATGCCATTAGTTCCCAATGCCATTGAAATCAATTAGTTATCTCAGGCGGCCAAAATTCTACAATGTCCTCAAAAAGGTCGTCATTTCTGTACCTCTGCCTCCACATAAACTCGCACAAGTATGAGTCAATCATGGAGCGATGAGTGCCTTATTTTACTACCTGTAACTTGCAATGACATAGCCAGGTACCAGTATACGCGCCACATTAATACCGGCATTGCCTTTGATTGCATCTGTATGTGTTCCGACCTTCGTAAAATTTCATGATGTGGCCTTGTTTGCAATGCATTACTTTCGGCAAAATTCCTCTTTGTTCCAAAAATAACTTTGGCCCCTTTCTCTTCATTGCATAATTCTTACAGTTTCAAAAGGTTTATATTCGTTGCTTCATTAAGCGCATTCATTCTCACAGTAATATATTAAAATACCATTAAACATGTGTTTCATTTGTGTATCCAGGGAAATAAAACTATATAGAAACCGTTAATTAATATCATAAAATCACTGGCGGGAGGTGTTGGAAACAAGACCCGAGAAATTTTCTAGGGAGAGAAAAATACTACTCTGTAGTCAAAATTCTTTATATATTCTAATTTACGGGAATTAGGAACCAAAATTACTTTTAGCCGTACAAGAGAAAAGGGTCTGCCATTATTCTTTCAAGAAGAAAATGTTATATTTTGTTACGAGAGGACTTCTGGAAAAAATGAGTCTTCCAGGTAATTAGCGCCTATTTATAGATAGCTCAAAGCGAAGCTTGAAATGTGTTCTTCTACACAATGGGAACAAATATGGTTCAATACCGATTGCTCACTCAACCACAATCAAAGAAACATAAATCACCGTAGCTTTGGTCTTGGAGAAGATATTTTGAACATCAATGGCTGATTTGTGAGGTCTTAAAAATGGTAAACTTTCTCCTCGGAAAGCAAAGTGGCCAAACCAAATATCCTTGTTTCTTGTGCTTCTGGGATAGAGACAAAACATACCACTGGGTTAGACAAGAGTGGCTTAAGAGAGAAGACATGGTCGTTGCAGAAAACAACATTATTAACAAACCCTTGGTTGAGCGAGAGAAATTCATCTTTCCTCCTCTGCATATCAAGTTGGGTCTTATGAAGCAGTTTGTAAAGGCTCTTGTTAGGATGGATCATACTTTTCATTTATAGTAAAAAAAAATGCCTGACTTTATTAAGGAAAAAATTAAAGCAGGATTATTTAACGGTCCAGAAATAAAAAAAATCATTAAGGACCAAGCCTTCGTAAATTCCATGAATGAGGCTAAGCGAAAAGCCTAGACTTCATTTGTTGCAGTTGCCGGAAATTTTCTGGGCCAACTAAAAACAGGAAACCACGTTGAACACCAGTTCACCAAAACGATATGCTTAAAAAATTCAAATCCCTTGAGTGCAACATGAGTATTAAGATGCTCTATTTACACAGCCACCTGGACCGTTTTCCTGAAAATTTAGGAGACAGCAGTGAGGAGCAAGACGAAAGATTTCATCAAAATATTAAAATTATGGAGGACCACTATCAAGGAAGATGAGACACGCACATTATGGCTGGAGTTTAGAAAGGAGTTGTTCTAAGATATATTCAAGAATGTCACGAAAAAGAAGCTTCCGAAGCGTTGAGTGACTAGTTGGTTCCATTGATGAATTGGTACTATCTTTTTATATATAGTAATATTAGTATATACTAATAATTTTTGTATAATATAATGATATTTGTATTATTATATTTAATAATATTTGTGTAATTTAATAATAAAGATTTCATGTTTAATTTTCAGATTTGATTCATAGATTTAACCTACTGTAACGTAAAACGTACATTTCACTAAAACGTTATATCTTAGAAATTTGACCTCTTAGGCAAAAACTAATGCCATATTTGAATTCAGGGCACCAAATCAAATCAGCTCCAAACATCTCGGTACTAATACAACTGTTGGCTTGTGTAATAGTTGAAATCGACGATCCACCAACCGTAGGTCCATCTTGTTAGTGAAAATAAGTCTCAGAAATTAAGGATACCTTAAAAATATATTTAAAATCGTCTCTCTCTTGGAACGAACCACTCTACCTTGGTATCACAACTTTTAAGAGAGACCAGGTGAGAGAGAACCAAGGGAGAGAGAAATTCTAACAAAAACTTGATTGGTCATCAGACAACAAATAAAAGGAACATGATACATGGACAGCTTGATTCTTCGGCACACAGTTTTAACTTGCTGATAAAAGTTATAGCACTTATCATTACTGAATAATAAAAATCAAGGGAGAGATATTGAATTAAAACAGAATCACAGTTTCCATGTTGATACTTTCAACAGAACTACTGGACTGAGATTTCATTGAACAAGATTAGTCATGGTGGGATTGAGCAGTTTTGCTACATAGCTAGAAACAAAAAATTCTCCTTTTATGGTTTTTTGGAGAGAGGTTTGAAAAGGACCAAGGGAGAAAGGCTAGAATAAAACCCATGGGACATTGATTAAGTTTGCTGAAATTTTCACTGATAAGATCTTTGGAAAAATGAACCTGCAGGAGTGAAAGCTGAGGAAATTTCAATGGAATATATATTTTAATCGAGCTTGAGAACCCTTGGGAACGCCCACAAAAACTGTTAAACTGTAAAATCATTGAGTAGGACAACCAGGGGAGTGAGGTTTTTGATGTTTTATTACTGATTAATGATCGATAAAGTAATTATTTCTTGTAATGAGGGTAATAGAACGAAGAGGGCACTTATTTAAAGTATTTTCTTCCTCAGTTGACATCCGGATGATGGTATAGAAGGATCAATCTAATTAGGGATTGATAAATTATTTGCTACTTCTATAAATTTGTTTTGTTGAAAACTAGTTTCGAATATATATTCATTCATCCTCAGTTCTAAAAACACACAAACAATTCAAAAATAAGCAATTCAAAATATAGTTTGGTATTATTATACAAACTTATTATTATTATAATTTGTTATTATTATAATAATACCAAACTATATTTTGAATTGCTTATTTTTGAATTTTTTGTGTGTTTTTAGAACTGAGGATGAATGTATAACATTCGAAACTGTTATAGTTTTCAATAAAACAAAATTATAGAAGTGGCAAATAATTTATCAATCTTAAATTACTTTCTTCCTTCTAAAAATACCGAGTTTGAGGGCTCAAAAGAGCTTGAAACGAGAATTTGGCGTTTTTCGAGAAATTCTCCATTATGTAGAGGAAGGGAGGGGAGTAATGCTAAAATTAGCATTGATAATTTCATCTATGAGCTTGGATATAGAAGATATTTTGTAGATGTTAAGGTCTCTGCCGAGCGCATAGTCGTAGCCTACATCACCTATGAGGCGCCGAGGGCCGAACTGCTGTGGGAAACAGGGCTCTACGTTCTGACAGAGAGCAATTTCCCTCGGCTCATGACCAAGGATAACTTTTCGCACTTTAAAGATTTAATATCCGGGTACAATTATAGCCCCTACTTTTCTTCTTGGGGAGAAAATAAGGTACTATTCCTGAAAGACCTCCGGATAGAGGAGGGGAAGAAGAAACCTAAGTCATGAAGACCAAGCTTAGGATAGTATTGTTGTTGTTTTATTTGCAGCAGTGGATTGTCAAGGATGCATGCATAACCATCAGCAAACAACCGTATTGCTTATCAGTCTCGAGTGGGATTGGCGTTTCTCAAAAATGTATCCTGAAAGCATATTCAAATATGAAATGATTGGTTGTCGTTAATTATATTATGTGTCGTTGATGGTTTCAATCAAAACGTATATTTTCTGATAATCATAAACTCAAACAAGCTGAAATCTAACAATAACACACAATATATAAATAACAACTTACTTCATTCCTATCGGTCGCTTCTGAAAGTCATATTTGAACATCATATTGTTCGACCAGCAGTCACCGTGGTTGAGAACCGTGAACTCTGCCTCCTCAGTGGTAATCGTTCCCAAATTGCACCACTTTGCAGCAAACGGATCAAATGATATCTTCAGTTTCTTTGCGGCCTCTTCCCTAGAAATTAGCATACTTATTAACAATTAATAATATACATTATTAGTTCCTTGTTTGTTCTTTTTGATATAGAATGAAGTCGACGAATTTGACCAACATTGTGTAATGCTAAGAATGATTTTTATTTATATTCAGTTCATATATATATATATATATATATATATATATATATATATATATATATATATATATATACATATATATATTTGTACAGATCTCTGTGTGAATATGTGTGTAAAAAAAAAAGTGGATTGAGCGAAATATAGCGGGAAAGATAGTATATCGGAGACAAGCAGACTGTAGAATGAGCAATTGCTCTCAAACCAGCTAAATACTTTACAACACTATAGAAATTAACTGTACGCAATAAAATGTACTACAAGGAAGTACTGAGCAAAGAAGTAACTAGTGAGACCTTGGGGAGGCGCGAGATGTGTATACTTCCCCTTCACTTTGGTTCCCACAAAAAAAAAAAAAATACATTAGTTTATTTAATATTTAGAAATTAAACTCTTTGGAAAGGCTATTTACTTTTGTAAACAAAAGTAAATCTATACAGTCTCTACAGAAAATAATGATGAGTTACTATGATCAAATTTCTATGTAAAAGAGCTAATTGTCATTAAGAGAAATCAAAAGCCAATAAAATCAATGTAGAATGAGGATACGCGAAACGGTCACACGATCCGATGATCCGAAATTCGGGCATTTGATTGTATCCATCAGATACAAGTATCAGATCCAAAAAAATAACCGTATCAATTGTATTCAGATTCAAGAAATTATAATATCAACCCTTCTTTCGTAAGATTTGATTGCAATTAGAAATATCCGAAATAACTGCAGGCACACTTTACAACTGGATCTCATCATGTCAATATTTTTTTTAGTTCCATACCACATTCTAAAATTAGTTAGAAATTCGCTCGATGACTTGAAAGAATTCGTGGATCTAAATGGCAAAGTGATTATGTTTATTTTTTTTTGTTTTATTAAATTATTGCAATTGCAATCGAAGATATGAATTTAAGCAATAATATTGAAAAATAAAATATCTGGTGGAAATTCATGTTAGCGGCTCAATTGCTAAGTGCAAGTCTTGTACAAGCGGAATCTTTGAAGTATTATAAAGCAAAGAACAATTCCCAGCTTTGAAAACTGTGATGGTACAATCTAATACAATTTTCAATGATTTATTTGACGTTCTGAATTCGATAAATATCAAAAGAAAATATTTTAAAGAAGCCATCAAAGATAACAATGAATTTGAACTTTTTTTTATGTTAGAGGAAACCATGATAAGCTAAGTGCTTTTGAATTTTGCCACTTGTTTAGAAAAATAATTGTTCATAAACAATTACCTTCATTAGAAATACCACTTGACAAAATGGACCTGCTTGGGTCGTGTATTGGGAGTAAATTAAGAAGTGGAGATAAAATAAATTTACCTACGCCCTATGCAAACCTCTTAGAGTATGAAGTTTTAAGAAAAAATAATGAAAATTATGGCACTACCTAACTAATGGAAACATTTTTTTCATGGAATATGCAGCAGGATACTTTGTGCAAAGTCTAGGGAGGACAATATTTGCATTTTATTTTAAATGTTTAATGACAATCACCGTAGACACCTTGGAGGTTTGGTGCAACCGTCATCAGATGTTAACCGGATATGTAAGATTTGTAAAACTATTTTTAAGATGAAAACTTTGAAAGACAAACTCAAAAGCAATCTAAGTCATTACTCCAACAATTTACTTGCCCGAAATGGGCTTCTTGGTACAATCACCATACTTCCTAAATCCAGAATATCGAAGGGCAAAGCATTAGCCAGAAACTGAAGAAAAAAAATAATTCATTTTACAGGTCAATAACGAATACGTTTAATAATATCGACATGCTAAATAATATTTAAAATGGTTCCACGAATGGAAAATTAAAACCAATCCTACCAAATAGAACAGCGTTGTTTCACTCTGCGGAAAGCTTCATATCACCAAGGGGTGGGGGGGGGGGGAGGGGCAGAGCACACTGAGAAGAAAAGTGTTTGTTAACATTAAACTGTTTACCCAACAAGAATCGCCCAAGCCTAACAGACGAGCATCCAAATTCAATATTGTACTAGATCAAAAACAAAACAAGAATGAAGTGAAGAACGTTCACTGGCATTTCTCGGGAAGTAATTTGTTCAGAATGATAACATTCCGTAACCAGCTACCAGTAACCAGTTACTGACTCAACATTCATGAATACTGATTACTATTTTAATGTCAGTAACTTACCAAGAAGGGCCCCAGCTCTCTTGCATAACCTTAGAAACGTTCAAAATACCAGCGTAAGGAATACATTTAACAATTTTTAAGTCTTTGAACAATGCATAAGGCCTAAAGTCATCTTTGGAGATGATTCCTCTCTCTTCCAGTACTTTGGCCATTCCGTGGTACTTTCCCAAACCTCTGAGAGCAAGGATGGCATGTTCCAAATCCAAGCTGTTTTGTCTTGGAACTACACTGTAACCACTCGTCTGAACATGAAAAATACACTTTAGAACAATTATTTTTAGATTAAAAAAATATTTCACTGCGAGAAAAATATTTTTATTCACATTTAGGTCTTCTAGTAGGATTGAAGAAGTGTGCGGGTCATAGTGAATGAAGTTACACCAAAGAGTTTCATCGGTGTCTTCGAATTCTTCCATTAAATAGGCCATTTGTTTGTGTACTACGCAATATACCTGGAAGCATTTTTATTAAACAAGGAATTTAAACATTTTTGCCTTATTATTATTTGCTTTGCGTTAATAATGTTTTAAATAAAAAACTAAAAATTAATCTGTCAAATTGTTTTCTATTATAACAAAGCTTACCTGGCTTTCAGATTTAGCTGTATTGAACTGTTTCCCGTATTCCCCCCTCTCTCCATCAGTTATCATCTGTTTCATGATGAACGACTTCCTGGCCAGCCTTCCATTACCCAAGACCACTTTCAACGTCACTCTCAAGATAGTCGAAGAGTAGTTTTCACCTTTGGACAATGCTGGTATTGACTCGACGTCTAAAATTGAAGCGATTCTCGACTCTCTCTGCAACTTCTTCAGGACTACTTCAAGGACTTCTTTATCCATTTCTAAAATATATTTAGGATATGTAAGCTTACTAGAATATACCCATTTATGTTAATGTTCTAAGTTTTATTATTTATTAGTTTGGTTTTTAAATGTCCGTTTTGATGAGCTTTATACATATACACATTGATGAATGTAAGATTTTGTTAATATATTCTAATCCATCATTACAAGTGACTTCCTAGCATTTATTTTTATTGATTTAAACTGGTCTAAATTAAAAAATAAAATAAGATTAATAATTGTTTGGATATTATTGCAAGATTCCAAAAACAAATCTTTATATTTCTGTTGATTCTTTTATTTCCTCATTCTCTTTACACCTCTGAAATCCCTGACCACCCTTGCACCACCATCTGTAGCTTCGCTAACAAAACAGCCATTCTTTCTTACCATAGAAATCCTGCTATAGAATCTATAGCCCTTCAAAACCATTTATTTGATCTGAAAAAGTGTTTCCACAAAAGGAAAATTTAAATCTTCCCACGCTTCTCCCGACGGAAAGCTTCATGTCCAGCAATAAATATTGACAACAGCTCTATACCTTTGAAATGTTATCTCGGACTATACTTGGGCAAAAGATTCTCATGGAACCACACATACAAAATTAAACAAACAAAACGATACAAAGAAATATATATATATATATATATATATATATATATATATATTATATATTATATATATATATTATATATATATATTATATATATATATATATATATATATATATATATATATATATATAATATATATATATATATATATATATATATATATATATACTAATTAATATATTATATATTATATAATATATAATGACTTTTAGCAAAGTAAATTTAATTGTTTGTTATCTTCATTTCTTTCAGTTTGAAATAAACTTGGCATAAAATACAAGGTTTTAAAATAGAGCCCATAAAAAAGCAATCATGAAATTTGATCCATATATTCTTGTAAGTTGTAAATGTTACATATATTTTTTCCACAAAAATTTATTATTTTGTTTTTGTGGTTTTCAAAAAAACACTTTTTGGAATTTTTTTAGTATTGGATTGGTATTGAGATATTTGGTAAATTCAAGATTGACATAAGTATAGCCTATGTAATATCTGAACTGAATAGCACTATTTTGAGCTCTCTATATAAATGATATTTAGGGTTGAGATGTGAATATCGAAAAAATATATTGATAAATATGTTCCGATAGTTTTTTCAACTTTCTTTTAAAGGGGGCTTAGGAATTTAAACATCGATATATATATATATATATATATATATATATATATATATATATATATATATATATATATATATATATATATAAAAGTCAAGAAACTCATTCACCAATTAATAGCTTGAGAATAATGTCGGGTGTGGTAAATAACTTAAAAACGTAATTCTTATAATGACTTTTAGCAAAGTAAATTTAATTGTTTATATATATATATATATATATATATATATATATATATATATATATATATATATAACATTTAAAAGAAGGGGAACAGGATTTACATTTAATTGAAGGTTAGGCAGGGATGTTGTAACAATTTGTTGGATTGGACAAAATCTATATTAATAATTAAGATATTATTTTAATAATATCGATATTTCACTGCCGATATCATTAAGATGTTGTTTTTATTAAGGTCATTTACAGTAGACTTTAAATATTAATAAAAAGGTTGTTTCCTATCATCCTTACGATTAGTTTAGATATTTTTTTTAATTTGAAAAAAGAATTAACGATATTTTGAAATATCAATATTTCTTTGCCGATATCATTAAGATATTATTGTTATAATATCGATATTGCTCTGTCGATATCAAAAGTTTTACCATATTTTGCTTTCGACATCCCATCCCTAGAATACGGCCACTATAGATAGTAACACGAACACACCACACCACAAGTTATTATGGATCGTTGTTTGTGAATTCGCCGTCCTTATAAAACTTTATTTTATTTTATTTTTGCTTCTCCTTTTTTTGTTTTAAATATCGCTTTTCAATTCTCAAATTTTAATATCGAAATGACGACATATCGAATAAAATATATCGGACAAAAATATCTATATATTTAAAAAAATCGATATTTTGTCAACATCCCTGCGTGAAATTTAAAGTATGTGATTTCCTGTAGGCACTTAAAGAAAAGCAGAGAGCCAAAAAGGTTGATAACTCCAATATTAACAGATATATAAAAAAAAATCATACTTTCTATTATAATACTTTTTTTAAATTTAATTTATAATAATTATTGCGAATTCTCTTTATCATTATTCAATAAGATACTGCAGATCTACTATCAATTGAAGAAAACGTTACAGACTTAATTACTCGTGAATAATACTCATGTAATACAACATTCTATAAGATCGTACAAGAACTAATAACTCTTCTATTATATCTTTATTCATATCTTCATACTTACCGTTATTGATATTATCATTGTATTAATATATTACAAATATGTATGGTTATAAATAATCCTACTTACCTTATCGTCAGACAGAAGCTAGAATCTCACGATTATCAATTAAAAACCACGCTACCTCACTGTATGTACTCTTGAGTGTTCTTCACTGAATGGCTGGTGACCTTGTTATGGCTGATGGATTTGAATAATTTTATACAAGATTGAAACTCCACTGTTGCAACCGCTTTCAAGATCTTCTGTCGGGAAATTGAAAATGAATCGACCCACCGCTGGGTTTTATCTTCAAGTGACTAATAAATCAAGTTAAGATTGTCGGAGTAGCCGATAAGATTTAAGAATAATTAAGTTACTGTTTTATTTCGTTATAAAATGATTTAATGTACTAGTGATTCGTGAGTTAATATCTTATTATTTACTGGGCTCATAAATTTCATCGTGTTATGTCAACAAGAATTGAAGTTAAGAATCTGCAGGTTATTTTTGGCACACAATATCATTTATGCAAACTGCCATCTTTATTAAATATGTATTCATCTTGAGTGGAAGCAATTGGGGATCCAGGATTTAATTTTGGGGGAGGGCCTAATACCAGAGGTGATAGGAATAGGGATACCTCTAACAACAGGGAGGTCTTACACCTGAAAATCTTTTCAAAACAATAAACTTCAATAATTAGAAATTCAGTTTTCATTTCGATTTTTTTTTTTTTTTAACTATCGATAATTACAAGAATAATAATGTTTTTAGGAAGAAAATTTCTATTTTATCTTGACACATGCTTACATTTAGTAGCTGAAGTAGTTTTTAACCCATCATTCAGAGGCACCACTCCCTTAATTGTATTTCTTTATTCTTTGTACAATTAAATATTGATATAATTTTAAGCAAGATGGTGTTTTGGGGAGAGGGCTTCAGCCTTAAGCCCTTGAATCCGCTACTGAGAGGAAGCAATGCTGTTTATTAAAGAAGTTTGGGTACACTATAAATCATTTTGATTGTTTATTGTATGTTTCTTAAAGCCTCTTTCCACAGTCAATATAATTGAAGGTGCTCCTCGAACATGGCAATAATATTGCGCAAGAGGGCTTTATTTACTTAATTATAATATTGAAAGACCTTCAATAAAAATCAATTTTGAACAGTGGAAGTATGGTTGACTATATAATAATTGTTGAAGAAGCTTGGTTGGAGGGAAGGGGGGGTGAGGTCAATGAAAAAACCCAAATAAGACTTATTTGATTGTGTGTCGACGTTTCGGCCTAAGTTTTAGGCCATCATTGGTGCTAAGAAAAACAAGATAACAATGACAGTACCAATAACTATAATAAAAGATGGTAGCAAACAGTTATACAAGACAGGTATGATAAAAAAATGAAGCACAATGCTAAAATAATTAGCAGTACTTCTCTAAGGTCCGTTTTTTTCATAATACATTATTTTGTCTGTTTGTCCACTATTAAATTTTTTTTAAAAGCATTATTGCACTATAGAGTGGTGCTAAGACTCTATCGATGCCACACTGTTTTGGGCAAACAGACGAAATAATGTATTATGGAAAAAACGAACCTTAGAGAAGTACTGCTAATTATTTTAGCATTGTACTTCATTTTTTTATCATACCTATCTTGTATAACTGTTTGTTATAATCTTCTATTATAGTTATTGGTACTGTCATTGTTATCATGTTTTTCTAAGCACTGATGATGGCCTAAAAGTTAAGCCGAAATGTCGACAGACAATTAAATAAGTTCTTATTTGGGTCTTTTCATTGACCGCACCCCCCCCCCCTCCAACCGAGCTTCTTCAATAATTATTTGTATACTTCTACCGTTCAAAATTGATTTTTATTGGAGGTCTTTCAATATTATATAAAATAATTAAAAATTTGAAGAAGAAAGGAAAATCCAGAAGATGGAAGAGAATTTCGAAACGTTGGTTGTTTGTGGATAAAAAAATATTAACGTAGAATATTAAAATGATAATTTAAGGGAAGTGTGTTTGCTCACAAAAATAACAAAACTATTTAATAAAGTTTGAATTTTAAGTAATATTTTTGTTAATTTTTTATCCAATTTTCATGCTTATTCTTGAAACTTTCTTCCAATTTGGCAATAATTATGTTGCCATTTAGGTGATTATTTGCCTTCTTCTTATGAAATTCCCCCCAAACAAAATTGAAATCCCCTCCAAAAAAAAATTCTGCATACACCCCTAATTGTAATAATTTATATGTAAAAAGAGGACACCAATTTAGCATATTCTGATCAATAACTGCCATTGACCAAATAAATTATAAATTCAAAATATTTTTAATATTATTTTAATGTCAACACTGTACTTTATTATAGAGGACTGGATTTTCCTGTTGTAAAAAGCTGAAAATCGTGCAGTAAAGCATTCAAATTGTTAATAATTGTGCAATAAGGACCCAAAAAGGATAAATGATGTATGTATGTATACACAATTTTACATATTTTGGGTCTTATAAATAATATCTTTATCATATAAATATATATAATATAATAAATTAAACAAAAATAATGATTTTTGCATGTTTAAGTTATATATAATACCCAAAATGTGTATATTTGTGTACGTACACACAATTTTACATTTTTTGGATTCTTAGCAGACGATTTTTCACAATTTTAATTTTTTACTGCACGAAAATCCAGTCTCTATTTATTACATATGATGTATATGGCAATACTGGATTAAATTCATTCAAAACATCATTCTTATTGCATAATAGTTAATTCTTTTTTTAGGTCCTTGAGGAAACGAGACAAAAAAAGTTAAACAAGTATTGCATTAATGGTGTAATCTTCTGTTTATTATTTTCATCTTAAATGGAATGCCACTTCTAGCTAATTCATGTTATTCAAGTGTTTATTAGCCATTTATTTATTTATTAAATACACAACATGGTATAAGAGATGAAAAAAAAAGTGGTAAAAATAGCAGTATTACTTTCCGAGTTAGAAACCCAGTATCAAAAAGTTAATATTGAAAATATGTATGCTTGAATAATGTTAAGTGCTGCTTTAAACATTATAAGGATAATTTACAAGTATTGTGAAACTGTTTAAAGCGATGTTTTAACTTTGATTTCGGAATTATCAGACCTGTCTCTCCATTTAATACTCTTGCACATTTGACTATAAAAACAGTTTTATATGTTCTTAATGACTAATAATACACATAAACTTGAAAAAAAAAAAAAGAGTTTATTTTCCATTATATATATATATATATATATATATATATATATATATATATATATATATATATATATTACTTTTTTGCATTTGACTACTTATTTGTAAGATAAAAAACTACTTATTTACATATATTTATACACTCGAGTCAAAAAGGCGTAACACCTTAAATGTAATTCAAACTGTTCAGATGTATACAATTAAATGAATAACTAGCTCGATCCTGGGCCTAGAGAACAGTTGTTTGTAGAGGTGCATGATTTTGGACCATACAGTATCCTTGGGTGACAATGTGGTCCAACCTCCCTACTGCCGTGAAGTACCCATTTTTGTTAGAGCTGAATGACTATAAGGTTTAGTCAAACCACAGCAACAAAGTCCTCTAATTTTCTGTCAACAGGAAACTTGATGGGCCAAGCTAGGTTCTTCACAATGATGTTTAACATTAAACAAAAAAAAAAAAATGAATTCAATTTATACTTTTTAAAAAAATATAGAAAAAACTATCTTTGTTTTTTTTTTTAATGATCAATTTTTTTAATACCTGGTTCAATTATTTCTTGTTTGTGTGAAGGAGAAGAGAAGAGAATTAAAGATGTGCAAGGTTTTTTGTTGGCACAATGTACACATACATATACATACCTCAATACTTACAATGAAATCATTCTTTTTTAGATTTAACTGAATTCTTACATTTTTGTGACTTGAAGAAAGAAACAGTTTTACAAATGACTAGAATTAAAATTGTGAGCAGAAATAGAACAAACATAAAAATATCTAAGCCTAAAACCTCATACAGCGATAGATCCAGCCTCGCTGGTTTCAGGTGAGGTGCTCCTTTGTGCTTAATAACATACTCGACCCAATAAACAGCTGATTCAAGTGCTGTTTGTGGCCTGTCTTTAATAATTTTAGATCTTTCCACTGCTGCTTTTTTATACCTGCAAGTAAATTAATTATATATGAATGAAATAAGCAAAGATGTATATAAAATTGATTTTAAAACATTATGTAAGTATTGTAGCTTAAAACTAAGTGAAGGAAAACTGGAAACCCTCCTTCACCAACGGCCCTTTCATGAGAGCCCCGGATCTTTCATGAGATACCCATCTGACTGTCTAGAGATCCCATAGAAATCGTATACTTCTTATGAAGCACATTAATCCTTAGGGTTAGATCTAGTTGTACTTTTAAGTTTGATTATTAATTGTTTCAAATAATGCAGCGTGTAGAAGGCACTGGCTTCACATTCACACATAATGTGCTCAGCCTTTTCTTCATTCTCTAGGTACAGACGGCAAATGGAATCTTCCACTAATTTCATCTTCTTGAGATAATATTTTAGCAGACAGTGGCCCATGAGGAGGCCCGTAATTGTTTTCAACTCATTCTTTATAAGGTTTAGGTAAAATTTAGTCTTTTCCTTTGACAAATAATGTAGAGTTTGGATTATTTCATATCAGGTTTTGGAAATCTAGTACATTTCCTTCTTTGTTTTACAGGAGTCAATTTCTTTCCTGGTTAAACTGGTAGATATGCTGGAGTATGGCTCAGGACCAATTAGCATTGTTTCTGAGCTCTTTCTTGCTTGGCCACCAGCTGTCTTAATTGTTGATTCTAACATTCAGGCTTGCAACATAAAGCAAGCATTGTTTGTCTTACTTTGCTTTTATTTCCTCTTAATATTTGTTTCTTTCAGTGTTTGTAAGCCCCATATAGTTAAATTTTTAGATGTATTCAAATGAATTCCCTGTTACTCTCTCCTAACTGCACACCTCACAAAGCTATTTTTATATTTTATATATAACTCCAGATTTTTATTTATCCATCAGTATTTTAGCTGAAATTTTAATATTCAGACGTGTTTTAATTTATATTTATTAATAAAAGATAATTGAATGTATTAATTAAAGAGATCTATAGAGAGAATATTCATATTTAGGTTTAATAGAGAGAACATGTTTAGCAGAAAAAAATAAGAATAAAAAAAAAAAAATGAAAACCGTTTAAAATAAAATAAAATGAAAAAAAAAACATACATATCTGTTATGTATTATACTTTATAATTATTATAACTTCTAAAAATTGTCTATTAAGATAATATGTAGTATGCTGTATGAACAGTAACCCAATACAGTTGGACAGCACCTCTTTGATAACGAAGTGTTCCCCTTTCCATAACACCAAAACCATAGCCTTTTCTACTGCGAACAATATATTGTGCATAAACCCTATTTATTTCAAGAACTAATTCTTGATCGACTTTCATCAACATTATTATATTTGATTAATTATTACTGCTATTGTATTAGAAAAACAAAACTCACTTAGGATTTTTTAGTACTTCATTAATATTAGCAAGCAGGTTTTCTTTGTTGAAATCTTCTAAGAGAAGAATAGTTCCAAAACCAGCTTTTTCAACAAATTTCGAATCGAAATCTTGATCAGAAAACAATGGCATGCATATAAGAGGTATTCCAAAGTATGCTCCCTCAGTAATACCATGAAGTCCAGCATGTGTTATGAACAACTTAAGATTCGGATGAGCTGTAACAATTAAGATAAAAAATTATATAAGGATTTATATTCAGAGATAAAAAAAATTATGAACATCTTCCATACTAATAGAAAAAGGGTATTCAAAAATAAATTTTAGAAATTGAATATGTATTCTTCAAATAGTTATGACCCCAACAGATGGTGATCTCTGCATAATATGTTGAAGTATGTTTGCCAATATTATTACTTTCCTTTAACTATATGTGATATATATAGTAAGAGGAAGTATTGCAATCATGAAAATTTTCGAATTCGAGTTTTCAATGTAGTTTAATTCAAGATTCAACATGTTTTAAGGTCCCTGAGTCCAAATAACCAAGTCTTGCCAAAAGGTCTGTGTGTGAACCTCAAAAACAAAAAGTCGTTAGGATATATAAAGTAGTGTACCTTCCAACTTTGCTCTACGGTAGTGAAAGCTGAGTAGCACTAGATGGGCATAAAAATAGAATAACCACTGCTGAAATGAGGTATCTCTGAAGAGTGACGGAAAAAACAGGACGAGACTGCATAAGAAACGACAAAATTAGAGAAGAGTTAGACGTCGAGCCACTGGGACAAATATTCGAGAAAAGAGAGCTTAAGTGGTATGGTCATGTCTGCAGAGTGAGAGAATATAGAGAACCCAGAAGCTTCTATGAAGCCCTACCAACAGATAAAAGGTGTAAGGGTAGACCTCGACTGTCTTATGAAGACCATATATCCAGGCTAGGACGATCGCAAGGGAAGTCGATAGGAGAGATGAAGGCACTCGTGTGAGACCGGGATACCTGGTTGAGATGGCTGGATATATCTCCACGCTGAGAGGCATAAGTAGAAAGGAAAAGAAGAAGTAAGAGTAAGTATTGCGATCGTGAAAATTTCCGAATTCGAGTTTTCAACGGAAATACATGTTTTAAGTTCCCCTGAGTCCAAATAACCAAATCTCGCCAAAAGCTGTGTGTGTGTGTTTTTTTATAAGGGTAGGGGAAAAATCTTTCATAAGATGATGTGTGACTAAACGTTCACAACAGTGTGAGATTCCTACTCACTAAAAAACCACCTCCATATTCATCATTGCCACCCTGCGGAACTGTTGTCAAGCATTACTTTGAATGGGGACAGGATGGCTATGCGCCTACTTCTTCATTGGACCTCTTATTAAGCCATTACTATTATAACAAATGTTAGGATATAATCGGAAAGTTACAATAGAAAGCCTTAAATCTCTCAATTAGCATTAAATAACTAACGAGTCAATATTACAACAATTCAGACATCATCAGGACCAAAAAAGATAAAATCACATAAATGAAGACAACAGACAGAACATCTCACATCAACAGTCTAAAAAATATTAGCCAAACACGTATATCGTCAAGGGCATAGATAAGTTTCTACAGGAGGGAGAGGCTGCTCCCCCTCCCTCCCTCAGGCACCTACTAGGTCTCCCCTAGGAAATTTTTGAAGAAGAATTACTTTGAAGTAAAAACAACTAAAGCCTTTGGTTAGCCACGCCTATGGTGTCAACCTCCAAGCACATTAGCATAGATAGGTTGGTATTTCCCGGAGGAGAGGAGCGGTACTGGCCCTGCCAGATTCCTCTAGAAATTTTTTTAAAAACAAATCCTAAGAAGAACAATAAAACAAGAAAGCATTTGGTTACCTATGCCTATGTAGGGATGTGAATATCGGGTCTTATAAGGGACACACTCATATCGAAATTTCTGTGCTGATATAAATAACTTTTAAAGGGACGTGCACATATTGATATTTCGGTGCTGATATAATTAAGATATTATTTTTATAATATCGATATTACTGTACTGATATAATTAAAATATTGTTTTTATAGCATTTGTATTTCTGGGATGATATAATTAAGCTATTATTTTTATAATATCGAAATTTCTGTGACCTCAAATCATTAAGTTATTATTTTTATTAAAATTATTTACAGTTGGCTTTAAATACTAACAAACAAGTAATTTCCTATTCTTCTTCCGATTCGTTAAAGTTTTTTTTTAAATTTGATAAACGAATTAACAATATCGTAAAATAATTTGCTTTCGACATCCCATCACCAGACAACAGCCACTATAGATAGTAACACGAACTTCTTAATACCTTAACTCTACTTGGTTCTTGTTCCTGGTTAATATTGCGATACATCAAGAAAAAAATATCGATATATTTTTTTAAATATTGATATGTCAATAATTACCAGGAGAGGGACTGGCCCTCTCAGCCATTTGCAATATTAGTCAAGCTATAAAAAATTGTGTTTATTTGTTTCATTTTTAATTAAGAAAAAGACCAATAATTATGTTAGAAATCCATCCACAGTTTTATTTCTTCATCAAGTTTAATTTTATTTTTTTTAAACTTTATTATTTTATAAGGAACACTAATATTGTACTAAGGTTTATTTTAAACTCCTACCCATCATCACAATTAGTAACATTCAGTTGTCATATTTACTTAATTCATTTATTTAATTTTCAACTTTATGAAGTTGTTAGACTACACAAAATATAGATTAGTATAAATTTAAAAAAAAAAAAAAAAAAAACCTAAAATGCTGGGTTGTGGCATCCACGTTTTTATTATAACATTCTTTGGTTTGTTGGGCACATCCTCAGTGTGCCACTTCATTAGCAATATTTGGTCCAATTTAGCAAAAGTTTCGAAAAGTACTGAGAGAACTCTAGATTCCAATCCTTCACCTCGAAATAATGAACCAAAACTTAGAAATACTGCTCCGTTCTTTGCATTATCCATAATATTCTTCAAATCCTGAAAAAATAATTAAAAAACAAATCAGTTTACAGAGTTGCCTGAGGATGGCTTGTAGGCAGAAAATTTGGATCGTAATAAATAAATTGGTGAAATAGCAACAGCCTGCCTTTATTTTTGCAAATCAGTTAATTTCAGAAATTAATATTTCTTTATCAAATGCTTTAAAAAAATAAAGACAAATTTGTCTTTATTATTATTATTTATAAAAATAATAATAATACTATAATAATAATAATATATTAATACTGTATATTAATACATAATAATGGCACCAAAGTCACAGATCACCACAGGATCAACCTAGGAACACTACATTACCATCTGTCATTTTGTTGCAAAACAGCGGCTGATTAAAGGTTTCAAACGTCCATATCTCGGCCATTTATGAAGACAGAGAGAAAATATAAAATGTTTTATAATCATTATACCAAAGCCTTTAAAAAAATAAATAAAACCCTAATAAATTTTTTATTTTGTTTATACATTTTTGGAAATAATAAACCACAATGTTATAATTTGCAGCATTTTAAATAATTGCTCAATGACTCAACAATGTTTTTAAAATTAATAAGTTTGATGCATCATCTTTTCTCTCAGCAATTCATTACAAAATACTTCTATGATTTTAATGTTTTAATCTAAGATAGGCAGATATTTTACAAAACTATTATTTTCATCGACTAAAACAACAACCAATAGTAATTGTGTCGATCTTCATACCTCTGGTAATTCATCAATGTGTGTTAAGCTCAGTCCTCCAACAGGAATTGTATTAGGCTGCAGAGGTTCAGAATAGAGCATAGAAGGATGGTAATCGATTAACGTTAAAGAAACGTTCCTTAACATTGCAAGAATGGATGGTCGATTATTGCTACCAGGATAAACCATATACTTTTCCATTTGTCTTTCCTAAAATAAATCAATAAGATATGTATATAATTATCACAGAACCATAACATTTTTTTGGGGAAGAAAAAATCAAATATCATACCTTATTAGGAACATAATGGAAGTAACATACAGAAAATTCTATCAAGTTGACCAATAAATTATCCAAGCGTTGAAAAAATGTCATTTCATTCGTGTAAGCAGTACGGATATTAGGCATTAAATGCAAAGACAATTCATTTCCAGTCAAATAAGCTCCCCAAGGAGTAAGACCTAAGGGATGAATAGCGACAAGAGGAGCATTAAATTTGTGTCCAAGTGCCACGAGTGGTTCATGAGCAAAGAACGGTTCAGTTATCACAAGATCATAATCTAGGTTTTCTGATTTGATTACTTCTTGTAATGTTGGGTCTTGAAATGCTGTTTCCATTAACTCAGTAAAAAAGCTCAAAAATGAAGGATAGGTCATATACATGCTTGGTTTTTTGGTAACCCTATCAGCTAGAAGGCGTTCTAGAATATAAAAAATAATATTTAAATTATTTGTTGTAAAGTATAAGAAATTTATAAAAGTATATTAAAAATATCTGAATTGGATCCAATTACCTACAATTTTTAATAAACTATTGGGGACAAAGCATTTGCATTTATTTCAATATTCTTTTATTTGCTTCCATTATGATTAATGATTTTCAATAGTGGCTTTTATTCAAAAGCTCATGTTGAAGAAAAACATTTGTAAATGGTTAAATAATTTCAATAATTTTTATGTAAGCCATTTCTCCCAAACAGATCAACTTCTTCTTTATATATATATATATATATATATATATATATATATATACACACATTTCATGGTGTTTTATGATTTTTTTCTCCAAATTTAGTTTTGTAAAATTTACTGATTTTCAGACTGTCTCCCTCATTTTAGTTAAAAAACATTTTTTTTATCATATGACAGATTAGGTGGAATCATTTTCCATTTCCCTCCTGGCAGCCCAATAAAGCTGTGATTTTCTTTGGCGTGGAGGACAGAAATTTTCAAAGACCACGGCATTGTAAGAGGTGGTCTGCGTCCATGTATAATTCATCTTTGCACAATGGGCATATTGGGGTGGATTTTATTCCAGTTCTGTGTAAGTGGGCTTGGAGATAATCTTGCCCTGTGAGGATTCTGAAATTGGCTACAAAATCTCTCCTTAGCAAGTTCCTTGCTGTACTGTGTGGCAATACTTTTTTAAGGAACACTTCCCATCTTTTATTCTTTCGCCTTGCTTTTTCTTTGTAGTTTTATACGTTCCCGAATTTTCATGTCCATTTTGGTCTTAATGTGGGAGAAAGATTTGGACAAGATTGGTACAAGCATATTTTGTCAGTCGGTTTGCTTTCTCATTTCCTGCAATTGCATAGTGGCTTGGTATCCACTGTAGCACGTCAGAGTATCCCTTGAGAGGTTACTAATTGTGTTTTGGGCACTAAATATGTTCTCCCAAGTCACTCATTCAGGGTTACCGACTGCCGAAATTGATCCCTGCAAGTCAATAAAGAACAAAATGCTCTTCATTCCAGTGTTTAAGGTAGACACGCATTCCGCTGCCAGAAAGATTACCTTTCTTCAACATCAAAATTTGTTTTTCTTCCTGGCAGACCTTCTTTCCATTCAAAAAACTGTGGAGATCAATATCCAGCCACTTCTAGGGCTCTATCCACAGATCCATCGGTGTGGATATGTAACCACTGGGATCTTGGATAGTTTTCCTCTATGGTTATCATTGCCATGTGTTAAAATTCCTTGTTGATGTAATCACTCTTTTTATTTGAGAAATGGTTGTCTCTCATGTTACAAACTGCAGTTTTAAAGGACAGACCATGGGCAGAATAGGGCAAAAATGGTTCTCTAACTTGGCAGTCTAAGTTACATTTCTCTATTATTTCATCTGCGATTGCGACAAGTGATTTTTGTGTGGTATTGAGAAAATCTCAATACCGCTGGACTATACTCTTTCCAATTTTTTACAGGTAGTCGCTTACATTTTTAAACCAGTATAACAAGTTTTTTTTTTCCTTGTGAATTGTCATCAGCTCAAGATACGTTTGCAGTTCCATGGCGATGATAGGAATTGATTTTGCTCCCCCTTTGATTGATCGCATTGCCTTATTCCACACAAAATTCTTTTTTCTGCTTGTTTCCTGGAGAGACACCTTGAGTTTGCCACCATATTAAAGAGCTGGTCCGACATAAGCCTTGTAAGGTTTGGTGAGTGGTTCTGGTGCTCTAACTCAGGTTATCCCAGCAAGTCGTTTAGAGAGTCCTTAATCTCGATTCTGCGCTTCTCAAGACTTTGTCCACATGATACTTCCAAGTCATCTTCTGATCTTCTAAGGCTACACCAAAGTATTCAACCATGTCATCTAACTGGATTTTCACTCAATTGTAGCTTACTCTTATCTCATGGACTTTAGTGCAGTGTGTATACATTTGTGTGATTATTTACATCTTATATATACTTTTGCGTGTTTACATCCATGAGATTATCTTTGCACCACAAGGCAAAACTTTTGAGAGCTTCATTAAAGGTATTCTCCATGCCTTGGTAATCACTACTAGCCGTATACACAACAAGATCATCAGCGAAGAATAGGCAATTTATAAGTGGGATTTCCTTCAATGTTTCCACAATGAGGTTATCATCAACAGTGAATAGAGTGCAACTTATCACAGCACCTTGTGGGAGAAAATTCCTAAGTTGCACAAATCATGACTTTGCGATTCTGTAACGGACTCTAACAATTCTCTGAGCAAGAAAGGACTTAATCCAAGTGAGCATGTTGCCTTTGACTCCACAACTTGCATGTTTTTCCAACAGTTTCTTTTTCTAAATTTTATCATTAACTCCTTTGAAATCTACAAATACTGCCAGCATAGATTGCTTATAGTAGAACCCGTCTTTTATCATTTGGCTGAGGTAAGAAACTTTTTTAATGGTACTCCGATGTTGTCTGAATCCAGCCTGGAAATCTGTCAGCAAGTAGTTACTCTCCAGAAAACAATTGAGCCTGCTCCCCACTACTGGTTTCAATCAACATGCTCTTCTACATTTTGAGGATGCATTTGTTAGAGAGATGGGTTTATAACTTGTGATTCAGATGCTGGCTTATCTTTTTTGAGAATGGGGATTATTTCAGCATTCCTCCATTCCATCGGGATCTCTTTCTGCCAAACAACCTAATAAAATATCTAACAGTAATAAAACATCTTGCTCAATAGTATAGTACACAAAATAACTTCAGTTTGAGCATTATGGTAATCTATGCTAAATATTGGATAATGGTAATGAGGTTTTCTGTGTGGCCTGTACTGTCAACTATCTTTTCTTGGTTATCCCACCGATATGGTCTTGTTGAGAATTTCATTGTCTCTTGAACCAGAAGAAGATTATAGTGGTGAATAAATAATAATTTCAAACATTAATAAAGTTCATTGGATAACAGTTTCTCAGCCCTTCCACTACGCAACAAAAAGCATTAAACGCCTCATTTATATTTTCAAACAAATTCTTTACAATATGATACACAATTTTCATAACACAATTAGTTAGTTTTTATCAAGTGTATGTTTTCAAAATAGTTGTCTAAAGTTATATCAATTATTTTATCATAAAAATCCTTTGTGGATCTTAAAGATTAGAAATACTTAATCAATAAAAAACTGTATAGATATATCTTTGATCATCTTTTAGTTTCAAGAAGAAGCAAATAATTAGTTTAAGTAAAAAAAAAAAGTTTGAATAGCTATTTCTATTGATTCTATTGTATTACAAACCTAAAACAGCTTTTAATGGTGTAGCGTTAATAGGAAGATCTGTCCAATTAGGCAAAGGTTTTTTCTGAGGGAATGGAGATACCATTGTTACCTGATGACCCCTTTTAGCAAGTTCTTTAAAGACTGGCATGAAAGTGTTGGTGTGGCTGTACCATGGAACAGGCAGTACTATGAGGATTTTTGCTCCCTCCAAGGCCACGAAAAAGGTGGCAAACAAAATAATCGGCAGCATATATTTCATTTGTGGAGAACTGTAAAAACAATAATAATAATAAATAAATAAAAACAGAAAGTAAATTATTAACATTATTAAAATAGTGGATCAGTGGATTGATGAACAAAGAAGTTTTTTTTTTAAATATATTTTCAATGCTTATTCGAATAACATAGTCTTGTATATTATTTACTTATATGCTTCCTATTCTTATTAATTAAATGCCAAAAATCTTCCTTATAAAAAGTATGCCCTAATATGATTTAAGTCATCAAGCACAAACCATAATGCTTCTTTTATTTGAATTTAAATTCATGTTTTACTATCAATTTATTTATTATTCTCATTCTCCAATTCATAAAATATAATTTATTTATTTTAAACCTTCCTGGCCTCTTGGCAAAAGAGGTTTTGGAAGCAGGAGCAATAGTGGGGTCAAATCATTTTAACCGCTTACAATGAAAGAAGTGATGGAAGGGGTGAGAAAGAAGAATGAAGAACTAAATAAATTATGAAGAATTAAAGCAACATTTTAAAAGAAGAATGAAGACTACTTGTCAGTAGTGGTGATACCATCACTACTTTCATTGTAAGCGGTTAAAATGATTTGGCCCCACTATTTCTTAGTATGGGTAATTCTCCTTATTGACTAACTGAGGGAACTAATTCTCGATGATGACATAGAGGCGGGGTTTTCTCAGTAATTTAGTTCTTGCCTCGAACGTAGTGCAGGTGGTGATGATGTGCTCAGCAATTTCTGGAACATCACAATAGGGCATATGGGGTTTATGACCTTCCCAAAGTCATGGAGCTTAGCATGGAGTCCCCCAAGATCAGTGAGACATCCAGTAATCAGGGAGTACCCATTTGTCTTTCAACCATGAATGGACAGTAGGAAGTATTTTCTCAAGGTAGCCCCGTTTTGAGTGATCGACCCACTGTCGATTCCATTCCTCAATGGTGTCCTCCCTTATTATTCTTTTCATTTGTTTGGATCTTCTGCAATCCTCTCTAGGAGATTCTCTGGAACATCTGCTGAGCCTTCTTTCTAAAAATCATACTTCTCTTCGCGCAGGAGGAATTCGAGAGGTACCCCTACTACCCACTAAGATCTGCACCGTCTAATAAGCAACAGTCTTACAGGCTTTGGTTACAAGCAACAGGGCCATTCTGGATTGCCACCTGCCTTTTCTTCTATTCATGAGAGGTTTCTATTCCTGGTTGGGGACACATACCTCAGGATTCTCTGTACTACTCCATTGGAAATCTGGATTACAATTACGACTTAGACCATTGAGGGCTAGGATCACCCTATTTATCAAGTAAACCAAGTGAAGAGTAACATTGAACTTCCGACCTCACACCAAGGTAGGTCAGTCACTACCTCACTTGAGCATGTACTCATTATATATTCAAGATTATATATCAGTATATTCATGATTATCGAGCGAGCCTACCTTCATACTTTATCATACCTTTCAGAAAGATGGCCTGGTTTTTGGCAACAGCCATTCTCATCCTTTTCATCTCGCACCATTCACCTACAAAGTTGGCGCATGCCTAAGATATAATTATGTATCATACAGATAACTAGCCATTATTGTTTCATTAAATATCTTATTGGCATTAACAACTATTTAAAGATGGTTTTAAGCATGGTTATTCTTTCTTTGATTAATTTAGTGCCAGAATATGACATTAGAAAAGTATTTTGTGCTGGTTTAATTCTTGATGGTAAAATATATGACCTGGTTTATGCTCATGTTTTGGTATTGGCAGTATCAGATATGGTATTAAATTAAATATAATGCTAATGGATGAGGGTAATCACTTTAGGTAATATACCCACAGATAAAACAAAATGCACCGTTAGTAGGAGAAATGATGTTGATGCCATTAATACAGATAGAAAGAATAAGTTCGTATATGTAGAGAAGTTTAGTATCTGAGATTTACAATATTTAAATTCAGTCTCAGTGTCTACTATTTCGAAAGGTTATAGTACGAATTTAGAAGATTATAGCTTTTATGTTAAGAAGTAAAATAAATTATTATAAGAATGAGGTCTTGTTATAAACAAAATATATCGTTAGTAGTAGAAATGGCGGTGTTTTCAAGGATATAGGTATTAGAGGGAATATGTAGAGAATTTTAAGTAGGAGTAACTTGTAGGTAGCAAATGCCATGGGCCTCGGCCCAAGGGGGGGGGCCTCGAATTGACTTTATAACAATAAAATATAATATCAAATTGTACTTATATGCAATAATACAATTAATAACTAACATTGTATTATTATGCATAACGCACAGCCACATCTTCACATTTTGAGTAAGAAGCTTAGGAGGCCTGAAAACTTGAATCATACACTACTGATCAAGAATCTAGCAGATTTCTAAAATAAATTAAGTTCAGAGTTACTAAAAGCAAGATAACGGGGGAGGGGAGATATCAATTATTTTGATGATGCACAGGTAGCGTCTATTATTTTTTTAATTTTCCAAAAATACTTTGTAAAAATAAATAGTTAATATTTTTATCACTGGTGTTATTGAAATACTAAATTTGTTTTGTTTTTTTTCAAAATAGAAAATAGATTTCAAATAAATAATATTGACAAGAATCATCCATATTTATTTTTTCTTGCCTTAAGGCAACACTGGATTCGGCACTTGCCATATTGCGCTCAATTATGCTTACGCCATTTTTCCTTGATTCGTTTTTAATTCTCTTTTCTAGGGTATTTGGTTGTCTTCGTACAACGAATGGTTCAAGAATCATCCTTTAACAGACTTTCAAGTAAATTATTTACTACATTTATTTACATGTACATTGTCCATGATTTCTCTTGAGCTAACAACTCAAATAATTTTTCAGGGTCTGGACGGATTTAAACAGGTAAACTTTTGAATCTATATTCAACATTGAAAATATTGATATAAATGTAATATAAATCATATTTCTCAGTCTCCACATTACGTAATTTTAAGAAATTATTGATTAAAATTCATTGACATTTTTGAAAATTCAAACAGTTGTTAAAAGATGAAATATATCGTTACAAACTAAATAAGGTTCGGCCATATTTTTGTTAAAATTAATATCAGAGCATTTTATTACTTTTTTTTAAAGATTCATTCAAAAGCTCTTTGTAAGAAAACAACAATTAAATGCTTTCTAGTAGTCTAACTTGCTGAAGGCAAATTAGTTTTTAATTCTGGCAACTTATATATTTACAATATTAATGTTCTTGTTTAATATTTCTTTTCCAATACCTCTCAATGTTAATTTATTATTGCCAAAGCACTAAGGTTATATTCAAGGAATCATTTACATACGGCTGAAGAAACTACCTCTTTGGAATTTTAGTTGGTCAGTAGTTTTTATTTTTACGGAAACATTTAATTTTCAATTCTTCGCTTTAATATTTATCATCTAGTTAAACTGACACACATGTATTTTGGTTTATTATTTTCAACAATATACATTTTACTCGACCAAGAAATATTTTTTTAACTCTCTCTCCTTCAAATTTTGATATTTTACGTTTCAAGATGCGTAGAATCCAAATATCGAATAAAAATAAAATCCGTCCGTCCGCGGCTTTTTTCCGAGATTACTGAACCGATTTTCTTGAGATTTGGCAGCTGTCACAGGTCACCCTAGGATGATCCTCGGAACTCGACACTATCATTCATCTTTTTGTTTAGAAATGGCGGCCGATTAGATCATTTAAATCGTAAATGAAGTATTGTAATCGCGAAAATTTTAAAATCACTATTCACAAATCCTAAATTTCCATAAAATCTCTAATCTAGAAACAGTAGCAATCAACATATCATTAGGTACCAAATTCAAACTTAGCATTGTTTCTTTATATAATATGTATCTCCTGAATATATAATCACAAAAAACGACTGGAAAAATTTGTTTAACAGTCTTGAAAGTCCTTTAATCTTAGGTGGAGAGGTAAACGCTCACCATTATCGGTAGGCGTGTGGAAACTGCGACAATAATCTAATCTCCGACATCGACAATTCTAATTCGATTTGTTTAAATAATGGCGATCCAATCTTAATAAATAATATTCGTCAATCAATCAAAAAATATTGCTATAGATGTAAAATTTTGCTGAGCTAACATAGTTGATTTTATCGATTGGAAATGTACAGGATGATCCTTTGGGATCTAATTCTCCGCACTAATAGAAAATGGTTATTAAAATCAGAAAATTGGGACGATTTCGAAAATACTGCCAATCTTATTAGCTCCACCTTATCAGATAATTCTACCTATGAAAAGTTTTTAAGCTTCCTCAATTAAACATAAATCTATTCCACAATATAAACCGTTTTCAGTTGACATCCGCATGATGGTATAGAAGGATCAATCTAATTAGGGATTGATAAATTATTTGCCACTTCTATAAATTTGTTTTATTGAAAACTAGTTTCGAATGTTATACATTCATCCTCAGTGCTAAAAACACACAAAAAATTCAAAAATAAGCAATTCAAAATATAGTTTGGTATTACTATACATATTAAATTAAATGTTTATATTATTAGATTTATATTACATCTAATTTAATATGTATAATAATACCAAACTATATTTTGAATTGCTTATTTTTGAATTTTTTGTGTGTTTTTAGAACTGAGGATGAATGTATAACATTCGAAACTAGCTTTCAATAGAACAAAATTATAGAAGTGGCAAATAATTAATCAATTCCTAAATAAACCGTTTTATAAGAAATTATAGGAAAAATGCCTTTAAAATATATTAAAAAAACACAATCCACCGATAATCTCTTTAATTAACAAAAGGCAGACGCCTTATTCAAAAAATAACCCTTGAAACAAACAAAAACAATTTTGGCGATCTTTTTGTTTAAGTATAAATAAATATCTGATGTTGTCCACATGACTTCCTTGTACGCCTATTAAACTATAAATCGGTGGCTCAAAAAGTGATCCTGAATTTGGTTACTAGTTTCCGAAGATCGCAGTATCTCAAAAACAACACTCGGCGTCGCGACATTCATCTATGACACACACACAAACAAATAAGGAGGAAAACCAGTATTTTACATTAAATTTTAACACTTAAAACAAATAATAAAAATGTTTAATTGGATTGGAAACCAAATTTGTTTGTAACCTTTATTACCGAAACATACGATTTCTGTATTTAATTTAAATATAATTTTTGATGTAAGCTTATTATGACCTTCAAGTACCGTTTTCGGCTCACCAATTTTAACCAAAATATAGTAAATACATTCACATCAATATAAAAGTCCTATTTACCAAATTTGAGATGTTTTACATTATATTTTAATATAATTTTTGATGAAAGTTTATAGTTGACCTTCAAGTAAAGTACCGCTTCCGGTTTTCCAATTTAGACCAAAATCTAGTATGTTATTTAAATCATTATATAAGTAATAAATACTAAATTTGAGAAATTTTGTATAGTATTTTAATATAATTTTTGATGGAAATCAATTATGACCTTCAAGTAAAGTATCACTTCCGGTGATCAAAAAGGGAGACTTACAACAAGATTTTACTGCAATCCTAAATACAAAATTTCAACTTTCTACGGCTAACCGTTTTTGAATTACGCAAGATACGAACGTATGTACGTGCAGACGCCACGACGAAACTAGTCAAAATGGATTCAGGGATGGTCAAAATGGATATTTTCGTTGAAATCTGAAAACCGAAAATTTTCACGATTACAATACTTCCTTTACTTCGTACAAGGAAGTAAAAATACACTCATGAAGGAAATATGGTATAAACTTTCTTTACTCAAAAATCGTAAAACAAATAATATATTCTCTATTATAATGGGCGAATAGTGATATCAATTTATTAATCAATTCCCCTCCCCCCCCCCCCCCCCATTAGCTTCAATCCCTTTGTACATAGTTAACATCAATAATACACCGAATCTGCAAAACAGTACTAACACATATAACGATTTAAACAATTCTTCCGGAGAGAATAATAGTAATAATTCGTCCATTGAGGAAGCCAAACTATTATCAAATTTCTCTATAAATGAATTATTAAATGCACTAAACAGTAATTACAATACAGCGCCCGATTTAGATAACGTACATTACATGATGTTAGCCAAACTACCAATAGATATCAAAATACCACTTTAACATAAACTTAACAAAATATGGGAATCTAATTCAATACCAGATTCATGGAGAGAATATTGTCATACCTCTTTTGAAACCAGAGAAAGATCCAAACGTAGCTACTTCCTACCGATCAATTTCCGTTAGTCCATGTGTCCTGAAGACCTTTGAAAGAATGATAAAATATAGATTAGAATGGTGGTTGGAATCTAATGATAAGTTACCCAACTATCAATATGGCTTTCGTAAGGAGAAGTCTGCCTTAGATAGTCTTTTAGTCTTACATAAGGACATTAATGTTGGATTTACTTTATTTCTATACACAACAAAGGCTTGAGATATCGTTCCAATTCACATACTCTCTAAAAATATGTATCAAATAGATATTCCCACAAAACATCTTTAATTTATAATTAACTTAATTGATAATAGAAAGTTATATTTGAGGGTGAATAACTCATTTCAACCAGACATGCTAAAGTCGGACAGCCGCAGGGAGGGATTTTGAGTTGCTTACTTTTCACAATTTTTACTTCCTTGTACAAAGTAAAGGAAGTATTGTAATCGCGAAAATTTTCGGTTTTCAGATTTCAACGGAAATATCCATTTTGACTTAGTTTCGTCGTGGCTTCTGTACGTACGTACGTAGTTCGTATTTCGAATAATTCAAAAACGGTTAGCCGTAAAAAGTTGAAATTTCGTATTTAGGATTACTGTAAAATTTAGTTGTGAACCTCCCTTTTTGGTCACTGCTTGATCACCGGAAGTGGTACTTTACTTGAAGGTCATAATTGATTTCCATAAAAAATTATATGAAAATACTATGCAAAACTTCTCAAATTTAGTATTTATAACTTATATATTGATTTAAATAACATACTAGATTTTAGTTTAAATTGGAAAACCGGAAGCGGTACTTTACTTGAAGGTCATATTAGACTTTCATCAAAAATTATATTAAAATATAATGTAAAACGTCTCAAATTTGGTAAACAGGACTTTTATATCGATATGAATGTATTTTGATTAAAATTGGTGAGATGAAAAGGGTACTTTACTTGAAGGTCATAATAAGCTTACATCAAAAATTATATTTAAATTAAATACATAGATCATATGTTTCGGTAATAAAGGTTACAATCACAATTTGGTTTCCAATCCAATTAATCGTTTTTATTAATTGTTTTAAGTGTTAAAATTTAATGTAAAATACTGGTTTTCCTCCCTATTTGTGTGTGTGTGTGTGTCATAGATGGATGTCGCGACACCGAGTGTCGTTTTTGAGATACTGCAATCTTCGGAAACTAGTAACCAAATTCAGGATCACTTTTTGAGCCACCGATTTTTAGTTTAATTGGTGTACAAGGAAGTCGTGTTGTCCACAGAACAATATCAGCAATCTTTAACAGGTCAAAAATAAAAAGAATTATACCCCTACATACTCCGTAAACTCTGATTCTCAACAACAAACCTCAAAAGGGATGAAGTCAAAACATTCTGTAGATATAGGTTTCAAAAACTTTCTTTCAATCCTTAGGTGGTGCCAATATCACATATAGCCAAATACTAACATTAAATAATCCAGAAAAATTATTAGTGTTGTAAATTTTTTAAAAACCATAAAAAATTCATTTAATTTGTTAATAAAAATAAAATATTGTTTATATTACGGAATAATACAGACTTAATCGTCGACCCCTGGTCGTCTTATCGAAACTGATTGTAATCTATATTCTTTTCTCCTGTTGACTTATTATTCATGACTGTATGGAGCAATCCAATACCACTTACAAAAATATATATAAAAAACCTTAACTTGATTGAATGTAAGTTTGCAAAAATTATATTTATTTTAATTTAATTTAAATATAATTTTTGTTTTAATTTTAACTTTCTAATTTTCAGATATTACTATTCTTTTTACTTCCTTGTACGAAGTGAAGGAAGTATTGTAATCGCGAAAATTTTCAGTTTTCAGATTTCAACGGAAATATCCATTTTGACCATCCCTGAATTCATTTTGAATAGTTTCGTCATGACGTCTGCACGTACGTACGTATCTCTCATAACTGAAAAACGGTTAGCCGTAGAAAGTTAAAATTTGGTATTTAGGATTATTGTAAAATCTAGTTGTGATCCTCCCTGTTTCGTCACTTCATGATTACCGGAAGTGGTACTTTATTTGAAGGTCATTATTGATTTTTATCAAAAATAATATTAAAATATAACGCAAAACTTCTCAAAATAGGTATATAAGACTTACATATTAATATAAATAATATAATAAATTTTGGTCAACATTGGCCGACCGGAAGTGGTACTTTACTTGAAGATCATATTAGACTTTCATCAAAAATGATATTAAATTATAATATAAAACATCTCAAATTTGGTAAACAGGACTTTTATATCGATATAAATGTATTTACTATATTTTGGTTAAAATTGGTGAGCCGAAAAGGGTACTTTAATTGAAGGTCATAATAAACTTACATCAAAAGATATATCGACATTCAATACAGAGATCATATGGTTCGGTGATAAAATTTATAAACGTGATTTTTTTTTCTCATTCTAATTAAACAATTTTATTAATTGTTTAAATAAGTGTTAAAATTGAGTTTAAATTAGTTTTTTTTCTTCCTGTTTGTGAGCTGAACAAGTCTGCAGCAGGAAAATAAAATATAAGTTAAAAGCGCGTTCTATAACTTAAAATATTGAAACCGTTGATATCCAATGTTTTATCTAGTGACATAGACTGTTCTAATGTCGATTTTGAGATGCTACAATTTTCGGAAACTAATAACCAAATTCAAGGGCACTTGTTGAGCCGCCGATTTATAGTTTAATAGGCGTACAAGGAAGTCATGGGGTGTCAACATCAGATATTTTTTTTATTAATTAGTTCCATATTGCATCAATTTTAGGCTTCACAAATTGATCTAAAACAATCCTTAAAAAGTTTTCTGTTTTTTAGAGAAAGGCTCAACCGATTTTTAAGTTTGATGGTTTAAGATACTCGTTGTAATCTCGTGAAAGTTTTGAAACATTTTGAGCTCAAAATATTAAATGTAGTTAATGTTAAATCTAACCGTCTGGGAGGGGGAGGGGGAGTATCTAACGATCTTTGAGCGAACTGCTCGACCGATTTTAAAGTTGGATTGACCAAATTACTCAGTTAATTCCAGTGAATGTTTTAAAACATTGTAAGCTCAAAATACTAAAAAATATTTCTTTATATTTTAAGTATTTTCGGCTTTTTGTTCATGTTTCTTTTTATATCATTTGTAAGTTCATGATCATATAACAATAAATTATAAATAGCCAATAGGTACTTGAAAAACTAAAAGCCTTAAAATAAAAATGAATTTAATAAAAAATATAAACCCCGATCACGGAAATAAATTTTATATCTAACTGACCCGGCAATTCTTCGCTTTTGCTGGATTTGAGGATATTTATAGATTAAATAAACACAACAGAAAGTTTGATAAAAATTATGGTATATATAAATGTAGTAATAAAAAATCAAATTAATTGAAGTTCAAAATACCTAGCATTAGTTCACACGTTCCAAAGATAATCGTGACACCGACAGACCAATAGCCGAAAATACGTTGTTGTTTTACTATGGGGGGCTCTGCGAAGCGAACAACTGTTGAAAACTGCACATTGAAAATCTGACCCGATTACATTTACATTATTTTCTTTACCCTAGCAGTTCCTGGTATCCCGCAGTTCCTCCGGCCTGCTGCGGTAGGAAAATAAAAACTTGGCTACCACGTTCAATGCGCTGTATCTTTAATAGTAATGCTCCGATTTCGATTATTATTATTTATTTATTTTTTTGTAGGGAATTAAATTATCTTTCAAATGAGTATTCGTATAATCAGCGAAAAATGTATACTTTTCAATTTATGAGCAAATGAAATATATTAGTGCTTTTTCGGCTTTTACGAAGCCGAAATATCGATATCGGTAAATTTTATTATTGCAAAACCATCTAGAAACATATTGATGATATAGATAAAATCTGATCGTCAGATTGTTGAAATAAACTGCTCAAAAATAAATAGGGATATTTGTAATTTATTCTTTATCTGTTAGGAGAGAGAAATGCTTTATTTACAGCAATGCTGCCCAAAAACCTTAGGTTGCTACATACACAGCATAGTAAATCAAGCTAGACATTCAATAATATTATACATAATACTCATAATATTTTTTTTTCCTTTCATTCTAGCTCTAAACACATTATAATTATCACTACATTGCCCATAATATATCTTTTCCTTTTCTTTTTCCTTTGTTTGTTTTGAACCTATTACTATCTAATCCATCCGTTATTTCTCTTTTCTGGTGACTCTGAACCATTTCATAACTTAAAATAATGCTTTCTCTCTTTTTTTTTTTTATACATGCAAAACAAAAAATTCGAAAACTAATCAAATTTTCAAATCTTAGGAACGCACACCCAAGCATCAAAAACAGTACAATAAATAGTAACTAAAAGAGAAAATACGGATAAAAACAATGTAAAAATATATTTAAAGAAAAAATAAATAAACAATAAATAATAATATAATAAATAAAATTTAATTAAATTTATCGATAGATTTAGTATTAGTTGGATCAAACAAAATATAAAATACATACCAAAAACAAAACAATGTATAATCCTTATTTTTAATAACGAATTTATTGAAGAATAGTAAACATGGAGATTACTCATTTTATAAATAAACCACTTTTCTCGTCTTTTCTCCATTTTAATCCAGTTGTATTTTCATTAACCATGGAAAGACATCATCTTGAACCAGAAGTTCACAATATTATTATGAGAATGAGCAACCAAGGTCACCCACAAGTTGATATCACAGAGGCAGTTGGCGTTTCTCAGAGCGTCTGTATTTAGTCTGGTTCCGAGAGACTGGGAGTGCAATAGGAGGCCGAGTACTGGATTGCAGCGCATTACAATGCAAAGAGAGGACTGATATTGTAATGTTACGTTTTGGGGAAAATGAATAAATTAAACTTATTTTCCCTTTTTTATTTGTTTTATTTAACTTTGACTCTTATCTCAGGGTGGGTTACTAGACAACCAGACACAGACACACAGAACTATTACTATTACAAAACATATTAAAACGTGAAGCGTCAATATATCTTAAATTTAACACTTTACACTTTAAAAAACGATATAAGGTCTTTGAAGAACGACGACCGTGGTCTATGGGATATAATTTAAGTGTGTTACCAAAATGATGATCTTGAATGTGGATGAAGTATTACGGGAGCTCTTAAGACGTCTACGCCGGTCCCTGGTCCAAACAACAATGGCTACTCTTCCTTTGTTGTCCGTTACACCACCCCAGGTTTCAAAATGGCGAACTGCCATTTTGATTCTCCAATACGAACGGACCATTTATCATTTTCTGAAGTTCTCATTTGATGAAAATCTCTTCTACTTCTTTTTGATTTTCTTAGATTAGATTTATTGTTGAAGTATTGACAAATTGATCATCTTCACCCACTCGATCATTATGGCAGTGGTTCTGTTGAAGTCCAAAATAGAGCCGCCATGTTTTTAAATGCAAGCGTATATTTTGGTTCCATTTATGATGACAAACACACTTTTCATTATAATTTAAGATATCTAAAAACAATTATTTACTAGGTACTTAAATATATAAAAAAGGTGTATATTACAATATATTGTCATTGCTGCTAGACGGAACCATTTCCACAGTGCCCGCCAGATTCTCAATTGTGGGAAGTTGGCCTTACATTTTATGCCCCTTTGAGACAATCTGCAGCAACAGCCCGCCACCAGCAGCTCAGAAGAATGTGGTGCAGCGAGCACCGAGAAGAGGACACCAACTGGAATACTATCATGTTTACTAATGAGTCGTGTTTCTGTCTATATAGTGATAGCAGATGCCAAAGAGTCTACAGAGAACAGGGGATGCGTCCAATGTCCCAGTTCATGCTCCCTTCAGTGCAGTTTGGAGGAGATAAACCACACTCCATACTGTCCTCAGCACAATCCGTTATGCACAAGAAATTATTGAGGAATAGGTCCCTCAATTTCAATTTCTGGATGACAATGCCCGACCTCATAGAGGAAGATTTGTTCATCAAAGTTAAGAAAACCTGGAATTTCCTATCTGCCCTTCCCCCATTTTCTCCAGACCTCGATCCCATTGAGCAGATGTGGGATGCGGTGCAGAAAAGATTCTTCAATTACCATCCGCAGCCAGTTGACCTTCAACAACTGAGTGCTGCATGGCAACATCAATGAAGTGGAATCCCTCAAGAAATTATTGATAACATTATTAACAGTATGCCTAATGGTGCATACAGGTTCTGGCTAATAGAGGACATTATACAAGGTATTAATTATTTCTAAAAACTATTGTGTTCAATAAAAAACAATTATGGAGAAGTAAAACCTTTTATTTTGCTATTTTTAAAAATTCCTTGATTAAATTTTTCCACAGTAAAAAAGATAAGTTCTAATAAATATTAATGCAGTTTATTACAAAAATAATTTAAAGATGCTAGGCAAAGTAAATACCACAAAATTGGCAATATCCCTATTCATTTTTGAGCAGTTTATATTGCAAGGTCAACGGCATGGGATAGACAGGAATATCTGTCAAAGTAACAGATAACAACCTTGCTAGAGATAACCACTACTATCAATTGAATCAGAAATACAAATAATCTAATGCCGTTACAGTTTAAGTAACTAAGACCATATAATTATGTCAGTTGACATCCGCATGATGGTATAGAAGGATGAATCTAATTAGGGATTGCTAAATTATTTGCCACTTCTATAAATTTGTTATATTGAAAACTAGTTTCGAATGTTATACATTCATGCTCAGTTCTAAAAACACACAAAAAATTCAAAAATAAGCAATTCAAAATATAGTTTGGTATTATTATACATATTAAATTAAATTAATATAAATCAGTATTATAAAACATTTATGAATTATTAATCTAATTAAGACAAGAAATCAAATATATGTTGGTACTCACCTAGGTTTAAATTTATATTAATCTAAGTTAATATTTATAATAATACCAAACTATATTTTGAATTGCTTATTTTTGAATTTTTTGTGTGTGTTTTAGAATTGAGGATGAATGTTTAACATTCAAAACTAGTTTTCAATAAAAGAAATTCATAGAAGTGGCAAATAATTTATCAATCCCTAATATAATTATGTCTTCGAAAAAGTATATTAAAAACAATTATTAATCAGAAAAGACTTAACTTACCTATAGAAGAGGCAATCCAATCAGAAGTGTACTGCCCAATTCCTCCTGAAGCAGGCTTTTATTATATTGCAGATGCTGCTATCTGTTGAGTACGAAAACTAACGACACTTTTGTACTGCTTTAAGTATTACTTTCATGTAAGAAGTGTTAGTAGTGACTATTAGAATTTTTTTCTTATCTGATAGCCATAATTTTATGGTATCATCATATGTTGGCACATGCTTATCTCACGATATTTGTATAAAGAAGAGCAAATTACTATTCAATTGAACTGTAGTAAGACTACATAAGCAATAATATCACTATCAAATTGTTATGGGTCTAATATTAAACGCATATACTTATTTCGTATTTATGGTTTGTAAATTGTAGTTGTTTTGTTTTCACTTTTTTTTTTTTTATTACTTTATAATGCTGTGTTTTTTCACTTTTCTTTCATTAATTCTATAGGTCAGAGGTAAACTATCATAAGATTTTAGAATTTTTACAGGAGAGCAAGAAGAAGTTTCAAATCGCACTATATAAGTTGTAGATAGTGGTGAATTTTTATAATTAAATTATGCAACATAATTATTTCAATTTATTTACTTTAACTTTTTTTTTTATATTTGGTATGAATATAATTTAGTAAATCACACTATTACTTATAGCCCATGAGTGACAGATGGCTGATATTCTAATTAATTTTAAGAGGACCAATCTTCATGATTCAAAAGTGAAAATGAATACAGAAATATGATTATGCATGATGAACATAAATTCATCCATTTTATACTCAAAATTATGAAGCCAGAGTCTTTGTTCTCAGTTTAACAATTTATTAGAAATTTAATTCCCTCACTATTCCTTATGTATAGTTTAGAATGATTTTTGTATAAAAATGTAGATGCTTTGTTACTGGACCTGTTCACAATATTTATTGGTTTTAAAAGATTTAATTGATTTTTTACAAATAATGATGCTGAATTTCCTCAATATTGTAAAAACCGCAAGATGAAAATAATCTTTATGTCAATTCATATTACTTTAGGAGCAGTTTATGCTTTTACTATGCCAAGGCTGATAATTTAGATGTAGGATTTCTTCTCTTGCTTTAAAAATTAGGTGGAAAAAGTATATATTATAAGCATTGTCTTTAAAATAGAACCTTTTACTCTAATTTGGCCTTCATAATAAATAATTTATTTTCTCTTTATTGATTGTTTTATTGCAATTCATTTAGTAGTCCCATTTTCAAGAAGGAAATATCAAATTTTCTTCAGATTCTTTCCAATTCCCTCCATGCCATGTTCTTTTCTGTGATTAATTTTGCTGTTTTATGTGAGAGACCTAGATTGTCTCGTCGCTTCACTTTTTTAATATATAGTAATTAATTCATTTAAAAAAAAAATATTCCTCATACTCTTTCAACAGCCTATGAAATCAGCTATAAGGAATCCGATCTTGCCAAAAACTCCAATTCACAAAAAATGTTGCCATGTTTTAAGACTGGATGCCTCATATTGTTGCCCGCACAGCTGAGTTGAACAATTCTTTCACTTTGAATAATATATCTGAGGTTAGTCATTCCATTTTATAAAAATCTTTGCTTAAATCGATGTAAAGTTTGAATCGTAGTAAGGGTTTCGATCGAGCGAGGCGTACCTCGGGCCATGGAATGCAAACATTTAAAACGGGATGTTAAAATGAAACAAGTGAGCGGCATGGGGTCTGATGACAAACTGAAAGCTCAGAAGTTTCACTAATGTAAACAAATATCTAAAACAAGGAATAGGGACATTTCAGTATATACCTAAAAGGACCTTAACTTACTTTAAGAATTTAAACAAATTGTAATTTTTTTATATTCTAGTTATCAGCTAAACTAATCCTTATGATCAATAGCTATAAAGTGATTTTATTATTCCCATTCAAAAGAATAATATTGCCTAATATAGGGGTGGTCAAACCGTGGTGGGGCATGCGCCAAACTTGGCGCATTGCATCTTTGCCTCGATATGTGTTTTTATATCGTGGGTTTTGACCATAGAGTTACCTTCACCAAATAAGACTCTCTGGCAGCTGTGGCATCATCACAAAGCGATCACCCTCTCTTACCTGAGATCATTTCTGGCTAAATTTAATTTAATATAATAAATTAATTAACTTAATTGTTTGATTAGGGATTGATAAATTATTTGCCACATCTATAATTTTATTTTTATTGAAAACTAGTTTCGAATGTTATGAGTTCATCTTCAGTTCTAAAAACACACAAAAATTCAAAAATAAGCAATTCAAAATACAGTTTGTTATTATTATACATATTAAATTAAATGTAATATAAATGAGTATTATAAAACATTTATGAATTATGAATTTAATTAAGACAGGAAATCAAATATATTGGTACTCACCAAGGTTTAAGTAGATTATATCAACCAGAAAAGTTTGTATTGGTTTGATCTGGTCCTGAATTACAATGGAAGAAAGGTGGGTTTTTTTTTAGGTAAATGGTTTAAGGGTCGGGGTTTTTCCAGTAATTCCGGTGAGTAATTGTTTTTCTGTTGTAGGAAAAAATTTAAGATTGGACTATTGGAGATATTTATTCGGTAATTTTTAAGCAAAAATCTGGATTGGATTTTATTAATTCAAGTGCTTCATATATATTTAATTTGAGGTTGTTTTCAACGTGATGTAATAATTTAACTCCTGAGTCTTGGATGAATTTATGGTATTTTTTCATTTAAATGCAAAGTTTGAATTCTTTGTCTTATTATTATATGCATGTAATTGCTTCTTTAATCTCTGATTTTGTGATCTTCCAGTTTTTCCCGTGTATTTGGCTGCACAATCATTAAAATTCGTATTCGTATATGTATAATAATACCAAACTGTATTTTGAATCGCTTATTTTTGAATTTTTGTTTTTAGAACTGCAGATGAATGTATAACATTCGAAACTAGTTTTCAATAAAAACAAAATTATAGAAGTGGCAAATAATTTATCAGTCCCTAATTAGATTAATCCTTCTATACCATCATGCCGATGTCAACTGATTAATTGCTTGATCAAGTTATTCCTTTCTCTCTCCTAAGCGAAGTAGATCCTATCTTATCTCTTTTTTATAACCTCTAATCATGATAGTAAGAAGGTATAAAAATTGTTCGAGTTATTTGGCGCATTTGAACTCGTGAAGAAATTCGAGTGAAGAAATTAGTTCATCTTATGCAAAAGGTTGGTCATCTCCTGGTCTAATGAGATGTTAAAGTGTTCAATACAACCCTTCATTTGTTATGAAAATCATAGATATTCACTATGTAACTGAATTTGGTGCCCAAACTTCCATGATGGGCAGTGTATATACATATTGAGTGTTTTCCTATAAATGCATGTTTTTACTTTATTTATTTTTCTTCTTTTGTTATAATAGTTATTACTTTTATTTATATCTATGATAGTTATTTGCAGATTAATAAATGGTTTGTTTTGTCCTTTATTACTTATTTATTCAAATATCTACTTAGTTATTACCGCTAGGCTTAGGGGATACCAAAACTGACCCTTTAATATAAAATATTTAAAGGATTCTTAGAAAACTGAATATACATGTATCATCATTTTATAATGTATATGGTTTTAAAAATAAATAGTCCAACTAAACTTAAAAAAATGAAAGTTTATTTCCTTTACACATTAAAATATGTGTTATGATTTTTTTTTTCTTTGAAAATAAATTATTACAATTGCACAAACTTTTAATATACAGTAAAACAATTATCTTGTAAAGTAAAATATAAAAATTATATATTTATATATATACAGATATGTGTGTGTATTTATTCATATACACACGAGGCAAACCAAATAAATAAATTAGTCCTTCAAAGACCGAAAAAATGGCCTTGGTAACAGGTCACAATACATAGTGCGAAATCATTCCTTTTTACTTTTTACTGAATTTTTGCATATGAGTGACTTTGAGCAGGAAACAATTTTACAAATGACTAGAATTAAAAGTACAAGTAGAAATAGAACAAACATAATAATATCTAAGCCTAAAACCTCATACAGCGATAGCTCCAGCCTCGCTGGTTTCAGGTGAGGTGCTCCTTTGTGCCTAATAACATACTCGACCCAATAAACAGCTGATTCAAGTGCTGTCTGTGGCCTGTCTTTAATAATTTCAGATCTTTTCATTGCTGCTTCTTTATACCTGCAATTAAATAAATAACATAAGAATGATATAAGTAAGAATTCATATAAGATTGGTTTAAAATCATTGTATAAATACTATAGCTAGAACATTATATAAATACTATAGCTTTATTTCAGATTATATATTTTTAACATTATTGAATACCATTCCTCAAAGTAAAGTACATTATTTTCAACTAATTTCACCCATCTGTCTGCCATTAATTGGATTTGATGCCAGTACCACTCCTTTGGTTTTGAGGCAAAGAACTCTTCACATCCTCGTAATTATCAAATATCCGATCTTTTAAAAAATGATTAATTGATCTATACAAACCATAATCTGATGGTGCAATATCTGGGCTATCCACAGGATGAGGTAAAATGTTTACTCCTCGCAATTCCGATAATTTTTCCTTGATCATAAAAATAGTGTTACAAATTCGCTTGGCTCCTGTTGAAAGGGGGGTACTTAGCACTCAAAACTGCATAAACTCTGTCTAACTGTTCACTGTAAAGGTTTGAGTCCACTACCTGACCATCAGAAACTTGAGCATGCAAAATGCCTTCAAAGTTCCACCAAACACGAAGCATAACTTTTTACTAAACCGATCTTGGCCAACCTCCGGTTGGGCAGCTTCACTTGGCCTAACCCACTGCTTTCAGTTTTAAATATTTTATGACATATATTTATGGTTTACAAGGTTTTATTTTATTTCATGTTTCTTACTGAACCTTACAAAACCGGAACATTACAGCTGTATTATTAATTAAGTAATTATTTACTATATGTTTGACTTCTTGAAGAAATTATTGCTTATATTGTTATTGATGAATAAATTACTTCCTAGTGGGCCTACACGAACTCTGGCTAACATAAGTCTTTCGTGAGTATAATGATGTTAAATCCAAAAATTCTCTATATAATAAAACACTTAAGTGTTTCCGACTGTGTCCAATATTTAGACCAGCTAAACCCTCACAACCATTCAGTATTACGGGTACTGTATAGTCTGTCCCTTGTCTATTTCTAAGTTATGTCAAGAGAAAATTTATGAACTTCTTATAGTAAGTATAGAGTATAACTGACATCTTCAATTTTATGGCAATTGTATCTTTAATTGGTTCACACACTCACTACTAGGTAGAGCTTGAGTATAATATCATATATTTTGTTTGATTCAATTGTTATTTTCTTGTGTACATGTACATATATTATAGAAAAGCTATGGTATACAGCATTATTGAAACAACTCTCGATCTCCATGTTTGGCTTAACGACATCAATACCTCAGAGTTGTTCTGTATAAATCAAGTTCTTCCCTCAGGCTCTCCCGATCTGAGCCTATTAGTTGATCATTACATCTCTGTCCGCTATTGCTATTCTCCAAATCGGTCTTTCAATTCTCACAACTCCCTCGAACCTTCCTATGAGTATTCCTATTAACAAATTCGAGAGCTCATACCCTGAGCTGTTTTTCTTTCCTCTACGAAGTCAGGTGGTGAATGTTCTCCGTTTGTGGTTTCCTATGAACAGTGAATGATGGCTATTACCCCTCAGCTGTATAAAGTGTGGTGGCGAATGCCCTCCATTTGATATTTACCTTCCTGAAATGTTCTAATATTGGACTCTCACCAAATACTAGGAACAGATGCTGCTAAGATTCGAGCGATGAATTCTCAGAAGAATTCTCGGAGCAAAATGCATAGATAATTATTGGAGGCAGCTAAGCTATAGGGAAATCATGCTATATTACAGCAAAATAGATATTTTTCACTTCATTAAGGTTGGAAGATTTCGCTGGGCCGGATATGTGGCCAAAAGGAAGCCAGAAGAGATTCCTCGAAAGATATTAGAAGAAAATATTTACGAAGCTAGAAGACCGATGCTAAGATGGCTAGATTGTTTGAATGAAGACTTCAGAAATATACTTTATCTTAGAAATTGGAGAACAAAAAGTAGAAATGACTGGCAGTTGAAGCTGCCGGAGGCCTTGGCTCACCCTGAGTTGTAGCACCGGTCAATAAGTAAATTAGCAATGTCCTATAGCTAATACCCTTTGCTTGGTGATCTTGGTTGGCCTTCTAACACGTCGATCATCCTGTCTCATTTTCCCCTCAACCTATCCAGCTACTTTTATCCCATTTGGATGTGCAATGTTAAAAGGTCTTCTGTTACCTCCTATCGCCCTCACCTCAACAATTGGTGACTAAATTTGCAATACCTCAACAAGAGAATACCTACAGAAAACTTTATTGTGGGGCCATAAATAAATAAGGCTAAATAAATAGCGTTTTTCTTTGGCCTGAGGTTACATGAGTCAGTATACATTCTGGATTTTTTTCATTAATGTTACCCTTTGTCTGTGTAAATAAAGTTACATTATTTCTTAATTTACTAGGAGCCAAACATGGGGCAACCTATAAGAATTTCTAAGCAAAGATGGGCTGTACATATGGCTCGGACGAATGACAATGCTATTAAAAAGATAATTCTCTTTTGGTATGCAGATGGAAAAAGGAGATGAGGACGACCACGACTAAGATGGGAAGATGAGGCTCTAGAGGGATGCAGACGACATTATTGGACCGAGAGCTTGGTGAACCTTACCACAAGAGTGGAATTTTGAACCCTGGAAGATTGGAGGCGACTCCGGATATGGCCAAGATCCGCACTCGATTGATGATGGGCCTGTGATGATGATGATTTTTTAATTACTTTTGTTTTATAAATAAAATTATTTTTAATTATTTTAACAGAAATAATGGGTTTTTATAGTCGAGTTTTTAATGTTAGTCTCTAGAGTTCTTAGACGAGAAAGTACTTCACTGAACTCTCTGTAATCATGAACTAATAACTGGCCCTGAATTTTATTTTTGCAGATTCTTGGTAGAAAATGAAGGGCAATGTTTAAAAAGTCAACTGTGAATTCACTTGCTCAAACTGTTTCTTAAGTGCATTTAAAAATTAATAAAGATATAGGCTGCCTTGTTTTTTTCTACAACTTTTAATCTGCTAGGTTGGAAATGTTTAATTAATAGTTGTGATAACCCAGTAATATGAAAAAGTTAAATAATAATTGTAAAACCGAAATATGCAGACTATTTATCAAAAGGTTTCTTTTAGTAATTTCATCAATGCCAAGATTTAGCTCTAAATTAAAGTTAAAATTAATGGACCAGGCCTCAAAGCCATCTAGCTTAGAATTAAATATATATATATATATATATATATATATATATATATATATATATATAACCTATAATGATACATACTCTAATCAATTTTTTTTTTTGTTAAAGCCAATGCAATTCATGTGAGTATGTATCAGAAAATTCTTTTTTTTTTTTTTTTTTTTTTTTTGCAAACTGAGCGACAATTTTATTACTCCTACTGTATTTGAAAAAACAAACTCACTTGGGATTTTTTAAAACTTCATTAACATTAGCTAGCAGTCTTTCTTTGGTCAGATCTTGCAGGAGAAGGACATTGCCAAAACCAGCTTTTTCAACGAATCTCGAGTCATATTCTTGATCAGAAAACAAAGGAATACATACAAGAGGCACTCCAAAGTATGCTCCCTCTGTGATACCATGAAGCCCAGCGTGTGTTATGAACAATTTAACATTCGGATGTGCTATAACAAACAAACAAAAGTATATTATAGAGATTATACTATTCTTCGCCCAAATTATTATCAAATTAAATGTTTTGCCTAGAACAGCTTCTATTTATTTAATATTTGAAGTTATAATCAATCTTTTAAAAACCTACCTAATATGCTGGGTTGTGGCATCCATGTTTTTATTATAACATTCTTTGGTTTGTTGGGGACATCCTCAGTGTACCATTTCATAAGCACTATTTGGTCCAATTGAGCAAAAGTGTCGAAAAGCACTGAGATCACTTTTTCCCCCAATTCTTCACCTCGAAGTATTGAACCGAAACCTAAAAATATTACTCCGTTCTTTGCTTTATCCATAATATCCTTCAAATCCTGCAGAAAAAAAAAATCATTTAATTTCTGGGGACTTTAAATTAGGATTATTAAATCCACTCAACAAAAAAATGTATTTTTCAAAAGGTTTAATGGCCGCAAAAGTTTTCTTTTTTGTAGTTGTTTATAATAGATTTAATTTTTTGTGATGTTGACCCATAAAAATGAGTAGCAATCTAAAGTATGTTTGACAAACCACTATTTACCTATTTATACAAAATATAATACATATTGATTCAAGCGGACATAAGTTTCTTTCATTAGGGCATTGAGTCAAAGTTAATAGTTTTTTATAATTGGTTTACAATATGGAGCCATAAAATGCAGCAAATTAATGATGAGTTAAAAGATGTTTTGTCAGTGACCTTCAAATAATTTCAGCTGTTATCATAAAAATTTGTGCCTTTATTTTAAAATAGAATTAATTTTACTAATAAATCGCTGTTAAATGATTGATAGTTACTTCTGATGGTGTATGATTTTTTTTGGTACTTCGTTTGTTGCATGGTTTGTTGTGTAAATAATTGCAATGGCACTGGCCATGAAGGGAATGCGAAAATTTGGGTTTGCAAGTGAAAATTTAATTTATGAAAGCTTAATATGTTAAGTGTTGAATTATGTCTTACGGCAACTATGTGATTTCCGTACCTTTGGTAATTCCTCAACGTGTGTTAAGCTCAGTCCTCCAACAGGAATAGTATTTGGCTGCAGGGGTTCTGAATAGAGCATAGAAGGGTGATAATCGACTAACGTTAAAGAAACATTCCTTAACATTGCAAGCATAGATGGTCGATCATCACTACCAGGATAAACCATATACTTTTCCATTTGTCTTTGCTAAAATAAATGAATTAAATATGTATATATTTATCACAGAACCATAAAAAATGTTTGTGGAAGAAAAATTCAAATATCATACCTTATTAGGAACATAATGGAAGTAAGCTACAGAAAATTCTATCAAGTTGACCAATAAGTTATCCAAGCGTTGAAAAAATGTCATTTCATTTGTGTAAACCGTGCGGATATTAGGCATTAAATGGAAGGACATTTCATTTCCGGTCAAATAAGCTCCCCAGGGAGTAAGACCCAAGGGATGAATAGCGACAACAGGAACATTAAGTTTGTGCCCAAATGCCACGAGCGGTTCTTGGCCATAGAATGGTTCAGTTATCACAAGATCGTAATCTAGATTTTCTGCTTTGATTACTTCTTGTAAAGTTGGGTCTTGAAATGCTATTTCCGTTAACAAAATAAAATAGCTCCAAAATGAAGGGTAGAACAGGTATGCATTATGCTTAACCAAGGTGCCTAAATAGAATTTACAAAAAATAAATCCATTAATTTGTGTAGAATATAAGAAATTAATAATAGTATGTTAATTTAAAAAAAATTTGTTATAGATAAAATGTCGGAAATTTAACAAGAAGTTTTAGAACTTTTTATTTAGATCGTGTCTCCTGCCAAATCAACTTCATAATTTTAAAAATTAAAAACCAAAAGCATTTGATTGATGTTTTATCATTTTTCTCTTCAATTATTTTTGTTTAATTAAATGCTTTTTAGGTTGAGCAGCTCATTTTATTGGATTGATTAAGAAAAATTCATAAACTTAAAGTCCGTTTGGACAAAATATTCTAATCGGTAAATTTATAGATACTTTAAAATTAAAATTAAATAGCAGTATATTCAAAATAAATTAATTTATTGTTAGACCTATGTTAGTCATAACTAGAGTCTGGATTTCATCCAGTAAAAAAAAATATAAAACTTGCAAAAAATAAAATCCTGCCATTCACTTCTTTTATCCAGAAAAGAATTACATCAAGGGATATATATCTTCTCTCAAAATGTATTATTTTCATACCCACAAAAATAAGGTTTGTATTTTGAGTAATGCTTATGCAATAAAGTAACAATTTAAAACCAATTCGAAAAACAATTTAATCGACAAATTGAAATAACAATGCATTAAAACGTATTTGGCGATTATAGAAACTTATTGTTAGATGATTACTTGCCTTCTTATTAAATCCTCCCTCCCACCCCATCCTCCGATCAAAAAGTCTGCATTTTAATATTTTGTTTCCTAGTTTAAATTACTATTTGTCATCATAAAATTAGATAGGGTGGAAAAATAAAGTAATAAAATAAAAAGTTTAAAGAAATTAATTTTTACAATTATAGAAAACATTTTTACTAAAAAATACAACATTTTTGTTTTATATTGTTTTTTATGATCAATATAATTGAATGAAAGCTAAATCTCTGTTTATTTTAGTTGAGCCTGATATGCTCTAAATTTTTTTTTCATAGATTTGGCATCTTCAGCATTAATTTAAGATGCAGTGCCCACTCTTAACAATAAACTTAGACTGAGTGTAGAACTAAGGACCATTATAGGAAGAGAATAGAATTGTAGCGTTAACGCTTTTTTAATAATTTTAAGAGAGAAAAACCAACTTGAGAATTTCCCGAAAAAATTTCTTATTTAGTGTGTTATAAACAGTCATTTATTACTTCATGAAACTTTCCTTTGTAAGTTTGTTTTAATGTTTACATTTCCAAACAACTTACAAATAAAAATTTTAATTACGGCTAAATATGCAATTTTATGCAGTAAAAAAAATAAAACATGCAATTTTATGCAGTAAAAAAAATAAAACATGCAATTTTATGCAGTAAAAAAATAAAATATATATGTATATATATATATATATATATATATATATATATATATATATATATATATATATATATATATATATATATATATATATATATATATATATATATATATATATATATATGAAGCACTTGAAATAATAAAATCCTTTAATCCAATCCAGATTTTTGTTTAAATGACCAAATAAATATCTCCAATAGTCCAATCTTAAATTTATTCCAATCTTTAACAGAAAAACCAATTACTCACCGGCATTACTGGAAAAACCCTGACTCTTAAACTATTTACCTATAAACATCCTACCTACCTTTCTTTCATTGTTAGTTCAATGCGAGAAGAAACCAGTGCAAACTTTCCTGTTTGATATAATCCTTATAAAACCTTGGTGAGTACCAACATGTATTTGATTTCTTGTCTTAATAAAATTCATAATTCATAAATGTTCTATAATACTGATTTATACTACATCTAATTTAATATGTATAATAATACCAAACTATATTTTGAATTGATTATTTTTGAATTTTTTGTGTATTATTAGAACCGAAGATGAATGTATAATATTCGAAACTAGTTTTCAATAAAACAAATTTATAGAAGTGGTAAATAATTTATCAATCCCTAATTAAAAAAAATAAAACATGCAATTTACATCAAAAAGTTAAAAACCTACAATTTCATGCAAAATAAAATTTCCACATGCCAATCAGAATTTCTTAATTTGGGTATTTTAATTGTTCTTATTCGGTTTCAAGCCAGCAGAAAAAAAGTGTAATTGTAGGAGAATCCAGGTTCTACTAAAATATCATCTCATTTAATGGATGATGCCATCAACCTAAAGGATAAAGAAAAGGCTGAACATGTCCTGTGAGAATGTCAGGCCCTTCCCTTCTGTGGACTGCACTATTTAAAACAGCAGTAATCAAACCTATAGACATCACTCGATCTAACGATAAGGAATTAACGTCCTTAAGAATCAGTTCTTCAGAAGCATACAATTCCAATGGGATCTCTGGATGAACAGAGTGGCATCTCACAAAAGAACCACACGGGTAGTGGTGAGGAAGGATTTGTCATCCCTCAATATTATTATAATAATAATAATAATAATAAGCTGTTTATAAAATAAACAAAATTATTTTTAAAAATTTCATTTACATGATAATGTTTGGATGTCATCAAAAACTTTAATTAGTTGTTCAATATTTTTAGACTTCTTATGTTCAATTAATGAAAAATTGTATCCTACAGATTAATCATATAATTTGCACATTTTTTTTTTTTTGTTAAACTAAAAATAATAAATTTCTGAACAGCTTCTCTTTCTTGCATCAATTATACTATTATCATAATTTGTCTTATTACTGAATCTAACTCTGTATATATAGTTATAATTTTTACCAACATCTAATATAATAAATATAAAACTATATTTACGCCCTAAATTAAACTATAAATAACTGGTTTATCCAGTTTTTGATATTCTGAAATGATTTTAATTAGTAATCATAAATTATTTTTACTGATTATGCTGATATACAAACCCATGATAAATGTATATGGTGTAGCATTAATGGAAAGATCTTTCCAATTAGGCAAAGGATTTTTCTGGGGGAATGGAGATGCCATCGTTATCTGATGTCCCCTTTTTGCAAGTTCTTTAAAGACTGGCATGAAAGTGTTGGTGTGGCTATACCATGGAACGGGCAGTACTATGAGGATTTTAGCTCCCTCCAAGGCCATGAACGAGGTGGCCAACAAAATAATAGGCAACAGATATTTCATTTTGATTGGATGATTTTCTTCAGAACTACAAATAAAACAAATTTAAAAAAAAAAAGTTAGTGAAAATTCAAACAACATTGTCTCAAGTTTCTCGAATATTAGTAATATTGGTTTATTCAGTTTTTGATATTCTGAAATGATTTTAATTAGTAATCATAAACTATTTTTATTTATTGTACTGATATACAAACCCATGATCATTGAATGATTAATGTTGTATCATTAATGATAAGATAACTAATCATTCAATATTTCACCAAATCCTGTGATTTGAGAAAAAAAAAAGGATCACATAAATTCAGAACTAAGATAGGGCATCTAGTATCAACATTCTAAACAAGACTCACCAAATAGAGAGAGTATATCACTCCAAGACAATTTAAAACATTCTTATTTAGACTGTTGATGTGAGATGTGTTGTCTCCGGTCTGCATTTATGTGATTTTATCTTTTTCTGTCCTGATAATGCCTGAATGGGCAAAACATTAAATGGTTAGTTATTCAATAGTATTTGGGAGACTAAAGATTTTTGGAATCTTCCTATTCTAATAAGTAACTTGTAGATTTCTTAATATAAGTTAGAGTTGATATATTAATAATATATATATATATATATATATATATATATATATATATATATATATATATATATATATATATATATATATATACACTCAAGACCAAAAAAAACGGCGCTCTTTCACTTAAAATATACAGATTAAAGAAATATTGTTGGTTTTGAACCAGCTCATATGTAAGCCAGGTTAAAAGGGTTTGTATTACAATCTTTTTTTTTTAATTTATTCATTATTTTCATCTTGCTGGTGTTTTCACTTTTTAAAAATGGTGTTGGATGTCCCGGTAGTCGCTCAGGTCATCGCATTAATCCAGGACAGAAGAAACCAGAGATACGCGGCCAGGGACCTCGGGCTACGGGAAGAAACGGTTCCGAGAGCGACCCAGAGTACAGGGAGACAGGCAGCTACTACAGAAGACCGGGATCGGGGTGGCCAAGAGTGACAAGCCAAGTCGATAACCGCTTCATTGTGATGCAGACTCTCCGAAACCGCTGCCAGGCCTCAGAAGAGACGTCTATCCGGTTGCGAGTATCTCGGGGTGTTAATGTCAGTGTGCAAATAGTACGTAGACGAATCGCTGAAATGAACCTGCACTGCAGGGTGTCTGCCATGTCCTCTCCTCACCGAGAAGCTCGGCTCCGTTTAGCCCTAAATCATGCCCGCTGAACTGCAGCTGATATTGCTTATATACTGTCCCCTTCTTCTTCGCTACGCTCTAACTCGAGCATCTGAACCATTCAGATTAAATCTGGACTGTTCTGGAAACATAGCAGAAGCCCAATCAACCGCAATCCAGGAGTCATGATTTTGGCCATCGTACAACCAACGGAGGTGAGCTGAGTGGTTAGGAGTGGACCTGCGGCAGGGACACTGGAGTGCAGGTCCATTCCAGCGATTCGTTTGCTTACTTTTTGTACGGTGACATCCACACACCGAACTCCATGCAACCGGACAGACGTCTCTTCTGAGCCCTGGAAGCGATTTCGGTGAGTCTGAATCACAATGAAGCGGTCGTAGGCTTGGCCTGGAGCTCTTGGTCACCCCGATCCCGGTCTTCTGTAGTAGCTGCCTACCTCCCAGTGCCTCTAGGCCTCTTTCGGAACCGTTTCTTCCCGTAGCCTGAGGTCCCTGGCCACGTATCTCTGGTTTCTTCCGTCCTGGATTAATGCAATGACCTGAGCGACTACCGTGGCATCCAACACCATTTTTAAAAAGTGAAAACACCAGATATATTTCTTATATATATATATATATATATATATATATATATATATATATATATATATATATATATATATATATATATATATATATAAATAAGGAATAGTAAGATTGAACGGAATAAAATCGAAATCCTTACCAATGAACAGAGGACAGAAGTACATTCTCAGTCCACTCCTGTCCATTGTATTTATGGACGAAATTCTGAAAGGGTGTAAACGCAGAATTGCAAGAGCAGTGATAGGTAGATGCAAGAATGCATGAAGATCGCGAACCCCGAAAATTCCTTGAAGCAAGACCAGTTGACAAATTCCCAAGGGGGCGACCAAGGATGACATGGATGGATAGGATTGCTCGACCGGGGCAGAAGAGAGAAAAGCAGATAGAAGCCATGAAGAGGCTAACGCGGGATGGCGTACATGGATTGAGGCCCCTCCACGCTAAAAGGCAAATAGGAGAAAGGGAAAGAAGAAGGCAAAAATAATATCATATAGAATATATAATTTTAATTCCATTGAAATATTTTAAGCAATGAAGTTATATAATAATGCTATAACTCTTTCGTCTTTATCAATGTTCTTGAGGGGGGGTCAATATATCAATTGAAGTGATATGATTATTACTGCCTTATCAGTGTAATTATTATACAACATAAACAGAGATAAGTATTGAAGCTGTAGTTGACTGTCACTGAGATGTGAGATAGGAAATACGTTAATGCAATTCATGAGTAGTATACAGAACATTTTAACCTAAAATAAGTTTATTGAGAAGAAGGGAGAAATTTATGAAAAATATTTTAAATCCTTTGGATTCATAGTTGAAGTAATTTTCATAACATGAATAACAGAAAATATTTTTTAGGAAAGAATTTTAGGTGCAAAATTGTATTGCATTTTTACTTCCTTGTACGAAGTAAAAAAATTATGGTAATCGTGAAAATTTTTGGTTTTCAGATTTCAACTGAAATATCCATTTTGACCATCCCAGATTCCATTTTTACAAGTTTCGTCATGACGTCTGTACGTATGTTCGTATTTCGCATAACTCAAAAATGGTTAACCGTAGAAAGTTGAAATTTTGTATTTAGGATTATTGTAAAATCTAGTTGTTAGCCTCCCTTTTTGGTCACTGCATGATCAACGGAAATAGTACTTTACTTGAAGGTCATAATTGATTTCCATCAAAAATTATATTAAAATATTATGCAAAACTTCTCAAATTTAGCATATATAATTTATATATTGATTTAAATAACATACTAGATTTTGGTTTAAATTGGGAAACCGGAAGTGGTTCTTTAATTGTAGTTCATATTAAATTTTCATTAAACGTTATATTAAAATATAATGTAAAACATCTCAAATTTGTTAAATAAGAATTTTATATCAATATAAATAATATACTAGATTTTGGTAAAGATTGGCGAGCCGGAAGGGGTACTTTACTTGAATGTCATTATAAACACATCAAAAATTATATTAAAATTAAATACAGATGGTTCGTTAATAAAGATTAAAACGCGGTTTTATGTTCCTATAATTGAACATTTTTATTATTTGTTTTAAGTGTTAAAATGATTGTTTTCCTCCCCATTTGTGAGCTAAACAGGTTTGCAGCAGGATAATAAGATATACGTTAAGTGGATTGTTCCGCTTAAAATGTCGTATCCTCCAGAAAAAAGAGCTTGTGTGTGTGTGAGTGTGTAAATAGATGGATGTCGCGACGCCGAGTGTCCTTTTTGAGATTTTGCGATCCTCGGAAACTAGTAACCAAATTCAGAAACGCTTTTTTAGCCACCGATTTATAGTTTAATTGGCGTCCAAGGAAGTCATGTTTTGTCCACATTAGATTTTTTTTTGTTATTGGAATAAACGAAATTATAGTAATTTTAATTAAGTTTTGTTGTAATAATATTAATATTATCCGTAAAACCGTGGGGGGTCTAGACCTTGAGGAGCTCTGGACGATACGACATTGCGCGGCCCCGCGGTCGGAGAGTCAGGTGTCAGGTTTCATCTGTCTGTATGTAAACTGAATCTCTCTGTATTTTATAATTCTATTATTTAATTTTTGTGAATAGCTCGGGAACCTGAGCGATAGTCTTCCTTGCCTCTCCCTGAAACATCCCCATCTTGAAATCACGTCACGAATAAGATAAGATTTCATTGTGTTTAATCAGCTGACATCATAAATATTATTGATAAAATTTTTTCGTTTTATTGTCATTCATTTCCTGCAATGTTCCATGGTTTTAAAAATAAATACGAATAGAGGAATTATCAATTGGCTAGAAATATGTTGTAGGAGATTAAAAAGATAAGAATCTCACAAAATTTTCGTCGAAACCACTGCAGAAGAAATATTTAGTTGTTTATTTGATAAACGGGAAAGGTATACAAAATGTTAGCAACATTACTATACTACCGCATTGGACCAAGTTTATTTCGAGCAACGAATAAAGGTGATGTATTTCGTGAATGGCGAATGAAAAAGCTATTCGTAATCCTTCATTTTGAAAATAATTTAATTAGAAAAGGGCAAAACTCAAAAAAATTGTTAGAACGAACATTAGACACAGGACACCCAGAGTGATCCATCTAAATGCATGTTACTGATAGATAACCTGTCGGGTCTGAGGTTTTGGCCTGATATTTAAGGGCTTATTAAAGTTGTACCAAAATATTTTATCTAAACGGATATGTTCCTTGATTCATTCGCTCTCCCGGTTTAACGGCCTGCGACTTTTTTGCTATGGAATACTTAAGCGTACATCCAGAACTATCCAAACCTTCAAACAACGCACTCTGGGAAGAGAATAAAGCAATCAGTGGGATCAGCACTAAACTGGCAGTTAAATGTCCTTGGGGTCCACCAAAACAGAGGTGGGAGATTGAGTTAAATCTGACCTTGAAGATATGGATGGGTTTTAATGGAGGGTGGTATGTGAGCAAAAATAGTTTATGTTCTAGCCGGTTAGTTCTTGTTATTTATTTATTTATAGCACTATATAAAAACACTTGCCATGTTTTCTTTTAAAAGATGTATTATTTTAAAATATATATTCATAATAAGAATAAATAATTAAATAAATATAAATATATACAAGAGTTAATAAGCTTTCCAGCATAAAAATTGCTGGAACGCCCACCTGTTACACTAAGATCACTCAGTCTAGTATTGATAATATTTGCCCACCATGGAGTTCAACTTGCAGAACCAATTACAAAAAACTCAAAATAGTCCAAAACTTATGCATAAGAATAATCAACAACTACCCTCGTTACACAAAAATAGCCACAATGTTACAAGATTTGCAACTACCCTTAATTCAAGAATTTGTTTTATCACAAACTGCTACATGTTTTGGTGAAAAAACAGCCAATGAAAACCCTCTGATAAAAGAGATCGGTAATTATAACAAATGTACACTCAAACGATACACTCATAAATAAGGACAAAGGACAAAATATTTATTGTTAAACTAACAATTTTCATTCACGTATTTTTATTATGTTTTCATTAACTTAATTATAGCTTTAAATGCTTAAATTTATTATATATATCGTATATATTATTTATTGTCATCAGTTTCCTATGTTATTAATTTATTTTTATTATTCATACATAATTACTATTAATATTGTTTTGTGTGTGTAGGTTTTTTTGATTAATTTTTCAACTGTTGTTCCAATATATGAATTCACTTATGAGATACGACTTATTCTCAAACATTATTAATCTCAAAAATCTAATTTGCTGATTTTAAGGATAAGTTATCCAAAATCATGTTAAAATATTTGAAAATATTGTTAAAGTGTACATATGTAAATAAAACTTTCTTCTTCTTCTCTTCTTTGCCCACCATCAGGTCAACATATTGCAAGTTCAAGGAGATGAGATAGAGTTATATCTGTCAAACATGAGATTCTTTCCAACATGATGTTTTAGGCAATCATAATGTTGCCAAATAAACAACCTTGCCAAAGATAACCTCTGATATTAATTGAAGCAGAAATATTAATGATCTAATGCATATGATAAAGCATCCGAGACCATACTAATATGTCTTTGAAAAAAATAAAATAATGTAAAATATAAAAGACTTTACTTACTTGCAGAAGGAACAATCCAATCCAAACTATTGCCCAACTGCTCCTGAAGTAGGCTTTTATGATTGGTCATATCTTGCAGATGCTGCTATCTGTTGAGTACAAAAATTTACTTGACACTTTTGTAATACTTTAAATATAATTATACTCCTTAGAAGTGTTTATGGTGAAATAAGAATCTTTTATTTAATCAAACAATCATAATATAATGGACTCATCATATGATGACAAATGCTTATCTCACGATATTTGTTGAAAGAAGAGCCAATTATTATTCAATTAAACTGCAGTAAGACTACAAAAACAATAATTCATAATAATTTTATTATCAAATTGTTACGGGTTCAATATTAAACAAATATCCTTAATCATATTTATAAATTGTACTTGAAAGATTTTCCCTTTTTTTTCTTCATTGTTTTTTTTTTTGCTTGTTATCGCCATTTTTTTTCATGTTATTGATTACAAATTTCTGTTATTGTGTTTTCACTTTTTTTTCTTTAATTATGCAACATAAGTATTTTAATTTATTCGCTCTAGAAAAAGAGTAAAATACTATTCAATTAAACTATAGTAAAACTACAACTATAATAATGTTACTATCAATTTTGTATGTGTCTAATATTAAACATATATGCTGAATTTATATTTATAAATTGCAATTGTATTATTTTTCCTTTTTTTTATTTTAATTTCTTTACAATTTTTAAAAAATTATTATTACCATTTTTCTTCTTGTTACTGATAACAAATTGCTATTATTATGTTTTCATTTTTCTTCCTTTAATTCTGTACATCAGAGGTACATTATCATAAGTAGCATTTTTAAAGTTTTATAGGAGAGCAAAACGAAGTTTCAGATTTCATCTAATGTTGCAGATAGTGCTGAATTTTGATATCTAAAGTGTTGCATAATCTTTATCCTTATTGGTTATTAATCATACTTTACTCTTTAGAAAATGTGCCCAGAATAATGCAAATATGTTAATAAAATATGACTTCAATAGTTTACTCCTGATGTACAGGATTATGCATCATAATTATTTTAAATTATTTACTTCAGCATTTTTATTTTTTATGTTGTATGAATATAATTCAGAAAATCACACTATTTATTATAGCCTACGGAGTTCTAATTAATTTTAACAGGACCTATCTTCATGATTGATAAGTGAAAATAATAATGAAGGCATTAATATGATTATTTGAGAGTATACAGGATTATTCATACATATATATAGATCAGGGGGCTGAGCGGATTAACACGCTTACAAAAGTGCATCTGCTTACAAATCCCTGTAACACCCCCAAACATAACATAGAATAACATTACAGGCAATATTAGTTGAGCTTAGAGGAAGAAGTAAGTAGTTATGAGAGCCTAAAGTAAAAAAAATAAAAGAATGATAAAAACAAAGAAAAAAAGAATCAATAAATAATAAAAAACAAAAAAAATTATATTGTTATAACGACATAACTTTTAGACAAAAACAAAGTTCTAATATTAATAAATTAAAAATAAATATAGTTTAATAAAATGAAGTTGTATTGGAAGTTAGTTTATATATACAGTCAACTCTGTTTAATTGGGTCCTCGGATAATCGGGACAACCGCTTAATTGAGCCATTTACAATAAAATGGAATCGAATAATAGGTAAAACATGACCACTTTATCGGGGCAAAACATCAGCTAATTGGGCCAGAACTTTCTGGAAATGTTAACTTTCCTAGTAACAGAATACAAACAACTAAGAGCCCCCGTGTCTCAGTCAGTTTGTACAGATAGTTTTTTGTTCAATACAGTTAGTAGTTATTAAGGTTAAAAAAAAAATAAGGAAGTACCCAATCAAAGATTTATTTTTTAGTTTTCTCTGTGGTTGTTATATTAAGTAGTTGTTCTGGTATATGGTTAAACAAATATGGTAACGTATAGTTTAAAGTGGGTCGATTTTCGCATGCCTTTTCATTAATTTTGTGTACAAACTTTATATAACTTTGATGTTGCCATTTTATTTGCATTGAATTTGATTTAACAAATTTAAATATAGATAGATAACTTTTATTGCTTTTAGGTATTACAGTTTATAGCAATGAGTAGGTTTTGTAAATTCGTGTATTAATGTATTAAGATGCTAAATATAAGTTAAAGTCTTCATACTTTATAAGAAAAGAATAAAAAAATACAAATAGGAAAAAAGTAGGTAAAAGCTGATATTTGTACTTTTCATATAAATTTGAAAAAAACATAAGCGATGTATGCCAATGGCCCATTAATTGCTCACCTATCTCAAACACTTCAATCATATACCAAAAATCACCATTAAAAAAACTGCCAGTTGCTGGGCCTCATCCTCCAGATGGTGTAGAAGAGAGGAGGTAGTTATCACATGCCTCTAAATTGGACATTGTCCTTTGATCGATGATTACTGGAGGACAAGGAGAGATCCACCACAATATCAACTCTCTAAAGTGAGTCATATGCTCGAGGAGTGCCCTCGCTGGAGGAGACAGATGGAAAAATATGGTGTATCTCACCAGCTCTGTAAAGCCTATAGCAACAATGAGCAATATATCAATAGTACCATTTAAGGATAAGCATGGAAAGTTCCAAATAAGAAGACAAGAGTCTCAAAAATAACAGAAAACATATCACCTGTCGATATTTTGCCAGTTCAGGCATCATCAGAAAAGGAGAGGGGAAAAAAAACTTGTATCAAGAATAAAACACAGCCTCTCAGGACCTTTCACATCCACAGGCCAAAAAGACATTATCCAGAGACAGTATCCCACACCAAGACACCCATGCACATACTAGGAACAACCGATCATAAAAAAAAAAAAAATAATAATAATAATAAAAAGGAACTTAAAAGCATCAAAGGATACCCTGAGCAGATAAAGGAATAAATAGAGAAACTTGGGATCAGAGAAGAGGACTGCCAGGACAGAGAGAAATTTAGAAGTATGATAGATGGAAAGAAGGTCCTTGCGGTGGGGAGGAGGAGAAGAGGGGAAGGAAGGTGGACAGAGGAGCGTAGAAGGGAAATGGGAGAAAAGATGAAGAAGGTGCGGGCTGAAAGAAAGATGAAAGCCGTGAAGTGATATTCGCGTGGTCCTTAGCTGGCCTTTGTTGCGATAAATAAATAATATAAAAAGGAAATACTCATACTAAAAACCCCAAAATGTACAAAAGATCAGGAAAAAAAATCAAATAATTATAAAAGAAGAAATCTAACAAATACAAGAGGGAAGGAAAAGTTAAAATGCACAGAAGAGGAAGGTCCCTAAAAAGAAAACAGGGGATACACAGTGATTCCAGAAAATATATTAATATACAAGAGCGAATGCTCAAAAGGAGACAAATAATTGTTTAGAAATAAATGGAAAGTTCCAAACAAGAAATCAAGTGTCTCAAAAATAACTTATATTATATATATATATATATATATATATATATATATATATATTATATTATATATAAATATTACTTATATATTTTGAGGTTTTGCTCTTGTATATTAGTACCGTTTAATTCATTAGAAATATTGGAATATTCCTGATAATTTGAATTCAATTCTTTTGAGCTGTATGTTTAATATATTTATTATTGTATTGACTAAATTTCTATTTAGTTTTTCATATATTTTATTTATTTTTATTTTATTTGTTTTTCTAATAGTAATTACTTTTCTTTATTTATATAATAGTTATTTAAAGATTAATAAATATATTGTTTTGTCCATTATTACTCATTTATTCAATTATCTACTTACTTATTATCACTAGGCTTAGGTAATGCCAAAACCATATTAAATATTTAAAGGATTCTCAGAAAGTTGAATTGATATATCATTATTTTATAATCTGTATAGTTTTTTAAAAAAATAGTCCACCTAAACTTAAAAAAATGAAAGTTTATTTCCTTTACACATTAAAATATGTGTTATAATTTCTTTTTTTTCTTTGACAATAAATTATTACAATTGCACAAACTTTTAATATACAGTAAAACAATTATCTTGTACAGTAAAATATAAAAATTATATATTTATATACATTGCAATATTATATACATATATGTGTGTGTATTTATTCATATACACACGAGCCAAACCAAATAAATAAATTAGTCCTACAAAAGGCCGAAAAAAGGGCCTTGGTAACAGGTCACAATACATAGTATGAAATCATTCCTTTTTACTTTTTACTGAATTTTTACATATGAGTGACTTTGAGCAGGAAACAATTTTACAAATGACTAGAATTAAAATTACAAGTAGAAATAGAACAAACATAATAATATCTAAGCCTAAAACCTCATACAGCGATAGATCCAGCCTCGCTGGTTTCAGGTGAGGTGCTCCTTTGTGCCTAATAACATACTCCACCCAATAAACAGCTGATTCAAGTGCTGTCTGTGGTTTATCTTTAAGAATTTCAGATCTTTCTATTGCTGTTTTTTTATACCTGCAATTAAATAAATTACATATGAATGATATATATATATATATATATATATATATATATATATATATATATAAGATCAGTTTCAAAACATTATATATGTTAAATATAGGTAGCTAAAACATTATATAAATACTATAGCTAAAATCTAACTGAAGAGAACTTGATTATTGTTTCACAAGGTTTTATTTTATTTCATGTTTCTTACCGATTCCTTACAAAACCTGAGCACTACAGCAACATTAATAATTTAGTAATTAATTATTATTTACTATATTATTGACTTGTTGAACAAACTATTATTTAATTTTTTTTTTAATAAAATACTTCCTAGTGGACCCACACTAACTTTCTTGATCTGCCTGAAATAGGTTTTTCATGAGTGTAATTATTATTAAATCCTCCAAAAATATATATATAATAATACCCTTCGGTATATCAGACCGTGTCCATTGTTTAGACGCACTAAACCCTCATAACTGTTCAGTATTGCAGGTACTGTATAGCCTGCCCCTGGTCAATTTCTTGTCTCAACAGAAAATTTATGAACATCTCATAGAAAACTAAAGAACACCTATAGACAGCTTTGTTGTGGGGCCATAAATAAAAAAATATTATGCCTTGTATTTTTTCACAGTGATTACAATTACCCATGGGATGGAACCCCCTCTCTAGTAGGTTATATTATTAAATATAGGCAACCTCATTTTGTACAGAGATTCTTCCATTAATATTTATATGGCATTCTTTTCTGGCAGGAGGTTACACTCGAGCCAGTGTACAATCTGGATTTTGTTAATTGATGTGACTCCTAGTCTGTGCAAATAAAATAAAATTAAATATAGTCAATGATCTAAATTGTTTCAACATTTTATTTTCTCCACTATGCCAACATTTCGGCCATCAGGCTATTCTCAAGGCAATATTAAACATAAATTAAATAAAATTCTAAACTTCCCAAGTCTTCTAAAATTTATATAATATTAAAACTATTTATTATTTACTAGCACGACTAGGTTCTAAATTAGTTAGATGTTATAAATAGATCATAAGTTAATGATAGATTATAAATTAGTTAGATTGTTAAAAGGATAATAGTAAAATGTTTATTAGTTTTATTTAGTTAATTGTGCAATAGTTTTAATATTATATAAATTTTAGAATACTTGGGCAGTTCAGCTGCAGGCTGTAATTCAAGAATTTTATTTAATTTATGTTTAAGATTGCCTTGAGAATGTTCTGATGGATGAAGTTTTGGCATAGTGGAGAGAATAAAACGTTGAGACAATTTTTTTTTTTTTTTTTGTTAAAGCCAATGTAATTCATGTGAATATAATATAGATAAGAAAATTAAGTCAGTATTAAACTTTTTTTTTTTTTTTTTTTTTTTGTGGCAACCTGATTGACAGTTTGATTACTCCTATTTTATTTGAAACATAAAACTCACTTAGGATTTTTTAACACTTCATTAATATTAGCTAGCAGCCTCTCTTTGGTGAGATCTGGCAAGAGAAGGACAGTTCCAAAACCAGCCTTTTCAACGAATCTCGAGTCATATTCTTGATCAGAAAACAAAGGAATACATACAAGAGGCACTCCAAAGTATGCTCCCTCTGTGATGCCATGAAGCCCAGCGTGTGTTATGAACAATTTAACATTCGGATGTGCTATAACAAACAAACAAAAGTATATTATAGAGTTTATACTATTCATCACCCAAATTATTATCAAATTAAATTTTTTGTCCTGAGCAGCTTCATTTATTTAATAGTTGAAGTTATTATCAATCTAAAAAAAAAAAAAAAAAAACTTGCCTAATATGCTGGGTTGTGGCATCCATGTTTTTATTATAACATTCTTTGGTTTGTTGGGGACGTCCTCCGTGTGCCATCTTATAAGCACTGTTTGGTCCAATTGAGCAAAAGTGTCGAAAAGCACTGAGATCACTTTTCCTTCCAATTCTTTACCTCGAAGTATTGAACCGAAGCTTAAAAATATTACTCCGTTTTTTGCTTTATCCATAATATCCTTCAAATCCTGAAACAAAAAAAAAATAAGAAAAAATACTTCAAAGTATTAAAATTCAGAGCTTGATATTAGCACTATTAAATGAACTCAGAAAAATAAAGATTTAAAAAAGAAAAAAGAGAATTATACCAAAAGGAGGTAAATTCTTTGTAGTTGTTTATAATAGATTTAATGTTTTGTTTTTTTGTGATGTTTACCCTTAATAAAATAATAAGAAATGAATAGTACTTTAACCCAAATGAAAACAGAGTTATGAAGTATATTTGACTAACCACCATTTACCTATTTATGCAACCTGTAAATAACTATTGATTCAAGTGAACATCAGTTTCTTTAATTGGAGTATTGAAACAAAAAAGTTGATAATTTTTTACAATTGGCTTAAAATAGGGAGTCATAAAATTAGTAAATATCATTAATAAGCAATTATAAGATGCCTTGATAGTGTCTCTCAAATAATTTCAGTTGTAATCATAAAAGCTTGTACCTTAATTTTAAATTAGAATTTCACCAATAACTTGCAGCTAGACCCTCGCTAATTACTTCTGATGGTGTTTAATTAGTTCGCTGCTTCCCTATGGTTAATTGTATAAATCATTTTAATAAATGAGCAATGAACAATATTAATTGTTGGGCTTGCAAGGGAAAATTTAATTTATAGAAACTTAATTTTTTTCAATGATTTATGTCTTATGGCGATTCTGTGAGTTCATTTTTTATGATTCACATATTATTCAGATATAAAGTTTGCAGACATGTAACAGAACTATGACTTTTACTAACAAAAAAATCAGTAATATTTGTGTGATTTCCATACTTTTGGTAATTCGTCAACGTGTGTTAAGCTCAGTCCTCCCACAGGAATCGTATTAGGCTGCAGAGGTTCTGAATAGAGCAAAGAAGGGTGGTAATCGATTAACGTTAAAGAAACATTCCTTAACATTGCAAGCATGGATGGTCGGTTATCGCTACCAGGATAAACCATATACTTTTCCATTTGTCTTTCCTGAAATAAATTAATAAAATATAAATATATTCATCACAGAACCATAATATGTATTTTTAAGATTAAAAATTCAAATATCAAACCTTATTAGGAACATAATGGAAGTAAGCTACAGAAAATTCTATCAAGTTGACCAATAAGTTATCCAAGCGTTGAAAAAATGTCATTTCATTCGTGTAAACCGTGCGGATATTAGGCATTAAATGGAAGGACATTTCATTTCCGGTCAAATAAGCTCCCCAGGGAGTAAGACCCAAGGGATGAATAGCGACAACAGGAACATTAAATTTGTGCCCAAATGCCACGAGCGGTTCTTGAGCATAGAATGGTTCAGTTATCACAAGATTGTAATCAAGATTATCTGCTTTGATTACTTCTTGTAAAGTTGGGTCTTGAAATGCCACTTGCATTAGGTCAGTAAATAGGCGCCAAAAAACAGGATAAAACATATACACGTTTTGCCCCACCAGGCTGGTTACTAAATCATCTATATTACAAAAAATGACACTCAAATTAATTTTTGTAAAATATAGGAAATTAATAATACTATAGATAATATATAAATAAAAATATTCTATTTACTTTTTATGATTGATTTATAGTAGCTAGTTTGTTTAATATTAAATTGCAGGAAGTATATTTAAACTAAATACATGACTAAACTAATATTGTTTCTTGCAGGCTTGAAAATGGCTCAAGATGGTCGAAACACCAATATTTGAATAAAAAACATATATTGGTATCCAATTGGCCTGTTTTAATTTTTAATTTAAATATCTATTATGGCACCATATTGTCTAGAAACACTACTAGAAGAAAAATAAATACATTTATTGTTCAGGTTTTTATTAATTTTCTTTGGGAAGTATGTTTCTAAAGCTTCAATTAATAATTTATTGTTATATCCATAATAACATATTATTACTGAATCTAACTCTGGGAATATAGTTGATAAAACTATATTTACACCATTGATGAAACTATTGCATTAGCCATAATGCCTAATTGTGTCAATGTTGGTATATCCTGCCAATGTTATTTAGATTCAAGAGCTAAAGTTACATTCTGAAATGATTTTATTTAGTAATCATGAACTACTTTTATAGATTATGTTGATATACAAACCTACGACATCCGAATAAGCTGTAGCATTGATGGTTAGATCTTTCCAATTAGGCAAAGGTTTTTTCTGAGGGAATGGAGATACCATTGTTACCTGATGACCCCTTTTAGCAAGTTCTTTAAACACTGGCATGAAAGTGTTGGTGTGGCTATACCATGGAATGGGCAGTACTATGAGGATTTTCGATCCTTCCAAGGCCACGAACGAGGTGGCCAATAAAATAATATACAAAAGATATTTCATTTTGATTGGATAATATTCTCCAGAACTATAAATAAAAAATTAAAAAATTAGCAAAAAAAAAAATATTGTTTTTAAGTCTTAAATCTCTTGAATATTAGTAAATAACTAATCTGTTTTTGTTTAACCACGTCCTGCAATGGAAAAAAAAAGATCACATAAATTGAGACCAAAGACAGGCAACTAGTCTAAACAAAACTCACCAAATAGAGAGAGCACATGACTCCAAGACAATTTAAAACATTTTTATTGATGATGTGAGATGTTTTGTTGTTGGTCTGCTTTTATGTGATTTTATCGTTTTCTCTCTGGACAATGCCTGAATAGACAAATCATTAACTGGTTAGTTATTCACTAATATTTGAGAGACTTAAAAGCTTTTTGGAATCTTCTTGTAATATACTAATAAGTAAATTGTTAATATAAGTTAAATAGCTGATATTTCAATTATATATATTAGAATATTATTGAGGTTCATTCAATAATACAACTATTTTTGCCAATTATATATATAATACCGTGTTACAAAATATATTTTTTTTAATATGTAGTTTCAAGCTAGTTTGTAATTAAGTCTCTGGACTGATCAGGGTTGACCAGCTTCCTCCTTGACAACTTCCTCCAGGCATGCTGCAGTATGAACATGTACACATTTTTTTTATGGATGCTAAGGCATTTTTTTCAGTGTACATTCTTTATTATCGGTTCGAAGAATTTTATTTCCTAATAAAAAGAAAAAACAAAATAATAACATTGAAAACAACAGAGACAGTAAGAAACAGTACCAGTAACAGTAACAAATGATAAAAAAACAGAAATGACAAGCAAGATAAGAATATATGAAATATAAAAAGAAAAATATGTCAATATGATTGTAAAAAATTAAAAATTAAAGTAAAGAAAAAACCGTGAAGGAAAGCATATAAATTACAAGTACATAATAAGATAATGAATTTGTACTGTCTCTGTCGCTTTCAATGTTGTTATTTTGTTTTTAGCCCTAATGATGGCCTAAAACTTACTATATAATTTATCTTACGTAACTTTTTATTAAATATCTAAAATTTTATTTTAAAGAAATTGTAAAGTTTATTTTTTTATTATTTATTGGGTTTTTTTCGGCCATGCACATAGACCAACTTCCTGGCAGACGGTATATCCATGCCATGGGTGTTTTGTAAATAATGTACACAAATAAGAGAATTATGTAAATAAAACACGTTTATCTATCTATCATAAGTTTGATAAATATTTATAATATTGAATCTTCTATTAATTGATCATATGAAATTTGATTATAATTAAGGAAGAAATTGGTCGGGGTAGAGGAGGTGCGGCCAGTTTGAAAAAATCAAACAGATGCAGTACCAGTAAACCTCTGTTGTTTTCACTGGTGTTATCTTGTTTTTTCTTTTAACCAAGATGATGGCCTAAAACTTAGGCCGAAACGTTGGCACAAAATAAATAAGTCTTACTTATTAGTTTCTTTGTCTTTGACCGCAACCCCCTCCCCTCAATTTCTTCCCCCGACCAACTTCTTCCTTAATTTATATCTACGGTCAATCAAACTTATTCCGATATAAGCATTTTTAGTTTAGTAATGCTAAAGCTTTTTATCGCTGGTGTTTTTGAATATTAGTTGCATTTTTTAAAATAGAAAATCGATTTATTCATAAATCGCGAGATAAAAGCATATGAAACCTTTTAATCGGTGGATGGTAATGTCGAATTCGGAGGATTATCTTGGATGATTTTGGCTTAGGTGCCAAATCTAAAAAAAATTAGCCCTGTAGTCTCGGAGAAAAGCCGCGGACGAACGGATTTTTTTTTCTATTTTTGGATTCTATGTAAAATAATCACGAAACGTATAAACCTCGGGCCCTTACCGTAATTTAAATTATTACTACAACTTCGCCAGACCATTGAAATTCGACAACACTAATAATTTAAAATAATATCCAATTAAATCAGTGATAATTTTAATAATTCCAATGAATAAGAATTTTAGAATTGAATACGAAGCAGTTAGTTTAGCGTAAATGGCGCTAGAGAGAGTGTTGGTGCGACGACCAGATAAAGCCAGCAGCCATTCACGATCCAGTGTTCCCATATTAGGGTTTTCCCCCTAGATTTAGGGTTTTTTTACCCTCTGGTTTTTTTTAGGGTTCAAAAATTGTTAGGGTATTTTTTAGGGTTAAAAAATTTTTGAAGTTTTTTTTTTAGGGTTTTTTATTCTTCAGGTATATGCGTTCACCATTCTTATGTATAAAGCTATAAATTAGAATTAGAAAATTGGTTTGAAAATACACCTTGAGTTTTTTATGTATTAATATATTTTTAACGTATTTACCAAACGTGGGACATTATATATAACCTAATAAAAAGATGCTGCCATGGCTTCGTATCCCTTATTGTGACGTCACTGTACTACGTTCTAAAACGGATTATATTAACGAGTGGATCAAGATCAGATAAAATCTTGGGATTTAAATAACAATTATTATTAGGAGTTAAACACATTGTCACATTAAATTTGTCAACTTCTATAACTCACACAAGTCTATAAAAGTACGTGAGATTTCCAGATTTTATAAATTATTTTTCTTTCCTTTTGATAAATTTCTTTATTAATTTTAGTAGTTGCACTATTAACTTGATCTTTACTGTTTTAACATTTTATGAGTGTAGCCAAGAAGCTACTCCTAGTAGACTACAGTTTAAGAATACAGTACAACTTTACAAGAGGGGCGCGTTATCACTGGTTCTTCCGATCTTACCCTAAGATCGCCGGACTAGTATACTCTAGCGCCATTTATGCTAACTGCTTTGCATTCAATTGTAACATTCGTATTCATTGCAATTATTAAAATTATTGCTGCCTTAATTACATATTATTTAAAATTGTTAGGGCTGTCGACTTCCGGTGATCTGGAGAAGTTGTAGTAATAATTACTTTCTTGTACGAAGTAAAGGAAGTATTGTAATCGCGAAAATTTTCGATTTTCACATTTCAACGGAAATATCCATTTTGACCATCCCTGAATCCATTTTGACTAGTTTCGTCGCGGCGTCTGTACGTACGTACGTTCGTTCGTATTTCGCATAACTCAAAAACGGTTAGCCGTAGATAGTTGAAATTTTGTATTTAGGATTGTTCTATAATCTAGTTGTGAACCTCCCTTTTTGGTTACTGCTTGATCACCGGAAGTGGTACTTTACTTGAAGATCATAATTGATTTCCATCAAAAATTATATTAAAATACTATACAAAACTTCTCAAATTTAATATTTATAACTTATATAGTGATTTAAATAACATACTAGATTTTGGTTTAAATTGGAAAACCGGAAGCGGTACTTTACTTGAAGGCCATATTAGACTTTCATCAAAAATTATATTAAAATATAATGTAAAACATCTCAAATTTGGTAAATAGGACTTTTATATTGATGTGAATGTATTTACTATATTTTGGTTAAAATTAGTGAGCCGAAAAGGGTACTTTACTTGAAGGTCATAATAAGCTTACATCAAAAATTATATTTAAATTAAATACATAAATCATATGTTTCGGTAATAAAGGTTACAAACGTAATTTGGTTTCCAATCCAATTAAACATTTTTATTATTTGTTTTAAGTGTTAAAATTGAGAGTAAAATACTGGTTTTTTCCCCCATTTGTGTGTGTGTGTCAATAGATGGATTTCGCGATGCCGAGTGTCGTTTTTGAGATACTGCAATCATCGGAAATTAGTAACCAAATTGAGGATCACTTTTTGAGCCACCGATTTATAGTTTAATAGGCCTACAAGGAAGTCGTGTTGTCCGCATCAGACATTTTTAAGGAGTGATAATTTAAATTACGGTAACGACCCGACCTCAACTGAAAAAGAACTTTTGGGGTTTATTTATCTCATGAGCGAGCGGAAGTCGTCAGCACCTGATACTATACTGATATTATAATAATACTTGGATATCTTTTTCTTTTTATTAAATGTCATTCCCGATTTATCGTGTATTTATTTATCTTTTAATCTTGTATTTATCTTTTATTATTGTTTTTAGTTGGTCCTTAATCATTACTTTGACCTAGTCTTTAAACTAATTAATATTAAATATATTTTAACTGTAGTGACATTAAAATAATTCTTGGATAATGTTTATCTCTGTTTATTTTATTATAAGTTTGCTTGTAATTAATTATTTGACCTGTTTTTTTCAAATAGAATAACTTATTTAAGTATTCTAAAATATATTGAATTAAAATTATATAAAAATATCTGATAAAATTAAATAAACCTCAAGTATTTTTTAATGCTAATCTTATCTTTGTGGGTAATTTTGGTTACACTAATAAAGAAATAAGAATTAAACATTTATTTAGATAGATTTAGGGTTAAAATTGGTGGTTTCAGGGGAAATTTTTTATAAGTTTAGGGAGAACATTCTGGACTGGCCTGGCAACACTGCCACGGTCCTGTATGTAGGGCTACTTTGTAGGACTACACTAGATATCGGACTACAGTTGGGCTGTGAACAGAGACTACATAGAATATGTAGGATATTTGTAGGCTTCTCCTAAAATTGTCCTAAAACCGTTCCCTTCTCCCAACATTCTACCGCATTGGATCGTGAGTGGTGTTATCGTCCTTCAAACTCCACATGTTTACCGCTACGTCATCAATGACATCATTAATTGTTATCAATATTTCTTTACTATTAGTCAGTGTTGCCAGGTTGCGGTTTTTCTCTCTTGATTTAAGTTCTTTTTTTTTATCGTTAGAAAGTTTTAGGTTTTTTTTTTGTGTATTTACTACTAAATGCGATAATCATTTTTTCTCATTAAAAACTGAAAATTAGAATGATTGTATGTATTCTTCTTATTTATTTATTTCTTTTTCTTTTTCTTACGTGTTTTTTTTTCTTTCTATTTTTCCTACGATTATTATACGAACACTGTAAATATGTAAAATCTAATGATTGCTTTAAAAATTATTAATCATGTAAAGGATGTGAAACGCAGAACATGATTACACAGAGTTTTTGTAATTTAAAAAAAATTGAGAATAAAACTTTATTATTATTATTATTGTTTTTATTTCATACAATCTTGGCTATTGCCAGAAACATTCACCTAGCCGGACCAAAGTCAAGGGTTAGGTTCAAATTTTAAACTATATTTAAAAACTTCCTGACGAAGCTTGTTGTACTAAGGAGAATTGCTTTCTGCCCTTCCTCCAGTACTTTTTCTCGCAGCTTCAAATTCTTAATTGATGTGATGGTATCGTCTGGGATGAGCCCATTGCTGGATATTATAATCGGATACACCTTTATATGCTCCAGCCTATAAAGTTGCCGTAGTTCCTGGCACAACTCTTGATATTTTCTTATCTTTTCTGAAATTGTTTTTTCGATATTATCATCGGTTGGAACAGCAATATCGATGACATAGCCATTTTTTACATTTTGATCAATTAAGACTATGTCCGGTTTATTATTTACAATTCTATGGTCAGTAATAATGGAACGATCCCAGTATAACGTTCTGTTTTCAGCAGACAGCGCCGGTTTCGGCTCGTACCGATAATAAGGAGCCTGGTCAGCAATCATGTTATAAATTAAGGCCAATGCTTTGTGGATAATCTTGGCCAGGTTATTGTGCCTCATAAGGTATTCTTTACCTGCCAACGCTTGGCACCCAGATGATATATGCTGGATAGACTCAATTGCACTCTTACATAGGCGACATCGGTCATTGATGTCTTCTCCACATATGAATTTTCTGTAAGCGTTGGTGGAAACTACCTGATTCTGAATGGCTAAAATAAACCCTTCCGTTTCAGGAAATAAATATCCTTTTTTAAGCCAGATAGTAGAAGCATCCCAGTTTATTCCTGATTGTGAAAGAGAATGGTAAAAGCGACCATGTAGCGATTTATTTTTCCAATTTTCGATCAGAATTTCTTCGGTAGAATACTCTTTATGCTCCGATGAAATTAAGTTCAAAGCTGTGTATCCATTGTCCAATGTTCTTATTGCTGACCACAAAGAAGAGTTATATTGTATTATTGTTATTATTATTAGAATGATTTGAAAAATATCGGTTTAAAAAAAAACATCCAAAATTTTTTTATAACTTAATTTCAAACGAATGTCCAATAAGTGCAGCGTAATAAGCTAATAAAAAGATGTTCTCATGGCCAAATATCTCTCAATATAACGCCAATGTGACGTTCTATTGTTGGGACTGAATTAAAATATTAAATAAATAATGTAATTAAAGCTGGGTATCAAAAATTTTGAAATAATTATTTTGGATCCTTTTTTTTTTTAATTAAATGTTCATCTCTAATTTATCTTCTTTTGTGTTGTTTTAAGTTTGCTTTTAATCATTAATTTGATCCGATCTTTCAACTGGTATAACCAATTTTAAATTATATTGAAATAAAGTAATATAAAAATGTATAAACCTTGTAAATAAAAACGTATAATACATTTATACCTTAAGTACATTTTTTATAATTTATTCTTATCTTATTACTAGGATCATTTTATTATCCATTCTTAAGTAATTTTAATAATTCTTCCAATCTATTTCATTTAATATTTTCAAATCACTGTAATTTATTCGGTTAATAGGCATTTATTTCGCCCGAAATTTCTTTTTCTTTTTTTCCAAGAACGCCATAGCAAGACAAATTGCCGACATTTTCTAATTTTTTTAAAACATATATAAGCTATGAGTACATGATGCTATGAGTATAGATGAGCTATGTAATATGAATGTGAATGGGTAGCTTAAGTTCGGATAATGCGAGCCGATTGTGAAGTTGAACCCATTTTTCTTTTTAATAAATGAATTTTAGTACCTAATGAAATGTGATTTAAATTTAATTGTTAACGCCGCCAAATGTCTACTAATTAGGTGTCAGGTTATAAACGACAGAAATTATGGTCAACCACTTAGTACGGAAGTGCTGACAAAGTGAAACAAACCATAAATACAGTATTTGAGAATAATTAACTCAAAGAATACTCTGAAACTTGAAATAGCACAAGCTTCTTTTAAATTTCAGCTAAATATTTATGGCGGTAAGTATAGTTACCATATTTTTTATTTTAAACTTGGTGTAAATGTGTTTCTTGGTACGAAAAAAAAATATATTCATAGTACGCAACCACCTGTTACACAATGATTGCCGACTTCAGGTTTTGATTACATATGCCTATTATCAAATCAACGCCTTATAAGTTCAAGGACATGGAGATAGACTCTGAATCCTTAAACATAATAAATAAATAACAGTCTTGTTTGAGATAACCTCTAAACTAAACAGAATCAGAAGTACTACACATTTAGCACATGTTAAAATGTCTTAAGTCTATAATTATGTTCGTAAAACAAGAATAAAATAACTTCACCTATCTGCCACAAAGATGATCCAATCAGTTACTGACCCACTGTTCTTGGTTGAAGCTGTCTTTTATTATTTTTGATATCTTACAGATGCTGCTATCTGTTGGGTATTAAAACTGACTTGACACTCTTCAGTAATACTTGAGCTAAAATTATACTTTTAGGAACTGATGAGACGAAATATTTTTTTCCTTATTTGAAAACCATTTTTTATATGGTCATTGTTCAATGACAAATGCTTATTGCATAATAATCGTTGGAAGAAGGATAAAATACTATGCAATTAAACTGTAGTAAACAAATCATCAATATATAAAATTATTTTCATATTGTCATGTGTCTAATACTTGTGTCTAACATACAATATTATTTTTCAATTTTTTATAAATATTATTTATAAATATTATTTTTTGTGCATTATTACTTGTTATTCAATGATATATTTATAGTCTCTTATTATTTTAAATTCTCATTTTTTTTTTTTTATTAATAATTAAATATATTCTGTAATAGTTATGTAAAATTATTATTAATTAATTGTAATTCATATGTATAACCCTTCATTGGTTGATATTTTGTCTATAAGTTTCAATTTGTACGCTTGTTATTCAGATTGCAGCCTCTACAACACCCGACTTAATTAATTAATTAATTAAGATTGTTAAGAAAAATTTATTGCATTTTATTTTGGAATTTTGTATATGATTTTCTTTGCGCTGACTGATCGATGTTGCCATCTGATTGGATAGAATTGTTATTCTTTGTTAAATAAACTCCCCACTCTAGTCTCACTATTCTCTATTATTATAGAATACAAATTTATAGAATAATTCACTTTTTATTCATTATGCAGCGTAATTAATGAAATTAATAAAAATCAGATAGCACTAGTACTTATAGCCCACAAGTTTCAGATGGTAATGTTCCTTTAAAAAACATATATAGCTTTACTTTTATACAGCTATTCACTTTTATGAGTATTATTGCAATTTTTAAAAAATGTATTTATTTGTCACTGATTTAGATAATAAAAAAAAGTTATGCATCTACTTGAGCATTACAATAACATATCTTCTTCTTTTTATTAATCATATAAATTAATATAACTAACATAAGTTTATTATAGGAAATGCAAATGTTGTATTTACAAACATTTTATTATTTTGTGGTAAATCAGTTCTGTTAATGTAAGTTTTATTTAAAATGACCTCATGAGCATCTAATTCAGTACACACAGTAATTTTGGAAATAAAAAAAAAATAATAATAATAACGAGTAAAAGGAAATAGGTTTTCTACTTTATTTATTTTTTACTTCAACCACGATTGATATCATATTCTATATCTAATTTGTTCCTTGTTAAATTTAATCTTGAGACAATACTTAATCTGAGGTTTCAGGAAAAGAAGTAATGATACACTATCTTTTTTAATTATGTTTGTTGATCATGTCGTGCAAAAACTACCATTAAATTTCACAATTCATCTGTATATCGCGTTGGAATGGATGAAATTTCAGATTAGTTTATTTTTATGAGGTAATTAATTAAGAAACCATCTCTTGTTTACCAATAATAACATAATAGGTATTATATTAACATGTTGGCATTGTTCTTTGATTTTCATGCCTTATTTTCCAGTTTATTGTGAAATATTCAAGTTTTTATGTAATTTTTCATCATCGATGGAATCTGAGGTATTACACGTTATATTCTTATATGAATTTAAACTCGGACATAATGCTTTGGAAGCATTTCAAAACATCAAAATGGCTTTTAGTGATGATGCAGTTAATGAAAGAACTGTATGTTGGGGGTTCTCCAGGTTTTAATTCGACGAGACAAGTCTTGAGAATGAATCTCGTGAAAGGCCATAAACTAAACTAGATGATGATGAGGTTCAATTTCTGTTTTAGTGGTCTCCAGATTTATACGGGTTGAGGACCATTGGTTTACAGCGTTCAGGAAGTAATTATCAATGTTCAATTTTCACGAATAATAATAACCTTTCAAACATAAGCAGAATTTATTACATCCTTGGCATTTCAGACTTTCAGCCCATTTTATGAATGTTTCTATGTATTTGTTTTTGATTGTGAAGATTGTTATGTCGAATGTATCAGAGTAAGCATGGAGACTCAGTTGGTTTTATCCAATTATGATTAATATGTGAGAAATATTACCTAAACAGTAAATTATTTTTGTTTTTTTTATGTTGCTCATTAGTGTCTGAAATATAATGTTTATTGGTTAGATATTATTAACATCCATATAGATAAAGTCATATTGGAAAATCACTGAAACCTTGAAAAATAATTTAAATTTATCTTTTAAGTGTTTACTTAGTAATAATAATATATGCTCTTATTACTTTGTCATTTTCCTCTTATTTCTGTCAATATTCATTTTAAGCAATGACTTTATTTTTTAAATATTTTTTTTGGGTACCCAGAAGCAGAAATTAGAAGGAATAACTCATTCGAATTAGTGTTATTGCAAAGTGTAAACAAAAATTTAAAAATATTTTTTATTAATTTTTTCTATGAACTTCATAAGATTTTTATATTCATTTTTTATTCTCGATGAACATTTATTTATTTTATTTCAGTAGTTTGGACTGGGAGAAATCCAGATGTTTGGAGAGAATTTCTGTGACAAGACCTTATCTCTTTTAGGAAAAATATATGTTCTCAGTAATTTTTAAAATATTACAGCTATCAATATCACCGTACTCTCTCTGAATAAATGGATTATTCATTGTGGCAACTGCACTTTGGTATTTAGTCATGAGGCACATAGCCAGGGAAAGGGAGATTCAGCCTTAGTTTAGAAAATTAATATTTGTGCATGAAATATAAATGAATCGCTCGGTTTGGAAAGGAGTTAACTCTTTTTGAATAATAATTGAGTGGACTCCATCTCAAAATCATACCAAAAGCAAAAAATTATTAGGATTGTGAAAAACCCCTCTAAAGTAAAGGTCTGTTAATGATCAATGCACTCATGGTAAATTGCCAAATTCCAGTCGCTCTTTATCATTGTATAATGTTTCTCCCCCAAAGAGTTACATTCCGTATTGGAAATAGAATCCATATTTAACAAAAATAGAGATATTACTATTAATAGATAAAATTGCAAAAATGTATGCATAGATTAATTCAAGCAACAAATTCATATTATTTTAAAGTTTTTCAACAAAAATAATACAAAAAAAATCACAAAATTGATCAAGCAAGTAGGCAATCATCATCAAATATCACAACTTCAAAAAGCATATATTATAAAATTCCTACTGCTTTATGGAAGTTTTCATTACTAAATTAAATATTTTTGTGAACAAACACACTTCCCTTAAATTATCTTTATTAATTTTCTACATTAATAATATTTTACCCACGCACAACCAACATTTCGAAATTCTCTTCCATCTTGTGGATTTTCCTATCTTCTTAACTATGCTATTTTTTCTAATATACAATAATTAGCAGTACTTCTCTAAGGTCCACTTTTTCCATAATACATTATTTCGTCTGTTTATCCACTATTAAATTTTTTTTAAAAACATTATTGCACTAGAGAGAGTCTGCTAATGTCTGCAGACACTCTATAGAGCAATAATGTTTAGAAAAAAAAAAAAAGATTTTGAATTTTAATAGTGGATAAACAGAAGAAATAATGTATTATGGAAAAAAACGGACCTTAGAGAAGTAATGCTAATTATTTTATATTAGAAAAAATAGCATAGTTAAGAAGAATGGAAAACCCAGAAAATGGAAGAGAATTTTGAAATGTTGGTTGTGTGTGGGTAAAAAAATATTAATGTAGAAAATTAATAAAGATAATTTTAGGGAAGTGTGTTTGTTCACAAAAATATTTAATTCAAAAAACATATTTCTGTTGACTAGAGCTGATTTTAATGCATTGTTGTCAGGGACCATGATACATTGGACTATGTGGGAATTGGTAGAAATACCTATCTTTGCCTCTTCAGAAGCTTTTCTTTTATTAAGAAGGCGGTATTGCACAGCCTTCCAGTTGAATTAGTCCTTTCTTCAACATCCAAGTCACTGTGCCCTTCTTCGGTAAAGTATAAAATATCAAGATATTTGAAATTTTGCACTTGCTCCGACGTTTTTTCATATTTTTTTATGGTATTTTCAGAGCCTTATAATTACTTTCCTTTACTATATATGAAATACATGAAACCGAGATTTTAACGGAAATAGACATTTTAAGGTCTTCTGAGTCAAAATAACCAAGTCTCGCAAAGTGGTCTGTGTGTCCGTGTGCATGTGACCAGCCTAGCTCAAAAACAAAAAATATATTTTAAAAATGTAAATGACCCCATAATGTCAACTCAAGTCATAAGGAATTAAAGGATTAATCAAAGTAAACATTTACATAAATAGTAGGAATAAAAACATTCTTATAGTATAATTAAGAGAGTTGGAATTAAGGGTTGCATTCATGCACAAGGATTTTTGTTAACAAACTAGTACTTTTATATTATTAAATGAAAAATAAATGTTTCCATGGAAATAAAAAAGAATATTTTAAAATTTATTTCAAATAGCGTAAGAGAAAGTTGTATGATGGATGCACTGCACCAGATTTTTTTATATTGCCTTCATTTATAAGTTTGGTATGGTACATTTGGAGAACACTGAGGTTTTTCTGGTGATTCTTTCTTCCATTATTGGACTAAATGATGGATTAGAAGAACCGAGTCCCTCTGATTCATGATTTTATCATCAGCAACCATCATGAATGTAAGCAATATTTAGAGAAATTATGTTTTATGAATGTAAACAGTTTCTTTCTGTTTCTTTACAATTATGGAATACAAGCCTAATCTGAGTACATAAATAAAAAAAAATTATTTTTTTTATATAGTTATTTAAAAATGAAGAATTCCATAATTGAATTGAACGTTTGAGTTACAGTACATGTAATTAGGAATTGTAATGTATTTGAGGAATGCACACAAATTTAAACAATCAATTTATTTAACAATAAATACACAAGATGCTTTATTTCTTAAATTATTTGGTTTGAAAAATTATAGCAAAAGTGCTTTCAGCAAATAAAATAATAAAAATTATTATCTTTCTATAGAAACAAGATTTGTCCATTAGGAAACTTTTTTCGAATAATGATTCTTTTCCTTTTGGTGTGGTTTCACGACAGAGGTACCTGTAAAAAATAAATAATTGTAAAAAAAGTGGCTAAATACATTGGTAAAAAGAAATTAGTTTTATAATATCGTAACTAACAAATGTGAGAAATTACATTTTTGGAATTGTTTAGTTTTATTATTTTATCAGAAGCATATTTGCAAAATAAGATCTTATAAACACATATCTAGAACTCAGAGAAGTAAAAAGGGTCAGAGATATAAAAATTATTTGCAATGGGGAAGTTAAAAGTAAAACATTTGGTCTCTTGAACATTAGTTATATTCACATTCATTACTTATATGTGGTGGCGAAGATATTTTTTATATTGCCGAAATTTTAAAATTTTAATTGTGCAAAATATTGTATATAGTATTATGCAACACTCTAGTATAGTATTGCATAATACTCTAGTATAGTATTGTCTAATATTAGAGTATAGTATTGTGTATTACAAGTAGTATTATACAATATTAGTAGTATGCTACAATACTATATCATATACTATAATATAGTATTGTATAACACTATACTGCCGTCATAAGCAAGAAGGCTCTAACTAAAAACCTTTTTTTAAAATACATTTTTGTGTTGTACTCAAATTGCTCTAAAAATACCTTTTTATGGCATTAGAAAGCCCTGAACTCAACTATTAGGATCTAACTATTGGATTTAGCGCTTTCTACTATCATAAAAAAGTTTATACTGGATTGAGTTTGGTGTGAGTTCCGTAGATATACTTAAGGAAGGAGTTGGTCGGGAGAGGGGGGGGGAGGGGGTGCGGTCAAAGACTAACTCATTAATAAGTAAGACTTATTTATTTTATTGCCAGCGTTTCGACCTAAGTTTTAGGCCATCATCAGGGCTAAAAGTAAAAAAAATAACAACATTGAAAACGACAGAGGTAGTACCAGTAACGGTAAAAAATGGTAAAAACAGAAATTACAAGCAAGATAAATATATATGAAGTATAAAAAGAAAAATATGACAAATGAGGTTCCATAGTTAACTTACCCATATGTTCCACCATATAATGATATGGAATCCTTCTAATTCAATGGAAACCTTCTACTTATTCTAATTTATCAATTATTATTGTTCGCTTCACTCTTACTGCAAATAAATATAATTTAATTCTTCATGTTTCACTGAATAAATCACGTTCAAACGATCTTAGAAATTAAATTACAAGGTCACAAGTAAGAAGATGGAGCAGCTATTTGTGAAAGTTGTAAAAAATAGTGAGAAAGACTTTGTTATTCCTTGTATCTCCACGGACAAGAACATTTGATATTTATTCCCGGAAGACTTAATCGACTCTGAGCTACACACAGTCCTAACAGGTAACAAATCTATAATTAATGCTATGTTGGCCATTAAAAATGTAAATGGTTTTAGAACTATAGCTCTTAAAATAAATGATGATATTCGAAAGAAATATTTTGATGAATTACTGAATGTTTGTTTTCGGGAGTTACCATTACAGGAATCTTTGCAGAAAAAGGCACCTGCAACTCGTCCAGTTGAACCTCCTCATCAGGCGGATCTAGAGGATCGAATTAGACAATTAGAGCTACAGTTAAAGTTAAATACAGAACAAAATGAAATGAAAGTACATCATATTGAGCAAAAATTTGTTCTAGAAAAATTTGATAAAAAACAATCAAATCCTACAGAGTGGTTACCTACTATAAGTTAGTAACCGTTTCCATATAAAATCTGATGTTCTAAAAAATCGAGCATTGCGGTTTTCCTTGTTAATGGTCCTTTGACTGATCGGTATGAAATAAATTTAAAGAAGATTGGTCTAAACAATTTCTGGGAAATTTGGAAGAGTTCTTTCCTGAATGTTTTCGTTGATAAGGAATGTTCTGTAGTTAAGAGGGCTTTTAGCTATAAATATTTAGGCGGTTCCTTAGTTGATTATGCGCTTGCGAAAGAGAGATTATGCTGAGTGGAGTGGAGCCTAAAGGAACTGAGATGTCCCGCATGAGCTAATCGTTTTTGGCCTGCCAAACGAAGCTCAGGAAGAGCTTGACAGAGAAGAAATCAACTCAATAGATAAATTATATTCAGAACTGAGAAAATTAGAAGATGCCTTTAGAAGGAAAAAGAAGGAGGCAAAAAATATGATCAACAGAAGAATGATACTCAGCGAAAACCATGTTCTATTTGTGCAGGGCTAGATTATAACAATCATTATCACTTGATATCTGAATCTCACAACAGAAAAATTACAGCTGAAAGACCAAAAACTAATTTGACTGAATTTGATGTGTGTAAGGTGGATCTTGAAACTGAAGCTTTAAACTAGAGAGCCGGGCAAAATTAGATCCGTTGATAAAACTGAATGTACTCATAAATGACAATTTTGAGGTAAATGCAGTTTACAATCATGACTCTACTGTTACATGAATTAATCGACGAATTGCTGACTTGCTGAAGTTGAAATTAATAGAACAAAAAGGATTACAAAAACTATCAGCAGACATAATTTCACCTCAGCCCGGGCCAAGATAACACTTTGAATTGGTAGCATTACTGATTATATTACTTGTTACGTTGTCAAGAATAATAATTTCTCCTATGATATACTACTAGGTACGGATGGCATCAAGAAGTTCAAGCTGATACAAGATGAAAATCTTTAAATTTTGCAACGTTTGTAATTGCGACTCGAAGGTCATAAACTTACAGACAGCTAATGATGATCAGAACAGTATTTTTGGTTGATCAGATGTAAAAAAATCTCAGTGAGAATTCTAACGTAACTGAAGTGGATTTAAAACATATTGACAATGAGAATCTTAAACAGATGATTCTATTCCTAATAAGAAAGTACAAGCATTTGTTCGCTAAAGACAAGTTCGACATTGGTAAGGTGCGCTCATAAGAAGCAGAAATAAGGTTAATCAGAGAAGAATATGTCACCTCTCATTCATAAAAATGTTCCATACCTCACGATGAAGAAATAAAATCACAAATAAAGGGACTTCTACAAGCAGGGATTATTGAAGAATCAGATTCTCTGTTTGCTTCTCCTGTTGTAAACTTGCATACAAGAAAGAAGAGAAAAGAAAAGCCCGCCTATGTATAGATTTTCGAAAACTTAACAAGTTGGTTGTTCCAGAATGTTTTCCATTTCTTACTATACAAGATGTTATTGATAAAGTTGCTGATTGTGAATACTTCACAGTTTTGGATATTAACTCTGCATTTTGGTGCATACCACTCAGAGAACAAGATAGAGAGAGCAATGACATCATTTGTCACAAAATATGGGAAGTTCATGTTCAGAGTTCTCCCATTTGGCCTTAAGAATGCTTCGACTATATTCCAGAGAACATTGGCAAATATTATTCGGCTAAACAACTTAGACGATTTCTGTGTAAATTATATCGATGATATTTTGATTTATTCCAGGAATTAGGAAGATTACGATCAACAGATTGAGAGGTTTGTAAGTCTAATTAGCATTGAGGGCTTTAAATTGAAGCTTGCCAAATGTTTGTTTGGGGCTAAATCTGTTAAGTGTTTAGTATACAGAATTTCCAAGAATCAGGTTTCACCAGCTCAAGATAATCTAGTCTCGATTCAGAAACTCCAAAGACCATCAGATAAGTCTAGCGTGCGAAGTATCTTAGGTTCGATAAACTTTTATTTGAAGTTCATAGAGAACAGCAGTCAGAAACTGGAACCTCTGCATCGATTATTGAGGAAGAATGTAAAATTCAAATGGTCAAACGAATGCGAACAAACCTTCAATATGATCAAGAAATATTTATGCACTTCACCGATCCTGGCTATTTATGATATTCATAAACCTGTCTTCATGGAGACTGATGCCAGCTACAGAAGCATCGGTGCAACACTGAAGCAGCCACAAGAAGATGGAATTTTATACCCCCTCGGGTATTATTCACACAAGCTCTTAGAAAGAGAGAAGCGGTTTGATGTCATTCATTTGGAATGCAAAGCAATCAAGGATGTAATCGAGTGTTAGCAGTATTACCTGATTGGACGTCACTTGGTCTGTAGTGATCACAAACTACTGGAAAATTTAAAGACAAAAGTCAGATCTGATGAAATTCTTGGTGATCTAGTTCTCTATCTTTCCCAGTTAAACTTCAATATTATTTACAAATAAAGAAAAGAAAATATTCTTGCGGACCTCCTATCCAGAAATCCAGTCCTTGAATTCTTCAAGAATGAGGATGCTATCAAGATACTGAATTTAATTTATCTAACTGCTATATTAAAGGATCAAGGTGATAATGATTTGGAAAGAGCTCAACAAACTGAGTGTAGACAAGGAATAATTTTAAAAAAATTAAAAGTAAAATCCAGAATATTCATTTCTTCTACATTTGCTAAAGAAATAAAACTGGTATATGTGCATTACGAACACATCGGACCTGCACACATGATTGCAACTATCAAGCCTCATTACTACTTCAAGAGTCTCGATAAAGCAGTTTACACATTCTGTAAAAGTTGCAAGATTTGTATTGAGAATAAAGCTTGTCGAAGTCGTCCCATCGGTCTTTTCTCTGACAATTGGGACCAGCGACAGAACCATTTCAAAACATATCCCTTGATAGTGTTGGAGGTTTCCGAGGCAACCAATCCTCCATAAGATATATATACATCCTTGTCGACCATTTCACCAGATATGCTTGGATCTCGACAACAAAAGGTCAGCGTGCCCACGATTTTATCAACTTGCTGAAGCCGATCATAAAGAAATATAATGTTTCAATTTCATTAGCTGACCAATATACAGCTATTAACTCCACGAATTTCCTTAACTTTTAGTAAAATGCTGGGATTCAGATCATTTTTATTGTGCATTGACCACCCTGAATCTAATGGACTAGACGAGCGGTTAAATCAAACATTAGTGAATCGCCTACGATGCAAGATTAACGAATCCGCTAGCAAAGCCTGGCCGACTCTGGCACAAGAATGTGTTAAGAAGTATAATGATACCATCCAAAGTTCCACCCGCTTTGCACCATCCTATCTACTATGTGGCCAAAGACCTACAATATCACCACTTGATGATGACAGCCCATCCACTTTGAAGAAGACCGCAAGATTGCTTTCCAGAATTCACTGAAGATCTTCAAAATCAATAAGGATCTTGTGGATAAGAATCGATGTGAACACACTTTTAGAGTTGGAGATTTGGTATACATTGACAATGGAAATAAATTAAATCGCAATAAGCTGGATCCAGTTCGTATCGGACCATTTCCAGTAATCAGATTTCCAAATTTTTTTACGAAGTTGCCTGTGGCAAGAAAAAGAAGATTTCGAATTTCTTCCATTCTAACTGGAATTTAACTAATTAATTAGTTAAATTAACTAATTAACTAAAAATTAATTTTACGTTATTTTCATTAGACTCTTGTTAAGAATTTTACAAAACTTATAATATCAGAATTATTTCGATATGCTTTACATACTTCCAAATTTTCATACTAGTAGTCATTTCAATTAATAGTGTTCATATATTTTATGATGTCATGTATTATGTACTTCATTGTTTCATGTAATTCATAATTCACTATTTTCACTTAACTTTATTTTTTTACTTTTTATACTTCATATATTTTTATCTTACTTGTAATTTCTGTTTTTATCATTTTTTACTGTTACTGGTACTACCTCTGTCAACCACTGTTTTCAATATTGTTATTATTTTTTTCTTTTAGTCCTGATGATGGCCTAAAACTTAGGCTAAAACGTTGGCACAAAATAAATAATTCTTACTTATTAATGTGTTAGTCTTTGACCGCACCCCTTCCTCCCCCCCCCCAACCAACTTCTTCCTTGCTTATATAAAAAGGTGCAGTTTTTAGAGCGATTCGGGTACAATACAAAGATGTATATAAAAAGATGATTTGGAGTTGGGGCCTTTTAGCTTATCACGGCAGTATAGTGTAGTATTGCATAATACTTATAGAATATTATATGAAAAATATCAAAATCAAGGAAAAGTTGGTTGGGATGTGCAGTCATGAGAGAAAACACACAGTAATTATAAACTTTTTTTTTCCTCACCATAGAGCAACTTCTCCTCGATTACATCTATGGTCAACAATATCTCCATAATTGAGAAATATTACACATTTTATACAATATCCATTCTTACTTTAAGACTACTATTTTTAAAAATAGATTACCCAGTCTTATTCCAATAAGTCTAGTAATGAAGTGGTACATCAACACCAGTAAATAACCAGTCAGACAGAAAAAAAAACTTTGTAATAATGTCATCTTCGTGAATATTGGATACAGCCATATTCCTGTCTGGAAATACGTCCCAAAAAGACTGAAAAAAGTAAGATTTCAATAATTAATTCTTATTTGTAAATTCTTCATTCAGCATTTACATTTAAATGCATTAAATATACTCACCAGGCCATGTAAGATCCAAAATACAATGCTGAATAAAATATAGTCTTCGACCATGGAGAAAATGTGTGCTTCACAAGAAGCAAATCCACTAACGGAAAGACGGAGTTAAATGTATGTATACCGTGGTTCACCCAAGGTGGAATCACTTCGTCTAACCATCTTGGAAAAATAAGATCTCGGTCAATAATGTATATTGTCCAAAAAACTGTCGTGATAAACTAAAATAGTTGACAACATTGAATTTAAAAATTATTATACTTAATTTAATCTATTTTATTATTACCAGTAATAATATATATTATCCGCTAGTGGATCTTGATTAAAATTTTGCAATTAAAATCTAAAGCTAAAGCTTTATACATATCATCTTGTATATATTATGTCTAATTTTAGATTGACTAGAAGACTGGGTCATGCAGCAACCCAATATATTTAGGCAGCACTAATGCTAAATAATGTATATCTCTCTCCCTCACAATAACATGAGAGACCTATGGACAATAAGTCTTTCCCCTTCCAGACTTCCTCTTTGACTTCCAGAGCTGACTTCCTTCACCTATTCCTGGAGAAGTTATGTTAGTATTATAATTTATTTTCACTTCAATATCACCATTGAAAGATTAGTTCATCCATCTTTTCTAAGAAATACTTAAGTGGCCTATGATGTACCTTCAATGTAAATTTTTGTATCGGCTTGACAGTCCTATCATGTTCTTTAAGAATGTTCTAGGTCTCATGTTTATTTTTGTAGGAGTAGCTTGATTGGGGTGAATGAATAAACACACAAATAACCAAAATCGTATTATATTGTGTGCCGAAGTTTCGGCCTAAGTTTTTCGCCATCATCGGGGCTAAAAAAAACAAGATAGCAATAGATGTAACAACAGTTAAATGAAAATAAAGATTATCAAGAAGATAATAATAAGATGATTATAAAGATCTTTATTTTCATTATCTGTTTACATATTTTCTTTATTTTTTATTATTCGCAATATAATTAGAATATTTTTCTTTATAGTTTATTTTTTTCATCTTACTGTCTTATCTTACCGATTGTTAACTTTTTTTACTATTACCGGTACTGTCACTGTTGCTACATCTATTTTTATGTTGTTTTTTTTTAGCCCTCATGTTGGCTTAAAACAGTCCAAAACGTCAGCACACAATATAAGCTTCTCCTGCATATATTTTCCACAGTCAAGCATACTCTCACCAATATTTATTTTTATTTGTGTGTATTATAACCATTTTTTTAAGTTTATTTGATTACTTAGTGTGAGAACGGTTTAATACCTAACTAATCATGCAAATACTAGAAATAAAAATATTTTGAGAAACAAAGTGTTTTATATATTTGTATACCATCATTGAAGGAACTACTGCTCATTTTGGAGTTACAAAAAAAAAAAGAAAATATAAAATTGCATGCGACAGTTGTGGAAGTCTGATACGCGAGATATATGAGCTTGTCTTGGAAATGTGGGAAAAGGAACAAATACCTGAAGAATGGTATACAGCCATTATAATACCCATACATAAAAAGGGTGACAAACTGGACTGCAGCAACTACCGTGGAATAACACTACTGAGCACTGCCTGCAAGGTACTAGCCATTCTACTTTTAAAAAGAGTAATTCTAACGGCAGAAAAAGTAATAGGTGATTATCAGTGTGGATTCCGGCCTGGCAGATCGACGGTTGACCATATCTTCACCATCAGGAACATGTTGGAAAAATGCTATGAATGGAATGTTGACCTGCACCACCTTTTCATAGATTACAGACAGGCATATGACAGCATTAAGAGACAACAGCTTAATGAAAACCTAAGGACTCTATGCTGTCCCCCAAAACTGATAAGGATGATTACAACGACCTTTCAGTACAGTAGAGGCGTAGTCAAAGTCCAAGGAGAATTGTCCGCTGACTTCGTGATACAAAAAGGAGTGAAACAGGGAGATCCCTTATCCCCAGTGTTGTTTAATATGATGCTAGAAATAATTATTCGGGCAATGTGAACAAGGTCTGACGGTTGCATCTATAACAGAGAGACACAAAACCTCGCGTTTGCTGACGATTTGGTGATAACTGGGACAAAACCAGATGCACTTTCCGAAGCATACAAAAAAAGTGAAGAGGCAGCAAGTAAAATTGGGTTCAAAATAAACGGAAACAAAACTAAGTACATGATTTCATTCAAAAGAAAAACGACTGGTGGAGCTCTGATAATAGGAGGATACAGTTTCGAAAAAGTGTCAAAATTCAAATATTTAGGCACAATTGTTAGAGAAGACAATAAAATAGAAGAAGAAATAAAAGCAAGAATCCAAAATGGCAACAAATGCTATTGGGCACTGAAGGAAATTCTTCTAGATCGAGATGTATCCCGAGAGATCAAAGTTAGGTTGTATAAGACCATCCTCCGACCGGTAGTAATGTATGGGAGTGAAGCTTGGACCCTTACGAAGCAAATGGAGAGATTATTGAATATGTGGGAAAGGAAAATCCTAAGAAAAATATATGGCCCAACCAAAGTCGAGAATACATACAGGATTAAAACAAACGCAGAACTCAGAAACCTATATGAAGACCAAGATTTGGTCTCGTGTATCAAAAAGGGAAGGATCAGATGATTAGGACATGTCCAGCGGATGGATCAGGAAAGACTCCCTAGAAAGATAATGGAGGGACGCCCAAATGTTAAAAGAGAAAGAGGTAGACCCAGGCTGCGGTGGTTGGAAGATGTCGAGGCTGACCTAAGGCTTCTGGGAGTGACGGAGTGGAGAAGAGCTGCAGAGGATCGATCTCAGTGGAGGAGAATTGTTGAGGAGGCCAAGGTCCTTCATGGACCATAGCGCCGTCGGAGATAGATAGATAGTTGTGGAAGTCCTATTTTTGGAGAACATCATGAAAAATATTTCCAAATTGTGTATACAATTATTATTACATCTATTCATGACCGAAAATCTATTAGTTTTTATTAAAATTAATGAAAATATTTTTTTAACAAAGTTTATTTTTCGATTAAATTGTGATAAGAAGTATTATGTTAGTACCAAAAAATTCAAAATTTTTACATATAATTAATGTTTGTTTCTGAATTTTTATGCTTATTTCCCTTTTCCAATAATAATTAAAAAAAAGGGGAGGGTGAAATATTAAATAACTAAGAAATATTAAAGGGTGAAATATTATATTACAATGTGAGAATAAATTGTTTGAAGTATAGACACTTTTTATTTGTTAACTCTTATGCTCACTAGGCTTGAAAGGCCTAGGATGTCTAATAGCGCTTCAAATCGAGGGTGTTACTGTGAGAGTTAAAATAAAGTATTAATTCTCCCAATTTACCGCTATTTTTCTTAACATATGTCAAGTATTCCTTCGGGATTTGTTTGTATCCCATGGGCTGAAGATGACAGTAAGCTATAATAATGTGAACAAATATTAATAAAATAAACAATCTATAAATACTTTTGGGAATATTAGACATCACAATCATTATCACTGGTATAGGTTTATTGTTTGTTTATAGGAGTAAAACCGTTTGGTCATTAATGCTTCCAGTTGGTCATTAGAATTCAAGTTAGTAAAAGAAATTAAATAACTCTTTTAAATCATTAGTATTAAGAGAATTATGAATTAGTTTCTACTCTAATTTTGACAAGAGACGATATGTTTTTAAAAATTTAAGTAATAATTTTATTAAATTTTCATTGATAATTAAAATTTTGTATGTGTTATGCATCAGTCAATTTTTTTTTTAAACCTGAGATATAGAGAGGGTATTCCATTGGTGGAGCGGACCATGGACTGGTTTGTCCATTTCAAATATTATAGCATGTTAATTTCACATTATTATATGACTAATTATAATAGCAAATATTGGCTAATTAAAAAAACCCAACAATAATAAAATATGTAAGTTTATTTACAGGTAATTGGTATTATAAATGAATGAGAAAAGTAGAAATGATTATTAAAGAAAAATGTATGTGATGTATTATTGCGTGAAATCAATACTGTAATATTTGAATATATTTAGGTTTATATGGTTTACGCCACTTGAAAATAGACAAACCAGTCCAAAACATACTGTAGAAGGAATCGAGTAAATAAACAATAGGTAAGCATGATGTACTTTGCTATAATCGCCTTAACTAAAATATAAGATACACTGAATTTGATGAAATTTATTATTAACTAGCCGTTATAAGAGAACACAGAATTTTTTTCAGGGGAGGACTTACATTTTTTTTTCAGGGCGGTATTCCAATTTTTTGGGGAGAGAGATTTAATGAGAAGGCAGATAATCTGTCTATAACCGCAAAATAGGCCGTAAGTTTAAGGATAGGCATGAAAATTGAATAAAAAAGTATTATTCAAAATACAAAATTTATATGAAAATCATATTTTTTTAAAAATCTAAATATATATCACCCTGATCCCTCCCTGCGTATGCCACTGTGAAAAACCGTAACCATATCTCACCACATTCTAATAAATACTAAAGTCTAAAGACAGTTGATGTGTGATCTGCTATCTCTGGTCTGCAGTTATGTGATCTTTTTAAGACCTGATGATGTATGTTAGTTACTGTGATTTGAGAAAACCTAGTCTTTGTTTTCGAATGTTCTAATAATGCCATATCTATATTTTGAAATTAAGATTATAAAATCAATTATTATTCAATATTCTTTACAATTTACCATTCCAGCAGGAAGCACGATTATAGTGAACAGAGCATCTGCAAACCTACGTAATTTATAACTTGATTTGGAATTAGAAGATATTAAGTTGAGTATGTGAACGATAACCATGCAGATATAATAAGTAAATTCCAATACCTGTAAGTAAAATAAAATATTAAAAGAGAAAAATTATGAGTAAATGACAGTATCACTGATGTAAATTTAATGAAATAATTACAAAAGTCCATTTTGTTAAAAATCTCATACTGAATCGTTTATAAAGATTAAAAAAGGCATTTGCTGCTTCCTCAGTAACAGAAGTAACATTGCCAACGAATGTTAGGCGAATCATTACTGCCAGATTGAATCCAAATATCGCCATGTGTAACAGCTTTTCATTCACTGCCATTTTTTTTTCCTGAAATAAATGAATTTAATATGTTAATATTATACTAGGTATATATATATATATATATATATATATATATATATATATATATATATATATATATATATATATATATATGTGTATTTTATTGATGTTTGACGTACTTTTCTACTCATTTTAAGACAAACAGGACGGGTTATTCCTACAGGTTACCAACCTATTCTAACCAGAGTGGGGAGTTCGAGATTCATTCCGTGGGTCTGTCACGAAATAAATTTCAACACGATCTCTGGCAACATATTTGGAATATTGATAAATTATTTTAAGTTAATAAAATAAATCCGATATTAACTACATTGGACCCTCCTAATCCGGAACATTCTCCTATCCTTCTCCCAAAAAAATTGAAAATTTAGTAACTTTACAACTTGTAAAATTAGTTCAAACTACCTCATTCAAAATAGGGCCTTAAGGATAATTACAGGCGCTGCTAAGTCCACTCCTATTGCAGCCATGGAAGCACAGACTCAGATTGAACCTCTTCAATCATACCGAGAAAATACAGCTTTGAGATTTTGGGAGCGTTTTATGTGAGTAAATAAACATTAATGGGCAAATTATCAACAGGCTGCATCGAGGCTGAAAACACAAATGGCTTCACACACTGCTTATGAAAAATTCCGACCAAAATATGATATCCCACCTATGGATACTGTACCACTGTATGCGTGCCAGGACTTATTTAACTACCTACCTCTAGGTCTCAACAGCCTTAAGAACCACTCGATGTCAAAGCACGCCTCCATCAAACAAGGACAGTTAGCTGTAGGCGCTCTCCTTAGTAACTATGATGGAGAAGTTGAAGCAGTGCATGTCGACGCAGCCGAACTTAGAAGGATTGCTTCTCCTTCAAAAGAAGTGTTTTTGGTCGACTCGCAAGCCGCAATATTCAACCTGTCGCACAACACCCAAACAGACTGCCAGAGGACGGTTGAGTGCAGAAGAATATTGGGAAATCGTGGATGGGCACTAATGTTCCAATGGATACCCAGCCATGTCAATATACATGGAAATGAGGATCCCATCAACACCAGCCTCCCACGAGCAATCAGCGTAGCCGCCTTCCGTCTGAAAACTGGGCATGACTACCTCGCTAGCCACTTCCCCCGTATCAAGGTTCCGACATCCTCAGAGTGTCCGCTATGTGGTTGCGGTACAATGGATGCTGAACATCTGAAAGACTGCTTAGCCTTGGATCACACCCCACGGAATGAGAGCTCGGAGTTTGAAGAAGCACGTCTTTATTGGTCAGCGCGTCGCCAAATGGTTCAACTGCCAAGGGCGGGCGTTGGCTAGCAGCAGCAGCACAGCTTATAAAATGTTTGGACCAATATATATATGAAATTACTAATGATGAAATTAAATAATGGATCAGTATAAAAGAAGAAAACGAATAGCAACTTCAAAAAGATAAATAAATAATTTCCAGCCAGTTAGGAAGAAGAAGAATTTGAAGAAAATGTGACACAAGATATACAAATGATTAAAAATTAAGAATTTTGACCATGTTCAACAAATACCAACAATGGACAGAAGAAAATAATGTTCTGAGTCAAGTGCGTGTTTTTTTTTAAATTATCTTAGTATAAATTATTTTGAAGAAAACATATTCAACATATTTCTTTTTGTTCTTGTATCAACTTTCAGATTCTATTGTTGAAACAGGTGCGGACAGAAACCTTGAAAAAGATGCTTTCAACTTCCAAATAAATGAAAATTTCAGACTACTTCTCATGAAAATAATTAAAAAATAAATTTCTGAGTTATGATTAGCTAGTGTAAAAATAATTTTAATACATCATTTTTTTTTTTAAATTGACTTGTTGATGAAGTTAGCTTTTTTTGCTGTTCCATAATCCGAATTTTGCGCTAACTTCTTAAATTTAATTAGTTCGCATTAGCGAAATTCTACTGTGTATATCATGTATGTTGGTAAAAGATGATGAAGGTAGGTGCTTCTTTTTATTAAGTGTTTGCTTAGAGATAAAATGAATTCATTAGTTTTCTTGAGATTATAAAATAAGAATATAATAATTTATCTTATTACTTGCTCCTATGTACATAGGTACTTGGTAACGGCTTTCTATATTCCAGGAAAAACGTTTAATTTCCTGGACAGGGTTCAAAATGGAGTTGGGGAATTCTTCCGTTCAAAATCTAAAGCGTGGTACTGTGAAGGAATCCAACAGCTTGTCTCGAGATAGCAAATAAATCATTGACCACATCATTATATACTTTGAATAATAAAAAAACAAATTCTGTTAAAATAAAATTATTTTTAACTTAGCAAGAAAAATGGTTATTTTTTTATGACTCATATTAACCAATAACGGTATTTTATATGTTTATTTCTTATCGAAATACGTTTATAATTTCGATGAAGCCTGGCAATATTTAATATGAATCAAAATAGTATTGGATAACACAATTGTTTCTTCTATTAAACCTTTCCCATTATTTTCTTTTGTTCTCATGTATTCGAGTTAGATTGGATAAAATTCTAAAGAGATAACTTGAACCTTGAAAACCTCTACATTTTTCTGAATAATGTTTTATAATTCGGACCTTGACGTTTTTTTAATGCCAAATACATACATAACCATTATGCATAATTAATTCTAATTTTACATTTATAATGATTGGTAACATAATTGCAAATAGTAAAATGTGTTGATTCAAATCCACATTCAAATAGTGATATTTATTCTGTGTGCGTATTTTTTTTTTTATTTCAACTCATCTTGTTCTTATTATTATTGAAAACAAAAATTACAATTGATACATCTATGATTTTAAATTGTTGAACAATTATAGTTTTCTATAATTTTATATTTTAATTCAAGTCAAATATATTGTTTATACTGCGATTTCTAGCAGATTGTTATAAATTTGATAGTTTTTTTTTAAATTCTACAACCTTTTTTTTTCTTACTTATTTTTATTGATGTTGCTTGATCGATTGTAAAATTTATTATGATGAAATAAATAATCAGGATGCAGTCAACAAAATATATTTTTTATTGTACAAGCGGACGTTTCGGCTCAATCATGTGATCCATCATAAGGGCTGAAATTAAATCAAAGATACAAGATATATAAGATATGTTAAGTAAAAAATACAAGTAATAAAGGTGAAATACAGATAACTCAGTAATAAGGATGTAAATAATAATATAATAAAGGTAATGATAATGTTATACTACTGATATACTAATATAAAATACTGGATTAAAATATTTAATATTAAATACTGTCCTAATATTCTTATATAAAATGCTGTATTTCACCTTTAATATTTGTATTTTTTACTGAACACATATCTTGTATCTTTGATTTAATTTCAGCCTTGATGATGGTTCACATGATTGAGCCGAAACTTCCGCTTGTACAAGAAAAATATACTTCGTTGAATGCATCCTGATTATATATATATATATATATATATATATATATATATATATATATATATATATATATATATATATAATCAGGATGCATTCAACGAAGTATATTTTTATATATATATATATATATATATATATATATATATATATATATATATATATATATATATATATATATATATATAAGTTAAGTGGAGAGTTAAGGATTACGGAGAAAAATATATAAATAAACACAGAAAATCCTATATAAGGCTGTAAGAAAAGTAAATAAAGTCAGTTGTATTCTAGACATTGTGGTGTACGTTTCATCTTCCCAACCTCTCTTTTTTTTTTATGTTTCGTGCCGAACAAGTTTTAACTGGTGCCGAAACCCGGGACCTTTAGATATTAGCGAGTCCTAACAGAAATTAATTTCGCTAGCGCATATGCCGCTTCGACCAAGCACTTTAGACGAAGTGGTACGCGAAATTCAAAGCGAACTTCAGACGTCTGCGAGGATGACGGAAGAAAGTAACACCTCAACAGCAGCAAGCGCTGAGATGATGCAGGCGGTTAATGCGAAAATGATGCGTTTGGAATGGATGCGGATGAGGACCGCGACGGCCACGTATTTGAAAACTGCGATAGCGGAGCTGGAAAAGTTCGGAGGCGAGATAGGCCATCTTAATCATTTCTTGAAGAGAGGGCAACAAATTCACGTACTGCTGGAGTCCAAGATAACAGCGGGATTGGTAGATCAACTCGATGTCTTAGAATTGAGGGCGTCGTTAGTAGGAAGGGTGCGACGCAGTATTCTAAATTACATCCAGGCAGATGAACTGACGGCATGGGACGAGGTGGTGCGGCGTCTAAAACAGGCGTATGGCGGAGGAAGATGGTCGCCGGAAGAAGATCTGTATCGGCTGTTTACGGAAACCCGCCAGGCAGGGCAGTCGGGGTATTCGTTTGCAGCAACGATGCTACGCCAATACGTAGCTATTGCTGAGAAGATCGTCGAGACCGTCGGCCAGGCAGAGGCAGGCCAACAGTTGGCCATTTACGATAAAATTCTGAAGGTACAGTTAGGAAGAAATTTAAGGACGAAAGAAAAATTCGCTGCAGAAAAGACCTTCCTAGACTGCGTCAGAGAAGTCATGGATCGCGAGGCGCGGGAGCAGGAAGAAGATGAGGTTCAGTCAGAGCATGGGTGGCAGCAAGTGGGACCCAGGCATAGGAGAAACTTTCAGAGGCTTCCGCCAAGGAGAGACGAACAGCGCAGCGGCCGCAAAGAGGAGCGCAGCTCACGCAGAGACGAGCGTGGATTTCGTAGAAAGGAAGATGGGCAAAGGTTCACCTCTCGGAAACCACGTAAAGATGATAGGAGATGTTATGAGTGCAGTAGGACAGGGCACGTCGCGGCGAACTGCCCGTCCGTGAAATGCTTCGAGTGTGGTGAAAAGGGGCATGTAGCACGGGCATGTCCATGGATCCATTCGAAGAGACCACGAGAGGAGCCAATGGAAGTTAACACGCACCGGACGCGGCACGCACGTCGTGCGACATCATCGAGCTCGGGGGAAACGACATCATCAAGCTCTAGCGGAGAAGAGGAGGAGCAGCCGACTTCGTGGGCACAAATCACGAAGGGACGTAGCAGCAGGAAACTACGGCCAACAGCAGCAACGGCGAGGAAGGAGACCCAAATTTGAGGAGACGCGGGCAACCACATAGACTATAAATACGAGGTAAATACTGTATGTAATGTGTGGGATAGGTTGCCCATAGTAGAGGGGAGTCAGGGGAAGATTAGGGCCCTCATTGATACGGGGAGCACGAGTACTCTCGTGAGCAAAGGGATGCTAGGGTGTACTGACGTGGTTGAGAAATGTAGACGTTCGATAACCACTTTGAGCGGGCCCTGCGCAGTGCTGGGAGAATACCAATGGAATTTGCGAGAATTAACGGGGCGCGATGTAACAGTGGCTGTCCACGTGCTGAGTGAACTAGCACCCCAGTACGATGTCTTAATTGGATGCGATGTCCTAGATTCGGTGGGTTTTCGGTTAGAAGGGAGTAACGGCAACTGGAAAATACAGTTGGGGAATAAGACACACCAGGGCCGGTTCCGAACAGCGCAGTCAAGTTTTCGTACGACTACCCTAACGATGGGGGCAAGGGGCGGAAGGATAGGGGCGTTACTCGAGGAGTTTAAGGATGTGTTCTATGAGGAAGGGGGGGCATTACCGGCTACCGGGCGGACATGCCACGAAATTAATTTGAAGGAAAATAAAATTTCGTATACGAAGGGGCGTAGATATCCGCAGTCATTAACTGCTATAATCCAACGGGAAATTCAGGTCCTTTTGCGTCAAGGAATTATTAGAGAAAGCACCTCGCCGTTTAGTAGTCCATTATGGGTAGTAGAAAAACGTAGAACCGATCCTCAGGCGGGACCTTCATACCGTCTCGTCGTTGACTATAGGAAACTCAACGAGAACACTGTGGACGAGAGGTATCCGTTACCGCGGTTAGAGGATATGCTCGACAAACTCGCTGGAGCTCGAGTGTTTTCAACACTTGACCTGAAAGCGGGTTATCACCAGGTGCGCATGCGTCCAGAAGACATCGAAAAAACGGCCTTTACATTCGGTAGGGGACATTATGAATTTGTGCGCATGCCATTCGGGCTTAAAAATGCACCTCTTACCTTCCAAGGACTCATGGATGAGTTTCTACGCGGCCTGGGCGAAAACTTTTGCCAAATCTACATGGACGATCTAATCGTCTTTAGTCCATCCCCCGCGATGCATGAGAACCATCTCCGTGCGGTTTTGTCTAGAATCAGGGAATTCGGCCTTAGGCTGTCAGAGGTGAAATCAGTGTTTTGCCAGAAGCAAATAAAATTTTTGGGGCACATAGTGTCGGCCGATGGAGTACAACCGGACCCAGCGAGGGTCGAGGCAATTTCTAAAGTAAAACCACCCGCTAATCAGAAATCCCTCAAAAGTTTTCTCGGCATGGTCAACTACTATCGACGGTTTGTGCCTCATGTAGCGGACACGATCGCGAGCTTGACCCAATTGCTAAAGAAAGGGCGGCCGTTTGTTTTTACGGATGAGCATCTGCGGTGTTTCGAACAGTGTAAACTTGCACTCATGGGGGAACCGGTACTCGCCTTTCCTGACTTTTCCCGCGAGTTTATCGTTACCACCGACGCGAGCGATAAGGCACTCGGGGCAGTGTTATCACAGCAAGATGATTTGGGGGACCGCCCAATCGCATTCGCTAGCAAACAACTTTCAGATGCGGAAACCCGGTATAGCGCTTTGGAGCGCGAATTACTCGCAGTGGTCTGGGCGATCGAATACTTTAAGCCGTACATTTTTGGAAGGCACTTCAAGCTTCGCACCGACCATAAGCCCCTATTGTGGACAGACGGCCTGAAGGAGTCGTCAGCACGGGTTGGGCGGTGGAAAGAAAGGTTACGGGCCTATTCATTCTCCATTGTTCACCAAAAAGGTAGCAAAAACGTTGTCGCCGATTGGCTTTCCCGAGCGATATACGCGAATCCCTTACACGGCGGGGGGCCGTCGCAGGACCCAGACAGTCGCGACAGCGTACACGTAGATGAGGACACGGTGGACGCGGATGAGACCCCGGCCATGGCGAGACCACCCCAGCTCCCCGAAAGTGATTCGCCAGTTAATCGGCATATCCGGCAGATTATCTGGAAAACCCGAACCGCAGGTATCTCTAAATCGGAACACGAGCGTTACGGACGGCATAGAATCGTCACGGTATGGACCTTAGCCTCGGTAACCCCTAACGAGATTGCAACGATCCTGGAATCGACAACTAGAAGGGGAAAGACGTATCACTTATACGTCGGTAATAAGACAGTTTTGGATCGCATAAGATACATGTGGGAAACTGAACGCATAGGGAGGGATAGAAACTTTGTTTTATGCAGGCATCTGGTCGAGACGATCAAAGACGAGCGACAGCAGCGGGAGCTGGTACGCGCTTACCACGAGGGCAAGACGAATCACAGGGGTTTCCAGAAACGTTGGCTGCGCTTCAACGGCGATATTATTGGCACCATATGAAACGCTCCGTTCGCGCAGTGCTGAAAGAATGCACGGTGTGCCATCGAGCTAAATACGACCGACACCCTGCGGTTATTCACCCCGAAATAACCCCGACACCAAACTCTCCGTTATTAGACGTTCAAGTGGACGTATTTTCCTGGGAGGGGTCACACTGGCTGACGATTTTAGATACGTTTAGCAAACTGGCCATGGCGTATTCACTTGAGTCAAGGTCTGCCGACGCTATTTGGGAAGGGCTATTACAGTAGATCGCTTGCTACGGGGTGCCCCAGAGGTTGACCTCAGATGGGGGAAGGGAATTTCGTAATAGTCGTACTACTACGGAATGTGCCGAACTTCAGATCGACTGGCACTTCAACTCCCCAGGGAATCCACAGGCAAGGGGGGCCATAGAGAGATTCCATAGTACGCTAGGAGAGCATTTACGCCTCTTTCATATCAATAGGGAATTAGGACCTGAGGCGGCAATGCCAAGAGCGATTTTGGCATACAATAATACCATTCACGCGGCTACGGGGTTCACACCAGTCGAGGTAGTGTTCGGACATCCCCTGCGCAACAGGGGCGATCTCTTAACGGCGATGACTACGCAGTTGCGTGACACGGTATCACATAGGCGGCGACGGTTGTGGGAAATTACAGCGAAGACCCACAGTAGAATCGCTAAGGGGAAGGAAGCGAGAGCCGTACGGATTGGTATGGCCGCGCCAGATCAATCACATAGGATCAAACTGGGGTCGATCGTTTACCGCCGACCACCTTCTCGTCGGACAAAAGGTGAACCCAGGTTCGAGGGGCCATTCAGGGTGATAGCACTCAAAGAACACAATATCGTATCGATCCAAGAGATGCAAGGCGCACAAAGAGTGCGACATACCCACGTCAGGCACCTCCGCCTTCCTTTGGATGTGGGAAATAATTGAGAGAACTTTGAAATTATATATAGTACATTGAGCAGGGCTCATCGAAGTTTTCATTTTTGTTTGTCATGCCTAGTCTTTAAGTTCGTTATAGATAGTTTTCATTTCTGTTTGATGAATTATTGTAAATTACTAATTGTAAATAGTTTTCTAGTTTATAAGTGTGTCTTTTTTTTTTTTGTTGTTCTCGCTTGTTTAGCAGAGTTTTTTTAGAGTTGTGCTTGTGTTAGCTTGATTAAGTATTATGTAGTCTACTATTGCTACAAGAGTTATATATATCTTTTGATTTTCTGTATATTGTTGTACATACGTATATATATAGTTAATTATTTTATATAGTATTCATTATTTTTTTTTTTTTGTTTTGCTGATGGTTATTTATATATTCTTTCTCAGAGTTCACTTCGTGAACTGGTGCGGGGGAGTTAAGTGGAGAGTTAAGGATTACGGAGAAAAATATATAAATAAACACAGAAAATCCTATATAAGGCTGTAAGAAAAGTAAATAAAGTCAGTTGTATTCTAGACACTGTGGTGTACGTTTCATCTTCCCAACCTCTCTTTTTTTTTTATGTTTCGTGCCGAACAAGTTTTAACTTATATATATATATATATATATATATATATATATATATATATATATATATATATATACATATATATATATATATATATATATATATATATATATACATATATATATAAAATTGTCTATTTTATTATTTACATTTTTTTTTTTTTTTTTATTGATTTTGTTATGTATCTTTTTATAAGTTCTTTATTGTTAGGTATGCAGGTTTTTTTTTTTAGTTTTTCCTACTATTAAAAACGGCATTATACCTTTCAGTAGGAGTTTATATCTTATTAAATTAAATAATATGTACTGTGAAATATTTTTTTCACCAAAACATGAATTATTATATAGGTATTACATAATTGTAAATTTAAATTTAAAAAAATAAAATTGTTATGGTTCTGTTCTTAGCTTGTTATTTCTAAAACTGATATCTATCAAAGATTGATTTTATTATTTTGTTATTTATATGAGCGAGTTTAACCGCTTAAGCTTCTTGTAACCAAAAACAAAAAATAAGAACGAGTCAAAGTAATATTTACATCATAAAAAGGTCAATATTAAATAAAAATATCGATGTATTAAATAAATAACAAATAAAAAAAAAATCTAACTCACCTTGGAAGACGAGTGACCTACAACAGACAGCTAGCAACTGACCTTGCTCAGTCTACTGCAAATGGCGTGCAGCGATTAAAATGATTCTAACAAAAAAATGATAATAGTATATGTTTTAATGCTTCTTATTCAATTGTAATTATAGACTTTGTAAATTTTATGTTTTATGAAATCGTTATATACCCTGTATACTTTATATATACGTTATATACCCTCCCCCCCTTTACTGTTAGGTATATAGTTCCATCTTGACCCTTGGATTTTTCCCTGTCTGAAAAGACTCACAAATCAGTCTTTACACATCCATAAAGTTTCTCGAGACCATAAGATTGATTAGAGATAACATTTCTGGGGTAGTATTTTCTTATCCTTAGTAATTCCGTAGATGAACAGTTTAATTAAGGTCCTTCACAGAAAATATATTTGGGTTATTTCACGAAAATAAGGCATTTTGGTCAACATGAATGTACAATTTTAAATTGCTAGTTTTATCAATCAAGTGGTTCTGAACACATTGAAATATTATCTGTGCAAAAATTGTTTGACCCTTTTGAAATTTCATAATTTTGGCATTCTTGTAATGATTTTCTGACGGAAATTGTGTCATAATAAAGCTATGTAGAATGTTATATGAAAATTAGTTTAAAACTCTCTCTTCCCCTCAAAAAAATAAAATAAAATAAGATTTAAATAGGAGACTCTTAATCATACTGTTACTGAAGTTATTGAAGCAAAGGACTGAGAACAACGTATTTTTAGAAAATAGTACTTCATCATCAATATAAACAAAACAACTTTTTCTACGTGAACTCATGCAATCGTTCAGTAACGAACTACGTTTAAAAAACTGAGTGTACTTGCCTTCTTATAGGACTCCGATGCAGGAAAAGGACTGAGAAAATTAAGTGATGTATTCACGTAAACACAAACACGTTTACCTTGCACAATGCTGGGAAAATTGTTTAGAACCATTGAAGGTTATGTCTCCTTAGGCTGGAACTAGCAGTGATGCCAACACATACATAACCACACAACTAATACAGTGTCCTCTTACCGACAAGTTTAAGTTTCGACAAAGGAGGCCCACATTTGAAGACATACACAAAATGCACTGTCTACATTGAATTTTTATAGATTTAGATTCAGAACTCCTACACAATAAATTAGAAGGGTTTGCACTTAAAATAACCAAGCAACCAGCGTTTTCAAGTCGGAGGTAAGGCTTGCAGATAACCTTAAAGAGGAGCACCCGAAAGTGTGGACATAACAAAAGACAAAAAAAATGCAAAGATAATTTTTTTTAAATTCACTTCTGATGACTTATTAATGATAAAAGATAATTGAATATGTAGCATATTTATTATAATTTTAATATCTTGAATAATCCGTCATCTAAGGGTGAAAATTTTGCAGACATGAATTAATCAAGGTTAGTGAAAGGACACATTTCTTTTTTATAGTAGTTTTTATTTGTAATTAGCTGTTTGCCCTCGGCTTCGCACGCGAATATTTCATTTCTGCCATTTCGTTATAATTTATATAAGTTTATGGTAAGGATAACTATAATGCATATAATAATTGTGTTTCACATTGAGTGCGCGTGAGGTAGGCCCCGTTTCTTCCACTCCACAGTAGGCATATAATTTGGCCGAACTTAGACCGAAAATAGAACCTTTAGTCAAAATATGCATCTTTTTCTTTAATTTTCAAATGAAACATTGGAGTTTTCGATTCTATCGATCGATCGATTCGATTCTATCGACTCGACTCTTGCCAGGAAGCTGTTATCCCCCTTTTAAGGCTTCTAAAATTTCAGATCATTTATAATAGGTTACGTGTAAAGGTGATAAATAAACCAGAACGACCATTTAATTTAATTGTCTAATAAATTATATGCATAATAACTACATTTTCATATAACTATAATGTATATAATAATTGTGTTTCGTATTGTGCGTGCGTGAGGCGAGCCCTCCTTCTGCCATCCCACAGTAAGCACGTAGCATGCAGCCGCTATAGAGCACTGGGTGCTCGATTCGGTACATAAGTATCAGGAGCCGAAACTCAATTTTTCAAAATTTTACATATTATAACAATCTGAAGGGCTTATTGTAATGAAAACAGTATTCATCAACGGATTGAAGTATATTAACAGATTTTTTTTTATTCTAACCTGGCGTCAGATTTGGTTTTAGCACTCGGTAAAAATCTGTATTCAAATTTTCGGGCGAATCTAAAAATATTATTTTTTTTCTCATAAATTTTGCCGAGGATGTATCCTTCAAATTTGTTTAATAATTCGAAAAAAATCCCATAAAACAGGGATCATTTGAACAATTCATATCAAATTTCAGTCGTCAGTAAAGGTTCTTAAATTACGCAATTTTCTTTAACCATATAATTTTAAATATAATTAAATAACTGTTTATAGGTATGGAAAATAGAAACTCCCCTCTTTCGAATGAACCTAAGAACATCGATATCGGATTCACTGATAAGGAGTTAAGGTAGACTTTCGTTGGTACTGCCCGCGGTTGCGATTGGCAGAGCTCGCCAATCGTAGCCGCTAACTGTTACCGCTTCTATATTTCGCTGAAACTGCTCACCGCAGCGGCCCACTCTTGCATAACCTATGACGTTATAACCTCTCCTATATTTATAATCATACCATATCGTTATAACCATATAGTATATCCTTAAAACCTTTAAAATTATATGTTATTTAGATACATACAAATTATAGATAAATGAATATGTTTATTTACAAGTATTTACATACATGCCACCATATATGTACAACATATACATTGTCATGTTATGAACAACTAGATATTTGTTTGGTATTGTAGACAATGAACAAAGTCCGTCTCTCGCGGTTTCTTTATTGTTTATTAATACAATAATAATAATGTGCGAATATAAAAAAAAAAAAAGATATTTTTCCAGACATTATTTTTTTTATTACATTTCTATAGTCCTTATGTTTGTGGCCATAAAGAACCTGAAACTGATTTACAAACTACTTGAAGTTCATCGTCATAATAACTAAATCCCTTTTTATTAGATAATATTATTTCAAATGAAAAGCGGGAACCATCGCGTCTGATGCAGAATGACTCCTGGAACGGTCAGGGATGTAGCAGTATAGGTATGACATCATACCTAGACTGCCGGGCAGTGCCAGCGAAATATGTCCCTACCTATTCAGCCAAAATAGTGATAAACAGCCTGCAAACTTTGCCGGCGGCAACCGCGGGCAGTACCAGCGAAAGAATATCTTTACAGAGATTCAAATCCAAACGTAATTTCATGGCTTCAAAAATATCCGATATTTTTAAAATTAAGGTATATTTCTATGCTGAATCAAATTCTGCCATCATTGTTAGTATGAAGAAATCTGTAAGGCTATTTCATTTAATAATTTAAACACTTTTTAAAATTTATTTGACTAAAAATCAATTATTTTTTTATGTTTATATATTTCCTTTAATACCTTTTGAAAAAGGAATGTTTTGCTGGAAAAAAAAAAAATATCGATATCACTTTTCTAGCTCGAGATATAAAATAGCAGTTTCAACGTGTTTTATTATTTTTTTTCTCTACGCTCCATGGGCCCACATTAGATGATTTTTCTATTTGTTTCCTTTTAAAGAAATTTAATTATTTTGCAAATGAGCATTTGTATAATCGAAGGAAAATGTATTATTTTCAAGTTATGCGCAAATAAAATATTTTTTCCGTCATAAATTTTTCCAATCTTTTTCTTAGGGATGTAGTACGTTTATGGATAGTTAAAAGGCTTTTTGGAGATGACTTGAGGCGAGTTTCATTAAAATCTTAGAGCCGTTTTGGCGCTGCACTCTATGGAAGAAATGTCTTTTTGGCTATTGCACAACCGCTATAACGCACCGGGTATTCGATTTGGTACAAAAGGACAAAGGGCCCGAACCCTACAAAACAAATAGAAAAGTAACAAAATCGGTCCTCTTGTTCAAGAGAAATGCATCGAAAAGAAACAGAGTTTTACCTGCCTTGCGGTACATTCATTTTTAGTACAATTCAACAATTCTGTACACCTATAATAAATTTTAAGTTTGTCAAGTTGAAAATATATTTGATAAGTTTCGGTTTAGTTTTCATTAAATAATATAAAATTAGAAATTATTCAGTTAATTTCTGCTTTTGTATTTTTAAATTACATTATTACAGAGCGTGTTGTTGACAACAGATTGGCGGATTGGTGGAAGAAGGTTCGGTCGCATCCGTCTCCTTTCGGATGCGCTCGGTTATCCATCGGAGGTCTTGCACTCCTCATAAGATACGCTATAACTTTATTAATACTGGTCCCATTTTGATGATTCTTTCTTTTGTTTTTTAGTTAATTTAATAACCTTTCATACAATTCTATATATGATTTACTATAAATAGCATTTTTTTTTAAGTTAAGCACAAATAAAACATTCTTTTCATCATAAATTTTTTCCATGCATTTTTTTGTTGATATACTACGTACATGAAAAGTTAAAGGCCTTTATGATGAATGATTTAGGCAAGTTTCATCAAAATCGTTAGAGCCGTTTTCGAGAAAATTGTAAAAAAGTGTAAAATTGTTTATATAAAGTGTCACTTCCGGTTAGTCGATTTTGACGAAAATTTTGCAGTTTATATTTATTAAGTACTTAGAGCTTACCCCACTGGAAAACATCTCTTCAATTTAACAGTTAGGCAATCAGATTAACATTTTCAATGTGTAGTATTCATACTTAACAGTGCCCTTTAGGGTTGGACATGGGAAACAATATATATAATTTCCCACTCATTAAAAGTTTTTGTAAACAGACTCAAGTTGATATAAAGTTGCCATGACAATGGCATGAGGCCCGTGCGGACCTATATCGTGCGTTATCTCGAAAACGGTAGGTTTTTTCATCACTTTTATTTAAGCCCTAGTAAGAATTTAAGAAACAAAATCAGGATTCGTCACTTCTCCGTGAAATTCTCTTTCTTTTGATACCTCACCCGTCAAAATCCATCGCTCCTGAGAGCCGGAAAAGGGATCTATACTACCGTAATAATATATAGTAGTGACTAGTATACCCGCGCGAGAACTCTCGCATTACTTATCTTAATGAATCCTTAATGAAATCGAAGTATAAGCAATAAACAATATAATATTATCAAGAAAGTTCATTTAACACACACATTTGGTGAAGCTTTATAATAGTTTATAATGACTATGTTCAAGTAATAGTTAATACTTAATAAGTAATTAGCTTGCCCTACAGAAAAGTACCCTCTCAGTTAAACATATAAGCAATAAGACTCGTACAGTAACCAATTTCTGTTTGTAGTATTCTATTATTCATGGAAACATGAAAACAATATTTTATTTACAAAACGTTTTCACAGTTATTAATACGTTTTTGTTAACAGTCTCAACTGGCTTTAAAAGGTATAAAGTTGCCATGACAACGGCACGTACGCAAGATGGCATAGGGCTCGAGCGGACCTATATCGTGCATTCTCTCAAAAACGGTAGGTTTTTAAGCTTTAAAACGCGGGACCAATACGCTCTATAGGAGCGTATATGGTCTTGATGCCCGCGTCAAAATCTCTAAAATACAACTTATCCCGTCTCGATCCGCCGACTCTCAGTCGTCAATGTTTTGAAACCTTCCAGTTTTTTCATCACTTTTATTTGAGCCCTTGTAAGAATTTAAGAAACAAAATTGGAAATCGTCAGGCCTATAAGTCAGTATGCAACTATCTTCAAGTCAGTATGCAACTATCTACTGATTGGCCTATAAGTCAGTATGCAACTATCTACTGATTGGCCTATAAGTCAGTATGCAACTATCTTCAAGTCAGTATGCAACTATCTACTGATTGGCCTATAAGTCAGTATGCAACTATCTACTGATTGGCCTATAAGTCAGTATGCAACTATCTACTGATTGGCCTATAAGTCAGTATGCAACTATCTACTGATTGGCCTATAAGTCAGTATGCAACTATCTACTGATTGGCCTATAAGTCAGTATGCAACTATCTACTGATTGGCCTATAAGTCAGTATGCAACTATCTACTGATTGGCCTACAAGTCAGTATGCAACTATCTACTGATTGGCCTATAAGTCAGTATGCAACTATCTACTGATTGGCCTATAAGTCAGAATGCAACTATCTACTGATTGGCCTATAAGTCAGTATGCAACTATCTACTGATTGGCCTATAAGTCAGTATGCAACTATCTACTGATTGACCTATAAGTCAGTATGCAACTATCTACTGATTGGCCTATAAGTCAGTATGCAACTATCTACTGATTGGCCTATAAGTCAGTATGCAACTATCTACTGATTGGCCTATAAGTCAGTATGCAACTATCTTCAAGTCAGTATGCAACTATCTACTGATTGGCCTATAAGTCAGTATGCAACTATCTACTGATTGGCCAATAAGTCAGTATGCAACTATCTTCAAGTCAGTATGCAACTATCTACTGATTGGCCTATAAGTCAGTATGCAACTATCTATTGATTGGCCTATAAGTCAGTATGCAACTATCTACTGATTGGCCTATAAGTCAGTATGCAACTATCTACTGATTGGCCTATAAGTCAGTATGCAACTATCTACTGATTGGCCTATAAGTCAGTATGCAACTATCTACTGATTGGCCTATAAGTCAGTATGCAACTATCTACTGATTGGCCTATAAGTCAGTATGCAACTATCTACTGATTGGCCTATAAGTCAGTATGCAACTATCTACTGATTGGCCTATAAGTCAGTATGTAACTATCTACTGATTGACCTATAAGTCAGTATGCAACTATCTACTGATTGGCCTATAAGTCAGTATGCAACTATCTACTGATTGGCCTATAAGTCAGTATGTAACTATCTACTGATTGGCCTATAAGTCAGTATGTAACTATCTACTGATCGACCTATAAGTCAGTATGCAACTATCTACTGATTGGCCTATAAGTCAGTATGCAACTATCTACTGATTGGCCTATAAGTCAGTATGCAACTATCTACTGATTGGCCTATAAGTCAGTATGCAACTATCTACTGATTGACCTATAAGTCAGTATGCAACTATCTACTGATTGGCCTATAAGTCAATATGCAACTATCTACTGATTGGCCTATAAGTCAGTATGCAACTATCTACTGATTGGCCTATAAGTCAGTATGCAACTATCTACTGATTGGCCTATAAGTCAGTATGCAACTATCTACTGATTGGCATATAAGTCAGTATGCAACTATCTACTGATTGGCCTATAAGTCAGTATGTAACTATCTACTGATTGGCCTATAAGTCAGTATGCAACTATCTTCAAGTCAGTATGCAACTATCTACTGATTGGCCTATATGTCAGTATGCAACTATCTACTGATTGGCCTATAAGTCAGTATGCAACTATCTACTGATTGGCCTATAAGTCAGTATGCAACTATCTACTGATTGGCCTATAAGTCAGTATGCAACTATCTACTGATTGGCCTATAAGTCAGTATGCAACTATCTACTGATTGGCCTATAAGTCAGTATGCAACTATCTACTGATTGGCCTATAAGTCAGTATGCAACTATCTACTGATTGGCCTATAAGTCAGAATGCAACTATCTACTGATTGGCCTATAAGTCAGTATGCAACTATCTTCAAGTCAGTATGCAACTATCTACTGATTGGCCTATATGTCAGTATGCAACTATCTACTGATTGGCCTATAAGTCAGTATGCAACTATCTACTGATTGGCCTATAAGTCAGTATGCAACTATCTACTGATTGGCCTATAAGTCAGTATGCAACTATCTTCAAGTCAGTATGCAACTATCTACTGATTGGCCTATAAGTCAGTATGCAACTATCTACTGATTGGCCTATAAGTCAGTATGCAACTATCTACTGATTGGCCTATAAGTCAGTATGCAACTATCTACTGATTGGCCTATAAGTCAGTATGCAACTATCTACTGATTGGCCTATAAGTCAGTATGCAACTATCTACTGATTGGCCTATAAGTCAGTATGCAACTATCTACTGATTGGCCTATAAGTCAGTATGCAACTATCTACTGATTGGCCTATAAGTCAGTATGCAACGTTTTCTTCTATATTTGTGCTGACTTATTTTATAAATTTTCTGAAACAATGAAATAACTTCGAGTTAATTTTAACTTAAATCGAGTATGTTATTTATATTATTGTATAAGTTTTTAAGACCAAATTTGAAAAGTTTTGCATTATATTTTAATATCATTTTTAAGAAAATTACCAAGATGCTTTCTTATCAGTCTTAATATTTTCTTGGAAAAATTGAAGATTTTGTGAGTCTCTCATTTACATATCAATAAGGAATATGTCTATATTTAAACGTTTTAATTAAAAAAAAAAAAAAAAAGTCCGAAATTGAAACAATGAAATTTTACCTCACAGGGTTATCCTAATTGAATATTCAATAAAACTTGGAAAGCTTTTAAATGGAAAGTTCTAGTCATGATTATGTAATTATTTAAAAATATCTGATGTGGACAACACATGACCTCCTTGTACTCCTATTAAACTATAAATCGTTGGCTCGAAAAGTGATCCTCAATTTGGTTACTAATTTCCGAAAATTGCAATATCTCAAAAACGAAACTCGGCGTCGCGACACCCATCTATTGACACACACACATACTCTTGTTTCTGGAGGTCTCATTCCGATATTAAATGTGGTTTTTTTTTTTCAGTAGGTAACTAGTTTCCAAGAGATTTCTTCGTGTTCCGTGACAACATTAAAACTGTCAACATCACTAGATAAAGCATTAGAAATCGACAGTTTCTAAATTTTAAGCCGAAGAACCCACTTAACTTATATCTTATCCTCCTGCTACAGACTTGTTCATCGCACAAATGGGGAGGAAAACCAGTATTATATGCCCAATATTAACACTTAAAATAAGTAATAAAAATGTTTAATTAGAGTATAAACAAAATCGCGTTTGTAACCTTTATTACCGAAACATATGATTTCACCATTTAATTTTAACATAATTTTTGATATAAACTTATTATGACCTTCAAGTAAAGTACCCTTTTCGGCTCACCAATTTTAACCAAAATCTAGAAAATACATTCATATTGATATAAAAGTCCTATTTACTAAATTTTAAATGTTTTACATTATATTTTAATATAATTTTTGATGAGTCTAATATGACCTTCAAATAAAGTACCTCTTCCGGTTTTCCAATTTAGACCAAAATCTAGTATGTTATTTAAATCAATATATAAAGTATAAATACTAAATTTGGGAAGTTTTGCATAATATTTTAATATCATTTTTGATGGAAATCAATTATGACCTTCAAGTAAAGTACCACTTCCGGTGATTAAGCAGTGACCAAAAAGGTAGGTTCACAACTAGATTTTACAACAATCCTAAATACAAAATTTCAACTTTCTACGGCTAACCGTTTTTGAGTTATGCGAAATACGAACGAACGTACGTACAGACGCCACGACGAAACTAGTTAAAATGGATTCAGGGATGGTCAAAATGGATATTTCCGTTGAAATCTGAAAACCGAAAATTTTCGCGATTACAATACTTCCTTTACTTCGTACAAGGAAGTAAAAACATTCGTTTGTTTCCACTTAGAAGAACCAAATACGACCTACTTGCTAATCGTTAATTTACAATAACTCTATTTATATATATATATATATATATATATATATATATATATATATATATATATATGATACTCCAGCGGGCATGGATTACCCTCGATGGGTCTTTGTTATGAATTATGAAGTATCTTTTAATAACATTACTGCTACTGTAACCTTCTCCAGTTCTTCCACAGTGCACCTAGACTCTTTTCAAAGTTATTTTAATTCTCTACAACAATGGTGCCCAATCCAAGGCACGCGTGCCACATTGTGGCACGCTGGAGATTCGGAATCGGCACGCGGTCAGCCAGTTGGTAGATTTTTTATTCTTAATTTCGTAATTTTATCAATTTTCTGAAACGATGAAATAACTTAATTTTAAATTAAATGTATTATGTTATTTATATTAAAATATAAGTCTTTTAGACCAAATTTGAGAAGTTGTGCATTATATTTTAATATCATTTATGATGAAAATCTATTAGGACCACGAAGTAAAGTACCACTTCCGGTTTGCCAATGTTAATAAAAATTTATCATGTTATTTATATTAAAATATAAGTCTTTTATACCAAATTTGAGAAGTTGTGCATTATATTTTAATATCATTTATGATGAAAATCTATTAGGACCACGAAGTAAAGTACCACTTCCGGTTTGCCAATGTTAATCAAAATTTATCATGTTATTTATATTAAAATATAAGTCTTTTATACCAAATTTGAGAAGTTGTGCATTATATTTTAATATCATTTATGATGAAAATCTATTAGGACCACGAAATAAAGTACCACTTCCGGTTTGCCAATGTTAATCAAAATTTATCATGTTATTTATATTAAAATATAAGTCTTTTATACCAAATTTGAGAAGTTTTGCATTACATTTTAATAACAAATTTAAGAAAATTTATAATGACCTTCATGTAAAGTACCATTTTCGGTTTGCCAATTTTTACTTAAATCTAGTATGTTATTTATATAAATATATATATATATATATATATATATATATATATATATATATATATATATATATATATATATAACATTTTAGAGCAAATTTGAAAAGTTTTGCATTGTATTTTAATAAAATTTTTATGAAAATCTGTTATGACCTTCATGTAAAGTACCATTTCCCTTGATTATGTAGAGTCCAACAAGGGACGTTCACAACTAAGACAACCCCAATTATAATAATATTTTAACTTTCTACGTCTAACCGTTTTGAGTTATGCGAGATACGAACGAACGTACATACGTTTACGTCATGACGAAACTAGTCAAAATGGATTCAGGGATGGTCAAAATGAATATTTCCGTTGAAATCTGAAAACGGAAAATTTTCTCGATTAAAATACTTCTTTTACTGCGTACAAGGAAGTAAAAAGGTAACATTAGCGATGCTTTGAAGAAAGTTCTTTCTCAGAACATAAGTTGTGTTTATTAATTTATATTTTTATAACTCTTGATTTGAGATGTGCTATTTCTGGTCTGCATTTATACGATCTTATATCTTTCAGTTCTGATAATGTCCGGTTTTTATAATGGTCTAAATATTGTCTTGGTAGTTATATTTTCTGCTACTTGAGAGACTTTGTAAATTTTTGGCTTTGTAATTTTCCAATAATATACTTGTTATTTTATTTATATTTATTTATTCTTACAAAACAATCCATCTTAATAAAAAATCAATCAATCTACCAAGTAGCCAGGAGTTCAACATCTTTATCTTTCGAGTTCAATATTTCAATGAACTTACGGATAACGTTACAAATTTTATGTACTCTGCAATAACACTTGGTTGTGATTAAAATACTGAAATTTTATTGAACTTTTTAAGTTAACTTAAAAGACAATTTTGCCCGACAATCTGCCAACAAGCTCTGCTCGGAGAACGGTCACTATAGCAGCGATTATAATTAAATTATTTCTATGGATTTTCAAGAATAATATCTGCAATAATTAATAAATGTAATAAAGAGAGTTTAATATGGCTCATTGATTTGTTTTGTTATATTTAAATTTATATATATTTTATTTTTTTTTTGGAGGAGTAAAAATTACTCTAGAAAACAATTGGAATATTCCAAACACAAACCCTGATGTCTCTAAAATACCGGCAAACAACTAACCAGTCAACGTTTCGCCAATTCAGGCATCATGAGGATATACACTAAAAAAAAAAATACATCTATGAAGATCAAATACAGCACATCTAACATAATTAACATCTAATATAAATTTCTAACATTCAAACAAATCTTTTCTAATGATTCTAATTTATAGTTTCTAATCAACTAAATATGGTGGACATTTAGCAGATTAAAAAAATAATAACCCTGAAAAGGCCCCAAAAAGTTCTTCACCAAAAAAAAACCTAGAAATTTTCTAACCCTAAATCCAGGGAGAAAACCCAATCTGACAACACTGGAAATACGATACGATCAAGTCTCGATACCGGCACTCATTCAAGCACTTCAAATATTCGATACCGCTAAGGTATCGAACGGAATATTGAATTAATGGTATCGAAAGGATAGTATCGATACTTTATTTATATCGATTTTTATATAGGCATTGCTTAATGATTACTTCGAATATACGTTTTAATATTCGACTCTCTTCTTTTTCTCTTCGAAGCATAAAAAAAGAAGTGAAAAAATAAATTATTTTTGGGTATTTTGGCGACCCTCGATATGCGGCGCCCGGGGCGACCGTCCCCTTCGCCCTACCCTAACTACGCCTCTGACGAGACGACTACACAACGACAACGAACCGACTGCGCAACGACAACAAGACAACTGGTTGACGCCCCACCACTAGCGGTTCCGCTGTCATACAAATATCGCATCCTTGACGATTCCAAATCGACCCGTGTGCAGATTGTCTTAATCTACTAATTCTTCATGTAGTATTTTGAACAGGTAATAAAAATTAATTTCACGTATAACAATGGATTGTATTGTCTGTCACTAAGTATTGCATTACACTATTTCTTTATATCTCAATGCATTCAAATGTTTTCTGATTGTTGGCCTTTAAAGTAAGTTTTGGCCTAAAATCTCACGATTCAATGCTAATCAAATATTTCAATTCTGATCCTACATGTTATAAACAATGAAAACATATTATACATACCAAAATTATTTCAGATCTGGTTGGATTTACAATCAAATTGTCATTAGCCGCACTAAGTTATAACCTAACTTATATTACACTATCGACGAAAACATAAATAAATAAAAATGTTAAAACACGCGATCCGAGATAACATTCGTGAAGAACATGGGAGGCAGACTAATCGTTCACACACAGGTATGCGGAAAAAAAAAAAAAAAACCTTTTGATAAGTAGATAAGGAATAGTTGAACTTTAACCTCGTTGTCATGAATAATCATATTCTAGATATTGCAAACCAGCTAATGCAGTCTCAATTCAAGTGATTAATTGAATTATTAATTTATTGTCAAAATCTGAATTCCCTAGCACGAACTGCGTGAATATTCTACGGCCAGTGTAATGGAAACGGGTTAGTATCAAGGAGGGACGATATCGATCGACACGAGTAAATTATCGATACTTTCCTTTCGATACCAAGTAATTTTGCTATCGATACAGATTCAAGTATGATTAATGATATCGATACTATAAGTCAGCATTGGAAAATCAGTTATGCTTAATGATTTATAACTCAAAGAAATATATACGGAGTGAGTAGGTAAACATAACACTACAATAATGGCGTATATTCGTATAATTAAACCACCAATATATTAATAATTAATTATTTCATTTCATTTTATTATCCCTGGGCATCTGGTGAAATTAATATTACTAATTACTAATATTTTATATCCAATATAGGTAATAAATTTTACTCTTTTACTCTTGTAGAATATTTACCAACTCTGCTTATTATCGAGAAGTTTGAGTATTTGAGTAAAATACTCAGTAATCAGGCAGTGAGAATATTGAGTGAAATACTGGTTACTCCTTACTCAAAGTACTTTTTGCCCATCTCTGTTATCTTGTAATACTCTTACTTGAATGTGTACCAGTATCGATACTCTGTCAGTATGGTATGTCTCTACTTGTTAGAGGTGAGTGTTTTTGAGGAAGAATGAGAAGATCTCAAACAATGTGTATCCACAATGGGATAAGAGTAACTGGACAGATTGTGGAGAGGATGATCAGTTCAAAGTGACAACCAAGGACATACGATCATTAAATGGCATAATATGCTGCCATTTTGCCTCAAAATTTTCAAATTAATCTACTTCCTACATTCTACTATTTTCTACTTGGAAGGTATTTTATTGGTTCACTGGAAAGTGAAAGTGATCCGGAAGGACTCGTTTCTCCCACCAGTACCCTCCAAACCCCCTTACCTAGTAGAGCCCCACAATATCTTATCGCCCATGACCCATCAATATCATAAAGCCCAGGGCCCCACAAGATTTTGATCTGCCTGATTAGAGGCAATATTGAGAGAAATTATAAATTGTATAGATGTTAACAGTTCTTTAAGATTATAGAATATAAGCCTATAGTCATTTAATTTATTGATATATGCCATTGTGACCAATAGGCTACACAAAATGTTACTTATATAATTTATGATGGTTGGATATACTAAAAGAACTGATAAAAACTTATTAAAAATATCTCATACAAAAGGAGAATTGGCCAATGAAACATCAAAATTTATTAAATAAGAACAAAAATTCATCAACAGTATTGATTTAGAATTGTTAAATGTATAAAAATTTCAATTGTAAAGGAAATAATTAAAAAGGAAGTAATATTGCATTGTTTGATTCTATTGTAATTTTGTTTTGTTAAATATTTGTTTGTTTTATTTATTTATTTTATTTTTACATTTTGTTTTGTTCTTTTTTCTTTGTTTCTAAAAACTATTTAAGTACATGTCATTTATTACTTATTATTATTAATTGTACGTACACAAAGTATGTCTTTTGTATACCTTTTGGCTTTTATAACATTTTTTAAATAATAGCCTTCTATTTAGGGTTACTATATTGGAGAAAGATCAAGAACCAAAAACTGCAATGCTTATCTAGGTACATAAATATTATGATTAATATAGTTAGAATGCCATAATTTAATTGTATATTTGAGTCACTATATAAGTAATTAGGAACTATCCAATATTTGAGAAATATACACAAAATAAAAAAATTTATTTAACATTAAGTACATATACATATACATATACAATCAAACTTCCATATATCGAAAATCTCTATTGAATCGATATCGAACTCTTTTTAGGAACCTTGAACTTTTATTAGGAAAAACATGTCCTGTGTACCGAATTAAATTTTTAAATATCGAACAAAAATTGCAATTTAAAAAAATATAAAATATAATTGTCATCAAAAAGAGCCCTGGGTTTACGTACATAAGAATGGGTAATAATTAAATAAGAAAAAAATGGTCTATTGTTTTGCAAAGCTATGGAAATTCAGGGAAGATCTTGTTTCAGAACAAGCACAGGAGTACTTAAATTATCTGAATCTCTTTCCTAACATAAAATGAAATTTTCATTTTAAATAGACATTAGAAGCTATCTTTCACGAAAAGAAAAATAAATTAATTTTTATGTATGGTTCCATATTTTTAATAAATGTCCTTATTAAATTATAAATGGACGTTTGTAAAAAATCTGCAGTCACAGATGTAATTTGTACAATTTTTTAAATAAGTGTTACTAATTGGTCAGTTTTGTTTTTCTTTAACCACAACAATGGCCTTTGTTACAATATTAACCCCAAAAAATTAACTTTGGTACTTATTTAATCCTGAAGAATAGCTGTAATTGTTTTTAGCCTCAAGAGTTCACTCTCTTGCTATCTTTCTATATATCGAAATTTCCATATCTCGAATTTTTTTCAAGGAACCTTTATGTTCGATATTTTTTTAAAATTATGGCAAATTTGCTTTCAGCGTATAAAAAAATTAAAATTGTATCATATACGTACTTATTAAGATCAAACATTACCTTTTTTTATATTACAAAAATATAAATATATAATTAATATTACTACATTCTATAGAAACAAGATCTGTCCATTAGGAAACTTTCTTCAAATAATGATTCTTTTCATTTTGATGCGATTTCACAGTAGACATACCTGTGAAAAATAAATAGATAGTTACATTTGTATTTATGTTAAATGTTTTTTTTATTAAGTGTACAGGTTCTGAAATAAAATAAAATTCTATATGAGTGAATTATTCATGGTAGATAATCAACTGTGATGAAAATAAATATTGAGGACTCAGCCAATATAATTTCTTGTTGCTAAAGCCGACGTTTCGATCCTAACATTAGTGCAAGTGAATTTTGTGTTTGACACAAGAACTGCAGTAAGCAGTGGGGCAGGGGAATATTTGGGGAAGTGGAGTGGGATTATGTAAAGTTTTTTATTGTTTTTTACAAAAAAATGTTGAAAAGTAAAAAGAAAAAAAAAAATAATAAATAATAAATTACAGAAAAATGCAAAAAGTCATAATAAAAAACATGAACATTATAAATAGGATTTAGTAAGAAAATTATGATGCATTCATAAAACATCATAAGTTGTTAGAACATATAGGACAAATAACTTATAAATAAATATATCACAAACCATTTATGGCATTTATAAAATAGATACATATGAACCATCACTTAGTTTTCAAAAACAAAACCAATAAAATTAGAGAGACTAAATCACAGAAATCACTTTCCCTGATTATGGCCAATCATATTGACTGAGTCTTGAATATTTGTTTCCATAATGAGAAATAGTATACATTTTGTAACATACGGACAGATAAATTCTATAGTTAGGGATTGATAAATTATTTACCACTTCTATAATTTTGTTTTTATTGAAAACAAGTTTTGAATGTTATACATTCATCTTCAGTTCTAAAAACACACAAAAATTCAAAAACAAGCAATTCAAAATACAGTTTGGTATTATTATACATATTAAATTAAATATAATATAAATTAGTATTATAAAACATTTATGAATTAGGAATTTAATTAAGACAAGAAATCAAATACATGTTTGTACTCACCAAGGTTTAAGTAGATTATATCAAACAGAAAAGTTTGTATTGGTTTGTTCTCGCACTGAACTAGCAATGGAAGAAAGGTGGGGTGTTTAGAGGTAAACGGTTTAATTTTCCAGTAATTCCAGTGAGTAATTGTTTTTCTGTTATAGATGAGAATAAATTTTTAAATAAAGATTGGAATATTAGAGATATTTATTTGATCATTTAAGCAAAAATCTGAATTGGATTTGAAGGATTTTATTATTTTAAGTGTGTCATATATATATATATATATATATATATATATATATATATATATATATATATATATATATATATATATATATATATATATATATATGTTTTTTTTTAACGATCTCCGAGTTCATATCCATTGAAGCTATTAGGCCCAGAAAGCCTATATATATATATATATATATATATATATATATATATATATATATATATATATATATATATGAATGATGAATTTATGTCTTTTTTTTTTCTTCTTAATTTATCAAAGACTCAAGATTTAAATTAATACATCACGTTGGAAGCAGCCTTAAATATATATGACGCACTTGAAATAATAAAATCCTTTAAATCCAATACAAATTTTTGCTGAAATGATCAAATAAATATCTCCAATGTCCCACTCTTAAATTTATTCCCATCTATATAGAAAAAACAATTACTCACCAGAATTACTGGAAAAATTCTGACCCTTAAACCGTTTACTTCTAAACACCCCATCTTTCTTCCATTGCTAGTTCAGTGCGAGAACCAACCAATACAAACTTTTCTGTTTGATATAATCCATTTAAACCTTGGTGAGTACCAACATGTATTTGATTTCTTGTCTTAATTAAATTCATAATTCATAACTGATTTATAATACTGATTTATATTACATCTATAGTATTTTGAATTGCTTACATTTGAATTTTTGTGTGTTTTTAGACCCGAAGATGAATGAATAACATTCGAAACTAGTTTTCAATAAAAACAAAATTATAGAAGTGACAAATAATTTATCTATCCCTAATTAGATTGATCCCTCTATACCACCATGCGGATATCAACTGATACATTCTTTGTTTAAGGTGACTATTTTTGAAAATATATTACCCCATCTTGTTCCAATAAGCCTAGCAATGTAGTGAAATATCAGAACCGTCATATAAACAGCCAGGCAGGTACAAAAACTCTGTAATAATGTCATCATCGTGAATATTGGATACAACCATAATCCAGTATGAAAATACGTCCCAAAAAGACTGAAAAAGTAGTATTTCAACAATTAGCTCTCATTTAGATATTCTTCTTTGGATTCAGGATAGGTAAATGTATTAATATGCTTACCAGATAATGTAGGATCCAATATACAATGCTGAATAATGTATAGTCTCTGACCATGAAGAAAACTCATGCTTCACAAGAAGTAAATCTGCCAACGGAAGGACTAAGTTAAATGTATGGACACCATGGTTCACCCAACTTGGGACATATTCCTCCATCCATTTTGGAAATATAAGATCTCTGTCAATATTGTAAAATATCCAAAAGCCGATTGTGATGAACTAAAATAGTTGACAACATTAATTTTGAAAATTGTTATAATAAATTTAATCTACTTTTATTATTGTCTTATTCCCTAGTGGATCTTGACTTCAATTTTGCAATTTAAAATCTAAATCAGTCTGAAGTTTTATATATATTATTTTTTAAATAAATTTTTAATCTATCCAATGAGATTTGCATCTGCTTAATTATTTCTCTTCAGACAGGTTAAGCATCCCTTGGAGATTTGTTTATATCACACGTGGTGAAAATGAAAGTAAAAACATAGTAATGTGAACAATTAATAATAAAATCAGTCTATCATTATTTTGGGGGAATATTAGACATTGTGATTATTATTTCCGATATCCTTTATACCATACAGGCAGATCCATTCTTTGTTTAAGAGGACTATTTTTGAAAATATATTACACATCTTGTTCCAATGAGCCTAATAAAGATCTGTAGTAAAATTATCATAATGTGAACAATTAATAATAAAATATTCAATCTATTGATATTTGGGAGAAAAATTAGACATCATGGTTATTATTCTCTGTATCTTACATAGTATCTAGTATTATTATATCCTTAGATAGTATTATTATGTTATATTATTATTATTATTATTATTAAATTCTGTTTTTACATCTTATTCTGAAGCACATGAAATATACAATATTATTTTTCTACTAATTAATTATACACTATCATATTCATTTTAAGTAATAAGATGGTCCGGGAGGTGGTAAAAAAAATGGATCACAAATAGTATAAACTATTTATTAGAAACCGAGGTTTCGACCCACTTTGTAGGTCTTCATCAGGGCTAAATAAACAAAATACAAAGAATTAAAAAATAAAATAATGATATATTCAGTGAATGATACTAAAATTTACAAAGTAAATAAATAAAAAAACATCATGAGAATTTTTTTCTCTTTATTCATTAATTTTTTCTTATTATGTCTTTTTATTTATTTACTTTGTCTATTTTAATATCATTCACTATATGCACCTTTTTTGTACTTTGTTTATTTATCCCTGATGAGGACCCTGTCGAATGAGTAAAGTGAGTCCAAACATCAGTTTCTAATAAATATTTGTGATCCATTTTTTTACTGTCTCCATAATTGTACATAATTTATGTTATTCCACAATTCATCAATACTGCCTTATTACTTCTATGTTACTTTAAATTCTTATCTTTTTCTTATAATTAATTAAGTCTATTCTGTTATAGTTTAAGAGGTACTGTTATAATTTTAACAAGAGACATGTTTTTAAAAATTTAAGTATCAGTTATTAAATTTTTGTTATAAAATTAATCAATTATAGATTAAAGAAAAAGTAGCATTAATAATCCCAAAATTAATTTATTAATGAAATTTAAAAAAAATAAAAATATATTTCAATGCATTGTAACTTTACGGCCTTTTGTATATTGATCATTTTAAATCTTATCCTATTTTGTGATCACCCTAGTCTGCAATTATTTCATACCACTATACTGAATTACTTAAAATTATTCAATTTTAAAAAAAGTTATAATTTCTTCTAAATTCTGTTTGTTTACTTTTTTGCAATAATGTCAAAATTGTCATATTGGTGAATACACATCCTTATTTATAATATCTAAAAACATTATTCATCTTATTATTAATTTATTTAACAAAAATCACTTCATTTATTCTCTTATTAATTTCTCTATGAATTGGGTGCCCTTAATTGGGGAAAAACCTAGTGCTGGAAAGTAATGCTGACCAAATCACCTCCTATAACAGTACAGTGCTTCCTTGCCAAGTGCTGAACCTAAGACCTTTCAATGCCTATAGTAATATAGGATTTATTTTAATTTTATTTATATGATTCCATAACTCAGCATTGAATCTCCCAAGTATTAGCAAATAACTACCCAGTCAACATTTCACCAAAAGGAATGAAAATAATGTAATTAATGTTAATCATATTATTATTATACCATATTATGTATCATTAGGAATGAAAACTATAACACTACATAAATGCAGACTGGAAATATTTCATCTCATATCAACTTTCTAAAAAAAATACTTAAGACTGTTGATGTGAGGTGTTATCTGTGGTCTGCATTTATGTGATTTAATGTTTTTCAGGCCTCATGATAATTGAATTGAGGAAACATTGATCGGTGCTTTATTCACTACAATTTGAGAGAACCTAGACTTTGTTTTTGAATCTAACTGTAATTATCCTGATTATAATTTAAAATTAAGAGTAACATAAATTCAGAATTAAATATTTTTTACAATTTACCATTCCAGCAGGAATCACAATAATGGTCAATATAGCATCTGCGAATCTACGTAATTTATAACTTAATTTGGAATTAACAGATATTAAGTTGAGTATGTGGACCAGAACCATGCAGGTGTTATAAGTAAATATCATTCCCTGTAAGTGAAATAAAAATATTAATATAAAATCTTTAAGAATAAATGACCTTGTCACAATATGAATTTAATAAAATTATTACAAAAGTCCAATTGGTTAAATATCTCATACTGTATCGTTTACAAGATATTAAAAAAGTATCTGATGATGCCTCATCGAAATCGGGAACCATCATTAGACCAATTAATACTGCCAAATTTATTCCAAATATTGATATGTGTAATATTTTTTCATTCACTGCCATTTTTTTTATTTTTTTCCTGAAATGAATAAATTTAACATTTTAATATTATATTTCGTATAATGATAAGTTATTTCAAGTTAATAAAATTAACACAATAAAGACCATAATGAAATATGTAATCACTTATAACTATCCAATACATGTCCCTTTATTTAAAGATGAAAATAATTCATTAGTTTTCTTGAGATAATGAAAAAATAATCTAAAAATTTAACAGTTAGGATATAATTAAAAGATTCCAATGATTTTGAGTTTTTGCTTTTTTATATTAATAGAATATATTATTTTTTTTTATTTTATCTTTGTATAGAATATATACCACCATCCTTATTTTTTTCTTATATATATATATATATATATATATATATATATATATATATATATATATATATATATATATATATATATATATATATATGCAGGTATATATATATATATAATATATATATATATATATATATATATATATATATATATATATATATATATATATATATATATATAAATTTATTTTTTTTAGAATTATGTGTATATTTAATGTTTTTTTTTAATATCTTATCTAATAGGTCTGTTGACCTATTAGTTATTCTAAAATTACTTTGTCCCAGAGTAAAGTTGTTTTTCTATTTCTATTAATAAATTTAAAAGGTTTAAATATACATGATAAAAGGAATTTCTTTTTATAGTAATCATTTATATTATAAGTTCATTATAACTACAATGAAATCAATAGAGTTGGATTATGATATGAGAAAATTATAAAACAAAATAATTGCAAATAACATTGATATTTCAAATATACTGTATTAGTGTATTAACTTTTTATTCATTGGTGAAATTAATTTATTATTTTTCTTTAAACTATGAACCAAGTATATATATACATATATATATATATATATATATATATATATATATATATATATATATATATATATATATATATATATATATATATATAAATTTATTTTTTTTAGAATTATGTGTATATTTAATGTTTTTTTTTAATATCTTATCTAATAGGTCTGTTGGCCAGATATAATATATATATTATTTTATACCTATTTGTTATTCTAAAATTACTTTGTCCCAGAGTAAAATTGTTTTTCTATTTCTATTAATAAATTTAAAAGGTTTAAATATACATGATAAAAGGAATTTCTTTTTATAGTAATCATTTATATTATAAGTTCATTATAACTACAATGAAATCAATAGAGTTGGAGTGTATTAAGACTAATACACTAATACACTAGAGGTATTAGTGTATTAACTTTTTATTCATTGGTGAAATTAATTTATTATTTTTCTTTAAACTATGAACCAAGTATATATATATATATATATATATATATATATATATATATATATATATATATATATATATATATATATATATATATTGTTTGGGCTGTTTCTCAAATTTACTTATATATGTTACCCTCACTACAAGAGGCCCGCTACAACACCTCCATGTCGGGGAAATTTTAAATTCACTCTCCTGTAAAATTATGCAAATGGAACTTATATATAGCTCCTTACATGAATTCTGATTTTTTTCTCTTCTTCTTTTCTTATCTTAAACATTAATATACTCAGGTTTGAGAGCTCTTTTTCTTCGACTGCATTTCAATTCTTCACCAAGTCAGGTGGCTAATACCCTCCGTTAGTGGCTTCTTATGTATAGTGTCAGAGGACTAGTTTTCCTGGGCTGTACTTCTTCTTCCCACAAAATCTGAAGGCGAATATCCTCTATTTGTTACCTTCTTGCAATGTTATCAGGCTATTACCCTTGGCCTTCCAACACGTCAATCATTTTATCTCAGTTGTACCTCAAGCTGTCCAGCTACTCTTATCCCATTATGGATATGGATAGTTCCAAGCCTTCTATCACCCTCACTTCGACAATTGATGACGCCGTATGCACTACCTCAACAGTGTAAAGGATTAGGAATTATTACTAAATTATCACTCCAGTTTTATTCAAAAATTAAAATATGGTCGGACATATTTTTTGTTAGACCCTGGATTGGCTGTTGTTATGACATACCATCACATAAGAAAACAACAGAAATTGAAACTTTCGCAGTAAATTAAAAAAATAGATTACAAAAATAAATTGAAATTATTTTACATCATCACTAGTAGTTATCCTCACTATTTTCATCGCATTCTGGAGCTTGGTGACTAGTTATTAAGTTTTTTTTAAAAAACAATAAAACTCTTATGAGTCAATGATACTAACTTACTTCCGTGGCGCTACAACCCGTGGTGGGTCTTGGTATCCTCAATAATCTTCCACCATACAGCTGTATCTTGTGCAGCCTTTCTCCAAACTGTTCTGGTCCCAAGAAGGCTCCTTGCTTCAGCTGCCACCCCATCCATCCACTGCAGCTTCGGTCGTTCGACTCTCCTAATACGATGTGGCACTTCGTCCTAAATTTTCTTGGGAATCTCTGTTTCTCCCATCCTTGCCACATGACCCGCCCAGCTCAGCCTCCCCGAGCTTAATGACTCTTTCTACATCAATATCGGCAAATAGATCATATAGTTTCCGATTTTTTTCTTTTTCTCCAGACCTCTCCATCTTTAATAGGGCCAAATATTCTCCTTAAGAGCTTCCGCTCGAATAAAAGGAGGTCCTTCTCGTCGCTCTTCAACAGTGCCCAAATCTGAGATCCATATCTAAGGACTGATCTTATCAGAGCTTTATATAGTTGGGGCTTGGTTTGTCTCTTGATGAGCCTGCTCCGTTATACTTAAGGAAGCCAAAATAGCATCTATTTGCAACTGCTATTCTATGCTTAATTTATGCAGAATAATCATTTGCAGAATCAACTTGTGCTTCCAAGTTATTAAACTCTGTGACCCTCTCAAATATGCAATTCCCAATAGTCACTCTCCGCTCCCCTGGTCCTCCACCAACTCCAGTGAACAGTTATTTGGTTTTCCTTTTGTTCACCATGAGGCTCATTGACTGTGCAGCTCCCTGCAGATCGAGATAGGCTCTCTCCAGAGCTGCAAAGGATCTTGCTATGATGTCCAAATCATCCGCATAGCCAAGCAACTGGACCAATCTAGAGAAAATCCTACCCGTCGTTTGGATGTCTGAGTCTCGGATAACTTTTTCCAAGACCAAATTGAAGAGTAGGCAAGTCAGCGCATCCCTTTGCCTTAATCACTTGTCAGAAGGAAATTCGGATGAGCAATCCGACTAATGAACTTGCCATCGTACATCTTCCATGGTCATTCTAACCAGTCGGAACAGAGATACTAAGCTCCTCCATAGCTTCAAAGAGTTTGTGTCACCTGATGCTATCATATGCGCACTTAAAATCGACCAAGAGTTGGTAATTTATATTCATGGCCCTTTTCGAGGATGGTGCGGAGTGTGAAAATTTGATTGTGGTAGATCTGGCTCGTCGAAAGCCTGCCAGGCGTCCATCTACTTCGCGCTCAGCAAATGGTGTGAGTCTGTTGAAGAGGATGTTGAGATTATTTTGTAACCGCATGACAGCAGTGATATGCCACGATAGTTTGCATACGAGCTGTTCCTCATTTTTATTTACTGGACAAATTATGGCGTTATTCCATTGCCGTGGTATCCTCTCCTCTTGCCAGATTGTGAGAACCAGATCATACAAGGCTTTATGAAGGTCTCCCCCGCCATAGTTGAAGAGTTCAGCCTGCAATCCGTCGCCTCCAGGAGTCTTATTGTTCTTCATTCTTCCAAGGGCGTCTTCAAAGTCCGGTGGTTCCTCTTCTTCATCCTCTTCCCTTGATCCTCGAACTTTCTCTCCTATTGGAATTGGGTGCTCTTATTTGAAAAGTGTGGAGTCCATTGGTCCAGTATTTCATCTTTATTTGTCAGAAGAGTGCCATCCTCCTGGCAAGATCGAAGTCTAAACTTGAAGAGTGCTCTCCCCTTATTTACCTTCTGGAAAAACGCCCGGATTTTATTAGCTCTCCTGTGTGCTTCTATTTCTTCCAGCACTTTATTCTCATATTCCCTCTTCTTCCGCTTATTGAGGCGCTTCTCCTCTCGCCCTTTCTTTCTTTACTTTTGTATGTTGCTTTTGAACCATAGCCCTATAAGCCACATTTTTCTCCTCAGTAGCTCTCCTACACTCCTCATTAAACCACGGTGGTCCTATATCATGCTGTTTAATTCCAAGTGTTTCCTCAGCTGCACTTGCTACCGCCCGTTCTACGCCGTCCCACGTGCTTTGTGCATTGCTGTCGTCAATATCAACAAGCGCCTCGTGTACCTTGGAGTTCAGGTCATGTTGGAAGGAAGTTTCTTTATCCAGGTCTTTTAGTTTATCAATGTCTCACTTCTTAGGTCTCTGTGATATCCTATTCTCTGCATTCGAGATCCTTGCAATAACTACATAATGGTCTGAGTTCACATTAGCACCTCTATAGGTCCTTTACACACATTAAGTTCTATCTGTGGCGTGCACTTAGGAGTAAGTGGTTAATTTGATTGAAAGTAGTCCCATCTAGAGATATCCAGGTAGCTTTATGAATCCATTTACCGGGAAATAGTGTGCTTCCAACAACAAGGCTTCGAGATGCAGCAAAGTTTATTAGGCTTTTCCTATTTTCTTTGCTTTCATTGTGCAAGCTGAGCAGTCCAATGGTGGGTTGGCAGGCTTCTCCCTTTCCATTTTTTTGCATTAAAATCTCCCAATAACACTTTAATGTCACTTCTGGGTTAGGCATCGTAAGCCCTTTCGAGAGGGTCGTAGAATCTTTCTTTATCCACTTCACTAGCTGCCTTTAATGGGATATGGCAATTTGAACATTGAAGCCCTCTGGGTCTGTATAAAGTTAAACTAGTGTCTTTTACCTTGAATCTGTCCGGCGTTTTCTTGTTGAGGTCTCGTAATAAGTTGTTTTAAGGAGAGTGAATTATTATCCCACTGCCCCCTAGCCTTCCTCATCAGTGCCGAGCCCACCGAAGATACGTTTCCCAACTGCCCAACCTGGAGGTACCAAAGCAACCTTTGCTAACTCCTTCGTTTCCTCACCACGGGGGCTGGCCGTATAGTGATTCTACTACTGCGCTAAGAAGAAGACTGCATAGTGCCTAGCCATCGGCAGACGAATAACGATATCAAGTCTTCGTTTTTCTTTGCATTAATCGGCAAAGGACGTCTTTATTTTCGAGGTAATGTGGTATCATCAATGGTTCTCGCACTTCTGAGAAACCTGAAGTCAACAAATCTAAAGTTTGATTCCCTGTTCAATTTGCATTTAAACTGGAAAACTCCGAATGGCTTCTGGTATCGCAACTATCATATTTGCTGGTTTATTGGCTTCTGGTATCGCAACTATCATATTTGCCGGTTTATTTCTTTTACTGCATCATCTTCAGTTTTTTTCTTAAATATAGCAGGATAAATGAAGAAAATGACAGGAACGATTCTATGGTCATCTCCTCAATTTTGAACAATGTTTGCCTCGCTCTGGGTGCCATCTTGTATTTCAGATGTTTGAACCTTTTCAATCTGGTTATGGTTAGCGTTCTATTCCAGGTGAGTAAGGCGGGAGAACCACTGCCGTTACTCGTTAAGGAAATACTGTTAATTACTTATCAGCTTTTTCCTAATCTCTCTATCATTTAGTGTTAATGCTTTTTTCCTAATTTCTCGCTAATTCAAAGCAGTGGTGGTTCCTTGATAGTGGTTACGAGGATTCACGCAGACAATCTCCATAGTGACTGATTCAAATATACCTACGATATAAAATACCCGCCACAAGTAGAGACGCATTCAGTTTTTGTGGTTATACTACTACGGCAATGTCAGTGTAATGCAGTTTCCAAACAACAAGAAGGCATTTAAAGGCTTGATTGTAAATAGCGTCATTTTTATTTGGGAAATAAAAATAAATTTATTCCTTTTTATCAAGTGTATTGGTCCTGTGAAAATGAATAACTTATGCAAGAATATGGAAATGAATTTTTTTGTTCTCTCTTACAATATTAATTAACATCTGTCGACAATCAGGAAATGAGCTAACTATTGGGAACGATAACATGCCAGACATGAGGAAGTATAGTAAATACCCTTTGTTTGTCAAGAAAGGAGATCTCTCATCCAGCACTTTTTTAGTCTCCTCCTCTTAGTCATGTCGGCCGTAGCCATATCTCTAATTAGTACGTTGATATGTCCGTTTAAGTTATTATAAAATCTTTGATAAAGAGTCTTTGATATGTTCGTAAACTATTTGTAGGTGTAAGTCAGTTTGTACGGTTTTGTTGGTCACGTACCAAGGTGCATTTGTAATGTGTTGTAATATTTTTGACTGGAAAGTTTGAAATTTTTGTATGTGGGTATTTTTGGCTATACCGAATATCTGTGAGGAGTATGTCGGTATGGGTTTAAGTATGTGCATGTATTTAGTTTATGTCTCGGTTGCATTTTGAAGATTTGGAAAAAGTTAGTGAAGCAGTTTGATATGCGGGCCCCATGTTGAAGGTCATCCCTCTGTCGAAGGTAATCCAAGATAGAGTACGGTGTCCGTCTGAGGAATTTGGTTATTTTCGATATAAACTGAATAAGTTATAAATTCTTCTGCTTAAAATGTCGAAGCCGTCAATTTCTATAATGGTTTATTATCTAGTGACATAGACAGTTCTATAATTGTCAGGGAAG